>OZ024730.1:6350066-7632566 GCA_964016875.1 Fallopia convolvulus
TTCAACACCTCCTCTTGTTTTCTTGAGCCTTGACTTCTTAAATCTTGCACTTTCCCGTCCTTCACTGTGATGCTCCAAATTTAGCTCCTTTTAGCTCCTTTCCTTGCTAAAACCTGCAAAATACACAAAATAGCGTAGATTCCACTCTTTTCATAGATTTATGCAAAACTAACTCAAAATACTCAAAAGTAAACCTAAACTAGACAAAACTAATCCTAATAAGCAAAGAAAACCTATCAAAAACTATACCAAAAATGCGAACATCATCAGTGACCATTGGTAACGTTTATTTTACTGCTTGATTACTCCGCTGCATTATTACTCAAAGTCGATCCTGCACAACATGAGGTGTGTTGCTAATCTGGTAGAATGATTTGAGATCTTCATATGTCTCAATTGTGAAAGGACTTCTTACCTTTTTTGTTGGATGTAGGTGTGATAGGTTGATTTCTGCTGGTTGTGAGTTCATTGCAAACCTTGCCACAATCTTCTTGTTTAGATCGTCTAGTGTTACATCCTCCTCCAACAGAAATGCTTTCGAATTTACATCACCAATATAAAGACATTCACCATTGTTTGTCTTCCATCCTCCACCAACACAGACCGTTAGAACCTTGATATCCATTTGCTGTCATCATTTGTAATCAACAAACACCAATTAGAGACATCACAAACATTGTCATCAACTAACATCTATCATCAAATAATATATCATCATCTAAACATGAAATATTTCATCAAATAACATGAACACTGTCATCATGAACGACTGTCATCACTAACATCTATCATCAAAACACTGTCATGATGAACCACTGTCATCAAATAACATGAACACTGTCATAATGAACCACTGTCATCACTAACATCTATCATCAAAACATTGTCATAATGAACCAATGTCATCACTAACATCTATCATCAAAACATTGTCATAATGAACCACTGTCATTACTAACATCTATCATCAGAAATTTGACATAATCTAACATCGCAAATGGAATGAACTAACATGAACAATGTCACCACAAAGACTGTTATCAACTAAACTTCACCACTGTTATCACAAACACTGTCATCAAATTGATTGTAATTATGAACAGTGTCATCAAATTGGAGATTTTTTTAAAAAAAAATCGTTTTATTGAATTGTCATTCCATAAACCGGATGATGACAGTTTTTCCATGGCAGATCTAACATCAAAATTGAAACTTTGTTACGTATGTAGATTAAATCTCATGAAATATGATGACAATGTCTGGGAAAACTTGCCTCGTTGTAGATGACAGGACAAAGTATTTTGATTGCCTTGTAGATAAAACGATTGTTGTAGATGACAAGATAAAGGATTCGATCTCGAAAAACGACTAGTAATCGGTCGTGATGACACCTGGAATGAATTCGACGAGCTTTCAATGGAGAAATTTGCGCGAAACTTTTGATGCCAGGAATCGACCGCGAAAACGAAGACAAATGCGTTCGTGATGACAATTGGAATGATATCGACTGGTTTCAATCACGAAAGCGATGACAATAGGATCGCGAAAGCGATGAGAAGCTAGCGTGAGGAAGGAAGGGATCGAGTTTCGCAGAATATGGGTGCGCGCGAGCCGTTTTGCTATTTACCTAATTTTTCCAATTCTCCTAATATCCACCTAATTAGCCTCGTAATTTTTGCTATATAATTAATTCGTCCAATTGAATATAGCTAAATCCCCTCTCTTCTACTATGCTTAATGAACAAACATATTTGTCCCTCTTAATAACTTAAAAAATAGATATTAGACATTTTTTAATGCAAAAACCAGTAAAAAAACCAGTCCAAAAACCTACTCAAATCCAAAACTTAGCAGAAGGCATTGTTTCCAAAACTCACTCAGATCCATTATCATCCACTCTAGAGATATTTTTTTGGCAATTTGATATTTTTTATACATCTTCTTCTTAGTGTTGAAATTTAAAGAATGAATAACCTGATTTGTGGGCAAATTTTTTTTAGAACCACGATTTGAGGATCGGCCACCCGCAAGCAGAGAATTGGAGAATGTCGACCACTGCAAGCGGAGAACTGGAGAAGGATATTTGGGTTTGACTCCGAACCTTCAACGTCGGCGACAAGGCCAAGCCCATGGCGGCGATTGTAGTGTCGGTATCGTCTCCCATCCACCATGTCTACAAATAATTAAAAACCTCTAAAATCAAACCCCAAATCCCAATTCAAACTCCTAAAAATTAAACCCCCCAAATCCCAATTCAAAACCCTAAAAATCAAGCAAACCCCAAACCAAATTGAAAAATTGAACACTTACAACTTATGCCAAGGTTACTTGATGGATTCAAGGTGACGAGGCCGTCCAATTGAGAAGATGATGTTTTTTTTGTATTTATTTTGTTTTCTTTTAGATTTGGGAAGATGAGGGTTTTTTTGTTTTTTTTATCTTGGTGGGTGTTAGTGGTTAAACTAGAAATGTGTATATTAATTAAGGGATATTTTTTGTAAGTTTGCTGATTTTTTATGGATATTTAACGGGTTGAGAATAAAGGGTGGCCATGTGGTTTAACGCAATTTTGAATTTTACAGGTGGTTTGGGGCACAGACCCCTATTTCAAGGTGTTTTTGTGAAATTTCCCTTATTTATATTATTAAAATTAAGTTTTTTTTTACTTTTTGATTGTGTTGATTAATTCTTGGCTATATTATTTATTACGATTTTGTCTTCAATCATGATTGACTAAATTTCTAGTTCTAGGAATTTGGTGATCTATTCAATGTGTATTTAATTAAAGTTATGTTCTTTGCTTGTAATGAAATATATTTGATTCGATCCTAGGTTGCATTGTGCCCTACTTACTTTTGTATATAGGATTCCTATTAGGGTTTGAGACCAACAAAATATAACAATAATAGGATACTGATAAGTTAAGGACTAAAATTTGGTTCTTTTCAGATCCCTAGTTATTGAACTTGAGAATTATCTATGCGACATCAATTTAATTTCTCTTGTGTGATTTTAACCACCATAGTAGTTATAGAGTTTGAATGATTCTAGCGGAGTGACGAGCACTTTTATGTCGTAGTAAAAGCACTGTCAAAGAAATACCTAACTTCCTATCCTAGGTATAGTGGAAGCAAGGGGTCGAACCCACAAGGACTCAGATTATTTGTATTTAAATAATATTACTAAGTAGAAGGAAGCCCTTTTGTGATTTCAGGCTATCAAACTAATTAAATAAAACAAAGCAAATTAAAACAATGAGAAATTTAAATATAGAGAAAAGCGTCCAACTAGTTTCGTATCCATTGCATACATGAGTTTTGATCCTCGATTATTCTTATTTCGATTTCCCTTGACTAATCTATTGTGAATTTATGAAATTCAAGCTTAAGGTGGTTATCAAATTAACCTAGAAAGCCTTCTATGTCAAATTGATCATGCAAATAAGTTCAAAGCATTCAATAGAAACAATAATCATGAATTCCACCGTCTATTCATGAAGTTTTGTGATTAAATTTTCCGCCTTTGATTAATCTTATTCAACCGTCTATAAGTTTAATCAAATGATTCATCCATGAATAATCAAATTCCACTGTCTTTTTAATTATTCTAGTTGTAATTCAACCTAGAAATAGAATAGGTGATCAAACTATTATAATCCTAAGCGAATTTAATCAATCAAGCACGGATAGATTCAATCTAGTCAAGGCAAATAAAAATAATTCAAATGTCACAAACGATCATGCATACAACTTCAACTAACTAGTTGGACATGAAAAAATTATCTAGAATAAGACATTAAAGAAGAATCAAACTTACAAGAGTTAAATTTCTCTTCAATGTTGCAAACTAGGGTTTGGTCTCCCACCAATCTCCAAATTGAAATAATGTAGAATACAAAGTAAAAGATAGCCTCATCATCCTAAGAAAACCTAAGAAAAACTAGGGTTTGGTCCCCCTCAAAGCGCGGTCGCGCTATGGCCACTCTGCCCGCGCTTTGGCCTCAAAAACTCTAGCGACACTTTAGAGGCTGTTTTTACCCCCTTAGAGTTGTAATTTGGACTCAGAGTATAAATATGAATTGTAGCTGTTCGAGTTAGCTTTCCAGTGATACCAAATTCAGCTTCATCCGACCATTGGAGCTCCCAAACAAAGCATTGCAAGATAGAGGTGTCAAAATAAGACTCCAATGCATGACCCAGGTTTAAGCGTTTTTATCCCTCAAGCTCTTGGGCCTTAGCTCTTCCAATCTTCACTTCAATACTCTCCAATCGTCCCTAGATCCGGTCCTTATCCTCACACCAACCATGTTTCACCTCCCATCCTACAATATAGCACAAACACGCGTAGATTTCGAACTAAACCGAAATAAAACCTAAACTACAATTTAAAGCAAAATTCTAGCTACACATGCATAAAAAGGGAATAAAAACATGCTCTAAAACCTATATCTATATGCTCTATCACGGAGCATGACAACGAATGTTAGGATTGTTTATCTCAATTTGTAACACCCTGTCTTAACATCGGGGCGCTACTCGGTAGTTGACCCTTTCGGGCACTACCAGAACTAGTTTGACAACTAAACATCTGGACCTTGCAACTCGGGCACGACGAGAAAACGAATTTAAATCATCCAACTATCATTTATTAAAACATATATGTACAATGTCATGCAAGAGGTCCCAACAACTGAAACAAACCATAAACAATTTGACAACCCACATAAGTCAGCAAAAAGGGAAAACTTCCAAAACCGTAACTAAAGATTAAACCAGAACACCCAAACAACTCTAGCACCTAATGACACGCGCGTCAACGATCCACTACAACATCCTGCCTAGGCTCTAACACGGGACCTGCAGAAGTACCTGAAACTGAAAAATAAAATTCCCCGAGGGGTCAGCTACTATCCTAGGCAAGCTAGATAACAAGCGGAAATAGTAAGACGTTTGAAAACAATAATTAACCAACAAATTAACCTTTAATAAATGAATAGAACAAAACATAATAGTCTAACACACATATCAACAGTCTGGATAACAAATGGCGAAAGTAAGATGTTTGAAAACAATAACCAAGAACTTGACATTCAACAAGTGAAAGGAAAGACAACGAACAAGCAATTCATCAAGCATACCAACAATTGACAAGCCAAAAACCAACTAAGTAACCACACACAAACACAAGCAAAGTCATTCACAAACCTTTTTGGAAATGCAACTCTTTCTCCCACCGTTGCATCCCAATCTACAACGCTAACTCCCTGCGCCCGTGTGCAGAGGCAGGCCCCTCACTTTTCATATACATCATCCTTCCAACCCCTAGTCAAGCCTCCATCGGAGCACTTGCCAAAAACAAGCAATTAATTTTATTTTTAAAGGGGCCGTCCGACATATGACCATGGCTAGACGCCTCTTCGCCACCGAAAATCATCACACGATCGTTCCGGTTACGCTGCCAGCACAAAGAAAACAATACCATTGCTTTTACGAGAAAATGTTTGAAATGGAAAGTGCATCACATCATGCAAGAAAACATTTTACAAGGAAAAACATACACTCGGGACTAGTTCCCAAAACCAATCTCACAATCACAACATGAAATCTAACAAGACTAGAATAGAGCCGAGCAAGTCGAGAACGACTTACTTGGAAGACGATTTGATGTCCGCCTTTTTAGTCATGTTTTTACTTTTTAGGGGTATGTTTTTAGTGTGTTTGAGTCTTTCTCTTTAGTTTTGTGTTTTGTTTTGAATCGTTTGTGTGGCGTTTCATATTTTCTTAAGATATGGAGTCTACATAAGCTTTGGTGGTGTTTTGTAGGTTTTTAGAAGCTATTTGGAGCGCTTTTGAAGAAAAGAGCAAAACCAAAGAGAAGCACTTAAGGAAAAGCTCAAGGAATGAAGTTAATAAAGTCATTTAAGATCAAGTTTGAGCTTGGAAAGATATAGAGAAATTTGTTACAAGAACATAGGAAAAAGAATCAAGTCAAACGGAGTTGTAACGAATCCTCTACGCAAGTTTTACCCAAAGCTGTTCGAAGTGCTGAACAGGGTCGTTAACGACCCGACAAGGTCGTTAACGAGGCATCCCGAGACGCAGCGGACATCTGAGTTGGTGCTATTAACGATCTTCTATCTTGTTTCCTCTTATGTTATTAGATAGATAGAAGGGATATATCTTATTAGAAGATTTATTTCCTTAGAGATAGATTTAAGATAGAATAGTTTCTCTACAAATACATTTGTCCCCTCTTTAGTTTCTTATCATTCAAGTAAGGAGGAGGAAGATAGATAGAGAGGAGATGTGTGAGATGGAGTAACGAGGGGGACGAGATTGTGGATTGTGGAGAAGAACTATTGTTTGAATTTAAAGTTGTAAGCTTTCCCTTTTATTTAATATAGTTTTGCTTCTAATAATGCTTTGTGAGTAGTCTTTCTCTCTAAGGTTGGGGTTAAACCCAACAATGGTTGTGCATGCTTGTTTGTGATCTAGTCTTGATTGTTTTTATTACATAAATCTATTCTCTTGTTTTTAATCCTTAAAACAAAAGTTGAAGGGAATTTCTCATTCATAGTTCAAGCGAAAGCAGAAACCTTGAATCAGAATAGTCAAATTAGGGTTTTGAAGCGAAAGCAGATCTATCCTAGTTGAAGTAGAAGAGATTAGATAGTAAGTTTATTGATTTATGAGAATTGATTGATTTACTTGCTTTAGTTAACAAAGGTTAGCACCTTTATGTGATAAAAGCATGATCTATGTGTTTCATTAACATTTGGCATGCATAATTGTTGTTGTGGTGACACCTTTTCCTTAGAATTCCTCTTTCCTTGATAAAAACCTTACCTATAGTTGATTGCTTGCGTGAGAAGTAATAGAACTTAGCACTGACTTTCTCCCTGCGGACGAACCTGTCTCTGCTATACACAACGAGGTCTTGATTATAACTTTATTTGTTGTCAAGAAACACTCTCAACACGATCCTCGAAAGAAGTAAGAAATGCGTCGATACTAAATACCTACGAATCATAACGTGCACGGTTAACCGACTAAACGCAAAGAGTAACTATCGATTCTAGCCAAGAACAACTATAGTGGCTCACCAAGTGTGAACCATCATAAAAAGCATGGCATCCAAAACAAGTGTCGCATCAAACTGAAGAACCAACATCACACGACTATACTCAACGAACTAAGATTTCACCCTTAGCCTTAAATGACACGAAACATACGCTCAAGGACAACCACAATAAAAGTCCTAGCTCCAAGGTGAAAACGCAAATCCCAAATCCAAGTGCAGACACAAACATACACATGTATATATCATTCGAAATTTATAATACCGAATTCCAACCTAGCATACAAATCCAAAGCCTCCCAACAAAGGAGGTTACCACCAAAGCCAATCGAGTGTTCCATACAAATCAAACAATACCAATTATAACTGTGATCCAACAATATATAAAACAACATTAAAGCAAAATTAACACACTAAATCACGCACTCACCAACATATAAAATTAAAAACCATTCATCAACAATATTAAGGCAACATTCGAAATCATTACGAGGCATAATTAAAAAAAGCCCTTCCTCACATTTGAAAAACAATTCACTATATACTAAAATACAAGGCAAACCATGTTGGTATTTTAGGGTTTGCATACAATCAAATGATCATGTTCATATTGTTTAAGTTGAAGGAAAGTCGACCCTTGTAGATCCATAGGATAATCAAGGCATTTATGAGTAGACTCATTGAAGAGTAGTCTCGTGGGTGTAGGCCATGAAGGCAATCACCATCGACCCCTTACTTATGTTAAGTTAACCGACTTGGATAAAGGCTACGAGTCACGAGATTAGATCTCGCTTTCCTTCAACGTATATTGCCCCTATTCCATGACAAGAGTTTTGCAATACCGTTGTGAGATAAAACGTAACAAACGAACCAATGGAAGTGTTGGCAAGACACAACCATTGAGAACAAGCGTACCTTATTCGAGTCTATTGATTCCTCTTCGGTTTTGACTTGAATGAAGTCTTCTTCTATCAACGTTTGGGGTTCGTCCTTAACTTGAACGCACTGCCCATGCCACGCCTCTTGAGGTTTCTTTCTTGATGATGAACATCGACCCATGATGCAAACCTCTTCCTTGAACCACTCGTGTATTTGCACTCAAACACGACTAGTCTTACTCGAAGTCTAGTGTGTTTTCTTCACCGATTTATTGTGGACAAGTTTCTGGTTTCTCTCACGTGTTTCATGTCCAAAATAGCCCACATCTTGCCCTTAAATAGGCATGATAAACTTGCCATAAAACTGCCTTGGAGGCGGTTACAAAATCGGCTGCATACATGGGTGGCCGAGAGTGATTTTAGGGAATTGTTTGTAACTTCCTTTCCCTCTCCTTGTCATCATGTGGGGCGTCTAGATGCATCCCCCTTGGACTCCAAAATGCTTTTAATTTCAGCGAATAAAAGGCCGAAAAGAGAAGTCCAAAATCCAATCCAAAAGCCGACATGCACGGCCCAAATAGCAAGGCACCAAGCCCATGCCATGCGTGCATGCATGCGGCCCAACAGCCCATGGGGCGCACCCCTTGGGCCGGCCCACCACCTAGCTAGCATAGCTAGGTACCTAGCTAGGTCACCTAGGTTGTGTCACTACCCCTTAGCTCCATGAGCTAGCATCTAGCTAGTTGAGCTGGCTTGAGCTAGTGTGAGCTAGGTTGAGCTAACTTGAGCTAGTGTGAGCTAGGTTGAGCTGAATTTCTAGCTAGTTGAGCTAACTTGAGCTAGTGTGAGCTAGATTGAGCTTCCATGAGCTAGTTCCTAGCTACATGAGCTTCTTACAAAGCTTATAAACGAGTCTAGAGCTTTTCCAAGCTCATAGAGCTTACTCCAAGCTAGTATGAAGCTTACAAACTTCTTTTTAGCATATTTAACTATGTGCCAAGCTAAACTCAAGCTTTGGTTCTTGCTTAAAGCATCTACCAAGCTTAGAGAAGCTTCCTAATTCACATTAGAGTATGCACAAAGCTTATAGACTCGATTACAAAGCTCAAATACATACCTTTGCCTCACAACTAGTACTCGACACCTTGGACTAATGCCCTAGGCGCGCCGAGTGCTCCACCGCAGCCTCGCATGTGCGTCACTAGCCTCTCCGCGTCATTGCACCACCCTAGGAGCGCCCATGCAACCGTGAGTCGAACCTCAAGTTCACTCACAGGCGCGCCCCAACCTAAGCCGAACCTCGAACCTCAATTTCGAGGTCCTCGCCGTGCCCCGCGCTTGCACCATGCCATTGCATCGTGCCGACTCCGAGCGATGCCAACCACAAGGCGCGCCCTTTCCACGCGACGGTTCACACGAGGATCTATTGTCTCGGTGTTGGTGTGTAACTCACTTTTGGATCTTATGACAATTGTTTAAACCATCATGGAAAGTCATATATGTCAATATTCCAATCGACGTTACCAATATGACTTAACAATCTCAACATGCTCTTATAGTGATTTGATGACTTGACACAAATCACCAACATTCCTCCCCCATTTGAGCCATGTCATCAAAACTCGAAATTTATTTAAACAAACTCTACGTATAGATGCAAATGTCCGTGTACTTGAATTTACACCCTGTAATTTTCACATTCATGCACTAAAGATCGTGGTGCTCCTACAGTTTGAACCACGTCAACCTGTCTAAGTGCATGTAGTAACTCTTACACATGAGTTTCCTTATGCTCATCCTTTTACTTGACGCTTTTGTAAACAAGGCTCTTTCGTTCCATATCCTCTCACATATGCTTTAGTCGAGTCATCCTTAATTACTCTAACTTGGAAGAAGCCTTATACTTCCACATATGCATAGTTGAGTTTCCTATCATGCTCCACATAAGCAACCAAAACTCATTAATGGAAACTTTGTTTCAAAACTAGGTTTCATGTGGTCTAGAGCATAAACCTTGATGGAAAATAATATGAAATATTATGAATGCTCTCCAACTCAATGACTTTGGCTTTCCACATTGAATTCAGCCCACACCTTTCAATGTAGGGGAATTAGGTGTCCAAATCTTAGAGTTGTAAGGATTGTTACCCCCATCCCTCGATTGAATTTAACACAAACACTTATGCCAATCTTCTCGGAGAGAAATCAACAGATTCGATGTGCTTAACAAAAATCAAACGAGTTGACTCTAAGTTATGGAATGTGCCTTTATACAAGGTTCCCTCATACTTAGATGTCACTTTCCAACTAGAAGTCGGAGTATAGCAAATTGCCTCTTGGAAACTCCAAGAATGCGCGCCTATCACCCAAAATAGGAATTCGAGACCAATTGTGCACTAAAGGTCTTCCAAATTTTAGTGATCCAATTTGCTTTCAAACTTTCCAACCTAGGAAGTTTCTATACACATCGAATGCCTTTATGCACCAACCTTATCTTTGACAAATGGCTTATGTCAAGATATTCACATCTTAATATCAACTTTAGCGTCCCCAAGTCATGACACACCTAACTTAAAACCGTGTGTTCATAAATCCAAAGATGTTTCTCTATCATGTGTATAATCATGGAATTCTCATTTCGATCTCAATGTATTTTAACCAAGATGAAGATTTAGAACAATCTAATCCACCTTCACCTCTATACATTGATATCCTCATAAATTATCAATGAAGAACAAGGTCTTCTCATTTAACCTTACAACTTGGTTTCTACCAAGTAGGTCATGTCATTTCAATATAGATTCATTAGACACTAATCAACCATAAGTGACTAAACTTTCTATATTACATCATACAAAACCATATAGAATCTTTAAAACTTTCAAATGACATTCCTTTTCGCTTGGCCATTCAAACACAAAGTATTCCACTTTTATGTTCCACTTCATCCTAACCACCAATTCATTGGATGTTTCATAGGATCATCATCTATGCAATGAGATGATTCAATGCTTCTCTCTTAAAATTTTTCATTAAAGAAAACTAGAAGAATTATGCTCATATGACAATCATCTTTATCACAAGTGTTTACACACATGTTAAGACTTGTCTTTTATCCACCATGTCATTATTTCCATTAATCCTTCCAATGGTTTCTTAACCATAAGACTAATCAACCAAAGTTGTCAATTTCAAGCCTTAGTGACTCTTGACACTTTCCTTGGATTCGAGCATTCAACTTATTCCTCATAGTCTTTTCTAGACCATAACTTGTCTATTTGAAAGTCATAAAACCATCCTCTCAAATTTTTCAAACAAGTTCTAACTATCCAATTAAATGACACACAATATGAGCCTTCTAAGCAATCATATGGAACATGTGATAGACCAAGTTTCTCAACTTCAATCACAATTTTATTAAATCCTAAACTAGGAAATCCAAACATGAATTCAAATATGGTTTAATTGAATTTAAACAAATCAATCAAATGCCTTATGGTAGGCGCGCCTCATGTGCCTACCGAGCGCACACCCACGCCCTGCGTCGAACACTTCGCCGAAGCCAAGGCTTGGTTTTAACCAGCCTTGGCGCGCCTTGCACACCCCATCGTGCCATGGTTTCGGTGTCAACCAGCCGTGGCGCGCCTTGCGCACGCCAACCACGTCGAGGTTCAAACCATGCACCGCCTCGTCAAGTGTCGAGTGTTATGCACTCCGTTTGCGACGCATCGGGACCATGCGATCCGTGCCTTGTCTTGCATTTCTTGCCATGTGCCGATCCCTAAGACTCGGCGCGCCTAGGCATGTTCGTTCCCGAGATTGTGCCAAGGCTTAGGCCAATGCGTTGCGATTGATGCGACGCCTCCCCCACGCGAAGATCATCGTCTAGTGCCATGCACCGAGGGGTTCTAGGCAACGGCCCAACTAGGGTGTGCCTACGATGCTCCATGGGATCCGACCACGAGCGCTTAGTGCTTCGAGGATCGATGTCGAGTCACGACTCCACCCGGTGCGCCTAAGGCCTAGCCTAGACGTGTCTAGGTTCTAACCCTAGACATCTTATGCGCCGATCCCATTTTTTGCAAAGCAATTCCTTTTGACATTTCCATGTCTTTATCAAGGCAAATTAACATGCTAACATTCATTCGTGTCAACATCAAACCACATTTATAATTTAGACAAGTCCTTTAATTTTAGGATTTTAACCATATGATAAAACGATCTAGACATGAACATCTTTCATCATGTCTAAGTATCAAAACTTCCATTTGACACTTTTCAAACCTTGTCACACTTATTTGACTTAGCCATGAGAGATTTCACTCTCATAAGCATTGCTCTTCTACATGTATACTACAAATCTTGATTTAAACCAACCAAGTTATTGTTTCCCTTTTCCATAAGAGGCATGAATTTTATGAAATCACTAGGTGAATTCCCACATGCATCTTATCAAGAGACTCTTACCATCTCTTCTGTGTTCTTTAGTGCATACATGGCCAACATGTGCATACCCTCTCACGTGGGGGGAAATCCAGTAGACCCTTACATTAATAGACCCGAAGGTAGTCTAGTTACTCTAGTAGACCCGAAGGTATTCTAGAGCATGAGTCGTCCCAATCAAAGAATGGTCGGCTCAAGGGTAGTCTGGTTAGGATCATTCTTAGTGAATGAAACAACAATCAAACTTTTCAAGTTGATTCCAAGAATTAGACTTGAGTCCTTTTCTTGCACACATGTTGTTAAGATTAACATTGAATCAAACCATAGTTTATTTCAAACATAAACATTCCATGATCTTTTATTACGATCAAATCACACACTAATGCCCTTTATTCAAGGCATACAAATACACACATAGTTCATAGCACACATCTAATGCTGAGTACATACACACACGTACATCAATAGGAAACAATTACAAGTATAAAATCAGCCTTGGCGTCTCGCCACAAAGAGAGCAATACACCGGTTTCTTTGGCCTTTGGTCCCCATAGACCACTCGCCAATACTTGCCTCCCACCGAGGCCCCTCCATCTCCCAAGGCCGCGCCCCTAGGGACGCTTCTTCTCGGTTTAGCACGAGAGTGCTTAACCCTAGACTTGCCTTGGTGCTTGAAAGCCGAGTACACATGCCTTGCCTCATGACCACGCCTTGGACCATGAGTCTCCATCACCATGGAGGGTAGAGGCATCACGACCTCACCTTGTATGGCATCATCAAAATCAGGTTCGCACCTCACGTTAGCGAGGACCCAATCCCAATACAAATTACTCTTGTTGTACTCTTCTAGCCACTCGTCGAAGTCTTGAAGTCCGCCTTGAACTTCAATTGGCCGAATGGGACTTGGAGGCTCTATCTTGACTTCCCTCAATTAAGAGGTAATGTCATGCACCGTTTTATCTCCTCGTTTAGCCATATCCTCAAACTTAACAAGATAATACAACAAAGCAAACATGGATATGAACAAAACGAAAGCAAATAAACATAATATACGTTGAAGAATGTTGGTATTTTAGGGTTTGCATGCAATCAAATGATCTTGTTCATATTGTTTAAGTTGAAGGAAAGTCGACCATTGTAGATCCATAGGATAATCAAGGAATTTACAAGTAGACTCATTGAAGAGTAGTCTCGTGGGTGTAGGCCATGAAGGCAATCACCATCGACCCCTTACTTATGTTAAGTTAATCGACTTGGATCAAGGCTACGAGTCACTAGATGAGATCTCGCTTTCCTTCAACGTATATTGCCCCTATTCCATGCCAAGGGTTTTGCAATACCGTTTTGAGATAAAACGTAACAAACTAACCAATGGAAGTGTTGGCAAGACACAACCATTAAGAACAAGCGTACCTTATTCGAGTCTATTGATTTCTCTTCGGTTTTGACTTCAATGAAGTCTTCTTCTATCGACATTTAGGGTTCGTCCTTCACTTGAATGCACTGCCCATGCCACACCTCTTGAGGTTTCTTTCTTGATGATGAACATCGACCCATGATGCTACCCTCTTCCTTGAACCACTCGTGTATTTGCACTCAAACACGACTAGTCTTACTCGACTTCTAGTGTGTTTTCTTCACCGATTTATTGTGGACAAGTTTCTGGTTTCTCTCACGTGTTTCATGTCCAAAATAGACGACATCTTGCCCTTAAATAGGCATGAGAAACTTGCCATAAAACTGCCTTGGAGGCGGTTACAAAATAGGTTGCATACATGGGTGGCCGAGAGTGATTTTAGGGAATTGTTTGTAACTTCCTTTCCCTCTCTCCTTGTCATCATATGGGGCGTCTAGATGCATCCCCCTTGGACTCCAAAATACTTTTAATTTCAGCAAATAAAAGGCCCAAAAGAGAAGGACAAAATCCAATCCAAAAGCCGACATGCACGGCCCATATAGAAAGGCACCAAGCCCATGCCATGCGTGCATGCATGCGGCCCAACAGCCCATGGGGCGCGCCCCTTGGGCCGGCCCACCACCTAGCTAGCATAGCTAGGTACCTAGATAGGTCACCTAGGTAGTGTCACTACCCCTTAGCTCCATGAGCTAGCATCTAGCTAGTTGAGCTGGCTTGAGCTAGTGTGAGCTAGGTTGAGCTGAACGTCTAGCTAGTTGAGCTAACTTGAGCTAGTGTGAGCTAGATTGAGCTTCCATGAGCTAGTTCCTAGCTACATGAGCTTCTTATAAAGCTTATACAATGAGTCTAGAGCTTGTCCAAGCTCATAGAGCTTACTCCAAGCTAGTATGAAGCTTACAAACTTCTTTCTAGCATATTTAACTATGTGCCAAGCTAAACTCAAGTTTTGGTTCTTGCTTAAAGCATCTACCAAGCTTAGAGAAGCTTCCTAATTCACATTAGAGTATGCACAAAGCTTATAGACTCAATTACAAAGCTCAAATACATACCTTAGCCACACAACTAGTACTCGATGCCTTGGACTAATGCCCTAGGCGCGCCGAGTGCTCCACCGCAGCCTCGCATGTGCGTCACTAGCCTCTCCGCGTCATCGCACTACTATATTTCAAACAGATATTATTATAATAATTGTGAATAACGACTATATTTCAAAAATATTATTATAATAACTATGAATAATGGCTATATTTAAAAATAAATATTATTATAATAATTGTGAATAATGGCTATATTTCAAAAAAAAGTCTATAAATACATGCATACCATCTTCTTCATTTTCATCACTTCAATTTCATTGAATTTCTATTTTGACATCTCTCACTTTCATTTCACTACTAGACTATCAATAATTTAGTTTATTTAAGTACAAAATAAAATACACAATTATTTACATATTAAATATTAGGCTCAAATGGAATGTCACAACTAAACCATTACAATAATATAATTTTTATAATAATATATATTATGAATAATACATTTATATAACATATTAGTTAATTTTCACTTCTTAAAATCAAGCTCAAACAATAAAATAATAGATGGGGCCCATGTTTTACCCTAGGAAATCCAAGGCCAAATTTGGCCTTCAAAATCCAAAGGCCATATTTTTGATATGGGGGATTGTGTATTTGGCCTATGAGGGGTGTACATGGTAGGCTAAATTTGGCTTTTTGGCCTACCACCATGGGAGATGCTCTTACAAGGATCGAAACCAACTCTTCTGACAACAATGGGCTCTTCCTGAATTGAGGGGCGCTAGAACAAGATCTGAGGTGGTTTTGAGATCTGCGGCAGCCTTGTGGGGTCGAGGTCGGATCGTCGGCGAACAAAGGTGGGTCAGACAGTGGTGGTGCGAAGAAATCTAGGGCAACAACGATGAACCGAAGCGATTCCGACGATCTAGAGGGAAGACGAGATCCGATGCCGGCTTACGAGTCTCGGAGAGCTCGAGTGGCGCGTCCTCAGCTAGGAGAAGCCAAACTCTCTAAAGGTGAAGGAGGAGAAGAGATTTAGACGTCATCATAGCGGAAAAGAAACGAAGAAGAAAGACGAGGCAAGGCTTACCAGAGGACGAGGCGAGCGGGAACGAGGTGATCTGACCAATGTCCTCCCCGATCAAGAACGCAAGACCTTAGCATGTCCTCTAGAGTCTGAATTGTCCTCTCAGATTGGCCATCTGACTGCGGGTGGTAAGCAATGGTGAAGTGCAATCTCATTCCAAGTGCCTTATGCACTTGTTGCCAAAATTTGGATATGAAACGCCAATAACGATCTGGCACAATCGTCTTGGCCAAACCATGTAGTCTAGCTATCTAATTTATGAACACCTCTACTAACTTGTTCATTGACCAAGTCTCCAAAAAAGGAAAGAAGCGAGTAGTCTTTGTCAACCTTTCCACTACAACTCATATGGCATCATGCCCCTTGCTAACCTATAGTCTAGTGACAAAATCCATGGATTGTCCTCCCACTTACACTTTAGAATAGGAAGTGATTGGAGCATCTCATCCGACCTCTCGTGTTCAAACTTCCCTTGCTGACAAACCTGACGATTACCCACAAATCTCGCTACAGCTGGCTTCATGCCATCCCACCGATAATATTGTTAAAAATCTTTGTGCACTTACTCTCTCTAGGGTGAATCGAGTAAGATGTGGCGTGGGCCTCTTGCAAAAACTTCAGTCTCAACTCTTCATATTGAGACAAACAAATTCGACCTCGCACTCCAAGATATCGTCTGCTCTCCCTACAAAAAGTCAGGTGCCTCTTCACGGCTCAACTTCTGCTTTAGATCCCGAATCATTGGACATATCTCCTTTTTCAGCCTCACTTCTTCAAGCAAAGTCGGTCGAAACTTCCAAGATACTTACTCTACCCTATTAACGTTGAATTTGTACCTCGATTCCGTACTTCACAAGCTCTCTCTACAACTCTGGCTGAGCAGTCAAAAGAGTCAATGTACGTTCTTGGGAGGTCTTCCTACTAAGGTATCAGTGACTACGTTCGCCTTCCTTTGGTGATAAAGGATCTACACGTCATAGTTCTTTAGCAACTCAATCCATCCCTGATGTCCCATGTTCAGTGCTCTCTAAGTGAAGATGTACTTCAGACTTTTATGAGTTGTCAATACTTTGCATGTACTCCCCTACACGTATTAACGCCAAATCTTCAAGGCATCCACCACTACTGCCAAATCCAAAACATGAGTGGGGTAATTCTGCTCATACGGCTTCAACTATCTCGAGGCGTGAAATAAAACCTAAAACGTAAAAGCATGCTAGATAATGTGTGATCAACAAAGTCTGCTATGAAACTAAGCTTAAATAGTAGAAAAACAACCGAAACCTAAAGATATAAAAATAGATAAATGATAGAATAAAACAGAAAGTCGGCGCTTTGGAAACACAGCCACCCGCGAGTGCGGTTTACAACCTCGAGCGCGGGTTCAGTCATCTCCCCCGTCCGCGGATCCTCGTCAAACCGCGAGCGCGGCTCCGACCCGCAAGCGTGGGTCCCAGTTTCTTCAAACCCTCTCGGATTCTTCTCTCCACCGCGGGCTCGGGTCCAACACCGAGGGCGCGGGTCTTGTTTCCGTAAAGTCTTCAACTTGAATTAGGACTTCTATCTTCAGAATCTTCAACTGTAGGCTCTTCTTATATTACAAATAAACACCCTAACCTAGCCTAAAACACTCAGAAATTCTAGTAAAAATACATAATTATGCTGTACTAAAACCAGCGTATCAAATTCCCCCATACATAGATCTTGCTCGTCCTCGAACAAGCTCAAAATAAATCTAACAATAAATCCTATCAAAGATCCACAGGAAGTAATAAGGGAATCTGAAAAATAAAAACTCTCAACTCACAACCCAGACCCAAGTAGAGAAATAATGAGCAAAGACATGAAAGCTCAAAGCACACACCTCACCAATACAGAATATAGGACTCAAGCTCTACAAAGTGTAGAGCAACCTAAGATCTACCCGACATCTAAAATGTAATCCCTAGACCCCAAAGTAGAATATAATCCTAAACAATTTGATTTTACCACTCATTCTACTTAGGCGCCCTTTCGGGTTTTCACCTAATCACTCTTTTCATTTTTCTTAGGTGTGCTCACAAATACTTACATCTCTCATAATCCTAAACACCCCAGCCTAATGCTGGTCCGTGTTACCTGCTTTTTATGTGAGCCGCCCTTTCGGGTTTCAGCTCATCCCGAGATTTTATATGCCTTTTTCGGATTTTTTATGGCTTTTTTCATTTTTTCATTTTTTTTCTTTAAACTGAAAATACTGAATCAAATGACAGAAATAGAATGCAACTCTACATATATCACAAGCATAGCAGTGAATCCCCTCCCCCATACTTAAACCCTTCATTGTCCCCAATGAAGCTAGGAAATATAAATCAAAGTACAGAAAATGGAATCAGAAGAATCACTGCTGATCTGGTGGAGGGAATGATGGATAGCCTGGCCACTGTGTCTGCCAGAAAATAGCAGCCTGTCTTTGATGCTCATATAACGCCTCCAACGATCTATCCAAAGCATCCTGACGAACTGAAAAATGTTGCATCCCACTCAACATGCGCTCCTCAAACGTCATCTCAGGAGTCCATGGTAAACTAGATGGAGCAGATGTAGAAGCAGAAGTAGATGCATGTGTAGATGGGGGAGGGACATCCCAACCAACTGCAGAATGTGGACCAGGAGCCCATCCAGATGGCCCAAAAGAAAATCTAGAATGCAAAACCTCAACATGCTCATCCCAACCTCCACCATCATCCTCATAATCCTCCTCAACAACCACCTCTACAGGAGCGTCTATATCAGGTTATAAATGAAACGCATATACAGTATTTCCATACTGTAAAGCTGCATGTAGACGTAGAAAAGGTGTACGAGGATGCCCGTGCAACCAAGTCCAACCCCCCTCAGCCGATCCTCTCAAACAACTAGGTATAACTAACGCCTGATGTGTATATTTGTAACCATCAGTCAGACATCCTCCAAATCGGGCCTTAATCTGCTCTATAGGAATAAACCCGGTGGCTAAATGTGTAACAATGTCACGCAATCCAATCAACCCCTGTCTCCTAGGATACTTCCTAGCTGAATGAATAAATAAACCAAACCAGTCTAGGCACTCAGATGGAAAAGGAAACTGTAACACCCCCGATTTCCCTCGGAGAGGTTACACGCCAATGACCTAGGGAATTCATGCTAAGCCACCCAAGGCTTTACAGTAAAAAAACTTTCATACAAAATTCATAATAAAATAGAAAGTATAATAACAAATTATAAAAAGAGTGCGTACATATTTGAATCAACTTTAAAAATGCGGAATTAAAACAATTCGTTAATGCAAACTTGTTTTTGACGGACCTCACAAGCCAAGGATCTCGCCTTTATTATAAATAAAGAAATAACTTAATAGAAAGCTTGTCACTCAATAGAAACTCCAAGTATGCTGTAATCACCTTCTTCACTCTGTAAGCTTGAGACCTGATGTTTTCGTACAGGGACGGGTTGACACCAGTCGACCATGCAAAAGAAAGAAACGGTCGGGTTAGTCTTGTGATAGACTAAGCAAATGGGACATTTTGTGAGTGATTCTTGTGGTTGTATTAAATCAACACCATTGAATTCCGAATAAAAGTCGGTCGACGGTTTAGTAACTACAATTCTTCCACGGAAAAGAAAAGAGGAATGCAATGAAAAGAGAGGGGACACCACAAGAAATGTGGTCCCTTTTAGAAAATATGCGATTGTTGGGAACGTTTTATTATTCACATAATTTTATTTTGAAAAGCCTCGCGTCGACTAATTAGGTCCCGACCGACCTCATCATACTCGGAGGGTGCCGACAGGGAGGTGGCCGTGAAGGCGCTTAAGTACCAAGCCCGTCTTGCCATTTTATAGGCGTTTTAACAAACCCGAGCATGCATTCAGATTGTAACCACCACCCTGGTTCATTAAAGGTGTGCATTGGGCACGTATCTTATTTAAATGACAAAATATTACACATCGAGTTATAAGCTTTTAATACTTCTCGAACTAGTCGAGGCGCGAATACAAGAACTACCCGGGATTCGATAGAGAGCATTAGCTAGATGCCACACCCCTCATGCACGGATGAGACAAGCAGGGTCATGACCAGCATTAGGGTTTAGGTCCATCCTAATGCGAATGTTATAGAGAGGTGTCCAAGGATCACAAGTCCTACACCCCTAGTACTACGCTAGCATATAATGTCCATAGACAAAGAACAACAATTCACAAACAAGCCCGAGGCTACGCACAACCTAGTATATATATATATATATCTAGCGCTTTATAACAAGGTCATTAAATCTAAGACGATATATAAACCTAGTTCAATTATTTCCACACAAACAATTCCCAACAATAATTAAACATGGATTCAATTCAGATGCTTAAAGAAATAATGCAAAGCGAACCAAACCACTTGCCTTGATTGAAGACGAGTGTACGGATTAACCTAAAGAGAGAAATTCCAACTCTCGGACCCTGAGTCAACAATAATTTACAAAATAAATTACCCATAATTTATTTTGATTTATTTTCACTTTATTTTTACTACATTAATAAGTCGCCCATATTAATGTATAACACTTCGATTAACATCTAAGCATCATGTTAACTCTATGGACTTATATAAATAACAATAGTATATGCGCTAGTACATACATGTATTTATATCATGCTTCTTACCCATATAGTATAAGTCTTTTATCTTAAATCTCTACAAAAATCATAAATAATTATTAAACAACTTTATAAATCATAAAATGTTGTATAAAATCAGAATAAATCATATTCTGATTTTTATTTTAAAAATTACAATAATTCTTTATTTCCATGATTATTCTAGTTTTAAAGACTAAGCATAAAATTAAGCAATAAAACTAAATTCTTTTAGACTTTTCTGAAATTTTGATAAATCTGGAATTTTATAAACAGTAACATCATAAATTTATAAAATTAATTTCAAACTAGAACAAAATAAAGAAAAACATTAAACCGAAATAAATAAATAAATAAATCTAAAATTAGGATTAAGGGTTTTGGGCTGCTCACATACTTCTAGAAAATGGCTCAGTGTGGGCGGCTCGGAACACGACAAGGCGCGAGACCGGTTGGGTTCGAACACCAAGAGGCTGGCGCACACACAGCGGGTGGCGGCGGCACTATTGGTGGCCTGTGGTGGTCGGAATCGGGACGGAAAGAGGGCTGTTCGTTCCCCTGTTTTTTGCTGCACAGTTCGGACTTTGTTTGGGTTTTTCTGGAGAGTTCGAGCGATGTAAAAATTATGGGTAAAGAGGGGGATTTGAATGAGGATTCCAGATCTTATTTTAGTTTTGGGATTGGCTTTGTGGTTTGAGAGATATCGGCGAAAAACCGAGAGGTGTGCTTTCTAAGGTTTGTGATTTTGTGAGGCGGAATTCGGGCTCAATTCTCCGCTATTTAAAGTGCTACGAAAACTTGGAGATCAAGGAGGACATAATCTACAACTTTCCTTTTGGGCATAGCCACAATCGTGGCCTAATTTGATCCGAAATCGAGCTTGAATGGGTTTAAGGAAGGAAGAGCAAGAAAGGAAAGAGGTGGGGAAGAAGATATGGACGATTGGCCCTTATTTTTGGGAAAATTACAATTTTAAACCCACTTATTTCTAGTTGTGATAAAAATACCCTTCAATGAACAAATAAATTTTCAAAAATTATGGAAAGGTACCCAACTTCTTCATTTTGCTTAAAAACGTCCCTCTTAAACTCTTATACGGAATTTTCATTCCCAAAATACAATATACCTCATTCCTTTTTCTTTTTTTCTTTCTTTTTCTTTCTTTTTTTATTTAAAATAATATAAAAATATAACCATACTTTTATAATGAACATAACCCAATTTTATTTGCATAAACTTATTTCTTATGAACTTATAATATCATAAGACTTATATATACTGTTATTTTGGGTAAGGTCCAAACTCGATAATAACTATTACAAGTTATTATTTAACTTTTCTTATTCCCTTAAGAAATAAAGAAAAATTCTTTATTAAGATAGAAAGGAGAAAATTATAATAATACCCTTCTTAAAATGAGTGGTTATTACAGAAACAAGCATCTAATAATCCTCATGTCATGTCCAGACACATAATCGAACTAGAAAATTACCCTGAAACTGTAACCCGTAGGCGTTGGTGTCGAACAGGGGGCGCGGAACTGGAAAATGCAAATCGCGAGCTCCGCCTGGTCAAAATCCAACCGCGAGCGCGGGTTGAAACCTTGAGCGCGGTTCAACCGAGAACCAGATTTGAACTTCGCGGTCAACAATGTCGACCGACAAAACTTCCTCCAAATCTCCTCAAATTCCTCTCAATCAACAGCAATTCGACTCAAAGAGGTAGAAATCGAACTCTAACAGCAAGATCGAAGACTAACCGATGTAGATATGAAGCTAAAATTATCCAAACCTCCACTCCAAATCTCCTCAAATTCTTGTCAAACAATATCAAATCCGACTCCACAAGCCAAAATCAAACTCCAAGGGCAAGCTTGAAGACTAACCGTATAGATCTAGCCCAAAATTTTCAAAACACCGTCTCTCCAACCAAACTCCAAACTCCTCGAGTAATCTGTCGGTGGTGATGGCGAACCAGGAGCTTGGATGTGGGCTGCGTACGCGGTTTCCAGCGGTCGCGGGAGTAGAATGAGTGGTAAAATCAGAGTGTTTAGGATATTCTACTTTGGGGTCTGGGGATTACATTTTAGATGTCGGGTAGATCCTAGGTTGCTCTACTTTTTAGAGCTTGAGTGCTATATTATGTATTGGTGAGGTGTGTGATTTGAGCTTTCATGTCTTTGCTCATTATTTCTTTACTTGGGTCTAGGTTGTGAGTTGAGAGTTTTTAATTTTCAGATTCCCTTATTACTTCCTGTGGATCTTTGATTGGATTTATTGTTAGATTTAATTTGAGCTTACTCGAGGACGAGCAAGATCTAAGTATGGGGGAATTTGATACACTGGTTTTAGTACAACGTAAATTTGTATTTTTACTAGGATTTCTGAGTGTTTTAGGCTAGATTAGTGTGTTCATTTGTAATATCAGAAGAGCCTACAATTGAAGATTATGAAGACAGAACACCTAATTCAAGCTGAAGACTTTAAGGAAACAAGACCCGTGCCCTCGGTGTTGGACCCGAGCCTGCGGTGGAGAGAAGAATTCGAGAGGGTTTGAAGAAATTGGGACCTGCGCTCGCGGTTTGACGAGGATCCACAGTCGGGGGAGATGACTGAACCCGCGCTCGAGGTTGTAAACCACGCTCGCGGGTGGATGTATTTCCGAAGCGCCGACTTTCTGTTTTATTCTATCTTTTTATCTATTTTTATATCTTTAGGTTTCAGTTGTTTTTCTACTATTTAAGCTTAGTTTCGTAGCAGTCTTTGTTGATAACACATTATCTAGCATACTTTTACCTTGGAGTTTGTTTGATCAAGGAAGCCTTTTTATGTAATTCGTGAGATCCCGGTAACTTTTCTATCCCTTGGTTAATATCTAAACTCTTGTGCTAAATTTTATGATTATCAATTGATTTCTCTTGGACTATTTGGATTAGTTTGATTGTTGTTTGTCCAATCTTATTTATCCTTGAAACAACTCTTTTCTAGGACCGTGGACTAGAATTGAGAAAGAGTGTTTGATTGTTATTTTATGCATGAGACTCGTAGCTTGATTGCATGATTTGATATCCTTCTATCCTTAATATTTTGCATGATTTGAATTAAGCGTTCTTGTTCATATCATAAATTCGCTTGGACCGTGGACAAGCGGAAATAATTTAAAGGATTGCAATTAACTTGGGAATTAATAGAAAAGTGGATGAATTGATGATCGAATGATTAAAAAGGTTGAATTGATTGAATGAACTCTGCTTTTCCTTAATTGATTTGATACTTAAATTTGCTTGTTTGCTTAAACTCCCAAAACCCCTGTTTTGGTCTTTGCTGATTGTTCAGAATACCGATTCTCTTTGGTTCGATCCCTTACTTGCACGCTATAATTGGTTTGTAGTTTAGGGTAATTTATTTTTTATCTTGGCACGGTGCTTTAGCTGAGTCAAATTTTGGCGTCGTTGCCGGGGATTAGGTGAAAACGGCGCCAAAATTTGACTCGGCTAAAGTCGTTGTTGCCAAGATCAAAAATAAATTACCCTAAACTACAAACCAAGTATAGTATGCAACTAAGGGATCGTACCCAAGAGAATCATTATTCTGAATAATCAACAAAGAACAAACAGGGTTTTTTTAGAGTTTAAACAAACAAGCAAATTTAAGTACCAAATCAATTAAGGAAAAACAGAGTTCATTCAATCAATTCCACCTTTTTAATCATTCGATCATCAATTCATCCACTTTTCTATTAATTCCCAGGTTAATTCCAATCCTTATAAAAGATTTCCGCTTGTGCACGGTCCAAGCGAAATTATGATATGAACAAGAACGCTTAATTCAAATCATGCAAAGTATTAAGGATAGAAGGATATCAAATCATGCAATCAAGCTACGAGTCTCATGCATAAAATAACAATCAAACACTCTTTCTCAATTCTAGTACACGATCCTAGAAAAGAGTTGTTTCAAGGATAAGTAAGATTCCACAGACAGCAATCAAACTAATCCAAACAGTAGAATATCAATCAAATTCAACAAGTTGCGCACCAAGAGAAATCAATTGATAATCATAAAATTTAGCACAAGAGTTTAGATATTAACCAAGGGATAGAAAAGTTACCAGAATGTCACGAATTACATAAAAAGGCTTCCTTGATCAAACAAACTCCAAGGGAAATTAGTTCTCCATAAAAAAACTAAAATAGAACCTAAAAAGTAAAAGTATGCTAGATAATGTGTGATCCCAAAGTCTTCTACGAAACTAAGCTTAAATAGTAGAAAAACAACCGAAACCTAAAGATATAAAAATAGATAAAAGATAGAATAAAGCAGAAAGCCGGCGCTTCGGAAACACAGCCACCCGCGAGCGCGGTTTACAACCTCGAGCGCGGGTTCAGTCATCTCCCTCGGTCGCGGATCCTCGACGAACCGCGAGCGCGGCCTCGACCCGCGAGCACGGGTCCCAGTTTCTTCAAACCCTCTCGGATTCTTCTCTCCACCGCGAGCTCGAGTCCAACACCAAGGGCGCGGGTCTTTTTTCCGTAAAGTCTTTAGTTTGAATTAGGACTTCTGTCTTCAGAATCTTCAACTGTAGGCTCTTCTGATATTACAAATAAACACCCTAAACTAACCTAAAACACTTAGAAAATCCTAACAAAAATACAGAATTACGCTGTACTAAAATCAACGTATCAGATTGTGTGTGCTTGCCTATGATCATGATTTGAATGTTTTTATCCATAATCTATTTCTTGTGCTTAAATCCTTGATCGAAATACTGATAAGGAATTTCTTGTTTAAAGTTTGAATCGAAAGAGACAATTGTGAATTGGAATAGTTGATTAGGGTTTTGAGACGAAAGTTGATTAATCCTAATTGAAGTTGAGATAGATGGATAAGTTTATTAATTTAACGAAAGTTCATTGATTTTCTTGCATGGTTGATGAAAGTTGACATCTTTATTGGATAAAAGCATGATCTTGTGATTCATTGGTGTTGGCATGCATAATTGTTGTTGTGGTGATACCTAGACCTTAGAAATCTCTTTCCTCTTGATAAAAATCCAATCTTTTACATTTGTTTGCCCTAAGATTAAACAAAATTTATGGAACTGAGTCTCTCCCATGGATGAACCTGAATTCGTTATATCAGCGGTGTCTTGATCTAAAATTTATTTGCTGGTTCGGTTACTACTAGATGCCACCTTCCGTAGATCATCTGCTAGAAGTGTCATCCTAGATTCATCCATATTTTGTGTCTCGCCGACAAGAATCTATCTTTGAACAACATTCTTGTAAGATTTTGGAAAAGAAAGCAAGTGGGTCAAAACCACCTCCGAAGTTGACACCAGAAATATGTCAGAAGTAACCCGCGCCTGCGGTGAGTGCCGATTCCGCAAGGGCTGAGACGTAGGTGGACCCGCACCTGTGGGTTTTGACCCGCACTCTGTAATATTCGGGTTTAACTTATTCCTCAAGATCGATAACCTTGTTTCTTGTCCCTCAAGTATCCTCGATTCTTGGTGACTAAGTTAAGTGGTAGGGTTGAAATTTATTAATTCAAATCTTACTCTAGCAAGCTACCTACGGATGGAGTTTTCTAATTATTAGAAGTATTAGGATAATGATAACGAAAATATGCAATAATATATAATAATGATAATTAGCCCTCTTATAAATGATCTTAAGCAAACCTAATGAGATCTTAACCTAGAGAACCTACGATCCTCTTTGCGCACTTCCTCAATCTCGTCGCCACCGCATAAACTCTCCAGGTCTTTACGAGTAGCAACCGCCGACGACCCTACTCATAGATGTCGATTTTTCCGCCACCGCCTTTGTTCTTCCAATCTCTTCCTTTAGAGAGTTATTCTTGTTCTTTTACCCCGACCGCAGCCGTGTTCCAGCAAATTCAAGGAGGTATGTGCTTTAGCCTTCGTGATTGTCATTGCGGGTTTGGCGAAGAACGCCGATGCTATTGTAAGTAGTACTCCAAACCTTGTCTTTCTTCCCTTTTATGCTTTCCTTCCTAATTCGGTTCAACCATGTTGAGTGAGGGTTGCTTGTAGTCGAGCGATGGTGTTGGGATTCTCGGTGGTTTTCAATGGAGATGGACTGAATTGTTTAGGCTGTTCGGGCAAGAGGCCAGTGTGGTTTAGGGGCTTCTTTGGAGCTTAATTATTAAACGAGTCTCTCATGCAGCAATTGTTTATTAAGGTGCTGAATGTCGGTTTGTCTAGTAGTGTGTGTTGGTTGTAGTACTTGGTTGTGGGATATGAGTAAATTTTTATTTAGGGGGAGATGTCTTAATCTACGCTTGATTGTTTAGGTGTGAGTTTCAATTCTAATAAACTGTGGCAATTGCTATTAATCATCTAGGAGTATGGGTAATCATATAGGGTTGTTGATCGGCACTCTATTTATCATAAGATTACATTGTGGAGTTGTGAGTCGAAGTCTTCCTAGTAGTTAATGGGTGAGCAGTAAGTTGTTAGATAATAGTTTAATAACTAGCTAATTGTGTGCTAATTAATTAGTTAATAGATAGCTAGTGTGGAAGTAATTTAGTAATTGTTTAATAGAAGTCATAGTGAGTATTCACATTATTTTAAGAGTCGGTTTAGTTAGGATGAGTGTTCCATTCGTATTAGAACTTATGGAACTTTAATTTCGCTTACAATGCCTAGCTGTTCGAGAAATAACTTATTCTCGTTTCATACTAGGGAACACTCTTGCTTGGATTCCTAGTTTTTCTCGTGGTCACAGAGATTTGTCACTCAAGGTAAGTCGTTCTTCGATTTGCTTAGTTCTTCTCTGCCTTGTTAGATTGCATATCGTTATTGTAGGGCGGGTTTTGGGAACTAGTCCCGAATACCTTTTAAACTGTTTTGAGTTTCTTTAATTGTTGTGTGCGTAAAATGGTTTTGAATGTAGTTTATCGGAGAAATATTTTTGAACATTTTCTCTGTGTTGGTATCGTTTCCGAAACGGCCCATCGTAGCTGGTGTTGAGGAAGAGTTGGCTACGTTGACCCGTGGGACTGGGAAATCGTGCCCCTTCAAAACGAAAATTATTATATGTGTGTTTTTGGCAAGTGCTCCAGTGGAGGCTTAGACAAGGGTTAGAAGGGAGATTGTGAAGTGGAGTGAGAGGGCCTGCCTCTGCACTCAGCGCGGTGATGAGCGCCTTGGAAGTCGGATTGTGGAAAAAGGAGGAATTGCATTGTATGAGATTATGAATGTGAATGCGTATATGGCCTTGTGTGACTGATATAACTAATTTAGGTATTGGCCTTTAGAGTTATGAATGCTGTTGTTGATTTGTATGCTGACTCTAGAAATGATTTCAAAGCGTTCTACAATTTCTGTATTCTCTCTAGCTTGGTAGATTAGACGCTGACCCTTCGGGGAATATTTTTCAGTTCTAGGTATGAATCAGGGAGCCATGCAGGAACCGAGGCCAGATGGCGGGCCAGAGCGGTAAAGAGCGCGTGTCATAATGGGATTGGTTTTATACTTGTTTATTTATAATAGTTAGGATGTTGATTTTAATATTTGTTAGACGGAGTTAGTATTATGTTTCGTTTATTATCATTTTTTTCGGATAGTTCAGTTTCAGTAGGCGTTGTGACGTATTTGAATATTTATGATTTTCGGGGATTCATGCATGATTACATTTTCTAAGTTTTATTAAATAAAGGTTGGATGTTTTATTATGTTTTTCTCGTCGTGCTCGCGTTGTAAGGTCCTACAGTGTAGTTGTCAACCTAATTAATAGTACCTTGTAAGGTCTATTTCTTGGTAGTGCCTCATCGGAAGTCGGGGTGTTACAAATTTGTATCAGAGCCAGGTTGACAACAGGGCACATGGAACTGACCAATGAGTGTACCCGAGGTCCAACTTAAAACAAAAACCGGCCGGTGTTTTCAAAATGTTTTAACTGGGGTAGGCATGTTGCATTTAGGAGGGGTAGGTGACACATCGCGACTCCGCCACCGTCAGCTGAAGGACCTCTGCTAGTTTAGTACCTTTAACCTTCTAATTCTAAGTGTAAGTGTTACAAAAGCGAATCCCGTTCATAGCGCTAGAATTATTAAGGAAGTGTGAGGAAGCAACAAGATTAGGATTGAATTGTTTGGTTATATGGTCTCCAAGAGCTCCGTAATAATGGTCATTGAATAGTTGCATCTGGTACAAGAGGAGGCAGAAGTGGCCAACATAGAAAAGAACAAAGTAAGTTGGAGAAAAATCTAGCTTAGCATCCAAATTATTAGATTGGAAGTGGTCGAACTCCAATTGGGAACGTTGTTTGAAGAAAGAATTTGGCTCGCTTTAAGAAGAGATGAAAACCTGACTTAAGGAGATTAGCGTGGAATTCAGAGTGAAGGACAATAAGGGAATGTAGTTATTCATAACTGATCTCATTTACATGGAGTTTGATCATATAAGGAGTGAGTGGTAAAATAAGATTAACAACCATATTGAAGAATGTGTGTGAGGCAGCGTGAAGGTTAACTCCCACTTTGGAGATTGTGAGGTTAAGTAGGGTGAAGGAAGGGAATGAAGGACTCAATGGAGACTATGACATGAATTCTCATGGAAATTATTGTTCGCAGAAAACGAGACACGGCTACTTCACAAATACCTTTGGCTAAAAAGAGTATTATGGTTCATGCTTGCTTGAGAAGAGAAAGATTGGGAAGTGCCACATGAAAAAAACACGCAATAGTTAGTAAGATATTGATGGACGGTGGAGTTAGAGTCGGGTAATTGGGAAGTTTTTGTGAATGATTCTCGAGGAGGTAGCAATCATAGCATTGCACTATCGGGTAAAGGAAGACAAAGTTAAGACAAAAATAGTCACGACAACTAAACCCAGTTTGTTGATGGGAGATGAAATTAAACTAAGACCATGACCTAGAAACGTGTAGTTGAGAACTCGCTTTCATTAAGTGCCTAGGATGACTAGAATGATGAGTTAGCATCACAAAGACAAAAGGAATTGTTTGGATCTATTTTGAGTTGAACATGGATGTAGACTCTATTTTGTTATGGGTCATCAAATCTTGATGAGTATTTACATGGAAGGAGAAATTAAGAAGGTCTAGTCTTTGAAAGGAGGTCTAGACTGGTAACATAATCAACGAAGGCATATGGATCAAGCAATGAAGAGCTTTATTAGCAGATTGAACAGCAATGGTAAAAAGCCCTTTTGAGTATTGATTGTAGCACGGGAATAAGAAATGACCAATCCAAGTGAGCTAATGGATACTATCTTAGACATGAGGAGAGGTTAGCCATGTTGTTGAACGTGGATTATATTGGTTAGTCAAGACAAGTTCGTTGCAAGTCATGTAGTGGATGCAAATTTTGGATATCTAAGTCATGTGAGCATTTGAAGATGTTTTCATGGGGAGTTGTCACAACTACAAATCAAATGAGAAGTAGATCTGTTAGTTACTCTAAGCCATGGATTAGACTGCTCAAGCCAGTTTCTCAGTGCCTAGACCAAATCGTGACGTTGGAATTGAATACTCGAGTAAAGGAGTTATGGAGAAGGAGTTAATGCACCGAGTCCACTTCCGCGAGGGGTTCAGTTGGGTTCGCAAGAAGTTGAACTTCACATTAGGATTAAGAATTTGTTGTCATGAAACATTGCACGGGTGGATTAACCATTGTGAAGTTTGGCCATTATGTAGATTTGGTTAAAGGACATGTTGGTTTCAACTGAGGACTTAAGAGAAGGATGCCGAAAATATAACTACAAGTGATATGAGCATTGTGAATAGGGTTAAGAATACGGTGAAATTAAATAGTGTCTAATAGGGTGTGTGAAGTTATTGGGAAGGAACTTTATCGACTAACTAGACCAAATGTAGAGATCTTTATCAATGATACCTTTGTCTACTACCAAACATAAATGAACAAGCTTCCCTCTTGGAGACTGCAACGAGATTAATTAATACAACGATGTGTAAGGCCCATGGAGTATGATTAGGATAAACGAGGAGCCTGTTAGAAACAAGTGACTCAAATTGAGAAAAAAAAGGATTGTTCTAGAGAGAATCAATGTGATAACATGTTAGAAGTACTTTTGAAACAGGAATGCATCACAAAACATATGCAATTGAAATTAAACATTGGTGGGGTATAAAAAAAACACTCCTAGTCGAAACCATCATGGACTGGATTAAGTGCAATTAAGGAAATCGCTATGAAGGTAGGTCATCAAAAGAGTTGTGACTAGTTGAAGGGTAGGATGACTTGTATACTCATACCACCTAAATCGCAAGACTATGAGATATATATATATATAAATTTTACATATTTCCTCAAAGCCATTAGAGGTGTGTCATGATGGAAATGGTTGAGTAATCACTTTTATATCTGGAGAGATAAAGTAGTTGGAACCATGCGAGCAAAATCAAGAAAAGGAATGGGTGACCAAACCCAAGGTATTGAATACAAACAAATGCGGTATATGCTAAGTTTGAATAGACATGAATATTCATCTTAAAGAAAGCAATCCTATGCAGAGACATTATATTAATAATTTCAGGCTTTCAGCACATCATAGTTCTAAGTCAGATAAAACTGTACCCACATATTCCAAATTACTTTCGTCGTAAACTACTGATAGTCAAACTTCATGAATGGCTTAAAATCGTTGATGCCAAATCAAAAATAATTCCCTAATTACTAAACTAGTATAGTCAGTAAGTCGGGGTCGAACCCAAGAGACACTTGTATCCTAAGTTTTATTATTATCAACTCAAAGAGGTAACAAAGGGGGGATTTTGGAATTTAAAACTATAAACTAAGAATAAAATCAAACAAAGCAAGCAATCAAACAATGCAAAGATTGGATTTTTTTCAATTAGGGAAAACAATCCTATTCAAGTATCCACTTTTCTTTCTCAAGTTATTGATCATAGATTCAAACAAGTTATTCCTTTGGTTATTCCTATCCTGATCAGAAATATAACATGACAACGAGACATGCAAACTTAATATCCAAACAACACATGAAACGATCATAAATAATAAGGATATTAGCATTAAGAACAAGGTTAAGCAGGATACATGCAATTGAATTCCAACGAGTCAAATAATTAACATGCATTCAAATCTCTTCTCAATTGTTTTAGTCCAACGAGTCCTAAATCAATTGAGTTACTACAAAGATTAGGCTTTGCTACGAGAAAACCTAGATCTAGCAAAAGATAATATTAATTCCAACAAGTTAGCTAGGCCTGAAAGAATCAATACAATCAATAATAATTACGCACAAGAGAATTGAAATAACCTGTAGAAATAAACCTGAATACACGAATCTCACAACAACTTGAGTCTGAAAAGCTTCAACTTGAATAGAATTTAGGGAGTTTAGTTCTCCATAAGAGAGAAAAACACAGAAGTCTGAATAATGGAAACTAGGTCTAAGAGAGAATATCAAAACAAAGTCTGAAAAATAACCTAATATAGTCTCGACCCAGTCGAAATTAAAAAGAGAAAAATATAAAATAATAAACTAAGAGGAGAAATCCAATCACGCGTCCGATCCACATAGGCCGCGATCGCCACCAAACCTAGCCGCGATCGCGGCCTGTCTCTGACAACATTGTGACGGTACTTTCGAATGCTGTTTTGACCATCTTAGAGTTGGAATTTGAACTCGCAGTAAAAACATGAATTGTAGCTCTTCGAGTTATCTTTCCAATGATACCAAATTCAGCTTCATCCGATCACCGTAGCTCCCGAACTAAGCGTCACAAGAAAGTGGTGTCGAAACAACAACTTCAATGGATGGCCCGGATTTAAGCATTCTCTTCCACAACTTATTGGACCTTAATGATCATCAGAAATAGCTTGACTATCCTTGGAAAAGACACTTGAATATCTCCAATCTTGTATCCTTCAACTTAACCAATCCTAGCTCCTCAAAACATCCTAAAAACATGAAAAAACAAGAGTAGACACCGAAATGCAAAAACTAAAAAAACTAAGAAAAATGCATGCAACTACCTAAGATTTAAACATAAATATGCCCTAAAACTAACACCTAAATGCATGCTATCAAATTCCCTCATGCTTAAACATTGCTTGTCCTCAAGCAAGAAATAGATTTAACACCCCACAAACAAGCAATTCATGCATCCACTTTGATAAATACTTAAGCAAGAATAACAAGAGACATGATTCAACAGTTGAAATCATAGCATGTATTTTGGCATCCAATTAGATCAAGTAAACACATCCATTCTAAACCTCACTAGGAACATGTGTTTTCACTCTCACTCATGTGTTTAAGGGTATATATGTGTTTCACTCAAACTCAACTTTGAAAGCCTAGCTACCATAGGCTTGCATCAGTGTTCTAGATCTCCACCGCTAGAGACTTTGCATACAACAAAAATCATGAGGTCTTTTGAGGGTTGTAATGGGTAGGGAATCATTTGGTCTTGTGGTGCTAAATCTGGGAATCAAGACTCAACTCAATTCTAAATCAACACCAAACTTCAATTCTTTTTTTTTCTTTCCCAACTCCTACTATGTTAACTCCATTTGATCTTCTTTTTTTTTTCCTTCACTTTGATTCTTTTTTTTCTTCTTGTTGCTTCAACTTTCATATAATTTTTTTCTACCAATTGAAGACTTCAACTTTAAAGCTCATTATTTTTCTTTTCACCCTCATTTTCAAATTCAACCACTCATCCACTGTTGGATCGTAATCGGTTAGCAGTGAGCTTGGGAACTAGCAATTAAGTTGTTCCCAAGGCAGCGGAAGTAAATAATCGCAAGTAATAAAAACAACAAAAGGCACAATTCCTTTATAGAGGAACCCCACTACAACCTACTAGTTGTATGGGTAAACCTCTACCTCCGCTTGGAGGATTTTGAATGACTTACTTATATTGATTGCTTTGTTCCTTAGTTACACAGCCGGATTTACACTTCTCTGTTCCTACAAGTTCTTCCTAACTCTAGCAACACTAGTAAATCCTCTCAACTGAGTTCCTAAGCTCACAACAGCAAAACACAAGTAGCTCAAACCTTACGTTGACTTCTCAGTTCCCTTGCTCCTGGGAACTTCAGCTTCACCGTCGTCGAGATCACACACTCGCCGGCGGGGACTTCTCTTCCTTTTCTTTCCTTTCTCTGATGTGGGTGTTTGTAAGTTCTGGGAGAAGTACTCAGACCGAGTACTATTCATTTGGCTTTATAGTCCAATGAGCTTGGGCAGTCGCATCTTTCGTTTGTGTCCAAAATGCCCTTTGCTTGATTCCCAAGTTGTACTTTCTTCACATGTGACTTTGGTTTCAACTAGGTCAACTTCTTGGATCAATCGAACCGTTGGATGAAGCGTGACAGTCTGATCCTCAGACTGTTCCCTCGGGTTGTCTGAGACAGAATCCCGCGATCTGCGCTGAACGGTCGTTGTCCTCACATGTGAGTTCCCATGTTATGGGAACTATCTTCTTCAGAGTTCCCTTGATGGAAACTCTTCATCGTTGTAAGCTTGTGTTCTCTTGATTGTTTCTGGGAGTTCCCACTTCATGGAAACTTTCCTCTTCAGAGTTCCCTTGATGGGAAACTCTTCATTGTGGCCTGCAGTGGCTTTTGGTCATTCGTAGGAGTTCTTGGTTGTACTTGTGTTCCTTAGAAATACTTGAACAAACCACATTAGTTCCCTATGGTGTTTGTCATTATCAAAACTTAAGAGAATTGAATCGTTGATCCGTTGTTTAGAACCAGAGGTCCCAACAACGTCCCAACAATTTCCCCCTTTTTGATGATGACAAACCCATCACAAAAATGCAAGTTTTTCAATGAATGATATGCTGATGAGTTCCTAAGTATGATTTTGGAAAGTCACTCTTAGTGAAACATTTAGATTTAGGGAGCCACTTCTGGTGAGACACATAGTTCCTATTAAGCTTTTTATGCAATTGTTCCCCCTTAGCTTATGCGTGGTCTGTGATAACTTAAACTTTTAACTCATCTCACATTTTTTATCTTTCCCCCTTTTGACATCATCGAAAACAAGCAAAGCAATATTAGGAAAGAAAGGAACACGCAATCAAAATAAAGACCATTTCATTACTTAAGATAATATGTACAATGGGAACCCAAGTACAATTTGTGGTCATTTTTGGATTAAGGGAACAAGAAGGGAGAGATCATGGGTTCTGAGGGAACAGGGCATCACAAAGGCGCGTAAGGACTTGTGTAAGCTTTTCTTGTCCTCTGGCCAACGCTGCTTGGTCCCTAACAATCTGGTCGAGGGTGTTGGCGATGCGGAGCAGCACTGGAGAGTTCCCCTCTTGTGGACCAGACTCTAGTGGAGCCGTCTCCTCTACAGGCTCCGAGTGCCTCATTTTCTGGGCAACTGTAATGTCCAGTTCCCTTCCAAGCTCGATTTCATCTTTAGAGGCGTCGTAGAGACCCTCTTTTTGTAGGAGCTTCTTTATCAGCCAGGAGTAGGGAAGGGAGTGGGACTTGGAGGCCATGCACTTCTCCATGTGCCCAAGGATTATTCGGGGAAGATTTATGGGCTTCTTGAGGAGGAAGTGGTAGAGGATAATGGCATCTGGAATGTTGACGACCAAGCGCTTCTCTTGGCGTGGTATCACCACGTTGATGATGAATTGGTGAGCGAGCTTGGCGACCAAGGACAGATGATGCGTCGAGAGGATCTTAGAGGGAACCCGACCCTCAAAAATTGTGTTGCACACCTCGGCGTTGTTGAAGTCGCCCTAGAGCTTGTTGGGCACCTCGCTAAGCCCTTGACCAGGGACCTGGAGTTGAAGGCGGATTGTAGACGTTGTAAAAATGAACTCGTCGCCTTCGTGGAAGAGAGTTCCCTGAGTGCCGTCGTTGGTGATAGTGAAGTTGTTGTAGAATCGACGCACTTGTGAGGGATCTACGCTCACAGTTTCTTGGCAGAGTCTCTCCCAGCCCTGGGCCTTGATCAGGTCCCACAGTTCCTCCAGACCATTTTGAGTTAGCACTTCTTCGGAAACAATGAGGTGAGGAAGAAGCTTCCTGCGCTCATCGACATGATGCTTGGTGGTCCCCTTCCCCTTCCTTGAAGTGCTTTTGGATGTGTTCCCCCTAGAGACCGTGCGAGGTCCTTTCTGCTGAGGGGGTGCAGCCGCTTCAATCATAAGCACGCGGTCCCTTGGTGGTTGGGAACTCGTGGACACCACCATTTGGTGTCCAGGTTTAGGGATCCGTGCTGGCTCCTTTGTAGCTGGAGCTTCTTCTTCTTCTTCGACCTCATCGTGGGAGGTCCCTTCTTCCTCGGAGGAGATCGAACCTGAGCCCTCCGCGTCATCTCCAGGATGACTTGTTGTTGCCTCAGCACCTCCAGTTGGTGCGAGGTCCCTTCTCTCCGTGGGCTCTTGAGGAGCGACCTTTTCTGGGGACTTTGTCCCTTGGGAGACTGTATGCTCAGAGGGACCCCTGTTGAGTTCTTCCTCGATGGCCTTGAGCTGGGCTTACTCCTCCAAAGTTCCCATGATGATTGGAGGAGGATCCTTGGTCATTTTGCCGATGACTACAAAGAGAGGAAGATCGTCGTCGTCTGAGGTGAGAGCGACGGTACTTTTGGATGGTGAGGGAGATGGGAGTTTGGTGGTGGTGGGAGACTTGATGGAAGAGGGGAGAGGAGAAGAGGGAAGAGGGGTGGTTAGTTGAGTGGAAGGGGGAGGAAGGGATCTGGTGACTTGGGGAGTAGGGATCCCCGAAGTGGAAATGGGAGTGGTGGAGATGTGTTTTGGTGAGGAGGGAGAAGGAGTTGGAGATCCCGTAGTTAGAGGGACGGGAGGAATGGAAGGAGGTTGGGGAGGTGGAGTTCCCATCGTGGTGGGAACTGGAGAAGGCGGTGGAGGAGGAGTCGATTGTTTTGTGAGAGTGCCCTTGGAGGTGAGAACTGAGGGAGGTGGTGGAGGGGGGGGGGTTGGTCGTTTTGTGGGAGGAGATTTGGGAGGTCCCTCGATTTGAAGAGGAGGGATGGAGGAGGACGAGGGGAGGTTTGGGAGGTCCCATCGTCGGAGGTCCCATCGTCGGAAGGGAAAGGGGTTCGGAGGTCCCATCGTCGGAAGGGAAAGGGTAGGGAGGTTTGGGAGCACAAGAACTCTCCTTGGAGCAGTTCAGGTAGTCCTCAAACTTGAAGAAAGCCTTCTTTCTGGGCTCCGAGAATTCTGAGGCCTTAGAGTGTTTACGCTTTTTGGATTTGGAGGGGTCGTGGGAGTGTTTGGATTTTTTGGATTTTTAGGGATCTTTTGATGAGTGACGGCGTTTGGATGAGTGGCGATGTTTGGATTTGTGGGGTTTTTCATTGATTGAGGGGCGAGCGTCTCCGAAGTTGTCAACGATGACAACTCCGGAGGAGGTGTTGGTATTTGGAGGAGGGAGAGGAGGAGATTCGGAGGAAGAGGTCCAGGAGACGGTTTCGTCGGCCTGAGGAGGAGGAGGAGGCAAGAAGGGGCTTACTTGATTGTATAGCCCTTGGATGAGGACATCCTTCATGGTTGGGTCTTGTTCTTGCTCGATCTCTTTTAGTTGAGAGATGAAAAGGATGCGAGGATTGGCAAGTACCCACGCTTTGATTTGGGCGAATGTGTGTTGAGGGGCCATTTTTGTAAGAAATTGGGAGGCTTCGGAGGTTTCTTGAAAAGAGAGTGAAAGGGATTTGGGGAAGACGAATGACAGAGATGTAAGATGGAATAAAGGGCCTAAAAATGGCAAAGAGTGGTTTTAAAGGAGAGAGGAGGTGAAGGGTAGAAAGGGAAGTAGAATAACCTCGGTAACCGTTGCCCAATGAACGTGGGGCGCCGTTTCAACTTCTCAAGCACGCTTTTGGACACGCGTCACAATCTCTTGGGAAGTCCTTTTCAAATTTTGAATACTTGGCCTTTAACGCTTCAAAGCTTCTGACACAAAAGTCCGCTTCCCAAGTGACGGTTTTTCTTTGAAAATTAGTCAGCGTTCCCTTTGTAGATGCATCAGTTCCCATGATCTTTTCAAGGTCAGGGAGAGTGAAGTGGTTAAGGGAACTTCACACTCGTCTTTTTGTGGGGCTAGGGAACTCAAAGGGAACCAGACAATTTGCAACTCGATAAAGGAAATGTTTTGGCTCATGAGAAGCATTTGTCTGGTCCCTAGCTTAGGGTGGGTCATATGATCAACCGTCATGGTGGCTTGCAATGAGGGATAAAGGGAACTCTGGTTGATCATTTTGGGCCAAAAGAAATAGAGTTCCTTTGTACACATTTTTCTCTAGACTAGTAATCATGGCATAGTGAAAGCAATAAATCCAAGTTCCCTATCATGCAATCTCATATAAACTAGTCAGGCATTGAGAGAGAGACAAACAACGACTTGTTTAGTTTAGAGTTATCATCCCTAGAAGCATTCGAAAACGCTGGTAGGGACGTCTGTCTAAAGCTTTGGTAAGAATGTCCGCAATTTGCTCTTCAGTTCTACAGTGTTCCATCGAGATGTTCCCATTTTCAACATTGTCACGTAGAAAGTAATGCCTTATATCAATATGCTTAGTTCTAGAATGATGCACAGGATTTTTGGAAATGTTTATGGCACTAGTGTTATCACAGAGTATGGGAACTGGGCCAAAAGACATACCGTAATCCTGGAGTTGTGACTTAAGCCATAGAACCTGGGAACAGCATGATGCGACAACCACATATTCAGCTTAAGCTGTGGAGAGTGCCACTGAGTTTTGCTTTTTAGATCCCCACGAGACTAAGCATGACCCTAGGAACTAGGCCATTCCTGAAGTGCTCTTTCTGTCAACCAAGTGCCCTGCAAAGTCAGCATCTGTGTATGCAATGAGCTCAAGGGAACTGTTCCTTGGATACCAAAGGCACAAGTTATCGTTCCCTTTGAGATACCTGAAAATTCTCTTCACCTCTTTCAGGTGTGATTCCTTAGGGTTAGCTTGAAAACGAGCACAAAGGCATACGGAGAACATGATATCAGGTCTACTAGCTGTTAAGTAGATAAGGGACCCGATCATACCTCGATACTTCCTTTGGTCCACACTGATACCTGTTTCATCTGCATTGAGCCTTGAATTTGGTGAGATGGGAGTGTCAATGGGCTTTGAATGTTCCATCCCATACTTCACAAGCATTTCCTTGATGTATTTCTGTTGATGAATCTTTGTTCCCTCCTTTGTTTGGGATATTTGAAGTCCAAAGAAGAACGTGAGTTCCCCAATGAGACTCATCTCAAACTCACTGCTCATGAGGTCCTTAAACTTCTCTACAAGAGTTTCGTTAGTTGCTCCAAACACAATGTCATCAACATACACTTGCACAATCAAAATGTCTTTAGATTCTTTCTTTAAAAACAAAGTCTTGTCTATGGAACCACGAATGTATCCATGGGACAAGAGGAATTGAGAAAACCTGTCATACCAAGCTCGGGGAGCTTGTTTGAGTCCGTAAAGGGCCCTTTCCAGGAAATAGACATGGTTGGGCATTTTCTCATCTTCGAATCCTGGAGGTTGGGCCACATACACTTCTTCCTTGAGATGTCCATTTAGGAAGGCTGTTTTCACATCCATTTGATAAAGTTTGAATTCCTTGTGAGCGGCATAGGCGATGAGGAGTCTGATTGCCTCGATCCTGGCAACTGGTGCGAAGGTCTCATCGTAGTCAATCCCTTCCTCTTGCCTGTATCCTTGTGCTACAAACCTAGCCTTGTTCCTTGCTACAGCTCCAGTATCATCGAGCTTGTTCCTAAAAACCCATCGAGTTCCTATGATGTTCTTGTTTTTGGGCCTAGGAACTAGCTTCCAAACTTTGTTTCTCTCGAATTGGTGGAGTTCCTCTTGCATGGCTTGAATCCAATCTGGGTCCTTTAATGCTTCTTTGATATTTTTGGGTTCCACCATTGAAACAAACGCGTTAAAAGCACAAAAATTATTGAGAGAGGAACGAGTTTGCACACCTTTATCAAGAGGGGAGATGATGTTCTCAAGGGGGTGGTCCTTCCTTTGTTGAAAGGTTCTTGTATGAGTGAGTTCCTTTGCATGTGTATCATCCTCAGTCGGTGTTTCTTTGTCATGGGAACTCTCATCTCCAGCTTCTTCATTTGATGTTTCTTCAGAGATTTCTGGCAGGTTTCCTCTTTGTTCCCCTTGAATACTTGATTCTGGCAGGGTATTGTCTTGGGGGACAGTAGAGTTGTTCCCTGAAGAGGGGACCTCGAGAGAGTTGGAGGTGTCTTGTGGTTCTTCTGAGGAAGGAGCCTTGAGGGAGGTTTGATCAGTGAGGGTTGGACCTTCGTCGTTGTTCCCTGGTTGCGGGATATTGCTTGCACTTGGATAGTCTTCATCCCTTTTTCTTGGCTCATCCTCGTCATCATCATCGTCTTCATGTCTGACTAGCTTGAACAGAGTTCCCTTCCCTTGGGTCTAAGTTCCCATCTTTACAGACTTTTCATTGAAGACGACATGAATGCTTTCCTCTATCTTCTTGGTTCTTTTATTGTAGACCCTGTAAGCTTTGCTTTGTGATGAGTATCCCAGGAAGATCCCTTCGTCGCTTCTGGGGTCGAATTTTCCAAGATTGTCTTTGCCGTTGTTGTGAACAAAACATGTGCAACCAAATGTTCTCAAGTGTGAGATGTTTGGTTTTCTCCCTTTGATGAGCTCATAGGAAGTGTTGTTGATTAGGGGCCTTGTCATGGCTCGATTTAGGATGTATGTAGCCGTGGAGATTGCTTCAGTCCAGAAGTACTCAGGAACTCCACTTTCGATCATCATGGTTCTAGCCATGTCCTCCAGAGTTCTGTTCTTTCTCTCGACCACTCCATTTTGCTGAGGAGTACGAGGAGCTGAAAAGTTGTGAGAGATCCCATTTTGCTCACAGAAGTTTAGGAACTCCGAGTTTTGAAACTCAGTTCCGTGATCAGATCTGATTGCTTTTAGTTTCAGCCCCAAGCTTACTTCTGTTCTTTTGATGAAGGGCTCAAATTCTTCAAACGCTTGTGATTTTGCCTTCAAGAAAATAACCCAGGTGAATCTTGAAAAATCATCAATTAAAACATACATGTACCTTTTTCCACCGTAGCTAGCTGTTCTCATGGGACCAAAGAGATCCATGTGAATTAACTTCAGGGACCTGGTTGTGCTTACCACCTTCTTGGGTTTGAAGAGGTCCTGGTCTGTTTCCCTCGAACACATGCTTCATACATTTTGACTGCTTCGAGATTGATCCGTGGAAGACCAATGACCAGATCCTGTAGATAAAGCTTCAGGATTTGATTTACACCTGCATGTCCCAGTCTTCGGTGCCAGAGTTCCGTGTCATCTTGGGAACTCGGAAGGTACAACTTCATTGGTGGTTCAAAGTTGGTGTCCACCACATACACATTGTTGTATCTTCTTCCTCTCAGAATTACTTTGTTGGTCTTCTTGTTGATGACGAGACATTCATCTGAGTCGAAAGTGACGATGTTGTTCCCTTGATCACATATCTGGGAGACACTCAGCAGATTGTATCACAGAACCTTTACCAGATTTACGTTGCTAACTTTAATAGATCTATTGAGCAACACTTCTCCTTTTCCAATAACTTCTCCCTTGTTCTTGTTGCCAAATGAGACGTGGCCTCCTTCGGCATGAGTGTGGAGTGAGATGAGGATATCCTTGTTCCCTGTCATATGGTTCGAGCATCCACTATCTATGAACCATGTACTGTTCCCTCTCACTGCCACCTACAAGGAAAAGTTAGTGTTTGGAGACCCAGGCAAGATGACTCTTGCCAGGTCCCTTGCAAGGGAAAACATTTTCATTCAAGATATAGTCAGAAATGTTGATGTCTTTGGAATTTTGAGAGTTGGAGTTCCTTTGGTGATGAGCATGACGTTTTTGTCTGTTTGGGAACTCATGGCTTCTAGGGGTTTGGGCTCTCTTCTTGGGACATGCATCCTTGTAGTGCCCATGAGCACCACAGTGCCAACATGTCTTGTAGTATTCTCCCAAGTAGTATTTTGGGTGCGGTCTCTGGATACGGTTCCTATCCATGGTTTCTTTGATGTACACTCGAGACCCATTTCCCTTAGCAATTTTGACATAGATTCTATGTCCAGAGTTCCCAGTATAGTAATCTTTCTCACCATTGTTTCCACTCTCTAGGACCTTGATTTTCTCCTCGAGATGAGCATTTTTCTGTTTCTCGCACTGGAGTTCTAAGGCCCTACACTCATGGATCTCATGTTCGCTCAGGGTGACTTTTCGTTCTTGGAGCACTCACCTTTGTATCATATGCCATGTCTGGCTGGGACAAACTTAATTTGGGAACTAGAGGCCTCAAGATGTTCGGGAGTCTTACTCAGGTTTTGTAGGAGGGTGTTCTCATCTTTCTCTAGAGTTTTGATTTCTCTTTCTAGATCTACGATGTGAGACACATGGGACTTGAGTTTTTCTAGAAGGGATATGCAGTTGGGACAGGGCTCAAGACCAACTAATTGAGAATTTATGTGTTCCTGTTTTTCCAACTTGTTTTGCAGTTTTATGTTATCTTTAACAAGACTTGAAAGAATTTTCAACAACTCAGGTTTTTCATAATTACTCAAGGAATCAAGAACAGTTTCAGTGGTTACCTCACTAGGTTGTTCCCCAGTGGTTTCTCCTATGGCCATGCCACACATGTCTGGGAGTGCCCATGATTCAGGATCTTCGTCTTCATCATCACTCCAGGTAGCGATGTAGGCCTTCTTTCCTTGCTTTCTGCCATCAGTTCCTTGTGGACATTCCTTCGCAAAATGTCCTTTCCTGTTGCATTTGTAGCAAGTCACTTCTGAGAGATCCTTCTCTGTGGGCTTTCTTTGGGAACTCTGTCCCTTTCCCCAGTTCCCACTGTTCCGTTGAGACTTTCCTTTGTAGAAATTTCGAAGAGCCCTTGTCACAAGAACTAGCTCTTCATCCTCTTCTTCTTCGGAGTCTTCATGTTGTTCTTGGGTTGATTTGAGCATCTTTTCGATCTTGAGTGCGATCCCTCGATGAGCTCGAGTTTGTTCCATATCATCGATCTTCCTCTTCTCATGTCCCACTAGCTTTCCAAATACTTGATGGAGCATAAGCGTTCGATTTTCTGGGGTTTCCTTGAACATCGTTCTCTCGTTTGCCCATTCTCCAGTCAATCCATTGAAGAGTTGTTGGACCTTCATTTTGTGGGTGATTTCTTCTTTTGTGATCCCCAATCCTTCCATCTTAGTGAAAAGTCCTTCAAACCGGGATTGGTAGCTGTCGACGGACTCTCCCATTTCCATTTGGAAGTTGTAGAACTCCCTCTTTGCGTTCATTTGAAGATCTTCTCTGAGATCTGAGTTCCCAACGTGCATTTTTTGGATGGCTTCCCACATTTCCTTGGCTGTGTCAAGGTTTGCAACCCTGTCACAATCTTGTACGCACATGGACCTATTTAGATACTGTTTTGCTTTGTAGTTTGCCTCCATGCACTTGTACACGTTGGGACCCCACTTTGAGAGGTCGTTGACAATAGTTGGATCGATTTCGAAGTTCCCCCTCTCGATGACACACCAGGCTTGGTAGTCTTGGCCACGCATCCAATCTTTCATGTCGCGTTGCCAGCTTTCAAATCTTCCTGTGATAAGCCTTGGCGGCTTGCTGGTATTTTTCCCCACCTGAGTAAGTTCCTGAGCCATTTTGACACCTGCGATGCTAACACAAATCTAGAGCGCAAGCTCTGATACCAATTGTTGGATCGTAATCGGTTAGCAGTGAGCTTGGGAACTGGCAATTAAGTTGTTCCCAAGGCAGCGGAAGTAAATAATCGCAAGTAATAAAAACAACAAAAGGCACAGTTCCTTTATAGAGGAACCCCACTACAACCAACTAGTTGTATGGGTAAACCTCTACCTCCGCTTGGAGGATTTTGAATGACTTACTTATATTGATTGCTTTGTTCCTTAGTTACACAGCCGGATTTACAATTCTCTGTTCCTACAAGTTCTTCCTAACTCTAGCAACACTAGTAAATCCTCTCAACTGAGTTCCTAAGCTCACAACAGCAAAACACAAGTAACTCAAACCTTACGCTGACTTCTCAGTTTCCTTGCTCCAGGGAACTTCAGCTTCACCGTCGTCGAGATCACACACTCGCCGGCGGGGACTTCTCTTCCTTTTCTTTCTTTTCTCTGATGTGGGTATTTGTAAGTTCTGGGAGAAGTACTCAGACCGAGTACTATTCATTTGGCTTTATAGTCCATTTGTCTTGGGCAGTCGCATCTTTCGTTTGTGTCCTAAATGCCCTTTGCTTGATGCCCAAGTTGTACTTTCTTCACATGTGACTTTGGTTTGAATAAGGTCAACTTCTTGGATCAATCGGACCGTTGGATGAAGCGTGACAGTCTGATCCTCAGACTGTTCCCTCGGGCTGTCTGAGACAGAATCCCACGATCTGCGCTGAACGGTCGTTGTCCTCACATGTGAGTTCCCATGTCATGGGAACTGACTTCTTCAGAGTTCCCTTGATGGGAACTCTTCATCGTTGTAAGCTTGTGTTCTCTTGATTGTTTCTGGGAGTTCCCACTTCATGGAAACTTTCCTCTTCAGAGTTCCCTTGATGGGAAACTCTTCATTGTGGCCTGCAGTGGCTTTTGGTCATTCGTAGGAGTTCTTGGCTGTACCTGTGTTCCTTAGAAATACTTGAACAAACCACATTAGTTCCCTATGGTGTTTGTCATTATCAAAACTTAAGAGAATTGAATCGTTGATCCATTGTTTAGAACCAGAGGTCCCAACAACGTCCCAACATCCACCAATTGCTCTTTCAACTCCCCCATACTTGGCTCACAACCACAAAACAAATCAAGTGAAAATCTAATTCCCGGATGGGTCAAGCTTATATAAGGCTCAGATTTATTTTGTGGAGCTTCCAAAAATAAGGCTATTAAGGCTTAGAAAGGGGCTTCAAAGAAGGAACATATGTAAGGGTGGATAGGGAATGATAGGCTAATAAAATAATGCCTCAATCATTTTAATGTCATATGCAAAAGTCATGAATGCAGCCTTGAAAAAGATATTTAAATGCAAGTTCTAGAGGAAGCAATCAAAGTGAGCACACACAATGAAAAAGAGGACTCATAGATGCATAGTTCTAGAAAGGCCAAAAATAATAATCTCACAAGGTAAAATTTGCCTAGAACTTCCATGTAACTTAGATCTAAAGGATATACATGCTCAATCAAATTATCAAACATGCTCTTAAAGAAATAAACATTATCAAGATTCAAGCAATCCAAGCAAGTTAAGGGGCAAAAATCATCATAAAAAAAATAGAGGACAAGTGGTTTATTTGCTTGGGGAAATATGACAATCCTAAAATGCATGATTTTTTTGTATATTTTTTTCAATTTTTTTAATGCAAATATGAATGCAGGAAAAATTTAAACATGCTTTGCAAGAATTTAAACTATATGCAATGTAAAACTAAAACTAACATCTAAATGTTCCCCTCCCCCATACTTAAATAATACATTGTCCCCAATGTATAAAATAAAAGAGGAAGGAAGAGAAAACACTCACAAAGTCATCTACTCTTTTGAATATGGAGGAGGTTCAAAGTGGCAACAATCGGGTGGTGAAGACACAAGATAGATGGAGAGCAATGAATTCACAAGATTAGACATTGTCAATGCCCTTAACAACCTGTCAAAAGCCTTGGAACACATCTCACAAAAACATAAGTAGCACAAGGATAAATTGAAATTGAATAATATACCATTTAAAAATCGTTTCAACTTATCAAACTTGTGAGACCAATTTTTATGAGATGGCATATGCTCAAACAAATTCAACACAAGTGGTGTCAGAAAATACTTACTGTATGGGTCAAAGAAATCATCAACATTACCACTTTTACCAAAGAGGAACTCCATGTAATCTCTTGCATCAATCTTAGGCTCACTTGGTTCTATAGGCTTCATAGTGTCATTGAGTGCCTCGGGATATAGGAGAATTGACTTTTGAGAGTCAAGAAGAGGAAAATCGGAATGTATATAATCATCATCAGCTTCTAGGGTAGATCCATGATTACGGATGTATAACATCGGTTGCGGTTCTTCACCAGAATTCAGATCATCTTTGATCTCCTCCTTCTCGCTCCTCAATGTAATGGCACTCACATTCTCCATCGGGTCTATGGGTTGTGAAGGAAAATTCTCAGAGTCTCTTGCTTCCAGTCTATTCACAATAGTGACCATTTGACTAATCTGAGTCTCCATGTTCTTGAGACTAGCTAGTGTGTTTTGTCCCAACTGGTCCACTGTATTGGCAAGTTTTGCAAACATATCTTCAGCATTGAAAGAGGACTTCTCAACTGGATGGAGCATAGGTGGATGTTGTTCAACCTGCTCACACTGATAGCTCATGTAGCAAAAGAAATCCCAACACTCTTCTGGTACCATACACCATAGCCTATAACTGCTTATGTACTCAGCCAACTGTAGAGTCTCAGAATTCATCCCTTCTAGGATGCATTGACATAATTCCCTCTCACAAGGGTGATAGCCCCAAGCACCAAGTGTATGAAAATATTGTTGCACTCTAGAGAAATACACATGAAAATGTTCATCCTGTAGTTGTCTACATTCAAACATAGCCATTGATTAGTAGCACAGGCGTCGACCGTAAGATAGGTCCACACAAAAGTTAATAAAAATAAAAACCTAGAATTAAACAAAGTGTCCCCGGCAACGACGCCAAAATTTGACTGGCTAAAAATCGTTGATGCCAAATCAAAAATAATTCCCTAATTACTAAACTAGTATAGTTAGTAAGTCGGGGTCGAACCCAAGAGACACTTGTATCCTAAGTTTTATTATTATCAACTCAAAGAGGTAACAAAGGAGGGATTTTGGAATTTAAAACTAGAAACTAAGAATCAAAACAAACAAAGCAAGCAATCAAACAATGCAAAGATTGAATTTTTATCAATTAGGGAAAACAATCCTATTCAAGTATCCACTTTTCTTCCTCAAGTTATTGATCATAGATTCAAACAAGTTATTCCTTTGATTATTCCTATCCTGATCAGAAATATAACATGGCAACGAGACATGCAAACTTAATATCCAAACAACTCATGACCCCGCTGAGTATAGCAGAGTCAGGATCGTTCCACAGGAAGCAAGGTTGTTCGTTTATCAACTACTAAAAAGCAAACAAAATCAAGCAAAAACACTCACAAGCAGCCTCGTTAACGACGTTGTCAGGGTCGTTAACGAACCCCGTACACAAAAAGACTCAATTAACGACCTAAATAAATTCGGTACCGAGCCAAGTAACTCAGCAACAAAATTCACTTAAGATAATTCAAATAAAAACAAAGATCTAGGATTAGGGACACCACAACATAGTCATGCATATAAACTCGTAAGAAGATAAGATCATGCCTTTAAATAGATAGAATCATCAACTTTCGTTGACTATCAAGTAAAATAACCTACTTTCGTATCTAATTCACTTAATTGCTTGCTTTGGATCTAAAGCTTGAAACTTTCGTATTCAAACAATATCAACCTTCAAGTTACTAACTTTCTCTTTCAATCAAGTTAAAAACTCAAATTACCTCAACTTTCATAAAAGGCATTCAACACACAATCTCACTCATCAAATAATATCAACTATGCCGGGCTTCACCCCCGATCCTAGAAAAGAAGACTACTCACTAATCATAACTACTAAACAAATAAATTTAATAAAAGAAATCATTGAAAACAAATTATTACTCAAAATAGAAAAATATGTCTTACAAAAATTCACAACAAACCGAAAAAAAAGAACAAAACACCAAACTAAAATATCGACCAACGAACTCGGTAACTCTCGTTCACTGACCTCCGAACTCGACTCTGATCCTCTCGCCTTTTCGGCTCTTCCTCCTTTCCAAAAAAAATCTTTCCCCTTTTCTGTTCTAGATAGAAGGGTATTTATACTAAAAAGGCTAGAAACTAAAAAAAGCTAAAAGATATAAACTTTCCTAAAAAGATAGAAATAAAACTCTAAAAGATAGAAACAAAATCTAAGAAGATAACAAGACCTAAAATAATAATATAATAACCCTAAAAATCACAAAAAGATACTCTATTGACACGGAAATAATTTCCCGCACAGGATCGGTGAGTCACAAAGTCAACCCTCGAAATTTCTATCACGTGGCCTCGTTAACGAGCGCTCACAACCTCGTTAACGAGCCTGGGCTTGGTTTCTTCCACACTTCATCTCGAAAATCTTGAACTCTAACTTCTTCAATCTTGTATTCCTCCATCTTTCACTGTAGCGCTCTAAATTCAGCTCCATATAGCACCTTTTCCTTGCTAAAACCTACAAAATACACAAAATAGAGTAGCTTCCATACTTTCCAGAGAAATATGCAAAACTATCCAAAAACACACAAAACTAAACCTAAACTTATCAAAACTAAACCTAATAAACAAAGAAAACCTATTAAAAACTATACTAAAAATGCGAACATCAAAATACTCCATACTTAGACTTGCTTGTCCTCAAGCAATCACTAAACACTAACCAAAACCAAACAAACATACTTATTGTTGGATCGTAATCGGTTAGCAGTGAGCTTGGGAACTGGCAATTAAGTTGTTCCCAAGGCAGCGGAAGTAAATAATCGCAAGTAATAAAAACAGTAAAAAAGGCACAGTTCCTTTATAGAGGAACCCCACTACAACCAACTAGTTGTATGGGTAAACCTCTACCTCCTCTTGGAGGATTTTGAATGACTTACTTATATTGATTGCTTTGTTCCTTAGTTACACAGCCGGATTTACACTTCTCTGTTCCTACAAGTTCTTCCTAACTCTAGCAACACTAGTAAATCCTCTCAACTGAGTTCCTAAGCTCACAACAGCAAAACACAAGTAGCTCAAACCTTACGTTGACTTCTCAGTTCCCTTGCTCCTGGGAACTTCAGCTTCACCGTCGTCGAGATCACACACTCGCCGGCGGGGACTTCTCTTCCTTTTCTTTCCTTTCTCTGATGTGGGTGTTTGTAAGTTCTGGGAGAAGTACTCAGACCGAGTACTATTCATTTGGCTTTATAGTCCAATGAGCTTGGGCAGTCGCATCTTTCGTTTGTGTCCAAAATGCCCTTTGCTTGATTCCCAAGTTGTACTTTCTTCACATGTGACTTTGGTTTCAACTAGGTCAACTTCTTGGATCAATCGAACCGTTGGATGAAGCGTGACAGTCTGATCCTCAGACTGTTCCCTCGGGTTGTCTGAGACAGAATCCCGCGATCTGCGCTGAACGGTCGTTGTCCTCACATGTGAGTTCCCATGTTATGGGAACTATCTTCTTCAGAGTTCCCTTGATGGAAACTCTTCATCGTTGTAAGCTTGTGTTCTCTTGATTGTTTCTGGGAGTTCCCACTTCGTGGGAACTTTCCTCTTCAGAGTTCCCTTGATGGAAACTCTTCATTGTGGCCTGCAGTGGCTTTTGGTCATTCGTAGGAGTTCTTGGTTGTACCCGTGTTCCTTATAAATACTTGAACAAACCACATTAGTTCCCTATGGTGTTTGTCATTATCAAAACTTAAGAGAATTGAATCGTTGATCCGTTGTTTAGAACCAGAGGTCCCAACAACGTCCCAACAATTTTTCCCTTTTTTATGATGACAAACCCATCACAAAAATGCAAGTATTTCAATGAATGATATGCTGATGAGTTCCTAAGTATAATTTTGGGAAGTCATTTTTTGGTGAAACACTTAGATTTAGGGAGCCACTTCTGGTGAGACACATAGTTCCTATTAAGCTTTTTATGCAATTGTTCCCCCTTAGCTTATGTGTGGTCTGTGATAACTTAAACTTTTAACTCATCTCGCATTTTTTGTCTTTCCCCATTTTGACATCATCGAAAACAAGTAAAGCAATAGGAAGGAAGGGAACACGCAATCAAAATAAAGACCATTTCATTACTTAATATAATATGTACAATGGGAACCCAAGTACAATTTGTGGTCATTTTTGGATTAAGGGAACAAGAAGGGAGAGATCAAGGGTTCTGAGGGAACAGGGCGTCACAAAGGCGCGTAAGGACTTGTGTAAGCTTTTCTTGTCCTCTAGCCAACGCTGATTGGTCCCTAGCAATCTGGTCGAGGGTGTTGGCGATGCGGAGCAGCACTGCAAAGTTCCCCTCTTGTGGACCAGACTCTAGTGGAGCCGTCTCCTCTACAGGCTCCGAGTGCCTCATTTTCTGGGCAACTGTAATGTCCAGTTCCCTTCCAAGCTCGATTTCATCTTTAGAGGCGTCGTAAAGACCCTCTTTTTGTAGGAGCTTCTTGATCAGCCCGGAGTAGGGAAGGGAGTGGGACTTGGAGGCCATGCACTTCTCCATGTGCCCAAGGATTATTCGGGGAAGATTTATGGGCATCTTGAGGAGGAAGTGGTAGAGGATGATGGCATCTGGAATGTTGACGACCAAGCGCTTCTCTTGGCGTGGTATCACCACGTTGATGATGAATTGGTGAGCGAGCTTGGCGACCAAGGACAGATGATGCGTCGAGAGGATCTTAGAGGGAACTCGACCCTCAAAAATTGTGTTGCACACCTCGGCGCTATTGAAGTCGCCCCAGAGCTTGTTGGGCACCTCGCTAAGCCCTTGACCAGGGACCTGGAGTTGAAGGCGAATTGTCGACGTTGTAAAGATGAACTCGTCGCCTTCGTGGGAGAGAGTGCCCTGAGTGCCGTCGTTGGTGATAGTGAAGTTGTTGTAGAATCGACGCACTTGTGAGGGATCTACGCTCACAGTCTCTTGGCAGAGTCGCTCCCAGCCCTGGGCCTTGATCAGGTCCCACAGTTCCCCTAGACCATTTTCTGTCAGCACTTCTTCTGAAACAATGGGGTGAGGAAGAAGCTTCCTGCGCTCATCGACATGATGCTTGGTGGTCCCCTTCCCCTTCCTTGAAGTGCTTTTAGATGTGTTCCCCCTAGAGACCGTGCGAGGTCCTTTCTGCTGAGGAGGTGCAGCCACTTCAATCATAAGCACGCGGTCCCTTGGTTGTTGGGAACTCGTGGACACCACCATTTGGTGTCCCGGTGTAGGGATCCGTGTTGGCTCCTTAGCAGCTGGAGCTTCTTCTTCTTCGTTGACCTCATCTTGGGAGGTCCCTTCTTCCTCGGAGGAGCTCGAGCTTGAGCCCACCGCGTCATCTTCAGGATGACTCGTTGTTGCCTCAGCACCTCCAGCTGGTGCGAGGTCCCTACTCTCCTTGGGTTCTTCGGGAGCCACCTTGTCTGGGGACTTTGTCCCTTGGGAGACTGTGTGCTCAGAGGTGCCCCGATTGAGCTCTTCCTCGATTGCCTTGAGCTGGGCTTCCTCCTCCAGAGTTCCCATGATGATTGGAGGAGGGTCCTTGGTCATTTTGCCGATGACCACAGAGAGAGGAAGATCGTCGTCGTCTGAGGTGAGAGCGACGGTACTTTTGGATGGTGAGGGAGAGGGGAGTTTGGTGGTGGTGAGAGATGTGATGGAAGAGGGGAGAGGAGAAGAAGGAAGAGGGGTGGTTAGTTGAGTGGAAGGGGGAGGAAGGGATCTGGTGACCTGGGGAGGAGAGATCCCCGAAGCAGAAATGGGAGTGGTGGAAATGTGTTTTGGTGAGGAGGGAGGAAAAGGCGTTTTGTGAGGTGAAGGTGGAGTTGGAGATCCCGTAATGATGGGAACGGGAGGAAGTGAAGGAGGTTGGGATGGTGGAGTTCCCATCGTGGCGGGAACTGGAGAAGGTGGCGGAGGAGGAGTTGGTCGTTTTGTGGGAGGAGGTTTAGGAGGTCCCTCGATTTGAAGAGGAGGGATGGAGGAGGAAGAGGGGAGTAGACTCTGGGGTTCGGAGGTCCCATCGTCGGAAGGGAAAGGGTAAGGAGGTTTGGGAGCACAAGAACTCTCCTTGGAGCAGTTTAGGTAGTCCTCAAACTTGAAGAAAGCCTTCTTTCTGGGCTCCGAGAATTCAGAGGCCTCAGAGTGTTTACGCTTTTTGGATTTGGAGGGGTCGTGAGAGTGTTTGGATTTTTTGGATTTTGAGGGATCTTTTGATGAGTGACGGCGTTTGGATGAGTGGCGGTGTTTGGATTTGTGGGGTTTTTCATTGATTGAGGGGCGAGCGTCTCCGAAGTTGTCAACGATGACAACTCCGTAGGAGGTGTTGGTATTTTGAGGAGGGAGAGGAAGAGATTCGGAGGAAGAGGTCCAGGAGACGGTTTCGTCGGCCTGAGGGGGAGGAGGAGGCAAGAAGGGGCTTACTTGATTGTATAGCCCTTGGATGAGGACATCCTTCATCGTTGGGTCCGATTCTTGCTCGATCTCTTTTAGTTGAGAGACGAAGAGGATGCGAGGATTGGCAAGTACCCACGCTTTGATTTGGGCGAATGTGTGTTGAGGGGCCATTTTTGTAAGAAATTGGGAGGCTTTGGAGGTTTCTTGAAAAGAGAGTGAAAGAGATTTGGGGAAGACGATTGATAGAGATGTAAGAGGGAATAAAGGACCCAAAAATGGCAAAGAGGGGTTTTAAAGGAGAGAGGAGGTGAAGGGTAGAAAGGGAAGTGGAATAACCTCGATAACCATTGCCCAATGAACGTGGGGCGCCGTTTCAACTTCTTAAGCACGCCTCTGGACACGCGTCACAATCTCTTGGGAAGTCCTTTTCAAATTTTGAATACTTGGCCTATAACGCTTCAGAGCCTCTGACACAAAAGTCCGCTTCCCAAGTGACGGTTTTTCTTTGCAGATTAGTCAGCGTTCCCTTTGTAGATGCATCAGTTCCCATGATCTCATCAAGGTCAGGGAGAGTGAAGTGGTTAAGGGAACTTCACACTCATCTTTTTGTGGGGCTAGGGAACTCAAAGGGAACTAGACAATTTGCAACTCGATAAAGGAAATATTTTGGCTCATGAGAAGCATTTATCTGGTCCCTAGCTTAGGGTGGGTCATATGATCAACCGTCATGGTGGCTTGCAATGAGGGATAAAGGGAACTCTGGTTGATCATTTTGGGCCAAAAGAAATAGAGTTCCTTTGTACACATTTTTCTCTAGACTAGTAATCATGGCATAGTGAAAGCAATAAATCCAAGTTCCCTATCATGCAATCTCATATAAACTAGTCAGGCATTGAGAGAGAGACAAACAGCGACTTGTTTAGTTTAGAGTTATCATCCCTAGAAGCATTCGAAAACGCTGGTAGGGACGTCTGTCTAAAGCTTTGGTAAGAATGTCCGCAATTTGCTCTTCAGTTCTACAGTGTTCCATCGAGATGTTCCCATTTTCAACATTGTCACGTAGAAAGTGATGCCTTATATCAATATGCTTAGTTCTAGAATGATGCACAGGATTTTTTGAAATGTTTATGGCACTAGTGTTATCACAGAGTATGGGAACTGGGCCATAAGACATACCGTAATCCTGGAGTTGTGACTTAAGCCATAGAACCTAGGAACAACATGATGCGGCAGCCACATATTCGGCTTCAGTTGTGGAGAGTGCCACTGAGTTTTGCTTTTTAGATCCCCACGAGACTAAGCATGACCCTAGGAACTGGGCCATTCCTGAAGTGCTCTTTCTGTCAACCAAGTGCCCTGCAAAATCTGCATCTGTGTATGCAATGAGCTCAAGGGAACTGTTCCTTGGATACCAAAGGCACAAGTTATCGTTCCCTTTGAGATACCTGAAAATTCTCTTCACCTCTTTCAGGTGTGATTCCTTAGGGTTAGCTTGAAAACGAGCACAAAGACATACGGAGAACATGATATCAGGTCTACTAGCTGTTAAGTAGAGAAGGGACCCGATCATACCTCGATAGTTCCTTTGGTCCACACTGATACCTGTTTCATCTGCATTGAGCCTTGAATTTGGTGAGATGGGAGTGTCAATGGGCTTTGAATGTTCCATCCCATACTTCACAAGCATTTCCTTGATGTATTTCTGTTGATGAATCTTTGTTCCCTCCTTGGTTTGGGATATTTGAAGTCCCAGAAAGAACGTGAGTTCCCCAATGAGACTCATTTCAAACTCATTGCTCATGAGGTCCTTAAACTTCTCTACAAGAGTTTCGTTAGTTACTCCAAACACAATGTCATCAACATATACTTGCACAATCAAAATGTCTTTAGATTCTTTCTTTAAAAACAAAGTCTTGTCTGTGGAACCACGAATGTACCCATGGGACAAGAGGAATTGAGCAAACCTGTCATATCAAGCTCGGGGAGCTTGTTTGAGTCCGTAAAGGGCCCTCTCCAGGAAATAGACATGGTTGGGTAGTTTCTCATCTTCGAATCCTGGAGGTTGGGCTACATACAGTTCTTCCTTGAGATGTCCATTGAGGAAGGCTGTTTTCACATCCATTTGATAAAGCTTGAATCCCTTGTGAGCGGCATAGGCGATTAGGAGTCTGATTGCCTCGATCCTGGCAACCGGCGCGAAAGTCTCATCGTAGTCAATTCCTTCCTCTTGCCTATATCCTTGTGCTACTAACCTAGCCTTGTTCCTTGCTAAAGCTCCAGTATCATCGAGCTTGTTCCTAAAAACCCATCGAGTTCCTATGATGTTCTTGTTTTTGGGCCTAGGAACTAGCTTCCAAACTTTGTTCCTCTCGAATTGGTGGAGTTCCTCTTGCATGGCTTGAATCCAATCTAGGTCCTTTAATGCTTCTTTGATATTTTTGGGTTCCACCATTGAAACAAACGCGTTAAAAGCACAAAAATTATTGAGAGAGGAATGAGTTTGCACACCTTTATCAAGAGGGGAGATGATGTTCTCAAGGGGGTGGTCCTTCCTTTGTTGAAAGGTTCTTGTATGAGTGAGTTCCTTTGCATGTGTATCATCCTCAGTCGGTGTTTCTTTGTCATGGGAACTCTCATCTCCAGCTTCTTCATTTGATGTTTCTTCAGAGATTTCTGGCAGGTTTCCTCTTTGTTCCCCTTGAATACTTGATTCTGGCAGGGTATTGTCTTGGGGGACAACAGAGTTGTTCCCTGAAGAGGGGACCTCGAGAGAGTTGGAGGTGTCTTGTGGTTCTTCTGAGGAAGGAGCCTCGAGGGAAGTTTGATCAGTGAGGGTTGGACCTTCGTCGTTGTTCCCTGGTTGCGGGATATTGCTTGCACTTGGATAGTCTTCATCCCTTTTTCTTGGCTCATCCTCGTCATCATCATCGTCTTCATGTCTGACTAGCTTGAACAGAGTTCCCTTCCCTTGGGTCTCGGTTCCCATCTTTACAGACTTCTCATTGAAGACGACATGAATGCTTTCCTCTATCTTCTTGGTTCTTTTATTGTAGACCCTGTAAGCCTTGCTTTGTGATGAGTATCCCAGGAAGATCCCTTCGTCGCTTCTGGGGTCGAATTTGCCAAGATTGTCTTTGTCGTTGTTGTGAACAAAACATGTGCAACCAAATGTTCTCAAGTGTGAGATGTTTGGTTTTCTCCCTTTGATGAGCTCATAGGAAGTCTTGTTGATCAGGGGCCTTGTCATGGCTCAATTTAGGATGTATGTAGTTGTGGAGATGGCTTCAGTCCAGAAGTACTCAGGAACTCCACTTTCGATCATCATGGTTCTAGTCATATCCTCCAGAGTTCTGTTCTTTCTCTCGACCACTCCATTTTGCTGAGGAGTACGAGGAGCTGAAAAGTTATGAGAGATCCCATTTTGCTCACAGAAGTTTAGGAACTCCGAGTTTTGAAACTCAGTTCCGTGATCAGATCTGATTGCTTTCAGTTTCAGCCCCAAGCTTACTTCTGTTCTTTTGATGAAGGGCTCAAATTCTTCAAACGCTTGTGATTTTGCCTTCAAGAAAATAACCCAGGTGAATCTTGAAAAATCATCAATTAAAACATACATGTACCTTTTTCCACCGTAGCTAGCTGTTCTCATGGGACCACAGAGATCCATGTGAATTAACTTCAGGGACCTGGTTGTGCTTACCACCTTCATGGGTTTGTAGGAGGTCCTGGTCTGTTTCCCTCGAACGCATGTTTCACACATTTTGACTCCTTCGAGATTGATCCGTGGAAGACCAATGACCAGATCTTGTAGATAAAGCTTCAGAATTTGATTTACACCAGCATGTCCCATTCTTCGATGCCAGAGTTTTGTATCATCTTGGGAACTCGCAAGGCACAGCTTCATTGGTGGTTCAAAGTTGGTGTCCACCACATACACATTGTTGTATCTTCTTCCTCTCAGAATTACTTTGTTGGTCTTCTTGTTGATGACGAGACATTCATCTGAGTCGAAAGTGACGATGTTGTTCCCTTGATCACACATCTGGGAGACACTCAGCAGATTGTATCACAGAACCTTTACCAGATTTACGTTGCTAACTTTAATAGATCTATTGAGCAACACTTCTCCTTTTCCAATAACTTCTCCCTTGTTCTTGTTGCCAAATGAGACGTGGCCTCCTTCGGCATGAGTGTGGAGTGAGATGAGGATATCCTTGTTCCCTGTCATATGGTTCGAGCATCCACTATCTATGAACCATGTACTGTTCCCTCTCACTGCCACCTACAAGGAAAAGTTAGTGTTTGGAGACCCAGGCAAGATGACTCTTGCCAGGTCCCTTGCAAGGGAAAACATTTTCATTCAAGATATAGTCAGAAATGTTGATGTCTTTGGAATTTTGAGAGTTGGAGTTCCTTTGGTGATGAGCATGACGTTTTTGTCTGTTTGGGAACTCATGGCTTCTAGGGGTTTGGGCTCTCTTCTTGGGACATGCATCCTTGCAGTGCCCATGAGCACCACAGTGCCAACATGTCTTGTAGTATTCTCCCAGGTAGTATTTTGGGTGCGGTCTCTGGATACGGTTCCTATCCATGGTTTCTTTGTTGTACACTCGAGACCCATTTCCCTTAGCAATTTTGACATAGATTCTATGTCCAGAGTTCCCAGTATAGTAGTCTTTCTCACCATTGTTTCCACTCTCTAGGACCTAGATTTTCTCCTCGAGATGAGCATTTTTCTGTTTCTCGCACTGGAGTTCTAAGGCCCTACACTCATGGATCTCATGTTCGCTCAGGGGTGACTTTCCATTCTTGAAGCACTCACCTTTGTATCCTATGCCATGTCTGGCTGGGACAAACTTAATTTGGGAACTAGAGGCTTCAAGATGTTCGGGAGTCTTACTCAGGTTTTGCAAGAGGGTGTTCTCATCTTTCTCTAGAGTTTTGATTTCTCTTTCTAGGTCTACAATGTGAGACACATGGGACTTGAGTTTTTCTAGAAGGGATATGCAGTTGGGACAGGGCACAAGACCAACTAATTGAGAATTTATGTGTTCCTGTTTTTCCAACTTGTTTTGCAGTTTTATGTTATCTTTGACAAGACTTGAAAGAATTTTCAACAACTCAGGTTTTTCATAGTTACTCAAGGAATCAAGAATAGTTTCAGTGGTTACCTCACCGGGTTATTCCCCAGTGGTTTCTCCTATGGCCATGCCACACATGTCTGGGAGTGCCCATGACTCAAGATCTTCGTCTTCATCATCGCTCCAGGTAGCGATGTAGGCCTTCTTTCCTTGCTTCCTGCCATCAGTTCCTTGTGGACATTCCTTCGCAAAATGTCCTTTCCTGTTGCATTTGTAGCAAGTCACTTCTGAGAGATCCTTCTCTGTGGGCTTTCTTTGGGAACTCTGTCCCTTTCCCCAGTTCCAACTGTTCCGTTGAGACTTTCCTTTGTAGAAATTTCGAAGAGCCTTTGTTACAAGAACTAGCTCTTCATCCTCTTCTTCTTCGGAGTCTTCATGTTGTTCTTGGGTTGATTTGAGCATCTTTTCGATCTTGAGTGCGATCCCTCGATGAGCTCGAGTTTGTTCCTTATCATCGATCTTCCTCTTCTCATGTCCCACTAGCTTTCCAAACACTTGATGGAGCATAAGCGTTCGATTTTTTGGGGTTTCCTTGAACATCATTCTCTCGTTTGCCCATTCTCCAGTCAATCCATTGAAGAGCTGGTGGACCTTCATTTTGTGGGTCATTTCTTCTTTTGTGATCCCCAATCCTTCCATCTTAGTGCAAAGTCCTTCAAACCGGGATTGGTAGCTGTCGACGGACTCTCCCATTTCCATTTGGAAGTTGTAGAACTCCCTTTTTGCATTCATCTAAAGATCTTCTCTGAGATCTGAGTTCCCAACGTGCATTTGTTGGATGGCTTCCCACATTTCCTTGGCTGTGTCAAGGTTTGCAACCCTGTCACAATCTTGTACGCACATGGACCTCTTTAGGTACTGTTTTGCTTTGTAGTTTGCCTCCATGCACTTGTACTCGTTGGGACCCCACTTTGAGAGGTCGTTGACAATAGCTGGATCGATTTCGAAGTTCCCCCTCTCGATGACACACCAGGCTTGGTAGTCTTGGTCACGCATCCAATCTTTCATGTCGCGTTGCCACCTTTCAAATCTTCCTGTAATAAGCCTTGGCGGCTTACTGGTATTGTTCCCCACCTGAGTAAGTTCCTGATCCATTTTGACACCTGCGATGCTAACACAAATCTAGAGCGCAAGCTCTGATACCAATTGTTCGATCGTAATCGGTTAGCAGTGAGCTTGGGAACTGGCAATTAAGTTGTTCCCAAGGCAGCGGAAGTAAATAATCGCAAGTAATAAAAACAGTAAAAAAGGCACAGTTCCTTTATAGAGGAACCCCACTACAACCAACTAGTTGTATGGGTAAACCTCTACCTCCGCTTGGAGGATTTTGAATGACTTACTTATATTGATTGCTTTGTTCCTTAGTTACACACCCGGATTTACACTTCTCTGTTCCTACAAGTTCTTCCTAACTCTAGCAACACTAGTAAATCCTCTCAACTGAGTTCCTAAGCTCACAACAGCAAAACACAAGTAACTCAAACCTTACGTTGACTTCTCAGTTCCCTTGTTCCTGGGAACTTCAGCTTCACCGTCGTCGAGATCACACACTCGTCGGCGGGGACTTCTCTTCCTTTTCTTTCCTTTCTCTGATGTGGGTGTTTGTAAGTTCTGGGAGAAGTACTCAGACCGAGTACTATTCATTTGGCTTTATAGTCCAATGAGCTTCGGCAGTCGCATCTTTCGTTTATGTCCAAAATGCCCTTTGCTTGATGCCCAAGTTGTACTTTCTTCACATGTGACTTTGGTTTCAACTAGGTCAACTTCTTGGATCAATCGAACCGTTGGATGAAGCGTGACAGTCTGATCCTCAGACTGTTCCCTTGGGCTTTTTGAGACAGAATTCCGCGATCTGCGCTGAACGGTCGTTGTCCTCACATGTGAGTTCCCATGTTATGTGAACTATCTTCTTCAGAGTTCCCTTGATGAAAACTCTTCATCGTTGTAAGCTTGTGTTCTCTTGATTGTTTCTGGGAGTTCCCACTTCATGGGAACTTTCCTCTTCAGAGTTCCCTTGATGGAAACTCTTCATTGTGGTCTGTAGTGGCTTTTGGTCATTCGTAGGAGTTCTTGGTTGTACCCATGTTCCTTATAAATACTTGAACAAACCACATTAGTTCCCTATGGTGTTTGTCATTATCAAAACTTAAGAGAATTGAATCGTTGATCCGTTGTTTAGAACCAGAGGTCCCAACCACGTCCCAACACTTATCAAGACATAGCCATCATCTAAAAGCAACTTCTACACATGAGAAAAATATAGCAATGGACTATTAATGTCATCACACATATATGCACTAAATAGACATAAGAAAATACAATCCAACCTCACAAGGGATATAATGTGTTTCACTCAACTCTCAAGTGTTTAGGCTTATAAATTCAATCTCTCAACTCATCTTATATACAAAAACTCATAGAAATTGGAACTTATATCACCAATACTCTCCACCCAAGATTTGTCAAAAGAAGCAAAAATCATCAAGAAAACTTAGGGGGCTCAATGAAAAACTTCATAGAAGCTTCCATTCGGCCGGGTTGTAATGGGGCTTGGTAATAACAATAGGGAGTGGAAATATTTTTGGTCATGTGGTGCTAATAATATCCGGGAATCAAAGACTCCTAAAAACTCACACATAAACAAAACACTCTTTTAAAAGATATACCAAACTCACTCTCTCATTATGCACACTCATTTTCACTCACCCATTATTATCCTAGAAAGTCTCATAAGAAATAAAAGAATCTCTCATATTTTCTATAAACACACATGCACTTCAAACTTCTTCCTTCTACTATTACTTCAATTCTTCATTTCCTTTTTTCCCTTTTTTCTTTTTTCTTTTTTTTTTCCGCTGCCTCGTTAACGAGTCAACTTCAGGGTCGTTAACGAGCTTCCTCGTGTATTCCTTCTTTTTTTTAACAACTTTATTTTTGTGCATCCCTTGCTTATCAAGAGATCTTTCTTTTACATAATATTAGAAAAAGAGACTTCCAATCTATCCTTCCCAATAATCCTTCAATTAAAGCAATCATTATATGACAATCCTTTTTTTTTACACTCAACAAAGATACCTCTCCAATCTAAGTTCTAATCCCCGGATAGGGTCAAGCTTATATCGACTAGGGTACATATTTTTTGTGGAGCTAAGAAAATAAAGGCTTCAGGCTAGAATTGGTTGTCAAAAGAAGGATCATGTAACGGTGGATAGGGAATAATAAGGCTTATAAAAATAAGTTCTCCATCATATGATTTTCACAAGTAATGAACTATAAATCTCATACGTGTCTCAAAAAATAGATAATCATCACAATTCCAAGAGATAATATGCATATAGAGAGTAAATCACACAAGAAAAGGAGAGGGATTTATTGATGTTCTCCCTATAAGGCCAAAAATTCCTCACTAGGTAATGATTTTGTTTGATTGGATCACTTATGCTATAAAGTATATGTGCTCAATTTCATCAAGTGCTATCTTCTTCTAAAAATAAACAATTTCAAGTAAAAAATCCGGCTATATTATTAAGACATGCTTGCAAGGAATTATATGATTAAGCTAGCAACTACTATCATAGAACCTAAGAAAGGGATATCTATCAATTCTAAAACTCTTTTTTAGATTATTTTTTTCAAATTTTTCGATTTTTTTTTTCATTTTATAATAAAAAACTACTCAAAACACATAAACACATAAGACAACAAGTTTTCTATTTTCTCCCACCCCATACTTAAAATTATAGTGTTCCCACTGTAAGAAAAATAAGAAGAAGGAAAAGAAATAGAAAAGAAAACAAATAAAGATAAAAATAAGAAAAAGAAAAACATAAAAACTTACAAAGTCTCAAAGTGGGAAACAAGGAAAAACTTCATCTTCAGGTTGAATCAACGGTTTGGTGGAGGAAAGTAGTGCTCAAAGTTCCCCATGAAGTCGTACATCGTCCTCCAACGCTCAGCATCATCTGCCTCTCTTTGACGATGCCTCTCATCCTCCATCGACATGCGAGCAGAATAGACGGATTCCCATCTATCCATCCTCCTATGAATATGGTCCTGCTGGAGGTGAACCTGCTGCATCCGTGCAGAAAGATCCTCGGCCCATGGTGGTGGCATACTCGATCTTGTGTACTCGGGCTGAGGAGGTGGTGGATAGTGAGGCTGGAAATGATCTTGGTACAACACCGGGTTGTAAGGTATGAGTCCATAGGAATGAGGGTCGGTAGGAGCTGGCTGTGGGTCGATAGGAGCTCTCGGCGCCTCGTTAACGAAGTTGGGTGCCTCATTAGCAGGGTAGGAAGGAGGCTGGAAATGGTCATTAACGAGCCTGGTAGGCTCGTCAACGAGGACGTTGCTGCCCAATACTTCCGTGTCGAGGTCTTCATCCTCGAGGTTTAGCTCCTCAGTTCCTCCCTCTGTGTCGGCTTCTTCAGTGTCATCGCCTACTACCTCGGTATCCTCATCTTCATCTTCATCTTCATCTTCATCCATTGCATCTTCCTCTCGCTCAAACCGGGACATACACGGCCTAAGTGAGAGCTCATCCTCCGGCTTGGGTTCCAATGGGAAAGCATGCCCCGTCCACGCCTCGTACCAATTTGGTACGTAGAGAAGCTCCTACTTATCGAGGGTCGGTGTAACGATGCAATCTTGTACTTTCACCTTGAATCCTCCCTCGGCTTGAATGAAGACACTAGAGCTATACCAATAGTTCTTGTTGAGGAGTTGGGCGTGAGCCGGTGTGTAGCGAGTAAGGTCGACTCCTAGGTTTTTAGCCAAAAGGCTAACCAAGTTGCCACACCAAACCTCCTTGGACTTGGTTGTTTTTCGACGTAGTAGAGCCATTCATACCCCCAAATTCAAGGGGTCGGGCTCCTCGAAAAGGATGGTGCGGAGACAAGCAACTTCCGTCCTCGTTGGCCTGTTCAACTCTATCTTCGGCCAAAACGTAGCGGCTAGGACTCGGAGAATAATCCTGAAGATGGGATTGATGATGCTTGCCCCAGATAATGCCGCTGTGGAGGATTGGACCTCCCTGGTGATGTAGCTCCAAGTATGAGTCACTATGTAGTCTTTCAAGTTGTAGTCTCTAGACGGGTTCGGAAGCTCTAGAATTGCATTGAACTCTGCCATGGTGAACTCACGGCTCACATTACCGAGCCGAAACCAGATTTGTCCCGCCGAAGTCTTCGACGAGAAGCTAGTCTCTAAAGTGGCCAAAAACTCGGATGTGAGGGCTGGATAGTGTGGTAAATTCTCCTACTTCAGGAGATGAGCGACACCAAGAATAACAAAGGCCTCCTTAACGTCCGTGTAGATCCCTGTGTTTACAGCACTGGACTTCGAGAAGCAACGGGTGTAGTGGTCCTTCTCTAGAATGGCACGGTATCGATGCACTTGGCCTTGAGTACTCAAAATCACGTTGTCCACGCGAGGTGGAGATGGGGACCTCTGGTTCCTTCTCTTCTTCTGAGCTCGGGTAGCGGGTCTGCTTGAACTTGCCATGAGATCCTACAAAACAATCAAGAATTTTTCAAGATAAGATCCACTCAAAATAGATAGGCAAGAGACCCCATACTTGGTCTCGAAATAGTCTCGAAATTATTCGTTAACTACCCAATTGGGTCGTTTACGAATCTGGACTAGTATTGATTTTTGAAGCTATGCCGCCGAGAGCCAAATCGCAGAATTCCGAGTTTAATCTACCTTAAAATTCAAGAAAAAATCAAGCATGCAATCCTCCATACTCCTTCGCTAGTCGCACAATAGGATATACGCACCCCATACTTGCTCGATTATCCATACTTGTTCGGTAAATAAATAAGGATATCTAACCTAATTAGTATAGGTAACTAAAACGTGCTCAAACAGTTTATAATGCAATATTATTATTTTCTTATATCTATACACTTTGCTAAACCGAGTGTTAAGCAGATTATTATAGTAATTGACAGAAAACAAGCACACATTTACACATAGTTAAAACTTGGTTAGATGAAGAATGGTTTACTATAATTTACCCCCAATAATGAATGGAGTGCTGTCAGTAATTAATTGAATTCACTTGCAAAAGTTTACCTACAGCATATACGTACAAATACAATTAAATTAGATCTTATCTTATAAAACAAATACAGTGAAGTGTGTAGCATGTTCACTTTGCTTTTTTCTGATTTTCCAAGGGTCTCATGTTCATATGATTTTTCCACTTGTCCTAAGCATATGAATACTTCAAATGAATATTAGTTGTTGTCTTGTTTAGAATTAAGACCTATTTTTTTTTTACAAAGTTATAACTAAGAGGACATACATTGAAGACTGATATGCTTGAAAAAGGAATCTTCAACAAACGAGTCAAACACGGTTATATTATAGACTAGATTAAATTACAACTTGATTATTGAGATTCCATTAAACCTTCTATTAAAACTAGGTGAAAACAAGATTACTCTGCCATTCTCAAGTTATCCCTTGTAAACAGGTCCAAATCCCCCTTCGCCAATGAAGTACTCTGGGTGAAAGTTCTGGGTGGTAGTTAAAAGTTCTCGAAAAGTGAATATGTTAGCTGCAGTATTGACATCAGGTGCATCCTTAGAAATTGAAGAACCCACATTATTCCTTACCTTTAGTTTCTCATCTCCTACATTCATATAAAAATTTCATAAGCAAAAGCTGAGGCATCAAAAAACTAATCAAAATCAAATGACTTTTCAATCTCCATCCTAAAATAAAAAAAAAATAAAAATGTATAGAATGGTCTCATTATGAAGGTAAGTCATGTCATTAGAAATCAATTGACGTGAGTAGCGTAATAATTTTCAAAAGCAGAGTGCTCGTATATTGACTTAGAAAATATTCAAATATCATAGCTCTGATTTCATGCAAGATAGCGATGGTGTTTCTTGAGAGGAGACACCACCATTAACGAGATGTGGACCGAAGAAATCAAGTCGCATTTCTCATTACAAAACCTACGATTTTAACCTAAAAATAAGTTCACTTGAAAATCAAATCAAAACCATAGGGAAATCTACTTTCAAATTCGACCATAAACACTCAACAAAGCTAAATTGAACAATCTATTGGCTGAATTTCATGATTCGAGTGAGCCAAATTAAGGTAGAAATTCTTAGTTCTTTGTGTGAATTTTTGGTAGATTGAATGAAGTTTTTAAGAAGAATAAAGGAACATTGAATCTGTTCAATAAGAATGTCAATAGGGGTATTTTGATCTTGTGCTAAAAACATTATTATAAGTAGACTCTGTGCCACTTATAATAAATCAAAGCCTTTTTCTACTTTTTTCAAAAATCAACTACAATCTAATCTAGGTCGTTCAATGTAGAGATCCAACAACTCAAATTAGTTCACATTTTACGTTGTATCATATTTTTCCATCAGAACATGACTTTTAATAATAATTAAAAACTCAACTAATACCTATAAAAAAAAGTCAACTAAACTTAGGCTCTAAGTAAAGCCCATAGTACCTTCCAAATTAGTCTCACCGATCGTGCATCCTCCAATTGATAAGATAATATGTTCATTTACTTCATAAGCCCACATATTATGGCCCAGGCGCTCTTCATTTTTTAAAAGTGAGTTTAAATATCGCACGCATGCGCTCTTCATTTTCCAATGTCGACTTGAAAAATCATGGATGACATAATGTAGATTCTTCAAGACCATTTTATACTTGAAAGTTCTTAATTAATCTCTTAACTAATCTCTTGAATGGTCTTGGCCTAACATGACTCCTTAGCCTTGGTCCTATCTTGATCCATATCATTAGGCTTAATATCCTTTAACCTTTGGGCTCTGATACCACTTGCAACAGAACTAATTTGCTCTGATACCACTTGATATTCTTTGAATCTTTGGGCTCTGATACTACTTGATATGAAGTTGATTGGCTTTGATACCACTTGATATCTCTTGAATCTTTGGGCTCTGATACCAATTGATACGAAATGGGGACATAATTTAAAATTTTCAAGACCATTTTATACTTGAAAGATATTGATCTCTTAAATTATTGGCCTCAATCCTCTTCCATGACTCCTTAGCATTAGTCCTATTTTGATCCATATCATTGGGCCATGATACCACTTGATACATAATTGATTAACTCTAATAATACTTGGTATCCCTTGAATCTATGGACTCTGATACCACTTCATACGGAATTAATTGGCTTTGATAACAAGGTTTTACTCAGAGTAGTACAATATCTTACGAGAATGTGAGAATTTCATTAATTATATCATTAAGCTATTATTATGTCTTCTAATAAAAACAAGCATATTTTTATAAAAACAAGTAGATTTTTATATATACAAGTTAATGATACAATATTACAATTTTATATATACAAGTTCATATGAGGATTCAAATGATGAATCAGATGATTTTCACATTTCAAAGAAGAAGGTTTTAAAGCATGACCTGAAATCAAAGAAAAGGGATCAGGGGAAATCTGCTCATATGAAGGATGAGTGCATTAAATAAACAAGCAGATTCTTATATATACAAGTTATTGATATAATATTATAACTAGTTTATGATCCGGGCCTTGTTCGGGAACCTCCTTAAAATTATCTTTATAATATATTAATTATATATAAATATTTAATTAATGATTATTGTTGTATATGTATTGACAATATTTTATATTTCTTCTTTTGTTGCAATGTCATGATGGTTTGAAATGATTTTTTAATACTTTGGTAATATCATTAAATATTACTCCCCTAGCATGTTAGCTTGTAGAGTTTTAGGTCCAGTGTTTATGTATGTAATTTTTAAGTAAAATATTTGTACACTGAAAGATTGTATTATATGTAAAAATTATAAAAACATTTTCTTATTAAAGAATGGCATAGTGTTAATTAAAGTACAAAATATAATTTTTTTTTACTTATATTAAAGAATCACATAGTGTTAATTAAAGGACAAAAGATAAAAATATTTTACTTATTAAAGAACGACATAGTGTTAAGTAAGGCATAGAGGGTTCATCAATGACATCTTGTATATGCTTATAAACCTACATTAACGAACATCTTTCTCAAATATAACGAACGATGCAACAATCGTTCCATCATTAACAACCACAATAACTTTAAACCTGTCATGAAAATTAATAATTTAAATATATACTCCCTTCGTTCTATTTTACTTGTCTTTTTAGATTATTTCACATATATTAAGAAACTCATTGAAAATGTACAAAATATCATTGAAAATCCAAAATTTTCTTAATGTAATCACAAATTAATTACTAACTACTCTTTATAGCCAATAGATAGAGAGAAAAAAAGTCAATATGAACCCTTTCCAATATATTAATTAAATAAAAATCCTAAATGGACAAGTTTTATTGAACAAAGTTTTGAGGCTAGAAAGACAAGTAGAATAGAACGGAGGGAGTATGATATAAACATATTTAATGATTAATATTTAATGTATTTATATACCTTGGAATTATATATTTCACAATACGCTCGCAACCACTACACCAAAATTCATCATCATATTGTTTTACCTTCGTTTTTGCATTGTTTACATGAATTATAGTACCATCCAAAAGAATCATCAATATCCTCTACAATGCTAGTAGTAACACATTGACCCTTTTGAAAAAATATAAAAGAAGATTCATTTAATTAATCATTCTTAATGATATTAAAAATATTCAAACAAATTCGACCAAAAAAAATATTCAAACAAAGATGACTAAATTAAATTTAACAAATATATTAATTTTGACAAAATTAATAGATTATCAAGATATAATAAAATATTAATGTAAATACCTTTTTTTATATACTTAAAGTTAGATGAATTAGTAGACTTGATAAGGTTGATAAAAAAATATTAAATTAAAACATCAATAAATTAATTATTGAAATTAATATCATAATCAATGTTTTAATCAATAAATTTATACCTAGCTTTGAATTCAAATCATCAATAAAAACTCTAGTATGACCGCGTGCATTAACCAATTTTCCTTGCACTACATAAACAAATTAGTATATTATACATTAAATTAAATAGTAACATTTAAATAATTTATAATTGTTATAATGTACATAAAACTTACAACAACAACAATTACCCGGTGGACTTCCCTTGCAGGAATCTGGGGGATCAAGATAGGGGCCCCTAGCTTGGCGCAGAGGGGAAGCGTTTAAAATTTTTCACTCTTGCAAATATTTCACTCTTGTACATAAAACTTAACTTTAAAAATTTTCACTCTTGCAAATTGTATGATTATAATGACTGGATCATCAATAGTGCTACCAATATAAGCAGTAAATTGATCAACATAAGAGTCTCACATAGTATATATGATGACACCGTTCCTACATAAAATTTAAATTAAATCATAATATTATATAATAAATTAATCATATGTATAAAATCATTACAAAATCAATATAACCATATTTCAAAACAAAATCATATTTAAAAACAAAATTTGTTCTCGTACTCATAGTTATATGATAAGATAATAACAAAATGTGTTGTAGCTTTTTCCAATCTTTGGTAGGACACAAACATAATTGAAACTTTTGTTTACTCGCATAAAAAGCAATTAAATAAACTCCAATGAAGCAAGCATATATCCGCTATGTAAACATATAGGTATATAAGTAGACAGTAGGTAACGTACGTCTATGTTAATTCATTCAATATTTTCACATGTTATAAATTATTTTTCACCCATTGATGGTTACTGATCGAGATGATAACATTGGGGTGTTGGATATTTGAAAACAGTTGCCCCTTAATCTGGCTAATATGGTGGTGGAGGCCGGGGGAGTCCGGCCAAGAAGCGCTTATTGGGAGGCAACCCAATGTTTAGATTAGATTTTATTTTGAGTTAATCTTTTGCTTTTTAGGTAGTTTTTGTGTGTGTGTTTAGATATCCCAGGTCCGAAGATTGACAACCCGAAGAAGCCATCACCACCACCGTCGGATTTCCCGCCGCACTACCCGCCAGGCAACTAGAGTTTTTTTTGTGAGTATTTCTCTTTCCTTGTTTAATTCAAAAACACATTATGAAATCCTAACCCATGATTTGCATGATATACTGAAATTTCTATGATATAAGCATGATCATTGATTAATTACCTTAATTATAGGATGGAGCATGTATTTAGCTTGAGTATTTGATTCATTCTGAAGTTCTAGACAAAAATTAGCCTTGTGAGATATTTTTGGCCTTTCATGATATATGTGATCTCTACATTCTTGAGTACATCACCATGATTATCTAGCTCTAGAACTTGCGTTAATACTCTTTGTCAAGACTGCTTTATATGATTAAATGCATGATATTAAGATGATTGAAGCAATGTTTCTTATTAGCCTATTATTTCCCTTCCTACCTTACAAGATCCATGTTCTTGACACCCCTGTTTCTTTTAAGCTTTAAGCCTATTTTTGATAACTCCACAAAAATTTCCTAGCCTAATAAGCTTGACCCATAATCCGGGATTTAGGACTTTAGGTTGTGATTGTGTTTTGTGTGAGTTTGATATAAGTATGGGGGAGTTGGAAGAAAAGGAGGAAAAGAGGAAATAAAACTCTTGGTTGCAAAGTAAACTGAAAAAAAAATGAAGATGAAAAGTTTTTGCAAAGCAAAAGAAAAAGTTCAGTTTAATTGTTAATAGCTTTCATAAAGCAAAGAAAGAGTTGAAGAAGAGGCAAAGAAAGAAAGAAAAAAAAAGAGAAGAAACAAAGTGTTTGAAAGTGTTAATGAAGTTGGAAAAAGAAAGTTTCGGAGAAGTAAGAGAAGAATGTGTTGAATTTTGGGTTTAGATTATTTCTTTATCCCGGATTTAGCACCACAGGCCAAATATTATCCCTTCCAAATTTCTCTTTACCTTGGCCCCATTACAAGCCTTAAAAAGACCTCATGATTTTTGTTATGTATTTGATCCCCAGCGATGGAGATTTAGAACTCTGATGTAAGCATACGGTAGTCTAGTTTTCATGGTTGATTTTGAGTGAAACACGTACCCTCAAACACTTGAGAGTTTGAGTGCAAACACATTTACCTTGGTGAGGTCTAGAATGGATGAATGGTCTTTACTTTTTTCTTATCATAATGCATGTTAGGAAGTATTGGTCAGGTTTTGATTATATGATGAAATGCTTGTTTGATTATGATATCGATGCATGATTGCATTTATGTGGTATGACTTGGATTTATGTCTTGCTTGAGGAAAAGCAAGGGTTAAGCATGAGAGAATTTGATAGCTTGCATTTAGGTAGTGTTTAAGATGCATATTTATGTTTATTTTGCATAAGTTTTAGTTAGTTTTAGTTTAGTTTCTAGGATCTTGTGTTTTTGGGTAGTTGCGCTTGTTTTTTTCGGTTTTGCAGATCTTTAGGTAAACAAGCATGGATGGGATGGATCTTCGATGATTGTGGTGGAGTTTGATGAAGCTTAGAGTGATACAAGTGAAGATTAGAAGAGTTAATGCCCAAGAGCTTTTGTGAAAAGAACGCTTAAACCCGGGCTATGCATTGGAGTTCTTGTTTCGACACCTCTATCTTGCAAGGCTTGGTTTGGGAGCTATAGTGGTCGGATGAAGCTGAATTTGGTATCACTGGAAAGCTAATTTAAATAGCTACAATTCATGTTTTACTCCGAGTCCAAATTCCAAATGTAAGTGGGTCAAAATAGCCTCTGAAGTAACACCCGAATGCTGAACCAAGGCATATGCGCAGGATGACTGCTAAAAGCGCGACCGCGCATTTCAGCACCCTATTCCGAGCAATCCCAACTTAGGGGTGATTGCGTGGGATGGAACATTGCTCGGCCACGCAATTATACGATCCCGCGCAATCGGGAATTTCACGTGGACATCACAGGCCGACATTTGGGCTTGATTTTCGGGCCTAGGGTTATATCATATCCGAGTATAGCTTAAAGATAGATCTTTTGAGGATTATTTGGAAGACATATATAAACCTTATGTTAGTTTTATTTTGAAGAACTTTGGATCAACTTTGGAGGCTAGGGTTTTCTCTCAAGGAAGAACCTTTGAACCTTTGTAAGTTTGATTTTAACTAAATTATGCATTGCTAATTTCTCTTGTGTTTGACTAGTTATTAAAGTCATGATTTGTATGTAGTTGTGAGGTTTGATTGATTCTCAACAAACTTGAATAGAAATTATTCCCTATGCTTAATTGAATCTAAACTAGGGTTTTATTAGATTAGCTACCTAATTGAATTTCTAGTTAAAACTGAATTTGATTAATTACCGGTTGGAGTTAATTTGATCAAGATTATACTTTAATCAATTTAGTATCGGTTGGACAAGTTGGTTAAAGAATGGAATAAATTCACAAGTCACTTAGATGTCTGGTTGCTCTAAGTGTTTGCTTGTATTGATAACTTGAATCGTCATGTTGTTATTTAATTGAATCTAGAAGGTCTTCTAGGTTATTAGATAATTAGGGTTGTTAGACTGGTAGTTCTCTCAGTTTGGGTTTTAGTCCTTAGTAAGATCATTATCCACAATAGATTATTCAAGTGATAAGAGAATTAAGAGATGATCAACGAATCAATATCATGATGGATTTAGCTAGTTAAACACGTTTGTCTTTCATATATTTAAATCATCCTTGCATTCATATTTATTTATATTCCTGCATAGTAGTTTAGATAATCATTCATAAAAAACCCTTTGGTTACATGGCATACAAGTAATAACACAAATACAAGAGTCTCTGTGGGATCGACCCTTTCTTACCGCTCTATTGAGTTGGTTAAGTTAGGTTTCTTTGATAGGTATTAAACGACCACTGAAAATACCTCATCAGGAGGTTTTCAAAACTTATATGAATTAATAAACGTTCCCAACATTCTTTCTATTCTAAGAAGTCTACAATCTTGTAGTTCTTCTCTCGATTAATGAGTTATCTCCTCTCGAGATACACTCTTCTCCGTCCAGTTAAGCCCCACCTAAAGATCTATACATTAAAACATATCCCGATAAATATCTCTCTTGAATATTATAAATTACCGAAATACCTTGAGAAGTTCTATTCTCATTTTCTTAGTCTCTTAGACTAATTCCGCTTTTCCGCATATTTGCCTGGCATTTCTCGCCCTTCGCGACTTATGCCAAACCCTAGGAACTCCCAGAAGGCGTAGGTGAAGACCGCATCACGAAGGAAGAGCTGAACTCGCAAAGATGTACCTTAGGCTTATCCCCATATCTATTATTTGAGCAGCAATCTCTGCATAAAATATTGCGCCACGTGGCTTAATATTGCACTAACATATAGGGATGAGCAACGGGTCGGGTCGCCCGCGACCCGCACTGACCCGACCCGTAAATTGCGGGTTGCGGGTCGACCCGCGACCCGTGCGGGTCGGGTTGCGGGTCGAAATATTTTAGTTTGCGGGTCGCGGGTCGGGTCAAACCCGCGCGGGTCGCGGGTCGACCCGCGACCCGCAATATTTTTAATAATATATATATTTTTATAATTTTATTAATGTATAAACCATTTATTTATAAAAAAATCGATGGATTTACGGGTCGACCCGCAAACCCGACGGGTTTTTAAAAAAATACATGTTATTATGTTAAAAATTAATTTTTTTAGGTTAAAAATTAATTTTTTTAGGTAAAAAATTAGTTTTGACCCGATTGACTTAGTCAAACGGGTCAAGTGGGTCGACCCGCGACCCGACCCGTTAGACCCGCGACCCGCGGGTCGGGTCGCGGGTCGGGTCGCGGGTCAAAAAATAATAATTTGCGGGTCGACCCGACCCGACCCATTGCTCATCCCTACTGACATATGTACCACTCTCAGGTTTGGAACGTGAAATTGAACGTGCATATACAGTTTTACCTCCTCTGGACAAAAAGAAAGAAAAGTGGTTACCGTCATTTCATTTTTAGTCTCCGCTCCTCTCTCCTTCTTCATTTTTGGTTCACTCTCTTCAGTCTCTTCAACCTCCTCTCTCCTCCTTCATTTTCAGTCTCTTCAGCCTCCTCTCCCTTTCAATTGGGAAATCGAGAAGTAAAACCAAAGTAAAACCTATCGTATCAGGTGCTTCGCCGATGGAGAATGAAAAGGAGTTCGTTCTCTCCTCTGCATGTCCCTTTACACTTCTGGATCTTGGTTTGAACAAAGTAGTTTCTTAAATCAGGTTTGTTTGGATTTGGGTTCTAAAATTGCTGAGATCTGGTGTTTCACTTGCCCTCTTTCATTTTCTACCTAGGCTACTTCTTAAACTTCATTGCTATTTCAGTTGGAACCCTGCAACTAAGAGGGAAAAGGAGTTCGAGCTACTGTCCGTGAGCAAGATTGATATCCTGATTTTGTTTTTAAGAGAATAACTCCATGCTGCAAATTTTTCGGATTTGTTCTAATACACTTGCCCTCTTTCATTTGATACCTAGACTACTTCTTAAACTCCATTGCTATTTCAATTGGAAACCCGCGATTAAGAGAGAAAAGGAGTTCTAGCTACTGTCCCTGAGCAATGTTGGTCTTCTGATTTTATTTTTTAGAGAATAACTCCATGCTGCAAATTTTTCGTATGGTCTTGTACTGATGGTCTTGTACTAATAAATACAGAACTTTCCTAAAGGTATTACAATTCAATTCTAGTGAAGAAGCAACACGAAGTCTTGCTTTGTCCTCTGGTACACGTTCACATCTATAGGGAGTAGAAAGTACAAGGAAATTGTTTATTTTAGGATGTTGGATTCGATTAAAGTAATGAATGAATGAGGGGGGTAGTACAATAATTAGGATTGGGAGTGAGTATAAATATTTTTATATTTCATATTTATATAATCTGTTGTCAAATGTGTAAGGTCACATCAGAACTCTTTGTGCAGACTACTTTCTCCTGTTATGTTTGTTTTCCAATCTTTACCCATCCCCGTTTTTTTTTGTTTTTTTTGTTAACCATTCAAAAAAACTACAATGTTAGATTAAACAATGGCCCCAACTATAATTTTAAAAAAATACTAAGTCTTGTTAGTCAGTGGAGTATAACCTGATTATTGCAAAATTTACAAATTACAACTTCATGTTTCTATGTTGTTTCTATTTGATTAACCATTGTTGTCTATTTATTTGTTAATTTGTTTATGTTTTTTTTTGTCGTTACTTTCTATGATGCAATATATTTTCGTATGCTAGATTTAAACTCCAACGTTCAAGTACAGAATTTTGTAAACATGTGTCCTCATCCTATATAGGTCTTTCATGAAGGCACTCATTTTGGTTGTGGTTATTATTCTGTGAGAAGCAGAGGGGGTTATACTTCACCAATAGATGATAGTAGAATCGTAATCACGTATTTTGAGAGTTTTCAGTCAACAATATTTGAATATTTTAACACATACGATTGGAGTGGAGAGCATCTGAGTTTTGAGGAGTTCGATGACGATTTGGATGCAATTACTGAACTTTCATTAGTAAATACTATACCAGGCCCAGATGCTCGTGTCGAAGGCTTAAAGAATTTTATATATTCTGGTCATTATGATGTTGATTGTTCAATTTGCCTTCATGCTTTCAGTGCAGAAATTTTAATGACAAGGATGCCATGTTCACACCTTTTTCATTATATTTGTATTCAACAATGGCTATATAGAAAAAATACTTACCCATTGTGCCGACAATAGCTCCCTTTTGTTTGCTCTAATAGAGTTTAGTATGTATTGTTTTATGTAATACGTGTAAATGGCAGGTAGGAGTGTTTTTGTATAAATGTACTTTTTGCATTTTCATAGCTTTTTCAATATTGTGAATGCCAATTAAATTAAGAATGTTGCATTTCACCTTATAATAGATTAAGGATCCTTTTGTTGACATAAACATAAGAAAACAAATTTGTATATTTGATTTTTTTTTCCTCTAAAAGATTAAAATAGCATGGACACAAACCATAAACTGGAAAAGCATGGACACACACCATAAAGTGGAACCAACATATGAAGTTGCTTGATTTAAAATGTGACGTTTTATAAATATTTTTTATGTTAGTTGTTCACTTCTAATTGTTTTTCTAACAATTTTGCTTTTATTTTGCAGAGCTTTAGTTCTCCACTAATCCTACTCTCCCACTACTTATAAGGTGGGTGTGGAAAAAAATTGTCTATCCTAATTTGTTGATTTATTATTTATTTTAATTTTTCTCCACTATAATTAAGCTGATGTTCAGTTTTTTTCTCTTTCTTCTTAGTTGTTCAATCTAGGCATGTGTAAAAGAAGCTTCTCTATAGCGATCTGACTTGATATATTGTTCTTCTCTTTGGTTATAGTAATTATAATTCTTTAGAACCATATTTACTGATGCCTCTTCATTTGATAGGGAGGATTTCGAAACCTGTATACTAGAAGTGTATTTTTGGTTTTCCCTTTCCTCTAGAATGCAAATTGTGTCTTAGAAATTCCTGATATACAGAAAGAATAACACGCTGACTGGTTTTCCAATTTATGGTTTGTGTCCATGCTTTTCTATTAAATTCAGTGGTAAACTTGATGTCCTATTAATGTTTGAATTGTGACCACTAGCTATTCCCCCACTGCCCTTCAAAAAATAAGTATCACATAAGAATTACCCTTTTTTAAGGAAACTAGGTAGATCAAATACGATTTTTAGAAAAGTTATTTTAAGGAAATTGCCATTCAATATATAACCTATATTTCACTTATGATAATACTAAGGACTATTTGTTAACAACTTGTCTAAACTTTGAATTAATGCTCTACTTACGTTTCCAGAAAAAATAAAATTGACCCACTTTGTATTAGTAGTGAACAAATATGTATTATGCTCTTATTTTAATTGTTTTTCCTTTTTTTATGGAAATGAAGTGTTGAGATGGGGTCGAGTATTGATAACATCAAAACTAGTTGTACAACCAAGGAAAGATGGGCAATTAATTGTCGCATCGTCGTTTATGGACAAAATCGTTTAACGATTCAAATATTGTTAACAAGATTCAAATGGTTTTGGTGGGTGATCAGGTTAGATTGTAATATTTTTCATATGATTAGATTTTTAATAAATATTTATTCATGTTTTTACATGAGTTTTGATTATTTCGGGTGTTGCATCTACTTTGCTAGGGAGACATGATTGAAGCAGAAATACCAAAAAACTTGGTACCAAAGTTTTGTAAGGTCTCGGAAGGCCATGTTTGTACGCTCAAAGATTTCATCGTCATCGAAATCATTGATCTTGAGTACCGATATACTCCTCATCCGTACATGCTCAAGTTTAATTACCATACTTCATTGAGCCCTTTTCAGCCATCCGAGTCTTTGAATATTCCTGTTCCTCCACTTAACTTTGTGTCCTTCAATTTGATAAACGAAAACAAACTTGATTCAAATTACTTAGTTGGTATGTTTGTTATGTAAATTTTTATTTCCGTGACCTTATTATTATTTGTAATACTCTAACATGTCTTTTTTTTACTTGTACAAGATGTGATTGGTCAATTGGATTCAAATCCATCATTTGAAGCAAACCCGAAGCCGAAGTTTGATTTTGTGCTATTGAACGAAAGGTATTTACAATGTCTTTCTCATATAGTATTATTTAACACTTAATCATGTAGGTCTTTTGTATTATTCAATTTTTTTTTTGTTTTTTGTGTAATGTGTAGCAATGAAAGGCTTCATTGCACTTTCTGGAATTCATATGCAACTCAGTTTCATGATATTGTTGATAATTCTGGTGAACCAAACATTATTGTTATAGTTCAATTCGGGAAGCTTAAGTTGTTAAAAGGTATTGCCATTTGTTCATCTTAATTTTGTTACTTTAAATGGCTAACATCAGCTTGTAATTAGTTTTGTGATGTGGTCTCTTGTAGGTCATTGGTGTTTAAACAACTCTATGTGGGGAACTAGAATCATTTGTGATGCAAATTGTACTGAAGTCATTGAGTTTAAGAAAAGGTTGATTCTATCATATATGCTGATGTAATGTTTTATTCTTTGATAAATGTATCACTGAGGTGTAATTTGTAATGAATGTGTTGTAGGTGTGCTACAAAGCGTGAAAGTGGACATATGTAAATGACAAGTATGAGGACAATTTATTCACAGCCTACAGATTTTTTCAAACTCAGTTCCACGTCATGTGTCAAGGACATTAATGCAATGTGTGAGGTAATTGTACATTTTATATTTAGGATCTTGGTATGATTTAATTTCTTTATTCTTTTTACTGATGTGATGCAACACATTATTTTATTTCATCCAAAACTTTGCGTATTTGTTGGAACTGTTATGGAAATTGAAGAACACGCTGGCTGGTTTTATTGCTAAAAATGCATTCGAAAGCTTAAATTTGCAAACGAATATTATAGTTGTGGCCATTGTTGTTTGGATTGGAAAGTTGAGGTACCAAGGTAGTATAAATGTGATATATATATATACATCAATATTATGGTTTGTATTAAATTTCATGTATTTTAAACTTTATGCAACTTTTTTCACTTTTGTTTTAGGTTTAGGGTCCAAATCAGAGCCTGTGATAATACGGGTGGCACATCGTTAGTTATGTTTGAGCCGCGGGTTCGAAAAATCATGTGGAAATCCGTGAATACTCTGAAAAACCAGTTTCCAAGGTATGCCTATTTTTGTTAACAGTCAAGTACTGATTGTAGGATGATAGGTTGATGAGTCATAAGGTCATTGTGTTCATTGTAGGATAACGGAGACGAGATATTCCCTGATGTTTTTAACGTGCTCATAGGAAAAAAATACTTATTTTCAGTGGATGTGTCTTCTTTTGCTATTGAACACAGTACCGCATTTACTATAAAGGACATGACTTTGGATGAGCGTATGATTTCTGATGTCGAGAAGAAAATTCATGAAAGCAAGGTAACTATTTTTTTTACATTAACTTAATTAACTTACCTTTGGGATTAATCGTTTTGTAGTATACTTACATTTAATGACCGAATTTTTTTATATCTTTTTCTAAGGTTGAACCAATTGATTCTATGTATGATGAGTTGGAGATCGATTCATATACTCCCGATTTAGCGCTTTTTGGACGCCAAGATACTGATGTTGGTAAACCTATAGAGAATGCAAATTTTGTATCTCAAGGTGATGAAGACGATTGTGAGTCATTGATTTTTAAACGCAAGAAGGTTGATGTTAAAAGGGAGAAGTTAGATGGTTAGCTTGTAGTATGATTTGTTGTATATAGCTAAGTATTTTTTTGTGTGGATTCTGTGATTTCCTGATGTTTTTTTATCATTTAGGATGTTTGTACGTAGTAAACCAAAAAACTCATGTTGTTGATTTAAGATTGCAGATCATTCAAAGGAGTCCTGTTCTGAGACAAATGACCATTTTAAAAGTAGGTAAAATCATTTTTAAAAAAAGCAAACAAAAAGCACAGCTACAGCCCACTACTCATGTTTTGTTGTAAACTACACGACATCAGACTATCAGAGATTATTTTGATTAAACAAAACCCATGAGAAATATTTTAAAGTAATAAACAAGTATTTATAAAAAAAAGGGTGAAATACAGAAAACCACCCCTTATTTTACCTACTTTGCAAAAAACCACCCTTTATTTCGCTTTTTACGGAAAACCACCCTTAAATTTTACTCCGTTTGCATTAAACCACCCGATGGGATTTTCCGTCCAAAAACTCGTTAAATTAAGGTAAAAAGACAAAATAGCCCCTAGGTTAAATACACTCTTTGTCTTTAAAAGCTCATTCCAACAGATCGAACGAGATAGCTAGCGATTGAGAAGAAGGGCTCGTGAAGAGAGAAGAAGGGCTCGTGAAGACCAAAAATTGGGCGAGAGAGAAGAAGGGCTCGCGAGACCAAAAATCGTGCTGCCTCTTGAATCCATTCATCTTCTAAAGGTATTAAAGTCAATTTTGTTTAACATTTACAATTCCATTATTTAGAACTTTGTTTTGGCGCCGGATTTTTGCACACCATTTTTTAGCTTATTGCACCACGGCATGATAAAGCGTAACAAATTCACAGCACAAGGTGCCGTAACATTAAAAAGTATTAAAATATTCAATTTTAGGGTATTTTTGTAAAAAACTGCGTAATATCACGCGTTTACATGCCGTGATACACAGCTGGGCCAGAATTGGGCTGACCAGATTGGGCCCAGCCCACACCAGATCTCACGGCACCAGGTTGTGTGAGATCACGGCACCTGGTGCCGTTAGATCTGGTGTGGGCTGGGCCCAATCTGGTCAGCCCAATTCTGGCCCAGTTGATGCTGTTTCAACGGCTATAAATATCACGCTTTTACGTGCCGTGAAAAATATGACCGTTGCGTATAAGGGTCGAATTTATCCCTATTTAAACCCCCTTTCCACCATTTTTCTTACACACCTCTTCTCAATCTTCCTCTTCTACTTTTATCATTTGCAAAAATTATATTTTTTTACAATGTTTTATGGTGGAGAAGAAGAAGGTCAAAATCCCTCATATGATGGAGGAGAAGAAGTAGATGAACAAGAAGAATCGTTTGATCCGAGCAATTTTTTACCGATATGTACGCTTTTATTTGAAATCGTTTTAGAATTCGATATAATTATTTAGAATTAAAATTTAAGAAATTGTATAGAAAGTTATTTAGATTCATTATATTTGTTAGATTTAAATAAGTAATATGAAATCGTTTAATATAGTTATGAAATAGTAGAATTGTTTATATTTGAAATCACTTTAGAATTCGATATTATTATTTAGAGTTAAAATTTTAATCTAGTAGAGTTGTTTATATTTGAAATAGTTTTAGAATTCGATATTATTATTATTTCGAATTAAATTTAAGAAATTGTATAGAAAGTTATTTCAATTCATTATATTTGTTAGAATCTACTAATTAATAGGAAATAGTTTAATATTTTTATAATCTAGTAGAATTGTTTAGTCGAAGTTGTTACAATTGTTTATGACGTTTTCCACTCGATATCATTTTAAGAAGTTAAATTAATAATAAATAATTGTTTAGGGTTATGTGAAATTCATTAGAAACAAAATGTGATGGAATTTTGTATGTGTAGTCATGTGGTACAGATTTCACAAGTAATTTTACCACGGAACAATCGTGGGATGATAGAGATGAGTTGATTAAGTGGGTTAGGCAAACCGGTCGAGATAGGATGATGGTTTTGCTCATTTCAAATTCAAATGAAAATTGTGTGAATCTAAGATGCGAGCATTACGGGAAGTCTAGATCGAAAAAGAAGATAGGGGGATCAAGGAAGTGCAACTGCCCATTTAAGTTGGTTGGACGCCGATCAAGGTATAATCGAAAATGAACTTTAGAGGTGAATTTCGGCATGCATAACCATGAGCTTTGTACCAATTTCCTTGGACACCCGTATGCTGGCCGATTGACCCCGACGGAACAGGATATGATCATCAATGCTTCCGGATTATTCTTGAGCCCATAGGCTATTTCAACTATGTTGGTGTCTGCTAACCCTCAAAATGTGACGTCAAGGAAACAAATATCGAACTTCAAGCAGAAAATATTAGTGGCAGACCGTGGTAAGTTGACGGTGTGTCAGTGGACGCTACAGTTTATGCAAAACCAGGGTTATAGAGTTCGGAAAGCAACTCTCCCAGCTTCCGATGAGTTAGATATTTACCTGGTCCGGCGTAAGACGGTCCAACATCAACCGAATCTCCACGAGTCGCGCCATGTCCCTGGAAACCCTCTCTCTATGCTCACGCGCGGCAGCTCTCGGATCAGCTAGAGCTGTCATATCCTGTGCTCTGTGTCCGGCGAACATCGGCATGTAGTGCCAAATCCAAGTCTGGAGGAAAAACGCAAATATAAACGATGACACCAAATTCAAATATGCAAATATAAAAAATCATGGCACAAAAATTAAGAGGCGAGTACAACCCTGGATAAGTAGGCACGCGTCTGCGATAGACATGGCCTTGCTGCGAGACGCCGCACCTAACTCCCGGAAGACGTGGGCTAGAACCGCAGCCCCCCACGCATAACGACTCGCGTCGACCGGGTCCCGAACGTACTGGAGGATCCAATCTCTCACCTTGTTCGTCGATTTGTCGACGAACAGGGTGGACCCCAGAAGAACGAAGAGATAGATGGCGGCCAACTGATCCGTGGATCCGGGAACGAGCCGTCTCTGAAACAAGCCATCGTGATGCACACTCTCCTCGCCGTTACCCCTGCGCTCCACCCTCCCAATAATGTCCTTCACATCTATACTCTCGGTAACCCTCCGTAGCCTCTGGGCCTCCTGCAGGTCGATGCCAAAGACCTCAGCTACCATCTGAGTCCGTGAGGCGGTGTTCGCCACTCCCGCCACACCAAGACCGTCGATCGGCAAAGATAAAATCTCCACGACGTCGTGGAGCATAATAGAAATCTCCCCCCAACTGAAGTGGAATGAGTTGGTCTCCGGATGCCAACGCTCCACAAATGCTGAGATGAAAACGTGGTCTATCCGACCCCAAATCATCTTATCGTCGGCTAAACCAGTAAGCATGAAGAGTTGGTCTCCGGATGCCAACTCTCCCTAGCTACATCAAACCAACCCTCCGCCCTATCATCATCCGCGGCTCGAAAATCAATGTAAGCATGAAGACGTCGATAGTGGGAGCGAGCACGTGTGTGGACTCTCAGCAACTTACGCGGCTGAAATTCACAAATTATTAACATAAATATTTTAATCGCATAATATGATTTAATCTGAAATAATCGTACTAAATTATATAATCGTTACGTACCAAGGCCATCGCCTGCACCACACGAGAATCATCATCCTCCCCTTCGGCCGCACGGGCGACCTCGGCACTCGTCTGATCCCAAATATCCACCGCAACGTGAGAAGCATAACTCGCAAGTATATCCGTAATCTCCGGGCCTCCACCAAAGACTATAGCAGGAGAAGCGGGATCCTGTGCATCCTCGGGCTCCGAATCTTGTGCATCCTCGGACTCCGCATCCTCCGAATCTCGTGCGTCATCGGGCTCCGCATCACGAGGCGGAACCTGAGCCTGTGATGCTGCGTCGGGGACCTCGTCGGTCCCGACGGTGGCAGGCGAGGGGGGCTGCGAACCCGCAACTCCTGTAACCGGGGTCGGAGCCGGAGCCGAGATGGAAACCGGGGCAAAAGTCGACGCACTCTCACGGACCATCGCGTCGAACTCCTCCATCAAGTCCCTACCGGTAGGCTGGGCGTCAAACTCGCGCTCCTTCCTCTTCAATCCGGCCGCCAAGGCCGCTTGCACGGCCTAAATTCATAGACGGTATTTTTTAAAATTCTATTTTTTTTATAAAGTTTTAAACAACTTTGTAAGGTATTGATTTAGTTTTACTATTTTTTCGAATTCAATTATTATAATCATCTAATGATTATAATCATCTAATGATTTTAATATTCTAGTTATGGTAATATATTGATTTCTTAAACAATTTCATTTCTATTTTTTTAATATAAATTATCCAATGTTTTTTAACAAAATCGACTCCTAGTCGAATCACGTTTTAACTAATATTTTTAACGAAACCTAATTTTTTTAAATTATTCTAAAAGATTTCATGTTATTAGGTAAAGTATTAACAATTTATTATAATCATAACTATAAACGATTTCGAATCATAAACTGATTACATAAAGAATTTATTATCAATTCCCAATTGAACAATATAAAATACTAACCACTACAAATTAAACTATTTCTTGAATTATTTTGACCTAATTTATGCATAGTAATATGACCTAATAAATTATTATAAATTATATAAACTAAACTAAATAAATTAATTTTTGACATATAAACAATTTCTAATTGAACAATACTAACCGTAAAAATAGAACATAAACCTTTAATAATAAGAAATTAAATAATAAAATAGAAAACTTACCGATAGCGACGGTCTAGCTCTTCCTCCCGACGGGCCCGTAATAGGCGTCGGTGTAACCAACGGGACCGCCCCCCTATGTCCAGATCGAGCAGGCCCCACCACTACCTGGGACCCGGACCCAACTGTTGTAGTCGCAGCCTCCACCGGCGGTACTGTAGCTCGCCGCCCACCGGCCGCTCGCCCAGCTCCACGTCCGGCCGCTCGCCCGGCTCCACGACCGGTTCCACGTCCGGCTCCACGCCCGGCTCCACGCCCGATCGCACCGCCTACTCCGGCCGCACCGCCCGCGCCGATCGCTCGCTCATCTCCTCTACCAGCCGGATCTGAGACTTGAAGATCGGCGCCCCTCCCGATCTGATTTTCGGCACTTGTGCCGCCTGGAACACCTCCGACGGGATACCCACCCGCCCCACCGATTTTATCACCTTTCTTGCTTCTCACCATTTTTTTCGATCGAATTCAGTCGCTCGTCGCCGCTCTAGGATTCCGGCTTGTTAGGGTTGTATCGAGGAAGATGAAATGGCGCTTTGTATACGCGTTGTTTCACGCTTCCTGGTGCCCTCGTTTCACGCGTTTATGTGCCGTGATAGAGCTTGGGCCGGCCCAACAACGACGTCCATTTTAAGGCTTCCTGTGGTCTAGTTTCACGCGTTATTGTGCCGTGAAAGGTCACGCGTTTATGTGCCGTGATAGAGCTTGGGCCGGCCTAACAACGACGTCCATTTTAAGGCTTCCTGGTGGTCTAGTTTCACGCGTTATTGTGCCGTGAAAGGTAATGGGCCGGCCCAACCTAATTTAATATCACTACATAAATTTTACGCGGCCTCCTGTCGTTATTTACGGTATTAAATGTCGTGAAAAGTAATGGGCCAGCCCAACCTAATTTAATATAACTCGATTAATTTTATGGGACCTCGTTCCGGTATTTCACGGCATCAGATGCCGTGGTATTTTAAAGTTACGCAACAATCTCAAAAATATATTGGAATAACCTATTTTATTATTTTTTTAGTGTTACGGCACTATATAGCGTGAAAAACTTACGGCACCACATAGCGTGGTGCAAATAGCTAAAAAATCCTGTGTAAAAAGGCGTAGCCTTTGTTTTGGGTACGTAAAGTGTTGAAAACATCCTCTCCTTGATTTAGGGTTTTATTAATAAATAAGGTGAGAAGAGGCAATTTTGATTGGAATGAAATATTATTCAATTTTAAGCTCTTGGTCAACTGATTTTGGAGATTGCTTGCCTTTGGAAATTTGATTTGTTGATTCATCGTGTATTGTTTTCCTACTTTGTCTTTGATGCTCTTGTTCTTGATTTTGATTAAAAAGGGAGCTCATGTCATATTAGGGAAGTTTGTTAAGAATAATGGCTAGTTTCTCCATCGAGGCTCTATTACACACTTTCAGATTAAATTTTCTATTAGCAGTGTTAAGAATAATATTTATGTGTTACTATATATTTTTGTACTTTATTTGTTACATTTGACTTAGTGTTGTGCTTGAATTTAGATAAAATGAGGTCTTCTTCTTCTATCTCTTCAACTGTACTTCCAACCGAGAGAGAAGTGTTTTGTCACTGTGGAGAATTAGCAAGGTTAAGAACTTCTTGGACTGAATTGAATCCTGGAAGAAGATTTTATGGGTGCAGTTCTTATGGGGTAATTTTTCCTTGAATTGGTTTTTTTCCTAAATTTATTTATTTAGTTATGAATGTGAATTTGTAATTTCTTGGTGATAGGTTGGTTTGAATTGTGGCTTTTTCATGTGGTATGATCCTAGAACAAGCGGCAGACCAAGAGCTATTAGCATTGACTTGCTTAGACGGATTGAAAGATTGAAGTCCGAGTTGGAATTTGCAAGACGGAAGAACAAAATCTACTTGGCATTGATCATCATTTTGTTGGTTTTGCTAGTTTTTAATTTTTTGAGAAGCTTTTGATGCTTTGTGTTGGTTTGTAATTTAGGGACGGGTTCTATTTACAAATTGGTGTTTAGGGATGAAAATGTGTGTGTAGACTGTTGTTGTAATGAATTGAAAAGCGAATGGAGTAGATTTGGATTTGTGCTTCAAATGCTATTGTATTTTACCAAATTGATGGTGTTTATAAAGCTGAAAATATACAAATTGCTGGTTTATAAAAGCTGAAAAATACTGCTTACTGGTGTACAAATACAGCTGATTAAGTTGACACAATCTAGAGAGAACACACAAAATGAAAAGCACCGAAATAAGCTGTTGAATTTCAGCTGAAATAAGCTAAATTACAGCAGCATTAAAAGTAGATTTAGCTGATTAAGTTGACACAATCTAGAGACAAAACACACCAGCAAAGGCTGAAAAATACTGCTTACTTGTGTATAAATACAACTGATTAAGTTGACACAATCTAGAGAGAACACACAAAGTGAAAAGCACTGAAATAAGCTGTTGAATTACAGCTGAAATAAGCTGAATTATAAAAAGCATAGGAATAAACAACACTTGTTTGAAGCCATTACATCATCAATTGTTTCTTGTTTCCATAAGCCAAAAAGAAAAATTTCCAACTAAACCAGCAACTCAGTAAGCCCCTCCTCCTTGCGTTGTTCCTTGTGCACTGGTAGATTCATGTGTCTGACTTGCAATGGAAGAAATAACACTCTGACTCATTGCCACTTGCTGCTCATTTGATCTACTTCCACCATACTACAAGAATGGAGATTTTAGTTGGTCAAATTGATTACATAAAAATAAAAATAATGGAAAGATTTGGTGCATATTACCACTGTCTCACACACAAATTGATGTCTACGTTCTGATTGTATATCAAGTTGACCCTACAAATAAAATAGCACCAACTGAGAAGATTAAAATCAGCCTGGAAGGTGTTCAATTTAGTTATAAAATGAACTTAATACCTGTCTCCTTACCTGGCCAGTGTATACCCCACTGGAAATATGTTTTCATTTCCGTCTTTCCCAACTGCAACTAGTACCTGGCCAGTGTATATCCCTTTCAAATGACAACCATCTAAACCTATAATTGGTCTACATGCCTTTAAGAAACCTTTCTTACATGCATCCAAACATATATATAATCGTTGAAACAATGGTCTCTCTGGGCAGTTCAAATCCACCTTCACATAAGCTGAGCTCCCTGGGTTCCATGTTATAATGGCAGCAGCATAATCCCATACCATTCCATATTGATAAGATGCATCCCCTTGGGCTGTAATACATGCCCGCATTCTAGCCCTATATGCTTGAGAATAATTGACTGAAACAGTGTATTCTCTCAAGATTGTACTCATGAAAGCTGAAATTCGCCAATGTGGATCATCTCTGTAATGTTCAATGTATTTTTCAGCCAACCACACTGATGTCACTTTGCTATTCTCTAAATGCCATCCACAACTATGCACTGGATTGAAGCTCTTCAACTGAAAAGTCCCATCTTTCCCAAATTTTCTTGCACAAGCCTTGAAACCACATAAAACCTCCTTACAAACACACTTCTTCCTTGCATGCTTCATGATGCAATCACATTTGTATTTGCAATATGCTGACACCTTTCTCTTGTCATTATGTAGATAATAAAAATCACCACCTTTTGAGATAGAAAATTGACGTAGAGCCCTTCTAAAGATGTCATTCGAACCAAATAGCATACCAACTTTTAGTGAAATAGGTTTCTTGAAATCAGAATGTGGGTTAAACTCAGGATACCTATCAAAATATCAAATTGAAACATCCAAAATCAGGTGGATATTATACATTACTGAAATTAAAAAGTATTTTTTAGCTTAGCATACCTAGGCTTTTTCATTGCATCAGAATCAGTTCCACTTCTCAAACAATCAGAATCATCAGACTCGAGTTCTTCAATAGAAATAGCATCAGCCTCTTCACCAACAAGTGTGCTCTGGTCATCAACTACAACATCATCTACAAACTCTTCAAAAATGTCACCGTCTTCTTCCTCGCTATCCTTGAAACTGAAATTTGAATCTGAAGAAGAGGAATCTGATTGTTGTATAATGTCCTCATCATCCGAGTCATCAGATTCTTGAGCTTGTGATAATTGAGCTACAGGTCCTTGGCGTATAGAATTATGGTTCAACTCATTATGATTTCTCTCTAGCCATTGAGATTTTGAGCTAATAGCATTCCCTGATTTTTTTAGGAAGGCTGGGCTGATTTCATTCTCTCTAACAACATACACATGGGCAATTTGATCCCCTCTAATTGAATCCATCATTTCTCTGATGTCGACATCCATAATGAGTTGTTTTAGACCATCACTAATGCTTTTCCCAGCTTGGAGATACCAAAGCTATTTAATATCATTTATGCCCTTTTCATCCTTCAAATAATCTTCTAAATCAAACTTAGAAAGCATGTCAGGGTCTAAATCTGTTTTGGTAAACACCAAGCCTTTTTTATATATCAAGCGATCACCCATAAGCTCAAATTTACCACCATATTGGAACCTAATAGCAATATTCATCTTTTACCTACAATAAATGACATAGCAATATTTTATTCACAATATTCATGTACTGTACCATAAAGAAACATGTCTTTTACCTACAATAAATGACATAGCAATATTCTATTCACAATATTCATGTACTGTACCATAAAGAAACATATATAGGGTAATGAGGGGACCATAAGGCCATGAAATGGAAAAGCAACATCGATAGAGACAGAGCATCTAATTCTTTAGGAGACAAGATATAAAGCAATTTCAAACAAGAAAAAGACAAAACACAAGACAACATCTAATTCTTGAAGATGAACGGATTCAAGCGAGCAGCCACGATCTTTTGGTCTTCACGAGACCTTCTGTCGCACAATCTCTCCAGTGGCACCAGACGAGGCGCTAAATTGCACAATCTCTCCCGCCACGATCTTTTGGAATGAGTGAAAAGAGTATATTTAACCTAGGGGTTTTCATTCAAAAAAACCTAGGGGTTATTTCGTATTTTTACGTTAATTAAACGAGTTCTTTGATGGAAAATCCCATCGGGTGGTTTAATGCAAACGGAGTAAAATTTAAGGGTGGTTTTCCGTAAAAATCGCAATAAGGGGTGGTTTTTTGCAAAATACGCAAGATAAGGGGTGGTTTTCTGTATTTCACCCTAAAAAAAATCAAACAAAATATATGTTATTTGAACACCCTCTCATTTCCTTTCAACATTGATGTATATTACAAGAAGAACGTTTTTTTTTTGACAATTTTTACTTTAAATATTTTCTTTAAATATGATCACTTTTTTCTGGTCATAACAAACACACTCAGTTGTTGAAACTTTTTAAGCTCATTGAGCTATTCGTCATGACCTATTTTTTCATTAAAAAAGTTTGACTATTCCACCTTTGACTAACAACCCATTAAACTTTCCTTACACTTCTTACTTTTAGTTAATAGGAGCTATATAATTTATTTATATAAATCTCTGCCTTTTCTTATACTTGAAGTTCTTACGTATGAAACTATAAATCTCTCAAAGGTGGAACTAAATCCATATTCCGATCGATGTATGTGTTTTCTTGATGGTTGTACTTCAAATGTTTTGTTCTTGTATTTATTTTTCATATAGTAATTCACAAGTGTTTATTTGTAGGTCGAATAATTTTCCTCCGCCATTACGCGATAACGGATATCATGTTAGTATTGGTGCATATTCAGTTCGTGTTTCAGGTTCTTTGCCTACCATGCATGATGAAGGTTTAATTCAAGTTATACATGATCAGGTAGTTGATAATGGACACTCATTCCAAAGAGAATCACGTATGTCGTAGGCTGGACGTCCAATTGTGATACATTGTTTGATCTAGCTATGCGCCGCCTTTCATACAACATTATTGTGCAAAAGAGCTTTTATTAACATATGTTGATCTATGCATGAGTAAGGATTATAATTTTACAAGCTTGTGTGTAGATCCAAATGTATTGGTTCACATTACGTCTGAAGCAGAAATCATAATCTTATCCGATGATGACAATGAAATTTCTGAACAAACAACAACAACTTCGAAATGTTCCATCATTAACAACATCGATGACGTGTTGGATGAATTTCAACATGCACCTGGCATACACGAGCAATGCAGTATTTGCCTTTCTCAGTTTCAAGAGGAGATGGTGTCAAGATTACCTGTTCTCACGTTTTTCATTCTAATTGTAACCGTAGATGGATTCCTCAAGGGCTAAATTGTCCAATTTTGTAGGTGGTCATTTAGTTCCAACAATTAAAATGCATTAGTTGTATCGTTGTTTTTCATAGTTTTGTGTTTCATTAAAAATAAAGTTATTAAGAATAAGAAATAACATTTTTGTATTTTTTTGCATAATTATTTGTAGTATAATTGTCAAAAATTTACCCGACCCCAAAAACCGATCCAAACCGGTCCAAAATTTGAACGCGAAACCCGTTGGATTGACCCGATTTCTTATATTATTAGAATATATAGTATATTTTGGAAAGTAAAAAATAATTTATTATTAAATTATATATAAAATAATATATTATTATTAAATAAAATAATATGTTAATAATTGTAAAAATATCGATTTTACTTGCCCTATTAAGGCCGACCCGACCCGCCTGAAAACCCGCAATGAACCGACTTGATTTGACCAATGACCCGTTACAACCTAAACCTAACTCAACTCGAACTCGAAATAACTGAACCCGAACTCGATCTGACCGACACGTTTGGCACATCTACGTACTATGATAAAATCATTTCATGGTTCCTTTTAATATTTGTAATGTTATTTGCTTTTATAATGAACGTTATATTATCTTTATAGACTTATACATATGTAAAGAAATTATATAGAGATTATTGTACTTATAAATTATTAGACATTATAGTTTTGAAAATATAAATATCTGATAACTTAACTCAATACATTTTTTCTCACAAAATAATTATCTAAAAAATAGTTTTCCGTAACTGGGATGAAATTGCCTTTTACCCACGCCTGTTTCTCAAAAACAAAAATAACCAAATACTTCCTCTCAGTTCATTGCGTTTTTTTATCAATTTATCTCTTTCCTACTGTGTGTACAACAGTCTTCTGTAACTTTCATCATTATAGAGGATTTGTAGCAGTACGAAGGTATGTACTTTTACATTTACTCCGCCTGATCTTACTTTGTCCTCTGGTCCACGTTCACATCTGTAGGAGTAGAAAGTAGAGGGAAATTGTTTATTTTAGGATGTTGGATTTCGATTAAAGTAATGAATGAATGAGGGGGATAGTACAATAATTATGATTGAGAGTGAGTATAAATATTTTTATATTTCATATTTATATTTGTTGTTGTCAAATGTGTAAGGTCACATCAGAACTCTTTGTGTAGACTACTTTCTCATGTTTTGTTTTGTTTGCCAATCTTTACCTCTCCCCGTTTTTTTGTTTTGTTTTGTTTTGTTTTGTTTTGTTAACCATTCAAAAACTATAATTTTAGATTAAACAAATGCTCCATTAAAGGTTGACAGACTTTCCTTTTTTTGTGTTAACCAAGTGCTATTGGCCTCTTAAACCGGTCTCTCTTAAATTCAAACTAAAGCCAGGTTGGAAAAACTTTTTTAGCAAATTGAACTCATTGGATATCATGAATTTGGCTTATTGTCACGTTTACCGTACCGCGTACATGGTCGGATTTCACACTTGACGATTTCAAATTTGAGAGTGTGATGAATGACTTAATTAATTTAGTTTAGCATAATTCATGTGATTTGCTCAATTACTTAAGCTTATAATAATTCATGTGCTTTGTATTGCCTAGCATGGAAAATACTGGAAAACAAAATAGATTGAAGAGAAGGTTTATGATTCATGGAAGACGTGTTAATGATAGGCCCAAGCAGCAGGGTTAGATTATATTTTAAAATGTTTACAGTTTGACATAATTTGGTTTTGCATTTAACGTTTATAGTTTTATATAATTTGGTTTTGCATTTTTGTATATTGATTTTTCCATATTTGTTCTTTTTTTTAGAAACTTCTCACGGTCAACAACTTCAGACCAATACTCACTCTTTACGAAATCCGTTTACTGATATCTCAAATAGTAAGTGTAAATGTGCACTACTATCCACATTTTTTTACCATTCGTGATTATTTGACTAAATCCTCCGTTAATTTTTGCAAATTGGGATGTTTCTAGCTCGGAATTGGGATCACTCTGCTTGTATCATGGTACACGACCAACTTTTACTATTAATTTTAAGCTTAAACATGTTGCAAATGTGTTATTTTTTTACTAGGTTTAGGGTAAGTTGTATTCATAAATTTATAAGTATAAGTTTTTATGTTAATTGTTAGGCTACACAAGTATCAACCATGAATAATACCTGGAGACAAAATAGATTGAGGAGAAAGCTTACTTTGCAAAGAAAACATCTCAGGATGCATACTCCCGACAATGGTTAGGCATATATTATATTTATTCAGCAATATTGTAATAATTTCTTTTCTATATTGTTGTATTGTTCTTATGTTTTTATTATTAATACAGATTCTAAAGAAGATGACCCTGTTCTAGCCTCGGAAATGGCACAATCAAGTGCTTTATTCAATTCATTTGTCGTGGTCTCAAACAAGAACTTCAAGTATAAGTTCATCCCCCGATGTCAATGTTGTGAATCCTCAAGTTGGGCATTAAGTACCTTCAATACCTACATCTTCAGTTTGTGTAAACACTTTGCCACAACTAACACATATGCCTCTGAGTACACAGTCAGCTGATTCTAATGTTGCTACCATTCCATTTGCAAGTCATCTGCAACCCATTGCCTCTTCATCAATAGTAAATGGTACTTTAATTTTTAAGTACTTTACGAAAATAATTCTATAAACGTCCATGTATTCAGTTTACTTTCACTGTCTCGACAGATATTGATACTCGGTTGTTTACGCCAAATGGCAAAGCTAATGACGTCATTGTGATATCCGCTTTTTAGGTAGGTTTTTAGTGTCTAGATAGATTAGATTTAGTCGGTTTTCGTACTATAGTTTTATGTTTTTGAGTCTTTTTGCTTTAGTTTTCGTATTTCCTTGAGATTCGGAAACTACGCATCTTTTGTGACTTTTTGTAGGCATTTTGGAGCTTAAACAAAGAATTTAGTGCCTTGCAAGAGAAGGTGGATGAGTTATGGACAAGCTTTGAGGTGATAAGCTAAGGAGAAGGCCGAAGAGGAGTGGGAACATGAAGAAAGGAGGTCATGCGCGAGCCAAGACGAGCAAAAACGACCTAAGATCGAGCCAAATAGGTCGTGCACGAGCCAACATGAGCAGGCTCGACCCAACTAGAAAATCATGCCCTCAGGCACGACCCTATAGGGGTCTTGAACGAACCATTTGGGTCGAGCGTGGCGCCGACTTTCTCCCTATTCCGATATCTTTAGGAGATATTCTATCTTTTTATTTTAGGAAGGTTGTTCTAATGATCTACCATCTCTATCTTCTCTCCCTACTTCTATTCTTGCTTTACGTGGTCAAAGACCCCTTGGTTTGCGGATTTTGCTAACTATATTGTACGAGGCAAGATCCCAGCGGGTTTAACCCCTCAAGCCAAGAAGAAATTCTTCCACGACGTCAAGCAATACTATTGGGATGATCCTTTCTGGTTCAAACAAGGAAGCGATCACATCTTTCGACGTTGTATTCCGGATGATGAGATTGACAGCGTCATACGCCATTGCCACACTCTACCAACGGGAGGCCATGCTAAGGGATTCAAGACCACGACGAAGATTTTTCAAAGTGGCCTGTATTGGCCAACGCTTTTCAAAGATATACATGTGCTTGTGACAAGGTGTGACGAGTGCCAGTGTTCCGGAAACATCACTTGGAGAAATGAGAATCCGCTCACCGGTATCTTGGAAGTCGAGCTTTTTTATGTGTGGGGGATAGACTTTATGGGACCCTTTCCTTCATCGGGTCCTTATAAGTACATCCTTGTAGCGGTTGATTATGTCTCCAAGTGGGTGGAGGCTATAGCCACAAAAACAAATGATGCTCGGGTGGTTGCTAAGTTCATGAAATCAAACATCTTCCCTCGTTTTGGTGTCCCCGGAGTTCTTATAAGTGATGGTGGCTCACACTTCATTGAGAGGAGCTTTGAAGTTCTTTTGACCAAGTATGGGGTCTCTAACCGGGTGGCAACACCTTATCACCCTCAAACAAGTGGTCAAGTGGAGGTCTCAAACCGTCAAATAAAGAGCATCTTGGAGAAGACGGTATCCCGGTCAAGGAAGGATTGGTCTTCAAAGCTTGATGATGCACTTTGGGCATACCACACCGCTTACAAGACGCCACTCCGCACCACTCCTTACAATTTGGTGTACGGCAAGTCATGTCACTTGCCCGTCGAGTTCGAACATAAAGCTCTATGGGCTCTCAAGGAGCTCAACATGGACCTCGACGCGGACGAAGCAAAACGTTTCATGGACTTGCAAGAATTGGAGGAATTGAGGCTCAAGGCGTATGAGAACGCCAAGATCTACAAGGAGAGAAACAAGAGGCGGCACGATAAGAAGCTTGTTCCAAAATTCTTCAAAGCAGGTGACCAAGTACTCCTTTTCAACTCTAGGCTCCGACTTTTCCTCGGAAAGCTAAAGACTCGATGGAGTGGACCATTCACGGTTCATCACATTTATCCACATGGGGCGGTCGACCTTATAGACGAGAACGGAGCGATTTTCAAAGTCAACGGGCATCGCTTGAAGAAGTACTATGCAAGAGTGGAACCCGATGAAGAAATCCGAGCCACATGGGCTCTCACCACCTCGGACTGAGCTAAGGTAAGTCGTCAAGCTAATGACGTTAAACAAGCTCTTACGGGAGGCAACCCGATCTTTAGTTAGTTTTATTATTTTTTATTTTATTTTATTTTTTTTAGATTAGGTTCTTTTTCTAACCTTCCTTAGACTAGGATAGAATACTTTTGTTTGGAATAGAATTTTGTGGGATTTTTGTAGGGTCCTAAGCTTCAAATACGGGTTCAAAAAGATGGGAAAAGACGACTTTACATACGGTGCAATTAAAGGTAATTTTCGACTACTTGCAGGGGGGTCGTGCACGACCCTAGTCGGAAGTTCCGAATTTACCCTTCTTCAAAGAGGTAAGGTTTTTTTTCCCCTATTTTCAATTAAAAACCAAATCGACCCTTCTCAGCACTCTTCTTGTTCGAACACGCCCATCCCATAGCCTCTCAATCTTGAGCTCTCTCTTTCACTCTTATCCTCACCAAAGCACCTACACCACCGCCTCTCGCCAGCCCAAATCACCACACCATCGCCATACTACTGCACCACCAGTGCGGGCCGGCCTAGATCTATTCGAATACGACCCAGTCGACCCTCCCAAATCTAGATCTAGGTCGAACTCGACCCGATTTTTCCCTTATTTCACTCTTAGGTCGGAATTTCGATATGGATATCTAACCATGTAGTCTTAATTGATTATTCTTGATTGAAATTGGAATTTATTGGGTTGAATGTGAATTATTAGAATTCTTAACTTAAGGTAGAGATTTGGAAATTGCTTACATAATGGGTGTTGTTTTTGATTTGTGCATGCTTGGGTGAGTTTAGATTCGAATTTTATGGGTTATGGTGGTTAAATTTCGATATTTGGTGCCAATTGGGGCTAGAATCGAATTTTAGGTGAAGGTTGAAGACGATGAACAGTACGAGGTGGTCGTGCACGACCCTATGAGGGTCGTGCTTGACCCAAACTGAACAATAACCCTCGTGCACAACCCTCTTTGGGTCATGCACGACCCAACCCAAAATAGAGCTCTCAGGACCGACCCCCTAGGAGGGTCATGCCCGAGCTCTTGTAGGGTATTATTCTGTGGTGTTTTGCCAAGTATTGCATGCTAAGTTGAGATTTGGTCCATGCTTCATGATCACTTCCTTATAAATCATTTCTCGCCTTCGTTATGAATTGCTTGATTAATATGCTTGCAATACTTGCCTTTGAATAAGTATGGGGTGGATTATGTGGATTTTGTTTTGAATAATGTAGGTACCATGGCCTCAAGCTCTAGACCCGCAAAGAAGTCAAAGAAGTGTGATCGGCCCGAGCTTAACAATTGCCAACTGGCTTCCGAATTCAGAAAAACATTCAATGCTTGCCTTGGTTTGAAGCATAAGACAAGATGGTATTGCAAGGAGGATGGGCAACTCCTTGACATTCATGACGATTTGATGGAGGCATGCTCTTTCATTGGGGGCGAGAAATTGCTTGTGTGGAATAATCATCATTATCTGATCCTCACTTCTGAGTTCTTGGCCACCTTCTCCACTAAGATTAAGAGTCCTCACACCGGTGGCGGGATGGAATTCCAACTTGGCAACAAATGGTTCAAGTTCACCTTGAAGGACCTCAATGATGCATTCGGGTTCCCTAACCCAATTTATGATGACAAGGTGGAGCACAAGACCCTAGAGATATGGAGCTATCTATTCGTGGTTCAGGGTTCGCATTCCATAACTTGGCTAGCAAGGACCTCGCCAACCCGCTCTTTCGGATCATCCTGCGCATTCTTGGGAGCACGGTCTTTCCAAGGACCGAGGTGTCTCTCCCAAATAAAAGGGAGGTAAACATGTTGAGAACCATGTTGTTTTCTTCCCCCGAGCCTCTTAACAGTGGTTTCAAATGAATGAGGAGTGTGGAGGATTACAAGGGCAAATTAGATTCGGTTTTCCTTGGTGGTATGATCGCCCGGCTTGCCCACAACCTCGGGGTCAATATGAGAGCTTATTCCGGGGAGAAGCCTATCTTTGTGGATATCCCGTTCCTCATTAATGCAAAGCTGATAGAGAAACACCCCGACACTCCCGACAAGTATTGCTCCACTTTTTATGGCAACACAGTTGTCATCACTCGAGAGCGGGTTGACTTGCTCCATTTGCCAAATTGGTATGTTGTATGGTCCAACGACAGATATCGTTTGAAGAAACGCCCCGAGCATGATGAGTCTTTGAGAACTCGCCCCCGCCGATATCCGAGTCCCGAGCTTGGGTACGACATCCTTGCTTTGCCTGCCCCTCCTCCCCTCAGGAACGACCCATATGGGGTCACGCACGACGGAACATGGTCGTTCCAACCTCTGTTCCAACCTACCCAGCCGGTCGTGCACGACCCATTTAGGGTCGCGCACGACCCAATAGGACCGTTTCAAGCTCATATGCCACCCTTTCAACCTACTTTTGGGGCGAGTTATGAGTTCGGGACCTCCTCGGATGCTTATACCGGTCCCAAGAATGAAGAGTCAATGCAGCAAGACGAGGCTCCGGTGTATGACATGGCTTATTTATCTTGGGAGTTGGCGGCTATGAGGGTTGATCAAAGGCAACATCATGAGGCGGTGATGCGTGGGCAAGCGTCCATTATGGAGCAACAAAGACAAACCCGGTCTTTGGTGGACCACCATTATCAAGAGTTCCAACAGTTCCAGACGTTTTATGAGGCTCAACAAGAGATGGATGATTATCGTTGGGCTCATATGGAGAGCTACATGGAGTTTGGTTTAAAAAAAGGGTTGTGTAGGATGTATATGCAAACCATATAATATACATATCATTCAATCAACCTACTAATTCTAAGTCCTATATATTATGATTGTAATAAACCATGCTATGTACAATCTGTTACTCAATAATACTTAATCCCCTAAAATAATCTAATTAGCACGTGAGATACACTTGATAGCAGATGTTCATAGTGGGATTACCGGGGCCAGATCCGGAATGGACAATACTATTGTGGTTCAGAGAAGCAACAAAAGGGATTTTTAGTTTTCACTAATATTGTACATACAAAAATATGCTTAAAAATATAAGTATTAATACATTTCGGGTCGAGTGACGGGTCGAGTGATGGATCAGGTGATGGATCGGGTGACGGGTGGATGAACCTTGCACCCGAATCCAAACCGACCCATCACCCTTTACGTCCGAATCCATTTTTCACCCTTTTTCATCGGATTTTCACCCGTTTTTTCGGGTCGGGTACATCGGGTATCCGTCGGGTTTGGGTGAAATTGCCATGCCTACTAGGGACATCCTCCAATCCTCAGGTGCCTGAATGAAGTTCAACGCAGATTTTACCCTCCTCAACCACTGCTCCACGTCGGAACCCTGGGCTCCCGTATAGTTCGGCACCCTGGTCTTCCAAAACTCCGTGAGCTAGGCTGAGGCTCGCGATACGACCTCCTCGGCTCGACCACGTGATCAGCTACAATAGTTGGTCCTTGTAGTTCTAGCAGTACTCCTAATTGGGCAAACAAAACAGAATCTGGGCCTGGTGCCCTCCTCTCAGTCCCATGTTGTCCAACAGCCGCATTCAGGTTAGGCGCAGCTCCAGCGCCCAACAAATTCTGCAACAAAATCTGAATTGTGATGTTCACCTCTAGTGTCAGTCATACTAGTGGTACCTATACTCTTGCTTGTACCCCATTAATTGGGGAACGCCCTCCAACAATAGATACATTATTCTCACGATGATCAGGAGCAGCCACATCTTGACTCTCGGCAACCTCCTCATGGAGAGGATCATTCTGCTGCACTTCTGGCTCAGCAACCACAAGTGCCTCCCCTCTATCCCTGCCACGACCTCTACCCCAGCCTCCACCACGGCCTCCACTACGGCCTCTACCACGACCTCTTCCACTAGTTTCAGCAACTCTAGTTCTATTTGATGGGGCCATCTATGAAGAATGTCCCAGAGTCCAAATTTAAACATCATATTGTTTATAAAATTCCCTACTATTCTACGTGAGGTCCTTCGGCTGATGGTGGTAGAGTCGCGGCGTGTCACCTACTCCCTATATGCAACATGCCTACCCCACTTAAATCATTTTGAAAACACATGCCAGTTTTAGGTTTAAGTTGGACCTTTGGTACATACGTTGGTTAGTTCCATTTGCCATGTTGTCAATCTGGCTTTAATACCAATTTGTAACACCCCGTCTTTACACAGGGTGCTACATGGTGGTAGAACTCTTTGGGTACTTTTAGGATAGTTTAACAACAACACTTTAGGATCTTACAACGCGGGCACGACGAGTAAACAAGTAAAACATCCAACTTTCAAATTTATAGACCTGAATATAAAACATGTTTGTATGCCCAAGTTGAATCCAAAATTACCAAATAACCCATCCCAAAATTATCATAACATTTTAAATAACAATAAGTAAATTAACAATCACAACAATTCATAAAATTAACAATAACAAGTCATTCCAAAATGCACCCGAAAACCCCGTAACTAGTGACACGCGCGTCAACGGTCCACTCCACCATCCGGCCAAGGCTCTTGGAACTAGAAAAATAATCCCCAATGGGGTCAGCTACTAATCTATCAAGCTAGATAATATGAGACAATTATAAGACGTTTTAAAACAGTTTCTATAGTCAACAACCAGAATCCACACTCGCAATCATAACTCTAAAGGCCAATACCTAAATTTTACGGTTAGGCACACATAAGTCAAATATACATACACACACAATCGCCTGATTATAGCAACGCACCTCTTTCTCTACCTCGTCTTCCCATCCTAGTCGTTCATCCCCGCGCTGAGTGTAGAGGCATGCCCTCCCACTCTTCACATCACGTCTTCCTTCTAACCCTGGCTAAGCCTCCATTGGAGCGCTCGCCAAATCACACAGATAATATATTCTTTTTGAAGGGGCACAATTTCTCTGTCTCACGGACCATACATAGGAAACATTTCCTCTCCATCAGCTACGTTCATGGTCGTAACGAAAACAGTACCAACACAGAAAAAACATTCAAAAACTCATTTACGATAAAAACTCGTTTAAAAACCAATTTGCAAACAACAACACAAGCAAGTCCAAAACATTTTAAAATGATATTCGGGACTAGTTCCGAAAATCAATCCTACAATAATAGCACAAAATCTAACAAGATAGAAAAGAATCGAGCAAGTCGAAAACGACTTACCTCGAGTAAAACATCCCTCGCGAGAACGAGCCTTTGAAAGGATATGACTGACCTCTCGAAAACACGAACTAGAATGATCAACCTAGGATATCACTCACCTAGATAAAATCTCCGATCTTGGATTGATGTGAATCACAATCCAATGGATATAAAACTGAAATTTGTTGAAAACAACAAGGGAAAAATGTTTTTCAAGCAAGAAGACAAAGGTTGGCATGGTTTGGCTTCAATCTTTTCTAACTAGGAAAATAGAGACTAGTGGCTTATAAAGAAAGACTAAAGGACAAAAGTGACAAATTCCAACGTATTAGCAAAGGATTCAATCCAAGATTCTTGAGAAATGATTATTGGGAAATAATGACGATTGAATGTAAAACAAGTGAGAAATTTCAACGTATTAGTGCAATCAACAATCGTAATACATCATCAGAGTGTGAAGATGGCCTTTCACATTACATTGGTGACTCTTAACCAAAATTTAAGTATAAACAAGGGTTTTAAGTATTTTAAATTGCTTTAGTATGCATATATACATCTATTAATTTTCTAATAAAGTTACTATATTTGCAGTAAGAAAAATATGGTCAACTCATGGCTCAAGAAGAATTCACGAAGGAAATGTGTCGCATCAAAAAACTAGAACCTGGACTATTGTGTCACATCGCGTCTTTACCACGAGGCGCTACTCGGTAGTAGACCTCATCGGGTACTACTTAGGCTAGCTTGACAACTAGTTCACTCAGATGTTGCAACGCGGGCACAACGAGAAAAACGAATTAAAACATCCAACTTGTATTTATAAAAATAAGGGTTAGAAAACATACATCAAACCCAACCTTATATCTTAAAAGAGAAACAAATTTTACTAAATTTCACAACACCAAACTCATTTCGACTATAAACTGTTCTAACAACCCAACTTTAAAAAAAACTAAAACTCTTAATCTATTCGAAGCCTATTGACACGCGCGCCAACCATGCACTCTACAACTCGGCTAAGGATCCATCTCAGTTCATAATTCATACCTGCAATTGAAAAATAAGTCCCCGAGGGGTCAATTTATATTCCAATCCAAGTTAGAAATCACACGGCACCAGTAAGACGTTTTAAAAACCAACACACAATTTCTATCATTCAATAAACAAGTTTAGCACACACAAACCAACTACAGTCCATACCTAATTTCCAAATAATCACACGTACACATTAACACATTCACATTTACACAATTCTGCACATCAACCTACACACCCTCCTTGACACACACACACACACACACACACACACACACATACAATTATTTTGCGGCAATGCAACCCTTCGTCTACTTTGCATTCTACGCAACAATGCAACCTTTATACATCATTGCATGTCATTCCAGCAATGGAACCCTTCTCCGTCATTACATGTCGGTTCTCAAATCAAGCACAGAAAAACCATTCACAATATTTCACATACATTAAAACTAATTAAAAACGAATCACACACATATCACATAAAAATATAATTTTCATAAACAAAACAGTAGGGACTAGTTCCCAAAAACCAATCCTACAAGCACAGCATAACGTCTAACATGAACTGAATAAAAATCGAGCAAACCGCAGAACGACTTACCTCATATGTAAAGTCATGAAGAAGATGAAAGGCTAGACACCCATGTATTAGGCTCCCCAAGAAGTTAAATACGTAGAAGGCTCATAGTGTAAAGGCTCCCCGAGAAAGGTTCGGTATATAAGTCGGTGGGCAGCGTAAAAGGCTCCCCGAGAAGTTAAATACGTAGGTTTAGGATAAATTTAGGGCAGAATTAAATTAGTTATAATATTGGATAAGATTTTATGTTAATAAATGACTTTTTTTTATTTTATTAAGAAAAGATCGGGCAATCCGATATTACTTGCGGATCAAGGAATAAAGAGAAACATAATTCTCGGTCCCAAAGAATAAATGAAACTGAGTACTACATATTGAACGACAAAAAAAAGCGTTTGGTATGTTTTATTTCAAGTATCGCCATATATAGTTGATCTTAGTTGCACACCCTTATCTAAAACCAAGGTTGATCTTCCAAAGAAATGAAATAAAAAGGGGGGGGGGGGGGGGGGGGGGCAAATTAGTTGCAAAGATTTTCATGATTGGGGTCAAGAAATAAACTTACAACAAAAATTACTCAATTGCAAAATATGGATCGAAATATAAATATTTTCAATTATCATAACTATAACCTAAAGCGGAGGTTAAAAAAATGGCTAAATTACCGAAAACCACCCATATAATATACTGTATTGTACTAAACCACCTGTTTGAACTAAAATTATTGAAAACCACCCGTATGACTTTCTCTATTAGTTAAACACCACCCATTCTCAAAATTCCGTCTTCAAACTGTTAAAAATATAAAATTACCATTGTATCCCTTCTTTTTTAATATATTTTAATATTAAACCCATAGAAGAAAACGATTTAGAAAAAAAATATAGCAAAAGAAAAAGAAAAATAAACCTAATCAACTAATCTGCGTCATTCTACAAGAGGACTACAGGGGGTGCTTTCTCCTCCATTTCAAGGGATGGCGGTTTCGGCGAGTGATTTCTCCACCATCTCGGAGGGATGTCAGGAGGTAAACGACAAGGCGACTTCCTTTCCAAAGTTTCACCTACCTATTACAAGGAGTTCCGTTCTTCCAGATAAATGCTCAATCCCCAAGTAGGCTTACAAAGTTGATCAGGTTCAAATGCTTTATGGGCCGTCTTAGACTTTGCGATTGGTGTTTCTCTCAAAAAATTATGAGACTTTTTTTTTACATACAAAGCAAAGGGTTTACTTGTTACTAACTAACATATAGCCTCTAGTCTTCTTTAGATGCCCTGTTTCACTCCGATAGTATCATAGGCCGCGTCGATGCAGAGGAAATGAATGCATTTCCATACTATTAAATAAAACAAAAATTTAATTTGAATTAAATTACGTACGAAATAAAGAAAATGGAATCTGGATTCTGCCAAATCGTTGATTCGGCTGGATCTTACGGAGCCTATTCATGCATGACATGATTCGGGGCTAATCATGGAAAGAATTCTATTCAAGCGAACCAGCCTATCGTCTGTATATAGCTTATACGGTGGTTAGAACAAAGACACAAGCTTCTCCTTCGACAAGAAGCTTGCGAATTCTTTCAATTATAAACGCCTTTGTGAAGTTCAGTTCTTGGATTTGTCCCGATGATGAAGTTTGATGCTTGATGCTAGGAGTATGCTTATTTTCGTTTGATTAGTGTTTTGCTTGGCTAATTTGTGAAGATTCGTGTGGATTTGTCTAAAGCCCCAATTTGATTTTGTAAATCTGAAAAACCCTAATTTTATTTTGCCAATTTGATGACAAAAAGTCTGATAAATTTGGTTAACTAGGCATTGAATCTTGTTGTTTGTTGTGTCAATTAGTACTTTTGGGTTGGATTTATGTTTTGTTAAGCATTTGTTGTAAATTTAGGGTTTGTTTTTTATAATGTGTGAACTGTTGAGATGGCTCGATTTGCTGCTTGAGATGTTATTTGCAGAGTACCCATGAAGAAAAATCGACCCTTTAAGAATCCTCCATTATTGGAGCTTTAAGCATCACCATGTTGGAGCTTTTAAGCTTCTGCCATTGTTGTAGGAATTGGAGCTCTTGCCTAAGTGATAAAGTGATACGAGCCCAGTGTGGACCGCGTATCGAACCATTGTTGGTCAAGGGGGTTGAGCCTAATTCGGTGTGGATTCCGACTCGGGATAAACAGTAAATTAAGAAACAAAGAAAATTAGGGCAAACTAATTCTTGGATAAATTATGAGAAGGAAACCAAGAGTATTTACACCTAAGCCCTAACGGTTCAAAAAAGGTTTCTCGGGAAAGAACCGTAAAGAAAACCTGAGAAGAGAGCAAAGCTCTAGTTTATAAAAATTACATATATTGAATATAATGTTGAAAATTATAAATAACTACTCTAAAAATTGTAATTTAATAGTATAAATATATAAAAACTAATCCTCATATCGTCGTGGACGAAGACGAATCCGAGATTGTCTGGCACTCGATATTTCTCCCGTATCATTCTCTCCCCCGTTGAGCATCGACTTATCCTCAAGCCGTAAATCAGGAAATGAACGGGAAATGACCTCAACCGGTTCTCGAGTGGACTCGGTCGGCGTTCCATCTGACCACTCAATGAGCCACTCGACTCTCGGAATGCCATCCACAATCACCTCACGTTCCGCAGTGGCGCGCACCGGTCGGGATATTAGCCGATCATACAAAAATTCCGCAGGTAAAGAAGCTGGTACAATCAGAGAACCGTCCGGGATGAATGGACGAAGCAGGGAAACATGGAACACATTGTTTATACGCGCCGTATCAGGAAGCTCTAATCGGTATGCAACTGGTCCAATGCGCTGAAAAATAGTAAATGGCCCATAAAAACGTCGAGCGAGTTTAGCAGAAAGAGGACAATTGACCGAATGTTGGCGATAAGGCTGTAATTTTAAGAGTACTCGATCGCCCACATTGAATTACACATCCTTCCGATGCTTGTTGCCTGGCCAATCATACCCTGCTGCATTTGGGCAAATTAAGACGAATTAAGTCCAAAAATTGCACCCGATCACGCATGGCTTCCGACGTCGGTGTCGGCAGACCGGTCGAAATTGTCACACGCGCAATAGGTGGCGCATCTCGCCCATACAATGCCTTGAACGGAGACATCCCGAGGCCCTCGTGGTACATAGAATTTAAGGCCAGTTCAGCCCACGGTAAGAAATCAAACCAACGACGCGGTCGTCCCTGAGTGAAGGCGCACAGATACTATTCCAAACCACGATTTTTGACTTCAGTTTGACCGTCAGATTGAGGATGGTACGCTTTACTATGATGCAATTTAGTACCGCTCAAGCGATGCAATTCGGACCAGAATGTACTGCGAAAAATGGGATCTCTGTCAGACACATAGTAGCCGGAATGCCATGGAGTTTGACAACCAAATCGACGAACAATGAAGCGACCCGTGGTGCTTCAAAAGATGGTCCGAATGCGCCGAAATGTGCGTACTTAGATAATTTGTCAACCACAACTAGAATCGTCGTATGGCCCAGGGACGGAGGTAATCCCGTAATGAAATCCATAGACACATCGTCCCAGACTTTTTGAGGGACGAACAAAGGCTGAATTAAGCCAGCAGGCTTTGCAGTACTATATTTAGTCGACTCGCATATCAAACAAGAATCAACAAAACGCTTAACATCAACGCACATACCTTTCAAGTAAAATACCTCTGCTACTCTACGAAAAGTACGGTCAATGCCCGGATGGCCAGCGCTGGGCGACGAGTGGAACTCAAATAAGATATCCGCCTTAAGCGATGAAGCAACGCCAATCACTAAGCGATGTCCTGAATACAGAATGCCATCAAACACCTTGAAGGGCTCGGCCAGTTTGCCGGTCGCGGCTGCTTCGTGCATCAATTTCAAATCTTCCACTAAGCGATGGAGTATGTCAGGCAGTGGGGCCGCAAATGACAGAAATTGCAGCAAAGTCGCCTCATCATCAATCATACAGCGAGATAGCTCGTCAGCGACGCGGTTACTGGCGCCGGATTTGTACTCGATGCGAAATTTGTAGCCCGTGAATTTCCGCATGAAGAACTGTTGATTGGGTGTCTGAATTACTTGCGTCAGGAGTTCTTTCAGACTCTTCTGATCAATGCGAATGACGAATTCACGTCCCAACAAATACTGGCGCCATTTCTGAACGGCGGAAACTATAGCAAAAAGTTCCATGTGATATGCGGAAGACCCGCGTCGGTGAATGCCTAGTTTCTTATTGAAAAAAGAGAGAGGTCGCTCTTCTTGAAACAGTATGACGCCGATCCCTTCATTTGAAGCGTCCGTCTCAACAATAAATTGCTCTGAAAAATCAAGGAGGTGAAGGATAGGCGGTTGTATCATAGCGGATTTCAACTTCTGAAACGCTTCCTCAGCCGATGTTGACCACTCGAATTTATCTTTCTGTAACAAATCAGTTAAAGGAGCTGCCAGCAAAGTTTAATGGCGAATAAACTTCCGGTAATAACCTGTCAGACCCAAAAATCCACGCAACTGTTTCACGGATCTGGGAGAAGGCCAATCGGCTATCAGTTGGCCAGCAGTGACGATATGTCCAAGATACTCGACCTGAAAAGTTCCAAAAGAGCATTTCGAACCTTTGACATAAAAATTATGATCTTGAAGAATATGCAAAACAATGTCAAGATCCGAAGCATGAACAGAAACAGAAGGATTGTAGATCAGAATATCATCAAATAGACAATGACGAATTTGCGCAGATATGGAGCAAATATGTTATTCATAGCAGCCTGAAATGTAGACGGTGCGTTAGTCAAGGCAAAAGGCATAACCAAGAACTCAAAATGATTGTCATGTGTTCTAAAAGCAGTTTTATAGATATCGGACGAGTGCATCTGAATCTGATGATAACCTGAACGCAAGTCGAGTTTAGTAAAAATAACTGCATTCCCCAATTCATCAAATAATTCATCAGCAGTGGGAATAGGGAACTTATCTGCAACGGTGATGCTATTTAGGGCTCTATAATCGATGCAGAAACGAAAACTGCCATCTTTCTTCTTGACGAGGAGAGTCGGGGAGGAAAATGGGTTGGTACTGTGCTGAATGATGCCCTGTTCTAACATAGATTTAACTTGTTGTTCAATCTCAGCCTTCTGAAAGTATGGATATCTATAGGGACGGACGTTAACCGGTTTAGAACCAGGTTGCAGGTGAATATGATGATCCCACGGGCGAAGCGGGGGGAGGCCCGACGGCACTGTAAAAACCGCACGACGCTGTTCAAGCACATTTCGGGGACTATATCTGGCGGCCAATCCGAGGAAACAGAGGGCTCGGCAGGCGCAAGGCTGTGGATTTCAAAACAGTATAGAATACTATCTGAAGCACAAAGAGAGCGAAGTTCCGACATAGAGATTGGTTTCAGCGAGTGCTTGTTGCCTTTTAGAAACACGAGTTTATCGCTCCAGACAAACTGCATAGTCAACTTAGCATAATCATGGGACACAGTGCCCAAAGTTTGCAACCATTGCACACCGAGAACAACTTGCGGTCCATGAACCGTGATCACAAAGATATCAATAGAGAAATTATGACCCTGCAGAATAATACTAGTTGTCGGACACTGATGCAAACATAATAAGTAAGCTTCGTTGCCAACAAAAAATGCGGAAAGGCGATATTTTCAACAACGGTAACTATAATTTCTCAGCCAATTCAGGATGAATAAAATTATGAGTACTACCTCCATCAATCAGAACCTGAATCTGTGCATCATTAATCGATCCAGAAAGGCGCAATGAGCGCGGGTTCGGTAGTCCTTCCATGGAATTCAGGCTGGAAATATCGCCCTGAACGGCTAGCTCGTCCGTGTTCTCGTCCTCATTCTCGTCATCTCTATCTTCACAGCTTAATAATGCCAGGAAACGGGGTGTGCATCGATGTCCCCGAGTGTACCTGTCATCACAATTCCAACATAAGCCTTTTTTAGTACGTTCAGCTCTAGAAAGACGACGAATTGGAAGAGATGAGAAATTACCATTAGAAGTGGGCGCTGGCTGTGTAGGTTTGGCCGAACTCGATGGCGCGGGGGTGTTGGCCTACGGTTGGGGCGGCGCTTGGCGCGAGCCGGAGGAAGTCCACGGTCGTCTATTTGCAAGCCATGGCGACGTGATTTCTGTGTAAGAGGCCGCCAATTCACGGGCCAGTGCAAAAGCCTGTGCTAATGTTGTTGGATTCCGCAGATTCAATTCACGACGCACAAGTTGTTTCAATCCCGCCTTAAAGAGGGAGATCAGGGTGGTTTCAGACAAGCCAGACACTTTATTCAACAAGGCTTCAAATTCCGTCTGATAATCCAGCACCGACGTCTTTTGTTTCAAGTTAGCCAAGAGGCCTGTGTAATCCTCATAATATGTCGGGTCAAAGCGTTGTTGGACGGATAACAAAAACGCTGCCCACGATTCCCCGCACTAGTTCTGACGTTGATAGCGAAACCAATCTGAGGCTGGATATTCAAATAGCATGCCCACCAATCGGAGGTGATCTCATTCCGCAGTCTGAAAGTTATCAAAGTAAGCTTGGACTTTAAAGATCCACCCATTTGGATCCGTCCCGTTAAAACGAGGCGGGTCGATGCGCAATTTCGGAATGTTGTCCAGGTGTTGAATTCGGGGACCCGATCGAGTGTCCGTGAATGAGGCCGGGGCTGAAGTGTGTGAGGCGTCAAGGCCTGTTGATGTGGAAACCCCGAATGTTGGATCGCGAGGTGCGATGCCGACGATGTAGGCAGCGCCGGGGCCGGAGTCCAACCCACGAAGGGTGAGACAGATGTGCTCGGTCCCGCGGCAGGCGTGTGGTGGCTGGTGGAGGGCGACGGCCAGCCGACATTAGGGTTCGCGAAGGGAGGGGTCCATCCCGCTAACACGGCGGTAGAATTAGGGTTCGCCGAAGTGGATTCGAAACCCGTGAAAGGCTGCGCCTGCGTGACGGCCAATGGGAAATCGACGGCCAGGCGGTGGTGGTTGGCGCCCCCGATGGCACTGCCGAAACAGAGGTAGCGGAAACTGTTGCCGATGGCTGTTGTGGTGGCCTCCACGAATTACGCATCTCGTTATTTCGGGCCTTCTCAATCTCAACGTCATGACGGAGTTGCTGGAAATCGTCGTGGAGTTGAAGAATCAAATCATTGAGTTCCGGCTTGTCGCCGGTGGTTTGTTCGGGCGTCTCTGCGGGAGACTTGGACATAGTGGTTCGGGTGAAAGCACCAGTTGATACGAGCCCGGTGTGGACCGCGTATCGAAGCCTTGTTGGTCAAGGGGGTTGAGCCTAATCCGGTGTGGGTTCCGACTCAGGATAAACAGTAAATTAAGAAACAAGGAAAATTAGGGCAAACTAATTCTTGGATAAATTATGAAAAGGAAACCAAGAGTATTTATACCTAAGCCCTAACGGTTCAAAAAAGGCGTCCCGGGAAAGAAACGTAAAGAAAACCCGAGAAGAGAGCAAAGCTCTAGTTTATAAAAATTACATAAATTAAATATAATGCTGAAAATTATAAATAACTACTCTAAAAATTGTAATTTAATAGTATAAATATATAAAAACTAATCCTCATATCGTCGTGGACGACGATGAATCCGAGATGGTCTGGCACTCGATATTTCTCCCGTATCATAAAGCGCTATATTTTCTTTCATATATTTTTTATTTGATTTTGAACTGTTTTTATAATAAAATATTACATTTAACAGAAAGTTAACCGAAATATGGGGATGGGTGGTGCTTGTTTAACGGAATAACTTATATGGGTGGTTTTAAATAATTTCTATAAAAGCGGGTGGTTTACTACATTATGACTTATTATATGGGTGGTTTTCGGTCTTTTTCCCTAAAAAAAATTATTAAATGACACATGTCACTTTTAGATTGGTCCACCCCACCCCTTTTATTTAAACTAATCTTTTTATTTTTAGATGTCATAAATTCTTATCCATGTTGAAAATCCCATTATTAAACAAAATTTTTATTTTTGGATATGATAGTTATTTTTGGATATTATAGATAGGAAGACCATTAGTATTTTTATTTTTTTTTCTATCATACAAATTCTAAAATATTTATTTTATTTAACTTATGATAGAATAGAAAATCTCATTATTAAAAAATCATTATTTTTACCCATATATGTATAAAAATAATTATTCATTTAAGATATGACTTCATACATCTATAAAGATTGGGGATCAAATGAGAATAGTTCTTATCCTAAGAAATGAGAACAATTATGAGCCTTTGATTTGTGAGATCAATGGTCCAGATATGCTAATAAAAGAGGCGCGCGTGACTTTAATTTTTCAAAATTTGGGGGTATTTTCGTCATTTTAGGGTCATTTACATTCAATCTCAGCATTTAATTGAAAATTTTCTCGTACGATCGTCTCCTTCGATCTTCTTCTTCGCTCACATCCTTCTCGTACGCTCATACAAGCAAATCCCCTCGATTTACTGTAATCTATCTTCCTCTCAAGCAAATTCCACTTGAACCCCCTCCTTATTGATGGATTTAGGTACGTTTTTCATTGGTTTTAGGTTTTTAATCTTTGTTCATGGTTTTTCATGTGTTTAGGTGTGATTTTGAATCTTTGTTCCTGGATTTTGGTGAAGAAAGCCTTAGATTTGATAGAGATTGCAAACTAAAGATTTATGTATGTTTTTTGCTTTGCAATTTGAAGGATTTGATTGAAAATATAGTTTGATTTTTTATGCTTATTGATTGCCCACCAAGTGTTTGATCAAATGCCTAAACCGTTTTTCTCCATTATAACCCAAACTAATAGGCATAATAAAAACTTAGGATGCTTGAGACTATTTACATGAAGTATTATATGGATGCTTGAGGCTAATGAACCTTAGAATCATTCAACTATGTTTGGAAGAGGGGGTGAAAACCCCTAATTGAATGTTCAACTTTTTTTATTTGATAAGTTTATGTAAATTTGGGATTTATTATATTAAAGGGTTGTGTTTATCAAGATGGTGTGGCAATATGTTGATGGATTAGCCACCTGGAAGTTCTAAGTCTTATTACACTTGTTTTTCTCTTTATGCAAATGCAACAGTTTATTGAATTTTAGTAACTAGTCAGGAAGTCGTGAACAATCTGAAAGTTTAAAGTGGAAATAGTCAGGAAGTCGTGAACCGAATTGTCATTTTCAATGAACTTTACTGTCTATTGTTATGAACCCGCATTGGCAATCTTTGTGAACCTAAAGAACACTGTTATTTTGCACCTTTTTACTAGATCTCTTCTTTTTCTCCCTTTTTTATTATAGGTTGTTCATCAAGCTCCGGCCAACCTAATTTGTCTAATTCAGATAAAGATCATAGTATTGATGGGGTTCAATTGACGGGTCTTGATAATGATGTTAGTGTTGATGGGGTTCCATTGGATGTTGTTGATGAAGCTAGTGATGCCTACATTCTTCAATTATCACAAGATTGTTCTTATTACATTCCCAATTGTCCAGACGAGTGTAAACCACACGAAGGTCAATATTTTATCACATTGGATGAAGGCATCTGCTTTTACAAGCAGTATGCTTCTATTTGTGGTTTTGTTGTTCGACATGGCGGTTCTCGTATAGAATCCACTGATAATATTATAATTTACAAGTATTTATACTATAACCGTCATGGATTCAAAGATGGGAAACACAACACGGGCAAACGTTTAAGATCATCAACTCGAGCTGGTTGTGAAGCGCAAATTAAGTTCAAATATGACGGCATGCTCGGTTATGTGGTCCACATTTTTGTTGAGCTTCATAGTCACAAGCTTGTAACTAGCAATTTCAAACAATTTCTAAAGTCCAACAGAAAGATTGATATTGGCCATAAGAACTTCATGTTGAGCTGTGAGAAATCTAATATCGGTCCAACGATGAGTCATAAGTTGTACATCCACCTTGTTGGAGGATATGCAAATGTGGGTGCTTCAGCTGTTGATTTTAAGAACTACAAACGAGATTTGATGGCTCACATTGAGTGTTCCGATTCTCAAATGGTTATTAATAGATTCTTGAAAAAAATGGAGGTGTGTAGTGCATTTTATTATGCATACAATGTTGATTCTTCTGATCGTTTGACAAGGCTATTCTGGGCTGATCCCATTTCTCGCAAGAATTTCTCATATTTTGGTGAGGTGGTGCCTTTTGATTCTACATATAGGACTCACAGGTGATTTTTTTGATAGCTTAGATTTCATGAACCTTTGACTTATCATTTTTTGCTCTATGAACTTCTTTGTTAAAATTTGTGAACTTCTGTGTTTAAATGCATGAACTGTTATCTTAGTATCTATGAACCATCAACTTTAAACTTGGTACACTAATATTGTATTCCGTTCTTTTTCTTATTTTTTTATAATTATGTTTGCTCAATTCACAGGTATTATATGGTATTTTCTCCCTTTACTGGCCTTGATCATCATAAAAAATGTGTTACATTGGGTGCCGGACTTTTGCTCAAGGAAGATATAGAATCTTTTGTTTGGTTGTTTGAACATTTTAAGAAAGCAATGGGTCACGATCCAAGAATGCTTGGGACTGATCAGGATGCCGCCATGAAAGTTGTCATTCAGAGAGTGTTTCCTCGGACCCGCCATCGGCTTTGCATGTGGTACATTATGACAAAAGTGCTTGGAAAGATAAAGACCGAATATGGCGATGTGGATGAGTTTAGGCTGCAGCTCAACATTATAGTGTGGAGTCATAAGATTGTACCAGCTGAGTTTGAGTCTAGGTGGTTGGAGTTTGTTAGTCGTATCTCCTCTCAGAATAGACGATGGTTTGATGACATGTTTGCCATTCGCCATTTCTAGATTCCAGCTTATTTCAGAGACGAAATGTTTGGTAGATTAGTTAGGACTACTTCCATTTCAGAGGTTCAGAACAGCATTTTCGGCCATTTTACCGACCAATATTTTAGGCTTTGTGAGTTGGTGATGCACTTTGAGACTGCCATGGAATCCCAAAGATACACTCAGGCCAAGTTAAACCATGATTCTACTCATATGGTTCCAGATCTGAGGACACCTCTACAGTTAGAGCGTCATGCAGCTGATGTTTATACAATTTCTTTTTTTTACGAGGTCCAGAAGGAGATCTTTTTTGCATGCTTCTCATGTTGCATTGACACAATAGCTCTATAAAATGGAAGTAAACTTTATGGTATAAAGGAGGATGGCCAGAGTTTAGTTCAAGTTGTTTATGATTTGCTGAACAATGATGTTATTTGTGGTTGCCGAATGTTTCAGAGGATCGGTTTACCTTGTCGTCATATGTTTGTGGTTTTCAAGAACCTTGGTATGGAATCGATTCCGACAAAATTCGTCCTTTCACGTTGGACAAAAGCTGCAACAATTAGCCCAGTTTTTACCATTGATGGTGCTATTGTAGAACAATGTGTTGCCATTGAGGAAACACAAGCCTTAACGAGTTCAGTGATATCAGACTTTTATAGTTGCTTAGGTATATTAGAAGACCATCCTCAATTCTTTCATGAGTTTTCTTCTGTTATCAAGGAGCAAAAAGAGAAACTCTCGTCTGGTAGTAGTTCTTCATATAGTGACAAATCAGTTAATGCTAGGAGTGTGGAGTCATTAGTTGGTAGTAGTATACCCAGTGAGATTCATGTACACCAACCTGAACATGCTAAGAACAAGGGTTCTGGTTCTGGCAAGCGCATATTGGGTGCTAGGGAGAGTGCAATGTCTTCAAGTACAGCCGAAAAAAGGCGTTGTCGAAAATGCGGGAAAACGGATGGTCATAATATCCGTACTTGTGTTGGGAAGTGATTTGCTTTATGTGGTCCAAGATTAAACATTAAAGTTGAAGTTCTCTATTTGTCCTTTTTAGTAGTTTTTATGTGTTTTTGGGGATTAAGTTGTTTGTTTTTATGGTACTTTGTGTTTGAGAAATTACTTTGCTACATTGTAATTGCTTTTAAAGTTGTCTTAGACTTTGAATTTTGCCTTTTGATGCTTCTTTATGTTTTATGTTTTGTTTTTTTATAGTTTTTCTACAATGATGCTTTATACTCTTTTGGAATCTCACATATTGAACGAAATGAACCGAATGTTTTGGTTCACAACATTTATGTGTTTCTCTGTTAAATGAACCAAAACATTTAACACTATGAACCTTCACGTTGAATACATTGAACCTTCCTGTTAAACACATTGAACTGCGTAAATAATATTCTGAAAAACAGATTGTCAAAGTCCGAATTGAAAGGTTAATGAAGCAAGAATGCTCAACATATAATTTCATTCCAAAAAATTGAGCAAAATGAGCCATATGCATTTAACAAAATGCACCATGTGCAACAAGCATTCAAGGACCAATCTTTACAAGTAGTCATTTCTACTGCTTTCAAGTTAGCTATTGATCAATCATTTACCTATAGATTGCTTTTCAAATATCCCAAAAGACAAGTTTCAATACTTAGTAATATACTAATTGTGCACTCCCAAAAAAAAACCATCTCACTACATCTTACTTCTTCTCCTCCTTACTCTTATCCTTGTTGTACTTTTTTATCTCTGCCATTACAAATTTCTTCAATCCATTGATCTCTGAAGTGATGATTGCATGCATGTACTTTGTTTTGAGACTCTTAATGTTGTTCTTTGTAGTTGTGCCCCTGAGTTCAGTCTCCCATTCTTCAGTTGCTGATCCCATATACATCTCCATGTGTCTCATGGCAACAACTCCAGAGTCTACCTTTTCACCAAGTTTCTCCCAAGGAATTTGAATTTTTGTTAACTTTGTTTGTTCTTCTCTGATCCTTTTAACCTTCACATGCAAAAAGTTTACTCCAAGAAAAGTTTTTACCATTTCCCATTGAAAGTACAAAAAAAACACAATCAATATGAACCTTTAAAGCGTGACATATGAACCAGAATGTGAAGATTTATGAACCTTCAATTCAATACATAACATAGCGCTTACCAGCTTGTTTGGAATCTCTTTGTAACATTCTTGGAACACTTTTTCAGAACCCATACTATCTAGTATTTCAATTGCGGGCTTCTTCAAATTAAAGTTCATGACATAATAGTGGTCTTCAGAAGAATGGATCGGGATAAGAATCTACAATTTTTGTTTTTTAGCATTAGTGTAAGCTATGCAAAAAACTAGTCTTTCATAATGCATGAACCCTAGCACACAATAGCATGAACCTTAGCACACAATAGCATGAACCTTAGCACACATACTTACCAGTTCAATATCTTTGACTCTTCGTCCCTTTACCACATTCACAGCTTTAGTTAAGTCTTTTATAAAATCACCCTTGTTTTTCTCACCCTCCTACAAGATAAGTAAGCAACAAATATGACAAGTAATCTAGAGTAACTATGAAAATACATTACAAAATATTGTTTTATGTTTAAGCACATACCTACCGGAGCACCTTAGAAAACAGTCTTTCAGGTTTCGATTTGTTTTTCCTTGCTTCTAGGAAGTTGAGGTGCATTGCCCATGCATGAACGAGTTCACAAAGTTGATCATTGTCAAAAGAGACAAAGTGCGTCCTATCAAGAAGCAAGTCCTCCCACTCAAACATCCTCTCCAAGCGACTAGCATACAAATTAATTTCGGTTATATATTTGACCATGATGCAACACAAAACAAAAGTTAAGTATTTAATATAAAACATCTTAACACTTACACTGGGTTTAAAGGTCTACTCATAACATATGTCCAGATTGCCTTCTGTTCTTCATTTGTTTTTTCTTGGATTTTGATGATTCTTTTATAATATGGGCTTCTCGTGTTGTCACCAAACCTTGTGATTCTTTTACCACGACCCACCTCATCCATTTGGTTGTTTGATGGTTCTACTATTTTTAACCCCTTCTTTCCAATTTTCTTCGAATGAACAAGATAAAAAAAATATTGCATTAATTAGTATGAACCTTAATATTGTGTCACTTGAACTGTAAAGGCCTACATTATGAACCAGCATTCAAGTTTTGGACCCTAACCTTTCTTTTTTGGGGTTGGTTATCCATGTCATGTTGCTCTTCATCTGGACCTTTTCCTTTGTCCTATAGCATTATTGAAATTGAAAACACAATTATTATTTTTAAAACACAAACACATGAAGAACAAAAGGCAATCTAAATTTAAGTGTTAGATGTTAACCTTCTTATTTGTAGTTGCATTTGGTTGCTCCATTTGAATTTCATTATGACCACCTTCATTTGGTTGCTCATTGCCATGTTCCACATCCTCTATGTTGACTTCTTAGGTAGTAATGAGTTTGAAGGATGGTGGTGTGAGATCAAAACTAACCTTCTTCCCAGCACTTCCCACTAATTCATCCACTTTATCTCCCACCTTGCCACCATCCACTTCACTAGCTACCACATCATTCTCTACACCTACCAATACTTGTCCCTCATCGATGTCTCCACCATTTTCTTAACTATAATTCTGAAAAGGATCATTAACTATCTTTCGAGCTTTTTCAACCTTCAATATGGCTTCATCGACTTCTTTCAAACACTTAAGTAACTCCGGATCTAACCAAAATGGATGCTGAGAGTTTTCCCATGCTTGCATAAAGTCACTTTGGGTTGGGCTCTCTTCTTTGGATGTGCTGATCCAAGCTTTGCATTGTTCAACATGGTTTGAAGTGTGTTATCCTCTTTGAATCGTATTGGGATCAATTCAATAGCTTCAGCCACTTCTATAGTTACATGAGCTAATTTCATTTGTCTCTCGGCAATCAATTGAATATACTCCTGCATTAAAATCATTAAAGATATAAAAACATTTGCATGAACCAAACTTTAATGTACTATGAACCATACTGTTTAGTATCATGAACCAAAGCCTTAAATTGCATGAACCGACTTTTGGATCAAAACTTAAATCAAAACGGAAATAACAACAACACTTCAAAACGTATGACCAAAAACCCTAAATATCTATGAACCTTATTATACAATAGAATGAACCGTATTGTACAATAGAATGAACCTTATTAAGCAATAGAATGAACCTAGGCTTTTAAATGTACAGAAGCATGCATTTTTTCTAATGCTTTTTCATACCTGCTATGTATCTGGTATTTTGCTCTCTTGTCTTCTTTCTTGCTCTTTTGTACACTCCATGTTCTCTTGAGAAGGTCCTTCCCTTGGATTGACCGGTTCATTTTTTCTTCCAATAACACGGCCAAGACCAAATCCTCCAACTGCAATCGCTTCTTCATCTTGTCGAGCTAATAATCTCTCCTCACCCCAGTTCAAGAAAATAGGCAAGTTCCTTGCATTTTTCTTGCCTAGTATGATGACATTATCAACATAGCAAAGCTACAAAAAAAATAGACAAAAAAAATTAAGTCAAGTATAGAGAATAAAAACTCTATATATAATCAATTTAGAAAATTTACTCACTAGTAAGAAGAGGATTGGCCCTTTGAAGAACCCATTCTTATTTTCTTTCCAGTCCCTTTTTGTTGCCATCAAGCTCTTGAAGACAAAATCACGCCAATTCATTTTTGGTATATCATCAACATTCTCCACTATGAATTCCCTCAAAACAATTCCTTTTTGATTACTTTCAATGAGGGAGTTCACAAATAATGAAATGAAGAGGCGGTTGAACCAAGCTTCATCACCTTCACCATCTTTCCATTTCTCTAACTTTGCTGCAATATGAGAAGACCTTATGACTTGCTTAGAATCGTCGTGCCAAATAAAATATAAATCCCTAGTTACACAACAAGTATAGTTGGTAAGTCGGGGTCGAACCCAAGAGAAACTTGTATCCTAAGTTTTATTATTATCAACTCAAAGAAGTAACAAGGGGGGGTTCTGATTATTAAACTAACACTAATGAATTGAAACAAACAAAGCAAGGCAATCAAACAAAGCAAAAGTTAGATTTTTATCAATTAGAGAAAACAATCCTATTCAAGTATCCTCTTTTCTTCCTCAAGCAATTGATCATAGATTCAAACAAGTTATTCCTTTGGTTATTCCTATCCTGATCAGAAATATAACATGGCAACGAGACATGCAAACTTAATATCCAAACAATTCATGAAACGATTATAAATAATATGAATATTAGCAATGAGAACAAGGATAAACAGGATACATGCAATTGAATTCCAACGAGTCAAACAATTGACATGCATTCAAATCTCTTCTCAATTGTTTTAGTCCAACGAGTCCTAAATCAATTGAGTTGCTACAAAGAGTAGGCTTTGCTACGAGAAAACCTAGATCTAGCAATAGATAATATTAATTCCAACAAGTTAGCTAGGCCTGAAAGAATCAATACAATCAATAATAATTACGCACAAGAGAATTGAAATAACCTGTAGAAATAAACTTGAATAGACGAATCTCACAACAACTTGAGTTTGAAAAGCTTCAACTTGAATAGAATTTAGGGAGTTTAGTTCTCCATGAGAGAGAAATACACAAAAGTCTGAATAATGGAAACTAAGTCTAAGAGAAAATACAAACAAAGTCTAAAAAGTAAACCTAAAATAGTCTTGAACAAGTCGAAATTAAAAAGATATAAAATATAAAATATTAAACTAAGCCGAGAAATCCAATCGCGTGTCCAATCCAGCTAGGCCACGATCGCCACCAAACCTAGCCGCGATCGCGGCCTTCGTGTCATTGCGGTCCTTCTCGACGATCTTGACCTTCCTCGGCGACGTCCACCGCGATCGCCCCTAAGGGTGGCAGCGATCATGGCCTTCGGTATCTTCGAAATCTCCAAAATCCTCATAAATCTGAACTCTCGGTCTTCAAATCTGTTCATCAATAATGCTCCTAATAGGCCTAAAATACTACATAAATATGTACTAAAAAGTCCTAGTTATGCTGTACAAAACACAACATATCAAATTCCCCCATACTTAGACCTTGCTCGTCCTCGAGTAAGCTCAAAATAAAATCAAGCATGACAAATCAACAAAGGTCGTCTACAGATTGCAATGGGAGAAAATGATCTAAAACTAAAAAGCACTCAAAATAAGCTCACAACTCGAACCCAAATAAAAGAATAAAAGTGCATACAATGAAGTCCTAGCACAATCTATCACTCATAACAAGAATACATCAAAGATCAAAGTAAAAACCCATAAAAAATGAACCCCAAGCCCCAGCAAGACTGATCCTAAGCACTCTTTTTTTTCACTCATCCTGCTTAGGCGCCCTTTCGGGTTTTCACCTAACCTCACATTTCATTTTTCTATAGATGTGCTCACCAAACTCACTTTCACTCTTTTTAGCCTCTTATTACCTCAGCCTAATGCCGGTTCGGGTCCCTACAATTTTGCCTGAGCCGCCCTCTCGGGTTTTCAACTCAACATAGGGTTTAATGTTTTTTTTATATATTTTTTCTTTTTTTTTTTTAGTTTGAATTGAAATGCAACTGTACATATATACAACAGTGAGTACTCCCTCCCCCATACTTGAACCTTTCATTGCCCTCAATGAAATAAAGACAAATCAGATAAAAATAAAGGAAAGGAAAACAGAAGACTCACTGTGGTGGACCTGGAGGACGATATTGTGACCAATCAGAAAAGCCTGGCCACATGTGACTGAAAAACTCATGGTGCTCTCCCTGCACCTGATGTATAGACTGAATGGTGGATGCAATAGCACTACTGAGCTGCCAACTCTCTCTGATGCGCTACAATATCTCTCTGGGTGGCAACTATCTCATTCTGGGACATAGTAAGTCATCCCATCTCCCAAAACATCCGTTTCTGCCAATCTGAATCAGAATGCACACCCCATCCAGCTCTATCTGCAGCAGCATCCCATGTAGAGGTATCTCCATATCCTCCATATCCACCTTTGTAAGCAGCAACTCCACCATCACCATAACCAAAATATCCTCATGTCGCCCAACTCGATGTACCAGCACGTGTTGTACTAGAACTAGCACCCCATCCAGTTGACGATGTCCCAACACCACCTCCAGGCACAAAACCAGCACCACCAACTCCATGATCAAGACCACCATCACCATCATCTCCTCCACCGTCTCCATCATCACCATCATCAACACCCTGATCCTCCATCTCTACATCAGGAGCAGGCATCGCCTGCTGAGCCCCGCCCCCACCAACAAAATCAGACCGGATGTATAGATAGGCTAAACCAGGGCTAGTGGGCATGGATCTGGGAAGATGCAAATAATCCTCAGCTGGAAAACCCATAGTCCATATATAACCTTACTTTGTCGATCCCTTCAAACAATGAGCCCTCTTCAGCTGGTTCTCATTATATTTAAACTCAACACTATCAGGCTGTCCAAACCTCTCCTCACTCACAAATTCTTTGGCAATTAGAGTAATCATCCCACATATAGCAATCTTGCCTATATCCTTCTTCAGGATCTTCTTAATACTCCCAATAAACAACTCAACCCAATTAGGAATTGTACCCTTCATAGGCATCAAACACCAGAGCATGCTCATGTCAAAGCGGGATGCCTTGTTAACCTCCCCCTGCCCCAGAAAACTCATAGACATCACCTTATGACATAATCTAATACAGGGATGGGTAATGTAGTAATTATATTCCCCCTTCTTAGGCAAAAACCCAAAACCTGTAATCGCCTCCCAAAAATCATTAAGGCTTGACTCTCTACTAACTGCATCCCAATTCTCAGTAGGCATACCAGTAATCCCAAAAACTCCTTTCAAACCCTCTCTGTCTATATAATATGGTTCATCCAGAATATTAAATTTGAACAAACCCTCATCATCCTGAAACATAGACAGAAACTCAAGCACAATGTTCCTATAAGTAGGGGCACTCAGATCAATAAAAAACCCTAATCCACCCTCCATCAGAAACCTCACAGTACAGTCATACATGCCTAGTGTCCTAAGCATCTCAACATCAAAGAATTTTGTACTAGTGAATTTCCTTTTAGCCAGAGAATCTCATTTTTTCTTCTGTGCAGCAGTTAACTTCTTAACAAGATACGCCATGTATAATTTAACTAATCAGCTTAGCAATAGACGCAACGAAGCAACTTACAGAAAACGGAATTCGAGCAAATTGCATAAAAGCCGCGATCGCCTCTGATGTGGGACGCGATCGCCTTTTGGGTCAAGGACGCGATCGCGGTAGTCGTAGGGCAGCGATCGCAGTTCGCTGAATTCGGCGACTCTCTAGCGACGATGGACTCCGACGCCGCGACTCTCTTCCACACTGGGCCGCGGTCGCTTCTTTAGGTCGTCTTCAACAACCCGACAATGGACCAAGAGGGTTGGATGTGGTGGATTGAAAGGTATGGGAGAAAATTTTTGGGATTTTTGTAGATTTGATTTTGAGAGAGAAATAGAGAGGTAGAAGAAATTTTATGAACTGATTTGGAGTGAGGACGAGGTGAGGATTGTAGATCCGGGTTTTTTAGTGAGTTTGGAAGAAATTTTTGAGGGGGTTAATGGAGGTTTGAAGAAGGGAGTGTTAATGGAGGTTTTTGATGGAGGTTGAAGAAGAAGTGAAAATAGAGATAGAAGAAGGAGAAGAAGGCGGAATGAAGAGGAGTGGGGTCGGCGGTGGGAGTGGCCCCACTGCCTCGTGTAATAATATATTTTTTTCTATATCTCAGAGGGCCGCGATCACAACCTTGGTGGGGCCGCGATCGCGGCCTACGCATGTACCATCAATTCCTTTTCCGAAAAACGCCCCGCAATTGCCCTTTTTAAGGGGTGATCTCGGTTTGTCCTCAGTAATATTCTTTCGAACCTAGTACCTGTGTGTTAATCTCAAGAGATTGAAAAGAAAAACTAAACAAAAACAAAAACAGCAAAAGAACAAGAAAAAATTACCTCGGGTTGCCTCCCGAGCAGCGCCTTTGTTTAATGTCGTTGGCTCGACATTAGTGCCTTTTTAATTATCAATTGGGGTTGGATCGGAAAGACCCGCCTCTTCTAGCACTTCCTGGTTGACTCCCTCATGGTATTTCTTCAATCTCTGACCATTAACCTTGAACACCGTTTGAGAGTCCCCATCCAATAATTCCATAGCCCCATGTGGAAAAATTTGAGTAACTGTGTACGGTCCAGCCCATCTAGAACGGAGTTTCCTTGGGAAGAGTATGAGACGAGATTGAAATAGAAGGACCTTGTCTCCAACTTTGAATTCCTTCCTTAGGATGTTCTTATCATGCCATGCTTTTGTTTTGTTCTTGTAATTCACAGCATTATCATAAGCATCCAATCTCAACTCTTCCAACTCTTGCAATTGTAATTTCCTGAACTCTCCATTCTCTTTAATGTTGAAATTGCACTTTTGGACCGCCCAATAAGCTTTATGCGCAAGCTCAACTGGCAAGTGACAGCCTTTGCCATAAACCAATCTGAAGGGAGACATCCCGATGGGTGTCTTATAAGAAGTACGATAAGCCCACAAAGCATCATTGAGTCTCAAACTCCAATCTTTCCTGTTGGGCGCCACCGTATTCTCCAAAATTGATTTTATCTCCCGGTTGGACACTTCAGCGTGTCCATTGGTCTGTGGGTGATAGGCTATAGAGATCTTTTGGGTGACATGGTACTTCTTCAATAAAGCACTAACAGTCTTGTTGCTAAAATGAGTACCCTTGTCACTTATGAGAGCTTTTGGAATCCCAAATCTGGAAAAAATGTTGTCCTTAAGGAAACCTACAACTTCTTTTGAATCATCAGTTCTGGTGGCCTTTGCTTCCACCCACTTGGAAACATAGTCCACCGCAAGTAAAATATGCAGATTCTCATAAGAAGAGGGGAAGGGTCCCATAAAATCAATGCCCCAAATATCAAAAATTTCACAGAATATCATACGTGATTGAGGCATCTCATGTCTCTTAGAAATATTACTCACCCTCTGACAACGATCACATGATTTACAAAAACATATGCATCCCTAAAAATATGAGGCCAATAAAAACCAGCTTTTAAAACTTTACTAGCAATTTTATTAGTCCCAAAGTGACCCCCACATGCATAGGAATGACAAAAAGACAAGATAGATTGTACCTCAAAATCCGGGACACATCGTCGGATTACCTGATCTGTGCAGTGCTTCCATAAATTAGGATCATCCCAAACATAGAATCGGGATTCATGACGCACCTTGTCCTTCTGAGCCTTGGTGAAATTCGGAGGAAACTCCCCTGAGACGAGGTAGTTGACAAGATTAGCATACCATGGCCTGAACGAGTGGATCCCGAGAGCAAATTCCTCGAATCGCGGCTCATCTTCGCCGTCGCCGCCTGGGCCGCGATCGCCGTTGATGTTGGCCGCGATCGCGGTTGTCTCAACCACGATCGCCTCTTGTTCTGGCGGCGATCGCGGTTTGGCACCAGTATCGACTCCGAAAAGCATGTCATCAAGGAATCGTCCTTGAATTTGTTCTTGACTTTTTGACATGTCTTCCACATGTACAAGCCAGCTCAGGTGGTCAGCTACAAGATTTTCAGCTCCCTTTTTGTCTCTTATTTCAATATCAAACTCACTCAGCAAGAGGATCTATCTTATCAATCTCGGCTTAGCCTACTTTTTCGTCATCAAATAACGAAGTGCTGCATGGTCTTAATAAACTATCACTTTTATACCCAGCAAATACTGTCTGAACTTCTCCAAGGCAAATACTACAGCAAGCATTTCCTTCTCAGTGGTGGAGTTGTTCCTTTGGGCATCGTTTAGAGTCATGGAAGCATAATGTATGACATGAGATGCTCTAGCTTCCTTTTGACCCAAAACAACCCCAACAGCGTAGTCACTTGCATCACACATGATCTCAAAAGGTTGAGACCAATCCGGGGCTTGAATGATTGGGGCACTTGTAAGGCGAGTTTTCAACTCATCAAACGCCTTTTTGCATGCCTCATTGAACTCATAAGGCACATCCTTCTTCAGCAAATCACACAATGGGGCTGAGATCTTGGAAAAGTCTTTAATAAACCTGCGATAAAAACCTGCATGGCCTAGAAAAGAACGCGTTTCACGCACATTAGTAGGATAAGGCAAAGATTGAATGATATCAATCTTTGCCTTATCGACCTCAATACCCCTGGATGACACTATGTGACCTAACACAATGCCTTGCTCAACCATAAAGTGACACTTCTCAGAGTTTAGAACCAAATTGGTTTCTACACATCTTTGAAGGACTAAGAAGAGATGGTTTAAGCACGCATCAAAGTCGTCTCCATTTACTGTAAAGTCATCCATAAAAACCTCTATAAAGTTTTCAATATACTCAGAAAAGATGCTTACCATACACCATTGGAACGTACCGGGTGCGTTACATAACCCAAATGGCATTCTGCGGTATGCAAAAGTGCCAAAAGGACATGTAAATGTCGTTTTCTCTTGGTCCTCCGGTGCAATAGCAATATGAAAATACCCTGAATAGCCATCTAAAAAGCGATAATAGGAACGACCGGCAAGTCGCTCAAGCATCTGATCAATGAATGGCAAGGGAAAGTGATCTTTCTGGTTACCGTGTTCAGCTTACGGTAATCAATACAGACTCTCCAACCTGTCTGTACTCGTGTGGGGACTAATTCCCCATGCACATTTTCTACCACTGTAATGCCTCCCTTTTTGGGCACAACTTGGGTCGGACTAACCCACTGACTATCAGAGATGGGATAGATCATACCTGCCTGTAGGAGATTCAGCACCTCCTTTTTTACTACCTCCATCATAGGTGGGTTGAGCCGTCTCTGTGGCTGTTTGGATGGCTTGGCACCATCTTCTAGGAGGATCCTATGCATACATGTAGAGGGACTAATCCCTTTAATGTCAGCAATGGTCCAACCTAGTGTTGTCTTGTGCTCTTTCAGTACCTGCACTAATTTTTCTTCTTGCTCCTTGGAAAGTTTGTTAGAAATAATGACAGGCAAAGTGTCGCCATCTCCAAGGAAGGCATATTTTAAATGCTCAGGGAGCAGTTTAAGTTCAACTTCAGGTGCCTGTACTACAGAAGGAAGCAATTTCTCGCTAGGGAGAGTTAGTGGTATGGGCCAAATGGCCAAAGCATCAGGAGGAGATTCACAGCAAGCACTTAAATCAGCAAGGATTTCATGATATCTATCAGGCAAATTGTAATCCATGCATGAAATTTCGATGTCATTCTCTAAAACAGATTGTAACTCATCACCATAAGTAGTATCAAAGAAATCTTGCACAATGGGATCAATTACATCAATAGAACACAGAGAATGGTCATCATGTGGGTATTTTATAGCATTATCTATACTATATTCAAATTTCTCCCCATCAAATTCCATAGTTAGGACACCTTTACACACATCAATTTTTGTTCTAGTAGTTTTCATGAAAGGACGTCCTAACGGAATGGGTGCAGCATGCACATCATGATCCATATCAAGCACATAAAAATCAGCAGGGAATATCAGATTATCAACCATGACAATGACATCTTCAACAACCCCTTTCGGGTAGACTGTGGACCTATCAGCTAATTGAACAATAACACCAGTTTCATGCAAAGGTCCTAAGCCTAGTGAAGTATAAACAGAGTAAGGCATAACATTAATAGAAGCACCTAAATCAAGCATGGCTTTATCTATTTTAGTGTCTCCTATTGTGCAGGGAATGCTGAACATGCCTGGATCACTGCACTTCTTAGGCATTCACCTTTGAAATACAGCAGAGACATGTTCACTGACCTTAACTTTTTGTTTCCCTTTTAATTTTTGGTTCCTCTTAATAGTGCACAACTCTTTCAGAAATTTAGCAAATCTAGGAACGCTTTTAATCAGATTGAGCAAAGGGATATTTACCTCACACTTGGAAAACGTCTCAAAGATCTCCTTGTCGTTCTCTGGCTTCCTTATGTCTTTCAGTGCTTCAGGAAAGGGAGGAGGTGGCTTCTGTGAAACCATAGAAGGGAAATTCGGGCGAACATATTGATCGCTGGAATTTGGAGCTTGGCCGCGATCGCCATCCGAAAGCCGCGGTCGCGGTTCTTCAATTTTTCGGGAATCACCGCCACCGCGATCGTTGCCCGGGGTGGGCGCGATCGCGTCTTCAATTTTCTCAAATCCCGAGGCCTCAGTTAAGGGGCCGCGATCGCCGATGGTGGGGGCCACGATCGCGGTCTTTTCAGCCACGGTCGCCCCTAGTTGTGGTGGCGATCGTGGTTCCTCCGATCTCTCGTCAATTTTCGGTAATTCTTTTCCACTTCGTAATGTGATCGCACTCACATTCTCCCTAGGATTGATGGGTTGTGCTGGCAATTTTCCAGAATCTCTGGCCTCCAATTTGCTTACTGCAGTATCCAGTTGACTGATTTGAGTCTCCATATTCTTGATACTAACTTGAGTAGTCTGTCCCATCTGGTCTACTGTAATAGCTAGCCTTGCAATCAACTCCTCAGCATTGGATGAGTTATTTTGGCTCTGAACTAGAGGTCTAGGAACATAGGGTTGCCTGGGTTGCTGATTTCCTCCTTGTTGATGATTATATTGAGGCTGATTTTGATTCCCATATCTCAGATTTGGATGGTGTGCCCAACCTGGATTGTATGTATTAAAATAGGGATCAAAACAAGGTCTAGGAGGTCCATAGCCTCCTACAACATTAACCTCAGCCTGAGGTTCCTGGAGTTGTGGGCAGGCATTAGTAGGGTGAAGTGTATCAGCACAAATTTCATATGCCTTCAGTTGTTGAGGGGTTCCTTGGTGCATGAACCTCTTCATCATATCCTTTAACTCCGCCATCTCAAATCTTATAACAGAAGAGGAGTCCATAGCATTGACTCCTTTAGTGCCAGTTCTTTTGTTGAATTGCCTTGAGCTCTCAGATAGCTCAGAAAAGAGCTCAAGGGCATTTGCTGGTGTCTTGTTCATCAGGCTTCCACCACAAGATGCATTCACCATTCTACGCTCTTCATCCAGTAATCCACCAAGGAAATACAGTACCAGGTCTTGATCAGAATAACCATGATACGGACAACTAGCACACAGTCTCTTGAATCGCTCATGATAATCATACAGGCTCTCTCCAGCCTGTTGCTCAATATTGCTCAAGCTCTTCTTCAGACTGCTCTATTTGGTGGCAGGAAAGTATTTCTCCAAGAATGCCGCTTTCATCTTAGTCCAGGTATCTATGGAGCTTGGAGAAAGATAGTAGAGCCACTCATTGGCTGAATCCTTCAGAGAGAAAGGAAACGTCCTCAGCTTGATCTGGTCCTCATTCACATCAGTAGGCTTCATACTTGAGCAAACCTGATTAAATTCAGCAAGATGCTTGTTTGGATCTTCTCCACCATGCCCATGGAATTGGGGTAAAAGATGGATCAACCCTGATTTCAATTCAAACTTGACACCTTCATTCAGCGCAAGGAACTGAACGACCAAGGACTGTTGTTGAAAGTTTGGGGCAGTCAGCTGCCTCAAAGTCTGATCTCCCATTGTCTCAGCTTCAGCAGAATTCAAGTTGAAAGGTAATTCACGGAGTAGTTCCCGAGCTTCACGTCTCAACCTGGAAAGGGTCCTTTCAATCTCTGAATTAAAAGGCAAAATAGAAGAATCAGTAGCACGAGTGTGGACCATAAACTAGGGTCCACACTAGAGTTGGTAACAATAAAAACTTAGAATTAAACAAAAGTGTCCCCGACAACGGAGCCAAAATTTGACTGGCTTAGAATCGCCATGTCAAATCAAATATAAATCCCTAGTTACACAACTATTATAGCTGGTAAGTCGGGGTCGAACCCAAGAGACACTTGTATCCTAAGTTTTATTATTATCAACTCAAAGAAGTAACAAGGGGGGATTCTGATTATTAAACTAACACTAATGAATTGAAACAAACAAAGCAAAAGTTGGATTTTTATCAATTAGGGAAAACAATCCTATTCAAGTATCCACTTTTCTTCCTCAAGCAATTGATCATAGATTCAAACAAGTTATTGCTTTGGTTATTCCTATCCTGGTTAGAAATATAACATGGCAACGAGACATGCAAACTTAATATCCAAACAATTCATGAAACGATCATAAATAATATGAATATTAGAAATGAGAACAAAGATAAACAGGATACATGCAATTGAATTCCAACGAGTCAAACAATTGACATGCATTCAATTCTCATCTCAATTGTTTGAGTCCAACGAGTCCTAAATCAATTGAGTTACTACAAAGATTAGGCTTTGCTACGAGAAAACCTAGATCTAGCAAAAGATAATATTAATTCCAACAAGTTAGCTAGGCCTGAAAGAATCAATACAATCAATAATAATTACGCACAAGAGAATTGAAATAACCTGTAGAAAAAAACCTGAATAGACGAATCTCACAACAACTTGAGTCTGAAAAGCTTCAACTTGAATAGAATTTAGGGAATTTAGTTCTCCATGAGAGAGAAAAACACAAAAGTCTGAATAATGGAAACTAGGTCTAAGAGAGAATACCAACAAAGTCTAAAAAGTAAACCTAAAATAGTCTCGAACAAGTCGAAATTAAAAAGATATAAAATATAAAATATTAAACTAAGCAGAGAAATCCAATCGCGCGTCCGATCCAGCTAGGCCGTGATCGCCACCAAACCTAGCCGCGACCGCGGCCTTCGTGTCATCGCGGTCCTTCTCGGCGATCTTGACCTTCCTCAGCGACGTCCACCGCGATCTCCCCTAAGGGTGGCAACGATCGCGACCTTCAGTATCTTAGAAATCTCCAAAATCCTCATAACTATGAACTCTCGGCCTTAGAATCTGTTCTTCAATAATGCTCCTAATAGGCCTAAAATACTACACAAATATGTACTAAAAAGTCCTAGTTATGCTGTACAAAACACAACATATCACCTTACATCATCAATTCCTTCAAAATGCGCACTCCAACTTGCCCATATTTCTGGCGCTTCCTTTTTTTGTTTTTCTTTCAACAGGTATAGGGCCTTTTGGAATCCAGAACACCCTATGTACAACATCTGCAGTGATGTAGAATCCTTTCCCACCTTTTAACTTCAATCTGCATTGAACTTCATCAAAATTATCTAAAATCCAATATGCAAGATTATGAGAAATCTCACTTTTGGTCAAGTTCAGCAACTCCCCAAACCCCATTTCTCTAATCATTTCTTTCTTCTTTTCGCTTTTCTTGATCTCATCCATTGCCTTCACAAAAGTTTTCCCAGTGTTTCTTGTCTTCAAGGAAGGGTAATGGCTGCCCAAGTTTCCCTTTTTAAGCAACTTATCATCTTTTGCTCCTCTACTAGTACATCCTTTATGTTTTTCTCTTTTTAAAGGTGCACCATCATTCTTCACCCTCCCCTTTCCTTCTTTCTTGTCCACCTTCTTCTTGTCAATCTTGACAAACTTGCTTTACCCTCCCCTTTCCTTCTTTCTTGTCAACCTTCTTCTTTGATGTAGAAGCCTTTGCTAACATAAGCTTTGACTGTACAATACGAAGTGGGGTCTCAAAATCATCAGATTCCTCATCCATTTTGCTTTCACTGATTATCTTCTCATAATCTGCATCATCAGAATCTGTATCATCGGAATCTTCATCCGCTTCATCTTCACTTTTACATCCTTCAAACTCCAAGCTACGGGTTAGTGGAGTTGAAAGCTTTAATATTTTCTTTCCTCGCGGACTTTGACGTGTGGAGCTAACTTGTGTCTTTCTTTTCAAGCCTTTTGAAGTTGTCGTTGTAATATGCATAAAATAGAATATAACACAAATAAGAGCATGAAATGTAATATGAAACTAAGTGTGAATTTTCATGAACCTACAAACATAAGAACATGAACTATAATATGAAACTTCGAAATACAACACACATTATAAGTATTTGTTTACTAAATCTTATGAACCTTATTGGCAAAAATTATGAACCTAATAGCATAAGAACATGAACCATAAACTAATAAGCACATCCAGCTTAATGAGTGAGCCTTTTTTGCCTATATTTGAACATGAGACATGGCAATGATGAAAAATGAACCATATTATTTACAAACATGAACCACGACGACATGTTTTATGAACCACACATCAAGCTTAATGATAAATACTATGAACTTGCAAAAAACTACTTCATTAAACTTTTTCTTGAGCATTCTTGCTTCGAATTTCTCCCTATTGGACTTCTTCTTCATTTTGTTTTCCTTGTAGTGTACCTGAACAAACACAATAATATCAACATCAAGTGCTCTTTTGACCAAATAACAAGGTGCAAGTCTAATAATACCTTATTATTCAATAGCATGAAATGTATTATACCATAGCATGACCTACATTATACAATAGCATGAACCTTATTAAGCAATATCATGAACTATATTATACACTTTTTTTGGTGAAGAGATTTCTTTTGATCTCTCTTTCTAGTGCTTTGCTACTACACAATAGAGCTCACATTGTGCTTGATAGGATTAAAATAATAGCCATACTTCTTAAGTAAAAATTTACAAGTTAAAATCATCCAGAACTTTTCTTTTGTCTTTATGCAATGTTAAGTTTCCTTTTGCATTTTCTCAGCAACCACAAAGTCCTAAATGGAGATAGGAAAGGGCAGAAAACAGAGGAAACGAAGATAGAGCACTAGTATTTGTTTATCCGCACAGAAAATGCAAATCACACAAATCTCACCAGTCATGAGCAACGCAAATAGAAAATGCATTTTCTCAACACAAATCCAGTTCATTCATCCATAAACAAACCGGAATGAAAATCCATAAGCAACGCGAATAGAAAATGCGAGTAGAAAATCCAGTTCATTCATCCATAAGCAACGCGAATAGAAAATGCAAATCACATAAACCGAAAGTTCATTCATCCATAAACAAAGTAGCAGAAAGCAAAACCCTAACCAGAATGAAAATCCAGTTCAAGTTCAAGTTTATTCAACACAAATCTAGTTCAAGCGGAATGAAAATTAAAACACTAAACGGGGGCGGTGTCTTCCGAGCTCGCAGGCATCGTCGGTGACGAGAGAAAGCAAACCGGAACGAAATCGTCGCATGGAGCAAGGAGGAACGATCGCCGAAATGAGCAAGGACGAACGGATCGCCTAGTCGTCGCCCAAATCGCCGCAGGATCTGATTCTCTCTCTTGGTTGTTGGTTGTGGGAAGGGGCAGTGTTTTGGGGAAAGGATGAAGGGTATTTTTGACAGTACAATGGTATTTTTTAAAAATTACATTCTGTGCCATTAATAAATGAATCAGTCTTTATTTTTTATTTTGCCTAGTCTAATCTCATCCGTCCATAATTCTCATCCAATGTTCATGATTTGTTCTTAGTTCTCACCCTAAGAAATATGCACATGGGAACCCTCCTCTATCTATAAATATATTTATTTTTGTACGCAAGGTTAAAATGTGTTATTGAAAGTTTACCGAAAAAAATAAACTTGGGCCTCTGTCTCCCGCATGTTCATAAAAATTGTCGGCATATATCTAGAATATATTTATTTTCTATAAATATAATTATTTTAGTATGATTGAAAATCTATATATACATAGGATATATATCTATTATTATAATTATTTTAATAAGATTGAGCATCTATATATACATAGGATAGGGTTAGATCGAGCCACAAATCACTTAGGGTTTCTCGGTATTTCTACGCTCTCTCTCGCTTTCTTTTTCGATGTGGTTTTTCAGTGTGACTAAAATCTATATATGCCATCTTGCATGTTTGAATATTTTTCTGTACACCATCTATATATTATGGACGCAGTCAAAAAAATTTCTTCATGAATACTTAAAAACTCTAGGAAGTCAACTAATTAATTTTTTATCTATGCTTATTCTTCTGTTATTGAGTTTGTTTGGGTTGATTGATCTGAATAGGCAAATTGAATACTCCGTCAAAGTCGTTGGTGCCTAGTTGATTGTAGCAAACACTATGGGTAATGTTCTTTTTATTCTCCTTAATTTGCAATAATGGAATTAATTGTTATAGTTGAGTTTTTTGTTTTTTATTTGTAAATTTATTATGCTCATATTAATTTTATTTGAATTTTACATCTATAACTCATATTTCATGTTATATATATATATATATATATATATATATATATATATATTCAGATGAACAATGAGTAACACGTACAATCTTCTTAGTGAACTTACATTAAGAAATAATATGAATTACAATATCCAAGTTCGTATCCTCAAAATTTGGAATGTGTTTCCCAAAGGAGAGATCATAGCTAAGGAGATGGTTTTAGTGGATGAAACGTCAAATTAGTTTTAATTAGTTTATATATGATTATCATTCTTTTGTCAATTCTTATTTAAAGTTTGTTTGTTTTTTATTTATATATTAATAATAATATGTAATTGTTTTATATCTATAGGGAAATAAATGTGTTGCTTTTATGAAAAAATCGTTATTCGCCAAATTTGAAAACGTCATAGAAGATGGGATATACTTCATATCTAAATTTGGATTGAATAATTATACTGGTGATTTTCATTATTGCCGCCATGCTCAAAAGATTGTATTTTTATACAACACCAACATCATACAGATGGAGCAACTCACAATCTCTCACAATGCATTTGATTTTGTCGAGTTTGAAGATATCAATAAATATTCAATGAACCTTCATGTTTTACATTGATGGAGCAACTCACAATCTCTCACCCAACTATGAACCTTCATGTTGAAGACTATGAACCTTCATGTCGAACACTATAAACCTTCATGTCGAACACTATAAACCTTCATGTCGAACACTATTAACCGTGTAATTAATTATATGAACCGTGTAAGTAATCAAGCATCAATCTTTTACATTGTTTTCTCAAAATGGACCCTTTCCATTGTGTAGCACCTGTAGTGATTTACACTACTTCTAATTAACTATTATAATAACAATGTAGTTTAAAATCATAATTAGTATTCAATCAACCTACAAGTATGAATTGAAATACCAAGTACGATTAAAAAAGCATGAACAAAACTTTAATGTACTATGAACCAAAAGAACAAATGTCATAAATCAAAATTACAACTAGTATGACTTAAAAAGACATTGACTATAAGATGAAATATTATGAACCAAACTTTAATGTACTATGAGTCAAAGGAACAAATGTCATGAACCAAATTACACCCAGTATGGCTTAAAAGACATGAACGGTAAGATAAACAATTATGAACCAAACTTTAATGCACTATGAACCAAAGAACAAATGTCATGAACCAAAATTACAACTACTATGACTTAAATGACATGAACTATAAGATGAACTATTATGAACCCGAGCTTACAAAATCATGAACCGAAAAAAGAGTTATAATGAAACAAAATATATAGCGTTTATAGAATTAGCCTATGTGAGATTTGAACTCACATCTATGTGCACATACACATTGCTCAACCATTTGAGCTAATAGGCTACCCAAACACAAATACAAAGTTCAACCAAAACGGAGAATATGTAACTTTTAAAAAGATGTAGTTTTTTTAGTTGCTAATTTGTATTAAATATGTTTATTAACTAAAACATATCTACAACTTATATATAGCTAGTGACACCACCCTCCCAACAACTTAAATTACTCATTAAGAAATACATGTACTGATTTATTAACCACTCAAACTAATTAATGAACTTAAATCTAACCCTGTAGGCCTTCTCAATTTCCCTTTTCTTACAGTAAACATCGACGTTGTATGTAACCACATTAGGCTCCACTCCCATATCTCTCATCTCCTTGAAGAACTCCTTGGCCACCTTAGAAGACTTCCACCCAACCAGCAATATATTAAAAGCTTGCAAATTCGGTATGAACTCCTTCAGATGTGGTACATGTTCCTTGCCTCATACATGCTCTTCTCTTGGCACATAGTTCTCAACAACGCATTGTAACATATGGTATCAAACACGGGCACGCGATATCGAATATTGAATTTAGGAAACAAAATTCATTTTAGAAGGACAAGCTCAAACCGATCAATTTTGGAGACTAATTTGTAGACTTTGAAGAGGCAGAGAAGATATGCCGATATTGAGAAATCCAGATTTATTCTCCCAAGTTCGTCCGTCGTTCCGTTCTGATTCTCAAATGAATCAAATTTTCTAAAACAAATAAAAAAAACCACTTGAATGAACTTGATGAGGCAGAGAATTGAAGATATGAGTTCAAAGATTTAAACCGATCAAATTTGACGAATTTGTAGAGCGAAATTCAATTGAGAAGCATGAGTTCAAATTAATCAAATTTGGAGAAGAATTTGTAGACTTTGACGAGGCGGTGAAGATTTGTCGTCCCTTGTGATTCTCTCTCTGCGCCTTCCAGTGGCGTAGCCAGAAATATGACTGAGTGGGGGCTAAATATATAAAACACGGGAATAAAATAAATTCGTATCAATTGACCATGGACAAACAAAATTAATACATATGATCATCATAATTAAACAAAAAAAATATTGCATTATAATTATAGTTTACGAAAAAAAGTTAATAATTTACAAAAATAAATCTTTATCATCATCATACCCTAAATGGGGTGAATTACTAATAGGAAATATGGAGAATAATAAACATGTAAATTGATTAATCAAATACTATGGAAAAAAAATCGAACTAAAAAAACGTGATGGTGCATGTTCATAGGGGAAAATATATTAAGTAAATAGCCATCACTTAGGTAATTAGCCATTTGGGATGAAGCTCGAACGTGTCCTTTGAACATGCCCATGTTCATGGCATTTGAACGGCCCATATTCCTATGAAAATAATGGAGAATAACAAACATGCCCATATTCATCAAACTGATAAACAACCCTAGGAAGTAGGAACCAATCAACCAGAAAGAGAGATTGAATCAAAACTGAAGAACGACAGACTCGGTAAATTTATTTTTTAAAATTTCAGTGGGGCTACAACCCCCTCTGGACATGCTGTAGCTTCGCCACTGGCTCCTTCCTAGGGTTGTTTGAAAGGGAGAAGGATTTGGGGAGAAAGAAGGGTATTTTTAGAACATTCTGATCATTTTCTCTAAATTACACTCCTTGTTATTTATTAATAAATTAATCTTTTTTTTAAATTTAATCTCATCCGTACATACTCCTGATCTAACGTTCTAAATTTGTCCTTAGTTCACACCCTAAGAAATTAAGAAATAACCCTCTGTGTTAATATTATAATAACTATGTCCTTCTAGAAATAATATAGAACGTCGAAATTTCAAATTCTTTATTGATGGGCTACTCCAATTTTATTTGACCCAAAAAATGCAAAAGAACACCCGTTTTAAAGCGACGCACAAAAAACCCGTACATAATTGGATCCGGGCCCTGGCTGGCCCTGGCCCGACTTGCATTTCCCCTTGCAATTTTTATTCTATTTCCAAATTAATAGAGCTTTCGTTCTTGCGCATCTTTTCTCTCAAGACTCTCCGCGCAGAAACTCATCTTCCTCTTCCATCTCATTCTCTCCAAATTCGCCGCCTTGATCCGATACCATGTTGAGAGGATCGGTAAAGAGATTGTTGTCTCAGTCTCTCTCCATCGCCGGACGATCGCAGAAGCAGCAGCTTCGCTTTCTCAACATCCATGAATATCAGGTATTTTCTCCCCACTCCCTTTCTCTTTCTAGTATCTTGTTGTTGCGAGAAATCGCATATTGAATTTCACTATCCTGAGATGAATATTTGGTGTCTATTTCCCTGGCTTTCATCTTCGGAGGAGAAATGAGTCGTTCGCTTCTGTGTAGATCTATTTTTTTCCGTGAATTTACTCAAGAGATTGATATTTACCTTCGGATATTTTATTATGCTACCAATTTTTTGTTATTCTTTTCTTCAACTGCTACAAGTATCAATTACTTTTGTTATTGGTCTTTTTTGGACGCTTGTCTGCAATTAAAGCCCTACATTTTGCGGGGTATCATCCAAAAAATGGTGGAAAACTTATAGGCTGATGGTTTGTGTGGAATCAGGGTGCTGAGCTGATGAGCAAATATGGCGTCAATGTCCCAAAGGGAGTTGCCGCTGCTTCTGTTGATGAGGTCAAGAAGGCCATCAAAGACGTCTTCCCTCAAGAAAAGGAGGTTGGCTTTGAATGTTCATTTAATCTGAATCTGTTTCATCAGAGAATGGAGATATTCTCTTCTTTATAAATGCATCGTTTGTAAAATGTTGAATTTGATGTGAAGCAGTGGGAGAATTTTGATTATCCCTTTTCTCTTGCGCTTTATAGTTATATAATCTTCTGGTTTTAAGAAGAAGGGGAACTTGTATGACAACATATATATGAAGAGAGTCAATACTGACTGAATAATGTGTATGTTTGTTTGCTCAATGTCATTTTCCTTCTATGGATAGAAAGGATGGCCTGTTCAGGACTGTTTTTCCAAAAAAAAAAAAAATTATGGAAGCTTGTTTGTTTAGGAGTTACTTATATTGGTCATAGTGGTGTTTTTGATAATTGATCCTTCTTGAATATGCATGTTGTGTCTCTTCTACTTATTTGGGTTGTAATGTGTACTAGTTGTCTGAAACATACTAGTTGAATTTAGGTTTACAGGTATGCATGAGAAGATTCCATTTATGTGAATAAAATGACCCAATGATGCAGAAAATTTGTCCTCTCTTTATATTAAGAGTATATTATAGGGAGTATTGAATGTTCTCTTTCCTAGGGCATATGGATCTGTGTTTAGAATGACCATCCAGATTTAATAATTGCCGTTGTGATTGTTTTGCAGCTGGTGGTAAAGAGCCAGATTCTTGCTGGTGGGCGAGGCTTGGGAACATTTAAAAGTGGTCTTCAGGGTGGAGTACATATAGTTAAAGCTGACGAGGTTGAAGACATTGCTGGTAAGTATTTCTGATGCTCCTATTATCATGATTCGTTATTGTGATTAAGTTACAAAGAGATTTATTTTTGAAATTTTTTGATCCTTGTCTTCTTTGAAAATCACTTTGAAATGGTTTATATAATTTTATTGTGCATATGTTCTCTACCCACTAATCTCTTGTGTGAGTCAGCATTGTTGGTGTAATTATATTTCCATTTTGCCGGAAAATAAATGTTTTTTATGAACTCAAATAAATATCTTTGCAATTTTTATTAATCTAGTTCCTGTCCTTGAACACTTCAATTTATGCAGGAAAGATGATTGGTCAGGTGCTGGTCACCAAACAAACTGGTCCTCAGGGAAAAACTGTCAGTAAGGTCAGTTCCAATTTCCCTTTTTTGGGGTCTAAGTTAGTTCAGATTTATCTTTTGATCAATATGTTCAACATATCAAAAGTTGCTAAAAAACATATTACATATGCCTAGGGACGTGCATATGCTTGTAAATGAGATTGCCTACATTGAAGTTTGATTGTCATATGTTTTTTGGGTCTTCATGCAACTACAGATTTCCATAGGAACCAAACTATTTCAAGGCTAAATTTTGTCTTGCTTTTTTGGCGTGTATTTCAAGTTTCTTGTTATCTATTTCTTTGATAAGCATCTGGCAGCATGATCTCTGTTTGTTGCCTTACTTGGAGTTGTGATAATCTAGGTTGTTGAATGATGATGCTATAGTGGTTAGTATGATGAGTGTAATGCAGTACTGTAATTTGTTCTGACTTTACTAATTATTTGGATTTACATGTTTTTTCAGTTAATGCTAAGACTGCTCCAAGCATTATTCAAGTTAATAATTCATTCTCTTTCTTTCTCTTTTCTTCTTTTGGGCTTGAACAGGTTTATTTATGTGAGAAACTGTCACTTGTCAATGAAATGTACTTCTCCATCATATTGGATCGTGCAACTGCTGGCCCGGTATGTTCAGAAGCATAAATTGTTTCTTCATTGGTGGATTATTATTTGACTTGCTATAGCTTTTTCCAATGACTGTTAGTCATTTAATCAATTTGGAGTGTAGTTTTTAATGTCCATATTTCTTTGTTTCATAGATGAGGATGTGACTTTTGTCAAATGAATAACTTTAACACACTCTTTCTAATACGTTCCTTGCTTCCTATATTGTAGTGCTTCTAATATATAGTTACAAGCTTATCATGTTGAAATTCTATTTCTTTTGTTGGCATAGCTTTTGCTTTAATGTGGCTGTATCTGGTAATGCATAATTTTAGAATAATCTTTATTTTTTTCTTGAAATAGCTTATAATTGCATGCCGGAAAGGTGGAACCAGCATTGAAGATCTTGCTGAAAAGTATCCTGACATGATCATCAAGGTTTTAATCCATAATTTTGCACGTTGAATCTTATAGGTTTTCATATTTAGGGCTTTCTCCTTTACCATATTGTGGATGTAATGATCAGGTACCTATTGATGTATTCAAAGGAATTACAGATGAGGATGCTGCGAAAGTTGTGGATGGTTTAGCTCCAACAGTGGCTGACAGAGAGGCATCAATTGAACAAGTCAAGAAACTGTACCAGCTCTTCTGTGAGTGTGACTGCACAATGTTGGAAGTAAGACATATTTTGAACAGGTTGTGTTGTGTAGAAAGGATCACTCGTGCTGTTCCATTTATCTTAGTATAGATGATTTTATGCGTAGATAAATCCATTAGCGGAAACTGCTGATAAACGACTAGTGGCCGCGGATGCAAAATTGAACTTTGACGATAACGCTGCCTACCGTCAGAAAGAGATCTTTGCTCTTCGTGATACATCGCAAGAAGACCCTCGTGAGGTGAGGATACGGTTTGTTATAAAGTTAGCAGAACACAATTTCTGTAACCCCATCTGGTTGTAGCATAAATCATCATTTCTGATTGAGAGAAGGGAAAAATATATGCCTGGTACTGTGTTACTAGTATGCAGCGCCTGTTCTGATGTCAGTAAATGTGATATACGTGCTTTAGAATTTTTGCTGCAAAAGTAATAAAATTGTAGTCAATACTAAGGACAGGATAGGAGTTTATGCCTTTTTGAATGGATGGATTATTGACTTATGACTTTATGAAAATTAACAATAACCCCTTTAAGATTTATGTTTTTCAATTACCTGGCAAGTAGTAGCATGTTATTCTGAAAGTGGCTTAGTAAAAATACGGGCACTGCACATGAAAGGTTAAATTTGCTTTTAGTGGCCTATCTCAAGTTAATTATACTATGCCTTCTCAGGTTACTGCTGCAAAAGCCGATTTAAATTACATTGGGTTAGATGGAGAAATTGGTTGCATGGTCAATGGTGCTGGATTGGCAATGGCTACAATGGACATAATCAAGCTCCATGGGGGTACTCCTGCCAATTTTCTTGATGTTGGTGGAAATGCGTCTGAGAACCAAGTAAGTAGCTGGTTTGTTTATGTTTGAATTGATTTGTCGTGATTTAGCTTAATATTTTGTCTTCTACAATGCTGTTTTATTGATTCTATTGTCAACTCGGGCTTGCAGTCCTTTTGAGGATTAAAGATCATATTTCTTGAACATGTGATTTTCTGAAACAGGTCGTGGAGGCATTTAAGATTTTGACAGCCGATGAGAGAGTGAAAGCAATTATGGTGAACATCTTTGGTGGAATAATGAAATGTGACGTGATAGCTAGTGGAATCGTCAATGCCGCTAAGCATGTAAACATTCTAAGTTCAGCCTTTACATTTCAGTCGATCATTCTACACTGAGCACCTTCATTTTTTTTCATTCTAGTTGGTCCCGCCACACCGAAATGAATGTACTGTTTTGTTCTAGGATGCCCAGATGTCCTCTTGCTGCATAAATTTTATAGACATCTCTTTGGTGCCCACTAGTATCTAATAACATAATAAAAGACTTCAAGTAGGGCTTAATATTAGTTCATATTTAACTGATCACTATCTGATATCCTATATACAAGTTTTTTTCGCATAATGTATACCCAACATTTTTTATTGTAGAATCTTTCTCTGAATTGAAACATATAGAGGAGTTAAGTTTTAACAATACGTTTCCATATACCTAGTTTGGCCTAAACTTTTGGAGATTAAAACAAGAAATGAATTTGTCCTCTTTACTTTCATGAACAAAATTTGTTTTTAATTCTCTAAAGTTGTTGCTAAAATTTGACTTCTCATTTCACTTGTATGTATTTAGGTTGCACTGAAAGTCCCAGTGGTGGTTCGGCTTGAAGGAACAAATGTAGACCAAGGAAAGAGAATTATGCGGGTACGGAAGACATTCCTTTTTAACTCCCTAACAGATACTTCTTTCTTCTTTTTGCTAAACCCTCATTTTTGTGTTACAGGAAAGCGGTATGGCATTGATCACAGCTGAGGATTTGGATGATGCAGCTCAGAAAGCAGTTAAAGCCGCCTCTGGCAACTGAAGATTCTGAATTCATCCTCCTTTTAATTTTGTCGTTTTTTCTCCCCTTTACACAAAGAATCTGCAAGTCTGCAGCAATTGGAGTAAATGTATTCCCCTAGGATAGGGAAAGAAACTTGACATTTTGGTTTGCGAGTTAGAAATTGAACCGGCTGATTGAATCGTGTACTGCGATTTTAAAGCTGTGATTTTTAACTGAGCTTTGCTGAAATAATCTGGCTGGCATTGCAAGAGTGTATTTGGGTGTTCTTTTGCGTTTTGCTTGGACTGACGAAAGCTGGAGAAACTGCTCAAAGAATTCGTTTTTATGTAATTGTGGAGTCGCGGAGAGGACGGCTCAAACTTTAACATTGAAATTGATTTATCAAATGATTAGGAAGTGTACCCACTTTTGAGGTTTATCCATCCTAGCTTTACAATATCTGAATGTGACAAATTTTCAAACCCGAAGTAGCGGTCTCGAGCCTGGAGATTATCTAAACATGAATCGATCTACCCACAAACATGAATCAACATCTCAAATGTAGTTAATTTCACTGTTCTAAAATTCCTTGCCTAATTCCATCTAGGCCCGCCTAGGTGATAAAAGGTGCTATTCTGCCTAGCTTTCCAGCCCGTCTAGGAGACCGTCTAATCCATCTAAACATCCGTTTAGGCCGCCCAAGTGTTAGGCGGTCCCGCTTCACTTAGGAACCGCCTAGCGTTCTAAAGGAGGACTGCCTAGCGTTTTTAAGAACACTTGGATTAATTTAGAGTTTGATGCAGTTTTGTTCGAATTGGTTCAAATGCCATTTTGTGTGGATCCATTCAATTCAATCTCGACAAGCTCGTGCTATTAAAGTTATTGATTTATTGAGGCATAGTTTGGTTATGGGAAACTTATTATATTAGATGGGGATGTGAATGCAGATTTTGATACCTCGTACGATAAAGAAGAGAGTTTTTCCATAGTGATCTATTGAACAATCCCTATATAATGAAGGCACATCATTTGCTTTGCTCCTGTGTTATTAAATTAGATGCACAATGTGTCACTTTGATGGCTTAAAAAAAGGCATACAAGCAGAAGAAAAGTTTGTGTTTGTGACAGTACAATCTACAGCAAAAGAGCATCAATGTTCCGCTTGCCTTCTGGCCCATTGTACCATGAAGTAACATAGTCCCCATACACTACCTCACGGAAGCGTGGAGGCCCAAATTTCTCTACAAGCTCTGAGGCTGGAGCGATCATCCTCGTCTTGGAAGGGTCATGGAAAGTTGCTATTGATAGCCTTGCTCTGTTTGCATTTGTTACAGCCCGATGTACAGCACTCTTATATGCTCCATTAGTAATCACCTATAAAAAAAAAGTGAAACATTGTACAAGGACTAAAAATAAGGTCGAGTATAAGTAAAACATTCATTAGTAACATAAATGCCCAGTCACGATATTATAGCCTACTGCCTGGAACATAAAGATTGTGGACGTCAAATATATTAAACACATTCAGCAAATTAGCTTCTGTTCGATCTTGACAATCAAGGTTTTGCTATTGACTAATGATTCAGGCATTAGATGCATAGATCAAGGTAGCATAAACCCACAAGTCACATACATGTACCATAGATAAACCTTAAGAGTCAAATAATTGAAGGTAATTATTTTTTTTTTTACAAGACAAATCTGGAAATCGGTAACCCGATAATCCAGCAAGAGAAAACAGCACAACAACGGCAAACCATCAAACAAGATTGAAGATAGCAAGCAAGTAAATTCTAAGCTAACGATGTTCGGATCATCAATCAATAAAAGATAAATTATCTATAGACAAGCATTTCTGTCCAATGGTTGGATTTGGTGTGGACCAAGAAGTGTTTAAACATTTAAACCCACTCTGGGAGGAGGGAAAACATTATTATGTTGCTTTAGAAGACCAAGATGGAAATCTGCAGCAAAAAATAAGATTATGGTTATGCAACAAAAATATGAATAGAAATGGAATAAGAGAAGCACCTCAGTTTGGTCAGACAAAAGCACAACAATTGCATCAGATAAAGGCTTCACATTCACCCATTCTCCATCCTTTAAGACCTCAAGACCTCCAACATCGTCCTGGATAAGAAGAGTAATGGCACCTATGTCTGAGTGAGATTGCAGGCCAAGTGTTAGCTCAGGCTGTGGGCAAGGTGGATAGTAGCTAACAGTGATGTTCTGGTAGAGTTCCCCGACAGCTTTCTCAATGCATGAAGATTGTGCACCAAGGCTCTCAGAGATAAAACCTAACAGTTTGCAGGCAAGAATTTTCACCTGATCACTGTACTCTTCCACAATTCTCCTGCTCAATTACATTTGAGGTATAGTTAACTCTCCTGATCATCAGATAATGCTAATTTTCTGCAAATTTACAGTGGCATACAAACTATCCATCTACAAACAGACACCAAAATCTCGAATATACCAATACAGATTACGAAAGCAAAGCATGGATTATAATGTAATTTGAGCAAGAAGACGGATGCAGGTCGCCTAATATATGAAGCACAAAGAGTCAACATTTTGCTCAGATCAAACTCCAGCTTAGAACTTGTTATATAGCAGGTTGCAAATCTCAATATAGCGTACATTGATATCTTCTGCGCATTCAGAAGTAGAAATCAATAGGAACTTTGAATTTACCTATAATTGGGAGGAAAATCAGGCCAACGAGAGGGATTTCGGCGAGAAAGAGGGAAAGTGTGGTGATCGAAGTAATCTCTCCAATCCAAGACCGAATCGTCGGTTTTGCTCACCAGCATCCGAGTCCCGTACCCCTCGGTGGCGGCGGCGCTCGGATCGCAGGAGTATTTCAACTTCTCGGCGACATCGGAGCCCTCAAAGAAGGCTAAGCCGGCGCCTCTCATCTCGTCCAGCAAGCGAATCGGGATGCCGTGGTTGATCAATTGGAACGCTCCCCATTCCCGGCAAGCCCGGCCGATTTCGGCGCGAACGTCGCCTGCGCCGGAGAAATCGATGAGGGGAAGGGCGTCGTTGGCGGCGGAAGCGGGAGTTGGGCGGAGCTCCGGTGGTTGGATGTACTTAAGTGGGACATTGGAGACCCCGGATTGAACAAGAGATTGGACTCTGGCTTCCATTTGGTGGCGAGAAATTACCGAGGTACAAAGGGGATGAATAAAAACGTAGTACTGAAAGGTCCGCTTAAACGGACAGAGGGTGTTTTTTCTAGTGGTAATATAATAATGTTGGCTAACAGCCTGTTTGGTTGCTTGTTTAAGGCCCCGTTCGGATGCGGCATCTTCGAGCGGAAGAGCGAGCGTGATGTAGCATCTCGGAGGAACAGAGGTGTTTGGCAGCAGCGGGCGCCAGTAGCGGATTCTGAGGAAGCTAGCGGAAGGACGCTAGTTTCGCCCCCTCCCCCAACTTCTTCTCAAAAGCTACCCTCCTCCATCAAAAAAGCCCCTTGAAATTACCTTCCGATACCCCTCTTGAAGCCACTTTTTTATCCCCAAGTTCGATTGACTCCAAAGCCTAGCTCAGCGACCTCTACCCCTCGAAGCCAGTTCGATTGTCCAAAACCTAGATCGGCGACGTCTTCAGAGGCGATTTCCGGAAACAGCTGGTGAAGATAAGTGCTCACTCGCTAGATCTTTTGCCTCTATAACTCTATTGTATGTTGAACTTGTGCCTCAGTTGTATGTCGTTAGGGAGCTGGATCTAGGTCCCTTGATAGCTCGATTTCATCGATTTTTGGAACTGGTGGTTACAACCCATGAATTTGTTGTTTGTTAAACGATTTTATTGGCCTCCTTGTCCGGATTTTGATGTGCATCTGGTTTAGGTATTATTGTTTAGGTTAAACAATTGGTTAGTTGCAGATTCAAAGATATGAGCTAGCTTGTCCGGATTTTGATGTGCATCTGAATGTTTTGGCCTCATTTGTTGATTAATCTGATAAATGAGCTAGCTCAATTCCATCTGGATTGCTGTTTATGTAAGACAATTGGATTGCTAAGGATTTCTGTTTAGGCCTCCTCCTCATCAGAAACTGATAAATGAACTTTTTATCAGATTCACCTTGAACCCTAATTACCCATTTGCAGGGATCCTGTGAACTGTAATTGTTAAGCTGATGTCGCACTTTGTAATAAAGGGATTGTTGCTATGATTTGGCTTTGTTAGCTAGCTATCTACCTCATATAAAAACTAAACTCTCTCTATGTAAAATTCATCTTTTGAAGCTATGAAAATTTATGTTCGTATGGAGGTTCTCTTTTATTCTCATTCTTTCTCTGAGTGTTCTAGTGTGAATTGATTGTTCTTCTTCAATCATCAATAGTGAAAAGGTGAAGCTTTAGATTAGGTTTCTCATGCCTCATCTGGCTTAGGCTTTGTTTGAGCTTCAAATTAGCTAGCTATCTACCTCATAGAACCCTGCCTATCCAACACATTTTCACCTAATATACATTGATCAATCCTGGTTTGCATAGGGATTGTGCACAACTATGGTGTCTCAGGATTAATGGAGTGAAGAAGGCGATAGTCTGGCGTTCTCTGATGGCCAATTCTATAATGAAGAGGTAAATTGAACATACTTTTTCCTCAATACTCATGAAATGAAGATATAAGTATGGTTTATGTAGGCGTGTGCTTAGTATGTAATGTAGTAAGGCAATAAAGGTGCATTAGTCTGGTTTGTTATTCGTATTTCAAGCAATGAAAATGATGTCATAAGAAGTTAGTTTGGTGTGGTTTATTATTTGTATTTCAATACTCATCAAATAAATATGTAATAGTGTAACTTCAGGTTTAGGACTCGTCTCTGTTGTTTTTCACATACTCAAAAGTAATGCAGTATTTGAAGTTTTACAGAAATTGCTCTCGTTCAAATCAGCTAGGTTAATCATATGTATGAAGTCCATTTTTTTTTATCATCCAACACATCATTATCAAGTGTTCATGGGGTAATTGTTGTCTATTTTTCTTCTATAGTTCAATTCTAATGAGGAGGAAGAACAACTACTTCACCGAGATTTAAGCGAGCAACCATGTTGCAAACGTCTGCAGGAAGTAGCAATGCGTCATAAGCATCGAGCTGATGATGCTAAGAGGTATGTGGCATTGTTGAAAACGAGCCTCCAAGCACAGGTTCACAAGACTGATGAGCAGGTTGAACTCAATGAAGAGTTTTCAACCTGTATAGTCGAGCGTTCCTTGGAGCATGACAAGGCAATCCAAGTTGTTACCCGTTGGAAAATATGCATCATTTCCCTCATGTTCATGTGCATGTTGTTTCTTGTTTATCCATATAATTCGTTTCCCTTTATTCTGTGTATCATGTTAAGTTTGTTTGGAATTTAGATGTATGTGTGGTACGGAAAATCAAAGAAGACTCATTGTGTGTGAACTTATGTTTATTTGTTTGTACTTGAATATTGCCTTTCATGGCTTATTTATGATTTACAATTATTGGTATCTTTATGGTTTCATACATAGAAATACATCATATTAATTAATTGTAACATAAATGTAGATAAATGTAGATTCATAATGTATACAAATATTTTTCATATAATAGTTAATTGTAACATAATTGTAGATTCATAATAAGAAATTGATAATGTAACTTATCATATTATTTCCCCCTTTAAGTACATATTATTTCTATATAATGCACATTTCTATATAATGCAAAAGTAAATTACCATGTATAATATTTTATATTTATGAGATATTCACCTTTTGATTATTATAATGATTTCTTCCCCTTTAAATACAATCCCACTCCCATCCATTCTCCATCACTCGAGCACTCACAAAAAAACATCTCCTTGGAAGGAAGATTCGAAGGTATCCTCACTTCCTTTGATTTTGTTCATGTTTGTAGTATTCCTATAATTCTTACTAGATACATTATAATGTTGTCATGCCTTGAACAGATGACGGATAACTTCGTTTGGACAGTGGACCTAGACAAGGTATTTCTCCAACTTGCCCTCCAAGCCATTAGGAGGGAGAAAATGCATCCTCATCAACCCATACATTTCTGGGAGTTGGCCAATCAGTTCTACGATGCAACTGTGCATAGGAGGCTTAACATCGAGCTCCGGTTTAGGTTTGACTTTCACCGGACCCAATGGCGTGCCTGTGTCCGGTTCAAGGAGCTTGGAGGTCAAGATCACTGGGACTTGACCACCGGGAAAATCCAGGGTGATGCAGCATGGTGGACTTGGATGATAGAGGTATGTGTTCATATCCATGTCAAATTTTTTGTTGTTTATAATCTTACATATACATCTCTTATTGATTTTTACCTCTCATATTGCAGCAATGCCCTCGCGTAAGGCGATTTCGGGCTAAAGGGCTAGACCTAGAAATTAGCCTGCTTTGGGAGCAATTGTTTGGGATGCAAGACAACCCCCCGGCTGAGGTGGAGAGCGATGATGAGGCGCCGGACAGCGATGATGACGATGCAGAAGGACATCCTCTAGAGAGCGTTGCTTTCGAGGCTGGACCCAGCCTGCGTCGTGGGGAATCTTCATCTTAGGTATGTGCCTTTTCTAGCCATTCTTCATGTTGAGTAGGTTACTTATAGTTTGGAATATAGTTAGAAGTGAATGGGTTGCATGGAACACTTAAAAATTTTCAGGTTGTAGTGTGGGTGATTAGGCATGAAAAAACGAAAGTGAATGGTTGACTTGGTTTGCATTAAAAGTACCAACATTGAAAATGGAAGCATGCAGTCTCGAATTGTTGATTTGTGGGTGCTCGAATTGTTGGTTAGAAGTTCTAACATTGAACTAATGACAGGTTGCATGCAAAAAACCTGAACTCTTGGTTAAAAACATGATTTATGTTGGTTTGGTTTGCATTAAAAAATGGAAGCATGCAGTCTGTTTTTTACAAGACTGTTGGTGCACGATATTTTAGAAAGATGTGGTATTTTTTGAGACTGTTGGTACACGAGAAGACAAAGTTACAATTCCTTGATTTGGCCATGCAATGGTGCAATGTAGGCCTTTATCAGAAACCTCCTACCTTGGCTTTGGCACGGGTGACTGTGAAAGAATCAAAGTTGTGCAGTTGTGCACAGTTTTTATGTTGTAGCATTTATTTGCTTTTTGCCTTTTTTGGGGGGGTAAAAATCAGGGGAAAAGGGAAATGTTTTTTTACCTAGCTAGGACTGAATTTTACCTGCGCAACAAACCTACTTTTTATGCTTTTTTTATACCATTCAATGCATTGACAATGCTACTTTTGGCATAATGCAGGTTGGCATCACTTGTCCGGTTATTGTGGAAGCTTTGGCATACACCAACTAAAATCTCCAGCTTGTCATGTGAACATTGAGTTCATTTTATGGTGTCAGTTTTTATGTGAACTTCAGTTTATGGTGGTAGTTTTTAGGATCATTTCTGAAAATGCTATGTTGTGTAATACGGACTTGAACGCCTAATTGTTGTGTGCGAGTGGTGCATGGATGCACCAAAAAAACATTTTGTTTGTTTGTTGAAAAATGCATGTGTGTGTTTAGGTGTGTGAAAGGTGGTTGTGCAGGTTTTTGAAGCGCATTTTGAAATTGGGACAAGTGGTACTTAAGTTTGCCATACGAGACCATGTAGCCGAGCTTGTCCGGGTAACCTTTATCGACGAGATAATACCGTCCTTCATTAACATACGGAAAATAGTAGTTACCTTGACTGCAAATGTTAAAGTTCAGCATAGAAATAGTAATAATTTTGAATGATGTACCCGGTGGCAGATGAGGGAAGTTCATTGCGGGTGTCGAAAGAGCGTGTTCAAAAACTCGGGCATCATGAGCACTCTCTTCCCAGCCAGCAGATAGAAATGTGAAGAGCATGTCGAAGTCGCAAACTGCCATGATGTTCCATGAGCAAACATGTTTCCGATTCCGATAAGGCATCTGGTCAACTCAAGTTATGCATGTTGTAACATGGGTCCCATCTATGCACCCAATTGCTCCCTAAACGATACATTAACATAGACATATTATAGTAAAACTAATAAAACGCCTAATTATATGACATTCGAAATCTAATGACACCTTGAACAGAGTGTAACGATTGTCGTTCAACACCTTATCGGGAATTTCTTTGAACTCCGGATAATGGGGCCGTAGTAGACGCCTAGCGAGACCCTCGAACTCATGCATCCTACTAGTGATAGCGTCTATGACATCATGCAACACACGACTAATTGTGTCATCGAAATGCTGGAACCTCTCACATACGGCTCTGTTAGACACCCCCAAAGAAATAGTGTATAGTAGAATGCCAATCTTCTCCATCACACACATATGCTTAGAAGGCCGGAGACCATGCTTGGATTGTATCTCGTCACACAACTTCTGAAACACGTGCTTCTCCATTCGAAAAGCATTAATGCATTTAACCTTGGACTCGGATTCCATTATTTCTCTCAGCCATAAGTACCCCGTCAATGGCGACGTGTAGCATGGTGTCTTGTGCATATATTTGAGGTAGTACCCCTATAAAAGACAACGTTGCCGTTGCATAAACAAAAACCACGCAATCATTATCTTCTGACGCTGACTAAGCTGCCTAACTGGTGCACGAGGCATGCTTCTTGCCCTGTAGTTCAGCTACATTCACAGAGGCACGAAATTAAAAATAATCCCAAACTAATAACACAATGACAACCGTAACCTTACCATAAAACTCACACATTAATATAAGCATAGTCAATCCCAAACTAATCCATATGAGGTTACGAAAATGGCATCCGATCAACACAAACCAAAAAATTCTCAAACAAACTTCAAACAAGCTAACAATCCTCACCCAATCACAAAGAAAATAAGCATCCATTATGGCCTAAACTAGAATATAAGTGTACAACAAATAAGCTAACAATCGTCAATCGGTCTTCTTCGACGCTTCCTTCTCAGCAAACTTGTACCATAACCAAGCGATCCTTGCATCATCATTCTTCAATGTCAGAAAGACGCAGCGGATGTTCTCATTGTTCAACTGATCCACCGTATAACACCATAGACCACCGTACTCTTCTACCATTCCGGCGGTGACCATCCCTTCAAGAACCTTCATTGCTTCATCAAGCTCGAAAACCCGACTTGTGCCCTGCATTTCCTTACCTTGTAACTACCCCTCCAAGAGTGTCACAAACTGCTCACCTTGTTGTGCAGTAATAACCAATTGATCCTGGAAGAAGGCGGTCCCCGATTGTTTCTTTATATGCTTAGGCATTCGTTGGCTAGTACCGTTGTTGGGTTGATGCAGAGTTGGAGAGTTGGTTGCTTGCTGAGAAGCAGTCGCTTGGCCTGGTGTGTCAGTGAAGTCCCGAAGCAAATCATCCTCATCCAACTCGTCATCCATTCCTAGGAGGTCCTCAAAACCACTTACCCCAGAAACACCAGATTGTGAACCTGGCGTTTAGGACTCGTCTGTTGTTATAGCTGGGGGATCCATTGTGGTTACGACAACATGTTGGCCCGAGGCACATATGTTGCCGAAGACGCAATCCCAAAGATCACTCAACTCCGGGTCGGGACGCTTTTGTCGAAATCGTTTGTACTTTGCCTTTTCCTGTCAATTATTCAAGACCACTATAAATAACTAGGCAAGCTTCCCATAATATGAAACAACAAGTTACCCTCAAATTCACCCATGAAGCTTACCCTTATCTTTAGCTCCCATCATTTAGGATCCGCTGTAATTGTTCCATCTGTCGGGTTCCATCCTACACCGGTTTCTTTGTACCGTAAGCCAACCCAAAGTTTCCAAATCTTTTTCACGTAGTCAAATTTGTTCTTCGCCTTATCCTTATCAATCTTCCGGGTGTTCTCATGGCTAAACTTCTCCGCAATCTCAACCCATTGAAAGTGAGTGTCCTTCCCATTTTGCTTGTGATATTGTAGACAAATTGACATTAGTGCTTTCACCTATTCATCACTCCAAGCAACACCCTTACCATCAACGCCCTTTCCCTTCGCTTTCGCACTTGACTCAGCCATTGATCCTAGTTCCTTTTGAAGCACACACATTGCATAAAACAACACACTAACAAACTCATCTATTCCGAAGCCAATAATGAGCAATTAACAACACACAACTACATTCGAATAAGCCTAATTTCTGGATTTAATTCACTAATTTTCAACAGTCGTGCACAACCTCAACCTAATTTGATGTCACTACAGCATAACTCTCAATTTGTCACAAGCTCGACCTAATTTCATATTTTTATCACGAATCGAGTAATCAAACATTGGATGTCACTATCTCTACATCATACAAATTCTATGTTCAATATCCCACAAATTCTCCAATTTGGCATCGTTAATTTCATTCAAACAACAAGCCAATGCATACACGCAAACGAGATTGAAGTGTCTTTTACTTACCAAGTTTGATTCAACCGTGAAACCTCCTGCCTTTTCCGAAATCACCGCTTCCTCGACCTCCGGCGGCGCCTCCCCTATCTCAGCTTTTCTCCGGCGGCGCCTACCCTCGCTGGGTTGGACCTCAACTTTGATCAATGGCGACCTCGACGCAGGTCAGCTGGAGTGGAAAACACTGGAATGGAGTTCGAAGTAGCCTTGTGAGAGTGTTATTTTGGGGGTTACAAAATCACGTGACATGCACATGAGTCGAATTGAGGGGCATTTTTTTGTTATGTTGGGGCAATTTTTTTCATTTCAGGTAGCTTTTTTTCCATTCAACTACTAATTGCCAAACACTTTTTTATCCATTCCGCTAAAAAATTTAGTTTCAGCTTCTACTAATAATCCAGCTACTAGCTCCAGCTTCATCTAGATTCCAGCTCCAGCTAGGTACGTCAAACGGAGCCTAAATTAGAGAAAGGGAGGGGAGGGGAAAAAATTAAAAATAAGAAAATGAGGGGAGGAGAGAATTTTCTTAAAATTCTGTTTGGTTAGAAGGGAGGAATAATAATCCTTTGTTTGGTTAAATTTATACTCGTTGCGTTCTATTCTACTTGTTCTTTTAGATTTTTCACATATATTAAGAAACACATTGAAAATATAAAAAATATCATTGAAAATCCAAAATTTTCTAAATATAATCACCAATTAATTACTAACTACCCTTTATAGCCAATAGAGATAGATAGATAGATAGATAGATAGATAGATAGATAGAGAGAGAGAGAGAGAGAGAGAGAGAGAGAAGTCAATATGAACAATAAAAATACTAAATGGACAAGTTTTGTTGAACAAAATTTTGAGGTTAGAAAGACAAGTAGAATAGAACGGAGGGAGTAATTTAGAAGGAAAGGAGAGGAAATTGCGTTAATATTGTTATGTCATTCAATTTAGTTTGACTTAAGTTGCATTAATATTTTTATGCCATTTATTTTAGTTTGACTTTAGCACTTGTTAAAAATTCAAGCAATGTTTTATTATTTTTATGGGATTTAGTTTAGTTTGATTTTAACCATATATAATTACCTTAGTTTATGTGTCTGCATGATGACTAAACTAGAATCAACAATCCTATTGATGGGAAGATGATACTTATTTAGTTTTGCATTAAGCATAATAACATTATTTCCATAAAGGGAATCGTTCAAGCTCAAATAACAACAATGCAGAATAACATCATATAAAAATAACTTATACATCAATTTTTCTTATTCTTTTTTATTTCTTTCAGTGTTCATGCCAATATATTTATATATGTTCTAAGAATAATAAGTTGATTGAAGATTAAATAATTACTACGTAACACTCTTTTTTTTTGAACTCTACCCGATTGATCAACTAATACATATATAATACATATATGATATAAGGTCCGGTTCAGGTGCGAATGGGCGCCCAGGTTCGAAATAAGAAAGAACAGGAGCCGTTGGATCAAGAAAAATCAATGGCGCTGATCATTTCACTTAAAAGGGGGAAAAACGGCATGGGCAAATAATTTGCAAATTATTCGCGTATTTTTGAAAAAAAACGGAAATAGGACACGCGTCCAGATTATCCATCAGTATTGTGGATTAGTTCATCAATAATGTGGATTTTTTCATCAAAACTGTGATTTTGTTCATCAAAACTTTGATTTTGTGCAATAAACTATTGCATGTGCATAAAAAAACAATTGTTTGTACATAAAAAATGAACAAATGTGTATCAAAATTACATGCAATATGTTCATCAATATTGTGATTTTGTTCATAAAAGATGAAAATATTTAATCATTGGTTTTGACATGTTTGTTCATCGGTTTGTGCATATTTGTTCATTAGTAACATCAATTTGTTCATTGGTTTATGCATATTTGTTCATTGCCTTTTTCATATAATTGTTCATTACTAAATGCATATTTGTTCACTACTAACCTCAATTTGTTGACTTCTATGTGCATATTTGTTCATTAATAACATCAATTTGTTCATAGCTAAATAAGGCACAAGAACTCCTCTTCGATTTGTTGCTATCTCGTTCTCTTAGCATACTCCATATTATTGCAAAGTCAAATTCATCATCTATTATCTTTTGCATTCAAGTTTCTACATCAAACTTATCTTATTTTGGTAGTATATTAAGCACTTCTTTCGTATTGACAAGTTAGCCTTAAAGCACTTCATTCGTATTATATTTTGAATTCAAGATACTCTTAAAGCAGAAAATAAATGCAAAAATGCACAAATAGATAGTTCTAAATGTACAAGTTGATGGTATTAATAGTCCTAAATGTACACGTTGATAGCATTGACACATAAAACATAAGTTTATTTCAATTCACAAATAAGGGTATAATAATGAACAAATAAAGTTATATCAATGAACAAATAAGGGTAAAACCATGAACAAATAGGGTATATCAATTAACAAATAATGGTATACCAATAAACAAAAAAGAAGTATACTAATGAACAAATAATGGTATACCATGGGTATATCAATGAACAAATACGAGTATATAAATGAACAAATATGGGTATATCAAAACTAATTATATGTGCATAAAAAACTACATAATATTGTATTCCTACACATTCGCCCGTGTCGTATTTTATTGAAAAATACGCGAATAATATGGGAAACATTCGCCCGTGTCATATTTTTTTCAATGAATGTTTAATCAGGGATATTGATTTTTTGGAATGAACGAGCGAGATTTATTCTTATTTATCACACAAGCGCCCATTCGCACGGGACTCTTTCTCTATGATATATGATCCATATGGGCATTATCAATGAAGATGGTCTGACATTTTCCCCTCACTAGTTCTTTATTAGTTGATCTAATTATGGTATATTGGAAGATAAAAAATTATAGCATTTTTTGGCTTTACTTTAAGATGCAAATCTAATGCGTGCACATGAAAAATGCTAACAAATGTGAACTAAGTGAGGGTCCATGGGTTCACACTTTTGTAGTTTATTATGTATTTTTACTATGACAATGTCTTATACTACTTAATTCAAAAAGATAGTCGGATATCAAACCTAAATTAATTCTTTCCACACCTCTTCGTCTTCCTCCAATGTCTTTGTCATCGGGTTCCATCCAAATCCACTAAAACCTTTGAATGCATCATAAGTTTTCCCAAATATCCTTTTCAAAGTTTTACTCCGATTTTTTATTTTGTCTTTATCAATTTCTTCATTCTGCGTCTTTGAACGAACTTCTAGAATTACTTCAGAAAAAGCAGGAGAGGTAAATTGACCATTTACCCTATTTCCTTTGATGACTTGATCAATCAGTGCATCTAGAAGAATTCCATCCATCAATGTTGTCCATTGCAATGACACCTTTTTCAAATTGAGCATTATCTCGGGGCTATAGATATTATCCTAGATATAGCATATATAAAATATGTTAATATAATATTGATGTTAAGAGAGATAACAAATTGATTACGTAATTTAAATGATCATACAAAATCAATTAGTCATACTACCATATAAAAACTTAAATAACAACACTACACAAATAGCAAACATCAACAAGGAATTTGCGAGGTTCTAAAATAAACTAAGATAATAATATGAAAAACCTATCTGCGTTGATATGCTTCACCACATTTAAGTAGCTATGCTATCATGTTTTTCTACTCCTAACCTAATATCCTCTGCATCTTGAATTCTTGAATTATCCCTAGTTTCAGGCACCCGAGGTGGAATTGGTTGGCTTTGTAGCTCCCTATCAACCTCTGAAATTAAGTCCCTATCTGGATTCGTAGCCATTATGAAATTATGCAGAATGCAACATCCATAATCATACATTGCATTTCAAAAGGAAGTGTTTTCTCATTAGCACTTCTTATAATTGGAAACCTCTTTTTAAGAACACCAAACGCTCTCTCAATCGCATTGCGTAAGGAAGCATGATGAAGATTAAACAACTCTTTAGGATTTCTTGGCCCTTGTGATGAATACTCTTTTAAGTGATAACGTTCTCCTATATATGGAGTAATCAAGCCACTTCTTAACATAAATCCAGCATCAACCAGGTAATACTTACCTAAAAAAGTAAGACACTATTAGCCTTATGTAATTAAGTTAATGTTCAACTTGAGATTGTCAAAGGATTTTACCTGGGGGAATTATTAAATTATCCTCCCTTGTTAACGCATTTTTGATGATTTTTGAATCTGATGCCATCCCTTCCCAACCGGACAAAATATATGTAAATTGCAAGTTAAAGTTGCATGCAGCTAAAACATTTTGAGTTGGCATATCTTTTCGACCCCTAAAGCTTGTGGCATCTTGGACATGCACATTTGCTCGTATATGTGTTTCATCAATTGTTCCAACAAAATCCCAATAAATATGAAAATGAAACTTCGTTGAAAAAAGGATTTCATATTTTTATATGGTCATTTTAAATGTGAATATTCATGAGTTTTTTGTTATTTACCTAAAAATAAGGGTAAAATCTTCTACCATTGAGGATTTCAGGTGGGATTTCAAGACCAGTAGGTTGTATCAAATAGTCTTCATTCAATGCTAAAATTGCTCATAGTACCTTATGGAATTGACGACTAATTGTTTCTCTAGAACGACGGAATAAGAAAGAGATTATACGATTCTTGAATTGATGGGATAGAATCAGAAAAAACCTAGCCACTTGTTCCTGAAGTGTAGAGTGGCATGTTTGTTGAAGAAGCTCTTTGCATTTAAGGATTTCACATAGGCTTTGGAAAACATCGGGTGACATTCTCATGATACTTTTACAATAAGTCTCATTTTTAAGACCTCTCATTATAGTAACACGCTCTTCTTCTCGTTCATCAATAGTTTCATTTTCTAGTTCGTTATCACTTTCCCTCCCTTTTATGACATTTTGGAAGGTCATCATGTACACACATAATAGCATAACAACAATCCTTTGTAAGTGACACAAATACTCCACAAGATCGAAAAATTCATCATCAGAACTTTCAGCTTCGACATTGATTCCATTCATCTAAAATATAAAAAACTATTATTGACAATAGCTTAAAATCAATCATAAAAAAACATATTCATATATAACATAAACTAAATATACACATCAAAACATTATATACAACAGAGAAATCAATTATAAAAAATAAACCTATTCATATATAACATAAACTAATATATAAACATCAAAACATAATATACAACAGATAAATCAAAATAAAGAAATCAATCATAAAAAATAACCTATTCATATATAACATACACTAAATATATAAACATCAAAACATTTGCTTGTTGGGTCAGCCCAATTCAATCCTTTTTATGGGCCAAGCCCACATATTTTGCTGGCATTTCTCCTCGTACAAAGTAAAGCATGTATACATGCATTCAGGTCACTGAAATACTATATAGATGGTACGCATAAATCATATAAAGCATGGATACATGCATTCAGCTCACTCAAATACTATATGGATCATACACATAAATCATATTTAGACATATATATGTAACGTGGCGTGTTATCTCTTGTTCACCATCAACAGATATACAACAGAGAAATCAAAACAGAGAAATCAATCATAAAAAATAAACCTATTCATATATAACATAAACTAAATATATAAAAATCGATGAGATACTATACAACAAAGAAAGTCAACCTAGCAAGTTGAGAAAACTAACCTCCTCTTGTGCACGAGTCTTCTCCTCCAAAGCAGACAATGATCTGGAACAAATGTCACGATAAATACTTCAGTAGTAGCCGAAAGATTAACTTTGAATAAGAGATACAAAGTATTATAAGGGTCGTGAATAAATCATTAAGCACAAATTACCTTTAAAACCATTAACTCTTGAGAAGAACGGCATATCTGAGCATTTTTAAAGTGTTTTAGAATACCTATTAATGAAAATATAATTATTAAAATTGTAACAAACAAACATCTAATCTCTAATATTACGTAACAACTTGTTTACTCTTTCTCATTCAGATATGCATTATGATTTTAAATTGTAAAATTTGAAATTCAGTCTCACAATTTTTACGGGATACTTGTTATCTCAACAAATATGTCATCCAAATTAATCTTTTTCTTGATATTAAAATGTAATAAAATCTCTTTATAAAAAAAAATTGACAAAAATATCTTTTACCAAATTTGTTAGCAGTAGCGAGAGTTTCCAAAAAAATTGGTAGACTTCTTTGAATCTAACTACTTCTAGATAAGATCAAATCAATTATTAATGATCTTTTCCTTAATTCTATTGATATATATTGCACATATCTTGATTTATTATATTTTCTTCTGTTGGGACGTTGTTGGGACCTCTGGTTCTAAGCAACGGGTCAACGATTTACTTCTCTTTAAGTTTTGATAATGACAAATACCATAGGGAACTAATGTGGTTTGTTCAAGTATTTCTAAGGAACACAGGTACAGCCAAGAACTCCTATGAATGACAAAGCCACTAATGCCACAATGAAGAGTTTCCATCAAGGGAACTCTGAAGTGGAAAGTTCCCATGAAGTGGGAACTCCCAGAAACAAACAAGAAAACACAAGCTTACAACGATGAAGAGTTTCCATCAAGGGAACTCTGAAGAAGTCAGTTCCCATGAAATGGGAACTCACATGTGAAGACAACGACCGTTCAGCGCAGATCGCGGGATTCTGTCTCAGACAGCCAGAGGGAACAGTCTGAGGATCAGACTGTCACGCTTCATCCAACGGTCCGATTGATTCAAGAAGTTGACCTAGTTCAAACCAAAGTCACATGTGAAGAAAGTACAACTTGGGCATCAAGCAAAGGGCATTTTGGACACAAACGAAAGATGCGACTGCCCAAGACAAATGGACTATAAAGCCAAATGAATAGTACTCGGTCTGAGTACTTCTCCCAGAACTTAAAAACACCCACATCAGAGAAAAGAAAGAAAAGGAAGAGAAGTCCCCGCCGGCGAGTGTGTGATCTCGACGACGGTGAAGCTGAAGTTCCCTGGAGCAAGGGAACTGAGAAGTCAGCTAGGTTTGAGTTACTTGTGTTTTGCTGTTGTGAGCTTAGGAACTCAGTTGAGAGGATTTACTAGTGTTGCTAGAGTTAGGAAGAACTTGTAGGAACAGAGAAGTGTAAATCCGGCTGTGTAACTAAGGAACAAAGCAATTAATATAAGTAAGTCATTCAAAATCCTCCAAGCGGAGGTAGAGGTTTACCCATACAACTAGTTGGTTGTAGTGGGGTTCCTCTATAAAGGAACTGTGCCTTTCACTGTTTTTATTACTTGCGATTATTTACTTCCGCTGCCTTGGGAACAACTTAATTGCCAGTTCCCAAGCTCACTGCTAACCGATTACGATCCAACAATTGGTATCAGAGCTAGCGCTCTAGATTTGTGTTTGCATCGCAGGTGCCAAAATGGCTCAGGAACTTACTCAGGTGGTGAACAATACCAGCAAGCCGCCAAGGCTTATAACAGGAAGATTTGAAAGCTGGCAACGCGACATGAAAGATTGGATGCGTGGCCAAGACTACCAAGCCTGGTGCGTCATCGAAAGGGGGAACTTCGAAATCGATCCAGCTATTGTCAACGATCTCTCAAAGTGGGGTCCCAACGAGTACAAGTGCATGGAGGCAAACTACAAAGCAAAACAGTATCTAAAAAGGTCCATGTGCGTACAAGATTATGACAGGGTTGCCAACCTTGACACAACCAAGGAAATGTGGGAAGCCATCCAACAAATGCACGTTGGGAACTCAGATCTCAGAGAAGATCTTCAAATGAACGCAAAGAGGGAGTTCTACAACTTCCAAATGGAGATGGGAGAGTCCGTCGATAGCTACCAATCCCGGTTTGAAGGACTTTGCACTAAGATGGAAGGATTGGGGATCACAAAAGAAGAAATCACCCACAAAATGAAGGTCCAACAGCTCTTCAATGGATTGACTGGAGAATGGGCAAATGAAAGAACGATGTTCAAGGAAAACCCAGAAAATCGAACGCTTATGCTCCATCAAGTATTTGGAAAGTTAGTGGGACATGAGAAGAGGAAGATCGATGATAAGGAACAAAGTCGAGCTCATCGAGGGAACGCACTCAAGATCGAAAAAATGCTCAAATCAACCCAAGAACAACATGAAGACTCCGAAGAAGAAGAGGATGAAGAGCTAGTCCTTGTGACAAGAGCTCTTCGAAATTTCTACAAAGGAAAGTCTCAACGGAACAGTGGGAACTGGGGAAAGGGACAGAGTTCCCAAAGAAAGCCCACAGAGAAGGATCTCTCAGAAGTGACTTGCTACAAATGCAACAGGAAAGGACATTTTGCGAAGGAATGTCCACAAGGAACTGAAGGCAGAAAGCAAGGAAAGAAGGCCTACATCGCTACTTGGAGCGATGATGAAGACGAAGATCCTGAAGCATGGGCACTCCCAGACATGTGTGACATGGCCATAGGAGAAACCACTGGGGAACAACCCAGTGAGGTAACCACTGAAACTGTTCTTGATTCCTTGAGTAATTATGAAAAACCTGAATTGTTGAAAATTCTTTCAAGTCTTGTTAAAGATAACATAAAACTGCAAAACAAGTTGGAAAAACAGGAACACATAAATTCTCAATTAGTTGGTCTTGAGCCCTGTCCCAACTGCATATCCCTTCTAGAAAAACTCAAGTCCCATGTGTCTCACATCGTAGATCTAGAAGGAGAAATCAAAACTTTAGAGAAAGATGAGAACACCCTCCTGCAAAACCTGAGTAAGACTCCCGAACATCCTGAAGCCTCTAGTTCCCAAATTAAGTTTGTCCCAGCCAGACATGGCATAGGATACAAAGGTGAGTGCTCCAAGAACAGAAAGTCACCCCTGAGCGAACATGAGATCCATGAGTGTAGGGCCTTAGAACTCCAGTGCGAGAAACAGAAAAATGCTCATCTCGAGGAGAAAATCAGAGTCCTAGAGAGTGGAAACAATGGTGAGAAAGACTACTATACTGGGAACTCTGGACATAGAATCTATGTCAAAATTGCTAAGGGAAATGGGTCTCGAGTGTACAACAAAGAAACCATGGATAGGAACCGTATCCAGAGACCACACCCAAAATACTACCTGGGAGAATACTACAAGACATGTTGGCACTGTGGTGCTCATGGGCACTACAAGGATGCATGTCCCAAGAAGAGAGCCCAAACCCCTAGAAGCCATGAGTTCCCAAACAAACAAAAACGTCATACTCATCACCAAAGGAACTCCAACTCTCAAAATTCCAAAGACATCAACATTTCTGACTATATCTTAAATGAAAATGTTTTCCCTTGCAAGGGACCTGGCAAGAGTCATCTTGCCTGGGTCTCAAAACACTAACTTTTCCTTGTAGGTGGCAGTGAGAGGGAACAGTACATGGTTCATAAATAGTGGATGCTCGAACCATATGACAGGAAACAAGGATATCCTCATCTCACTCCACACTCATGCCGAAGGAGGCCACGTCTCATTTGGCAACAAGAACAAAGGAGAAGTTATTGGAAAAGGAGAAGTGTTGCTCAATAAATCTATCAAAGTCAGCAACGTAAATCTGGTAAAGGATCTGGGATACAATCTGCTGAGTGTCTCCCAGATGTGTGATCAAGGGAACAACATCGTCACTTTCGACTCAGATGAATGTCTCGTCATCAACAAGAAGACCAACAAAGTAATTCTGAGAGGAAGAAGATACAACAATGTGTATGTGGTGGACACCAACTTTGAACCACCAATGAAGTTGTGTTTTGCGAGTTCCCAAGATGACACGGAACTCTGGCATCGAAGATTGGGACATGCTGGTGTAAATCAAATCCTGAAGCTTTATCTACAGGATCTGGTCATTGGTCTTCTACGAATTAATCTCGAAGGAGTCAAAATGTGTGAAGCATGTGTTCGAGGGAAACAGACCAGAACCTCCTTTAAACCCAAAAAGGTGGTAAGCACAACCAGGTCCCTGGAGTTGATTCACATGGATCTCTGTGGTCCCATGAGAACAGCTAGCTACGGTGGAAAAAGGTACATGTATGTTTTAATTAATGATTTTTCAAGATTCACCTGGGTTGTTTTCTTGAAGGCAAAATCACAAGCGTTTGAAGAATTTGAGCCCTTCATCAAAAGAACAGAAGTAAGCTTGGGTCTGAAACTGAAAGCAATCAGATCTGATCACGGAACTGAGTTTCAAAACTCGGAGTTCCTAAACTTCTGTGAGCAAAATGGGATCTCTCACAACTTTTCAGCTCCTCGCACTCCTCAGCAAAATGGAGTGGTCGAAAGAAAGAACAGAACTCTGGAGGACATGGCTAGAACCATGATGATCAAAAGTGGAATTCCTGAGTACTTCTGGACTGAAGCAATCTCCACAGACATACATCCTAAATCGAGCCATGACAAGGCCCCTGATCAACAAGACTTCCTATGAGCTCATCAAAGGGAGAAAACCAAACATCTCACACTTGAGAACATTTGGTTGCACATGTTTTGTTCACAACAACGGCAAAGACAATCTTGGCAAATTCGACCCCAGAAGCGACGAAGGGATCTTCCTGGGATACTCATCACAAAGCAAGGCTTACAGGGTCTACAATAAAAGAACCAAGAAGATAGAGGAAAGCATTCATGTCGTCTTCAATGAAAAGTCTGTAAAGATGGGAACCGAGACCCAAGGGAAGGGAACTCTGTTCAAGCTAGTCAGACATGAAGACGATGATGATGACGAGGATGAGCCAAGGAAAAGGGATGAAGACTATCCAAGTGCAAGCCATATCCCGCAACCAGGGAACAACGACGAAGGTCTAACCCTCCCTGATCAAACCTTCCTCGAGGCTCCTTCCTCAGAAGAACCACAAGACACCTCCAACTCACTCGAGGTCCCCTCTTCAGGGAACAACTCTGCTGTTCCCCAAGACAATACCTTGCCAGAATCAAGTATTCAAGGGGAACAAAGAGGAAACCTGCCAGAAATCTCTGAAGAAACATCAAATGAAGAAGCTGAGAGTTCCCATGACAAAGAAACATCGACTGAGGATGATACACATGCAAAGGAACTCACTCATATAAGAACCTTTCAACAAAGGAAGGACCACCCTCTTGAGAACATCATCTCTCCTCTTGTCAAAGGTGTGCAGACTCGTTCCTCTCTCAATAATTTTTGTGATTTTAACGCGTTTGTTTCAATGGTGGAACCCAAAAACATCAAAGAAGCATTAAAGGACCCAGATTGGATTCAAGCCATGCAAGAGGAACTCCACCAATTTGAGAGAAACAAAGTTTGGAAGCTAGTTCCTAGGCCCAAAAACAAGAACATCATAGGAACCCGATGGGTTTTTAGGAACAAGCTCGATGATACTGGAGCTGTAGCAAGGAACAAGGCTAGGTTAGTAGCACAAGGATACAGGCAAGAGGAAGGGATTGACTACGATGAGACCTTCGCACCAGTTGCCAGGATCGAGGCAATCAGACTCCTCATCGCCTATGCTGCTCACAAGGGATTCAAACTTTATCAAATGGATGTGAAAACAGCCTTCCTAAATGGACATCTCAAGGAAGAAGTGTATGTGTCCCAACCTCCAGGATTCGAAGATGAGAAAATGCCCAACCATGTCTATTTCCTGGAAAGGGCCCTTTACGGACTCAAACAAGCTCCCCGAGCTTGGTATGACAGGTTTGCTCAATTCCTCTTGTCCCATGAATACATTCGTGGTTCCATAGACAAGACTTTGTTTTTAAAGAAAGAATCTAAAGACATTTTGATTGTGCAAGTATATGTTGATGACATTGTGTTTGGAGCAACTAACGAAACTCTTGTAGAAAAGTTCAAGGACCTCATGAGCAATGAGTTTGAGATGAGTCTCATTGGGGAACTCACGTTCCTCTTGGGACTTCAAATATCCCAAACAAAGGAGGGAACAAAGATCCATCAACAGAAATACATCAAGGAAATGCTCGTGAAGTATGGGATGGAACATTCAAAGCCCATTGACACTCCCATCTCACCAAATTCAAGGCTAAACGCAGATGAAACAGGTATCAGTGTGGACCAAAGGAACTATCGAGGTATGATCGGGTCCCTTCTCTACTTAACAGCTAGTAGACCGGATATCATGTTCTCCGTATGTCTTTGTGCTCGTTTTCAAGCTAACCCTAAGGAATCACACCTGAAAGAGGTGAAGAGAATTTTCAGGTATCTCAAAGGGAACAATAACTTGTGCCTTTGGTATCCAAGGAACAGTTCCCTTGAGCTCATTGCATACACAGATGCTGACTTTGCAGGGCACTTGGTTGACAGAAAGAGCACTTCAGGAATGGCCCAGTTCCTAGGGTCTTGCTTAGTTTCGTGGGGATCTAAAAAGAAAAACTCAGTGGCACTCTCCACAGCTGAAGCTGAATATGTGGCTGCCGCATCATGCTGTTCCCAGGTTCTATGGCTTAAGTCACAACTCCAGGATTACGGTATGTCTTTTGGCCCAGTTCCCATACTCTGTGATAACACTAGTGCCATAAACATTTCCAAAAATCCTGTGCATCATTCTAGAACTAAGCATATTGATATAAGGCATCACTTTCTACGTGACAATGTTGAGAATGGGAACATTTCGATGGAACACTGTAGAACTGAAGAGCAAATTGCGGATATTCTTACCAAAGCTTTAGACAGACGTCCCTACCAGCGTTTTCGAATGCTTCTAGGGATGATAACTCTAAACTAAACAAGTCCCTGTTTATCTCTCTCTCAATGCCTGACTAGTTTATCTAAAATTGCATGATAAGGAACTTGGATTCATTGCTTTCACTATGCCATGATTACTAGTCTAGAGAAAAATGTGTACAAAGGAACTCTATTTCTTTTGGCCCAAAATGATCAACCAGAGTTCCCTTTATCCCTCATTACAAGCCACCATGACGGTTGATCATATGACCCACCTTAAGCTAGGGACCAGACAAATGCTTCTCATGAGCCAAAACATTTCCTTTATCGAGTTGCAAATTGTCTGGTTCCCTTTGAGTTCCCTAGCCTCACAAAAAGATGAGTGTGAAGTTCCCTCAACCACTTCACTCTCCCTGACCTTGAAAAGATCATGGGAACTGCTGCATCTACAAAGGGAACACTGACTAATCTTCAAAGAAAAACCGTCACTTGGGAAGCGGACTTTCGTGTCAGAAGCTCTGAAGCGTTACAGGCCAAGTATTCAAAATTTGAAAAGGACTTCCCAAGAGATTGTGACGCGTGTCCAGAAGCGTGCTTGAGAAGTTGAAACGGCGCCCCACGTTCATTGGGCAACGGTTATCGAGGTTATTCCACTTCCCTTTCTACCCTTCACCTCCTCTCTCTTTTAAAACCCCTCTTTGCCATTTTTAGGCCCCTTACTCCATCTTACATCCCTGTCATTCGTCTTCCCCAAATCCTTTTCACTCTCTTTTCAAGAAACCTCCAAAGCCTCCCAAATTCTTACAAAAATGGCTCCTCAACACACATTCGCACAAATCAAAGAGTGGGTACTTGCCAATCCTCGCACTCTCTTCATCACTCAACTGAACGAGATTGAGCAAGAACAAGACCCAACCATGAAGGATGTCCTCATTCAAGGGCTATACAATCAAGTAAGCCCCTTCTTGCCCCCTCCTCCTCCTCAGGTCGACGAAACCGTCTCCTGGACCTCTTCCTCCTCCGAATCTCTTCCTCTTCCACCTCCAACCACCAACACCTCCTCCGGAGTTGTCATCGTTGACAACTTCGGAGATGCTCGCCCCTCCATCAATGAAAAACCCCATAAATCCAAACATCGCCACTCATCCAAACATTGCCACTCATCAAAAGATCCCTCAAAATCCAAAAAATCCAAACACTCCCACGACCCCTCCAAATCCAAAAAGCGTAAACACTCTGAGGCCTCTGAATTCTCGGAGCCCAGAAAGAAGGCTTTCTTCCGATTTGAGGACTACCTGAACTGCTCCAAGGAGAGTTCTTGTGCTCCCAAACCTCCCTACCCTTTTCCTTCCGACGATGGGAACTCCGAACCCCAGAGTCTACTTCCCTCTTCCTCCTCCATCCCTCCTCTTCAAATCGAGGGACCTCCTCCGCCACCTCCTCCAGTTCCCGCCACGATGGGAACTCCAACATCCCAACCTCCTTCACTTCCTCTCGTTCCCATCATTACGGGATCTCCAACTCCACCTTCACCTCACAAAACGCCTTCTCCTTCCTCACCAAAACACATTTCCACCACTTCCATCTCCGCTTCGGGGATCTCTCCTCCACAGGACCGCAGATCCCTTCCTCCTCCTTCCACTCAACTCACAACCCCTATTCCTTCTTCTCCTCTCCCCTCTTCCATCACGTCTCCCACCACCACCAAACTCCCCTCTCCCTCACCATCCAAAAGTACCGTCGCCCTCTCCTCAGACGACAACGATCTTCCTCTTTCTGTGGTCATCGGCAAAATGACCAAGGACCCTCCTCCGATCATCATGGGAACTTTGGAGGAGGAAGCCCAGCTCAAGGCCATCGAGGAAGAACTCAACAGGGGTCCCTCTGAGCACACAGTCTCCCAAGGGACAAAGTCCCCAGAAAAGGTTGCTCCTCAAGAGCCCACAGAGACAAGAGACCTCGCACCAGCTGGAGGTGCTGAGGCAACAACAAGTCATCCTGGAGATGACGCGGAGGGCTCCGGTTCGAGCTCCTCCGAGGAAGAAGGGACCTCCCATGATGAGGTCGAAGAAGAAGAAGAAGCTCCAGCTACAAAGGAGCCAGCACGTATCCCTACACCTGGACACCAAATGATGGTGTCCGCGAGTTCCCCACCACCAAGGGACCGCGTGCTTATGATCGAAGCGGCTGCACCCCCTCAGCAGAAAGGACCTCGCACGGTCTCTAGGGGGAACAAATCCAAAAGCAAGTCAAGGAAGGGGAAGGGGACCACCAAGCATCATGTCAATGAGCGCCGAAAGCTTCTCCCTCACCTCATTGTTTCCAAAGAGGTGCTAACTGAAAATGGTCTAGAGGAACTGTGGGAACTGATCAAGGCCCAGGGCTGGGAGAGACTCTGCCAAGAAACTGTGAGAGTAGATCCCTCACAAGTGCGTCAATTCTACAACAACTTCACTATCACCAACGACGACACTCAGGGAACTCTCTCCCACGAAGGCGACGAGTTCATTTTTACAACGTCTACGATCCGCCTTCAACTCCAGGTCCCTGGTCAAGGGCTTAGCGAGGTGCCCAACAAGCTCTGGGGCGACTTCAACAGCGCCGAGGTGTACAACACAATTTTTGAGGGTCGGGTTCCCTCTAAGGTCCTCTCGACGCATCATCTGTCCTTGGTCGCCAAGCTCGCTCACCAATTCATCATCAACGTGGTGATCCCACGCCAAGAAAAGCGCCTTGTCGTCAACATCCCCGATGCCATCATCCTCTACCACTTCCTCCTCAAGAAGCCCATAAATCTTCCCCGAATTATCCTTGGGCACATGGAAAAGTGCATGGCCTCCAAGTCCCACTCCCTTCCCTACTCCGGGCTGATCAAGAAGCTCCTACAAAAAGAGGGTCTCTACGATGCCTCTAAAGACGAAATCGAGCTTGGAAGGGAACTGGACATTACAGTTGCCCAGAAGATGAGGCACTCGGAGCCTGTAGAGGAGGCGGCTCCCCTAGAGTCTGGTACACAAGAGGGGAACTCTTCAGTGTTGCTCCGCATCGCCAACACCCTCGATCAGATTGCTAGGGACCAGGCAGTGTTGGCCAGAGGACAAGAAAAGCTTACACAAGTCCTTACGCGCCTTTGTGACGCCTTGTTCCCTCAGAGCCCATGATCTCTCCCTTCTTGTTCCCTTAATCCAAAAATGACCACAAATTGTACTTGGGTTCCCATTGTACATATTCTCTTAAGTAATGAAATGGTCTTTATTTTGATTGCTTGTTCCATTCTTTCCTAATATTGCTTTGCTTAATTTTTGATGATGTCAAAAGGGGGAAAGATAAAAAATGTGAGATGAGTTAAAAGTTTAAGTTATCACAGACCACGCATAAGCTAAGGGGGAACAATTGCATAAAAAGCCTAATAGGAACTATGTGTCTCACCAGAAGTGGCTCCCTAAATCTAAATGTCTCACTAAGAGTGACTTCCCAAAATCATACTTAGGAACTCATCAACATATCATTCATTGAAATACTTGCATTTTTTGTGATGGGTTTGTCATCATCAAAAAGGGGGAAATTGTTGGGACGTTGTTGGGACCTCTGGTTCTAAGCAACGGATCAACGATTCACTTCTCTTTAAGTTTTGATAATGACAAATACCATAGGGAACTAATGTGGTTTGTTCAAGTATTTCTAAGGAACACAGGTACAACCAAGAACTCCTATGAATGACAAAGCCACTACTGGCCACAATGAAGAGTTTCCATCAAGGGAACTCTGAAGTGGAAAGTTCCCATGAAGTGGGAACTCCCAGAAACAAACAAGAAAACACAAGCTTACAATGATGAAGAGTTTCCATCAAGGGAACTCTGAAGAAGTCAGTTCCCATGAAATGGGAACTCACATGTGAAGACAACGACCGTTCAGCGCAAATCGCGGGATTCTGTCTCAGACAGCCAGAGGGAACAGTCTGAGGATCAGACTGTCACGCTTCATCCAACGGTCCGATTGATTCAAGAAGTTGACCTAGTTCAAACCAAAGTCACATGTGAAGAAAGTACAACTTGGGCATCAAGCAAAGGGCATTTTGGACACAAACGAAAGATGCGACTGCCCAAGACAAATGGACTATAAAGCCAAATGAATAGTACTCGGTCTGAGTACTTCTCCCAGAACTTAAAAACACCCACATCAGAGAAAAGAAAGAAAAGGAAGAGAAGTCCCCGCCGGCAAGTGTGTGATCTCGACGACGGTGAAGCTGAAGTTCCCTGGAGCAAGGGAACTGAGAAGTCAGCGTAAGGTTTGAGTTACTTGTGTTTTGCTGTTGTGAGCTTAGGAACTCAGTTGAGAGGATTTACTAGTGTTGCTAGAGTTAGGAAGAACTTGTAGGAACAGAGAAGTGTAAATCCGGCTGTGTAACTAAGGAACAAAGCAATTAATATAAGTAAGTCATTCAAAATCCTCCAAGCGGAGGTAGAGGTTTACCCATACAACTAGTTGGTTGTAGTGGGGTTCCTCTATAAAGGAACTGTGCCTTTCACTGTTTTTATTACTTGCGATTATTTACTTCCGCTGCCTTGGGAACAGCTTAATTGTCAGTTCCCAAGCTCACTGCTAACCGATTACGATCCAACATCTTCCATAACCGATTCCATCAATTTGTCTAACAATTGTTTAAGAAATTGTTGATTATATATATAAAAAAAAGCATTGTATTATATCATGGAAGATTTATGTCATAAAAGGAGAATGCTTTGAACTATCATTTTTATTATCACCTTTGCTTGCAAACAAGCCTTCAGCAATACCCTTCAACAATAACGTATTCAACAAGTGAAGCAAAAAGGAAAAAGGAAGCAAAAAGGAAATGACATGACTGCACATATAAACTTCAATAAAAGCACATATAAACTATATCATTAATCACAATACAAGCACAATAAAGCACATATAAACTTCAAGAGCATGTCAACATCAATAAAAGCACAATACCCTGCACATATAAACTATATTATTAATCAAATTAGAAATGACATGACTGTTTGCAGTGAAGCAAAAAGGAAGGAATCTAGTTGAAGAAACAACAGCCAGTGACACAACAACCAGATGATGGAAGATGATGATGGCGTATGTTTTTTTCTATTTATTCTCATTATAGAGTGGTGTTTTCATAAAATATAAAAGATAATACCTTGATGCGACCCTCGATTGGCAAGGGACGGATCTAGGCTCGAAACGTCCGGATCTTCTCCGACAAGGGTAACCGGATAAATACGAGACCACAAAAGTGGACTCGCGGGCCTCTAATGCTCGTCGGAACGAGGGTTGGGCGAGGCAGAATCAAGGGCGAGGGAAAAGGGTTAGAAAGGGGTGACGCCCGGGCCAAATAAGGAGGAATCTCGACTCTACTTAAACTTGGCTATTCATATTGGACGTAATTAATAAGAGGGGGTGTGGCTCCTTTATATAGAGGAGGCCACACAAAACCCTAGTTCTAAATGGGCTGGATTAGGGTTAGCAACATGCTAGGCCCAACATCCAAGCCCATAATACTAATAATAGTAACTACTAAAAATAGAAAGTTGCAATCTAACCCTAATGGCCTAATGGGCCTTATGATAACTTAATGGGCCGGTCTCTTAAGCATAAGAGAATACACGCCCAAAATAGTAAAGACGGAATGTAAATGACGGAAATAGAAATAATAATATAAATAATACATAAATGATACTAAGTCCTAATCCAAGGGGGTCTCCAAGGTCTAGGACGTCTCGGGTCCGTCTGAGTAGGGTCCGAGCTAGGGCAGAGTCGCATCATTCTCCCCCGCTTAGCTTCGAAGCATCCTCGCTTCGACGTGTGTCGGAAAAGGGAAGAAGGCGACGATCTCAACAAAGCCTTGCCATCGACATGTGTAGTCTCGAGTAAAGATGGTGTCCACACATGGGCAGGCGCGAGCTTGGGCTCGATGTCAGCGTCGGAATCAGTGAGGACCTCGGGAAGAACCTCGGGAGGATCCTTGGAAATGACCTCGAGAAGAACCTCGGTAGAATTCTCGGAAAGGGCCTCGGAAAAGACCTCGGTAGGGGCCTCGGTAGGGACCTCGTCCGGCGCTGGGCTCGACTCGTGGATCGGCACGTAGCTAGGGACGTCGCTAAGGATGGGCGCCGACGTCGCTGGACTTGACGCGTGCGAAGGCACGTGGGGTGCCGGCCATGGTTGAGACTCTCGTTTGGCCTCGGCTAGAAGGCGCTCGAGCTCCTCGATTCGTTGCTCCGCGGTCATGGCGTAGAGTGTGCGCCGATGGTTCTCGGAGAGGGTCGAAGTGTCGGTGCTAGGGGCTGGTGATGCACGGGCCGGGGGAGGCCTTTGGGCCTCCGCGGTGCGGTTTCGGGGTCGCCGAGGTGGCGGACACAAGTCCCGCTCATCGTATCGGGTACGCGTGCGCCGAGGCGGCGGACTCCAATCCCGCTCTTCGTATCGGGGTTTCGGACGCCGAGGTGGCGGACTCCAACCTCGTTCAACGTATGATCGACGTCGGGGTTTTGGAATTTTGCCGTAATAGCGGGCCCAATTCTCCGGGAGTCTATATGGTGGGATCCAATCCGGATCGTCCCTCGAAGCGGCCTATAGGGACGAGTGTTGACTCATCGACGAGGCCGATCCCAAGAGTCCGAATCGTCCCAAACGAACGAGCAAGTCCAAGACATGGCTTGGCTCTCGGTTTTTTTTATAATATTACGAGATCTTCCACAACCCAAAAGATCCCGTTAAAAACGGAAAATAATAAAATCTATCCTAAAAATAAAAGTAACTAGAAGATCTTTTATAATTAAGATCTTTTACAAAAGGATAAAATCAAAAATAAATAAAATAAAATAAGATAACAAAAGATATGCTCCCAAATCACAACCAACACAATCTTCGGAAAGATCTAGGGTTTCCGAAAAAAATAGGCTGGCATGGGGACTTGCGGCGCTTGATCCTTCGGCGCGGTGGCGCGCTGCCTTGCTCCTGCTGGTGCGACGCCTGAACTGCGCCAGGACTCGGATCTGGCATGCTGGTTGGCGCGAGACTGCTGCGCCGGGACTGTGCCGGGACTCGGATCTTGGCACGCTGCTGCTGGCTGGGCGCAGGACTCGCGCGTCTTGTTGGTATTTCGGCCTTTTGGAGGGGCAAACGACGTCTGATTTGGGCGAATTTTATATGCCCGGACTCGTATCGAAAAAACCTACAAGATTCTGGAAGAAAATTGCAAAAAAAGAAATATTTTTTGTTGAAAATCTGGACAGAAGTCTCGACTTCAATTTTTTTTTTGTAGGGACGGAGAAGGAACCGTTCGAACCGCCTAAGCTCTGATACCAATTGATGCGACCCTCGATTGGCAAGGGACGAATCTAGGCTCGAAATGTACGGATCTTCTCCGACAAGGGTAACCGGATAAATACGAGACCACAAAAGTGGACTCGCGGGCCTCTAATGCTCGTCGGAACGAGGGTTGGGCGAGGCAGAATCAAGGGCGAGAGAAAAGGGTTAGAAAGGGGTGACGCCCGGGCCAAATAAGGAGGAATCTCGACTCTACTTTAAACTTGGCTATTCATATTGGACGTAATTAATAAGAGGGGGTGTGGCTCCTTTATATAGAGGAGGCCACACAAAATCCTAGTTCTAAATGGGCTGGATTAGGGTTAGCAACATGCTAGGCCCAACATCCAAGCCCATAATACTAATAATAGTAACTGCTAAAAATAGAAAGTTGCAATCTAACCCTAATGGCCTAATGGGCCTTATGATAGCTTAATGGGCCGGTCTCTTAAGCATAAGAGAACACACGCCCAAAATAGTAAAGACGGAATGTAAATGACGGAAATAGAAATAATAATATAATTAATACATAAATGATACCAAGTCCTAATCCAAGGGGGTCTCCAAGGTCTAGGACGTCTCGGGTCCGTCTGAGTAGGGTCCGAGCTAGGGTAGAGTCGCATCATACCTAAATGTTATCACTTATGTGATCGCAAAGATGGATTGCATTAATTTTTTTATAATTACACAACAAAGCAGACAAGTAGAATAATAGTCAGAGAGGCTCAAGTTGAAGTTGCTACCAAGAATAAGAACATTTGAAGCATCTGAGCCGTCTTATCTTGAGCACAAATAGGAGCAGGTATTGCTGCTTCTATGGCTCGACTTTTTGCATTGATGTGCTGTTAGAAGTTGCTCAACTATCTTATTAGCTCTCATATAGAAATTTCAGCAACCAAATGATAGCAGTCACTTGGAAAATGGATATAAAGTTCTTGGGAATGTGAATCATGTCAAACCTGTTGCTAGTGTTGATGATGGAGGGAATCAGATGGTTGAATTGCCAAAGTTGTGTGAATTTGACTTGCTAGTGATGATGATGGAGAGAATCGTAGTAGGCATTATTTTTTGGCTTGAATTTGAATTTCTCCACCCTATCGCTTTCTCCATGAAAAGAAATCAACTCCAAATTCATGAGAAAAATTACATAAAGAACATGAAAACATGAAGAACAAACAAGAGCTTAATCATACAATGCACCTTGTTTGATAGTAGACAATTCTCCACAAATTTCTCCACCCTATCGCTTTCCCACTCTTTATCTTTATCGCAAACGGAGAATTCGAAGCTTTTGAGCTCTGCTCCTATGCCAAGAAGAAATTCTCAGGCTCGGTTCATCCACGCAGAGGAAAATTTATGAGGTGGAGAAGAGGGCCAGTGAAAGCCACCAAGTTGTTAGTCAATCATCTTCCATCATCTGGTTGTTCTGCCACTGGCTGCTTCGGTGGAGAAGAATGTAAGATAAAATACTGCAGGGCAATAGAACAAAGAAATGTAGGTTGAAAATTTGATGTTGTTTCGTTGATGCGTCGTTGTAGGGTTCCACTGCCTTAGAAACAAAAACTTTCTAACTCAGGTGCAAATCAGTGATAGGAACTTTCTAACTCATTCTGAAAACTCGTCTCGTTTAAAAAGAGTAAAATCTATAACTGCTCTAGAGAGCACTATCACAAAATCAGCTCGGACATCTCATAGAGAAAACAAACTGAAGAATGTGGTCAAAATCAGTTGCCAATAAAATCGGGATAAGAACAAAAGATTTTATCAAAACAGTTTTATCTTTTGAAGAGTAGTTGTAGAGAAGTAATCGGATAAATACTAAACCACACAAATCGATGGCCCAAAAAGTTAAAGGAGATCGTAAAAACCCCGGACACCACACCACACCAAGACGCACTCGCCACGAGCCCGAGCCGGTCGGACGGTGGCGGCGGCGCGCGCATGGGAGTCCTTGCTCTAGCTCACACTTTACCATGTGCAATGAAATGGTTTAATATATAATGGCATTTGGGAGCCCATATTTCCGATGTGGGACTGAGGTTAAAAGGCCAAATCCCACTACTGCCACTTACTGTGCATTCCATTGGAGAATCACTCCAACTGATATAGGCGCAATGCTTAAGTAGCTGGTATCTTTCGATTTGAGCTAGTGCCTTAGTGAACTTGAAAATATTCTCATAGTCAAACGAGTGAACTTGTCTTGAACTCATTGAATTCTTAACAACGAAATTCAAGAACATACATCTTGCCTAGAATTCTGCGATCCCGCGGTTGAGCCTTCTTCATAAGACTCATTTCTTAGGTTGCTCATGAGTGAACTTTGAGAACTCTCCTAGCTTCATATGAGATGCCTTATGGCCTCATGCCCAATACGAATGTGCCTTTTTCTTCCCATTATAGGCACTATTCTTTGCCACTTCTATGGCTGCTTGTGAATCACAGTGAAGTGGAACAAGAGGCGTGGGTCTCCCCCACATTGGGATATCTTCCAACAAACTCCTGAGCCACTCTACTTTTTTCTCAGCTATGTCTAGAGCTATAAACTCTGACTCCATGGTAGAGCGGACTATTACAGTTTAATTTGTAGACTTCGAAGATATAGTTGCACCACAAAGTGTATAGACATAACCACTAGTAGAGCTAATTTCATCATTATCAGACACCCAGTTTGCATCACAATAACCTTCTAACACATTAGGAAATCTTTTATAATGCAAACCCCAATCAACTGTACCCTTTAGGTACTTCAACAAATGTTTCAAGGCATTCTAATGCTCATTGTTTGGTTATGGGTGTACTGACTTAGTCTACTCACTGCATAAGCTATATCAGGTCTAGCATAGTTCATTAAAAACATCAAGCTACCAATAATTTTAGCATACTCACTTTGGGAAACACTATTCCCTTTATTTTTCTTTAAATGTATGCTAGCATCATAGGGTTTTCTCACAAGTGTCACATCAAAGGATTCAAATTTCCTTAAAATTTTTTCTACATAATGTGCTTGTGTAAAACAAATCCATCTTTTGATTTAGTCACTTTAACACCCAAATTCACGTCAACTTCTTCTAGATCCTTCATTTCAAATTTTGAAGATAGGAAGTCTTTAGTCTGAATTATGACATCTAAGTGTGTACCTAAAATAAGCATGTCATCTACATACAAACATATTGTAACACATTTTTTCTGAATCATCTTAGAGTACACACATGCATCAGAGTCATTCATAGAGAAACCAAAACTAGGTAAAGTCTTATGAAATTTCTCATACCATTGTTTTGGAGTTTGCTTCAGACCCTATAAAGACTTTGTAAGCTTACACACCTGGTCCTCTTTTTTAGGAACCATAAATCCAGGAGGTTTCTGCATATAAATCTCTTCTTCTAGATCACCATTAAGAAATGATGTTTTAACATACGTGTGATGTACAAGCAAGTCATAAGAATAGGCTAAAGCAATTAAAGCACATATGATAGCAATTTTAGTCACAAGCGAATATGTGTTCAAATAATCAATTTCATGCTTTTGTGTGAAACACTTGATTACTAGCCTCGCTTTATATCTATCTATGGAACCATCAGTTTTCAACTTTTTCTTAAAGATCCATTTGCATCATATATTTTTATTGCCTTTAGGTAAGTCCACCAATTCCCATGTTTGGTTAGACATTATGGATTCTAGTTCACTATTAACTGCTTCTTTCGAAAAGTTTGCATCTACAGAGCTCATAGCTTCATCAAAGGTTTTAGGATCATCCTCAAGCATAAGAGAAAATACAAAACTTTCATTTATCATGTCTACGTCTTTAAGTTCTAACAAGAAAGCAGTCACAAAATCTGGTCCATAGCTAGTTTCTAGTCTCTTCCTTTTACTTCTCCTAGGTTGATCACATGCAATAGAATTACTAGGAATTTTCTTAGTTATAGAGCTAGAAGAATTTCCACACACACACACATCAGAGCAAGGTATAGCATTTTTCTTAAGAGGAAACACATTCTCAAAGAATTCAGCATCACGATATTCACAAATAGTCTTGTCATTCAAACGCATGAATCTATAAGATGAACTGCAATTAGCAGAACCAATAAAAATAGCATCAAATGTCCATGGTCCAACACATTCTCGTTTAAAAGTAGGAATAACTATGTTAGCTAGACACCCCCACACTTTGAGATATGCCAAATTAAGGGCATAGCCTTTCCACAACTCGTAGGGAGTTTTATCTAGTTTTTTTTTATGGGGCATTCTATTTAATATATGATTAGTAGAAAGCACTGCTTCACCCCCACATACTGTCAGGCAATCCCGAGCTAATAAGCATGGCATTCATCATCTCTTTAAGGGTGCGATTCTTCCATTTTGCAATCCCATTTTGTTGGGGCGAGTATGGAGATTGATGAAGGATCATCTAGTTAGCCACCTCCAAGTGCCCCTACACTCTTTGATGGGCCAATCACTAGATCCTGAGCCAAGAAGCTACAAAGTGGAATGCATTCTTTTGTGTGCTACATATGTGCTAAGGAGGCGAGAGAGAGCAAGGATTCCAAGGCCAAGGCTATGTGTGTCTTGAGCACCGAGGGATCATCGAACCTTGGCTGCAGCGGCGCGCCCCAGTCCAGCGATGCAGCGACGCGCCCTAGTACACCGATGCAGCGACGTGTCTAGTCCAGCGATGCGATGCAACGGCGCGCCCTTGTGCAAGCTTGCCCGAGTATGCGCGCGTCTCGCCTGGCCAAATCAGCATGTATTGGTTTTAGTGGACTTGTTCTCTTTTTGGGCCAATCTCTATATTGGGCCTTTTATTTATCCTAGTTTAATTAGACTTTTATTTCTTATCTTTATTTCAGAATTTAGGACATATAAGTATTGGTTTTCAGGTTTGGAACACTTAGACAACTCAGAATTTGTATTGTGCTTTCTCATTGAATAGAGAGAAAACAAGAGCCTTTGGCTTTCAAACTGTGTGTGTATTGCAGCTTGGTTTGTTTGAATTGTGTCAATACTCGTCGAAGATTGGTGCCTTTCAACGATCACGAGCCCCCTTCTTGTGCTTCAAGGTCTCGTTCCTTGTTGTGTAAGATTGTATAAAGGTTGGTTCTTCGTCCATTCTATTAGGATCTTGGTTGAAATATACACCAAGGGTTTAGTAGTTTTCTCGAAGGGTTATCCTTCTTTAATCTGCGTCGGTTTCTTCCATTGAGTCTTCATTTCTGTTTGTTTTCCATTGTTGCGTCATTTCCTTTTGTTTGAGTCATGTCTTTCATTTCTAGTTTCATCTTCATTTGTTCTGACCATTGCTTCATTTGTATTTCTTGTCGAGTTGTGAAAGTCGAATATCGGGCACCATACGGCTAACCCCGTATCAAATTGGTATCAGAGCTTCGTTGACGACGTTCTTTTCGTTTCCATCAATAGAGTCTAAAAAATACCAAAAAGAAGTTCTTGTGAAATGAGGTTTGGTTAATCCGATCTCGTTTAATCATTCTTGAGATTACTATCTAGGTTTGTTGCTTGTTGTAGTGGTTAGTTTTGCCCCAGCCAAACACGCCCTTAAAACCAAGTAACTGCCACTCCCCAATCAGCCTAGAAACCACCCACCCACCACCTCCATTTTAACTCCCACTACTCTCTCAAAAACCCATCAGCCACGTCTTTATTAAATAATAGGAGAGGTTGATTTAAAATTCAACTTAAGTCAAACAAATCTCACTCAACTCCTATTTTTAAGGAAGATTTAGTCAAACCTCCAACCACCCTCAGTACAGCCACAAAGCCACGCCCCACATCATCCAAATCTTCTCCCAAATCCCTATTTTCTAGCAAGGCTCATTCAAATTTAAACCAATTTTTCACCAGCCTATTCCATCTCCATAAATCTAGGGATTGACCCAACAATTCCAACGCCCATCTTATAAACACAGCCACGTTCTTCTTCATTCTACTCCAAGCCCACGTCCTCTTTCATTCAAGGATCCAAGCAGCCAGGGTCATTTTTTTTCGCTTCACCTTAACTTTGCAAATTCACCTCTTATGGAGCAAGAAAACGGGCATGGACTGAGGCGTGGAGTTGAAGAAAACGCTACTCCAACCAATTTAAAGGCCCTCTACCGATACGAGTTCAAACCAGGCGATAAAGTGTATGTTCGTTGGCGGAAGAGGGGTCGTCCTCGTTGTGATAGGCACCCAAAGGGAGACGGACCTTACACGGTGATGCATAGGATATTGGGTTATGTCTATTGCTTGGACGTTGATGGAACATTCCCCGCTGTTAGTGTGCGTGATCTATTGCCATACGAGCCGGGAGATGAGAACCGCGGAAATTCGGGGACGAATTTTTCTAAAGAAGGAGAGAATGATGCGAGAGCATCCAAGCTCGCTCCTAAATTCCGCGAGATGACTCTAGAAGGACCGATAACAAGGCTTCGATTCAAGAGAATGGCCATCTATGTGGAAGAAGGCCTAGAATTGAAGACGAAGAAGCTTGGCAAGAATCAAGCTCATTGTTATGGTTGGATTGAAGATGAAGATTGAAGATGATTGGTGCCAATTTTAGACGTTATTAGTTGCCTGATTTTATGTGTTTTAATAAGGATTAAGTTTGTTTATTTGGGACCGGTTCACTTGTATTTAAGAGCCGATTCAATGATTTATTTCCTTAGTTATTTTCTGGTTTGGTTCACATGTATTAGCCGGTTCACTAGCTAGTATTTAAGGACCATTTTGGCATGTATTCTGGACGCTTCATTGAATAGAAAAACAGCCTTGTGTTTGTCAATTGGGCGTCTTCCCAATGGAGATTGGAGGATGAATTGTATGTTTGGTTGTGAGATGGCTCTAGATTACTCAATGAGTGGGTTTTTCACATCATTGCAGTTGTGTTTCGGTTCTTAGCCGTGGTGCTTTGCATGGTTGTGTTGGGTTCCTCATATTCTAACCATCACCTTATAGACGACAGGGTTGTGTTCCTTTTGGATTCGGTTCTTGATCGATTGAATCAATGGGTTTCCCTTCTTGTGCTTCGTTCTTGGTCGACTCCTATCCTTCGTTCTTATAGTTTTATAGTTTCCCTTCTTGTGCTTCAAGGTCTCGTTCCTTGTTGTGTAAGATTGTATAAAGGTTGGTCCTTCGTCCATTCTATTAGGAATTTAGGATCTTAGTTGAAATATACACCAAGGGTTTAATAGTTGTCTCGAAGGGTTATCCTTCTTGTCATTTGCGTCGGTTTTCCTTCTTTGAGTCTTCATTTCTGTTTGTTTCCATTGCTGCATCATTTCCTTTTATTTAGTTGAGATCTTCATTTCGAGTCTCATTTCCATTCGTTTCTGACCATTGTTTCATTGTGTTTCTTGTGGAGTCGTGAACGTCGAAGATCGGGCACCATACGGCTAACCCCGTATCAAAGATGTCATCTCATGTATGATTCCATTTGCTTTGCAAATTTTTTGTAGAGATTCAGTTTCATACTCTCCTCCTGTATCAGACCTTAGTCTTTTGATCTTTCTATTTAATTGGTTTGCTACCTTAGTTTTATAATCTACAAACATTTGTTCAGCTTCATTTTTTGATTTAAGTAGATACACTTTAGTATATCTCAAAAAATCATCTACAAAGGTGATATAATATTTCTTACCACCTCTACTTTCACAATTTCTGAAATCAGCCAAATCCGAGTGGATTAATTCAAGCAACTATGTATTTCTTTCAACTATATTTTTAAAGGGTTTTTTTTGGTGAATTTCGCTTCTACACACACATCAAATTTACCACGTTCTGAATTTTTCAGATTTGGGATTATTCCAATTTTGTGCAGTCGATCAATAGCATTCACATTGACATGTCCAAATCTTACATGCAATAAATTTAAAGATTAATCAATATAAGTTGAACTAGAAGTTTTAATATCAATGCTAGCACACTCAAGCATGATCAGACCATTGGTAGACATGTATCCCTTTCCCACAAATTCTCCATTTCTGCTAATAACAAGTTTTCCTCCATCAAATCAAAGTCTAAAACCAACCTTAACCAAAAGACCCCCATAAATTAGATTTTTACGCAATGAAGGCACATATAAGACATTAATCAAGCATAGCTTTCTTCTAGAATTTAATTTGAGAAATTTTCTTTTACTGAACACCTCTGAAATGCTAGAGTACCCATAAAGACTTGTTCTCCCTTTGCAGTTGGCTCAAAATTTGAAATGAGATCTCTGTTTGAACAGAAATGTCTTGTAGCCTAGGTATCGACCACCCATTCAGTCAAATCCACCATGTTGACTTTAGAGATAATCGCCACGAGATCATCTTTGGTCAGGTTTGCTTGGTTCTTCTCGTGGTTCTGCTTTAGATTGGGTTTCTGTTGGTCATTACGGTGGTAACACTGTAAAGCACGATGTCCCGGTTTGCCACATATTAAACAACATTCTTTGAATTTCTCTGGTTTTCTACCCTTCTTGAAGTTTGGAGCCTTTTTGGTTTGCAGGTGCTTCTGATTTTTCTTGGATGGTCCAGCACCTTTAAACCTGTCATCTTTTCCACCATTTTCAAATATCTTAGCCTTGATTGACAAATCAAAAGAAGGGTTTGAGGAAGGCTTATCATTGAGGCGATTTGCCTCTTCAATCTTCATATAGCCAATGAGTTCCTCCAGAGACATATTGATGCGACCTTGTTTAAAGGATGTTACGGATCTTTGACTTGGCTCAAGTATTGGGTCTCACGAGAGTGTAGCAGAAGACTTTGGGGGTGGATACCGACATTGGATCGGCTCGATCTTGCAAGAATAACACAAGAACAACGAGAACTCGAAAGTGTTTGATTGATAGAACTCAAAGGTGCAACACTAGCTAGGACAAGTTAAAGGAGAATCCCTTGACTATTAATCTAAGCTAAAGCGTGTGTGCCCTAGAAACAATATTCTAAGCTCCTTTAAATAGAGGAGGCAAAACATAAATCTCTAATAACTAGAAGGATGCCTAGGGTTTGCTTGCAAGCAAAGCCCATCGGCCCAAGGCCCATAAATGACCTTCCAAAAACACAAAACCAACTATAGTAATGTTTGATAATGGAAAGAATGTTAAAAAGGGCAATAAAGATAGATGTCCATGGCCATCGACACCGAAGTGTCAAGACATGGCCAAGGCTCGACACGACACAGCACTAGCAAGGCAGGAGCACGCGACACAACGCTGGCGGAGTCTTGACACATTGGCACATTCCTGGCGCATTCTTGGCTGAGGCGAACCGCAAGTGGCGACGCTGGAAAGCGTCGAGAGGCCCGAATTCGGTATGAAAGACTCATCATAGGAAGTCGGTACCGTGTCTGATGTCGAGGTCAAGAGGGTCGATACCGAGGTGGTGAGGATCGATACTAAGACTTCGACATGAGGTTCTCCGAGGGCGAGGACACACAAGGTGCTATGTAATGACGCGGTGAAAGGTGCACCGTGGCCAGCAGACACACGCAACACCAAGGACTTGGTTGCGGTCTCGATGGCATGGCCCCGGGCACGAGTGACCGGCTCATCCGAGCGCAAGGCGAAGGCGTCGTCCTCTTGTTGGGCATCCAAGGACGGGGTCGCATCACATATCCTTCTTCTTATGCTTCATGTGGTTTCGATAGGTTGGCCAAGAGTCCGTAAGCTTTTCAATGAGGATGTTGGCTTGTAGAATCTCACACATCTTCATGCCTTGGGACAACACATCAGCCACGAGATTTTCATACTCATGGACTTAGTCCATGATCGGTTTGTCGTCGACCATCTGAAATTGTAGCCACTATCTTGGTAACGAGGTGGTGACTTCGGTAACGAGGGCCTAGATTTCGCTATCAAGGGTTTGGGCTTCGGTACCGAGGGCATCGGTCACAAGGAGGTCCACGGTCGTTTCCATCACCATCATCATCCGGGTCGTTATCTCCGTTAGGACGCCTCGGACATCGGCCATTGTCACGGTCATGGTCGCGCCTTCGGCACTGTCCGACCGTTCTTGGCGTCCTATAGCCGCGCTCATACTCCGCACGATGCTTGGTCAAGTGTGGTGGAGGGAAGAAAGAGCTCTCAGTTAGAAAGATCTCTCAGTAGGGCGATCTTAGGGCGACTCACCGACGATCCCATTCCCCACCCGTCCTTTCCCCGGCGAGGGTGCTCCTCACGAGCCCTTCCCACCCCCATGTCGGCATCCTCTCAAGCCGGCATCACTCTGGAGTCATCCCTTTTCCTCTCGTGCCCTAATCCTGGTGTCGTTGTTTTCGTGCCCTAATTCTGCCATTGTCGTGTCGTTGTTGAAGTTGTTGATTGTGTGTGGATCTGATCGGTGAACATGGGGAAGAAAAAGAAGGGTTCTTCATCGCCATCAGTGGTGGAGAAAACCCCTGCTAAGTATTTGAAGGATTCGATCATGGATAAGGAGGCCGCTGCCAAGGGTAAGACCTCTATCGTGCCAAAGAACCCTAAAACTGTTGCTATGGTGGAGGGGACTGGTGCGGTTGTTGATGGTGAAGAATCTGCCCTAGTTGTCGCCAATGTTGTTGTAGAGGCGGTGCATGAAGAAATCAATGCTCTTGCAAAGAATGATCTGTCAGATGAAGAGGACCTTGATCCGGACTTCCCACCGTTGTCCGAGTCTGGTCTGAAGTCCACGGTGCTAGTCGTTCGCGATGCTGAAGTGAGGGCTGGTGCCAAGGATCCATCGCAACCCCTGAATGCGTCGTTGAACACTGAGTCGAATGCTCCAGCCTTGTCCATTACTGCTGGTGCCATCGTGCCAGCCGCGCAAGAATCTGCTGGTGCCATTGCAGACCCGGGAACCACAAAAACTGATGCGGATGCTAACACTGATCCGCGGCATGATCCTGGTGCCAAGACAGATCCGAGGCGAGCCGCTGATCCGAAGAACGCGGGTTTGAAACCTGCGGCACCAGCCAGTGCAGGGCTGGCTTCAATCCCGGTTGCTCCTCCAACTGGGCATGTTGGGTCACATAAGAATGCGCCGAAATCCTTTGCTGGTGTTGCTACAGCGGCTGGCCGCCCCAGTGCTGGCGCGCCACGTCCGAATGCATGGGAGAATCGCTCAAAAAAGGTGTTCATGAACTCGGGATTAGGAGGTAATCTCACTTATACGCCTCCAACCTCAGCTTGTGTTTCTATTAAAGTGTCTGAGGGATTGTCACATCAAGCGGTTTGGGGTTGGTCCTTGCTTGGCCAATATGTTGGTTACTACGTGTGACATTTTATGATTAATGAGATGATGAAATCTTGGGGTGTGAAATCTCGGTATAGAGAGGAAGAGGGTTTGTTGATCTTTCAGTTTGAGTCCGAGGAGGATCAAGCCAAGGTTCTTAGGGGTGGTCCGTATTTTATCTATGGCAAGCCTATGATTTTGAAACATGTGCCGGATAAGTTTGCCTTCAATAGAAGAGACATAGCTACGATCCCACTTTGGGTTCGTATTTATGGCATGTCTCAAATGTTTTGGACATATGATGTGATTGGGCGTGTTGCTTCATTTATTGGCAAGCCATTATGTTGCTCATGTGACTGATGGTAGAAAATGAGGCTCCTATGCAAGAGTTCTCGTTGAGCTGAACTTTGGTGCGCCAATTGGAAGAGAAGTAGGTGTTGATTTTGATGATGGAGATTCTTTTGATTGTTCTTTTTTGGTTGAGAATGAACCTTTGTTTTGCAAGGGTTGTTGTGTGTTCGGACATGGATTTGATGAATGCTCGTTTAAAGATAAGAAGGAAGCCGCTGGTACAAAGGCTCGGAAAAGCTCTAAGGCCTCAAAGAGCAATGCTCGGAGAGCGGATAAACCAGTCGGGGACGGTGGTACCTTAGACGCCAATGCCATGGTGAATCGGCCTTCTCCAATGACTCCATCGAAGGTTCCAATGCCTCCTAGATTCGGTGGGGCCTCTAACAATGAAGCACCAAAGAAGACGAGTACCTCTTTGAGCGTTGAGGAGAATGGGAATCAAAATAGTCCGCCTCCTCGTCCACAAAATGAGAGTGAAACAATGGTGAGAGTGGGGATTTGAGTGAATCTTGTAGTGAGGATGAATCATAAAATTCGGATGAGCCTTCCAACTTTGAGGGTGATGAATTCGAAAGTGATGGGGAATTTCATAGTGAGGCCGAGAGTGAAAATCATGAGAGTGTGAGTCCAATCGAGGTGTCTCGTTCTTCCGGAGTGTCTTCATCGGAGGAGGTTTCTACTAGTGTTGTTGGCGATGATGCAGCACCGGTTAACTCTACCGGTGATGGAGGAGGAGGAGGTCGAAGTGGTGATGAGCGTCCATTTGAGGATTTGGTTTCGAAGTCTCAAAAGAAAAAGGCAAGAGAGGCTGCGAGATGTGAAGTTGTTCAAGGGTTGAAAGCCAATCCAAAGTGGCCGACACATAAAAGGGCTCTTAGGAGCGCTACGAGAATTGATAAAATCAAAGGCGTTCCGCCTTCATGAAGATCCTCTCATTGAATATACAAGGGCTTCGCCAAGCCCGGAAAATAAATGGATTGTGTGGTGAGATTCGTAATTGTGGTGCTACGGTTTGTGGTATTTATGAGACCAAGTGTGATGATGGCAATATTGATGGTGTGGTGCGGCGTGTGGTGCCGGGATGGGAGTTCTCTTCTAACTTCCATCTTGACTCACGTGGCCGCATTTTGCTCTTATGGGACGCCTCATCTGTTGATGTTGAGATACTTACGGTGTCTTATCAACACATTGGATGTCTTATCACTTGTAAAACGACACGGCAAAAATTCGGGGCTTGCTTCATTTATAGTCTCCATAGTGTTGTTGAGCGTCGTTTGATTTGAAGTTGTGTTGATGACCTTTTTTAGGCTCATAAATTGCCTTGGATTCTCCTTGGTGATTTGAGTTGTGTTATGGCTGATGGGGAGCGGTTTAATGGTGAGAGAGTCACTTTGTATGAATGCAAGGACATGATTGAAGCGTGTCAGAAACATGGCCTTGTTGATACACCGAGCACGAGTGGCAATGCTTTTACATGGACGAATGGAACAAAGTGGAGCAAAATTGATCGTGTTATGGTAACTCCTTCTTGGTTCATTTCGGATTATTATTGTCATACTAACTTCCCGGATAAGTGGCATCTTTCCGAACACAAGTCGGGCCTTGTGTCCTTGTGCAGGGTGACTGAAGTTGGCAAGAGATACTTCAAGTTCTATAATATGTGGGATGGTCATCCAAAGTTTAAGGAGGTTGTCCAAGAGGGGTGGGTGTGTCATCATCGTGGCACCTACTAATTCCGGTTGGCTAAGCTCCTAAATGGTTTGAAGGCTCCCTTAAAGACTCTTAATAAGGAGGAATTTAGTCACATCTCTTCTAGGACTGCCGAGGCCAACCTCGGGTTTGCTAATGCCCTTGAAGCATGTCGACTAGATGTGGATTCTTTGGACGCAAAGTGGCTGGTTGAAGAGATGAAGTTGAAAGTTAAGAGATTGAATGAGGCCGAGGCTAGCTTTCTTAGGCAACAAGCCAAGGCCATGTATATTCTCAAAAGTGCTCGGTGCACAAAGTACATCCATGCTTTGATGAAGTCAAATAGGAGGAGAAATCATGTTGCTTCAATTGCTAGATGTGATGGTAGCCGTACTAGTTCAATGCAGGTGGTTGTGGCTGATTTTGAAGCTTTCTTTAAGAGTCTTTTTGGCTCGGAAGTGGCTGTTTCTCTTCCGGCGCCGAATGCTTTTGCTAGAGGCGTGCGCCTGGCTGCGGATGATTGTGCCTTGCTCATAGCTCCCATTTCCACGGCTGAAATTAAGGCCGCTCTTTAGGCAATGGGAGATGGCAAATCTCCTGGCCTCGATGGATACATGGCTAAGTTCTCTAAAGCATCTTGGGAGATCACTAGACCCGAGGTATGTGCGGCTGTTAAAGAGTTTTTTGCCAATGGCAAACTCCTCCGGCAATTCAACCATACAATCATATCTCTTATTCCCAAGGTTGAGTCGCCGGATCGAGTTGAGCAATTCAGGCCTATTTCTTGTTGCAATGTCATTTACAAGTTGATTACGAAGATCATGACTACTCGGCTTGGGAGTTGCCTTGGCTCCCTCATTGATCCGGCCCAAAGTGACTTTGTGGAGGGTCGGTTGATGTCGGATAATATTTTTCTTGTGCAAGAGCTCTTGAGGAGTTACAATACCACTAGAGAGACTCGATGTTGCTTTCTTAATGTTGATATGGACAAGGCTTGTGACTCTATTTCATGGGACTACCTACGGTATGCTCTTGAGCACCTTGGCTCCCCCCCCCCAGTTTATATCCTGGGTGTTGGAGTGTGTGTGCACGACCTCATATTCAATCAAGATTAACAAGGGCATTCATGGCTTCTTCAAGGGCAAGAGAGGGCTTCGTCAAGGTGATCCTCTCTCCCCCCTTCTTTTTCTTATTTGTATCGAGCTCCTCTCACGATTGATTAAGAAGGAGACGGCTCGAGATTCTTTTAATTTTCACAAGCATTGTGAGAGTCTTCGGCTTTCTCACCTTATTTTTGCAGATGATGTGGTGCTTTTTAGCCGTGGGGATGTGGGTTCGGTCAAAATTCCGATGGAGTGTTTGGTCCGATTTTCTCTTATGTCGGGTTTGGGAGTAAATGTTGGGAAGTCCTCTATTTTCCTTGTATCGGTCCCGGCGCATGAAAGACGCACCCTTATTGATACCACGGGGTTCAAAGAAGGGTTTTTTCCTTTTCGGTATTTGGGCGTACCTATTGCTCCTTATGGGTTGAGGGTGGTGCAATATAAACCGCTTCTTGATAAGGTTGGGGGGTATTTGAATGCTTGGGCCAAGAAAACTATTTCTTTTGCGGGGAGGCGTGAGCTTATTGCTTTGGTTCTCCAGGGGGTTGAGTGTTTTTGGCTTTCCATTCTTCATGTGCCTATGGGGGGTTATTTCTAGTTTGATTAGCATGTGTCGAGATTTCCTATGGCATAGGCCTCGGGTTAAATGGGTTAATTTGTCTATGCCGAGGGAGGAAGGGGGACTTGGCTTGTTTGATCTTGAAGTGTGGAATCATTGCTCCATGAGGGACAGCTTATGGGTAGGTGGGTTCATCATCGCTATCTTGGCGTGGTGGAGCCGCTTGATTTGGTGGCTCATCGACGGGACTCTCCCTTGATTAAGGTTGTTCTTGATACTCGGAATTTGGTTGTGAACCTCGAGGGCCGAGAGGTTGGAGTTGGAGACTTGCTTGATTCTTGGTGTGATAGTGGCAGATTTCGGGTGGCGGGCGCCTATGAGGCTCTTCGGCGTCGACGCCCGACGGTGCGTTGGACTCGACAGGTTTGGGCGCCACACAATACGCCCAAGCACATGTTTATTTTGTGGCTTGCCAATCTTGGCCGGATCTCCGCTTATGATAGACTTTTGTTTCTTGACGTTGATCCTTGTTGTCGGCTATGTGGTGCGGAGCTCGAGATGCACGACCATATTTTCTTTGCTTGTACATACACCAACACTATATGGAGGGAGATCTGAGTCAAGTTTTTGATCCCCGCCGCAGCTTCATCGGTTAGGCGCGCCTTGCGCTGGCTACGGCACCATCCCCGTGGCCACAATTGCCTTGCTAGAGCACGTGTGTTTGCTTTATCAGCTACGGTTTATTACATTTGGCACGCTAGAAATACATGTATTTTTTATAGGAACCTCATATCACCTGAGGTGGTTGTTCGTATGATCTTTACACATGTATTTCGATTGTTGCATGACTTGTTTCCTTTGTCTAAGGTTGAGAAGTTGTAATTGTTTTGGGTAGTGTAGTATGGGAGGCTTGCATGCTTATCCATGTACACTTTTGATTCGCTTGTTTAGAGCGCCTACGCGCTTGTCCATTAAGCTTGACTCTTGTATTGTTTATTTTACCCTCTTAGTAGGGTCATATTTTTAATCGAATTTACCTTTACAGCAAAAAAAAGTGTGGTGGAGGAATCTAATCGGCAGGGCGATTGTCGAGCTCTTCAGGGTCTTTAACCTGTGGATGATCAAAACTGTCCAACTCGAAATCATCATCGAATTCATCCTAATGGTTCTCGAAATTCAAATAGGTGCTGCGAGCACTTTGGTGCTCCAAAAAATCCTCAACTCTGTAGTCATTGGCGTCGTAATACTTGGCCTCGTGCTTTCGCTTTGAGGTTTCGTACACATAAGTCGGCGACTTGTTCTTTTGTTTCTTCTTGTTCTTTTGTCCATTAAGCTTGACTCTTGTATTGTTTATTTTACCCTCTTAGTAGGGGCATATTTTTAATCGAATTTACCTTTACGGCAAAAAAAAAAGTGTGGTGGAGGAATCCAATTGGCAGGGCGATTGTCGAGCTCTTCGGGGTCTTTAACCTGTGGATGATCAAAACTGTCCACATCGGAATCATCATCGAATTCATCATAAGGGTTCTCGAAATTCAAATAGGTGTTGCGAGCACTTTGGTGCTCCAAAAAATTCTCAACTCTGTAGTCGTTGGCGTCGTAATACTTGGCCTCGTGGTTCCGCTTTGGGGTTTCGTACACATAAGTCGGCGACTTGTTCTTTTGTTTCTTCTTGTTCTTTTGTCCATTAAGCTTGACTCTTGTATTGTTTATTTTACCCTCTTAGTAGGGTCATATTTTTAATCGAATTTACCTTTACAGCAAAAAAAAGTGTGGTGGAGGAATCCAATTGGCAGGGCGATTGTGGAGCTCTTCGGGGTCTTTAACCTGTGGATGATCAAAACTGTCCACATCGGAATCATCATCGAATTCATCATAATGGTTCTCGAAATTCAAATAGGTGTTGCGAGCACTATGGTGCTCCAAAAACTCCTCAACTCCGTAGTCGTTGGCGTCGTAATACTTGGCCTCGTGCTTCCACTTTGGGGTTTCGTACACATAAGTCGGCGACTTGTTCTTTTGTTTCTTCTTGTGTCCACCACTAACGTGTTGTCGTCGATATTCCTCTGAGTCATACTCGCCATCGGAATGGACGTCAAGGACATGTTCGTCCTTGTAATCTCGTGCCAATTGACGGTGATCTGCGGTCCGGGGACCACCATCATACCAATCGAATTGGGGTTGGAAACTTGATGTGAACCCCGTTGAAGGATTCATGAAGGATCGATCGTTGGACTCGTAAATGGTCTTCTCTTGCGAATTTGGATAGGTTTGAGCCGAATGAACGACTAGACTTTGATGAGAAAGAAGTGAAAGGATGAGAAGGTGATCTCTTTTAAAGGAAGACCGGAAGAATATGGGATGAGAAGAGAATAGGGTTGACACCTTAACAAGATGATCTGGAGAAATCTCGACAACAATTCGGTATCTAAATTCAAGCGTGAGAAATAAGGGAGGGGGTGTGCCTCTTTTATAGAGGAAGGGGCACGCAAACCCTAGTCTTTCAACCTAGTGGCAAGGGCGGCGTAAGGGGGAGGCACGCACGCGGCCCAAGACGCAAGCCCAAACCCAAAACTCCTAAAAATAGAAATGACTTAATGGGAAATGTTTCGGAAAGGAAATAGTACTAAAAATAGCAAGAAACATAGGCAAGTCACGGTGGCCTGGTCGCGAGTGTCGCGACAAGGCCATGACAAGGCTGTGGCGCGCCAAGGGCGTGTCACGACGCTGGCAAGCGCGCGGCACGGCTTCGGCAACGCCGAGGCTGGTGCGCACCCGGACCTCAAGTGTCGAGGCCGAGGCGCACCGGAACCTCAAGGTCCCACGCCGGGGTGGCCCGACGTGGCATGAAGCTCGGCGATCGCGACTGGGACGGTGTCGAGAATGGGGTTCTCGGCAATGCGGTGCGATGCGTCGGGCTGGTGACTCGGCGCGCCTGCGATGGTGACAAGGCACGTGAAGAGGGGCGCGCCAGCGGTTGCGCCATGGCTTGCGACGGCGCGCGCGATGATGGACGAAGTGGCTCGGGTTATGGCCCGAGTCCTGGCTCGTGTGATCGGTCCATCGGAGCGCACGGACATGTCATCCTCGTCTTGGCTAGCCGTCGTGGTGGGGATCACATCACAACTCTCCTTGATGGACTCCAAGCGATGCATGGTGCCATATTGAGAAGACGGTTGGGCATAGCCTTTGCCTTTCGCACGTGCGCGTGACATCGTCCGCCAACATGCCAGGGTTCCCTTGGACTTCCGACGCTAGCACTTGCGTCGGCGGCACGGTACGCTTGGACTGCGTATGCTCTTGGCCAATTGGCGTTCAAGCTCCGCGATCCGAGCTAAGGCCGCTTCATGTTCCGTTTGTTGTTGCGCCGATGGATCCTTGTTTCGTTTGTCCTCGTTGCCCGAGTCGGACACGGTACCTATAGTCACACCAGTCATAGCGCAGTAAGTAGCTCACAACAATGGCCAAGAGTGACGAGTTTGTTTAAGTCGACCGACCCTTAGTGTTCAACCACACGAACAAGAAAGGATTGGCAAGGTTTAATGTCACTCGACTCTTGAAAGAGATAAATGGATCCAAACACAAACAATGTATGCAGATGCGATGCACAAAAGAAGCAAGAAAGAATGGATGAGATAGGAAAGAAGGAAAGAGAAGATATGCAATCGGCCTTGAGATGTTATTGCCGAAAATATGGATTGTAGAGAGAATGAGAGATCTTTCCTTATTTTGGCTTTGATCCTCCAAGATTTTTTTTAAAATTTTCGGAAATATCTTACCTTATTTTGGTTATGAGATTCCGAGAATAATGTTTTTTTTGTTTTTTTTAATATGGTCGAATCTTCTCTTTGGATTTTATCCTCTAGAGAAGATTTGATATGGCTAATAAGATAATTTTGGATATGCAACAAACAAGATATGCACGAGTACAAAGGGATAGAAATTGGCAATGGTATGCAACTTATGAACCTGCAACTAGCAAAACAAAGATGCAAATTTCACCAAAATCAATTGTAGAGTCGAGTAGGTCTAAGCTGTTTTTTTTTAACAAACTAACACGAAAGCGAGAAAAAAAAATATTGGTGCCCTAGATGATGATCGTGAAAGATGGATGCATCTAGGGTTGCAGCAAAGTGGGAGAATCGTGTAGGGTGAAAGCGAGACTTACTCGAACCTTTGGCTCTGATACCAGTTAATGCGACCTTGTTTAGAGGACGCTACAGATCTTTGACTTGGCTCAGGTATTGCGTCTCATTAGAGTGTAGCGGAAGACTTTGGGGGTCGATACCGACGTTGGATCGGCTCGATCTTGCAAGAATTACTCAAGAACAACGAGAATTTGAAAGTGTTTGATTGATAGAACTCAAAGGCGCAGCACTAGGACTAGTTAAAGGAGAATCTTCTCGACTATTAATCTAATATAAAGTGTATGTGCCCTAGAAACAATAGTCTAAGCTCCTTTAAATAGAGGAGGCAAAACATAAATCCCTAATAACTAGAAGGACGTCTAGGGTTTGGTGCAAGCAAAGCCCATCGACGCAAGGCCCATAAATGACCTTCAAAAGACATAAAACCAACTATAGTAATGTTTGATAATGGAAAGAATGCTAAAAAGGGCAATAAAGATAGATGTCCTTGGCCATCGACACCGAAGTGTCAAGACATGGCCAAGTTTGCGCGCAACACGACACGACACTGGAGGGACGCTGACAGAGTCCTGGCACGTTGGCATATTCCTGGCTGAGGTGAACCTCAAGTGGCGACGCTGGCAAGCACCGAGAGGCCCGGATCCGGTGCGAAGGACTCGTCCGAGGAAGTCGCGGTACCAAGGCTGATGTCGAGGTCGAGAAAGTGGATACCGTGGTGGTGAGGACCAATACTGAGGCTTCGACATGAGGTTCTCCGAGGGAAAGGACGCACAAGGTGCTATTTAAATGGCGCAGTGAAAGGCGCACTGTGGCCAATAGAGACACGCAACACCAAGGACTTGGTTGTGGTCTCGATGGAACGGGCCCGAGCCCGAGTGACGGCCCGTCCGACGCAATACGAAGGCTTCATCCTCTTGTTGGGCATCCAATGACGGGGTCGCATCACATATCCTTCTTCTTGTGCTTCAAGTGGTTTCGATATTTTGGCCAAGAGGGGGGCGCGCCAGCGGTTGGTGACTCGGCGCGCTTGCGATGGTGACAAGGCACGTGAAGAGGGGCGCGCCAGCGGTTGCGCCATGGCTTGCGACCGCGCGCGATGATGGACGAAGTGGCTCGGGTTATGGCCCGAGTCCTGGCTCGTGTGATCGGTCCATCGGAGCGTACGGGTATGTCATCCTCGTCTTGGCTAGCCGTCCTGGTGGGGCTCACATCACCCTCCCCCCCTTGGGTGGGAAACGTCCCCGTTTCCTCGTCATGATACTCGGAATCCACATAAGGAGAGAGATCTGAGACATTAAAGGAAGCGGAACGTTGTACTTACCCTGGAGGTCAAGGATATAAGCGTTGTCGTTGATGCGCCGGAGGACCTTGAAGGGACCGTTCCCCCGTGGGTGAAGCTTCGTCTTCCGAGCAGCGGGAAAACGTTCTTTTCGGAGATGGACCCACACCAAATCACCGGTCTCGAAGATCAAACCGCGGCACCCCTTGTTGCGTTGGGCCGCGTATTGATCCGAGTGTCGCAGCAGCTGCGCCTTGGTGCGCTCATGTAATCATCGGATATGGTCGGCGCGGTTGGCCGCGTCAACATTCTCCTCGGGCTTGAAGGGAAAAGGCACCATATCCATAGGCGTGTGAGGATTACGCCCGTAGACCACTTCGAAAGGGGTCATGACAAAGTAAGTCCTCCCACCGACGTGGGTTTGCCTTGAGCATCGTCTGAAGAAGGGTGCTCAAGGTCCGATTGGTCACCTCAGTCTGACCATCGGTCTGGGGGTGATAAGATGTGGAAAACAGGAGTCGTGTTCCTAACTTCCCCCAAAGTGTTCTCCAAAAGTGGCTGCAGAATTTGGTATCCCTATCACTAACAATAGTTTTTGGAATACCATGTAACTTCACCACATGTTCGAAGAACAAATTAGCGATTTCCACCGCGTTGTTTGTCCCCTTACATGCAATAAAGTGGGCCATTTTGGAAAATCGGTCCACGACTACAAATATTGAGTCCTTTCCACGCCTTGACGTCGGAAGGCCCGTAATAAAATCCATCGAAAGATCTTCCCACGGGGCGTTCGGAATTGGAAGTGGCGTGTAAAGTCCATGCGGTTGGGACCGAGACTTGGCAGTATGACACGACACACAACTTTGACAATACTTGTTAACATCCCGAGCCATATGAGGCCAAAAGAAATGTTCAGGAAGTGCTGCCAAGGTTTTGGCTATGCCAAAGTGGCCTCGGCCATCATGAGCCTCTTGGAGCAATAGGTGTCTCACCGAAGAGGCCGGAATGCAAAGCTTCCCAGCTCGGTAAATAAAACCATTGTCCAAGAAGGACTCATGGATCCGCGAATGATCAAGCTCTTTTATGATTGAGGAGAAGTACGGATCTGAGGCGTACAACTCCTTGATCATAGCAAAACCGAGCATTTTAGAATGTAAATGGGTGAGTAAAATGTACCTTCGAGAGAGAGCGTCGACGACGACGTTCTCTTTTCCTTTCTTATGAGCAATGACGTAAGGGAACGTCTCCATAAACTCAACCCAATGGGTGTGGCGCTTATTCAGAGTCGTTTGACTCTTAAGATAAGCCAAGGTCGCGTGATCCGTATGAGTTACGAACTCGCTTGGCCAGAGATAATATTGCCACGTTTTTAGGACCCGAATAAGAGCGTAATGCTCTTTATCATAGGTCGGATAATTGAGTGTAGCCCCATCTAGCTTTTCGCTAAAGTAAGCGATAGGCCTTTGTTCTTGAAGGAGTACGCCGCCCATACCATAGTCGGAAGCGTCGCACTCGATCTCGAAGCGCTTTGAAAAGTCCGGCAATTGCAGGACCGGGGCTCGGCATAAAGCATCTTTCAAGGCCTCGAAGGCGGCCTCGTGATGCGGCATCCACTTTATTGTGGCTGCCTTCTTGGTCAAAGAATGGAGTGGCCCAGTGATAGAACTAAAGTCCTTGACGAATCGCCTATAGAAACCAGCTAGCCCCAAAAAAGAACGAACCATTATCGGGGTCGTTGGGGTTTGCCACTCACGGATGGCCCGGATTTTGTCAGAATCCACTCGTAGGCCATCCTTGGATACGATGGAGCCAAGAAAATTCATCGTATCCGAGCAAAACACACACTTATCCAAATTTACATATAAAGAGTGTTCGCGGAGGCAATCTAACACCTGCCTAAGGTTCCCCGCGTGAGAGTCCAAAGTCCTACTATAAACCAAAATGTCGTCAAAATACACGACGACGAAAAGTCCTAAAAATTTACGCAAAACAAAGTTCATAAGACGCATAAATGTAGAAGGAGCGTTAGTGAGGCCGAAGGGCATCACCAACCACTCGTAAAGACCATGTTTGGTCTTGAAAGCCGTCTTCCACTCGTCCCCTTCTTGCATCCGAATCTGATGGTAGTCGCTCCTCAAATCAATCTTCGAAAACAGCACGGCTCCATGCAATTCGTCTAACATGTCGTCCAAGCGGGGAATCGGGTGACGGTACTTGATGGTAATTTGGTTGATGGCACGGCAATCCACGCACATACTCCAAGAACCATCCTTCTTCGGCACCAAAATAACCGGGACCGCACACGGGCTAAGAGACTCTCGAACATAGCCTTTGTCCAAAAGAGATTGGACTTGGCGTTGAAGCTCTTGAGTCTCCCTAGGCGATGCCCTATACGCAGCTCGGTTTGGCAATGAAGCGCCGGGAATGAGGTCTATGCGATGCTCGATCCCCCGAATAGGTGGTAACCCGTCGGGGAGCTCGGCAGGCATAATATCCGAATACTCCTGAAGCAAGTCAGAAATAGAAGGGGGTAATACATGTGTCTTATCTATGGATATATTAAATAATGGACACAAGATAAAGCAAGTAGTACTCCCCTCGATGTGTTTGACCACCTCGCGCCGACGGCATAGGAATAGCCGGTTTTGCACTGAGCCGAGAAGAGGGTGCTCGGCGTCCTCGCTTGTTCGAGGTGTTCCGTGTGCGCTAAGCTGCTGGGCACCAGAACCTTGCCATTGAGAAGGATTGAGCCCAGGCGCGCCGCTGGAATAGTGCTGGTTCGAGCCAGCGCCGCTGGGCGCGGCCGCTGGTGCGTCGCGACGCGCAGCCGAGGACGACAGCGGTGTCCGTGGCTCCGTCTTCATTTTTTGTCTGCGTTTCTGTTCTCGATCTTCATGAACACCAGAATGTGGTGTTTGGACACCAGAAACGCCGGCCAAACTGTCCCCAAGGCCAGAAGCGTCGCTTGATGATGCATTCGGCGTTGGCGCGGCCTTTGCTTTGTCCTGAGCGTTTGCTTGTTGCCTTTCGGCCTCATCCTGCAAAGCTTCACTCGGAGAAATAGGTAAGATGGTCACGCATTTACCATGGTAATTGAACATATATGTGTTCAACCGGCCATCGTAAATTACGTGATGGTCAAATTGCCATGGACGGCCAAGAAGGAGATGGGTGGCGTCCATGTCAGTGACATCAAAAAGAATAGAATCGGAATAAAAACCAATGGAGAAGGAAAGATTAACCTGTTTTTTGATCCAATGATCGCCATCGTTGGAAATCCAAGCTAGCTTGTAGGGCCGAGGATGATCCGTTTGTGGCAACTTGAAATGATTGACCACTTTCCTTGACAAGAAGTTTCCGCAGGATCCCGAATCTATAATCACACTTAGGGAAACATTTTGTACCAAACACCGAGTACGGAAAATGTTTTCTCGTTGATCGGTGGGCACGGCTTCCCTCATGCTAAGCGCTCGGCGCGTCACTAGCAATAGTTTGTCGACGCCGGCGTCGATGTCCGAAGGGACACAATATGCACCGTCTTCGATTGGCGCGGCGTCGTCTTCCTCCGACTCATCCTTATCCACACTCTCGTATGCCGCAGATTGAGTCGAGAAAAGCACTCGCTTCGTGTTAGGGCAATCGCGTTTCAAGTGCCCTCGGCCACCACATAGATAGCACTCAATGTCTCGAGTCCTTTGTGGGGGAGGGGTTGCCTTGTCACGGTTTTGTCCCACCGAAGCTCCCTTGGAATCCGTCGCTTGAGTACCAACCTTAGATTTAGCAAAAGGAGGAGGAACAAACTTGTTAGTACGTAATGCGGATGGACTAGGGGAAGAATTATACCTTGCAAAAGTGGACGTCTTCGGCCTCTTGAATTGCTTGTAAAGCTCCATGGCCGTGTGAATCAAACGCCCCAAGTCTTTGATGGGCAAGACAAACAACCGATCCCGGATCCATTGGTGGAGTCCCGCCACGAAACGAGACCTCAACGCCCCCGGGGAAGCGCTAATGCCCGCCTTGAAGAATAAATCTTCAAGGTATGCAAAGAACTCCTCCGGAGTCATGGAACCTTGTCGAGCATCTTAAATCAAGATCCGAACTTTTTCTTTGTAGTCGGGTGGGATAAACTTCCTCTTCATAATGAATACAAGTTGATGCCATTCGGTTATGGGGGCTTTACCCTTTCGGGCCCGATCTGATTCGAATCGTTTCCACCACATCCGAGCGGCACCCTTGAAATGAAGGGTCACCACCTCGACCTTCTCGTGCTCCTCGTAGTGGCAATGCTTGAGCACATGTTCGGTTCCCTGCAACCAAGAAATAAACTCATCAGGGTTGTAATTACCAAAAATATCTTCAAATTTTACCTTCACGTCGCGGCGTGATACATGCGCCGGACGCTCATTTGTGGCGCGCCGGTTGGCACGCAGAGGCGGAGTGCGTCGGCCTCGGCCATGGCCTCGGCTGGACCCGTTGCTGCCATCACTGGGATCGTCATCCTCGTCGCGCCGAGGGCGCCGCTGGTGCTCTCGGTTTCGGTCTTGGCGACGCCGATCCCGTTGCGCCGAGGCCGATCGCGGTTGTCACGGCCCTCGAGCCGATCATATTCCGTGCGGTTCACGGGCAACTTGGGTTTCGGAATCCAATCCCGATCTCGATCTATCCACTCCTCCGAATCATGGACCGGAGGGTGGTCAAAATCCTCCTCGGAATCCTCCTCGTACTGCGTTATAGAGTCCTCAGATTCCGAATATGGAGTTGTGGGGCTTTGATGGCCTCGATAGTCATTGACATCGAAGTCATCTCGGCCTTTGGATTTCTTTTTTCTAGGCGTCGGTGTGACCGCCTTTTTCTTCTTTTTTGATTGTTGACGCCGCCACTCCTCGGAGTCATACTCCTCATCGGAGTGAACGTCAACAACGCCGTGCACCTGTTGAGCCTGATTAGTGGGTCGGCTTTCCTTCATAGATTCCAATCGTTGGATTCCATTCGGGTTAGACAATTCCACCAAAGGCCCTTTGCCTTTCTCCTGTGCCGAAGCCCGCGGAACCGAGACGCCGTGTGGCGTTACGCTCGGCAACGCGTGCTGCGTATGAATGGTTACGGTTGGTGGTGCCGCTTGCTGCGTTAGGAACCTCGTCATCAAGCCTTCAAGGTTGGCGAAGCGCGCCTTAAGCGCCGCTAGACCCGCAGCGGGCACGAGACCGACCTGCGGCACGGCACCGGGCACCGTCGCGGTTGGCGCACCGAGAAGACTCGGTTGAAGATGCGGCTGGTTTTGTGGGTTTGGTGGTTGTTGAGTTGAGATGCCTTGCTGGTTTGAATGCTCATCCCCTTCCATACTACCGTCTCCAATCTCAACCATAGACATTAAAAGGGGTTAAAAATTTCTCAAACAACAAGCAATAGAAACGCCAAGATATTGTAAGACTCACCACGCAAGTACTCTTAGTTTGCACGAAAAGTACTCATAAGGTATGGGAGGCTAGGATCTCGACGTGCACAAGTATGGAACAAAGAGAGTAAGAATAAGCAAGCACAAACAAGCAAGTAAGAAGAAGATAGAATGTGGCGTCGGCTTGACGGAAGCCTTGGCACGAGAGAGGAAAGAAGAAGATAGAAGATCTCGGCCAAAGGGGAAGGCGAGATTGTGTCTTAGCAAAAAGGAAAACAAGAAAGATATGAAATCAATTAGTTAGATGCAAATCAAATCAAGAGAGGATTTTATGGGATTGGAGAGAGAGGAGCCGATTGATATCTTTGCCAAAATGAAAACACTTGCCTTATTTTGGCTTGTGTGTCCCTACAAAATCTTTTTTTTTTAATTTAATTAGGATAAGATTGCCTTATTTTGGCTTTCCTTATCCAATATTTTTTTTTTTTTGATTTTTCGGCAACTAAAAGATATGGGATAATATTCCCCAAGATACTTGCAACAAATAGAAGATTTGAGATAAGGCCAAATCGGACCAAATCTCGCACCAATGAACCAATTCACACGACACACACAATGAAATCAATTTGAACAAAGCAAGCAAGATGCAAGCAAAATTCGAAAACTCGATGCAATGAACCAAAGCAATGTGCAAGTCGGTGGTTTTGGCAATTGTTTTTTTGTGATTTTTTTTTGAAGCAAATTAACAATGGAAACTAGATGAAGGATGGTAGATATGGCGGAAGCTAATGACAATGGTGGTAGAAAAAAATTCGTGCAAAAAACGAGTAAAAGCGAGAGAAAGACTTACGCAATTCGAGGCTCTGATGCCAGTTGATGTGAACCCCGTTGAAGGATTCACGAAGGATCGATTGTTGGACTCGTAAATGGTCTTCTCTTGCGAATTTGGATAGGTTTGAGCCGAATGAACGACTAGACTTTGATGAGAAAGAAGTGAAAGGATGAGAAGGTGATCTCTTTTGAGGGAGACCGGAAGAATATGGGATGAGAAGAGAATAGGGTTGACGCCTTAACAAGATGATCTGGAGAAATCTCGACAGCAATTCGGTATCTAAATTCAAGCGTGAGAAATAAGGGAGGGGGCGTGCCTCTTTTATAGAGAAAGGGGCACGCAAACCCTAGTCTTTCAACCTAGTGGCAAGGGCGGCGTAAGGGGGAGGCACGCACGCGACCCAAGACGCAAACCAAAGCCCAAAACTCCTAAAAATAGAAATGACTTAATAGGAAATGTTTCGGAAAGGAAATAGTACTAAAAATAGCAAGAAACATAGGCAAGTCAAGGTTGCCTAGTCGCGAGTGTCGCGACAAGGCCGTGACAAGGCTGTGGCGCGCCAAGGGGGTGTCGCGACGCTGGCAAGCGCGCGGCACGGCTTCGGCAACGCCGAGGCTGGTGCGCACCCGGACCTCAAGTGTCGAGGCCGAGGCGCACCGGAACCTCAAGGTCCCACGCCGGGGTGGCCCGACGTGGCATGAAGCTCGGCGGTCGCGAGTGGGACGGTGTCGAGAATGGGTTTCTCGGCACTGCGGTGCGATGCGTTGGGTTGGTGACTCGGCGCGCCTGCAATGGTGACAAGGCACGTGAAGAGGGGCGCGCCAGCGGTTGCGCCATGGCTTGCGACGGCGCGCACGAACATGTCATCCTCGTCTTGGCTAGCCGTCCTGGTGGGGCTCACATCACAACTCTCCTTGATGGACTCCATGCGATGCATGGTGCCATATTGAGAAGACGGTTGGGCATAGCCTTTGCCTTTCGCACGTGCGCGTGACATCGTCCGCCAACATGCCATGGTTCCCTTGGATTTCCGACGCTAGCACTTGCGTCGGCGGCACGGTACGCTTGGACTGCGTATGCTCTTGGCCAATTGGCGTTCAAGCTCCGCGATCCGAGCTAAGGCCGCTTCATGTTCCGTTTGTTGTTGCGCCGATGGATCCTTGTTTCGTTTGTCCTCGTTGCCCGAGTCGGACACGGTACCTATAGTCACACCAGTCATAGCGCAGTAAGTAGCTCACAACAATGGCCAAGAGTGACGAGTTTGTTTAAGTCGACCGACCCTTAGTGTTCAACCACACGAACAAGAAAGGATTGGCAAGGTTTAATGTCACTCGACTCTTGAAAGAGATAAATGGATCCAAACACAAACAATGTATGCAGATGCGATGCACAAAAGAAGCAAGAAAGAATGGATGAGATAGGAAAGAAGGAAAGAGAAGATATGCAATCGGCCTTGAGATGTTATTGCCGAAAATATGGATTGTAGAGAGAATGAGAGATCTTTCCTTATTTTGGCTTTGATCCTCCAAGATTTTTTTTAAAATTTTCGAAAATATCTTACCTTATTTTGGTTATGAGATTCCGAGAATAATGTTTTTTTTGTTTTTTTTAATATGGTCGAATCTTCTCTTTGGATTTTATCCTCTAGAGAAGATTTGATATGGCTAATAAGATAATTTTGGATATGCATCAAACAAGATATGCACGAGTACAAAGGGATAGAAATTGGCAATGGTATGCAACTTATGAACCTGCAACTAGCAAAACAAAGATGCAAATTTCACCAAAATCAATTGTAGAGTCGAGTAGGTCTAAGCTGTTTTTTTTTAACAAACTAACACGAAAGCAAGAAAAAAAAATATTGGTGCCCTAGATGATGATCGTGAAAGATGGATGCATCTAGGGTTGCAGCAAAGTGGGAGAATCGTGTAGGGTGAAAGCGAGACTTACTCGAACCTTTGGCTCTGATACCAGTTAATGCGACCTTGTTTAGAGGACGCTACAGATCTTTGACTTGGCTCAGGTATTGCGTCTCATGAGAGTGTAGCGGAAGACTTTGGGGGTCGATACCGACGTTGGATCGGCTCGATCTTGCAAGAATTACTCAAGAACAACGAGAATTTGAAAGTGTTTGATTGATAGAACTCAAAGGCGCAGCACTAGGACTAGTTAAAGGAGAATCTTCTCGACTATTAATCTAATATAAAGTGTATGTGCCCTAGAAACAATAATCTAAGCTCCTTTAAATAGAGGAGGCAAAACATAAATCCCTAATAACTAGAAGGACGTCTAGGGTTTGGTGCAAGCAAAGCCCATCGACGCAAGGCCCATAAATGACCTTCAAAAAACATAAAACCAACTATAGTAATGTTTGATAATGGAAAGAATGCTAAAAAGGGCAATAAAGATAGATGTCCTTGGCCATCGACATCGAAGTGTCAAGACATGGCCAAGTTTGCGCGCAACACGACACGACACTGTCAAGACATGGCCATGATCGGTTTGTTGTCAACCATCAGAAATTGCAGCCATTGTCCGGTCACGTACTTCCATTTCACGGCATCGTTAGATCCGTACTTCTTCTCAAGACCCTCCCAAGTGGACTTGGCAGACTTGTTAGTAAAAAACAAATCGAAAAAAGGATTCGACATGTGGTGCAATAAGTGACCTCTTATAGTCTCGTTGTCTTTTTCATGTTTTTGCAATTCCACCTGAGCATCGGAAGCGAGTTTCTGTTGTTATTGTAGATCTGGTCAGTTGCTTGCTTATCTTGAGGTTGCTTGTCTTGATTAGCAGATTCGGTGGATGCAACAACAGCAGGTAAAATAGGAGCATCTTTGAAGAGCATGTAATCCGTGTCAAGTTGCTCAAAGAATATGAGCAACATCTGGGACCAGCGTTTGTAGTTGATGACGTTGAGAGGTTCGAGCTTGGAGAGATCAAGGAGCGGTTTGTGAAACTTAGCCTCCATTTTTGTAGAGAAAGTAGCAGTGTAATTTTCGTTTCTAAATTGTAAGATAAAACACTGCAGGGCAACAAAAGAAAGAAATGTAGGTCGGGAATTTGATGTTGTTTCGTTGTTGCGTCGTGGAAGGGTTCCACTGCCTTAGAAACAAAAACGCCTTGACTCCGGTCCAAATAAGTGATAGGTTCTCGTCCGCAAAGGTTAACACAACCTCCGATCGAACCGGTGCACAACAGTAAGATCGAAAGGGATCTCAGAACAGCTCGTCTGAAAGCTCGTCTCCTTTAAAAAGAGTAAAATCTATAACTGCTCCAGAGAGCACTATCACAAAATCAGCTCGGAAATCTCGTAGAGAAAACAAACTGAAGAACGTGGTCAAAATCAGTTGCCAATAAAAATCGGGATAAGAACAAAGATTTTATCAAAACAGTTTTATCTTTTGAAGAGTAGTTGCAAAGAAGTAATCGGATAAATACTAATCCGCAATACTCGATGGTCCAAAAAGTTAAAGGAGATCATAAAAACCTCAGACACCACACCGCGACGCGCTCACCACGAGCCGGTCGAACGACGCGCGCGTGGGAGTCCTTGCTCTAGCTTACACTTTACCATGTGCAATGAAATTTTTTAATATATATTGGCATTTGGGAGCCCATATTTCCGATGTGGGACTAAGGCTAAAAAGTCAAATCCCACTACTGCACACTTACTGTGCATTCCATTTGAGAATCACTCCAACAAAGAAGGCCAGTGAAAGCCACCAAAGAAGAAGGTCATTGAAAGCCACCAGAGAAGAAGGTTAGTGGAGAAGAAGGTCCAAGTTGCGTCGCGTCTTTCTCCCCAAATATCATTAAAATGGAAAGATCGAAAAACACTCCCCTTGCGCTATTATTTTCCCCCTTTTTATTTTTATTTCTTTCCATTTCTCTCCTTAAATAGTAAACCAAACAAGGGAAAATACATCCCCCTATTTACTCCCCTTAAAAATTCCCCAAATTCCCCTAACCAAACACGTTGTAAAAGACATGTGAATGATAGAAAGTTTCAAGTTTATACTCTGTATAATATAAGAAAAAACTAGAGCTGGGATATTTCAGTCTTTGGTTTTTTTTAGCCTACCCGCAAGGTAAAAAAAATCGGTTCGGTTCCTGGATTTTTTTAGTGAAGAACCGTAATAACCGAACCCGAACTTTGGTTGGTTCCTAACTGCGGTTATTTCGGTTAACTGAAATACAAAAATGGCCCATATATTTTGGTTCTTAGGTTACCCGAAATATGGTTCGGTTCCTATGTTTAATTCGAATCCTGTTAAAAAATCGGTGCACCAAACTGCATAAAACATTAAATCACAAGCATAAAATAAAGGAAAATATTTCACCAAATTCAAGCATTAAGAGATAATTCACCAAGTCATAGTTTCACCAAAATCCTGAGATTCAAATCACAAAGAGTATGCATAAAGCCATAAACAACCAAAAGATCCAAAACAATGCCCTTAAAGCAAATCAAGTTCAAAAGATCAAAGGTGTTCAATGTCTGGTCAACAGTTAAATGCGCTCCTACTGTGACAGTAACCTCCTCCAAGCAAGGGATAGAGAAACTTGAGTCAGCCTGGATGCTAATTCAAAGATAAACACATAGACAAGGGGAAAAGGGTTAAAGTACTTTTTCTAAGTTTGCAAAGCATATCACATTTAGATTGAATACTCATTTGAAAAAGGGAAAAAAATATATGATGGCCTAGCTTAAGCACTGTATATAGGTATTGAGCAACTTCAAGCATAGGAAGGGTGTGTTTTACCAAAAAAATACAAATAGGAATACATAGCATGTGTGCATCAGTGCATGACTTACATTTTTCAAGCTATTTGTTCCTTTGCGAGACACGTGTAGGCTTGGTCTTCGTGAGCTTCATTTTTTGTTTCTTGGTTGTTGGCTGTGCAAATGTAGATGCTCTTCCAAACCTTTGACGTGTAAGAACAGGTGTAGCTTTTGGATCACTCGTATTGTAGTTTTTTGTTGCTTCTTGTCTGATTTCTTCTTGCCTCTCTACATATTCACAAAGAGACAACAATGAAAAAAATGCGAAGTTAAGGTAGAATAATGAAATAGTTCCTACAACTAAGAGTTGCTTATTTAGTTATTCCGAGCAAAATCGAAAATTAGAATAAAATAGTTCAAAAGTTAATGCAAATCTGAATGCAAAGTTAAGGTGATATATAATAGATGAAATAAAGTGAATAAACTAATAAAGAATGAAATAGTTCTAAGTAGTAAGTAGTATTACCTTTTTCTCCGTCCTCATAGAATTCCATTTCTTCAATGGTTGGAATGTATTCCAATGCAACAAAGGTATCACTCTTCAACCAATTCTGATAACAAATCAAGGCTTCAACAGTATGAGGTGTCATCGAGCTTCTGTAAGGATCAATAACCCTCTTACCAGTGCTAAAACTTGATTCACTAGCCACTGTGGACACTTGAATTGCCAGCACATCTCTAGCAACAGATTGCAAACATAAATACTTGATGCCATTAGCCCTCCACCATTCTGTTATCTTGAACTTAGCTCTTGCTTTTGGTTTATCAATAGGATCAAGCAAATACATGTCTATTTCGTGAACTACAACCAAGTCCTCACCTTCTTCAAGTTGTTTGTCCCAATCCTCTAACATAGACTTCTTCTTTCCAAAGCAAAGAATCTTATCCTTTACATGTCTTCTTCCCTGACTGTTGCTTTCCACTTCAACTCCACTCTCTGAATTTCTAGACCTTTGTGAACTGGCACCACCACTAGGTCCATTACCATAACTATAACAGAGCTTAACCATCAATTCTTTCACCTTGTCTGATACCTTCTTCACCTCTGTTTTGCTCAAATATAGCATCCTTTCAGCTTGTCTCTCCAAGTACTTGAGCTTGTATCTTCGATCAAGAACAAGCGCTACCAGGAATAGTGGATTTATGTCATCTAGAGAGCTTATTTGTTAGAATTTGGGTGTCATCTTTTGTGCCATGTCATACAAAATGTGATCTATTTCACTACTGTTGTAATCTGGTGGGTTGTTAGTCACTTCATCTAGATCAACTTTGATGCTCACTATGTCATGGAATGCAGAGTGTGTAATTGGCTCATTTGAAGCACTCAAATTGATTGTGACTTGGTAGAAAACCCTAAGAAATTTGACAAAGCACTTTGCCTTTTTCCAATCCACATCCTTAGGAGGCCCAACTCTCTTTCTTCCTCCTACCCTTTGAGCTTCAGCTTCATCTTCATTATCATATAATTCCTTTTCCTCATTGAAATAGCTTTTGTAATTCAGTGGATCATCATCTACCATCCTCTAAAATGCCCTCTTCAATTCTATGGCATTGTCCAACATCATGTAGCTTGAATTCCATCTTGTTGGGACATCAAGAATGCATATCTTCTTGCATTCAATATTATCCTTCTCAACACACTTCTTGAAAGCATCTGTCCTAGCAGCAGAACTCCTAACAAACCTGATTGCATTCCTTATTACAACAACTGACCTTTCCATCTCTTTCAAACTAGCTTTGACAATTAAATTGATGACATGAGGAAGACATCTCACATGCAGAAACCCTCCTTCAAATAATGGTTTCTTACTCCAACCCATCATCCTCCTCTTAACATAATCAATGGCATGCTTATTAGGAGAAGCATTGTCCACTGAAATTGTTATAACATTCTCAATCCCACATTCAATCAATGCATCCTCTAGGATTTTTCCAATTGTATTCCCACCATGGTTGGGAATAACACAAAAATTCAATATTCTTTTATGCATTGTCCAAGCAAAATCTATAAAATGAGCAGTTATGAGTTGATGTTCTGATAGCTAGTCCATGTATCAGTTGTAAGACAAACACTAACTGACTACAACTCTGACCTCAACTGTAGCTTCTTTTCCTCACACATCCTCATGAAATTCTTAACAATTGTCTTCCTACAAGGCAATATTAACCTAGGTATAGCAACCTCACAAAATAACTTGAACCCAGCCCTCTCTATAGCACTAAATGGCAATTCATCAATCACAATCATCTGTGTTGCAGCATCAATACAAGCTTCCTGTGACCATACTCTAGTAGTCAAACGGTTAAATCCTTCAACCAATTCAGAACCTAGATGACTTTGTTTCACATCCTCCAAATTCACACTGGCTAAGCTACTAGGATATTTCTTGCAATGAACTTAAACATGCTTTTTAAGAGATGATGTGTGCCATTAATTCGTGAATCACAAGCAAGGACTGTCTTACAATAATTACACCTGGCCTTCTTCGTTTGCCCCACTTGCTTGTTGACTCCATCAACCAATTCGATAATTGGTTCATCGAATTTTTCGAAATGCAACCAGACCTTCGACCTCAACTCAATTGCCTTCCTCTCTCTCTTTCTCTTTGATGTTCGAACTGGTACAATCGCCTTGGACTTCTCACTCGTGACTGCAGCGGCTGCGTTGGTCTGATTAGCAGTCTCATCAGCGTCCGAGCTATCACTAGAATTGCTTGAACTGGAATCAAACAATTCAACATCGCCGACTTGTTGTGCTGAAGAACTCATTGGTATCTCCTAAAACAAATCTTACCTAACAAAAAAAAAGAACCAATAACAAGTTGTCAAAGCTCAAGCTTAATGGCTAGCAAATACAGATTAACACAATTCTTTTAATGTTTAGCGTCTTGTACAAAGTCTTCAAGAGACACAAATTAATTAACATATGATCATTAGCAAACTAAGCTTCCAAGAGAAATAGGCAATCATTCATGAAGCACATCACTGGCAAACAAAACAATATACAATCAAATTACTACAAATATTTAAAACCAAAATCACCATTTTTTGTAAATCAACAATGGCTGATTGGTGTGCATTAGTATCTTCCTATAATTTCCCAACTGAACACTAGAAACACTATAGGCATCCATTCTCTCAAATGAAGGAAAATCGGAGACTTCTAGCAACCGAATAAACCACACAACAGCTAACCTGACAACCAATAACTCACAGAATGGGAATACATTCCAATATAATAATTTTTTAAAACGAACAAGAAATAATTTAAGACTAGATTTAACTATGGCCTGCTTACCCAAACACGGTACATCCCCCCCCCCCCAAACAATCAAAATTAGTGGCCTAACAGAATTTCAACGACCCATGACCGAGCCAAATTCCACAAATTAGTACACAGTAAAACAACATAAGGTTAGCTCTTAATCAGAAGGTGGATCAGCTGAACAGTTTTTTGGCTCAAAGGAGTAAAATGGATTGGATTAAACTGGGTGAGGAGACTTCTCCCATGTTTTATAGTGGGATTAAGAGCAGAAGAGCTAGTAATAGCATTTTTGTGCTGAAGGATAGTGAGGGGAACTTGTTAGAGGAGAAAATTGATGTTGAGAATGAGATTATTCTCTTTTATAAAGGCCTTCTTGGGAGAGAGACTACTCAAAGGCCCTATTAATTTTCAAGGCATCACTGGCAAGATGATCTCTTCAGATAATGGTGCTAGATTGGAAGCTATTCCTACTGAATTGGAAGTTAGAAAGGCTGTGTTTGATATTGGAAATAATAAAAGCCCTGGACCGGATGGTTTTGGAAGCCACTTCTTTAAGCATAGTTGGAGTTTGATTAAAGGTGATGTTGTTGCAGCTGTTCAAGAATTTTTCAGGAATGGTCAGCTCTTGAAACAGTTCAATACAACTTTTATTAGCCTAATTCCTAAGGTAGATAAACCTTTCTTGGTAAAGGAGTTTAGGCCTATCTCTTGTTGCAACACCATTCTGAAAGTTATTTCTAAGGTGCTAGTAGCCAGGATTAGGCCTTTGTTGGATGAAATAGTTGCTTGCAGCCAGGGTGCTTTTGTGCCAGGCAGAAGTATTTCCCATAATGTGGTAGTTGCTCATGAACTTGTCAAAGGCTATGAAAGAAAGGGAACCTCTCCTCGATGTATGATACAAGTTGATATTCAGAAGGCTTATGATAGTGTTAGATGGAAATTTTTGGAGGAAGCTATTGTATACTTTGGCTTCCCTGAAAAGCTAATCAATTGGATAATGCAATGTGTGTGCACTCCTTGGTATTCTATAATTGTTAATGGGGAACCAAGAGGTTTTTTCAAGGGAGAGAAAGGCCTGAGACAGGGGGGTCCCTTATCTCCTTTCTTATTTGTGCTGATTATGGAAATGCTTAACAGGAAGCTTTATCAGACAAGTAGAAAGAAGGGCTTTGGTTACCATCCTAAGTGCAAGCAGTTACAGCTCACCAACATAGCTTTTGCAGATGATCTCCTTATTTTTTGTAAACCTAATACTTGCACTCTTCAGCTTGTTAAGAATTGTCTCTTGGATTTTGGGAAAGAGTCAGGGCTTTCTGCTAATGCTTCTAAAAGCAAGGTCTTCTTTGGTGGTTTGAGAGCTGAGCTGAAGTCTGAGTATGAAAACCTTCTGGGGATTGTCCCTGGGCAATTTCCCATTAGGTATTTAGGCATTCCTCTTCATTCTAGGAGGTTGAAAACTGGGGAGTACTTTCCTCTGCTGAACAAGATTATGTCTGTCTTGCAAAGGCAGAATATGGCCAAGCTGTCTTATGCTGGAAGGTGCCAAGTTATTAAGGCAGTAATTGAGGGGATTATTTCTTTTTGGATGCAATCTATGGTTCTTCCTAAGAAGGTGATTAGCAAGATCATTTCTCTATGCAGGGCTTTTTGTGGTCTGGAACAGTTGAAGGGAAAAGATGTCTAGTAGCTTGGATCAATGTTTGCAAACCTCATGAGGAGGGTGGGCTTAATTTCAAGGAACTCCTTTCTTGGAATAAAACTATGATGTTTAAGCTGGCATTTGATATCATTCTTGATAGGATGAACTTGTGGACAGATTGGGCTAAGAAAAACTTGCTTAAGAGGAATGGTTTTTGGCTGATTAGAGCTTCCTCTAATGATTCCTGGCTTTGGAAATACCTGCTGCAGGCTAGAGACCAGATTATTGTTAAGCTGAATATTCAGGCTGAGATTAGTAGGGATAATGGCTATATTCCTATGAGGCTAGTTGATAAGAGAGGTAAGCTTAATAGTTCAGAGGTCTACAATCTGTTTAGATGCCATGCTGATATTAAAGAGTGGAATGTTGTTATTTGGAGTGGCATTCAGTCTCGTCGTTGCAGTTTCCATGCTTGCTTAGTTACTCTTAAAAAGTTGCCTACTGCAGGAAGGCTTCACAGGTATGGGCTCATTGACAGGAGTGATTGTTGTCTGTGTAATGAAGATTTGGAAAATGAGCAGCATCTTTGGTTCAATTGCAGGTTTATTAATCAAGTGGCTGATATTGTCTTTAGTTGGGTTGGTACAGTCAGGAAATACTGTGTCAAAGAGTGGTGGGAATGGTTTTTACAATGCAGCAACAAAAAGTCGAATATCTACCTTACTAAGCTCTTGGCAGTACTTGTTGTTCTTTACTTTACATGGATGGCAAGGAATGAGTTCATTTTTAGACAGATTCAGCCTAATGCCACTTCTGTTGCCATGAGGATTATAGATGAGTGCAAGCTCAGGATTTTGGTGAAACTCAAGATTGATGGTAGAAGAGGCAGAGCTTTGAGGAATAGGCTTGGCTTCTGAGGTCTGTTGCTGGTTTTTTGGGTTTGGATGTGGGTCTGGGTTGTTTCTTTTTTGGATTGCTACTTCCTCTCTTTGCCTATTGCTGAGTGTTCTGGCCTTGGCCATCATGAGGACGCAAAGGCGGGTTTGACCTTCGTTCATGCATCGTGACTATAGGGAGCTTATGTGCAGGAGTTGCAATGAGTCTCCTTATGGTCCTTGCAGGGTGTTCGAAGTAGTAGTTCCTGTTTTTAGCCTTTTTTGCTCGTTTTGAGCTGGGAGCTTCTTGTTTGGGTAGTATTTTTGTTAAGGCTTGCTCCTCTCTCGTTTTCTATGGAGTGTGTCTTGGCTGAGGCTAGCACATGAGGATATAGCTAAAACAGTTTGATCCACGTTGATGGCATCGAGATTCGGAAGTGGCGAGTGGTTCACATGTGGACCCACTTTTTGAATCCTTGCTGGATGTTCGAGTAAGCCATAGGTGTTTGATGTGTATTTTGCTGTTTTGTTTTCTTTTTGGATATCTTCTTGTACTCTTTCTCCTCTTCTCTTTGAATAAAATTTTTTACCATTGGCGAAAAAAAAAACATAAGGAACAATTTATACATTTTAGAACCAAAATCTCCCACACCAAACACCATTACAAGTCCAATAATCTCAAATGGAAATCGAAGCAAGCCAAGTGGGTTGAATTTCAATATTCACAAGACTTCCCGAAATAGATTGGAATGACAACACTCCTCTCAGCAACACAATTTCAACTAAGGTTGCATATGAAAGTCTAAAAAAACAAATAAGAAAGGCAAGGTAAAACAAAAAACAAAACCCAACCTCTTAATCGAAAGGAGTTGACGGAAGGCTCGGGTCTTTGTGCGCGTGCCACCAGAACCGGCTATTGAAGGAGTCGACGCTCCCAATGATGTTGCGCACAACAAGTAGAAGATTGGAAATGGAAAGGAACAAAAAGAACTGCGTCGTCGAAGGAAATAGACGATCGGTGTTAGATCCGGCAGAAGGAGAGAAGAAAGAAGGAGACGCAGTTCGGTACCTGAGCGGTGGTGAGTTTGGTGACTGGTGAGGACGAGGAGGCGCGAACTGGCGACTGGTGAGGACAGGGCGACGAGCAGGGAGAAGAAGAAGAAGAAGAAGAAGAAGAAGAAGAAGAAGAAGAAGAAGAAGAAGAAGAAAAAGAAGAAGCGGCCTGAAGAAGAAGCGTTAGGTTTTCCCTAGTTAGATAGGCGGAATATGATATCAGCGATTATCTGATATAAAATTATATATTATTAATATATAACGGCTATTCGGGTTTTTTTTTTGGTTTTTTTTAAAAACCGAACTACCGAACCGAACCCGAAGTTTTTTACAAGAACCGAACCGAAAAATATACCTAAACAAATTATCATTAACCGAATCAAACCAAAATGAGCGGTTCGGTTCGGTTCTTCGGTTCCACGAGTATAAAGTCCCAGTCCTAGAAAAAACAATATCAAGTATTCAAACGAATTCCATTATTATCGACTTACTGGTTTGGTCTGTTAAGATCTTTCCCAGCCTTGACTCAATGTGTCTCTACTTCACTGTGGTCCCTTATTTGGCGATTAAATGTGCCTCCTAAGCTCAGAATTTTTGCTTGGAAAGTGCTTTCAAACTCCCTTTGTGTGAAGTTTATTTTGTTTTCCCGTGGTATCACTCCATCTGATGTTTGTGATCTCTGTAGTTTGAGTTCTGGAAGTATTTGACATGTCATTTTTAGGTGCAATTGTGCTAGGCTGATATGGGTCGATTCAAATCTTCTACCAAATTTGTTGAACTTGCATCATCTGTTTCTTTCTGATGTTGTTCAAAAAAATTATGACACTCATAGAATTGCTGGTGTAGAGGAATTCTTTTTAACTGCGTGGGTTTGCTGGACTTCAAGGAATTTATGTATCTTTCAAGCAAAACTGAACCAGGGTCGACATCTCCTTCTTGGTTTTAATAATTTAGTCCAATCTTTTAAGGCTTCACAGATTAAATCTTATTTTCACGCTTGTAGTCGTGCAATCTGTTCTAAATGGTCAGCTCCAAGTCAGGGAGTGATCAAAATAACTTCAGATGCATCACTTCTTGGTGATGATGGAACGGGTATTGGTGTTGTTCTAAGGGATTCCAATGGGTTGATTATCACTTGTGTTGTTCGTAGATTTTCGACTATTTGGCCCGTTGATATTGTTGAAGCTCTAGCTATGATTTTGGGCTTCGATTAGCTTCTTCAATGGGGTTCACCTCTATTCTCTTGGTTTGATTTTAGGCGTCCAGAAGAAAACGTCTAACTTATCTTATTTGGGGTCTTTACAAGATGATATTCTGGGCAACCCCCCCACCCCCACCCCCCACCCCCCACCCCGTTCGCTGAAAAAAACTTTAGTAGTAAGGGGATTATGCCTTGAGGGGCGGAGTCTTGAGGGGAGGACAAGCGGTGGTGGGCATCGGGCAGCTGCCATTGTTGTAGTCAAAGGTCGGTGCATTGGCTCAATAACCTAATTGAAGATGACAATTGAAACTCGTCGTTTCAATGGAAAGAAAGTTGATGTTTTTTGTTTTATTTTTTAGTCCTATTTAGTCTGTTTTTCGGTAATGGGTCAAAGTTGCTTTTAGCTTCACATTACGATATCCAACCCAGTAATGTAATTAGGCTAGTGCAGGAGGAAAACATCAGGGGGCAAAATTAAAGTCAAATTTAGTGGACGAGGAAAATATTATGGGGCACGGGATTTTATATTAGTATTCGAAAGTTACTATTCCTAAGCCTATATCCTCACATTTATTGGTTTTTTGATATGCAAAGCTTACTTGGTTACTTAATCATTTTTTAAAAATTGGGCTGAATGTAAATATGGGCCGGTTTGGTACAAATAAATTGGGCTGAATGTCTAGATTTTTCTTTTAATGAAAAGAAAAGAATTAGGTGAATTTTTTGAAAGTAAAAATGAACTTTTTTTTTAATTTAAAGACCAGAACTCACGTTAATGGAAAATATTCCAAATTTATAACACCAATAATTTTTCAGACACAAGCCTTTAATTTTAATTTCAAACACAAACCAGAAGAACTTACGTTTAATAGGTATTCGTTTTTTTAATATTTTTTATTAAATTTTAAATTGTTAATTAATTTTCATAGGTTAATTGTTGTTTTATGTGATGTGGTTACAGGTGATGGCGGTTGAATGATAGTTTGATGGTATTTAACGAGAAGGATATGTTTGCAACTATTAAAAATAAAGTTAGTTTAAATCATTTTTAAAGATTAGATATTTGTAGATGTTAATTGTCATATGTACTTTGATTTGTACATTCATTCTTTTATTATGTCAAACTATAACTACTTTGATGTTTAAACTAGTTAAATTTGTCGGAAATTTTTTTTGCCATTATACTGTTTAACGCCCCCCCCCCCCCCCCCCCCCCCCCCCGCCCCCTCCCCCAAATTTAACTAGTTTAAACATCAAAGTAGTTATAGTTTCACATAATAAAAGAATGAACGTACAAATCAAAGTACATATGACAATTAACATCTACAAATATCTAATCTTTAAAAATTTGTATGCAAAAGTGCAAAGGTATTATTATTATTCTTGGGTAGGTGACACTTAAAATTTTAACCAATTGTGGACACATATAACACGCTCTCTTTTCAAATCTCATCTCACTGATTGCCTCGCCGAACCTCCGCTACACACTCAACCGGTTTGGTCGCTCTAATGGGGACTGGGGACATGGACCTCATCTCCAAGAAGAGGGCTCGGGAGCCCAATATCCAGGGACCTGAAACCCTAACTCGGATGGATATAGAGACATTGGAGAGTCAACCTCAAACAGATCAACAACTATAATAAGGTGGACTATCCCACTCTCGAGGAGACACCACACCAATCAGAGCATCAAAAGATGTCTTACAAAGACAAGATGGTGCATGGGAGTGCAAGTGACGCTATCAACACCTACGATGATGTTCCGTTGGAGAATGACGATCCAGAGTGCCCAACGATCACATTAACCGCGAAAGGAGAAGAAGGAACTAGGGATACCATGGAAGGACACTTGTCATATGTCTTATTGACAAAGACCCGGGCTATATGACTAAAAAGAAGATCGACTAAAAAACGGGCATTGTCTGCTACCTTAATTCTCTCTCTTTAACATTGGCCATGGCTACTATATCGCTAGATTTGCAAATAAAGACCTAAAACACTTTGTGGTGTGGATCCGCATTACCTGGCTCGACATAAAATACGATTTCATACATTTGTATATCTTCGTGATTTTGTCCGAGTTACATAATGCATGCAGTGTTCGCCACTCGGGCTGTACACTTGGTTAGAAATGATTGGGGATTTGCAATAACTGGGTACTTAAATTCACTCTCCTAAAACTTCAAACGTACTCTTAATTATTTTCATCAAATTAGACACGAGATTGTAGGGGATGTGACGGAGGTGGCCAGTAAAGTACAAAAGTTCAAGGTGGGCAACAAGGTTGGAGTCGGATGCATGATTGGCTCATGTCAGTCTTGCACCAACCACCTCGAAAACTACTGTCCTTAGGTGATCCTAACGAATGGGAGCCATTACTACGACAGCTCCACCACCTATGAAGAGCAATACGCCATCCAGATTCCCGAGGGGGTCCTGTTAGTTGAAACGGCTTCATTGCTATGTGCCGGGATCAGTCTACAGCCCGTTAAGGTCGATCTTGTCAAAGCCCCACCAAACAAAACCGTTAAGGTCAGAATTAACGGGCTTGTCAATATCAAAGTACTAAATTATGATCTGACCCCAAAAAAACGTATAAAACTGCGAAAAGCACTTGGCTGAATACTTTGCAGCTTGCAGTTTGCAGTTTGCAGCTACAATTTGCACGTCAAACAATTGATACCTGCATAATAATATGGGATCAAACAAAACCATTAACACAAAAGTTAAGAAGTGATCTATGAATCTTGAATCCTGAGAGAGATTCTATGCAAGAAATGTAAGTGTTTTCCAGTAGTTCATAGTTATATAGTACTGATCCATACCTATGGTTCAATCCAACTGGGAATGCATAGCATTATGGATTGAAATACTAGTACGAATGGTCAAACTACTTTGTGCTGTAGATTGGGATGAGAAACGAAAGTGTTCAGAAGTCAAGGGTTTTGGAGGAACTAGAACAAGTAGAAGAGGAGTTGTATGAGCTTCCACTGGAACCATCTACAGGAGCTTGATTCAGGCATTCTAAAACCAATGACCTTCTCTTGTGTAGCTTTATTGAGAATGTAGATGTGTCCAGAACCAAAGGAACCTGTTGTAATTCACGAAGAAAATAAGTTAAGATTAAAAGCTAATGCGAAGGATCTATTGCTCAAAAACAGAACAGTAATTTCTGAAATATACAAACAATTGCAACTCAAGACCGTAAAATCCTACATATCTATATATAGCAAATCAGTTCAATCTTGTACAATCACTTAATTTTGAATGGATAGTGATGAACCAATGAAAAAAAAATTATACTAGTTGTATCATACTTGAGTGTTCATTCTTGCCACTTTCTGTACATTAAGAAGGCCAACCATGTCCTGATATCCAGTCAGTAGCTTTGACAGTTCCTTGTCCTCATCTGAAATACGCATCACATTAAAATTACAGTTGACAATTACATTCTAGAAACAAAATGCACAATTTGAACATGAAATATATATACAACCTGGTATTGCTTGTACAGAAATCACGGTATCAGCCAAATGCTGCCATCGCTTTGAGAATGATGGAGAAAGAACTGAATGCGGATAGCTTACAATAGCCACTGCATTTGAAGACCTTACGAGGTGTTTTAAGGACTTGATGAAGGAAAGCATATCCCAATCCTAAAATCACGATAGAAGAAAAAAGGAAAATGGACAAGTGTTTCAATACAAAGAGTAATACCGAAATGGACAAATTTAAGAGAATTATTTGTAAATGTGATGAAACTAAGGTTCCTTCCCGAAGAAAAGAAATACATGCTCAAAAAAAAGAGAATTAGTTGAAAAATACAATAGCTCAATTAGGCATAGGATGTGATGCAACTGGACATGCCATTCAAGAAAGCTCAGACCACATTAGAAACAGCAGCTTAAAAAGTCAAGTAGTCAACTCTACCAACCTGATTGTAGTATCCACATTGGGGAGCACAAAATGATTGGATAGCAATACGACCAGAACAAGAAACAGAAGTGTCATTTCTGCAAGAATGAATGGCAGGATAACATTACTAAAGCCGGTAATTTAGCAGTATACATAAGGAACGGAACTAACTGATCATCAAAGTTCAAGTTAAGCATAAGAATGTACAATCTACCTAGAACCGTGGCCTATGAATGCAGAACAGCCCTCAAGAAGGGTGTCAATAGTACAGTCTTTAGTGCTAATGCACTCAATACGCTTTCCGGCAAGAACATGTCTCTCTAGAGGCTTCCGCAAGTCAAATTCAGTGCAATATTCATGCTTAGCTTCTGCTTCAATGAACAATCATAAAGTTCAATCACTCACTTGCAGTTAAGGAACAGCTTAAGTATGCTTCATTACAAATTTATCCTGATTTAACCACCAAATATTCTCGATCATACTTTCTCAAAATGAAGCCTAAACTGCCTAATGTGTGAGAGATTATACAAGTTGCTGATTTTACTTTTCTTTTTTTTTTGTCCTTGTCTCTTGTACAAAGTAGAACCATATTTGTTGCACTCATATCTATTAGTAACTTCTTGTTTCCTATTCCTTTTTTTCGGATGTGACAACAGATTAGATCTCTTAAAGATAGCTACTTCAACTAGAACCCTGACAGTTTTTTGTAGGAAAAAAATGCAACTTGTGATTATTTATACCATTCGAGAAAAAATTGGTGCTATATCCATAGGAACTTCTATCACACCAAGGATCCTTTTTCCCTCATGAGCACAATTAATTAGCTCAAGGAGATCAAAAAAGAAAAAAGTTAGTTGTACCTCTACTTTGTGAAGTCTGTTGATTTCCATCAAAGTACTTTTTATACTGCCAAGCAATCTTCAAATTCTTATCCTGAAATTAAAAAAAAAATACTGTTAAAAGTATTTTCTTGGCTCAATTCCTTATTCTTCAGGTCAAACTAATTTGGAGAATGAAAGAATAAAGGGTGCATATACTATACTTGTTCTGTTACATGATCGCGAGACTTATCATCCTTGGACACCAATGGACTAGGCAGAGTACCCAAGAAGCCTCTAGGGTCTTTGGAGGGACTTGCATAGAGCAGAGGCTGATTGTGGATCAAGCCTTGTGCCATGAAATTCCTAAGCAGCAACATATGATGTGGAGCTTCTGGATCTTCCATCACCATAACCAAACTACCCAAACAAAAGCCACCGCCCAAAATCCCTAGAGAAATGAAAACAGATACATAAACCTCAGAGCGATTTCAAAGCTTTTCAAATAAGTTAGAGAATGCAATGCAATAGGGTTGGAGAGTGTACTGTCAAGATCCGGTATGCCAGATGAAACAAAGACGGTGCCATTGGGCCCTGGCTTGAGTCCTTGACTCAAGGCTGTAGAGCCAACGTTCGGATTACGTGAGAAGCTGCTGGAACGAGTCCGGACTTCAGCCATGGTTATCTGAGAGTGAGACCATTAACATATATAAGCTGACAAGTAAAATCACAATTCAGCAAAAATCGAGTATCAGAACCAGCGGTGGAGGCAGAGAAGATACATAAACGAAGTTTAAACCTACCTTTGTAGTCGACTTTGATGAGGCGGAGAAGAAATGCAGCCGCCGGTGAAGGAATTCTGATTTCTTTCTCCTTGGCAAACTCGCGAGTCCTGATTCTCTCTGGTTTTAGGGTTTCGCCTTTCGGACCTACCGAATACCGACCGACCTCACTCGGAAAATTTTTATATTTGCAGATCAGTTGAATTAACTTTTGGTGTGTAGGTGAAATCTCTTTTTTTTTTTTATCCAAAGGAGGGATTAGCCCGTTTTATTTAGTAAAAACATAATACGATTACACATCCTCGCTTATCCAGTTATCAATCTCAAGGAAAGACATTAAACCATCTGGTGGTTCATTAAACACTACCATATCCTCAACATAATTCTCACTAATTTTGCTCATCCAATCTGCAGCTTGATTTGCTTGGCGAGGCACAAACCGAACTCGAACATCCCAATTAGCAGCCTTTATCAGATCCTTGCATCTAGATACGAGATGCCAATCTTTCGTTGGTCTATTGTCGAGGTCTGTCACCACCTGCACTACTTCAAGTGCATCAAGCTCAGCATCCAAGTTTTGTATTCCAAGTTGTGCAGCCAACAGAAGTCCCTGGAGAAGGCCAAAGAGTTCAGCAGTGAACGCTGAGTTTCCTGGCATCTTGATCACAAAACCCTTCATGAATCGGCCAGTGTCATCTCGAATAATCCCTCCAGCTCCAATCCTTGCGTTTCCATCCTGGTAAGCTCCATCTGTATTCAGCTTATAACGTCCAACAACAGGTCTTTCCCAGCAAGTCATGGTGCTCAAAACACCAGCATTGTTTCGATTAATGCAACAGCTTCAAATATTCCTTAGCTCTCAACAAGATGTACTCATGTTTCAGCCCTTGAAAGCCCGTAGGAACATTAAACACCCGTTCATTCCTCCATTTCCAAATCCACCAAACTCCATATGCAAAGGTTGTTGGCCAGTTTCCATCCACACTTAGATTCAGCTGCAACCAGGCTTGAATGTTGCCTTCATAGAACCTCCTTTTCCTACTGTCAATGAGAAATTCATCCCAAACCTCTCTCGCCTTTATGCAGTCCCGAAGCAGATGGAGGGTTGATTCAGCAGCTTCATCACATGCAATACAAGCCGCCTCTTGACAGATCCCCCGCCTCACCCTATTCACATTGCTCATGATGGAGTCATGACCCACCAACTAGAGAAAATTCTTCACTCGCTCAGCTGCTTTCGTTTCCCAAATACTTTTCCATAGCCTGTTCCTTGCCTCATTGTTATCTTCCCTAATTATTTCCATCACCGATTTGATGGAAAAGCGACCCGAAGATGAGGGCCCCCAAATGAAATTATCCCCCACCTCCTCAATTGTCACCCTGTGGTGGCCAATTTCCTCCAGAGCAGCAGCAGGGAGAAGGTGAGCAAATTCATCCCACTTCCAATTTTCCGTTCCCCAATACTCTCCAACTGTCTTACTTAATTCCTCCTCATCAACCTCTCCCACCGCCAGCTCAATAAGAGGCTGATCCGTGGCCCAAACATGGTCCCAAAACAGTGTTTTTGAGCCATCACAAATTCACGATCGAACACCACGAAGCAACGGAGCTTTTGTTTTCACCACTCCATTCCAAAGATCGGATGCCCCTGGTTTCTTCACAAACATATCCCTATCTTGTCTACCATTGCAATACTTACCCCTCACCACACGAGACCACAGCGAATCCGAATCTGTCAATAATCTCCAGCCCAGCTTGGTCATAAACGCTGAATTGGCTTGCCTCATACTCCTCATACCAAGGCCACCGGCATCTTTTGGCTTCCTCATAGTCTCCCAGTTCAGGAGATGAATTTTCCGCTTCTCATCGGTAGATCCCCAGACAAAGCCACGTGTCTTCTTCTCAATCTCATCGCATATGTGAAGGGGAAGACTTGTTGTTTGCATTGAGTAGTAGGAATACTTTCCACCGCCGACTTTGCAAGGGTAACACACCCGGCCATGGAGAGTGTCTTCATCTTCCACCCCGCAAGTTTACTCTTTACTCGATCCACAATATGCTTATAAGTCTCCTTGCTCGGCTTTTGCTTGGACATAGGCATTCCCAAGTACATGCCGAGATCATCAGTGATCTGAATCCCTGCTTGATAGCTTATCTCCTCTGCCTCCATCTGCGTTATACTATTAGAAAAGCATATCTTTGATTTCTGAAAATTAATTTTAGCCTCGGACGCCTCACAGAATTTCTGAAGACAATAAGTTATAACTCGCATCTGCTCCTTTGACGCCTCCGCAAACAAAATCAAGTCATCAGCGAAGAAAAGGTGCGATATATCCGGCCCTCCATTAGATAATTGAATCGGCTTCCAAGCTCCAGCATTGACTGCCTCATCAATAACATGTCCGAAACGCTCCATACATAATACAAACAAGTATGGAGAGATCGGGTCACCTTGTCGAACCCCCTAGTTGGCTTAAAAGCTTCTCCCATACTCCCGTTCCAAAGCACTTTCATAGTACTAGTAGTAACACAGTTCATAATCACCCTCACCAAGTCACTCGACAGCCGGGATTCACATAAAGTCTCTCTTAAGAAAGCCCATCGAACTCTATCATAAGCCTTCTCAAGATCGATCTTTATAGCCATGAAAGGTTTCCCTGTAGTGCTCTAAATTGAATGCATCACCTCTTTTGTAATGACAATGTTGTCGGTTATTTGTCTCCCAGGAACGAAGCTGGATTGACACGGAGCCACAAGTCTCCGCATAAGAGGCTTCAATCTCGCAACCAACACTTTAGTGACAATCTTCATCGCCACATTACACAAGCTTATCGGCCTCAATTGGTTGACCGATTCCGGGTTCTCCACTTTAGGAATCAGCACAAGTAAGGTTTCATTCAGTCCCTGTGGAATATCTTTCCCTTCCAGAATTGCAATCACAGTAGCTTCAACTTCCTCTCTAATGTACATCCAATTCTTTTGGTAAAAAATTGCATGAAAGCCATCCGGCCCCGGAGCCTTGAGTGGCCCCATGCTATCAATCGCTTCCTTGATCTCACGAGAGTTGTATTCTCTATTTAACCAGTGTATCTCCTCTTCCGCAATTTCTGGGAATTGACCTCGCGGCAGATCATAAGGACCCTCATCTCTACTTTCTTCTTCATACAAAATCTTGAGATGCTCTGTAACCATTCGGTTGAGTTCCTCCTGGTCCCATATCCACTCACCATTTTGGGTAACCAAACCATCAACACGATTCTGCCTTCTCCTAAGCACATCACTAGCATGGAAGAAGCGTGTGTTCCGATCGCCATCAGGAGTGCATCAGATCTCGCCTTTTGAACCCAGAAGGTATTGATCTGATCCAACACCACCGCTAATTGCCTCCGAAGCTTGCTATCCAACTCAATCAACCCTCTCGTCACTCGATTCCCAAGAGCCTTTTGAATGCCCTCGATCCTTCTCCACAGCCTATCACGTTTCCGGAATAAGTTTCCGAACACATGTTTGTTCCAATCATCAAGCTGGATGGCTAAATTCGATAAGGTCGGACAGAGCGGAGCGCCTTTCTCCCAGTGGCTCACGAGAAAATGTTGGAATTCGTTGTGCATAAGCCAAGCCGCTTGGAATCGGAAAGGCCTTTGGAATGGAGAAAAACCATCAAATCCTGATGAGGCAAGCAAGAGCGGAGTATGGTCCGATTGGATCGCCGCCAGATGCTTAATTGCTCCGTTTTCAAATTTCTCCCGCCACTCGATATTACAAAGACCTCTATCCAACCTTCCACTCGATATTGTGATTGGATCTCTCCCCCGATTCCATGTGAACCGAGGCCCGGAGAACCCCATATCAATCATCTCCATATCTTCCTCGATCCAATTTTTGAATTTGGTTGTCCTCCGTCTCAGTTCATCAGAATCTCCGGTGCGTTCTTCCATGAGCTTAGTTTCATTAAAGTCTCCCATCATGAGCCACGGGAGATTAATAGATGCCTAAAACTCTTTGAGTTTCTCCCAAAGCGAGTTTCTGTTCATCGGATTTGGGTCCGCGTATATGGCGGAGAACAACCATTCCGCTTCCCCAGCCCGACACACTTTAACTGACACCACATATCTATGTGTCTCCACTGAAGTAACATGAATTCGGTCCTTCCTCCATAGAACCCAAATTCCTCCTCGGAAACCAATCGCCTCTGATCTGATCATTCCGTCAAACCCGATTCTTTGACAAACTTTATCCGCTTGTGGTCCGCTTATTTTTGTTTCCAAGAGGACAAGCATAGCCGGATCATGTTGTCTAATAAGATCCTTCAGCGTGTACATGAAATCTCTGCTTCCAGCTCCTTGGACATTCCACGAGATTATTTTAAAATTAGGACTTATCATAAGAAACAAGTTATAGAGATGGGGATCTTCCTTAAACCAACGAACCAGGTTATTGGTCATAGGCGTCAACCATGTTGGTGTCTCGAACTTGTATGCTATTGGACCTCCGGAGATCCGTGGAAAACTCTTCCTGAAGGTCATCTTCCATTCCGGCGCCCAAAGACGGATGAACCCAACCCTCGGAGTTTCCGTTGGGCTCATCCATCTCCATTGTCCTGCAATCTTCTTTCGGTGGATCGTTTGTGTGTTCAAACAGAGGAGTAATTAATTGTGGATGAAACTCCTCCTCTGTTTGTGTTTGTTTAAATAATTGATCTTGTGATTTAGTAATTTTCCAGGCCGGTCTTAATGAAATCTCCTTCCCCATATCCTTTCCAAATCCTGTTATTCCAGCATCTTCTACTTTCCTTGGGATTTGGCTTGTGATATATCCTTGCTTATACTTTCCTTGTGTATTTCCTTATCAAATTTATTCTCTGATTTCTTCCCTACAATATCAAACGCTCCAACCTTCTCTTTTCTCACTGATTTTGTCATCAAAGAAAGATCCTCGGATTTATCTTGTGCCAAATCTTTCTTTCTTTCCTTAATTTCTACACCTCGCTGTTTTGCTATTCTCTTTTTTTTGGAAATCTTTATGAGAATTTTCCTCTTGTGATCCTGTTGATTGCGCCTGTGGTAATTCTTTCCTAGCCGGATTCAAATCCTTCTCCGTGTTATCTTCCTGTGATAGAATTTGAAACCGAGATCCGATTCTGTTTGAGAATTCACTTCTATTATTTCCACCCGGTCCAGACCCGGTTCTTGCGTGACTCGGCCCCCCTTTCCATGACCCAGTCCTTTCTTCGTTCTTCCTTGATTACAGACTAGCATCTTCCCCTGAAGCTCTGCTACCACCTTCACCTTGTTTGCTCATCTGCCCATCTTTGATTGGTCTTCACCGATAAGTTTTTTTGACCACCATCCAATCCCCATAATTCTCATGGGCTTCTGGCGCCACAGTTACCGGATTCTTTATCATGTGATCTCTTTGAACATCAGCCCCATCTCCTTGAAGAGCTGGACATTGATCCCTAACATGCCCAACTTTTCCACAATTAAAACAGATCATCCTTAAACCCTCATATTGGATCTTCCAAATTCTTCCATTCATCCAAAACTTTGGTCTTAGGGGTTTCGAGATATCAAGCTCCACACATAAACGTGTGTATTTACCTCTTTCGGCTTCACTTGTGGTTCTGTCAACTTTCAACACTTTCCCAATTTGTGATCCAATTAAATTGAGAATTTGCCGATCAAAATATTCCATGGATAAGTCTGGTATCCTGATCCAAGCAGCCACTTTCTGTATGACTTCTTCCGCAGCAATAAAGTTCGGTCTCCATCTCTGAATCGTAAGGTAGCTTTCTCCAATCATCCAAGGTCCATTCATTAGTACATGGTTAAGATCTTCAACATTTCGGAATCTTATGACATAAAAGTCATTACCAGTATCAATCATAGAAAATCCCCCTTTGGGTTGCCATTTCTGTATTAGGCTGTTCCTCAAATATATATAACCCACACTTCGATCCAGAACCTTAATGATAATTGCATCTTGCCACGGTTTGCGAATTCGTTTTTTCTCTTCTGCCGATAGCAATATTATCGGACAGTATGGGTCTTGTATGTCAGGCATCTCGTCGTCCTTAACATCATCCATATCCAGATCATCCTCCCAAAAGGGGTTATTGTATTCCGTTATCATTCCTTCAGAGCTCTGCCCATTAACAGAGTCTTTGTAAGATCCATTCTCCTTCCTTTGTTGTAGCAGTCTGTTAGCATCGATAATGCTTGGAAATTCAGTTCCTGAGGACGATGATCCATCATCTCCTCGTTTAGTTTTCTTGTTAGATTTGTTCTCTTGGATCGGCGAAAAGTTTCCGGGCGGTTGCAGACGAGTGTCTTCAGAATTCATTGAGAGTGTTTTCTTGGAATTTCTTGGATATTCCTCTAGGTGAAATCTCTTTTAGAGCATTTAAACTATAATCAAGGTTAAAAAAATTATTAAACGACACATGTCAATTTTAGATTGGATCACACCACTTTTTTTATAAAAAATATAATCTTATATTTTTGGATATGATAAATTCTTATCCATGTTTTTAGAATATAGGATATAAATCTCATTATTAAATAATCTTTATTGTTGGATATGATAGATAGGAAGATCATTATTATAATCCAATCATTGGTTACCTTATATGAAAAAATCTTGATTAGTTATATAATAATTGTCTTATCTTTTTAGCCAGATTATAACAAAAATTTCTATTTAAGCAATTACATGATTATTTTTCTCGGATAATATATATATTTGAAAATATTTTATTATTAATATTTTATTTAAGAAAAACCCGTACAAGGTACGGGAATACATACTAGTCTCCAGGTAAAGAGGCCTATTTTTGAACATACTAGTTTTACCCGTCGTACCATGCACGACTACGATTCAATATTTTATATACATTATAAATAGGATATTAATATATTAAAATGTAATATAAACTTTTATATAAGTAATTTATTACTCGTAGAATGTATACTTTTAATCAAATATTATATTCTTGACATTTTATTACATGTACGTAAGTTTAGTGATTATCAAATATTTCAACATATCTATTAAATATTTTATTATCTATTTTTATTAATTTTAAACATTATAAATATTTATCATTAATTTTTTTATAAAATAAAATCACTATATATCTATAAATAAATTCGTCAAAAGATTTATGATAAAAGATTTATATTTATTTTGAAATATCTTATCTTTAATTTTATATACTTGTATAAAGAAGCTTTCAAAAGATATTGTTATATTGAATAGATATTTGTTTGATATTAGAGATAAATTTAAATAGTTAAAAAATGAATTTAATAGAAAGAAGTTATAATAATAGAAACAAAATTAATTTTTTAAATTTGAGGTAGGGCCAGAATCGTTCTGGTGGCTCGAAAAGAGGACAGCTTTAATATATAGTTATAGATTGTATTTTAGATATTCAGCGTATTATAATAAAAAGACATTTATATTATATGCCCAAATTTTTAAATTTTGATTATAATGATTAAATTTACTAGTTTATTATATAGTTTACTAGTTTGTATTGGTTTCTCATCGTTAGATCAGATTACATGAATACATCTCCTAGCACACGTATCAACATGATTTCAAAATTGACACACATACCAACATAATATGATAAGATAAGATTGCATTTGATGACAATCGTTAAATCAAATTACACACATGCATCTATACCATTAAATTTTATCAATATTCATCATAAATAGCCTACTTCTTCTATATTCCATTCCACAATACTCAATGCAACTAATCCTTCTATTTTTTCAATGTCTCCTTTGTTCGACTTATACAATAGATGAATATTTTCAATTGCCAATTTTATTTTGATTTTTCTCAATATCCAATTAATGGTGTTAATCAAAAAATTTGATGCGTTGTGGGAGAGAGTTGTTGTTGCCTATAATGAAGACAAGAGTGGAGAGAGGTTCAAGACTGAAATGTCACTCCAAAGTAGATTATCTGATATGTGCATAGTGGTAAGTAAGCTTCATGGTCGTATTCGATAAATTGAGCACCAAAATCCAAGTGGTGCTTGGACGTTAGCCTCTTGATGACCAATAAAATTTAATTAGTTTTTTCCGTGAAATAATTTCTTTGTTTGTGGGATTGGGAGTACCAAAACCAAAATGAAGTACTTCACAAGCCATTTAATCTCAGAACATTCGGTGTCTTTTCCTAAATGTTTGTCAATGGAACAAACTTGATCTGTCCCAATACATTACAGAGGTAGCACAATATGAATATTTAATTTAAATAGCACTACAGATGTATCTTCCTCTTCCATAATTTAAGAGAAGTACTCATCTAGAAACTCCAAGAGATTTGGGCAGTAATGCTATAGGCGTTTGTGACTTTACACCCTCCTCAACTCTTGATTTCAACTCATTGTGAAATGAAGCAAAGGACCTCTGCCTAGAGGCAAAGGCAACACTAAAAAGCTTAATCTCTTCCTCAAGATCTTTCCTCCTCTTAACTTCATTGTCATGGCTTTTCATGATCATTTCTCTTTCTCCTGTAATCATAGACAGCTCCCGATTCGATGCCGAGACTTTATGTTCAAGAGAGTCTCGCTCTTCTTTCAGGAGACACAGCTGTTTCTCCAATTCATGGTATTTCTCTCTAGATACTTCCCAGAGGTGATTATTCATATCTATATCCTTAAACAAGCAAATTTGGTTGTCTTTGATTCTGTAGAGATCAATGCAGAGATTCTCTTTCCAACAAGCAGATTCTCCCACAAGTTCAATGCACTTTTTCACATCCTACGGGGAAACAAAAGGAATTTAGGACTCCATCCTTGACAAGTGCAAGTTTCACTCGGTACATTTCAAAGACTCGAAAAACTAAAGTCATCACAGGTACTTGCACTCATCACATCCTAAATATTACACAACTATATTTACTTTAAACTCCAAAGGTAGGAAAATGTTCAAATCTTCATGTATATGCATCGATTCCGAAAAATAAATAAATGTGATGTACACACCACTTTTTATTTCTTTTCTTCTGTTCAAGATGAGCAGAAAAGGAGCTTACATGAACAGTATGTATATTGACAGGAACAGTATATATATTTACTGTTGTGATGGTACATTGATAACATTGAGTACTAACTACTAAGTAACTAGTAAAACCAGAAATCTCGACATTAACACTAAATTATCACATGTTTATAAAGGGAGATAATATATGCCAAGATGAAGAAAAGGAAGAACGAAACTGTCAATGAGCAAGATCTTGACAATGGAGACCAGGCAGGTACCTTGTAGTCATTGCTGTGTTGAAAGCTCTTGAATTGTTTCCCTTCTATGCTTTGTTCATCTACTGGTGCCATAAATGTGACTGTGTTCAGTTTTTCACACATAACCTGGCATTGTTCTCGAAGAAGAGAGCTATCAACATTGAATGGCTTGTGACTGTCAATTGCCATTTTAAAATGGGATTCCAACGTTGAAAAGAGATTGGCACCAATGTCAGAGGTGCTGGAGATTAATTTTGCAGCAAATGGTTTCTGGTCAGCTATAGAACTCTGCAGGAATAAGTTAAAATTTCATTCAATTGCTACACAAACATGGACACATATTATGATGAAATCTCGATTTATAAATGCTTACCCGCACGGTAGACAATATATCATTATAAATATGCTTGCAAGTTGTCACTGATTCACAAAATTGTTCGGGAAATTCACGAAGTACTTGCACCTCCCTTTGAAGTTCACTCATCCCTTTCTTTAGCTGTATGTTCAACTCTACCTGATCTGCGTGCTCTCTCTGTGAATCAAGTACATTTAAGAATGTAAGATAAGCACTTCGTGAAATTCAAAGGTAAAGCAAGTAAAAGCCATGCAGCGACTAGTGGTATATAGAGCATTAAGACAAAATGTCTATAAATGAAGCCAAAAGTGACCATGAAAGGAACTAAATCTCAATGTTTATCAAGGAAGAAGGTGCCACACCTCAAGACGAAGCTTCTCTTTGGTCATAAGTTCCAATTGCTTGCTAAGTTCTTCAACCTCTTGCTGTTGCTAGTTATTCAACAAATCATGTCGATTAATAAAGGGAAACTCATCTAAATATTAATTTGTTTCAATCTTTATCTCCTCCCGAAGAGGGTAATCCAACACATGTTTAGAAAGAGTAATGGAATTTGACCCAAAAAAAAGAGTAATGGAACGAGACTCACAGGAATCATGCCATTAGATGAAACAGATTGAGGTTTCATTGCAGGTGTCATTTTGATTGAATCAAGATCAGCCACATAGCCATTGTTCATTTTCATCCATGCATCTTCATCTGCTACATTGTTAAAAGTATTGGGAAATGGGCTACAACTTGTATCAGATAGAGCTGAGTAATTGGATCTTCTGGAAACGAAGGTATTAGAAGCTGCTCTGTAGCTAGGAGTTTTAAAAGCATCTTCCTGATCGTTTGTCTGCCCAAAGAAAGCATAAATATAAATTCTACTCTATCATCATACATCGTGTGAAGGAGAGAATTTTGTATGCTTCATACCTGAGCAGATGACTTTCCATTAGATTCTGTCATGTTGACTAGATTGCTAAGGTTCTCAATCTTCACGTGTTGCTCTTTAATGCGTTCATCTGTTTCTTTGTGCAATTTTCTCTCCTCCTCAAGTTCCGTGGCAAGCTTCTCCTTCTCTAACTCATACTGATGAAAGAATGAGACAGTGAACACATGCTCAAAGTGCTAAAAGGGCAAGGTACATACTAACAAGAATTACCTTAAGTAAGTCATTCCGTAACTTGAAGATTTCTTGCTCAAGCACCTCAGCCTGAGATCCCTGTGGCAAAGCTTACTTTAATTTACTTCGCCAAACCATTATTATTCAATGTCAATCTACTGTCTTCTAAAAATTAATCAAACCTGAAGTTTTTGACGCAGCTCCTCTATCTCTAGCTTCTGTCGCTTTAGTAAGGCAGCATCAGTCAAGATCTATAATGTATGACATGAAAAGTTAGCAGCTTCTTTAAGTTTTAACTTTACAAGGCAGTTTACCAAGTTTAAATTTTTCTAGAAACACATTCTTCAAGAATCACACATAATTATATAAAGAACAAGTGACCAGACTACATCTCATGATATGAAGAAGCTAGACATAACACACATCTATATAATGCTAAGCCATGTCTATTGGTTAAAAACATAGATAAAACTGGTATACCTCATTCACTTGGGCACAGTTGGTGATGTGCTTGGCTCGGGTAGCAAATTGAAGAGTTCCCTTTGTTTCCTCAATATGAACCTAATCATTTCAAACATACTAAAATGAATATGTGCTTTCAATTCTAAAACTGGAAAGCATGTGAATTTCGGTAATGGATTAACCTCCTCCGGTGCTACCGTGCAGATTATTGAAGTTTTTGCATTACCACCAAGAGCAGATTGAAGAATACGTGTCAGTTTACTATCACGATATGGAATATGCCCTCTGCCATATTGAGAAATTAAACATCCATGTAAATAACAAGTTTGATTAGAAAAAAAAATAATGCATTTTATGAATAATCATGCTTTTATAGGGAGGAAAGCAATTAAATAATACCTTTGCTTGGCACCTTCACTTAACTTGTTGATCACATTCCCCAGAACCATCAAACTTTTATTGATGTACTTGCCTTCCTTTAACCGGACTCCATCAGCTCCTGTCTTGGCAATTCTTTCAGATCCCGCGAGATCAACCAAATTCTAAATTTTTTCCCCACAAAAAGATGACAATTTAAGCTTGATATAATGCCAAATAAATAAGTAAGATCAATTTCCCTTCATATTTATGCTTAACTGAAAGAACATACCAACGTTGAGACACGAATAGCATCTGAGCTCCAAAAGTCACTCAAGTTGGAAGCATCAGACTCCTTCACCTTGCTCTCAATTACCTACAAATGACATATATAATTTCTACTTTGTAATAATGAAAAAAATATATGTTTCAAACTGCAGATATCTACATAAGTGTTGAATAATTACCATTCTAAATATAGTATGAGATCTGCTACTTCGAACATTCATGTTTGTCTCACCAAAGTGTCTGTTCACTGTAGAAAACAATAAGAGCATAAGAAAGATAGGATCGAGCTTACATTCAATCAAATCAACGAGAAAGATTAAGGACCGTGTACTTAGTGCTAGACCAACCTTCACCGGCTTCAAGAATTTTTAGCACTTGGTCTGCATCATTAACAATTTCCTCCCTGATTCCAGCAACAAAAACACCTCGCTGTGAAAGAAAATAATTCAGTAAGTTCATTTAACCTACAGTTCAACTGCAAAAGAGGTAAAAAAAATGTTCACCTCCAGACTTTCATGAATTGACAATTTTTGATTATTTATCACCAAGAGATCATTAATTTCTTCATTATAAATCTCCATGTAGGATACACGAATTAGAAACTCCCGGCCATCATTCTGCAACATCATAAATCCATGGTATAAATACATCTAGTTCACACTTTTGTGGTCAAAGAGTAAAGGGTGCAACCTATGTAGGTAGACAAATAGACCTTACCTTATGAATTCTCTTAAATACATCTCTAACTGCCCTTTGAATGATTCCTGGATCATTTTCTGACCCATTCATGGTAAATGTCTTCCCACTACTTGTCTGTCCATAGGCAAAGACAGTTCCTGTAGAAATCACAAAAGAATTAGAAATTTACAAGTTTATTAAATGGGTTTTAACCTTTTTAGCCAATTGAATTGTCTAATCAAGTTACAACTGAGCTTCTACATCCACTTTTTCTAGTATCATTAAGAGCTGAATGAGTTATACTAAGAAAAGTTGGCAATGGCATAAGGAATATAACAACAAAAATCCAGCCTTTTGTTTTGTCAAATCATTCATAATTCACATCTAATTATTTCCTAATGCAAATTGTAAAAAAATGCTTTCTCTAAAGGAGCCTATTTTCAGATCCAGGCTAACAAAGCCAATTCTTTTTACTCCTAAGGTATATATCTAAAGCAATAAGCTGCTAATCCAAGCTTAAGAATTAGAAAACATCAAACAAAAGAAGGAGAAGAGAAAATAGATAATACCGTTGAATCCTTCAACAGCAGCACTGATAATGTCCTTGGTGAGAAGATCATAAACCCTGGAATTCGAGCAAGACTCGTCGAAAACATGATCTGTCCCCAAATTTAATCGTCAATAAACCCCAAAATTGTAGGAAAAATAAAAAAGAACAGACGTAGCCTGAAAGATTAGACGGATCTACATGATACAGAGTAAGAAGATCGAAGAGATTTTGATACCGAAGACATAAGAGACGCCGGAAATAGGAGTTCCGAGAGGGCGATGGAGAGAAATGTGATTGTCTCCGACTTTCCAGAAAGTTCCATTGAATTTCTCCTCGTTTGCAGAAGGAGGTCTCACTCTCACTGCCACGCAGATCTTCTCCATTCTTCTCTGATTGGTTTTGTGTTTGATTTTGATTCGGCGAAGTCGGAAAGAAGAGAGAATGGAGGTGCCCCCGTCACTTGGATTTGAAGTTTAAACTGTGGTGCTCAGATGCGCTCTAGGCTTACCCGCTTGTAGGTTTTGAAATTTGGGTAATTACCAAAAATATCCTTCCCCGTAATTCAAATAGTAGAATGCTTTGAGCATGAACTTTTTTTTTTATCAAAGGGAGAGGGCAAGGCCCTAGATATTATTAAGACAAAACATCAAGAGTTTACAAGGAGCTAGCAGCATCATAAATCAAAAGACTAATAATGGAATTGGGAGGTTCATGAACAGAAACAAAAGCTGAATTATTGTTCAAAGCTAGATTCGCTAAGTGGTCTGCAGCAGCATTAGCAGTACGAGGAATGTGAGAAATCTTGGCCACCATGCTTGCACTCGTTAGCATTCCCTTGCACTGGTCAATAAGAGTAAAATCTGGATGAGCGATCGGCATGTCCGAATTCAGCAGAGTAACAGCAACAGAGGAATCCGATTCTATGAGCAACTGAGGCAAAGCCAAAGAAACATCCAATTGGATGCCATGAAATAAGGCCATGAGCTCCGCTCGTAAAGCAGTGCAAGAGCCACATTGAAAAGTAAATCCTTGGAGAAATTTACCTCCAAAGTCTCGAAATAAACCCCCGCCACCAGCGCAGCCTGGGTTGCCTTTGGACACTCCATCCACATTCAGTTTGATCCATCCAATTGGAGTTGTCCAGTGTTTGGTGGGAACCAGAGTTTGCGCAGCAAAAGGCAAGCATTTCAGCTGCAGTCGGTCACGACAGCTCCAGTATTCTTCAGTAATCGACACCACAGTAGCTGAGAGTGTATCAACCATGTCAGTATGATCAAAAACCATGGAATTGCGACACTTCCAAGTATACCAAATCATGTTTGCAAAGATAGAGGCGAATTTGTCACAGGTTTTTATGTTTGCTTCGACCCATTCAATCAAGTCAAGTGAGAAAAAATGGTCAGGCGGGGAATTACCATAAATTGCAAGCCACACCAGCTTAATATTGTTGCAATCACGTAGTAGGTGAAGTTCAGTCTCATCCATGGAGCACCGAGGGCATGCTGGAGATTGGGCAAGGTGGCGACGATGTCTATTGAAATTGCACATAACTCCATTGTTGAGAAGAATATAGAGGAAATTCCTCACCCTCTGCTGAACCGGAATACGCCACACCCTTCTCCATTGCACCATAGGCGTGACAGGCTGCTCAGTTTGATTCCGGACAATTTTCATGGCGGATTTTGTAGAAAATATACCCGATGATTCAGGCATCCAGTAGAAACGATCCATATCGTTTGGATTCGAGCTAACAGATATAGACAACATGGCCTGCTTAATAGAGTGTGACAAGTAAGGAGCGAGTGCATTCCAGTTCCAAGACGAATCAGCCCAATATTCAGCAACAGTGGCCCCAATAAGATTCTCCGGGACAGGAGTAAGAGCGATATCAATAAGAGGAGAATCACCAATCTATGGGTGCAGCCAGAAGAGAGTAGCCATTCCGTTGCCAATGGAGATACGAAGTCCTTTAGAGAGAATGGACGCGCCGTGGACCACGCCTTTCCACATATGGGAAGAGCGAGGGACAGAGGTAATCATGTCGATATCTAGGCGACCTTGACAGTATTTGCCTCTAAGCAGGCGGCTCCAAGTTGTGGTGGGTTCAAGCATCATTCGCCATCCTAATTTTGCAAGGACAGCAGCATTTGCCACCCTCATCGAACGAAGACCAAGGCCTCCATCCGATTTGGGGCGAGTGATTTTTTCTTTGGATAACAGATGCATCTTTCTTGATTCTTGAGTGGATCCCCATATGAAATTACAAATTAGCTTGTCAATATCGTCACAGATAGTACGTGGTACAAGCGTTGACTGCATCACATAAAGAGGAAGGCTCGTAAGTACTGAATTCGCGAGTGTAGTTCTCCCGCCATAGAGAGATTTTTTGCTTGCCAACCCCGCAAGCGAGCAGACACTTTATCTAGCAAAAAGGAGTAGCGTTCAGTAGTCATTTTACCACAAGAGCTGGGCACACCTAAATAGTTTCCCATGTCCTCAGCAATAGGCATGGAAAGGAAGTTACTCACTTCTGTTTTCACAGTATTTCTGACCTTCCTAGAGAAAACTATTGAACTATTGTGGAAATTGACTTTTTCACCCGAGAGGCCGCAAAAACGATCCAAACACTCTTTAATAACCGCAGCCTGTTCAATTGTAGCATCCGCGAATAGCACCAAATCGTCAGCAAAGAAGAGATGTGAGAGAGTAACACCTCCAACTTCGACAGGTTTCCAGCGGGAGAGCATCAATGATTCTTGGATGATATGTGAGAGCCTTTCCATACAAAGAACAAACAAATATGGGGATAGCGGGTCGCCCTGGCGTACCCCACGGGATGGTTTGAAAGATCCAGCTCGAGAACCATTCCAAAGAATTTCCATATTGCCCTCAGTTTGTGTCTTCATAATGACATCAACAAGGTGTGGAGGGAAATGGGCCTGCACAAGAGTTTCTTTTAAGAAATTCCATTTAATGCGGTCGTAGGCTTTTGCAAGATCGACTTTAAGCATCATCCAACGAGAAGAACTATTATAGGCAGACATGGTGTGTAGAACTTCTTGAACAATAACCACTTTCTCTATGATTTGACGACCGGGAATAAAGGAGGCTTGTGCCGGAGAAACCAGCTCGGAAAGGATTGGCTTAAGACGGTTAACTATGGCTTTTGTTGCAATTTTAAAAACAACATTCAAGAGAGAAATGGGCCTGAAGTCTGTCGGAGTAGTCGGAGATTCCACTTTAGATAACAGAGTAATAAAAGCATCAGAAATTTTCGGTTGCAGAAGGCCATGGTTAAGAATGTCGAGTACTGTTGCCGTTGTTTGTCCACCAACAATAGCCCAATTTTTTTGGAAGAAAAGAGCAGGGTATCCGTCCGGCCCCGGTGCCTTGTGCGGATTCATCCGATTCAGCGAGTTCCACACATCAGATTGGTCAAAAGGCAGAGCAAGCATATCAATCCGACTTTGATCGAGAGGTGGAAAGGAGAGTGCACAAGAATAATCCAGATACGAAGAACTAGACTCCTCATTATAGAGATTAGCAAAAAATTCCCGAACTAGATTTTGAATTTCGGCCCTGTCGGATATCCATATCCCCTCAGAATTTTGAAGCGATAGAACTTTATTGGGCATTCCTACGTACCACAGTAGAAAGATGATAGAACCGAGTGTTTAGATCACCCTCAATAAGAAAATTGGCCCTCGATTTCTGGAACCATAAGAGCTGTTCTTGATGCAAGACAATGTTGAGCTCCTGTTTTAGTTTCCGCTCAAGCTCGAGGAGTCGTTTGTTCGGCCGAGCAACAATGACTTTAGATAAGCCTTCCAAGCGCACCCAGAGGCGGCGCTTGTTGTGAAAGATATTCCCGAAAACATTACGATTCCAATTGTTGAGAGACACTGTAAGTGACTCCAAGGCGGAAAATAAATCTGCCTCAGAATTCCAGGAATCTATCATGAAATTAGGAAAGCTGTCATGGAGTAGCCATGCAGATTGAAAGCGGAATGGCCGTTGAAAACCATTAGAGATGTCCTTTGCACAGGTTTGGATAAGCAGAGGGAGATGATCAGAATAGGGTTCCACTAGGTGCAAAACGTGAGCTTGTGGGAATTTTAGTCGCCATGCTTCATTGCAAAGACCACGATCCAACCTGGCTGCATTAAAAGTTTCTTCTATAGAGCCACAAGACCAGGTGAACGGTGGCCCAGAAAAGCCAAGGTCAATAAGGTGGAGAGTGTCAATATTTTCTGCAAAAGCCAGAGAGGATTGAATCGAGCTATCAGATTGTCGTACTCTCTCATGATTGCTAACCGTGGCATTGAAATCTCCGACAAAGAGCCACGTACGATTATTCAAGCGAGCAAAATCTTTCAAGTGGTCCCAAAGCTCAAATCTTCTAGAGGGGTTCGGGGCCGCATAAATAGCAGATAGGAGCCAGGGTTCATCTTCACGCCGAGTAATCTCGACGATTATATGTTGTCTATGAATAGAGATTGGGGTAACCGTGACCTCCATGGTTTTCCAAAAAAGCCAAATTCCGCCAGCGAAGCCATCAGCTTCGACTCTTAGCAAGCCATCATATTGGATGCATTGGCAAACCGAATCAGCACGTTCACCACTAATACGAGGTTCGACAAGTGCTAGAACGCTAGGTCTGTGCAGTCTTGTCAGTTCACGAAGTGAGTTGAGGAACCTAGAATTTCCGGCTCCACGTACATTCCATACCATCAGACTTAAGTTATCCATAGAAGAACCAGTATTTAGTAGAGAGCGAAAAACTGGAAAACCAGCAAGTCGTGCGATCGCACTAGATAGAGTCGGAGGCATTGACACCCGACACAATAGGGACCGATCTTCCGTCATCAGTGGTATGAACTCTACAATCATTTTGTTCGCTAGGCGAGGCAGGGTCGGCATGAAAGGGCCCGTCCGGCGATGGGACAAGAGTAGACTCTGCCTGTTGTTGGTTACTGAGCGGAACACCTGTGGGACAAGTAGGTTGGATCTTCTGGTCATCTTGATCAAGAGGATGGGTTTCTTGGCCTGTGGCTTGAGAGAGGCTAGAAATTTGCGGCTGTGTGGGGGAAGCGGACGTAATTTGGTATCACTATGGAATTAGCGTCAAAAGCTCCAACAGAGCAGGCTGAGATTTCCGAATCCACTGGTGCTTTGTTTGGAAAAGATTTGGGGGAATCTTTTGCTGATTTGGATAAGATTTTTTAACTTCCAAGTCTGAAGATTTTGTGGTTGACTTTGCAGGATTACGCTTGACTGAATTTTGAACTTCTGCGCGTCGAGATTTCCGTCGATCATTTACCATAACTCGTTTGCCATAATCTTTGAGCTGCCTGTTTTAGGAGGTTGATCATAGGATACACCTTTGCTATTTTGGAAAACTTCCGGATTTATCGGGATTGACGTAACAATTTGCATAGGGGTATCGTTTGAATTCGAATTTCCTCCCGCCGAATTAGCGTTAGCCGCTGGTGTTTGTTCGGTGTTGCCATCGGTGGCCATTGACTCTCCGACATTGATTTCCTGCCCCTGGTTTTCTTCCTCTAACACTGCGAATCTCGAACCACTTGAACTAGGCGCCTTTTTGTGACGAACTTGCACCCAAGATTGAATTGCATTATCCTTGGGTTTGGAGTTCTTCGAGTGCCCGGCATCAGTGATCTGTTGGTTAACACTGAAGGCATTGGTATTTTTTGCCTCACTTGGAGGCTTTTGGACTTGTTTTTTCGGCTTTTGTTTCCTGACCGGCTTCATCCAATCACCATAAAAACCTTGCCCAGTCCTAGCAGCTTCATGGGCTGTAATCGGAGGCGAGGGGGGCGGTGCCGATGAGCTACATTCTGGAGCCTGATTCTGACCTTTATTGCCCAGAGGCAGAGTGCCAGGCGAAGGAACAACCGCAGATTTTGTTGGTGGCTGTCTGAATGGACAATTGGTTTTGACATGGCCAAACCGTCCACACTCAAAACATATCGTCGGGAGGCCCTCATACTCTACGAAATAGCGACTTCCATTGATGCTGATTGAGCCTTTTAGAGGTTTTTCAAGATTTATCTCCACACAAATGCGCGCGAACTTTCCTCTGTTCGAGTAAAGAGTTTTTGGATCCACCCGAATGGGATTGCCAATACCTGTCGCTATCTTCAAACGCACCTGTTCTTCATATAAAGTGACCGGGAGATCCGAGATTCTGATCCACGTGGGTGTTGTCTTGATTGGCTCGGAAGTTCTTAGTGTTGGATTCCACTATCGAACAGTCAAGCATCTACCAAACACAGTCCATGGGCCAGATGTCATAGCAGCCAAAAACTCTTCCTCGTGTTCGAAGCGCACAAGAAAGCATCCATGTGTCAAGTCAATGATTTTCATTCGATAGGAAAAACGCCACATTTCTCGGATTTTCTTTTCCATGATGGGGAAAGCAATTGGATGTCCAAGCAATTTGACCACTACAGATCTTTCCCAAACAGAGGCTAATGCAGACATCACATCTTCAACAATGGATATAGCCGGATCGCCGTCTTCACCGTCTGGGAAAGCAACCACAATTTTTCCTTCAAGAAACTCTTTGTCAATTATAGTTTTTGGTTGGTTCGTTCCACCCGTGACGATATCTTTCCAAGAAGCTTTGGGATCAGGTGGTTTCCCTGGTGGCTGGCCACCCGAGGAGACGTCAAGTTGCATGGCCGTGGTGGCCGGAGTTTCGTCACTTAGAGTGTTTTCGTCTGGCATAAGGAAAATAAGTACTTCCTATTATAGTAACGCGAGAAAGTGGAGCGTGACTATTTTGAGCATGAACTTTTAAAAAAGACTCGAATGCCCAACTTTTATGTTTTTGAGCACCAAATGCCACTTATTTGAACAAATTCGACCCTTAGAGGCCGAATTGTACGTATTTTCTTTTATGTCCTCTTGTATTTTTATTCTCAATTTCTAAAAATTGCAATATTGTTCCTTTTTGTTTTTTTTGGTGTAAAATATCCTTTTTATTTTACTTTTAATTAGAAGTACATAAATTAGATAAAAGGAAATCATAATTGATTAAGAATGTTGGGAAAGATTTTTCAACTTTATAAGTTGAGGATTGTTGATCGTGTTAGCTTTTACGATATAAATCTAATAGGGTTTAGACAAAATTATTGTCTAGTGAATTTGTCGGTGAAAATTCGTGTTGAGTTTTTATAATATCCCCAGTCTTCGACTTCTTTTAGTTCAATGATTCAAGAATTAGCAGTTTAAACAAGACTATATTTTTTGTGATATATCGCAATTTGCTCTCATATAACTCTAAATTTGTTTCTAAGAGCATAAACCCGAACTTACTAACAAGTTTTAGTAATGTATGCAAGTCTTATCTCTTTTTTGTATGTGTCCCAACTTTTAGCTATACTTTTTCCTCTTACTCCACTTAGCAATGGTTTTATTTGGTAGTGAACTTGCATATGATAGTTACAGAATAAATGAGATTGTCCACACAATCAAACACAAAGTTCTTTTTTGTCATGAACGGGAACCACTTCATGTCAAGTTATGAAGGATTGAGTGTCAGTAATGAGAATCACTTATTGTCAAGATACAAGGAATTATATGCTAGGATAATGTGTAATTATGATAATTTGCAAGAAATCATTAAATATTGACGTGTTCTTTTCAACGACAATTGTTAATATAGTAGACAAAAGACCATAAGTTCATAAACTGCTCACTAAGTTGATATACTGATAACATACTAACAAGGATGTTGAAGAACATCATATGATTCTAGAAGATGTCAAAGGCCTACAAGAAAGAGATTAATGTAACACCCTTTGAAAGAACCTTAGAGGATATTACATGCCAATGACCTCGGGTTAAAAACATTGAAGCCACCCAATGCTATTAAGGTAACGAAATACAATAAAATACAATAATTTATGAACAATTCAAATTTATGCAAAGTAGAAGCATGACAACGGAAATCAATAATACTTTCCAAAAGAACTTTATCTTTATTTATAGATAAATAAAACTTTACAAAGTTCAAAAGACATTGCAGCGGAATAAATACAAAGGGGCCTCATAAAGACTTTTGTTTTAACAACAAAATGATCATAAAACCGTCTTTTACATGAACGAATTGTAATATCCCTCAGTTTTATAAAGGGTAAAAATGTAATTTTACTTTACTTTTTTCCTTTAAGATAATAAAATATGAAATTATTTTTTAATGAGATTATTACTTTATAACATTTCAAATGTTATAAGTGGTTTACAGGTTTAAGGCCATATTTAAAGATGCAAAAATTATTTCTCATATTATAATATTAATTATGAACCATAAAAATTATGGTTTTATGGTATTATGATATGACAAAATGTAACCATAAAGATTGTGAGTCTTATTTATTAGTAAAAAAACATAAGAGTATAATTATAAGTAATAAAACTTATTTGGAAGTATTATAATTATTAGAGGGTTAATCCCATCCGTTGGACAAGAACAACATACAAGATTGGTATATTATAATTCTATACCAATTTATTATTTTTAGCATAAAAATAATAAGTTTATTGAAACCTTCATACATTAAATTGTCATTATGTATTTCAAAAATAAAAAATTACCATTAGATATATATAATCTGGCTTGGGATTAAAAATTTACAATAAAGTGATAAAAAAATACGATATTATAATTAATCGAATACATCTATATCAACGATATTGTCAATTACCTTTAGATCAACAATACCAATAAGATTTTCGTAGGTGTATTTGCCATATCTCTTAAAGCTTTGTATAATTACTCCTTCTAAGCGCTTGAGGGATAGTTCTCGATCTTATATAGTGACATTAAGAAATTGATATTAATTAATAAATTTCACTTGTAATTGTAAGTTGTTACACTATATACATTCCAACACATTAATATTATACTCTTAATTGTAAGAATTCAAATGAGAAGTTAGAAGAATATAACTGAAATAAAAACTTGATTACTTAAGTAATATTTTATACATAATTAAGATTAAGATTTAAATTAAGATTTTATTAGAAAATTTATATATATATATATATCAAGATTAAGATTTTATTAGAAAATTTATATATAATTAAGATTAAGATTTTATTAGAAAATTTATATATAATTATTAACTATTAATCTTTACAACTATAAAAACTCTCCATCTCAAGAACAATAAATGTTCTATTTTTAAATGCAAATTTAATATATCTTATTGGATTTACACAATCTTCTCCTTATTGAAATAATAATTAAAGAAAAATCTAAAATACAAAAGGCCTCTAATAAATACTGAAAAATCTTTACAACATATAAAGTTGTCCCTCTTATATTAATAAATGCTTAACATTTACTTTTATTTATATTATTTTTTTAGATTTAGCTAAATATTATGGAATCAATTCTAACAATAGTAATGAAAGTATCTCATTGGTTGTAATGTGGGAATTTTTATCATTTCATAATAAGTTTGAAATCCTAATGCAAATTATATATACATAATGTGATTTAGTGTGCTAAAAGAAAGTAAATTAGTATAGAATTGCAAACATATAACAATATATTGATCCTGTCCAACGGACGAGGTCAGCTCTCTAGTATCATCTCTACAACTATAAAAGTTATCTCTCTCATGTCTAATAAATGTTCTACAATTATGTAATTTTTTTTCAATATTAAAACATAATAAGTTTTTAAATATTTATTTGAAAGACATTATACACATATTTACAAAATGACTATTTATCTCCTTTTAAAACTTGAGATTCTTTAAAAAAAATATATAAACATGGTTTATAATATAAAAACATAATATCTTTTTTCTTTAAAAAAGAAACAATATCATATATTGTTTTCTAATCACAATTTCATATGTATGAGAACCACCCACATTAATTTGAATTTGAAAAAAAATATAAAAAATAAAATTGAAAAATCGGTGGTAGATTGAGCAAATAAAATCAAAATAATACTTGAAATACCAACCAAATTTAGATGGAAAAGAAATTTATTACATCTTAAATTACTATGTAGTGCACACCGATTAAATAAACAAATAGTTATTTATGTATGATTTGCAACATTTTATTTTATCTTAGTTATATGATTAATTATGGTATTTCATAATGCAATTCAATAAACTCGAATTTGATACACTTAATCATATGGTATAATTTCCAAAATAAAGACATTTATTATAATAACACATAAAATATAAGATTTGCCCCGTCCGGTTAGCCCTCTAGTTTAAGTTAATAACATTTCTTTCTTACTACTTAAATGCATAAACGGTCTCATATTTCTCATCGTACATTAGTGATAAAACGAATTCAAATTATAATCTAACTAAACTGGGAAAAATATAAGCAAGTTGGTTTTATGAAATGTCAAAATTAAACATACACCATAAAACATCACAATTGAAATACACAACCCTAAAATACAAAGGAGGAAAAAATATAACATTTCATTAATTATAATCATACAACTATATACTTATATGATATCTATGTGCTTAACCTTTCATAAAAAAATACTTATGACTCATAATATATTTTTTCTACACCAAATCAACCATTCAAAATTAAGGTTTAAATCCAATTTCCTTTCATTACTTTTTTCATCAAATCACACATATATGTTTCATTTCTATTCTAATTCAAATAATATACACATTAATCTATTTCCATTTATAAAATCAATAACCACAGACACGAAATTCTATCATGTCTATCGGACGGGCAAAGTCATCTAGTAATAATAACAATTCTCATTATTATCATCATTTCATTATGATAATAACCATTATTCATGGCATTATTTCAAGACCAATTAAAATTATTTTGTACTTTTTTAATCTCTTCATCTTTAATTATGGGACATTTATTGTTAAAAAAGGAGAACTTTATATTTTGTAAAGATATTTCTAAAATTTATATAAAAGTCTTTAGATAAATTTTTAATTAAATAAAAATATTTTAAGGTTCATAGGATTTTATTTGAAGTACAAAAGTTAAGGTGAAAGGGTATTTTTAACACTTTTGCAAAATTAGAGGGTTGGTTTTGCAAATAATCGGAAATGGATTGAACCCGATTGGGGTTGTCTTCAACATTGAGCCCGAATATTCAAATGGTCATATCTCACTCGTTTCTCAAAATATTTTTGATCCGAAAAATGTTCCGGAAAGCCATGACATTTTATATCAAACCCCTCAATCAATTGTTGCAAACAATACGAATTTTTGGGGCTTAATTTCTGACATTGTTCGAAAATAGCCATTAATGGCGGGTTTGAAGAATTTAAATCAATTTCGAGTTTTGGATAAGCATTATCCAATTCCACATAAATGGAATTAAAGAGGGGAAGGAGAGGAGTCAAAAGGTGTTAAATTCGTCGAGTAGAAACGTTCGAATTGTGCATTAAGAGGAGAAATCGGAAAACGGTTTTGAAAGTGAATGGATAAGTTTTTATGGTCCAATTCGAGCTCGAGTTGGCCTATAAATAGAGGTCTCATTCTTCCCTTTTCATTCATTCACAAAAACACCAAAAGTTCTCTAAAAAACTACACAAAAACGCTCGCCGGAGTTTGGAAAAAGTCACTGGAAAACCAAAGGGCTCGCCGGAATTCGCATTTCCTCAAAACTGAATCAATTGTCGATTGATAAGCATCTACAGTATATTGTGTATTGTTTCACAAAGAATTCGATTATGGTATTAGATCTTAAAATAGAGCTCTAATCTACCTTAAAAATGGATAAAAACCAGTTCGAATTGAAAATGGCTGGAGGAAGACGACGGTTCAGTCAAACCCGATTCTATATTTAATTTAAAATCATTGGTTCACTTAGTTTTAGAGTTGGTAAAAATAATATTAAACCGGTTCCTTAAAGACTATATTTTTTATGATTTTATGATAGTGTAATATATGGCTTTGTGTAAGATATTATTTTTATAAATAATAAATACGTTTCGATTTATTAATTCAAACCGAGTTAAAAATGGATTGGAAAATTGTAAAAGGTTCCTATTCTGGACTTTATATAATGTAAGGTATTTTATAATATAGTTTTAAGAGTTTAATTCATGACCTATTATTTTATAAAAATGGACTAACTTTCGAACCGAAGGATTACTTTATAAATTAATTCGGTTTATGAAAATCGGTATTTCTAATTGGTTCCTAGGCTTATTTTTATTGGAATATAATTTGGGAATTTTTTCATGAATTTTGGAGTAGGATAAGACATTTTTGAGAATTTAATATGACTTAGGCTATTATAAAACTAATTAATAAAATAAAATGAAATTGGTTTGTAAATTGTTTTCATCCATAACTAGTGTTTGTGCCTGTGTCTAAGGCACGGGATGTGGCAGAAAAATTAAATTTAAATTTATAAGAAAAAAATTTAAAATAAGCAAAACACAAATAAAATGACATATAGTGAATAAAGAAAATAAATATACTCTAAAGCATAATCTAATGTCATATCCATAAAAGACACAAGGTACATCGAAGATTAATTTCTGCAAGAGTTACGTCCTTCAAGCAAATTCCTAAGAATATTTGTCTTCATACCCCTTGAACAACATAAAAAAAATATAACCGTTAGTTGGCAGAGAAACTTACATCAGTATAATAAATAGTAAAATATGGTAGTGGAAAATTACCATATAAACAACAAAGAGATTGACTTATATTACAAATGATGATCATCAAATTCTTTGCAAGACTTCTTTGTACACAACATTAATGGCAAAGTGGATTCTGAAGGACTTAGAAGCATACATGGAATGTGAACTTTTGGACCTAAATTACTACTTGAAATAATGACCGCTTCAATGATTCTTGTCCTAAGCTTAGTAATCATCAATTGTGTACCATTACACAAGCCTAATGATTGATCTATATTCCGCAATAACATCACTGGAGCACGAACCTTTAGCTTCAAGGCATGATTTGGGAGTCCCGAGCATTTAATGTTATGCAAATAGTCAGACATATACAAAGTGTCATTGATTGCGGAACCTCCATCGGTCTTGCAAATGTTGTCCATGCTATAATATGCCTTTTCTTCGCCTGGAAGTAAGGATAGCATATACTCGTTGACTTCATCAACAATTTCATGTGTAGGTGCTAAAATGCCTCTCTCTCGAAAATACTCCTAGCTTGTTAGGTTTTTGAGAAGGGAAGGATATGTGGCATTCACTATAGATGCAATCGGATTAGCCTTATCCACTTTGATAATTAAGAATTCGGATGCAATATGTATTGTGGCTTCACCATCATTTGGCTCTCCAAGAACTCCATCACCGACTTGTAGTATCCAGTCTGCAAATTGTTGAATTGCATGTGCATCTGAAGATGAGGCTTTATGTTGAAGCCTCATGATTTTAGTTAGTTGCAACCTTATATACGACAAATATAAGTGTAACACCCCGACTTTTAACCGGAGCGCTACTCAGTAGTAGACCTTACCAGGTATTACTTAGGTTAGCTTGACAACAAATTCACTCGGATCTTGCAACTCGGGCATGACGAGAAATCATAAATAAAGTATTTAACTTTCATTTATTAAACAACGGTTATAAAACATGCATTGTAAAACCCTCAAAGCAGTTCTAGTAGTTTCTTTAACGTTTCACTCTTTCTAAGTTTCGAGACAAAACTTTCTTAAGGGGGATATTATGTAATACCCAGGCTCTCGGAAATCCGATAACAACGTTTCGTTCCAACCCTTTTGTACCTTACGTTGTAGTTACCGTTCTATTTCCGCTTTTAGGCCTAATGGTCAATAACAACTTAGCCTATTTTGGTGATTTGGTCTTAATCCAACAAGCTTATCTTTTGAGTTGCCTAATTTTCGGAATTGGGCTGAGAAGCCCAAATCTCTATTCTGCCCAACTCACTTACCCCATCTATTTGTTCCCCTTACACGTTGCATGGAGGAGAGCCCTAATCCCAAGCTATTGCATCCTCTTTTCCCACTTGGTGCACCGCTAATCAAGAACTCCTTACCCCATCTTGTTCTTTTTCTCATCGTGCCCGAGTTGCGAAATCCTAGTGAATTTGTTGTTAAACTAATATGAGTAGTCCCAGACAGGGTTTACCACCGAGTATCGCCCCGACGAATGTCGGGGTGTTACAAATTGGTATCAAAGCCAGGTTGACAATAAGGGCACATGGAACTGAACAACAGGGGCAATCGAGGTCCAACTTAAAAAGAAATCGGTCGATATTTTGAAATGTTTTAATTGGGTTGGGTATTTTGCATTTAGTAGGTAGATGACACGTCATGACTCCGTCGCCACCGGTTGAAGGATTGTTCGTTGTTTAATAGTTAGCACCTTAATTTCAGTTGCAAGACAACAGAGTATTTACTTGCGTACTTGCTTGGATGATTGTTGTTTGTTAGCTTGATTGAATCGGGATTCCTGGCTTGCATTGTTATGAGAATTGACTTTTTTCCATAGATACGAGTTTAGTTATGTTTATTGGATTTGATGAGCTTGTTTTTATTTATTAATGTTTCAGTGTAGTTTTTGTTGATTCCAAACTGTCTATTTATGTTTTGGATTCTTAGCTATCTTGAATTGTCGGTTCGGGGATGAACCGTTTTCTTAGGGGGGTAATTGTAGAGCCCCGACTTAACAAAACCACACTTATATCTACGTTCAGTCTTGCATAGTGTTAGCCACAGTTTAGTTCATTAATACCTTAATTTCTTTTGCAAGTCAGTAGGATGTCTACGTGTTTACTTGTCTTTCGTTTGGGTGTTTGTTGGGTTGACTTAACCGAGACTCTTTTATTGCCTCTTCACTCTGTTTGACTATACTCTTATGGAAGGAGATTAGCTGTGTTTGTTGGATTGAGTAACCTTGTTCTCACTAATTTAGAATTGTTTTCTTGGTTTCTTTTGTGAAATCATGTTTGGAATTCAAAGTTGGGAAATAATGGTTCGGGGACGAACCAACTCTTTGGGAGAAGTATCTATAAAACCCTCAGAGCGGTTCTAGTAGTTTCTTTAACGTTTCACTCTTTCTAAGTTTGGGGACGAAACTTTCTTAAGGGGGGTAGTATGTAATACCCAGGCTCTCGGAAATCCGATAACAGCGTTTCATTCCGACCCTTTTGTACCTTACGTTGTAGTTATCGTTCTATTTTCGCTTTTAGGACTAATGGTCAATAACAACTTAGCCTATTTTGGTGATTTGGTCTTAATCCAACAAGATTATCTTTTGAGTTGCCTAATTTTCGGATTTGGGTTGAGAAACCCAAATCTCTATTCGGCCCAACTCACTCACCCCATCTATTTGTTCCCCTTACACGTTGCCTGGGGGAGAACCCTAATCCCAAGCTATTGCCTCCTCTTTTCCCACTTGGTGCGCCGCTCATCAAGAACTCCTTATCCCATATTGCTCTTTTTCTCGCGCCACACTCGAGGGGACCCGAGAACCGACTGCCCTAGTTGCCACACCGCCGCCGTGCCGTTCTCCCTTTTCGGTTGCAGACCAAGGAGAAGACCCGAGCCTCGTTGTTGGTTTTGGTGCGGCCAACACCCCATGTCACACTTCGATCGGCCAAACCCGTCGAAGATCCATCGATCCGTCCAGTTTTCCGGTTGGATCACACCGTCGACCCTTCGAGTCTCCTCACCGGTCCCGCCTTGAATCGGGCTTGACAGCCTCTGACCCAATTGTGTGGGCTCGTCACTAATCGAGCTTGCATCCGACCATCCCGATCATGTTGCCTTAGTAAGGATCCGTCTCTGATTGAGGTTTGCGTCGTGTCATCTTAATTATATGTTTAGGAGATCCGGTTTTGACTGCTAAAAGGTGCGGTTCCGTGTGTCATCTTAATTATTGTTGTAACTGATTCCCATGTATATATGTCTAGTTCATAGTAATTTGATTATGCTTGTAATTGCGGGTTTTGGCCTTTGAAATTGATGGGCTATTGTAATCGTTAGCGGTTGTTGAGTTTGATTACGGTTTTTGGAAAAGTGATTGGTTTCCGTTTTGGCCAAGTTGTGTATCTGTTAAGTTGTTTTGGTTATTTGGTGTGTAGTTGCACTGGAAGTGAACTTGAGATTCTATATAAGTTGTTTATATATAAGCTTTTTAACTAGGTCTAAGAAATAAGATTATATTGGGTTAGGATGATTAATTATGTATATACATATACGTGTGATCTAAGTGTGTATGTTTAGTTAATTAACTTTTGTTCTCAGTTGATAACTATATATATACACGTAGGTGATCAATTAAGTTTAGTTTATTTATATATACACGTTAACTAGTAATTAGGATTAGCTTAGATAGTTGGTTTGTTTATATGCTTTAACTTTAGTGATCGAGCATTATTTATTTTATTATTATTTGAGATCGTCGGAGTACTAAGCGTCACCGTTAATATATATATATATATATATATATTTAGGAGATCGCTACTACTCGAGCTCTTAGCCTTCTGTTTCTCGTCAAGAATCCTTGATTTGAGGTAAGTCGTTCTACGACTTGCTCGGCTTAATTCAATTCTTGTTAGATTGAGTGCCATGTGTGTAGAATTGGTTTGGGAAATTAGTCCCTTCGTAATTATTTTACCTAAAATCTTTTAATCTATATCTACATGAATTCTTAATCTGATCGTGACTATGAGTGTGCCTATGAGAATCCAAGTGTGACTGTGTTAGCATTGGTGAATGTAATTGTGAGTGTATGCGTGACTGTATTTGTACCTGTAATTGTAAGTGTGATGTAATAGTAATTGTGAAGGTAATTTGTAATTGTATTTGTCGTTGTGATTACAATCGTGACTATGATCGTGTTTGTAATTGCAATTGTATTTGTGTTTGCAATTATGATTGTGATTATGATTCTAATTGTGGTTGTGAGTTTGATTGTGATTCTGATTCTGACTGTAACTATGAGTGTTCTTGTAATCGTAATTGTAATTGTGATTGTGTCTGCAAATATGATTGGGTTTGAATCGAAATCGTGATTGTGCTTGTTATTGTGATTGTGAATTGTTCGGATCTATTTTCCTTTCGTTGCGTATTTGTTTCCGTTTTTTCGAAATTAATCGTCTGTCGACTTGCTTTGCTTACGACCATTATGTGTTAAATGATTGAATTGAATGTGCAAACCTTATTTTGGAATGATTCCATATTACGTGCTTGTATATGTTTTTGGAATTATGAAAAATCGTTTTAAAACATTTTTCGTTATGTGTGCACTAGGTTCCTCCGGTATGGCCATGAATCACGTGATAAGTTGGAGATGAAGTGGCCCCCGGGCATGGTCATGCAGATGGAAGGGACCCCTTCTAAAAATAAAACAAAATGTTTTGACAAATGCTATAGTAGAGGTTTAGCCGGGGAAAGAATGGTGAATAGGGGAAATGGGCACGTGTAAAGGTACGCGTCCTGACCGTGCGCCATAGATGAGAGGCCGGAGGGTGCCATTTGGATTTGAGGAGGATGTTTGGTTGCTATTTTATTTGATGGACTTTGTTTGAATGGTCTTGCATTATGAGGTTTGGTTTGACAGAATGTTCTTTGTGGTTGTATGTGTTGGTAGTATCCTGGCGGAAGTTATTGCTATCCTATTCGTTATTATTATTGATGTGATCCTTATTAATTATACTATTGTGTTATTGTGGTTTTTCTTTTGGTGGTTATAGTTGTGATGTTGTCTGTATGAGTGCGTGTGTTTGTGTGTATCTATGTGTGTGCTTGCGTGTCTGTGGTTGTGTATGTCTGTGTGCTTGTTTAAAGTTAGGTGTTGATTTGATGTGAATCGATAATTATTGATTTATGTGTGAATCTTGAATGCTAGGGTTCTGTGTGGTTTTTCAAACATTCTATATACATCTCACGCTTTCTAGCTTGAATAAGAATTGTAACTGACCATTCGGGGAATATTTTTACAATTTCAGGTACTTTTTCAAGAATCGCGATGGATTCTCTACAAAATGGTGAAGCGGATGTTGGCGACGTGTCATTGGGTTCGGGTTGTTGTGATCTGGTTATCTATGTATTAAAAACTTGTCTGTTGAATTGTTTTGTTACTAGTTGGATAGAACTGGTTTAGGGTAGTTTGGATTTACAAAATGATCTGACTGTGATCTTTTGTATATGAATTCGAGAATGCTATCATGTTTTCACCCTCTATTAAAATAAAATGTTGGATGTTTATTTGTTTTCTCGTCGTGCACGAGTTGCAAGACCCTAGTGAATTTGTTGTTAAACTAATCTGAGTAGTCCCAGACAGGGTTTACCACCGAGTATCGCCCCGACGAAAGTCGGGGTGTTACATGCATGAGACCCTAATCTCTGAACATTAAAAATAATGAATATTTTCAAATCAACTAACACAACGTTCACCTTAATGCTAGATAGCTCAAACCAGTCAACAATATTAATATAGCTAGTAACTCCCAAACCAAACCAAGCCTATTGACACGCGCCAACCATCCGCTCTACCACTCGATCGAGGATCCATCTAGGTTTCTAATTCATACCTGCAACTGAAAAATAAGTTCCCGAGGGGTCAGTTTCTATTCCAATCCAAGCTAGAAATTACACGGCACCAGTAAGACGTTTTAAAAACCAACACACAATTCCTAACATTCAACAAACAAGATTTGCACACACAAACCAACTACATTCCATACCTATTTTCTATTTAATCACACATTCACATTAACACATTCACATTTACAAAAAATTCAACACATCAACCTACACACCCTCCTTCATACACACACGCACCCGTACGATTTATTTTGCGGCAATGCAACCCTTCTTCGCCATTGCATTCTACGCAACAATACAACCCTTCTTCATCATTGCATGTCTTTCCAGCAATGCAACCTTCTCCATCATTACATGTCAGTTTCCAATTAAGACATAGAGCAAACATTCAAAATATTTCACACATGATAAAACTATTTAAAAGCGGATTTACACACATATCACACACACAATTACCAATTACGGTCACAATTACAATTACCAATACAATTACAAACACAATCGCAACCACAAACACATTTACCATCACAATCACAAATTATAGTCACAATTGCAATCACAACGACAAATACAAATTAACATTTTTATACACAAAGAATTAGGGACTAATTCCCTCAAACCAATCTGACAGGCACGATATAACGTCTAACAAGAACTAGAATATAAAATGAGCAAGTCGCAGAACGACTTACATCACGGAAGAATTTCCGATGAATCACGAAAAGTTAAGAACCCGATCAGGAGTGATTTCCTAATACGGTAACGACATAAGTAAAATCCGAGTCAACTTGTATTCTAACTAAAAAGCTTATCTAGTAAAAATAAATTGACCTACAACCCCTAACTAGCCAACAACCTACTAATTAACTAATCTCTCGTCCCCTTCCATAATTGACCAAACTCTAGAAATAATTAACACCAAAATTGCTAAACCACATTAAACAAATGTGTACGTAATTTTATACACTAATCCTAGCTTACATGTAAACATATATGTGTAGCTAACCTCCCACCTACAACTCTTAAACAATCTACCTTAAATACTCATCAACTTTAATTAATTAACCACTAACAAACTCATTAAATCGCAACCCACCCTGACCTCCTAGACTAACAACAACAATTAACGACTTACTTCTCGATTGTACTAGCATCAACCACTAACCCATTTTAATATGTTGATCATTCGAACACACACCAGTAATTTACCTAACAATACAATCCTAATCCTAATTACCACTAATTAAGGCCATCAAACTAGATTCATAGCTACAACAACACGTTATAAAAACTAAAGACGTCGTTTTTATTTTTCCTCATTGGTCAACTGCTGTCTTCAACCTAATACAACCCTCAAGAAGCGATACATACTTTTAAATTAAAACAGAAAGTCAACAAAAATCCCACCTTTCTACAAACTCGTCCTCACTAGATCCACCTTTGGAAAAAGCGGAATCGGCGCCTCAGATCCATGCCAATTTGGAAATGACGCTGAGGCGAGATATTCGAGAGGCGCTTGTGGAGTTTTGACAGATCAAATGGAAAACAAGCACGAAAACAAAATAATCAAGCCCAATCAACGATTGAGGCCATTCAATCAAAATGGATAGAACAGTACAAAACGAGAGCTCACACCAGCGAGGTGCCTCTCACAAATTCAGATGTTCTAACAGCTTGGAAAACAAGAAAAGAAGTCTATTTATATGACCCGGCTTAACTGAACCGAGCACACATAAAATTATTTAATAAGCAAACCGGATGAACATCAAACCAGTAAAAATGACTTATTTAAATGAAGCTCCCTCTCTTTCTGTTAATTGCCAACATCCCACGCCTTTTGGTTTGATCGGCTCCGACTTGACAATCCAGCAAGAGGTGAGAAACCTCATAACTCCATATCCTCCCCTCAAGTTGGAGCCACGCAAAGGCCCAACTTGTTGGCAAGAAAATCATGTTGTCCATGGTTCAATGCTTTTGTCATAAAATCAACAATTTGCAGTCCAGTGGGTACGTCGAAAGTCTCTACGAAACCAGATTGCACGCGCTCACGTATAAAATGGCAATCTAGATCAATGTGCTTCGTTCGTTCGTGGTAACATGGATTGGCTGCAAGCTGTTGAGCAGCTCTGTTATCACAGAACAGCTTCACTGGGAGTTCAACATCAATCTTCAAGTCTTTCAGCAAATAAGTCGACCAAATTAACTCTGTTGTTGTTGTTGAAGCCATGCTTCGATACTCGGCCTCTGTTGAAGATCTGGACACAGTACTCTGCTTCTTAGTTTTCCACGATACAAGAGCATGGCCCAAAAATACACAATAGCCAGAAAGAGACCTCTTGGTCGTAAGGCATGAACCCCAATCTGCATCTGGGTACCCAGTGAGCTTCAGAGCCGTTTGTACAGGATAATGTAGCCCATAACTGGTTGTTCCTCTTAGGTATCTAAGAATGTGTGTCACGGCATTCCAGTGTGGTACTCTTGGATGTGACACAAATTGACTTTAGTGTTGGACACTTCATGATATATCTGGTCTTGTGAGGGATAGATAGAGTAACTGTCCCACCACCTTTCTATATCTCTCTGGATCATCCAATGGAACTCCTTCTTCTAAGCGGAGTTTCAATCCAGTAGGTAATGGTGTCTTGGTTGCGTTACAGTTTTCCATATGGCAACTGGACAATATATCTTTGATGTATTTCTACTGACTGATGATCACTCCTGTTTCATCTCTGAACAACTCCATCCCTAAAAAATATCTAGCATGTCTTAAATTCTTGATGGTAAATTTAGAATGAAGATCATCCTTGACTGAATCTATTTCTTCAGAATCATTGCCAATGATTAACACATCATCAACATACACTAGCATTGCCACAAACTGTGTACCATTGCATTTGGTAAAAAGCGAATAATCTGAGTGTGATTGTACATACCCCTGGCTGGTGAGGAAGCTGGTTAGTTCCACATTCCACTGTCTGGATGCTTGTTTCAACCCATAGAGAGACCTCACGAATTTACACACTTGATTGGCACTATTCCTGTTATACCCTTGTGGCATTTCCATGTAGATCTCCTCCTCTAGATGCCCATGAAGGAAGGCATTGTTTACATCCAATTGATGTAGATTCCACCCTCTTGAGATGGCTATAGCAATAAGTATCCTCATTGTTGGTACCTTGGCAATTGGAGAAAACGTGTGTTTTTAATCTTTCCCCGACTTCTGACTAAACCCTTTCACAACTAGTCTAGCCTTGTATCTCTCACCCTCTCCATTTGGCCTATATTTCACTTTATAGACCCATTTGGATTTGATAGCCTGTTTCCCGGGTGGAAGTTCTGTTAGCTGCCATGTTCCATTTCTTTCCAGTGCTTCTATTTCAATCTTCATGGCCTCGACCCATTTAGGATCTTCTTGTGCTTCCCTGAAGCTTTGTGGCTCTCTTACACTCATAACATTGGCCAAAGAAGAAAAATATTCTGTTTGAACCTGATTCACCACATAATCATTATGCCAGACAGGTGCTTGTCTTACCCTTCCTGACCTTCTAAGGGTTGGTGCCTGAACAATAGGTGAACTGGTGCTCTGAACTTGTGCATGTTCAGATGGATTCATGTCATCATGTAGCACTATATCATTCTCCACTATCTGTGGTTGGTGTGTCCGGTCAGTATCTTGCTCAGATATCTCATCTTCATCCTGACTCTCAAATTGCTGCCAAGCCATTACTGGTGTTTGTGACATTCCTTCCCCTCTAGTGTTATCACTTTTAAAAGGAAAAATACCCTCATGGAATGTCACATCCTTGCTAAGAAACACTTTCTTAGTTTCTAAATCATACAATTTGTACCCTTTGCATTAGGTGGGTAGCCAAGAAAAATGCATCTCCTCCCCCTAGCTTCCATTTTATCATGTGGTTTTGGTGCCACATATGCATAGCATAAACACCCTAGTTGGACTAGTCCTTGCCCACGTTGGACTAATCGTAGCCTTTATTGACCACAAGGAAACGGGTCGTCTATTGGGCCAACAAAAGAATTGGGCCAACTGTTTACTTTTGAGAATGAGAGCCCCAACAAGAGAGTTTGTCTTACCAAAGGGAATAGAATTTTGTATCGAGTTCTTATAAGACCCGAGTATTACAATAAGGGTCGATGATATGCTAGATATTGAGTGAAAGAAATGAGTAGTAAGTTCATACCTTACAATGATGCCATAAGTATGAAGAAGTGATGGTAGCAGGAACAATATCCTGTCTACTCACTCCCATGGGGTACTACAAGTAATATTTGCCTAAAATCACCGTCAAACACAATAACTTTGCCACCAAAAACTTGATCCATACTCATGGAGTTGGAAAATCTTATTATATCCCTTAAAGAACGATCAAGGGCTTCAAAAAAATACTTACTCACCATTGGTGCTTCATCCCATATAATTAATTTTGTGATTTTCAACAATTCAGCCAAAGGGCTTCCTGCTTTAATTCCACAGCTTGAATCTTCATTTGTATTCAGTGGAATGTGAAATCTTGAATGAGCAGTCCTTCCCCCAGGAATAAGTAATGATGCAATTCCACTCGAAGCAACTGTTAAAACAATATCACCTTGAGATCGAATGGAAGATGATAAGGCTTTCCAAATGAAGGTCTTATCTGTTCCTCCATATCCATATAGAAAATATGCCTCTCTTGTATTCCTAGAAACAACTGATAAAATCTCATCATAAACTTTTCGTTACTCGTCGGTCATGCTGGATAGGAGGTCATCATGATCTATAGACAATTGTTGTTTGTCATAGCGAAGTTCCTCTTGTATCATTATGTTGTTTCCTTCACTCAAGAGAACATGATTAAGTAGAGGCATTGAAGTATAGGATTTAAGATTGGATCCATTTCTTTCAAGCAATTTTTCAAGTTCGGCAAGAGCATAATTCTCTAGTTGTTCATTTGTAAGCTCAAGATCTGCATATAAATAAAAATAAACCATGTTTAGACCAAATACGACCTTAAGAAATTTCACAAGCGTGTCCTATTCTTATCTGCATGAATTTCTATTTAAAAATCACGACCGTATAAAAATTCACATGTGCCTAGTATATGAAACTGAGCTAAATTCTATTTATGTTATTTAATAATTTTTCAAACCCTAGCCAACGACATATGAAAAGAAAAAAATAGTAAAATATTATGTAAGAGAATGAGAAATTGCATTTAACCATGAGAATTTAATATACTACATTGCTATCATGATATAAATTATGGTGGACATTTTGCCTAGTATATAAAGTTGAACTAAAATATATTTATCTTATTATCTAATAATTTCTAAAGCCCTAGATATATGAAAAGAAAAATAAGAGTAAAACATTATGTAAGAAAATGAGAAATTGCATTTAGTTATGAGAAATTTAACATACGACATTGCTATCATGATATAAATTATTTTGGACATTTTGTCTAAATTATCACAATATATTTAAGTTGGATTACATACCATCTATTTGCAAGATTCTCCGCTGGGTGAAGAGGATGTCATCTGTTAAGAAACGCCATGTTTTCTCCCATACATAATCTGGTCTAGACAACGAATGGGATAATAGCAACATATCAAATAAATTCCGTAAATAATGAGCAGAACCCCAAAAACATGCTTCAATGATTCCATATATGTACTCTTTCTCGTCATCCAACAAACTAAGAAAGTAGCAAGCATCTCTAAAAGTAGGGAATGTAACTCCATTGAAGGTGCGTATACTTTGAAATAAATTTGCACATTTTACTTCATTCAACAACAATCATAGGTAATATAACTCTCCACTGTCTCAAGAGATATGATAGATACGACCAACAACTTTAGTCTTTTTTCCCCTCTTTTTCCACATTTTTTTTATCTTGTTTCCAAGCATACTTTTTCGGAAATTCCGCATATGTCACCAAACAAGATTTTTGTCACCAAACTTCACAGGATTGTTAAACCATTTATCATAATAGCGAAAAATTCGACATTTAATGCTTCATGTTTCTTTACTTCTATCAATATCAACGATGTCGTCGTAATTGGAACCCATAATAATACAACCTGATTTAAAATAAAGGGGTCAAAACATATACGACCCCATGTACTTGTGTAAATTGGTCAGATAGACACCTCACCTTTGGTTTGGATCTATTGAATACTTAAAACTTAGCAATTCGAGCCTATTAAACACCTGGTGGCTGATGTGGCAAAACGCGTGAACTTCACTTTCTTTTTGGTGTGTGATGAAATGAAGATTAGGAATTTTACTTTTCTTTTTTTATTGTTTTCTATGTTTTTTTGTATTTCTAATTTCTTTTTATTCTTTTTATGTTTTTTCTTTATTTCTATCTTTTTCCTTTAATCCTTTATCTTCTTTCTTCTTCTGAAATTATCTTTGCACCAGAAAAATTATAAGCAATCTTAACAACATTTCAATTTATGAATTTTACAAATGCACACACAGGAAGAAAGAAGAAATCAAGTTCATTAATGCTTCAGAGGGTGAACAACATTGATATCACAATTAAGTTTTAAAGCCACGACGAATCACACATTCATTCAATGATATGTATGCTTAAGTTGTCAAAATCAAGAGATCAAAATACCTATATTGAAGAAGATCGTCTCTCATTTTATTTTGTCCAAGATCTTGATTTTCTAAATCAGATCTGTGGTGAAGATCGTTTAGATGCAAGGGATTCAACTGATTAGGTCTAAGTCTGTCCGTTCTGGAGAACTCAAGCCCCAGAGTCTTCTCTGTAGGATCGTAATCGGTTAGCAGTGAGCTTGGGAACTGGCAATTAAGCTGTTCCCAAGGCAGCGGAAGTAAATAATCGCAAGTAATAAAAACAATTAAGGGGACAGTTCCTTTATAGAGGAACCCCACTACAACCAACTAGTTGTATGGGTAAACCTCTACCTCCGCTTGGAGGATTTTGAATGACTTACTTATATTGATTGCTTTGTTCCTTAGTTACACAGCCGGATTTACACTTCTCTGTTCCTACAAGTTCTTCCTAACTCTAGCAACACTAGTAAATCCTCTCAACTGAGTTCCTAAGCTCACAACAGCAAAACACAAGTAACTCAAACCTTACGCTGACTTCTCAGTTCCCTTGCTCCAGGGAACTTCAGCTTCACCGTCGTCGAGATCACACACTCGCCGGCGGGGACTTCTCTTCCTTTTCTTTCTTTTCTCAGATGTGGGTGTTTTGTAAGTTCTGGGAGAAGTACTCAAACCGAGTACTATTCATTTGGCTTTATAGTCCATTTGTCTTGGGCAGTAGCATCTTTCGTTTGTGTCCAAAATGCCCTTTGCTTGATGCCCAAGTTGTACTTTCTTCACATGTGACTTTGGTTTGAACTAGGTCAACTTCTTGAATCAATCGGACCGTTGGATGAAGCGTGACAGTCTGATCCTCAGACTGTTCCCTCTGGCTGTCTGAGACAGGATCCCGCGATCTGCGCTGAACGGTCGTTGTCTTCACATGTGAGTTCCCATTTCATGGGAACTGACTTCTTCAGAGTTCCCTTGATGGAAACTCTTCATCGTTGTAAGCTTGTCTTCTTGTTTGTTTCTGGGAGTTCCCACTTCATGGGAACTTTCCTCTTCAGAGTTCCCTTGATGGAAACTCTTCATTGTGGCTAGCAGTGGCTTTGTCATTCATAGTGGTTCTTTGCTGTACCTGTGTTCCTTAGAAATACTTGAACAAACCACATTAGTTCCCTATGGTGTTTGTCATTATCAAAACTTAAAGAGGAGTGAATCGTTGATCCGTTGCTTAGAACCAGAGGTCCCAACAACGTCCCAACAATTTCCCCCTTTTTGATGATGACAAACCCATCACAAAAAAATGCAAATATTTCAATGAATGATATGCTGATGAGTTCCTAAGTATGATTTTGGGAAATCACTCTTAGTGAGACATTTAGATTTAGGGAGCCACTTCTGGTGAGACACATAGTTCCTATTTGGCTTTTTTATGCAATTGTTCCCCCTTAGCTTATGCGTGGTCTGTGATGACTTAAACTTTGAACTCATCTCACATTTTTTATCTTTCCCCCTTTTGACATCATCGAAAATCAAGCAAAGCAATATTAGGAAAGAATGGAACACGCAATCAAAATAAAGACCATTTCATTACTTAAGAGAATATGTACAATGGGAACCCAAGTACAATTTTGTGGTCATATTTTGGATTAAGGGAACAAGAAGGGAGAGATCATGGGCTCTGAGGGAACAAGGCGTCACAAAGGCGCGTAAGGACTTGTGTAAGTTTTTCTTGTCCTCTGGCCAATACGGCCTGGTCCCTAGCAATCTGATCGAGGGTGTTGGCGATGCGAAGCAACACTGGAGAGTTCCCCTCTTGTGTACCAGACTCTAGGGGAGCCGCTTGCTGGGCAACTCGCTAAGCCCTTGACCAGGGACCTGAAGTTGAAGGCGGATCGTAGACGTTGTAAAAATGAACTCGTCGCCTTCGTGGGAGAGAGTTCCCTGAGTGCCGTCGTTGGTGATAGTGAAGTTGTTGTAGAATTGACGCACTTGTGAGGGATCTACGCTCACAGTTTCTTGGCAGAGTCTCTCCCAGCCCTGGGCCTTGATCAGTTCCCATAGTTCCTCCAGACCATTTTCAGTCAGCGCCTCTTGGGAAACTATGAGGTGATGGAGAAGCTTTCGGCGCTCACTGACATGATGCTTGGTGGTCCCCTTCCCCTTTCTGGACTTGCTTTTGGATTTGTTCCCCCTAGAGACCGTGCGAGGTCCTTTCTGCTGAGGGGGTGCAGCCGCTTCGATCATGAGCACGCGGTCCCTTGGTGGTGGGGAACTCGCGGACACCACCATTTGGTGTCTAGGTGTAGGGATGCGTGCTGGCTCCTTTGAAGCTGGAGCTTCTTCTTCTTCTTCGACCTCATCATGGGAGGTCCCTTCTTCCTCGGAGGAGCTCGAACCCGAGCCCTCCGCGTCATCTCCAGGATGACTTGTTGTTGCCTCAGCACCTCCAGCTGGTGCGAGGTCCCTTGTCTCTGTTGGCTCTTGAGGAGCAACCTTTTCTGGGGACTTTGTCCCTTGGGAGACTGTGTGCTCAGAGGGACCCCTGGTGAGTTCTTCCTCGATGTCCTTGAGCTGGGCTTCCTCCTCCAAAGTTCCCATGATGATCGGAGGAGGGTCCTTGGTCATTTTGCCGATGACCACAGAAAGAGGAAGATCGTCGTCGTCTGAGGAGAGGGCGACGGTACTTTTGGATGGTGAGGGAGAGGGGAGTTTGGTGGTGGTGGGAGACGTGATGGAAGAGGGGAGAGGAGAAGAAGGAATAGGGGTTGTGAGTTGAGTGGAGATGGGGTTGGTGGAAATGTGTTTTGGGGAGGAAGAAGAAGGCGTTTTGTGAGGTGAAGGTGGAGTTGGAGATCCCGTAGTGATGGGAACGGGAGGAAGTGAAGGAGGTTGGGATGTTGGAGTTCCCATCGTGGCGGGAACTGGAGGAGGTGGCGGAGGAGGTCCCTTGATTTGAGGAGGAGGGATGGAGGAGGAAGAGGGAAGTAGACTCTGGGGTTCGGAGTTCCCATCGTCGGAAGGAAAAAGGTAGGGAGGTTTGGGAGCACAAGAACTCTCCTTGGAGCAGTTCAGGTACTCCTCAAAGCGGAAGAAAGCCTTCTTTCTGGGCTCCGAGAATTCAGAGGCCTCAGAGTGTTTACGCTTTTTGGATTTGGAGGGGTCGTGGGAGTGTTTGGATTTTTTGGATTTTGAGGGATCTTTTGATGAGTGGCGATGTTTGGATGAGTGGCGATGTTTGGATGAGTGGCGATGTTTGGATTTATGGGGTTTTTCATTGATGGAGGGGCGAGCATCTCCGAAGTTGTCAACGATGACAACTCCGGAGGAGGTGTTGGTGGTTGGAGGTGGAAGAGGAAGAGATTCGGAGGAGGAAGAGGTCCAGGAGACGGTTTCGTCGACCTGAGAAGGAGGAGGGGGCAAGAAGGGGCTTACTTGATTGTATAGCCCTTGAATGAGGACATCCTTCATGGTTGGGTCCTGTTCTTGCTCAATCTCGTTCAGTTGAGTGATGAAGAGAGTGCGAGGATTGGCAAGTACCCACTCTTTGATTTGTGCGAATGTGTGTTGAGGGGCCATTTTTGTAAGAATTTGGGAGGTTTTGGAGGTTTCTTGAAAAGAGAGTGAAAGGGATTTGGGGAAGACGAATGACAGGGATGAAAGATGGAGTAAAGGACCTAAAAATGGCAAAGAGGGGTTTTAAAGGAGAGAGGAGATGAAGGGTAGAAAGGGAAGTGGAATAACCTCGATAACCGTTGCCCAATGAACGTGGGGCGCCGTTTCAACTTCTCAAGCACGCTTCTGGACACGCGTCACAATCTCTTGGGAAGTCCTTTTCAAATTTTGAATACTTGGCCTGTAACGCTTTAGAGCTTCTGACACGAAAGTCCGCTTCCCAAGTGACGGTGTTTTCTTTGAAGATTAGTCAGTGTTCCCTTTGTAGATGCAGCAGTTCCCATGATCCTTTCAAGGTCAGGGAGAGTGAAGTGGTTGAGGGAACTTCACACTCATCTTTTTGTGGGGCTAGGGAACTCAAAGGGAACCAGACAATTTGCAACTCGATAAAGGAAATGTTTTGGCTCAGGAGAAGCATTTGTCTGGTCCCTAGCTTAAGGTGGGTCATATGATCAACCGTCATGGTGGCTTGTAATGAGGGATAAAGGGAACTCTGGTTGATCATTTTGGGCCAAAAGAAATAGAGTTCCTTTGTACACATTTTTCTCTAGACTAGTAATTATGGCATAGTGAAAGCAATGAATCCAAGTTCCTTATCATGCAATTTTAGATAAACTAGTCAGGCATTGAGAGAGAGATAAACAGGGACTTGTTTAGTTTAGAGTTATAATCCCTAGAAGCATTCGAAAACGCTGGTAGGGACGTCTGTCTAAAGCTTTGGTAAGAATATCCGCAATTTGCTCTTCAGTTCTACAGTGTTCCATCGAAATGTTCCCATTCTCAACATTGTCACGTAGAAAGTGATGTCTTATATCAATATGCTTAGTTCTAGAATGATGCACAGGATTTTTGGAAATGTTTATGGCACTAGTGTTATCACAGAGTATGGGAACTGGGCCAAAAGACATACCGTAATCCTGGAGTTGTGACTTAAGCCATAGAACCTGGGAACAGCATGATGCGGCAGCCACATATTCAGCTTCAGCTGTGGAGAGTGCCACTGAGTTTTGCTTTTTAGATCCCCACGAAACTAAGCAAGATCCTAGGAACTGGGCCATTCCTGAAGTGCTCTTTCTGTCAACCAAGTGCCCTGCAAAGTCAGCATCTGTGTATGCAATGAGCTCAAGGGAACTGTTCCTTGGATACCAAAGGCACAAGTTATTGTTCCCTTTGAGATACCTGAAAATTCTCTTCACCTCTTTCAGGTGTGATTCCTTAGAGTTAGCTTGAAAACGAGCACAAAGACATACGGAGAACATGATATTAGGTCTACTAGCTGTTAAGTAGAGAAGGGACCCGATCATACCTCGATAGTTCCTTTGGTCCACACTGATACCTGTTTCATCTGCATTTAGCCTTGAATTTGGTGAGATGGGAGTGTCAATGGGCTTTGAATGTTCCATCCCATACTTCACGAGCATTTCCTTGATGTATTTCTGTTGATGGATCTTTGTTCCCTCCTTTGTTTAGGATATTTGAAGTCCCAAGAAGAACGTGAGTTCCCCAATGAGACTCATTTCAAACTCACTGCTCATGAGGTCCTTAAATTTTTCTACAAGAGTTTCGTTAGTTGCTCCAAAAACAATGTCATCAACATATACTTGCACAATCAAAATTTCTTTAGACTCTTTCTTTAAAAACAAAGTCTTGTCTATGGAACCTCGAAGGTATCCATGGGACAAGAGGAATTGAGCAAACCTGTCATACCAAGCTCGGGGAGCTTGTTTGAGTCCGTAAAGGGCCCTTTCCAGGAAATAGACATGGTTGGGCATTTTCTCATCTTCGAATCCTGGAGGTTGGGCCACATACACTTCTTCCTTGAGATGTCCGTTTAGGAAGGCTGTTTTCACATCCATTTGATAAAGTTTGAATCCCTTGTGAGCAGCATAGGCGATGAGGAGTCTGATTGCCTCTATCCTGGCAACTGGTGCGAAGGTCTCATCGTAGTCAATCCCTTCCTCTTGCCTGTATCCTTGTGCTACTAACCTAGCCTTGTTCCTTGCTATAGCTCCAGTATCATCGAGCTTGTTCCTAAAAACCCATCGGGTTCCTATGATGTTCTTGTTTTTGGGCCTAGGAACTAGCTTCCAAACTTTGTTTCTCTCGAATTGGTGGAGTTCCTCTTGCATGGCTTGAATCCAATCCGGGTCCTTTAATGCTTCTTTGATATTTTTGGGTTCCACCATTGAAACAAACGCGTTAAAAGCACAAAAATTATTGAGAGAGGAACGAGTTAGAACACCTTTATCAAGAGGGGAGATGATGTTCTCAAGGGGGTGGTCCTTCCTTTGTTGAAAGGTTCTTGCATGAGTGAGTTCCTTTGCATGTGTATTATCCTCAATTGGTGTTTCTTTGTCATGGGAACTCTCATCTTCAGCTTCTTCATTTGATGTTTCTTCAGAGATTTCTGGCAGGTTCCCTCTTTGTTCCCCTTGAATACTTGATTCTGGCAGTGTATTGTCTTGGGGGACAGCAGAGTTGTTCCCTGAAGAGGGGACCTCGAGAGAGTTGGAGGTTTCTTGTAGTTCTTCTGAGGAGGGAGCCTCAAGGGAGGTTTGATCAGTGAGGGTTGGACCTTCGTTGTTGTTCCCTGGTTGTGGGATATGGCTTGCACTTGGATAGTCTTCATCCCTTTTCCTTGGCTCATCATCGTCATCATCATCGTCTTCATGTCTGACTAGCTTGAACAGAGTTCCCTTCCCTTGAGACTCGGTTCCCATCTTTACAGACTTTTCATTGAAGACGACATGAATGCTTTCCTCTATCTTCTTGGTTCTTTTATTGTAGACCCTGTAAGCCTTGCTTTGTGATGAGTATCCCAGGAAGATCCCTTCGTCGCTTCTGGGGTCGAATTTGCCAAGATTGTCTTTTCCGTTGTTGTGAACAAAGCATGTGCAACCAAATGTTCTCAAGTGTGAGATGTTTGGTTTTCTCCCTTTGATGAGCTCATAGGAAGTCTTGTTGATCAGGGGCCTTGTCATGGCTCTATTCAGGATGTATGTAGCTGTGGAGATTGCTTCAGTCCAGAAGTACTCAGGAACTCCACTTTCGATCATCATAGTTCTAGCCATATCTTCCAGAGTTCTGTTCTTTCTCTCGACCACTCCATTTTGCTGAGGGGTGCGAGGAGCTGAAAAGTTGTGAGAGATCCCATTTTGCTCACAGAAGTTTAGGAACTCCGAGTTTTGAAACTCAGTTCCGTGATCAGATCTGATTGCTTTCAGTTTCAACCCCAAGCTTACTTCAGTTCTTTTGATGAAGGGCTCAAATTCTTCAAACGCTTGTGATTTTGCCTTCAAGAAAACAACCCAGGTGAATCTTGAAAAATCATCAATTAAGACATACATGTACCTTTTTCCACCGTAGCTGGCTGTTCTCATGGGACCACAGAGATCCATGTGAATCAACTCCAGGGACCTGGTTGTGCTTACCACCTTCTTCGGTTTGAAGGAGGTCCTGGTCTGTTTCCCTCGAACACATGCTTCACACATTTTGACTCCTTCGAGATTGATCCGTGGAAGACCAATGACCAGATCCTGTAGATAAAGCTTCAGGATTTGATTTACACCAGCATGTCCCAGTCTACGATGCCAGAGTTCCGTGTCATCTTGGGAACTCGCAAGGCACAACTTCATTGGTGGTTCAAAGTTGGTGTCCACCACATACACATTGTTGTATCTTCTTCCTCTCAGAATTACTTTGTTGGTCTTCTTGTTGATGACGAGACATTCATCTGAGTCGAAAGTGACGATGTTGTTTCCTTGATCACACATCTGGGAGACACTCAGCAGATTGTATCCCAGATCCTTTACCAGATTTACGTTGCTAACTTTAATAGATCTATTGAGCAACACTTCTCCTTTTCCAATAACTTCTCCCTTGTTCTTGTTGCCAAATGAGACGTGGCCTCCTTCGGCATGAGTGTGGAGTGAGATGAGGATATCCTTGTTCCCTGTCATATGGTTCGAGCATCCACTATCTATGAACCATGTACTGTTCCCTCTCACAGCCACCTACAAGGAAAAGTTAGTGTTTTGAGACCCAGGCAAGATGACTCTTGCCAGGTCCCTTGCAAGGGAAAACATTTTCATTTAAGATATAGTCAAAAATGTTGATGTCTTTGGAATTTTGAGAGTTGGAGTTCCTTTGGTGATGAGCATGACGTTTTTGTCTGTTTGGGAACTCATGGCTTCTAGGGATTTGGGCTCTCTTCTTGGGACATGCATCCTTGTAGTGCCCATGAGCACCACAGTGCCAACATGTCTTGTAGTATTCTCTCAGGTAGTATTTTGGGTGTGGTCTCTGGATACGGTTCCTATCCATGGTTTCTTTGTTGTACACTCGAGACCCATTTCCCTTAGCAATTTTTACATAGATTCTATGTCCAGAGTTCCCAGTATAGTAGTCTTTCTCACCATTGTTTCCACTCTCTAGGACCCTGATTTTCTCCTCGAGATGAGCATTTTTCTGTTTCTCGCACTGGAGTTCTAAGGCCCTACACTCATGGATCTCATGTTCGCTCAGGGGTGACTTTCTGTTCTTGGAGCACTCACCTTTGTATCCTATGCCATGTCTGGCTGGGACAAACTTGATTTGGGAACTAGAGACTTCAGGGTGTTCGGGAGTCTTACTCAGGTTTTGCAGGAGGGTGTTCTCATCTTTCTCTAAAGTTTTGATTTCTCTTTCTAGATCTACGATGTGAGACACATGGGACTTGAGTTTTTCTAGAAGGGATATGCAGTTGGGACAGGGCTCAAGACCAACTAATTGAGAATTTATGTGTTCCTGTTTTTCCAACTTGTTTTGCAGTTTTATGTTATCTTTAACAAGACTTGAAAGGATTTTCAACAATTCAGGTTTTTCATAATTACTCAAGGAATCAAGAACAGTTTCAGTGGTTACCTCACTGGGTTGTTCCCCAGTGGTTTCTCCTATGGCCATGCCACACATGTCCGGGAGTGCCCATGCTTCAGGATCTTCGTCTTCATCATCGCTCCAAGTAGCGATGTAAGCCTTCTTTCCTTGCTTTCTGCCTTCAGTTCCTTGTGGACATTCCTTCGCAAAATGTCCTTTCCGGTTGCATTTGTAGCAAGTCACTTCTGAGAGATCCTTCTCTGTGGGCTTTCTTTGGGAACTCTGTCCCTTTCCCCAGTTCCCACTGTTCCGTTGAGACTTTCCTTTGTAGAAATTTCGAAGAGCCTTTGTTACAAGAACTAGCTCTTCATCCTCTTCTTCTTCAGAGTCTTCATGTTGTTCTTGGGTTGATTTGAGCATCTTTTCGATCTTGAGTGCAATCCCTCGATGAGCTCGAGTTTGTTCCTTATCATCGATCTTCCTCTTCTCATGTCCCACTAGCTTTCCAAACACTTGATGAAGCATAAGTGTTCGATTTTCTGGGTTTTCCTTGAACATCGTTCTCTCGTTTGCCCATTCTCCAGTCAATCCATTGAAGAGCTGTTGGACCTTCATTTTGTGGGTGATTTCTTCTTTTGTGATCCCCAATCCTTCCATCTTAGTGCAAAGTCCTTCAAACCGGGATTGGTAGCTATCGACGGACTCTCCCATCTCCATTTGGAAGTTGTAGAACTCCCTCTTTGCATTCATTTGAAGATCTTCTCTGAGATCTGAGTTCCCAACGTGCATTTGTTGGATGGCTTCCCACATTTCCTTGGCTGTGTCAAGGTTTGCAACCCTGTCACAATCTTGTACGCACATGGACCTCTTTAGGTACTGTTTGGCTTTGTAGTTTGCCTCCATGCACTTGTACTCGTTGGGACCCCACTTTGAGAGGTCGTTGACAATAGCTGGATCGATTTCGAAGTTCCCCCTTTCGATGACACACCAGGCTTGGTAGTCTTGGCCACGCATCCAATCTTTCATGTCGCGTTGCCAGCTTTCAAATCTTCCTATTATAAGCCTTGGCGGCTTGCTGGTATTGTTCCCCACCTGAGTAAGTTCCTGAGCCATTTTGACACCTGCGATGCTAACACAAATCTAGAGCGCTAGCTCTGATACCAATTGTAGGATCGTAATCGGTTAGCAGTGAGCTTGGGAACTGGCAATTAAGCTGTTCCCAAGGCAGCGGAAGTAAATAATCGCAAGTAATAAAAACAATTAAGGGGACAGTTCCTTTATAGAGGAACCCCACTACAACCAACTAGTTGTATGGGTAAACCTCTACCTCCGCTTGGAGGATTTTGAATGACTTACTTATATTGATTGCTTTGTTCCTTAGTTACACAGCCGGATTTACACTTCTCTGTTCCTACAAGTTCTTCCTAACTCTAGCAACACTAGTAAATCCTCTCAACTGAGTTCCTAAGCTCACAACAGCAAAACACAAGTAACTCAAACCTTACGCTGACTTCTCAGTTCCCTTGCTCCAGGGAACTTCAGCTTCACCGTCGTCGAGATCACACACTCGCCGGCGGGGACTTCTCTTCCTTTTCTTTCTTTTCTCAGATGTGGGTGTTTTGTAAGTTCTGGGAGAAGTACTCAAACCGAGTACTATTCATTTGGCTTTATAGTCCATTTGTCTTGGGCAGTAGCATCTTTCGTTTGTGTCCAAAATGCCCTTTGCTTGATGCCCAAGTTGTACTTTCTTCACATGTGACTTTGGTTTGAACTAGGTCAACTTCTTGAATCAATCGGACCGTTGGATGAAGCGTGACAGTCTGATCCTCAGACTGTTCCCTCTGGCTGTCTGAGACAGGATCCCGCGATCTGCGCTGAACGGTCGTTGTCTTCACATGTGAGTTCCCATTTCATGGGAACTAACTTCTTCAGAGTTCCCTTGATGGAAACTCTTCATCGTTGTAAGCTTGTCTTCTTGTTTGTTTCTGGGAGTTCCCACTTCATGGGAACTTTCCTCTTCAGAGTTCCCTTGATGGAAACTCTTCATTGTGGCTAGCAGTGGCTTTGTCATTCATAGTGGTTCTTTGCTGTACCTGTGTTCCTTAGAAATACTTGAACAAACCACATTAGTTCCCTATGGTGTTTGTCATTATCAAAACTTAAAGAGGAGTGAATCGTTGATCCGTTGCTTAGAACCAGAGGTCCCAACAACGTCCCAACATTCTCAACTGGAGCTAGAAATTACTCGGAATCCGCCCACTGGTTCGTCAAGTAGCACGTCCTTTGATAGCCACGGTGGTGTTGGGTGGATCTAGGTAGCGGTGGTGGGTGGATAGCGGTGGTGGTGGGTGGATTTGGTCGACGCTAGTCTCACAGCTCGGGGAAGACGAGTAATAGAAGGATGAGGATTACAAATAAATTCTATAAAAAAATTCCTTTTTGTATTTTTTGATTTTTGATTTTATTAAAATAATAGTGGCAAAATAGGCTGATGTGTCATAAATTATACTTATGTGGCAAAATAGGCTTATGTGGCATACATGTGGACAACAAATTGGGATATGTCAGCGCACGTGTGTTACACTCAACGAGATTGTCAGTGAACAGGTGTTTAATAGGTCCAAATTATTAAGTTTAAGTGTTCAAAAGATCCAAACCAAAGGTGAGTTGTCTAAATGACCAATTTGCACAAGTAAAATGGTATGTATATGTTTTGAGCCTAAAATAAAGATGGTGAATAAGAAAGATCATAAAACCCGTAAAGAAGAAAAATAAAATAGGTATAAGAGATATGATTATTACCTGATGGAATGTATAGAAACTCAAACAAAGTGGTAATATATTAGTGCAATTGTAATTAATAACCTTGAATAACAAGACCAACGCTAGAGGTTAGAATTCATGATTGTGAACAGCCGTTGCTGGAAGTTAGATGGTGCAATAATGAGATTAGTAGGGATCAATGATGGCAAGAGTTGGATGAGTTGTAGGAATACAATTAAAAAACTGAACAACAATTTATGGAAGTTAAAAGGTGGAATAATGGGGATTAGTGGGGATTGATGATGAGAAGAGTTCGGTGAATTGTAGGAATATAATTAAAAAACCGAGTAAAAATACACGTTATTTGCAAATTATAAATAAGAAAAGCCGGGAAATTTTTTTACGTGAATCTTATAGATTAGTGGTTAGTTAATGCAAACGGATTAAAAAAAATTATAATGCAATGGCAGTCCTCCTACACATCATCACGCGCGTCGCAAATATTAGGTATTTTTTAGAAGTGACAATATTAATTAGGTAACTGTTGTTGGCTCAAAATATTGATTAACTTAAGTGATATAATACAATAAAGTTTAAATATTTTTTATCAACTATTTGGGGTTAGAAAACGTCGGTGATCATTAATTATTATATACTACGATAATATTATGGCATCATGTGGGGGTAGAGAGGTTTATAATTAATGACTAGCCAAGTCAAGCCCTTCAGTTGGACGAGACAAAATTTATATTTTAATATTTCAAATACATAGATGTTTGTAAACATTTATAAAAATAATACAAATCATAATAAAAAATAAGTAATTTAATAAAAATCATAGTAATTTGAACTTTAAAAAAGTTGTTTTGTGCAAACCGAATTACCATCCACCAAAAACCTTTATGTCTTGCGTTCTCACATTCACTCTCCCCGATCTCAATTCGTGTTTCGATTTGATCAATCTTTCTTGCAATTTGAGGTTTGTCTTCTATTTTTTCGCTTCACAATGGATGAAATTATGATGCGTTCATAAAAAAAATAACAGATGTATAGTGAGAAAGAAAAAGGTAGAAATTAAATTCTACATTATATTTTGTTAGCTATAATGCCAACAGTTGTGTTTTGTATCTTATATCAAAGGTTCATAATTTCATGTGTAATATCAAATGTTGATGTTTTATTATTGTTATTTGTAATATCAAAGGTTGCAAAATCAACTATTATAAATTAAGATAGACAATTATTACGTAAATCCTCCAACTTCAAATCAAAGGATTTTAAATATTTCAAGACATCAATAAAAAATATTTATTTGGTTTTGATGATATATAACTTCACATGTTGTAAGATTATAGCTTTATTGATTTGGATTAGTCTAGTAACGATTTTAAAATTTTGCCATTAAGATTCACAATAGGGGTATAATAATCTATTTAGTTTTTTTTTATGAATGATTGTATATTATATATAAATTTATTGTATCATTTGACATTCTCTTAATATACATCTAAAATTGAATTTTATCCTTTAGCAAGTGTGGACTAAATAAAAAGATATTAATCTATATTTTTAAATTCACTCTTATATCTAATAACACTATATTAAATTAAAAAATATAGCAAAGTGACGAGCACTTTTACGTCGCTATAAAAGCACTGTCAAAAAATTGTTCTTAACTTCCTAACCTTAGTAAAGTGAAAGTAAGGGTCGAACCCACAGAGACTCGGAATACTTGTATTTAAGTAATATTACTAAGTTAAGGGGGAGATTTTATGACTGTAAACTAAAAATCTAAATAATTAAAACTAATTAAAACAAAGCAAGTAAAATGATTTAAGATTCAAATATGGAGAAAAGCGCCCAACTAGTTTTGTATCCATTGCATACATGAGTTTTGACCCTCGATTATCCTTATTTCAATTTCCCTTTACTAATCTATTGTGAATTTATGAATTCAAGCTTAAAGTGGTTGTTAATATACACCGTCTTTAACAACCTTTTAACCAATTAACCTATAAAACCTTCTATGTCAAATTGATCATGCAATTAAGTTCAAAGCATTCAATACAAACAATAATCATGAATTCCACCGTCTATTCATGAAGTCTTGTGATTAAATTCTCCGCCTTTGATTAACCTTATTCCACCGTCTATAAGTTTAATCAAAGGATTCATCCATGAATAATCAAATCCACCGTCTATTTAATTATTGTAGTTGTAATTTAACCTAGAAGTAGAATAGGTGGCCAATCTATTATAATCCTAAGCGAATTTAATTAATCAAGCACGAAGAAATTTAATCTAGTCAAGGCAAACTAAAATAATTCAAATCTCACAAACGATCATGCATACAACTTCAACTAACTAGTTGGACATGAAAAAATTAGCTAGAAATTGTCATTGAAGAAAAATAAAACTTACAAGAGTCAAATTGATGTTCAATTGCAAAACTAGGGTTTTGTCTCCCACAAATCTCCAAACTCAATCAAACTTAGAACACAAGAATAATAGATAGCATAATATCCAAATAAAACCTAGAGAAAGTATTTATATTATGTCTAAAAAATATCCAAAAGAAATTTTAGAGTCGGCCCACAAGATCTCGCGAGGCCCAAGTCAGCGTCGCACAAACGTGCCGGGGCGCGGTTTAGTCCAGTGAGAGCGCGGTCGCGCTATGGCCACTTTGCCCGCGCTTTGCAAGAGTCAAATTGATCTTCAATTGCAAAACTAGGGTTTTGTCTCCCACATGGTTGTCTACTTCATCAGCAAAGAAGTCATCATTATCGACAAAGTAATCTTCTTCCAAAACCACAAAACCCTCTAACAATTTACTCCACATGAGTGAAGATGATTCAGGCTCCCTAGGCTCTGTAAGAATCTCCGTGCCTGCACAGACTTCTCTTGGATCTGTGATAATCTCTTCAACTTGCCTTATAGGTGTGAATTCATGTTGGGCATCAAATGCATCTTCATAACTCACATCAAGTGTAGTAGATTGCTCCTCAACTTGAATCTGAGTGTCTGATTCATGATCGTTTGACTCCAACGTGATTTCACCACTCCTTCCACATAACTCAAAAGGACATGAGATTGTGGAATGAAAACTTGAAGAAATAACTCACAGTGCTCCTTGATTATACTATCCACCCCTTTGGAGAGATCCTTGATTATATCCTCAAGAGACGTATCAACCGGCTGGGGTGGCTGGGAAGATGACTCAACCAGAAAGCTTTGATGGCTCATGAAACAGAAGAAATCCCAGCATTCCTCAGGTCCCATAAATAAAAGCCTCTCATTGCTCATGTAGTCGGCCAATCCCCTTGTCTCAAGATTCATACCATGGATAACTCTCATGTTTACCTCTCTATCATTGTACTGTAATCCCCAAGCACCAAGTTCAAACACATGGTCTTGAAATCTTGAAAAATAGTTATGGAAGTGTTCATCCTGCAACTGTCTACAATCGAACAAAGCCATAGATTAGTAGCACGGATGTTATGAACCGTAAGATAGGTTCACAACCAATAATAGCACAAAAGTAAAAACACAAATAACGACGAGTCCCCGGCAACGGCGCCAAATTTGATGAGGTATTTTCAGTAGTCGTTAATACCTATCAAAGAAACCTAACTTAACCAACTCAATAGAGCGGTAAGTAAGGGTCGATCCCACAGAGACTCGTGTATTAGTGTTATTGCTTAAGTGCCAAGTAACTAATATGGGGGGTTTTATTGAATGAAAATCTAAATTACTATGCAAAATTAGAAGTAAATATAAATGCAAAAGATGGTTTAAATCAATTAGAGACAAACGTGTTCAACTAGTTACATCCATCATAGATATGTTTATTGATCATTGATTATCTTGATTCTCAATTCCATTGAATAATCTATTGTGGATTATACTCCTACTAAGGATTATGACCCAAACTTCATAAATAGTTGAAAGAAGTAACAGTCTAAACAACCCTAATCATTTAACAACCTAAAACAACGTCTAGATTCAATCAAACGACAACTTTACGAGTCAAGTTATCAATAAAAACAAACACTTAGAGCAAACAGACATCTAAGTTATTTATGGATTTATTCCCTTATACAATTGAATAGCCCGAACGGGTCCAAACAATTATAAATGCTACTTTATCTGATCAACCCCGAACGGGCATTAATCAGATTAGTTGTAAACTAACCTAGAAATTCTATTAGGTGATCAATCTAACAAAACCCTAAAATAATATTGATTCAATTAAGCACAAGGAATAAAACCTATTCAAGTTGATGAGAATCAATCAAACCTCACAATATTATGCAATCTATAATTTCAATAACTAGTTAAACACAATAAATTTAGCAATGCATAATTGAATTAAAAGCAAACTTACAAAGGTTCAAAGGTTCTTCCTTGAAAGAAAACCCTAGCCTCCAAAAGTTATGATCAAAAGTTCTTTAAAATAAACTAACATAAGGTTTATATATGTCTTCCAAATAATCCTCAAAAGATCTATCTTTAAGCTATACTCAGATATGATATAACCCTAGGCCCGAAAATCAAGCCCAAATGTCGGCCTATGATGTCCGCGTGAAATTCCCGATTGCGCGGGATCGTATAATTGCGCGACCGAGCAATGTGACATCCCGCGCAATCACCCCTCAGTTGGGATTGCTCGGGATAGGGTGTTGAATTGCGCGGCCGCGCTTTTAGCAGTTATCCCGCGCAATTGCCTCAGTTCAGCATTCAGGCGTCATTTCAGAGGCTATTTTGACCCACTTAGAGTTGGAATTTGGACTCGGAGTAAAAATATGAATTGTAGCTCTTTGAATTAGCTTTCCATTGATACCAAATTGAGCCTCATTAGAGAACTATATCTCCCAAACCAAGCATTTCAAGATAGAGGTATCGAAACAAGAACTCCAATGCATAGCCCGGGTTTAAGCGTTCTTTTCACACAAGCTCTTGGGCGTTAACTCTTCTAATCTTCACTTGTATCACTCTAAGCTTCATCAAACTCCACCACAATCATCTAAGATCCATCCCATCCATTCTTGTTTACCTAAAGATCTGCAAAACCGAACAAAACAAGCGCAACTACCCGAAAACACAAGATCCTAGAAACTAAACTAAAACCAACTAAAACTAACTAAAACTTATGCAAAATAAACATAAATATGCATCCTAAATACTACCTAAATGCAAGCTATCACAAAGTTGTTTTGATTGTTTGAAAGAATTTGGATCACCTTATAACAACATATAATCAAATGGATTGGTGTATACTTATCAAAACCATATATTAGTTAACACATTTATTTACATTCTTCTATTCTTTTTTCAATACAACTTAACTCGGGTTTAGTTACGGTGGAGTTTTAAAAAAACTCTATCGGTGGATTTGGTTAAATCTGAGCCATCCAAATATAGTTCAATGGTTAGATTTAATTTGTTCTCTCTCCAAATCTTTTAATGATTTTTTTCTTTTTTATTTTTTCCCCTAGGGTTCACTAATTTACACTAGGGTTTTAGAACTCTATCTATAGAGTTTCTAATAAACATCACCGGAACAAGACCGACTTAACTCCTATGTTTAATAAAAACTATAATTTTTGTATAAATTAATTATAGGCAAAACTTTTTAATTGTTTGAAAAAAATATGATTCACCTTATAACTACATATAATTAAATGGATTGATGTACAATGAATTAATTATCAAAATCATATATCATTTTTCATAAACTTATGTGCAACTGTACTATATATCAACATAATAAAGTTCTTATATATCATCCATATACTTTTAATATCAAATAAAAATTGAATTTAGTCTTTTATATGGGGCCTTTTGATTGTAGAAAAAAAGTTATCAAAAGTGATTATTTGAAGACTCAAACCTTAAACTATAACACCCCGATAATTTATAAGGGATTGAGGTGCTCCACATGTCAACAAGAGCTCTTCCTTTTCTGAGTTCGAATGAGGATAAAGAACTCAGAAGTTAAGCGTGCAGGGGCGAGAGTAGTACCAGGATGGGTGACCTCCTAGGAAGTCCTCGCGTTGGCATGGGATAGCCCTTCTAGGGCCTCGGGCCTTATAAATGGTATCATAGACGACTCTGGGTGGCGAGTTGGCTTGGCCTTGAGGGCGGTCACTTGACCCAGAGGGCAGTCCCTAGGCCTTGATGAGGACGTCAAGTGTTTAAATGGAGGAGATTGTAACACCCCGATAATTTATAAGGAATTGATGTGCTCCCCATGTCAACAAAAACTCTTCATTTTCTGGGTTCGAGTGAGGACAAAGAACTCAGCAGTTAAGTGTGCAAGGGCGAAAATAGTACCAGGATGGGTGTCCTCCTAAGAAGTCCTCGTATTGGCATGGGATAGCGCTTCTACGGCCTCGGGCCTTACATAAACCTCCAATATAATTTTCAAAACTTTAACCATTAAGCCAAATTTTCATATTGACATATAATACAACTGACACAGTACAGTAGAACCTCTCTAAATTAATACTCGGTAAATTAATAAACTCTTTAAATTAATATTTTTCTCCGGTCCCGACTCGGGCCAGTGTAAAATTTAACAAATTTCTATAAGATAATAAGATAATATATTTTCAAAAAACAACTATACAAATATAAGGTCCCATTAATATCATAAATTAATAATTATATAAAAAGTTGCATAGTCATAACTAAGAAAATCTAATGAAATATGATTGTAGTGTTGTTTGTTTTTTCTTAGTTCTATTCGGAGCTCATCTCTAATTTTTCTTATTGGATCCGACATTTCTAGTGTTATTTTGAAAACAAATTTTGTAATGTCAACTATAATCATTCTTTGAGACTTCATCTTATGAACGAATTTTGCAGTGTCTAAACAATTTGTTATTTCCTCTTGCTCAACATTAACTATCCAAGTCGAGACTACAAGATTGATAGCAGCCAAACATTAATCTTACATGGATCAAATTATCCCAACTCATAACCTTCTAAAATCCTACAATAAAATCTTGTATGATAGTGCATTTTGAAAGCTCTTATTACAAAAATCTCTTTAAATTAATAAATATTAATTTATCGGTTAATTAATATCTCTATAAAATAATAAAATATCATGGTCCCAACCCTATTAATTTATAGAGGTTTTACTGTATGAGTGAGATGTTTTTCATAAATTTAATACGTTTACCTAATACATAATAATTAATGTTATAAATTTTAAAAATAAAAATTAAGGTGAATCTAAAACAATTTGCTTAATTATATAATGGTGTGATACTGTAATTGACTAATTGTGCCTAAAATATAATACAATAAAGATTAAATAGTAAAAGTATTTCAATTAAATAAAATATATGCAACAAAATAACAATTGCCAAGAAAGGATGATGATAATATATAATAGTATATACCACTTATGATTAAGCCTTAAAACTAAATGTGAATAAAAGGATCTACCTTATTATGTAATAGTGTAATTGACAATGCATATGGTACATATGACATAATATCAACGATAAAAAAGTAAGAGTGTGTTATTTACAAAAAAAATAGTTGTCAAGATTCGAACCATGATCTATAAGTAATTTGTAAGATTATTTACAACTAAGCTATGTAGAGTTATTTTATTTATTTAAAATGATAAGTACTCATAAAACCAAATATTATATATGTGTATAAATGTGACAATGAATGTGGTTATTTACACAAATTTATCTATTTAGTATAGATTATATTAAAGGTGAAAAATAGTTAAAAATTATCATTAAGTGTATTAAATGTGGCATGTATACAAAATTATATATGTATTATAGATATGATATCTTAATAAATTGTTTTATAGATTAAATATTTATGTGGATAACTAATAAAATCCTATTATTAAATATGTATTATCTATTGATACTTTATTAAATTTAATACTAAATTTGAATTTAAAAATATTTATGTGGAAAAAAATTAAAGTATAATTAGAAAATGGGTTACTTGGATTAAATTTATTAGTAACTTAGCCTTTACGTTATTTAAATTAAACTCAATACATAAAAAATATATTATTAATTATAAAAATCAGTATAGTGTATAAAATAAAATACACTAGATCAGACAATACAATTATTGTACGCTTTATTAGGTTGTAGAATGAAAAAACACAAACTTTTAGTTGAATTGTGTTAATTTTGCTACTTTTAGTAAATTTAATAATGAATTATAATAATAAAAACTTATGTGGAAATAAAATTAAAGTTGTACATGGATTAAACTACACTTTATTAGTTTGTAGAATGAAAAAAAACTACTAATTAAATTGTGTTTATGTTGTATCGGTTCTTGAAAAGTAGAATTATTTTCAACAAAACCTATAACTAACAAATATCACCATTTATGTTCATGAAAAGTATAAGAAATAGATATGGAACGGCTAATTATTGTTGGAATAATAAATATATAAACATTGTACACATAATAAAGGATAGAGACGTTTATGATCGAGACTTCTAGGAAAGAAAAAAATTCTCACGAAAAAAAAAATATATAATGAAGCAATAATATTCTTCTTAAGTAGATGGACCATCGTCACTGGCAACGGGAAGCTTCCAACGACAGATTGGGCACGAGTGGCTACGTAGAAGCCAATCACGAATACAATTGGAATGAAATATGTGTGAGCACAACATTCTTGTCAATCGTTGATCCACAAATGTTTCTCGGCAAACAACACAAATTTGTCCCGAAACTGTGGGTATATTGATATCCTCTAGAGCATCTCCAACATCTTTTCTTACAAGACATTGAGTACATACGACCTCATCATCAAAAAATAAAGAATTTGAATCCCTGTGTACAAATTAATATATAAAATTATTAAGTTATAAATACACAATGTAAAAGAGGAAAAAAGAAATATATTATTTGAAAGGATTTAAAAGAGTTCACACATACTCAATATCATTATCTTCTGCATGAGAATTAAGGGCATGAATAGCCTCTCATGCAGAAGTGGAATCAACTTCAGAAAAATCGATTTTTATCACCACGTGCAACAATCTGAACTAAAATATTGGGTGCTACGCCACGGTTGATGGCATCGTAATCAAAATTCCAACAATCCCTTATGTATTTGTATAGTAAATCAATCGTAAAACAATTTTGAATGCAATTAGGGACATGACAATCTGTTAATAATCGACCAATTTCATCATAGCTTAGACGTTCACCCCTCCAAGGCAATACATTTAAATGTTCAAAAAAAATCGTCTCTATTTCCTCAAAATATTTAATTTCGATGAGATTACAATCAACAATAGCATTGTACAATCCTTGTATTGTGACGTTAAATTGACGAACATGCTCGTGGAACCCAGTATGACTCACTGGTGGAGGCGGCATAATCTAACTTCAAGTGACCACAAATTATAAAATCTACAATAATCATTCAATAGACTTATCATCTATAAACCTATAAGACAAGCATTTTGGTAATGAATGCCAATGAATTTAATGAATTATTTTATTTCAATCCATATGACAGATATTTTATCACACAAAATTTTATATAAATCTAAATAATATCATACTCTAAACAAAGAGGAATATGAAGGGTGACTGCATGTTAAACCTATGAAATTAATGCCAATGCATTTAATGAATTATTTTATTTCAATATATACGATATTTTATCCCACAATTTTATTTAGATCTAAATCCAAATAACAGCTTACTCCAAATAAAGATGAATATGATGTGTGACTGCATGTTAAACCTATCAAAATGCATGCCCCTTAGTATTCCACTCACATTTATCTTCAAACAGTGGCTGCATTACTAACCACCCGTTAGTATTCCCCAACCACATGTTCAAATCAGAACGACCAAAACTAGTAAACCCAAATTCATTGTATCCTCAATTAAAGGCATTTAGTTTAAATCCTCAATCCTGTCACCCATTATAATGAATTAAAATCCTAAAAGTCAAGATTGTTTTAAACTGAAACCTTTGTAAACGTTACATTTTGGGCATATTAATTTCAAATATGCCATTCAACCATTGAAATCACCCAATTATCTTCCATCCGTTGAAATCAAATCCTACATTTCAGCCCTTGAATTGAAGTACAAATCTTAAAATAGTTATAAATAAAATGAATAACATGCTCCATATCCCTCAAATCGTTCCTCCTTCGAACACAATCTCCAGTTTCTCAAAACACTGCAATGGGAATCAAAAGCATGTCATTAAATCAATTGAGTCAAGGTGTTAGCTGTGAAATTCAAGCTATAATTTCAAGGAAATAGGACGTCATCAGTACGCACGGGATATACTTGAGAATGGATTACCTGTTGACAATATGGTATGTATATTCCCTATAATTTCCATTGCACTTAAAAACATCACAATTACCATAACTACTTTTAGCCAACTAATTCTTTATCAATTTTAAGGGAAATAAATACAACGTAGCACATTGCTTCATCAACAAGCTCAACGAATGTTTTTGTCTAGTTAATCTGACTAGGGTGCTTAAAAGATGTGAAGAAACCAATCTTTTTCTTAATTGGGAAAAATATCATTTCATGGTCCAAGAGGGGATAGTCTAGGATACCTCGTCTATAAGAGAGGGATAGCAGTAGACAAAGCCAAAATTGAGCTCATTGAAAAACTACCTCCTCCCTCTTCTGTAAAAGACGTTAGGAGTTTTTTAGGACATGCTGGCTTCTATGGACGTTTCATTAAGGACTTTTCTAAGATAGCTAAACCTTTGACTAACCTACTAATGAAAGATGTAGTGTTTGAGCTGTCTACATAATGTCTTGATGCTTTTCACAGGTTGAGAGAAGCACTTGTCTCTGCTCCTATTATACATTCCCCGGATTGGACCTTGCCATTTGAAATAATATGCCAGTGACTATGCTGTCGGTGTAGTATTAGGTCAGCGGAAGGATAAAAAGCTCCATGCCATTTATTATTCAAGTAAGACGCTTGATGAGGCGCAGAGTAAGTATACCACGACAAAGAAGGAATTCATTGTCGTGGTATTTGCATTTGAAAAATTCCGGTCTTATCTTGTTGGTTCTAAAGTGATTGCTTACACTGACCATGAAGCCGTTAGATATTTAATGGCTAAGAAGGATGCCAAACCTAGGCTACTTCGTTGGATACTCTTATTGCAGGAATTTGATCATGAAATTAGAGACAAGAAAGGAGCTGAAAACTTAGTGGCACATCACCTATCTAGGTTGCCAATAGAACACATCACGGATTCCAACAATGATGTACCAATAAATGACTTTAGATCGGACGAGCACCTCATGTTGAACGAGGTCGAAAACTGCAAGAGGCTCGTTACTGACCCTACATGGGTCGGTATCGACTCGTCACCGAAGCTGGAGGACGTTGGGAATACCGATACCGAGGCAGAAAGATCCGACAATGAGGCCAAATACCTCGATACCAAAGTAAACGGGCTCGTTACCAAAGCGACAACTGAAGCAGGAGGGTCGATAACGACTTATTCTAGTGCGGTAACGACCCAGTTAGGTGAGTTTTCTCAACTTAGTTCAATTCCTTCCAATTTAGACCTTCCCTTATCTCTTTCTTCTACTTCTTTTCATTAGAGGGTCAAAGACCCCTTGGTTTGCGGATTTTACTAACTACATTGTAGGAGGCGCGATTCCCGAGGGCTTGACCCCACAAAAGAAGAAGTTTTTACATGATGTCAAACAATACTATTGGGATGATCCTTACTTTTTAAACAAGGAAGTGATCAGCTCTTTAGGCGCTGTATACCAAAAGAAGAGGTAGAGAGTGCGATCCGTCAATGTCACACTCTCCCAACCAGTGGCCATGCAAAAGGTTTCAAAACTACGGCGAAGATACTTCAAAGTGGTCTCTACTTGTCAACCATTTTCAGGGACGTACAGGATTATGTGACCTCATGTGATGAATGCCAACGCTCTCGAAACATCACTTGGAGGCATGAGAACCCGCTCACAGGGATCCTAGAGGTCGAGCTTTTCGATGTTTGAGGCTTGTAACACCCCCGATTTACATTGGAGAGGTTACATGCCAGTCACCTAGGAAATCCATCCTAAGCCACCCAAGGCTTTATAGTAACAAGACTTTAATGCAAAATTCATAACCAAATAGACAATAGGATAACAATTATAGAAGAGTGTTTAGATAATTAAACCAATTGTAAAATGCGGAACTAAAACAATCCTTCAATGCGAACTTGTTTTAACGGTACTCACAAGCCAAGGATCTCGCCTTTATTATAACTTAAGAAATAACTTAATGAAAACCTTGTCACTAAATAGAAACTCCACGTATGCAGTCATCATCTCTTTAAATCTAGAACGATAAATAAACCTAGTTCCATTATTATAACATGGTCATTAATAGAAACTCCAACTTGTTTTGGTTCGCTTTGCATTATTATAACATGGTCATTAAATCTAGAACGATAAATAAACCTAGTTCAATTATTTCCACACAAAAAATTCCCAACAATAATTAAACATGGACCAATTCCAATGCTTAAAGAAATAATGCAAAGCGAACCAAACCACTTGACTTATTTCCGAAGACCAACTTGATGATGGTAATTGACTTTAACGCTTGGAAGTACCGTCTGCTCCAAATCCTAATTATGATATATTAGTAACAAGAAATAAATTATAAGTAATTTATTATACTTACCTCATTAAATGATCCAAAAAGCAATCATATATAACATAATTATATAACTAATTTATATAACTATGTGTATATATGTTCACGCAACCTCTATATAACAGTATAACACCATTAACTTTTATATATGTTATATGTATATATATATATGTATAACAGAACCTCACCATCTCAGAAGGTAAGGTAGTATTTCCGTTTTCAACTTACACACATAATTACATTCCTGATTGGTTCAAGTTGATATTCAATCGTGCATGCTTATTGTGTGGGAATAATTAATTAATGTTTATACATATACCAGAAGTTAACTCAGCATTACTAAACATTCTATTCATGTAATATGGTTCCTTCCATACGTATGTGTAATCGTAACATACATATAATATGCATGTTCAATTTTCAATCAAATACGTAGGCATGTTTAATTATATAAAAGCTGAAATGAATTAATTTATAATGCAGGCTTACTCTCGAAAGGCTCGGTTGTTCTCGAAAAACAGAGTATCGATGGCTGTGTTTGATGGCTCAGTTCTCCCCTGAACGGAACGAAAAAGGACGAGATCGGTGGCGTTGGACTCGTGGAATCAAGTACTATCTACTGTTGCAACAAACTCAACTTTAGGTTTCGATTTCAAACCGAAATCGCTTAAGAACAACGGCTGCACAGAAACAGGGCAAAAGGACTCGATGGGTTTTCTAGAGGGTTTTGGATGAGAAAAAGCGATGGTTTTTAGTGTATATTTATAAAGAGGGATTAGGATTTATGAAGGCTTCATTTCCAAGGAAAATCCTAGCCAAAACGCAGCTTAATTCGGATAAAATTCTATCTTTACCCCGAAAACGCATTTTAGCAACCTCTTATCTTTAACCGTAGAATTAGATAAGATTTTCTATGAATTTTACCGAGTTTGTTGAGGACTTTCGTAGATAACATCTAGACGAGTATCCCAGTTCTTTCGGAATTGAATTTGGTTAAGAAACGAGTCCGAATCAGCCTTCACAAGATAGGATTCTTCCTTGAACAAGAAAAACTAAATGGCTGTATATATTTCGGTAATTACACACGGGTACCCAGACTTTAAGTATAATTACGAAAAGTGCCCAACTTTTCTATTTTTTTTATAAGGTAATTATTTGGTGTGGGTTGGTTACCCAATACCAATAGCATCCTGACGGATGAGAGCACACAGCTCTGGATGAAAATCCAACAACCAGGTTGGATAATGAGAGGCCAATTTGGCGATCTGGTCAGCTACAGAATTTGCATTTTTGTAGATATTGGAGATGACTACCTCCTCCAGAGAGGAGCATAACATCAAAAAATCCGTGACTAATATTTCAATTTCCCACGGACATTTTCCTTCACACTGCAGAGCTTTAACTAGAATTTGATTATCAGTTTCGATTTCTACTTTCCGTATACCAAGATTTATGGCAAGTTGAAGGCCTTTATATAGGGCCAGTGTTTCCGCTAATAGAATTGACCTGTCTCCTACTTTTTCTGACCCAATTCCGAGTCTTGTTCATATGTCGTTTCTAATGATATATCCAATTGTGGTGCTTCCATTTCCTTGTTTTGACGCATTTGTATTTAATTTGAACCAACCCGCTCGCGGGATTTAACATCTTCCTTGCCTCCTATGTCTTGTTGAGTTGGTTGAGTTGTGGTCAGAACTTGCTCTATGATCTGCTTCTTGATTGGCCTTTTTCCAGTTTTTCCTTTGGTTAATGTTAAATTGGTATAGATCTTGGATAATATTTTGGGTATCAAATAGTATTTTGTTCGTGTTATACCATATTGACCACCACCATGTTAGTATCAAATAGTATTTTGTTCCTATTATCCGAGAGTAATTACTTTCGGGTCTCTACGATACATCCAAGATCATAGTTGATCCGAAAGTAGTTACTTTTGGGCCTCTATGCTACATCCAAGATCGTGGTTGATCCGAGAGTAATTACTTTCAGGTCTCCACGTTAAGCAAAATAGTGATGGATTTGAGAGTAACTACTCCCGAACCATTACATCACATTCAGGAGAGTGGTTGACTTGAAAGTAATTACTTTCGGGCCTCCATATGGTGATAAATTTAAGAGTAATTACTCTTAAAACATTACATCGAGATTGGCATGTTCCAAAGAAGATGCAGTTGATTTCCTTTAGAGATCCAAAAAATCACTTTCTAGAGACATCATAAATTAAATTGGATTGACATCCATAAAAAAAATCGTACGCATCCTTGGATGAAGATAGTGAATAAAAGGGAAAAAGAAACAAAAAGAGGTGCAATAAACCCAAGTTGAAATCTGATAAACCAAAGAAAAAAAATGAATTGACAAGTCATAGGCTTTGAAAAAAAGTTAAACCAAAAAAAAAGAAAAATAGCTTGTATGTACGAGATCTCTGCAATTGAATTGTCCTTTGACTTTGATAAAAAAAAGGAACACAAAAAAAAAGGAGACTTGAGATTTACCTTTTTATTTCTTTCCTACTTGATCTTCAAGCAATTTAACAAAACTTAAAGGAAAAAGAGTCTCAATTGAAAGAAGAGAGAAAGTTTCTACGATATATATATACTGATGTCCAAGTCCAATTGTTCTTGTATAAAAAAATCAGAGGACTTGAGAAACATATACAGAAGAGATACGTACAAAAAAACTATCTTAAATTAAATCTAAACCAGATCTCAGATTTTGGGTAAAGTCATTTGATTTTATCCTTAAAGATAATTTAGGGAAAATAAAAAAAGGGGGCTAATTATTTATCTTATTTGGTGACCTAATGGGGTAAATTGGGCCAGTTCATATTCCCTTGCTTAAAGCCCAAACCAAGTTGAGATCTTAATTAAGATCCAATTTAAAATTATTAATTAGCCCCCGTATGTTTAATTTCGGGTTTCCAGGAGCATAAATGAATCATGTACAAGGAGAAATCTAAAAAAAGAAAGCATACAAAAATGTATATTATAAAAGAGAGAAGGCTTGGTAAATACTATTGACAAGACAAGTCATGTCCATCAGCCGAACAACATGCAGGCAATTGAATGAATTTGGTCTTCAAATTAGTTTAATTACCATTCCGACCCACCAAATAACGTATTCACAGAATTGACCCATTAAAAAAATGCTTTCAATCAAATGATGACTAATATAAAATCGGACTATTTAATGCACAAAGCTTGGTCCAAAAATATTATTGGTCATATTTAAGTTTGGGTCAACTAATTAAATCACCATATAGAACTACGTAAGGACTTGACGCCTAAAAGGGCTACGTTGGTAACTCGATGCAAATTTTTATCGAGTACAGTCGCACCTAAAAATCAAACTAAAATTTCCAAATCAAAAAACGCACTACAAATAATTGTGCACCCCAAATGTGAATGACTAGATCACCTTTCCTAGAAGGTGGGTTTAGTATCATTCACGTCATGCAAATGATAGTTGGAGTGGTCTAGGCAACCCTTCCTAGAAGGTGGGTCTATTCTCGTTCCTATGATGCATTAAAAATTACAAACTCCAAAATCAAATACAAAAACCAAAGCACTATGAACTACGTAAGGCTTGATTTTCTTTAAAGAGATACATAGGCAACCCGTTAAAACTCGGGTGCAGCCCAAATCCTAAAACAAACCCAAATTCTTTGTATTTGTATGGTTTTTAATCAAAAGGGTAAAAAGAAAAGGCCGAACTCAAACTTTCAAAAATCAAATATAATATGTTTTGTGAATATTTTCACATTTTTTTCCTTAACAAACATATTTCAGGCTCTTGTGATCTGTGAAGATCTGACATTTCACCCCATACAGATAATATCGCCAAATCTTCAAGTCAAAGACAACTGCTGCCAACTCTAGGTCATGTATCGGGTAGTTAATCTCGTACGGCTTGAGTTGACGAGATGCATAAGCGATGACTCTACCATGCCGCATCAGTACACAACCTAGCTCTTGCTTGGAAGCATCACTATACACCACATATCCCTCGTCTCCATTAGGTATGGTTAGGATTGGGGCACTGGTCAAGCGTTTCTTCAATTCCTTGAAACTCGACTCACACTTCTCATCCCATATGAACTTCTTGTGCACCTTGCGGAGTAATTTAGTCATGGGGAGGGCGATCTTGGAGAAACCCTCCATAAACTGTCTATAGTACCCTGCAAGGTCTAGGAAGCTACGTACTTCCCTAACATTCTGAGGTATTTTCCATTCTGCTACTGCATGTATCTTTTGAGGGTCCACCATTACCCCCTCTTGGTTGATTACATGTCCTAGGAATGCAACTTCCTTTAGCTAGATGTCACATTTGGACAATTTAGCATATAGATGATTCTGTCTTAGTATCCTTATCATAGTCCTCAAGTGTTCTTCATGAATTTCCTCATTAGCAGAATATATCAATATGTCATCAATGAATACCACCATGAACTTATCCAAGAACTCTTGGAAGCAGCGATGTAGTAAATCCATGAAAACTGTTGGGGCATTAGTGAGACCAAAGGGCAATACCACGAACTCATAGTGGCCATACCTTGTTCGGAAAGCAGTTTTCGGAATATCTTCCTCGCGAATTCGAAGTTGGTGATAACCAGATCTCAAGTCAATCTTCGAGAACACCCTTGCCCCTTTTAGCTGGTCAAGAAGATCATCTATTCTCGGTAGCGGATACTTGTACTTGATGGTGACCTTGTTCAGCTCTCGATTGTCTAGAAGAACCATCTTTCTTCTTTACAAATAGCACATGCGCTCCCCACGGTGAAGCGATGGGTCTTATGTACCCTTTCTCTAGCAACTCCTCTAGTTGCTTCTTTAACTCCTTCATTTCCACCGGAGCCATTCGGTATGGTGCCTTGGAGATTGGTGCCATCCTGGGCTCTAGCTCGATGGTGAATTCTATGGTCCGTCGAGGTGGGAGTCCTAAAATTTCCTCTGGAAAGACATCAGAGAATTCTCGTACAACAGGGATCTCCTTAACTCCAACTTCCTCCTTCTCAGGTTTCTCTAAATAGCACAAGTAGCCCACACATCCTTGTCGAAGCAGTTTCCCAACAACCATTGCACTAATTAGCTTTCCATTATCTACATCACGCTGACCCTTAAATTTGCATACGTACTTGCCTCCTGCGGTAACAATTACCGTCCTAGTACTGAAGTCTATGACAGCCCCGTGATGGGTCAGCCAATCCATTCCCATAATGATATCGTAAGGAGCCATAACTACGCAGATCAAGTTAGCATCAAACTTCCGACCTTGAATGGTGATCGGAAAGTCTGTAAGATGTTTACTTCCTACTATCTTCTCCCCATTGGGAAGATTCACCACGAAGGGTTCGCACGTAGCGTTACATTTAAAGTCTACTTTCTCTACACGGCTTTCAGATATAAAGGAGTGTGTTACACCCGAGTCAAAAAGCATAAAAACAGTTATGAAGCGAAGGTATAAGGTACCTTGAGTGCCTGGGGCCTTAAGTTCATTTGTCCGACTGATGCCCGCCTTTTTAGTCGTATTTTTAGGGTGTGTTTTTAGTGTGTCTGAGTCGTTTTCTTTAGTTTTGTATTTTGTTTTGAGTCGTTTGTGTACGTTTTCGTATTTCTTTAATATATGGAGCCTACATAAGCTTTGGTAGTGTTTTTGTAGGTTTTAGAAGCTGTTTGGAGCACTTTCGAGGAAAAGAGCAAAACCGAGGAGAAACACTTAAGGAAAAGCTCAAGGAATGAAGTCTATAAAGTCATTGAAGATCAAGTTTGATCTTGGAAAGAGGTAGAGAAATTCGTTACAAAGACATAGGAAAAAGAATCAAGTCAAACGGAGGTGTAACGAGCCCGCTACGGAAGTTTTATGATGAGGTATTTTTCAGTCGTTTACCTATCAAAGAATACTAACTTAACCAATCCGAGTAGAATGGTAAGCAAGGGTCGATCTCACAAGGACTCGTGTGTGTGTTATTACTTGAATGCTAAGTAACCAAAGCGGGGGTTTGTGATTGATTTATCTAAACTAATATGCAAACTGAAAAGTAAATATGAATGCTAAAGTTGATTGTAAAATATAAGAGACGAGCGTGTTCAACTAGTTAAATCCATCATGATATTGATTTGTTGATCATCGATTCTCTTGATTCTCTTCTCACTTGAATAATCTATTGTGGATTATGACCCGAACTTCAGATTTAGTTGATAGAACTACCAATCTAACAACACTAATTATCTAACAACCTAGAAGACCTTCTAGATTCAATTAGACAACATCATAACGATTCAAGTTATCAATAGAAACAAGCACTTTAGAGCAACCAGACATCTAAGTGACTTGTGATTTTATTCCCTTCTTTAACCAACTAGTCCAACTGGTATTAATAAGATTCAATTATAACTAGAAATTCAATTAGGTGATCAATCTAACAAAATCCTAGTTTAGATTCAATTAAGTACATAGAATAAATTTTATACAAGTTTGTTGAGAATCAAATCAAACCTCACAACAATATGCAAATCAAGACTTCAATAACTAGCCAAACACAATGAAATTTAGCAATTCATAATTAAAATTAAGAAAAACTTACAAAGGTTTAAAGTTCGCCTCTAGAGAGAAAAACACTAGCCTCCAAAAGTCTGATCAAAGTTATGATAAAAGATAAACTAACAAGAGCTTAAATATGTCTTCTAAAATAATTCTCCCAAACCTACAATTAAGCACATATTCGGACAAATATACAACCAAGCCCAAAAAGCCCAGCCCAAATGTCGGCCCAAACGTCTGCGTGAAATTCCGGATTGCGCGGGTTGCACCCCAGATTGCGTCGCCGCGCTTTATGCTCCCCAACCCGCGCATTCAGTTCCAGTTGAAATTGCTCGAGTTGCATCCCTTGGTTGCAAGCGGCATAATTCCTCTTTTGTTGGTCTTCACTTCGACTCTTCACCGCTCCTTTGTACCACCTCCTAACTTACTCTTAACTCTTCTAACCACCACCATGATCAACTAAAACTTTTCCCGCTTTTGCTCTTAAACCTAAAAACCTGCAAAACCGAGCAAACAAGCGCAATCTACCCAACAACACAAAATCCTAGAAACTAAATAAAACCAACCTAAAACTAGCTAAAACTTACATAAAACATGCATCTAAACTACTCCTATATACAAGCTATCATTTTACTCTAGGTTGTTTTTAGTGCTGAACAACTGAGGGTAACAGGGTCGGTACCGAGGCACTCAGGATCGTAGTGAAGACCGAGTCGGCACATTTAAAAGACTTTTATCTTATATCTTTTATGTCCTTAGATAGATAGAAGGGGTATATCTTATTAGAAGATTTATTTCCTTATAGATAGCTCTTAGATAGATTAGTTCCTCTATAAATACTCTTGTCTACCATTTGTTTTACATACACCGATCAAGGGGCTCTTTGAGGGCACGTTAGAGGAGAAAAGGAGGAAGAGAGAGGAGGCGAGATAGAGAGAGGTGTGTGGGACGAGTTTGAATTCAGTTTGTAAGTTTTCCTTTCATTAATACAAGTTATTTGCTTTCAATCATGAATTGTGAGTAGTCTCTGTTTCTAAGGTTGGAGTTAAACCCAACATGGTTGTGCATGCTTATTTATGATCATGTCTTGATTGTTTTTATTGCACGACTCTATTCTCTTGCTCTTAATCCTTGAAACGAAAATTGAAGGGAATTCTCATTCATAGTTAAAGCGAAAGTGGAAACCTTGAATCAGAATATTCAATTTAAGGTTTTGAAGTGAAAGCGGATCAATCCTAGTTGAAGTACAAGAGATAGATAGTAAGTTTATTGATTGAACGAAAAATAGTTGATTTACTTGCTTAGGTTGACGAAAGTTGACACCTTTATGTGATAAAAGCATGATCTTTATGTTTCATTAGCATTGGCATGCATAATTATTGTTGTGGGGATATCCTAAATCTTAGAATTTCTCTTCCTTGATATAAAAATCCTTGATTTTCTCTCTTTTTTGCGCTTTAAGTAAGAATAGAACTTGATACTGACTTTCTCCCGTGGACGAACCTGACTTCGCTATACACAGCATAGTAAACATATTATAAAGTGATTACAAACCAAAGAATTGACGTAATAATTAATGCTTCCTTTGTATTTTTTTTTTGATAAAAACTTCTTTGGTATCTTAATTGGAGGTTAAACTTATGTTTGTCTTAGTTTGACTCTCATGTTTAACACAAAACCTTGAAATAAGAAAACTAGTTCATGTTTCTCATTCCAAATTAAAATCCACCATGATCATAAAATTGATTACAAAATGGTATTTAAATACATAGAAACACTTATAAAGAGATTCTATCATAAAATAAAACTCTCTATATATCTAAGATACAAAAATAAAGATAATATTCCTATTAAAAAATACTAGAAAAAACGAAATTATTAAAAGACATAATAATAACTTAATGATATAATTAATGAAATTCTCAGATTCCCGTAAGATAATATACTATTTTTAGTAAAACTTTATTATTAAAACAAATCAATTCCGTATCAAGTGCTATCAGAGCCCCCAAAGATTCAAGGGATACCAAGTGGTATCAGAGACAATCAATTTCGTATCAAGAGGTATCATAGCCCATATGGATCAAAATAAGACTAAGGCTAAGGAGTCATAGAAGAGTATAAGAAGTCATGTTAGGCTAAGACATTTAAGAGATTAATAGTTTTTATGTATAAAATGGTGTTGAAAAATCTAAATTATGTCATCCATTCAATTCCGTATCAAGTGGTATCAAAGCACAATGATTCAAGGAATATCAAGTGGTATCAAAGCCAATCAATTTCGTATCAAGTATTATCAGAGCACAAAGATTCAAAGGATATAAAGTGGTATCAGAGCATATCAATTTTGTATCAAATAGTATCAGAGCCCAAAGATTTAATTTATATCAAGCCCAATGATATGGATAAAGACAGGACCAAGGCTAAGAAGTCATGGAAGAGAATAAAAAGTCATATTAGGTCAAGATCATTCAAGAGATTAATTAAAAGCCGTTAAGTATAAAATGGACTTGAAAAATCTAAATTATGTCATCCATTATGAATAGCGCATGCGTGCGATATTCAAACTCACATACAAGAGTTGTTTGCATGCTTATCTTATAACTTTCTATTTATAGTAATTTTAATATTTATTTTGCTATTTATAGGTTTTCTACATATATGAATAATGTTTTATGGGCAATAATATGTGGGCTTATGAAGTGAATGAACATATTATCTTATCAATTGGAGCATGCAAGTTCGGTTGGACTAATTTGCAAGGTAATATGAGCTTTATTAAGTTTTAGTTGACTTTTTATTGGTAGGTTTTATTTGAAATTTTTGTTATTATTATTAGGAGTCACGTTCTAATGGAAAAAATATGATACAATGTAAATTGCGAACTAATTTGAGACGAAGGATCTCTACATCGAACGACATAGATTAGAATGTAGCTGTTTTATAATAAAAGTAGAAAAGGGCATTGATTTATTATAAGTGGCACAGAGTGTAATTCTAATAACTTTTTAGCACAAGACCAAAATACACCTATTGTCATTCTTATTGAACAGATTCAACGTTTCTTTATTCGTCTCAAAAACTCGATTCAATCTACCCAAAATACACACAAAGAACTCAAAATTTTGACCTTTGGCACACTCAAATCATCAATTTCAGTCAATAGAATACATAGCAAAAAGGTATGCATTCACATCTAAAGTTTTATAGAATTTGATTTCTAGGGTTCTAGGTTGCTTCAATTTCGACTATTTTAATTGTTCAATTAATCTTTGTTGAGTGTTTATGGTCGAATTTGAAAGTATATTTCCCTATGATTGTGATTTGACTTTCAATTGAGTTTATTTTTATGTTTAAATTGAAGGTTTTGCAATGAGAAATGCGATTTGATTTCTGTGGTCCACATCTCATTAATGGTGGTGTCTTCTCTCAAGCAACACCATCGCTATCTTGCATAGAATCAGAGCTCTAATATTTGAATGTTTTCCAAGTCTATATGCAAGCGCTCTGCTTCTGAAGAGCATTACCCTACTCACGCCAATTGATTTCTAATGACATGATTTACTTTCATTTTATCTAGTCCTTATAATGAGACCATTCTGTAGGTTTTCTTTGTTTTTTAATTTAGGATGGAGATTGGAAAATCTTTTGATTTTGATTAGTTTTTGAATGCCTCAGCTTTTGCTTATGAAATTTAGATTTCAATGTAGGAGGCGACAAACTGAAGGTAAGGAATAATGTGGGGTCTTCAGTTCCTAATGATGCACTTGATGTGGAATCTAAAGTCTTTTGATTTTGCTTATGTAATTTATATTTTAATGTAGGAGGCGACAAACTGAAGGTAAGGAATAATGTAGGGTCTTCAGTTCCTAAAGATGCACTGGATGTCAATACGGTATCTTACATATTCACTTTCCGAAAACTTGTAACTGCCACCAAGAACTTTCACCCAAAGTGCTTCATTGGCGAAGGGGATTTGGATCTGTTTACAAGGGACAACTTGAAAATGACAAGCTAATCTTTCTTTCACCTAGTATTAATAGAAGGTTTAATGGAATCTCCATAATCAAGTTGTAATTTAATCTTGGGATTTGATATAAACATGTTCGAATCGTTTGTTGAACATTTCTTTTTGAAACATATCAGTCTTCATTGTATGTCTTCTTAGTTATAACTTTGTAAAAAAAATAGGTCTTAATTCTAAATAAGCAAACAACTGATATTTATTTGAAGTTTTCATATGCTTGGGACAAATGGGAAAATCATATGAACATGAAACCCTAAGAAAATCAGAAAAAAGCAAAGTGAACATACTACTCACTTGCACACTAGCTATTTTCTTATATGTATCTTCGAGAACTTTTATGTGGTAAATAAAATGATTTCTTATAGTCTGCCTATGCTATGTCTAATTTATTCTCTGCTCAACTAAAATGAGTGATTAAGGTGATATGTGGCAGGTTGTTACTATTAAACAATTAGACAAAGATAGTCTTCGAGGCAACCAAGAATTCTTAGTGGATGTTCTAGTGTAATTTAGTCATGTTTTCACATAGTGTTTACGAAAGACACCTTGAGAATGGTTGGGTACTTTCACTTAATGTTAACTGAATGTTCAATTAAATCTTGATAATGAGTTTGTAATTTTTTTTTCATGGGTTATGCCATAATCATATTTGACTTGTCTGTTAAAGATTGTTTTTCAAGCATACAAGTGTACATTATATGCTCTTATTTATAACTTTGTAAAATGAATGGTGGACTATTAGATGACTAAAATTGTATCTTAATCTGCGGTTCATGAAAATACAAGTGACGGTTCATGGAAATACAAGTGACGGTTCATATGAAATTCGTATAATCAAACTCAACTTGAAATCTAAAAATGGTGAAATCATAAACAAAATTAGTGGAATGACAAGATAATCAATTAAATAACACAATAAAATTGCATAATCTATACAATTCAATGTAAAACAAACCTCGAATCGAAAAAGCCCTAAATTGAAAACCATCAATTCAAAAAACTCCCAAATTGGACATTCAAGCTCTATGAAACACAAAAAATAGCTAGATTCATGAAGAAAATAACTCAAATGTGGTCGAAAATGATTACTACATTCAATTAAAACATGCAAATGGAGAGAAGAAAGAAGAAAATCAAATCAAAAATGGTAGGGGCGGGGTCATTGGAAGGAGGGAGAAAGAAGGATAAATTCTATTTTTATGGGATAAATGACAAATTTACCCTTTTGAATTAAAAAACCCCTTAAGGGAGTGTGACTTTGTTACACTCTTGATTTCTCTAATTCAGCGCTCAATATTTGTTATCATTTTACTCCATAAGAGATACTCTCATTAGATCTCAAATCATCGGATTCTGCCCTTCTATATCTTTAAATACCACCTTGGAATTTATAGGCTAAAACAATATCTTACTGGAGTCATCGGAACATCAAAGCCTTCCCTCGCTTCCCTGAGCACGTAAGACAAGAAATTGAAGGATTTATGAATAAAAAAAGAGTCAACATGAATAGCTAGACTTGATGTTGAATTATGAGGAACAAGCTGATTTAGATGATCTTGAAGATGATCATCCTGAACCTTCTAATCGAAAAGGGAAAAGCATAATGTCCACACCCGCCCTTACAAATAGAAAGAGTCAAAGGACAATTGGTCGTTTAGGTACTTTTTATAGCCCAAGATCAACATCAATACCACGTACTATAGGGAGGTAAACGACCGTAAACGAAGCTTACAAAAAAGAAATGAGAGCAAAAATGGCTGAAGATATCGCTCGCGTTTTCAACAAGTCAGGAATCCCCTTCCGTATATTGGCTGAAAAAGAATTTATCAAGGCATGTGATTCCACTGCAAGGGCTGGAATAGGAGCAAAGTCACCAACACATTTGAAATAAGAGTTCAGTTATTGAAAAATGAAGTTAGGACTGAGGATCAACTAAAAGTTCATAGAGATGAATGTGTAAGGATGGGATCGATATTTCATTATGGCAGATTGATGAACTAATTGATGCCACCATTCACATGTCAACTTCCTAGTTAATTGCTCAAGAGGAAGTATATTCCTCAAGTCATCTGATAATTCAAGTTTGTCGAGGACATGAGTCTTGCTATGTGACATGTTGGGCAAAGTGGTTGAAAAAGTGGGATCGGATAATGTGGTTCAACTTATCTCTAATAATGGGGCAAACTTTGTCAATGCTGGTAAATATTTCTATCCTTGTGTTTTTCTTAATTTTTCATTGTATTTATTTCATAAGATAAGATCTAACTAAATTGTATTTGTACTTATATTTTGTAGGTAAACTTTTACAAGTGAAGTATCCACATATATATTTGACTCCTTGTGCAGATCATTGTGTGGATCTAATTCTAGAAGATATTGGTGCTATAAATTCAATTGAGCATATTCTTAAGAAAGCAATTCATGTTCTCAACTACATATATCAACGGACTAGTCTTTTGAATTTGATGAGGTGATTTACCGGTCAACAAAACTTGTTAAGGTCATGGGAGACAAGATTTGCTACTATTTTTATTACACTGTCCTTGATACACAAGCAATCGAATAATTTGAGGAAGTTATTTCAATTCAAAGAATGATAACAAGAAAATGGGCCAAAGAAATTGGAGGGAAAAAGGCTGTGTCGATAATCTTGTCGCATACATTTTGGAGTTTTGTAGTCTACATACACTCTTAGAGTTACTGCTCCTTTATTAGGGATGTTGAGATTGGTTGATTCTGAGTAGAATCACACTATGAGTTATATTTAGGATGCTATGGATCGAGAAAAAGAAGCTATAGTTGAAGAAATCAAAAGAGTGACCAAATATGCTGACATCTACGCTATAATTCATAAAAGATAGGAATGTTAGCTTCACCATCCTTTGCATGCCACCGGATATTGTCTTAATTCTTAATATTATTATGACAATGCAGAAGGTGCAAAATGTGGAGAAGTTGTAGATGACTTATTACAGGTTGTTAGAAAAGTGATTCAGGAAAGAAGCAAGCAGGACAAGGCCATGGAAGAGTTAGCTCTTTACAAACGAGCATAGGGCTTGCATCGAAAGACAAAATCGCTAGGTATGTACTAAAAGCTCTTTTATTTGTATTTTTTGTGCACTTTTAAATCATTATAATGATTAGTAATATAGTTTTGCCTTTTATTCAAACGTTAGCTAATTGGTGGAGTTGCTATGGTTCATCTGCTCCTACATTGCAACAATTTTTGTGATTGCTCTTTGTTAGCTAATTGTTTATTGAGAGTGTGGATAAGGCGAACACAGGGACTGGGCGGTTGAGTTTTGGGGGCATGATTTTTGTGATTGCTCTTCGTTTTATGACGTTTGATGAGCTTAAGGGCTAATATGGCGAACATGTGAGTGGTGGGATATGTTTGGATGACCAAGCTTTGAAGAGGGCTAGACTTCTTGAGGGTGATGAACTGAATGGTTGGATTTGGAAGTCCGGATATCCACCAGCGAGGTATCTACACTTGCCTAAGGAGTTTGTTTATGGAGAGCGGGTTGCAGATCTCTTCATTCCTTCAGATTTTGCACAGGCTTTTGCCCCTGCTCTTGTTGATCCTGAGCAGGTTGATGATTAGCTCATGCATGATGTACCGCCGGCTGTCGCTAGTGGATCAAGGATAGGTGTTTCTGCTTGGGACACTACGTCAGGAGAGACACACTTCAGAGGGACAGGCAGTGGTAATTGGGATACTGACTGGCAGAGTAGGATGCTTCGAGAGTTGGGATAACTTTTTGTGTCCCAAAGAGAGATATCATCTACTTTGGCATCCATTTAGAGCACTCAGGCTCAACATCACGAGTTCTTCAGTTACATGTGGCCAAGATTTCCAAATTGGTCATAGTATCACCCACCTAGTCCACCACAATGAGTTTGCTATTTCCGTTCCTTTATTTTTATTTCATTTGTCTTTTATTTCATTGAGGGCAATGAAAGGTTTAAGTATGGGGGAGAGAGTACTTGATGTTGTATGATATGTATAGTCGCATTTTGGTTTCAGTACTTCAGTTTCAGTTATTTAAAAAAAAACATATAAAAAAATATTAAATCTTGTGCTGAGTTGAAAACCTGAAAGGGCAGCTCAGGCAAAAATCAAGGGCCCGGACCGGCATTAGGTTGGGGTAATAAGAGGCTAAAAAGAGTGAAAGTAATTTGGTGAGCAAATCTATTGGAATATGAAATGAGCAGTTAGGTGAAAATCCGAAAGGGTGCCTAAGCAGAATGAGTGGAAAAAAAGAGTGTCTAGGAACATTTCTTCTGGGGCTTGGGGATTATTGTTTATGTGTTTTTATCTTTACTTTGATTGTGATATGTTGCTTTGAGTGATAGATTGTGCTAGGATTCTCATTGTATGCACTTTCATTTCTTTTACATGGGTTCGGGTTGTGAGCTTATTGTTGAGTGTTTTTTAGTTTTAGATCATTTTCTCTCATTACTTTCTGTAGACCTTTGTTGCATTGTCTTGCTTGATTTTATTTTGAGCTTACTCGAGGACGAACAAGGTCTAAGTATGGGGGAATTTGATATGCTATAAATATAGCATAAATATGGCTTGATTTATTGTTTTGCTTTCAATTCCTTAGTTTTAGATTAATAATAAAAAAAGGACGAATTAATTATATAGCAAAAATTAGGGGGATAATTAGGTGGATATTAGGAGAATTGGGAAAATTAGGTAAATAGCAAAAATGGATCGCGCACACCCATATTCCGCGAAACTCGATCTCTTCCTTCCTCACGCTAGCTTCTCATCGCTTTCTCGATCCTATTGTCATCGTTTTCGCGATTGAAATCAGTCGATTTCATTCCAGTTGTCATCACGAACGCATTGGTATTCGTTTTTGCGGTCGATTCCTGTCATCAAAAGTTTCGTGCAAAATTTCACCATTGAAAGCTCATCGAATTCATTCCAGGTGTCATCAAAACGACCGATTACTAGTCGTTTTTCGAGATCGAATCCTGTATCATGTCATCTACAACAATCGTTTTATCTACAAGGCAATCAAAATCCTTTGTCATGTTATCTACAGAGGCAAGTTTCCCAGACATTGTCATCATATTCATGACATTTAATCTACATACGTAACAAAGTTTCAATTTTGATGTTAGATATGCCATGTAACAACTGTCATCATCAGGTTTATGGGATGACAATTCAATAAAACAATTTTTTTTGAAAAATCTCCTATTTGATGACACTGTTCATAATTACAGTCAATTTGATGACAGTGTTTGTGATAACAGTGGTGAAGTTTAGTTAGTAACAGTCTTTGTGATGACAGTGTTCATGTTAGATGATGACGGTGTTTTGATGATAGATGTTAGTGCTGATAGATGTTAGTGTTTTGATGACAGTGTTCATGTTAGATGATGACAATGTTCATGTTAGATGATGACAGTGTTTTGATGATAGATGTTAGTGATGACAATGGTTCATCATGATAATCTTTCATGATGACAGTGTTTTGATGATAGATGTTAGTGATGACAGTCTTTCATGATGACATATTTCATGTTTAGATGATGATATATTTTTTTGATGATACATGTTAGTTGATGACAATGTTTGTGATTACAAATGATGACATCAAATGGATATCAAGGTTCTAATTGTCTGTGTTGGTGGAGGATGGAAGACAAATAATAGTGAATGTCTTTATATTGGTGATGATGTAAATTCGAAAGCATTTCTGTTGGAAGAGGATGTAACACTAGACGATCTAAAGCAGATGATTGTGGCAAGATTTACAATGAACTCACAACCAACAGAAATCAATCTATCACACCTACATCCAACAAAAAAGGTGACAAGTCCTTTCACAATTGAGACAGATGAAGATCTCAAATCATTCTACCAAATTAGCAAAAAACCTCAAGTTGCTTGGGGTTTGCCTATCTATGTTACAATAAATGGAAGAAGGAAAAGAAAAGAGCCTTCAACTGAGAATATGCAACTGTCATCGAAGGGAAAAGAGCTTGCAACTGAGAATATGCAACTGTCATCAAGTGTAAGCAACAGCTACCAACCACTAGAAATGTATGATGCACATGAAAATGCAATGATATCTGATGATGGTGATGAAGAAGTTGATCATCCACCAAATAGTCAGTTTGTTCAAGTAGGGCAACTGTTTGGAACAAAAGAAGATCTAAAGACTGCAATATATAACCAAGCAATAAAGGAGAGCTATGGTTTCAAAGCGCACAGATCAAGGAAAGATTACTACTCGCTGAAATGTGTACATAAAGAATGTCAATGGCAATTGGTGGCATCAAAACTGAAAGGCTTGAGTTATTTTGAGGTGAAGAAATTCAATGAAAACCATACATGCCCATTCGAAGTGAGATGTTCAAGGCATATGCAACCACCATATCAAATTATTGCACAGAAAATAAAATAAGGTATGTTTCTATTTTGTAATCACTGTCATCTCTATCACCTCCTGAAAATACATCGTTGTCATCACAGGTTTGATGGTGTTAACAAGGGACCAGACCCAAGTATGATCATGAATGACATGAGAAATGATTACTTGCAAAATATTAGCTACTGGAAAGCTTGGAAGGCACAACAATGGGCACAAGTGCTGATAAGAGGATCACAGGAAGAAAACTATGAGATGCTCCCTTCATATTGTCACATGATCAAAAGAACAAACCAAGGCACGTACACATGCCTCGAAGTTGAAAGCCAAGGAAGATTCAAATATGTCTTCGTATCAATCGGAGCATCAATTAGAGGTTTTAATCAATTGAGAAAGGTACTGTAATCACTATGATAAGCTGTCATCACTTATATTCATGACCGACTATCATCAATTTTGATTTCTCATCTATCTTTATAATCAAATGCAGGTCATTCAAGTAGATGGGACGCATCTCCACAACAAATATTTGGGAGTTTTAATTACTGCTTCAGCACAAGATGCAAACCAACAGATATATCCTCTCACTTATGCCATAGTGGATTCTGAAAATGATAAAGCTTGGAAGTGGTTTTTTGATCAGTTGCTAACTGTAATTCCATGCTCTAGTGAGTTAGTGTTCGTGTCCGATCGACATTTAAGCATTGGAAAATCTGTTGAATCAGTCTACAGATGTGCAAAACACGTGATATGTATTCGGCATTTGAAGCAAAATCTCATTACAAGATTCAAGGAAAAAGGGATTACAAAGTTGTTCAAGCAAGCAGCTGAATCTTACACGATGACAGACTTCAACAAATACTTCCAAGATATTTGTTCAAAGAATCCAGATATGGGACAATATTTAAGGGATGCAGGACTAGAAAAGTGGTCAAGAGTACACTTTAATGGAGATAGGTACAACATAATGACCACCAACAACTCAGAAAGTCTCAACAATGTTTTGAAACAAGCAAGATCTTTCCCTATTGTTGCTCTTTTAGAATTCATCAGAGATTTGTTGTCGAGATGGTTTGCAGAGCGTAATCAAACAATCCAAGAGAACACCAACCAGCTGCCACCAAAAATACATAAGATTCTTGAGCTAAGATGCAAGAAATCAAAGAGATATGGCGTTAAAGTCCTAAATAATTCTCAGTTCGAAGTCTTCAGAGGAGACTTCTCCGGTGTGGTCAATCTAACTCAGAAAACATGCAGTTGTCGGATGTTTGATTTAGAAAAAATCCCTTGTGTTCATGCCCTTGCTGCAATTCAGCAAATGCAATACCCATTGAGAAGCTTTATCAGTGAGTACTACCAATTTGAAGCTTGATCCTCAACATACGAAGATTCAATCTACCCACTTCCTCCAAAAACAGATTGGGATGTGCCTGTAGAAGTTAAAAGCACAATATGTCATCCACCAAATGTGAGAAGGATGACTGGGAGACCTAAAAGAAAAAGAATCCCTTCAAAAGGCGAGTTCAATACAAAGAGAAGCAAGAATGCTAAGAAGGACAAGGTTTCAGCTGAATCAAGCAACACCACAAATATTATAAAATAGAATTTCCTTCAATTCCTTCTGCTGTCATCAGTACAATCGGATTGTTGTCATCGATCTACAATATTTCTGTTACTGTCATCATAAAACTGTTGTAATCAATATCAAGTACTATTCAACTGTTTTTATTACTGTCATCACTATTGTCTTTACAATTGTCATTTAAAACAAAATCAAATAAGCAAATGCATGTATTGAATTGAATATGTTTGAATTCTCTCATATTCTCTCAGATAACATTCATTTATTACACATTCATCTATTACCCCCTATTCTGATGACAGTATCAAACAACCTATCATCAAAAAAAGCAATTTTCTATTTTCGAAGCATATCATCAAAAATAGCTTTAAATAAGACCAATGAATAGATAAAATCCATAAATACATTGTAAAAAAGGTGATGCATTCAAAAAGATTTGCTTTTAATTTGCTATTTTAAAATTCTCATATAAAAAGTATACTTCTATCATCACAAAACACGCTCATTCCAGAAAATAAATAAAAAAGGTCTCAACAACAGCAGAAAACACATTTCCATTCAACCATGTCAAGAAGGAATGCCATAACCAGAAGAACCTACGCCAATCCATTCGTCACCTTCACGATGGTGAACGTTGAGGTAGAAATCAGTCCATATAATTCTTTTTTGTACACCGTATATTTCATGAAAACTAACAAGTTTTCTATTCCATGCATAGACTAATGAGAGAACACCAATAAGAATAAGACCACACACACCATTGTCGATATTAACCGTTATAGCATTATGAACGGGGTACCACTAGGATATATGAAATTCTTCTTAAACGAAACCTATATCACATCACAGATTGGAGGAGACACTTATATTTCTGTAAGTATTCATGATAATCCAATTTCTTGTCATCAGAACATATACATGACATCATGATAATGCTTTCTTTGCAGCTTGGCCTTAATGAAGATTCTGAGATTAGAGCAATCAAACCAACAATACAACAATGAAAGGTTTCTTATTCAATATTTTTCTTCTAGTTGGCGTTTTGACTGTTGTATGTTGCATTTCATGGGATTTTCTTTCTTTATCTGCCATCGAATTGTTTCCCATTTTAATATTAGTATGTAGCATCTCGTAAGATCTAATGTCATCCCAATTACTGTCATCACAGTTGAATATCAAAAAAGACATGAATTTTGCAAGAACAATTACTGTTATCACAATAAAATGTTCTACAAGTATTTATATCCATCTCCTACGTTGTCATCAAGCACCTAAACAAAAGTTAAAACATTGTCATCAACCACTAGTTATAACATTGTCATCACCTATCATCACATATTACATTTCACTAACAATACATCTATATCCATCTCCAACAGCCAGATCCAATTTTTGATCAACCACCCAACGGAAGTTATACAAATCTATGGCCATCTTCTCTCTAATCGCCAGCATGTGTGCATCATCAAGACCTTCCAAGCTAAGTCCCAATGCAAGAGCTTCAATATACTTGATGCAATAGACACCACAATTACCACTGAAATTTTAAACAAAATGACTGAATTAATCAAAAAAATATACATAATTACACAGGATAACTGAATTAAAATAACACAAGGCAACCTACCCAGAATAATCTTGACAAACCAAAGCGTCTCTAGACCAAGTGAAATCAGCATTCAAGCCCTCAAGATGGTCAAACTTTCCACTTTTCTTCATTAGAAACGGAAGCAGCTTGGTAAAAGGCTGTATATAACTGGAAAGCTCCTCCATAGTATACAAATCCCGAGAACAGTCGAATACAGTCATGTGGCGACGACGCAAGTTAATTTCCAATACAACCCAATGTTCACACCTCTCTTTTGAAAGGTGAACTGGTGTATAAACCTTTGTCACCTCACCACGAACCCATGATTTACCAAATAGCTGAGGCTTCCAACCAACAAAATAATCGAACACATCGCTTGGCACTTTATCATTTCGAATGATATAATGATCAACTTCAAAAGGCGTGAATCTCTTGTACCATATCCAATCCATAATAACCACATTCTTGAAGTCTTCATCATGATCATGTATAATTTTCCTCAAATAATACAAAGCCTCGCATAAATGCTACATAAAGACATGAAATGTCACATAATTAATTTGACAACAAACAAAATATCATTTGATCTTGATCATATACTTACCTCATCTCCTAACCAAAGAGCTCTAGTCTTGAGCAGTCTAAAAAATTTCTTGTTCAACATTTGATCAAATCCAGCCACAGTAGCATTTTTTTCACTAACACAAAAAAAGAGACTTTCATCAGAGCATTATAAACATGCAGTCAACATCATCATCATCATCACATAACTGTCATCACAATGCAATCAACATCAAAAAAACCCTATCATCATAGCATTACTGTCATCATAACATTATAAACACACTATCATCACAAAACTGTCAGAACATTACTATCATCACATAATTGTCATCACAATGCAATCAACACAAAAAAACCTGGCATCATAACATTACTGTCATCATAACCTTATAAACACACTATCATCTCAATACTATCATCACAAAACTGTCAGAACATTACTATCATCACAAACTTCCATCACAAAAAAAAACAGATAACATAACTAATAAAAAACAGATAACATACCCATTATTATACCAATCATAAAATGGTTTATGAAGATCATCTTCATAAAAGGAATGCTTTGGAGCCTTAGGCAATCCAGCAACCCTCTTTTTCTTCTTATCCTTCTCAACAGTATAAGGAGTTGTGGTTGAAGCACCTGGCTTCAAAAATCTAGTAGACCTACTAAGTTCAATTGTTTCCTTTGCATCATCATCAGATTGAACCGTTGGATTATGAAAAATTTCATCAATATCAAAGGGTGCACCTTCTTTTGAAGCTTGAAACAAAGAACCAAACAAATGACCATGCTCAGTAAGTTGAGAACAATTATCCATTACATCTTGTAAAAGTCCACGCATGTCAAAACCTAACTCATCCGAGGAGACAGAAAAAAAGCTTGAACCTAACTCACCTGGGTCATCAATTCTGTCATCAACCTCTGCTTGATCTTTGACAGGTTTATCAACATCTTCTCTGTCATCAACCCTTGCTTTATCCACAACTGGTTCTTCATGATTAACTTCCCTATCATCACCACCAACTTGATCCTTCACCGGTTCATCCTCATTAACTTCTTTGTCATCACCACCGTGCTCTTTACCATCTTTCACAGGCTCAACCAACTCAGTTGCCTTGCTCTTGCCTTGATATTCCTTCATCCACAACTGGTTCTTCATCATTAACTTCCCTGTCATCACCACCAACTTGATCCTTCACTGGTTCATCATCATTAACATCTTTGTCATGAACCAACTCAGTTGTCATCTTTGTCATCACATGCTCAACGAACTCAGTGGCCTTGCTCTTACCTTGCTCTTGCCTTGGAATTATATCTAGTGGAACAAACTTCACCAATTGCAAATTCATACCTTCACCTCCATCTTTAACAGAAATGTCATCATCAGGGGACAACCTCAAAGACTCAATGCCTTTGCAATCACTTTCTCTCACTGGTTCTACACTTACAACGCGAATCTCATCACTATTATCATCAGAAACAGAATCTTGGTCTTTAGATTTCAGTTTCTTTTCAATTCTATCAACCTTGCTGTTAACTTTCACAACTTGCATCTCAACACGCTGCCCTTGACTCTGAAGAGTTTTCATCATTCTAATCATATCATCTTGCAGGGAACACATACTTTCTCTCAAAGACTTAACCCAAGCTGGCTCTTCCATTTTATTGTACTCTTCTGCCTTCTCCTTTCCCTTTGAAGAAACTGGATCCTCATCAACTTTATCAAATTTCGCCTTCTCCTTGGCCATTGACAAAATCCTAGCAACTTCAAAATCAGTTTCATTGTCAACCACATCCTTTTTCTCTAGAAAGTCCTTCTCTACAGCTTCATTAGAATCTCTCTTCAACTTTGGCCTCTTGCATTTTTCAATAATCTCAAGCACATTGTTGACACGACTCTTCCGACCACTCACACCTGAATCCTTTGAACCCTTTGAATCCTTCGGGCTCTTGTGATCCTTTCCAATCCTCGGAATCTTATGCATACTGTCATCAACCTTAGTTTTAGCCACTCTAGGAAGTTGTAATCTCCTACCTTCCATCTTTACAATTTCAGAGCGCTCTTTCGGTTTCTCTTCAAATTCCTTTTTCCTTACCCCTTTAGCCTTTGCACCTTTAGCCTTTGCGTCTGTACATCCAATCTTCCTCTTACCACCAACACTGGCTTTTTCAATAACTGCATCTCGTGGAGCAATAACAAAATCAGCAAGTTCATCCTCTGTATCAGACTCAGATCTTTCACCTTCAATCGCTTTTTGCTTCAGTATCATCCGTTTCACAAGATCATTGTACACGGGGTCAACAACCTCATCAGGATAGTCACATGTGATGAATGCAGCATAATCTGAGTACGACGGATACAAACATTTCTGTCATCAAAACAAAACAAATTAATCTGTCATCAAATAAATTCTACAAGTTATAGTTGTCATCAAATTCAACTGTCATCAAAATAAATAAAAAATTAAACATACCAGTTTCTTGTCCCCAGCATCACAAATTGCTTTCCAACCAACAAGTTGCGATGAAGTGCTACGCCAACGCAACATATAAGGAACTTCTTTTTTACCTCCTCTCTCAGCAAGATGACAAATGGATCGAAAAGCTGGAAAAGTCTCCACAATCCAAAACTATAACAACACACAAAAAAGAAACAATAAAAAACCATTGCAGATGCAACTAAAATAAACAAAAAAATCAAAAAAATATATCAACACATTACCATGAATCCAAAAGGATATCCAAACACATTGAAGCCAGGTATATAGTTTGGCTTTTTCATCATCTCCGGGTCACGTGGGGTATGATTCACATGCAACAAGCTATCGAGCAAAGCATTATAGGACAATCTACCCCAAGGATAAGCATAAAATTTCTCCAAATCACTTGAAAGAGCAATATGAATTGGATCTATAGGAACCTTATCCCGTTTAGGAAGCAAAACAACCTCAAGGATCAACAGGTGTGCAAGTTTAAACTTCCTAGACCGATCTTTTTCTTTTATAAAAAAAGACCGTAAATGATCCAAATCACACTTATCCACACCTACGACATCTACGGGGTCAACTTTCGGGATAACAACATCAACTAAATTCTCACAATTCAAACCAGTGACAACAACGAAGTCCATCAAAGAATAACGACACACATTACCCCCTATTCTAAACCACATCTCATGCTTGTATGAAGTTTTTAACTCACACATGATGGCATAATGCATAACTTTGTACCAAAGTGGTATAGTATCTCCTAACTTTAACACCCACCAAAACACCCCTGACCTAACCTAAAAAACTCATTAGATGTAAGATGACACTTGATGAGGTGGAAAACATCTGGAGTGTGATACTGGTTTGCTCTTCCATTATATCGTTTTGATACAGGTACCATATATTGCAATTGCTTAGACTCCATTCTTTATCCTAGAAATCAAAAGAAAGAGGCATTGTCATCACAAACAACTATCATCATAAAGCAAAAAATACCACATGTTTCAACTCTCAAGTAAACACTTTGACATCACTAATATGTCACTGTAACACAATTAGAAACAATATATTATCATCATTAGCAGCAACACTGTCATCACAACATATAAAACATAAGAAAAGGAACTGTCATCAAAACCCCTAACATAAAAAAAAGTAAAAAAATGTCTTTGTCATCACTAATGTCAATTAAACACAATTATAATCAATATACTATCATCAATATATAACAAGTGTCATCACAACTTAGAAACATAAGAAAGATACATTGTCATCACAAACAACTATCATCACAAGAAAAAGCAACTTACATCACTAATATAAATAAAACATAAGAAAGGCACTATCATCAATATAAAACAAGTGTCATCACTAATGTCAATTAAAAACACTTATAATCAATATACTATCATCAATAGCAACAACTGTCATCACAACTTAAAAACATAAGAAAGATCAATTAAAACATAACAAATGTAACTGTCATCACAAACCCCTACACAGTGTCATCACAACTTAAAAACATAAAAAAGATCAATTAAAACATAACAAATGCAATTGTCATCACTAATGTCAATTAAACACACTTATAATCAATATACTATCATCAATATAAAACAAGTGTCATTTAAAACAACTATCATCACAAGAAAAAGCAACTGTCATCACTAATGTAAATATAACACAATTATAATCAATATATTATCATCAATAACTACAACTGTCATCATAAAGCAAATACAAAATGACTCAACTGTCATCACAAACAACTATAATCACAACATATTGCATGAATATGTTACTATCATCACAAATAATCGGGGAAGGTGATGCTCTAATCATAGTTATAATCTGTCATCACAAAAACGTAATGCCATAAGCATAGTTACAAACTGTCATCACTATTCAAACATAATCTCTAAATCGAGAATTTAACTTGAAAACATCCCAACAGATGAACAATGGAAAACAAAAAACAAGGATTCAAACACAGAAAATAAACAAACACGAAAACAAAAATTCATCAAACGAACCAAAAACATTTCATTACTATCATCACATGCAACTAATATTCGAATCAACAAACAAACCGAAAAAGCAAAAGCATACAACAAAATCCAAACACAAAAACGAAGAAAAATCGAACTAAAATCAATGATAACACAAACAAAAAACCCTAACCTGAAACAGAGGCTTGTGGACGATCAGTAGACGAAATACAGTTCCGCAAAAACACCAGAATCTCGAGAAAGAACTTCAAATCAACTTCAAATACACATTGCACTACGAAATCCGACTTAAAATCGACGAACTCAAACCGTTTGTTGCAGTTGAGAATCGTTTTTGCAACTGATGGAAGAGACGAGAGAGTTTACCGGTCGCACGCGAGAGGAGGGAGAGAGAGGAAAAAGTAAAAAAAAATTAAGCCTTATATACTTAACAAATAGCTAATTTAATAGGGGAGCTTAACAAGGGCCTAATTAGGGTGGCCCAAAATGCTTTTGGGCTAAATTTGTTCTAAAAAAATCCCCCTCTTTGTTACTTAATTGAGTTGATAATAACATAACTTAGGGTACGAGTGTCTCTTAGGTTCGACCACGACTTACCAGCTATACTAGTTGTGTAACTAGGAATTTATATTTTGATTTGGCACGACGACTTTCAGTCAGTCACCATACTTACTCAAAAGTCTATCAAATCATGCCATAATTGCCATAACATGGTGTATCAAAGCAATTACAAGTAATCTCATGCTTCATATAGTGAAAGAAATTGAATTCCAAGCATGAGGGAACAATGTTTATGAAAACAAAACACCAATATCAAAGCAAGTAGGCAACACATTAAGCATGAAAAGAAATCTCGAACTAGATCTAGATCTAGGCATGAAATTAACCAGAAAAAAATTTACCATGAATCCACAAGAAATTGAAGTAGAGATTTAGGGTTGAGAAACCATACCGTAGATTCAAGAACTTAGAATGAATAATAATGGGTTTTGGGTTGGTAACGAGGGTTTTGAATCGGTAACGAACAAAATTTGGGATTTGCTCGGTACCGGGGTGGGGGCTCAGTTTTGTGGGTGGACTGGTGTGCGCGAGGTTCAGCGGTTGTGGTGGTACGACAACAGGATGTGGTGGCTCGAGCGGTGCGAGGGTCTCCGATGGTGCGAGTGGTAGCAATGGGAGTTTGAGAGCAAATGGTGTTTTTGGTGGTGAAGACGGCGTGGTGAAACACAAAAGGAGTTTTAGGTTTAAGTACTGACATGGGGTCCAAAATCGGGATTTTTTCGATTATTCTACGTGGGTCGGTACCGACCTTGTTGGTTTCGGTACCGAGCCTGTCTGGGTAGCATTTAATTGCTTCGTTGTCGATCCTTCTCCTGTAGCACTTTTAGAAAAACATTCTATTCCAAAAACTTTACTCTACTCTAAAAAAAAGTCAAAAGAAAACTAACAAAAAGATCTAAGAAAGGAAATACTAAATCGGGTTGCCTCCCGTAAGCACTATTTTTAACATCGTTAGCCCAACGAACTTACCTTGGCTAGTCCGACGATGTGAGAGCCCAAGTGGCTCCAATTTCTTCCTCCGGGTCGGCTTGCTCAAAGAATTTCTTCAGCCTATCTCTATTAACTTTGAAGATGGCTCCACTATTGTCTAGTAGATCCACTGCTCCATGGGGATAAATGTGGTAGACCATGAATGGCCCACTCCATCTTGATCTCAACTTCCCTAGAAAAGGCGGAGTCTAGAGTTAAAGAGGAGTTCCTTGACACCAACTTCATAAGTTTTGGGCACCAATTTCTGGTCATGCCATCGCTTTGTACGCTCTTTGTAAATCTCAGCGTTCTCATATGCAGCCTCAACTCTTCTAGCTCTTGCAAGTCCATGAATCGTTTTGCTCGGCCTTGTCGAGGTCCATATTGAGCTCTTTAAGAGCCCATAATGCCTTGTGCTCCAACTCGACTGGCAAATGGCACGCCTTTCCATAAACTAGGTTGTAAGGAGTGGTGCGGAAGGTGTCTTATACGCTATTCTGTAAGCCCATAAAGCGTCATCAAGCTTGGATGAACAATCCTTCCTAGAGCGGGGGACCGTCTTCTCCAAGATGCTCTTAATCTGCCTAGAGCGGGGGACCGTCTTCTCCAAGATGCTCTTAATCTGCCTATTTGCAACATCAACCTGGCCGCTAGTTTGGGGATGGTAGGGTGTTGCCACCCTATGTGATACCCCATATTTAGCCAAGAGTGCTTCAAAGCTCCTCTCTATGAAATGTGAACCACCATCACTAATGAGGACTCGTGGTACTCCAAACCTGGGAAAAATGTTAGTCCTAATAAATTTGGCCACGATTTTAGCGTCATTGGTCCTTGTAGCAACGACTTCCACCCACTTAGAGACATAATCAACCGCGACAAAGATATACTTATAGGGACTTGATGAAGGAAAGAGACCCATAAAGTCTGTAATACTCCTCTTTTTCAAAATCACGAAGGAAATTATTTCTCCAATTATATATGACTTGTTATAGTTTATTTTGTTCTCTCTTGTATAAGAAGAAGCATGAAATAAATATAACTTGTAGGAAAATAATTCAATAAATGATTTGAGCAAAGTAAAATTGACTTAATAATGTATATAATTCAAATATTAAATTTGACATATATACTAAAGAGAATAATCTTATTTAAAACAACAATATAGTTGACAAAAGGGTGGAAATGGTTGAAATTAGAAAGGTTGGGCACTTTTCATAATTACCCTTAAAGTCTGGGTACCCGTGTGTAATTACTGAAATATATACAGCCATTCGGTTTTTCTTGTTCAAGGAAGAATCCTATCTTTTGAAGGCTGATTCAAACTCGTTTCTTAACCAAATTCAATTCCGAAAGAACCGAGATACTCTTCTGGATGTTATCTACGAAAGCCCTCAACAAACTCGGTAAAATTCATAGAAAATCTTATCTAATTCTACGGTTAAAGATAAGAGGTTGCTAAAATGCGTTTTCGGGGTAAAGATAGAATTTTATCCGAATTAAGCTGCGTTTTGGCTAGGATTTTCCTTGGAAACGAAGCCTTCAGAAACCCTAATCTCTCCCTATAAATATACATCGAAACCCATCGCTTTTTCTCATCCAAAACCCTCTAGAAAACCCATCGGGTCCTTGTGCCCTGTTTTTGCGTAGCCGTTGTTCATGAGCGATTTCGGTTTGAAATCGAAACCTAAAGTCAAGTTTGTTGTCAACAATAGATAGTACTTGATTCCACGAGTCCAATGCCACCGGTCCCGTCCTTCGTGTCCGTTCGGGGGAGAACGGAGCCATCAAACACAACGATCGATACTCTGTTTTTCAAGAACAACCGAGCCTTTCGAGAGTAAGCCTACATTATAAATTAATTCAGTTCAGCTTTTATATAATTAAACATGCCTACGTATTTGATTGAAAATTGAACATGCATATTATATGTATGTTACGCTTACAGATACGTATGGAAGGAACCATATTACATGGATAGAATGTTTAGTAATGCTAAGTTAACTTCTGATATATGTATAAACATTAATTAATTATTCCCACATAGTAAGCATGCACGATTGAATATCAACTTGAACCAATCAGGAATGTAATTATGTGTGTAAGTTGAAAACGGAAATACTACCATACCTTCTGAGATGGTGAGGTTCCGTTCAAGAATATTTATGTTTATAAGCTAGGAGATATACAGATATATTCGTATAACATATATAAAAGTTAATGGTGTTATAATATAATATAGAGGTTGCATGCACATTTATACACATAGTTATATAAATTAGTTGTATAATTATGTCATATATGATTGCTTTTTGGATCATTTAATGAGGTAAGTAAAATAAATTACTTATAATTTATTTCTTGTTACCGATATATCATAAGTAGGATTTGGAGCAGACGGTACTTCCAAGCGTTAAAGTCAATTACCATCATCAAGTTGGTCTTCGGAAATAAGGCAAGTGGTTTGGTTCGCTTTGCATTATTTCTTTAATCATTGTAATTGAATCCATGTTTAATTATTGTTGGGAATTGTTTGTGTGGAAATAATTGAACTAGGTTTATTTATCATTCTAGATTTAATGACTATGTTGTAAAGCGCTAGATATATACTAAGTTGTGCGTAGCTCTCGGGCTTGTTTGTGAATTGTTGTGCTTTGTCTATGGACTTGTATGCTAGCGTAGTACTAGGAGTGTAAGACTTGTGATATTTGGACACATCTCTATAACATTTGCATTAGGATGGACCTAAACCCTAATGTTGGTCATGACCCTGGCCGTCTCATCCGTGCATGAGGGGTGTAGCATCTAGCTAATGCTCTCTATCTAATCCCGGGTAGTTCTTGTATTCGCGCCTCGACTAGTTGGAGAAGTATTAAAAGCTTATAACTCGATGTGTAATATTTTGTCATTTAAATAAGATAAGCGCCAAATGCACACCTTTAATGAACCAGGGTGGTGGTTACAATATGTGACCCTACTCTTGCTCCCGGCTAAGTAAGTCTTCTTTCCAATCTGAATGCATGCTCGGGTTTGTTAAAACGGCTATAAAATGGCAAGACGGATTTGGTACTTAAGCACCTTCGCGGCCACCTCCCTGTCGGCACCCTCCGAGTATGATGAGGTTGGTCGGGACCCAATTGGTCGACACGAGGCTTTTCAAAACAAAATTATGTGAATAATAAAACGTTCCCAACAATCGCATATTTCCTAAAAGGAACCACATTCCTTGTGGCGTCCCTTCTCTTTTATTTCATTCCTCTTTTCTTTTCCGTGGAAGTATTATAGTAACTAAACCGTTGTCCGGCTTTCATTCGGAATTCAATGGTGGTGATTTAATACAATCACAAGAACCACTCACAAAAAGTCTCATTTGCTTGGTCTGTCACAAAACTAACCCGACCGTTTCTTTCTTTTGCATGGTCGGCTGGTGTCAACCCGTCCCTATACGAAAACATCAGGTCGGAGTGAAGAGGTGATTACTGCATACTTGGAGTTTCTATTTAGTGACAAGGTTTTCATTAAGTTATTTCTTTAGTTATAATAAAGGCGAGATCATTGGCTTGTGAGGACAGTCAAAACAAGTTCGCGTTGAAGGATTGTTTTAATTTCGCATTTTACAATTGGTTTAATTATGTAAACACTTCTCAATAATTGTTATCCTATTGTCTATTTGGTTATGAATTTTGCATGAAAGTTTTGTTACTGAAAGTTTTGTAGCTTAGGATGGATTTCCTAGGTCACTGGCGTGTAACCTCTCCGAGGTAAATCGGAGGTGTTACAAATATGGTATCAGAGCTAAAAGTTTCAAATGGGTTTTAAACCGTTTTAGAAAACAATTTACAATATCTAAATGTTTTAGTTCTAATACAAAAGATTTCTCAAGTCTTTGTTTTAAAAACCTTCCAAGGTGTAGTTACTTGTACTTATTATAGAATAAAGGAAATTCTACTAATAAATACTAACCTCCTTTTTTCTACTACTTTCAGAAAATGGGTAGTGAACACTGTGAAGGTAAGGCCTCTTTTGTCGATTTGGAAGAAACTGATGAGGATCCTAGCATGACTCTAACTACGAGAGTGAGGAGGAGACTTATCCATCGTATGTGGCTGACGAGGGAACATCCAAGAGGGAGACTTACCCATCATATGTGGCGGACGAGGGAACATCCAAGAGGGAGAGTTACCCATCATATGTGGCTGACGAGGGAACATCCAAGAGAAAGTGGAGATTCCAGACTCCCTATCCACCAACACCGCGTCCGGATCATTGCTTCTGTAAGAACTTATGTAAGACGCATGAGTACACGCCTAGATCCCCTCCTGTTGGACTACGCCCTGCTCCCTAGTAATCGCTCTTGGCACTATTGAAATCTCCCCAGCAACGGCACCAATTTGTTGATAGGATTTATTGACAACAAATAAATTTATAATCAAGACCCCACTGTGTATAGCGAAGTCAGGTTCGTCCACTGGAGAAAGTCAGTATCAAGTTCTATTCTTACTTAAAGCACAAGCAAGAGAGAAAAGCAAGGATTTTTATATCAAAGAAGAGAAATTATAAGGTTTAGGGTATCCCCACAACAATAATTATGCATGCCAACGCTAATGAAACATAAAGATCATGATTTTATCACATAAAGGTGTCAACTTTCGTCAACCTAAGCAAGTAAATAAACTAACTTTCGTTCAATCAATAAACTTACTATCTATCTCTTGTACTTCAACTAGGATTGATCCGCTTTCGCTTCAAATCCCTAAATTGACTATTCTGATTCAAGGTTTACGCTTTTGCTTTAACTATGAATGAAAAATTCCCTTCAATTTTCGTTTCAAGGATTAAGAGCAAGAGAATAGAATCATGCAATAAAAACAATCAAGACATGATCATAAACAAGCATGCACCACCATTGTTGGGTTTAACCCCAACCTTAGAAAGAGATACTACTCACAATTCATAATTGAAAGCAAACAACTTATATTAATGAAAGGAAAACTTACAAACTGAATTCAAACTCGTCCCACACACGTCTCTCTATCTCTACTCTATCTCGTCTCCTCTCTCTTCCTCCTTTTCTCCTCTAACGTGCCCTCAAAGAGCCTCTTGATTGGTGTATGTAAAACAAAGGCTAGATAAGAGTATTTATAGAGAAACTAATCTATCTAAGAGCTATCTATAAGGAAATAAATCTTCTAATAAGATATATCTCTTCTATCTATATAAGGACATAAAAGATATAAGATAAAAGTCTTTTAAATGTGCCGACTCGGTCTTAGCTACGATCCAGAGTGTCTCGGTACCGACCCTATTACCCTCGGTACCGAGCCTGTTCAACACTGAAAACAGCCTAGAGTAAAACTTCCGTAGCGGGCTCGTTGCAGCTCCGTTTGACTTGATTCTTTTTCCTATGTCTTTGTAACGAATTTCTATACCTCTTTCCAAGCTCAAACTTGATCTTAAATGACTTTATAGACTTCATTCCTTGAGCTTTTCCTTAAGTGTTTCTCCTCTTTTACTCAAAAGTGCTCCAAACAGCTTCTAAAACCTACAAAAACACCATCAAAGCTTATGTAGACTTCATATCTTAAAGAAATACAAAAACCTACACAAATGACTCAGAAAAAAACACAAAACTAAAGAAAAAGACTCAAACACACTAAAAACACACTCTAAAAACACGACTAAAAAGGCGGACATCAAAATACCCCATACTTAGACTTGCTTGTCCTCAAGCAATCAACAAGACATCAATCAAAACCATCATCACATATATCAAGCCAATGCCTTTATCAAAAAGCAACATCATAAGCATAAGTAGAAATAGATAGACAAGTGACTCTAACGTCATCACACATATATGAGCAACCTCAAGCAAAAGCAACTAAACAATCCAACCTCACAAGGGTAATGTGTTTCTCTCAACTCTCAAGTGTTTAGTTTTATAGTAACAACTCTCAACTCAATCCTATATACAAAAATCAACATAGTCATTGTTACTTATATCACCAAACTCTCCACCGGAGATGTCAAAACACATAAAAATCATCAAGAGAACTTAGGCTCAATGAAAAACTTCATAGAAGCTTCCATTCGGTCGGGTTGTAATGGGGTTTGTAACAAAAATAAGGCATGAAAATGTTTTGGCTATATGGTGCTAAAAATATTCGGGAATAAAGACTCCTAAAAACTCACACATTTCCAAGACTCTCAAAGAACAACATACCAAACTCACTCGAACTTCATGCATACTCATTTCTTTTAACCCCTTTTAATCCCAACTAATCTTGCTCAAAAAACAACAAGGAAGATTTCATTGATGGCTTTAGTAAATGGAATTGAAATATTTAACCCTTGAAGAATTTTGATAAAATGTCTAAACTTTCCTTTCGTGACATCATTAGACTTCTTAATCGGGAAAGGAAGAGTTTTTGACGGACTCGGGATAGAAAGAGATCTAGATCGAGGCCCTACCGAATCGACAAGAGGGTCGATCGGTGCAAATTAGGGGTCGGTACCGACCCTAGTGGGGTTAGTACCGAGCCTAGGACTAAGGGAGTGACTCGGTATCGAGGACTTACCTAGATTGGGGTCGTTAACGACCTGGGGAGCCTCGGTACCAAGTGTATGAGGGTTGGTACCGAGCCCGTTCGGCTCATTATCGTGCCTGGTTGGAGCATCATCCTCGGTAACGAGCTTGTTGTCCTTGGCCTCGGCACGGTTTGGTAGTCTTTCCGCTCCAGAGGTGGATGGCTGCAATTTGGCTTCTCGAGTTCTCTTCGGGACGGCCAGAAAGTTTCCCTTGAGGTCTTGGAATTTGTGCAGCAAAGTTGCCCAGTTGGGAGTCAATGCTCTTCTTCCATGTTTCGAGACCATTCAACCGATTGTTAAGGATGGCTTGGACTCCATCAATCTTGCTATGGACTCCATCAATCTTGCTATGGATGCCCTCTTGTAGCCCTTGTACCCATGAAGGTATCTCTTGATATCATGGAGGTTTGTAAGGAGGAACTCTTTGGTCTTGCTGAGGAGGTTGGCTCCCTTGGCCATGTGCATAGTTGCCCCAAGTGGGCTGATTGTTATTCCTCCCTGCATAAGAATTATATGTTTGGTTCCTATAGGGACCCCTCATAAGTTACTTCTTCATATGCCTCATTAGCACGGAACTATTGCAAGTTAATGCAGGAAGAAGTAGTATGGAATTGAGACCCACATTCTTGACAAGATGGAGATGATTTAAGATAACTTATCTGTTTCTTCAGGCGGTTGATCTCATCTTGTAAGAATCGGCGTTCCACTTCAAGGTCTACCTCGTCCATGTTTGGCTTGTAGAGCCGTCTTTGAGGTTGTTGGGCTTGTTGTGTTTCATACATTGCATCGTAGTTGGTCAACTTGTCAAGCAATTCCCACACCTCATCGGGATCCATCTCTATGAAACCGCAAGCAGTGAGCAGGTTGATGCAGTTCTTCGTTTTACCCTTGGAAGAAGATTTCTTGGAGTACATATTGTGGTTGCCTATGGGTAGGGCATTGTTTGAGCATCTCCTTAAACCTCTCCCACGTCTCCACAAAGGTCTAATTAGGCAGTTGTGGTTGGAGGTGATGCGCTTTCTCAACTCCGTAGTCTTGGCGGGAGGGAAGAACTTTGTCATGAATAAGTCATGCAGAGTTTCCCACTTCTTTATTGACTTGGGAGGGTAGGCTTTCTAACCAGCTCAGTGTCTTTCTTGTAAGAGACCATTTAAATGCTTTCAACAGAACATATTCTAAAGAGACACCGTTAGCAGCAATAGTGTCACATAAATCAAGAAAGTTTTTAAGATGTTCCATAGGGCACTCAATAGGTTTTCCTTCAAACTGAGCCCTTTTTATCAAGGATATGAATTAAGACTTAAATCTCAATTTTTTTTCTCTATCTCCGGAAGTGCAATTGCTGACTCTGGCACCCTCAGTTCTGGATGCATATACTGTTTGTAATTCCTTGAATAGGCATTCAACTACTCCTGCAGACGAGTAGTGTGCTCTCATTCACGTTCAAACTCAGCAGTTGCATTGTCTTTTTCTCTCTGTATTGCCTCTATCAGAGCTCGAAGTGCGGCCATTTGTTGAGCCATCTCTTCGGGTGTAGCCATTACTTTGCAATCTCTTAATCGGCGGTGGAAGGATCGCACGGTTTTAGGGTCTACTACTGGATTAGAGACAACTCAGCGTCCTTCAACTGGCATACACTGTAGGGAAAAACAAAAACAAAAACGAAATCAAAAGCAAAACGGGTTCTCAGAGAGGGTCGATACCGAGGCCCAGAGGGTCGGTACCGAGGTTGTAGTGATCCCGTGAAACAGAAACTAAAAAGAAAGAAACAACTATATGTCGACTGGGTCGATACTGACATAGGGAGGGTCGTTACCGACTCGACAAAGATCCTAAAATCAAACAAATAAAAGAAAGAAGACAAACTGGGTTGCCGAAAAGGTCGGTACCGACCCTACGGGGTTGTTACCGACTCGATAGAGTCCCAAAAAACGCAAAAAGAACAAAACTTGGCACTATTGAAATCTCCCCGGCAACGGCTACAATTTGTTGATAGGATTTCTTGACAACAAATAAATTTATAATCAAGACCTCTTGAACGTCATATTATGAGCATGTATACTAAGACAAGGATCTACAACTTCACAGTCAAATTCAACTACATTAATTGTTACCTGGATATGCTCTGATACCAAAACTTATGTCTTGTACAGATGACAAGTTTTGCACATTTGTAGACTAATTCAACAGATTTTCCGATGCTCAAATGTCAATCTAACACAAACACTAAGTTACTAGAACATACAAGATTTTATTGTAGAATTTTAGAAGGTTATGAGTTGGAACAATTTGATCCATGTAAGATTAATGTTTTGGCTGCTATCAATCTTGTAGTCTCGGCTTGGATAGTTAATGCTGAGCAAGAGGCAATAGCAAATTGTTGTATACACTGCGAAATTTGTTCATGAGATGAAGTATCAAGGAACGATTATAGTTAACATTGTAAAGTTTGTTTTCATAACAACGCTAGAAATGTTGGATTCAATAAGAAAAGTTAGAGATGAGCTCCAAATAGAACTAAAAAAAAAACACTACAATCATATTTCATTAGATTTTCTTAGTTGTGACTGTTTCGGTAGAATTTCGACCAACAATGAACTCGGATGACTGATAGAGGGTGTGAGGGGATAGATAGCCAAAGATATATGTTCATCGCTGGTCGTGAGAAAAACGAATTTAAATAAGAACGAAAGTAATGAATATATCAATCAAACTAGATGTAAACACAATGAAAATAAAGAAGAATTGCTTATCTCCTATAATTAATGGTAAACTTGAGATTACAATTTGGTCGGCGTTTGGCGTCCAGGATCCAAGATCCCGCAGAAAGCCGTTCGAATGCAAAGAGACTTTAGAGTAATATCAATTACGAGGGTTGGTTACACATGAGAATGAGAAAGGATTACAATGTGTGAATGAGAATGAGTCGTCCTTTTTACATGGCTGAAATAACCCTTTTATATAGCTAAAGTAAGTGGAAGATAATGGGTAACTTCCCCTTAAAAAGTAGACTTTGAATGGGTCTTGCACGTTGGGAGGTTAATGAGTAACAATCCCTGGAAAATAGGCCTTTGAAATGCTGAACACGATCTAGTCAAAGAGGTTACAAGAAATCCTGAAAATCAAGGGATCTCGTTGGTGCTAAAGGGCATCCAGTGAGCAGTCAGGATCCGATTGACGGTGATCATCCGGTGTAACCTAACTGAAAGTTTTGGGCTCAACAATGACTATGTAACTTTTTATATAATTATTAATTTATGATATTAATGGGACATTATATTTATATAGTGGTTTTTTGACAATATATTATCTTATTATCTTATCGAAATTTGTTAAATTTTGCATTGGCCCAAGTCAGGACCGGAGAAAAATTTTAATTTAGAGAGTTTATTAATTTATCGAGTATTAATTTAGAGAGGTTCTACTGTAATCTAAAACTAACGATGGTTATTTATATGTCTTAAATGAACTAAAAGAAATAGATAAAAAAAATGGCCCAAATACTTTGGCCCAAAACAAGCCCGAAAACACTTAAACTTGAGGATCTTTCAAATGAGCTCCTTTGGATGCCTAAGTGCAAGACTCTTGATCACTTAGCTCCCCTTCTTCACCATCTTCCACGGCGAGGCGTTTTGCAAGACGAGCTTCAAGTTGCTTGATGTATTTCTTTCGGCGTCGCATCATTTCCTCTTGGTGTCTTATTTCCATTTCGAGTCGACGAAGTTCTTGTGCACTCTTGCGTTTTGCAGCTCTAAACATCGCCCTGATTTCTTTACACAATTCTAGGGTGCTCGGTTTAAGGACTTCCCAAGTATCTATTCCGTCATCATTCTCCCCTTCTTAACGAAGATTTGTCCTCGAATCTTGGGTGTCCTCCACGTCATCTTGAGGCTAGAAGAAATCGTTGGATCCACAAGATTCCTCCAACTCAACATTGAACAACTCTGACTTCATAGGAACCGTTGAATCTGTTGAAGACATGACAACAACTACAAACTCCCGTAATATTAGAATCAACAATATACCTCACAATGTGTTTCACTCGTGTGTTTTACTCTAAATCTAGTTTTATGATGATCCATTCGATTGTAAATGTCTTTGGCATGGACTGACTTCCAAACAAGGTTGGACATAAACACACAAACCCAAGGGACAACATGCTGGTGCACTTACTCAGTCGTAATGCAAGACTTAAAATGGAAAGATGGTGCAAGAAAGTCGACTCAGAAAAAAGGGCAACAAATTACACGATCCAAGATATAAGAAAGAGAAGCAAAGAATACAAACTTACATTCTCGTTTGATTGACAACCAAGGATGTTGTTGTGTCCGACTGGAAGGTGTCTTGGCTGGCGTGAAAAATATGGTGGTTAGTGGCATTTTAGGGCTGCTCCTAGGTGGTGTCAGGTTGGTGAAGGGAGCTTGTACTAGGCAACAATTAGGCTTGCATTTCTGTCTGTCATGGGTTAGAAAACCAATTACACACGAGAAAGAAAGGTATGAAGGACTAACCAAGCGAATTTTGTTCTTGGAGACATAACCGACTCTTTTTAGGATTTTCTGACTTTGAACGACTCCATGAACGACTCAACCATGGTGTTGGCAACTGGTAGCTCTGATACCACTTTGATACGGGGTTAGCCGTTTGATTAGGCCCGATCTTCAACACCATAAACTCGATGCGACACAAAGACAAGAAACAAGTTAAATAATGGCGGAAGCAACTGAAATTGAAGATAAAACAAACATATAAAGGATAGTGAGAGAAGAACCCAATTGAAACAAAATAGAAGAACCCTTGTTAATTCACTAGGCAAGAGCCAATCCATTGTACAAAGGACCCATCTCAATACAACCACACACAATCAAGGACGCAGCCTTGAAGCACGAGGAGGATGCGTTGTGAAAGCCTATGAACACCTAACCATACAAGGCCGACATAGCGTAAGACAAACCAAGCTAAAATTAAGACCGATCCCTCATCAAGGGAACTTGGCTCCCTTTAGGAGAAACCTCTCAAAAGGCTCCAAATCTGATTTTTCTCAAAACTCCAAAAAAAAACTAACTAATCTAAAACTAATAGACCTGTCAATCGGGTCGGGTCGGGCGTGTTCGAGTTCGGTCATTTTGGATTCGGGTTAAATCGGGTTCGGTTTCGTTATGGGTCACGGGTCAATCGGGTCGGGTTGTAGCGGGTTTTCGGTCGGTTTGGGTTGGCCAACGGGTCTAAAATATCCTTTTTTATGATTATTAAAATCAATTTTAAATTCAATAATAATATTTAATTATAATATATTATTTTTATTTATTTTAATAATAAAATATATTATAATTTTTAAAATAAATTTTAAAAATTCTATAAATATATTAAATCAGTCAACCCAACCGGTTTCGGGTTTCAACCCAACGTGTTTCGGGTTCGGTTGATTTCGGGTTTCGGGTTCAAATTTTCGGGTCTTTAACTCTAAAATTATCGGGCGGTTCAGGTTGGGTTGGCGGGTTCGATAGCTTTTGACAGCTTTAAAAACTAACGATGGCTAATTATATGTCTTAAATGAACTAAAATAAATAGATAAAAATGGCTCAAACACTTTGGCCCAAAACAAGCCCAAAAGCACTTAAACTTGAGGATTTTTCAAATGAGCTCCTTTGGATGCATAAGTGCAAGACTCTTGATCAGTTAGCTCCCCTTCTTCACCATCCTCCACGGCGAGGCGTTTTGCAAGACGAGTTTCAAGTTGCTTGATGTATTTCTTTCGTCGTCGCATCACTTCCTCTTGGTTTCTTATTTCCACTTCGAGCCGACGAAGTTCTTGTGCACTCTTGTGTTTTGCAGCTCTAAACATCTCCTTGATTTCTTTACACAATTCTAGGGTGCTCGGTTTAAGGACTTTCCAAGGATCTATTTCGTCATCAATATTGTTCTGATTAATTTGCAATACAAGTTGTAGATCTTATATTATATTATACATCTAGTTTTCATAGAAATGGCCATCCCATGGACTGTTGAGATATCACTTGATCTCTTGAAAGTTGTATGAGAGTTGTCGAATAATGGGCAAGACTATTATGTCATTCATTGAGAGACTGCAAGGCAAAGAATGAGAGAAGAGACTGGACACCTACTTACAAGAATTGTCCTAAAAAACAAGTTGGACCACATGAAGGAAGTTTGGAGGATTTGGAAAAGCTTTCGAGAAACCGATGGTGGTATTATTTGGGATCGTAGTACTGGCATGGTCATTGGTGATGAATCTTGGTGGGAGTCAAAGATCCAAGTAATTGTATTGTTTTTGTCGTTAAAATCCACAATATTTTTTTAGCTATTTTGTAATTGTTTGGATCATTTGTTTGGATTGTAGGAATTTCCCAAGTACAAACGCTTTAGATTTAATGGCGTAAATGTGGAACTAAGGAATGCATGGGATGAATTGTGGGGAATGTGAGTCGTTGATGTAGAGTTGGGTGCAATGTTGGATGGAATTGTCCTTGATGATGACAATGAAATAGATGACGGACCCGAGGAAGTTACGGACGACGACATTGAGGAGTAGCCAAGATGTTACGTTTTGGACTTTAAATTTCCAGTTTATGTTGGTTTAGACTTTTTTCGTTGAATTCCAATGGTTGTGGACTTTTAAACTTTGAATTTACTTTTGGATGATTGTCATGATTGAATTTTTCTTTGGTTGTTTTTCATTGTGTCTCCATTTGAGTTGTTTAGGTAAATTTTCAGCTTTGATGATTTGTGAAGTTGAAATTTGGACATGTTTTAAGAACTTGGCAGGTTTGGAAAATTTTTGACAACTGGTTATGCAGTTTTGGTTTAAAATTGCATCTTTGTTGTTGTGCAAGTTTTGAACATTTTGGACAGGTTGTTGTACATTACCTAGCAATCATAAAGGCCTACAATGTGTAATAGGGAAAATCAAAACAAGGCAATCAAAGTCTAAAAATTACTAGAAATAGTACCCAAATCTTTAAACATTACCGAAATCTTAAAAGTACGTAGAACATTACTCAGGTTGTTGTGGAGCAGTGGAGGTAATTGCGGACATGTTCTTGTAATATTTATAAAAAAAATTACATTACCTACAATCGTAAACGACTACTATGCGCAATACGAAAAATCAAAACAAGACAATCAAAGTCTAAAAATTACTAACAATAGTACGCAAGTCTTACAACATCACTAGCAATAGTATCCAAGTCTTATACCATTACCGAAATCTTAAAAATACGTGGAACATTACCCAAGTCTTGCAAAAAAAAACCTACAATATCAAAATGACTTTCATAACACTAGCCACCATTGCTCAATGCATTCAAACTTTATATAGTGACCTATTTCTCCATAATTCACCGGCAATTGCATCTCGAATGCCTCCCATTCCTCCATGCAACAAATCATCTCCCTCTTCCGCCACTGCATCCTGTCCTACGATCGGATCCAACTCTCCATAAAGGAATGCATCATGATGTTTGTGCTTTAATACGAAGTTGTGGAGAGCAAAGCAACTAATAATGATGTCAATGTGAGTTTCAACGGGATATTGTGGCATACCATTTAATATTTTCCATCTTTTCTTTAGTATGCCGAAACAACGCTCGATAGTCGTTCTAAGTGATGAGTGCACCTTGTTGAAGACCTCAAAAGCGTTCTCTGGTACATGGTTGTGGAAATCTGAATCATTTGATTGATGATACTTCACATTTGAGTATGATACCATGTAACCATTTCGGTCCGGATACCCTTTGTCAACTAGATAATACTTTCCTACGTAGAAAAATTGAACACAATGTCAGTTTTAACTCCTAAACCAAACATACATAAGTTGAAAAAGACATAGAAAATGGTGTGAATACCCTAAGGAGGGTGTGGGAAGTTCATGGCGGGAGTTGACAAGGCATGATCGAACACTCGGGCATCATGAGCACTACCTTCCCACCCAACTGAAATGAAGGTAAAGTACATATCGAAATCACACAACCATAACATTGAAGGATGTGAGTCCCTTGCGCCCTTTGTATAGGTATTGGTCGCGCTTTGGAATGCAAGCATTGATGTGGGTCCCATTGATGCAACCAAACGCACCCTACATAAAAAAACGAAATTGTGTGCATAAACCTTGCACTTACAAGCCAAATAAATAATGAAGAATAAGCATCAATACATTTCTAACAAGCAATAATAAAGATACTACCTTGAAAAAGGAGTAGCATGGTTCCGAATTTATCTTATTAGGAACCGAAGAAAATGAAGGATCTTGAGGCTGCAACAACTTACAAGTCGTACCATCAAACCCTCAGGAACATCCAGTGATGGCATCCAATACCTCATGAACAACCCTACTAATTGTGTCACAGAAATGTTGGAACCTCTCGCATACATCTCTATTGGACACTCCCAATGCTAGTGTGTAGATAAATATACCCACCTTCTCTATAATGGACATGTTGTGTGACTGACGCAACTCGTAATGCAATTCTAACTTATCACACAAATTCTCAAATAAATGTGGTTCCATCCTTAGGGCGTTTGTACATCTCACACCATTTTCATGGTGTGAAAGTTGCTTCATCCACATATACCCCATGAAGGAGGAATAATAACAAGATACCTTTTAAACAAACTTGAAGTAGTGGTATGACAACAAGTGTACGTTCCAATGCAAGAATAACAAAAAACCCTTCAACACCTTATTTCTCTTCTTTCTCCTATTTAGTGCAACATCAGAACTACCTTGACCAAGCATCAAAACAATTGAAGTCACAATAAGCATAAAAACCAAGTCATTAACAAAATAGAAAATAAAAACATCCAAATACATAACCCAACATAAACAATGTTATCAAATACAACGAATAACAAGTTCTAGGGCGTAAACCCTTAGAAAATCCAAAATATATCAATCCAATCACTTTAGGAAGTCCAACAAAATACAAAGAAACTATACAAACTAGGGCCTAAGTCCAACAAACTACAAAGCAATCATAAAGTCACTCTTTTGGGGCCTTTTTGGAATCAAGATTGAATTGCAACCACGATATTCTAGCAAAGTCACTCTTCAACCTCATGAACAACTCACGAGTGTCATCGTTCAACACCTCTTGCATGGCAATGCACCACAACTAGGATCCCTCAGAGAGACTCCCATTTTCCACCATTTGCTCTATAATTGGGATTGCATCATCCAAATCATGCACCTTCACCCCTTTCTTAGCTCCTGATGATCCCTCATCCTCACTTAACCATTGAAACAACTTATTATTAGTTTGACCGAACATCTCGAGGTGGCTATTGTAAAGGGATCATCAGGAGCTATGAAAGGGACGAAGGTGCATGATTTCCCCTTCCGTTTTCGTGGCAAAGTAAGGGATTGACTAGTTGCTAAGCCTTTTCCCTTTGGTTGGCTTCGATTGCCAATCATAGCTTCTTGTGCAGATTGCAGCACATCATCACAACTTCCATGTACATTTAAGCCACTCAAATCAATAATAGGTGGAGTATCTTGTGGAGTGCATCCAAAATCCGCCAATTCTTCTTCCAAGTCGTCTTCTTTATCATCCACATCTCCCATCGCATTTGACATTGCATTTGAATCCATGCTCGATGTGACACAATGCTTTGTTGTTGCTACAATGTCGCCAAAGACCGCGTCTCATAATTGACAAGTCTTAGGATCAACTCCTTCATGGCATAATTTCTTGTACTAGGGCTTCTCTTGCAAAATAAGACCGCACCAACATCAATTGAGACAAACTATGATTCATTAAAATCTATTTTATTCAGAATTTTTAAGTAACAAACCTTGCACTTTTTTCCCACCAACTATCTTCCGATGTAATGTGTCCCCGCTCAGCATCCCAACCACATCCAGTTTCTTGTTTCTCAAGTCATCCCAAGTTCTCCAAAATTTGTTGATATGCTTAAATTTGTTCCTTGCAACCTTAGGAGTCATGTCTATTCCCATTTTCCTTAAACTTCGTAGAGATATCGTTTCAATTAAATGTACGATTTGACCATGTTTTCTCAACATGTCACAACAAATCCGCAACATCTCAGATACCATATCATCAGTCTACATGAACGATACCTTTTTGCTCTTTGTGGTTTTGTCCACTTTCTAGCATTCAGATAAGTTTCAATTCAACGAACAAAACTTGTAGAAGTGGATTTGTCAAAAATATAGACAATCCAACCTCAAACATGAACTTAGATTCAACAAACAAGTCATATAAAAATGCACAACCCAAACAATCAGACTTGGAATAACAAGTACTGAAGTACAAGTTATGCAACAAAATTTAAAAAATTCAACCAAGTACACATTCAAGAGTATTATCGGTGCCATAATTGGGAAAAGAAATTAACAAACTCCTAATAACCTACAACACAGAACAAAAATCACAATTAACCTCATATTTTTGTAACGATCTAAAATTGCTACATTTTTTTGCTTCAATATGCAGTATAGTTTTATTAGCCGCTAAAAATTGCTACACAAATTTTTTTTAATCATTTCTTGCAAAAAGTGCTACAATATTACACGTTTAGGAGCTAGTACTCTGAGGGAGCATTTGATTATTAATGGAATTGACCAGTTGTACACTTGTTGGATCTCTCATGGTGAGAAAGAGCAAATCTCTTCCAGTATGAATTTACCGTCACTAACTAATGATTTTGGTGAAATTCTTTTTGAGGAAATGGCACAAGTTGTTGAGAAGAATTTCAGTCGTCAACCTGAGGAATATGAAAAATTGTTATGTGATGCTCGAGAACCTCTTAATTCATCTTGTACTAAGCTCACACGATTGTCTGCTGTGTTGAGGTTCTATAATCTAGAAGCTGCGCATGGATGGACAGATAAAAGTTTTACCGCCTTACTTAAGCTTCTTAAATAAATGCTCCGTGAAGATAGTATGCTTCCTGAGTCCACTTACTTAAGCTTCTTGTCATGAGTACGTATTGATAAGCTTTACAGAAGCTTCTGCAATCTGTACTCATTTTACTATGTGTTTTTTCCCTCTTGTAATTATGTGGCCAGTTTAAGGGTTTCATTTGTATTGTATAGTTCTGTATGTCTATCAATTGTACATCCAATCTAGACTTTATGCATTGTGTAATATACTCATTTTGACCTCTTGTGCAGAATGAAAAAAATGGGGCGTTTTGTTGGAAATCTGTTATTAGTACAAGCTTGTGCGGTTGAGCTTTGAGTTTATAGTGTTTAGTTTTGAAACATTTTGATGCTCTTATAGTTATCAATATGTTATATCCTTACAAGTAGCATTAATTCTTTAAACCGTCAACAAGAATTTGAAAACAGATTCTAATATGGTTTTAAGTTTGGAGGAAAAAAAAGACTCAACAACCAAACAAGTCGTTATTTTGTCAAGATAGTGATTATGAAAATAAAAACCTCTGAATTTGTTTGTGGATGGACTTGGAAGATAATATATGGTCTGAGGCCTTAGAAGCATCAACCAATGTCAACACATGTAGTAGATTATCCAGTTAGTCTATCTTTAGATTGAATTTTGAATTATTGTTTCTCATTGTAATTTATTTCATATATGTTCTTCAATCTACTAAGTTCCTTGATTTGTACAAATATAAATTGACTTAGCAAACTTGTAGGTGGAGCCGTTGGTGGTAATGACAGAGATGTCGGAGGTCACGATGGTGTTGATGGACAGGCGGCTATCCATGGATCGGGTATGGAGTTGGAGGGTAGTAGAGGTCCGGATGTACGAGTAGAGCCGGATTGCGGTGGAGCATCGGTGGGTCCCTCTATCCCACCGGCTAATGTTGTGGTTGGTGATTCAAGCGACAATGTCACTCCGATTGACACGGGAAAGGAGTTTGGAAAAGATTGGTGGGGCAAGACGGGTCTATCGGTACGTAATTTAATTCCTAAATTTATAAGATTTAGGTCTATTTATAGAATGTAGATACAATTGTATTGAATTATAATTTATTTATGTTGTGATTGAATATATAATTTAGTCACAAATATTGATGTAGTTTAGTTTTATAAGTGATTTGAAAACATAAAATCGTAATTTGAAAATAATGTATTGAAGAGATAACATATTTATGAAATTACGTTATGAACGAATTAATATCCATATTTATGAAACCATGGGAATGCAAAGTTGAATATCGAAATATAATAAAAGAAACAATTTGAGTAGGCGTTTCAGGAGAGATGCGCGTCTTTTTCTACCCCCGTCTCGATGCCGCCTCCTCAGCCGAAAAAGAAGAACACAAGATATGCGAGGTCGCAGGGCATATTAGCGGAGCAGCGTGCTCAGGTCGAGCCTCGGCCGAAGAAGGCTAAGACGGGGCCCATAGTAGATACATTGATTTCACAGCTGCAGCGCGAGGAGACATAGCAGCATATTGGGAATATGCAGACATGTCAGGATATAGCGTCATCCGCTCCTATGGATGTCGATATGACGCCGCAGACAGATCAGATTCCTGCGACTGATGTTGTTGACCCTTTAGATGAGCAGACGCTTACCCCTCCGCGTGTTTAACAGTCTCCATTGGGCACAGTTGAGGATATTACGAGGGATGTTGATACGACCCCTCGGGTTGAGCAGACCGACGATGCTGTCCCTGAGAGGGACCCTGCATTGATAGAGTCGGCTGGTTTAGATACTGATATGCATGATGATGAGGAGATATTGAGGGACATTGATTTTACTGTGCCATCTCCCCGCGCTACCGATAGTGCAGCTACTCCTCGCGCTACCGGTAATCCAACACCGCCGCCGCCATCTGATCCGAGGACGGACCCCGTTCATGTGGTCCAGCACGTACCGCCCCTATCTTTAGATTGAATTTTGAATTATTGTTTCTCATTGTAATTTATTTCATATATGTTCTTCAATCTACTAAGTTCCTTGATTTGTACAAATATAAATTGACTTAGCAAACTTGTAGGTGGAGCCGTTGGTGGTAATGACAGAGATGTCGGAGGTCACGATGGTGTTGATGGACAGGCGGCTATCCATGGATCGGGTATGGAGTTGGAGGGTAGTAGAGGTCCGGATGTACGAGTAGAGCCGGATTGCGGTGGAGCATCGGTGGGTCCCTCTATCCCACCGGCTAATGTTGTGGTTGGTGATTCAAGCGACAATGTCACTCCGATTGACACGGGAAAGGAGTTTGGAAAAGATTGGTGGGGCAAGACGGGTCTATCGGTACGTAATTTAATTCCTAAATTTATAAGATTTAGGTCTATTTATAGAATGTAGATACAATTGTATTGAATTATAATTTATTTATGTTGTGATTGAATATATAATTTAGTCACAAATATTGATGTAGTTTAGTTTTATAAGTGATTTGAAAACATAAAATCGTAATTTGAAAATAATGTATTGAAGAGATAACATATTTATGAAATTACGTTATGAACGAATTAATATCCATATTTATGAAACCATGGGAATGCAAAGTTGAATATCGAAATATAATAAAAGAAACAATTTGAGTAGGCGTTTCAGGAGAGATGCGCGTCTTTTTCTACCCCCGTCTCGATGCCGCCTCCTCAGCCGAAAAAGAAGAACACAAGATATGCGAGGTCGCAGGGCATATTAGCGGAGCAGCGTGCTCAGGTCGAGCCTCGGCCGAAGAAGGCTAAGACGGGGCCCATAGTAGATACATTGATTTCACAGCTGCAGCGCGAGGAGACATAGCAGCATATTGGGAATATGCAGACATGTCAGGATATAGCGTCATCCGCTCCTATGGATGTCGATATGACGCCGCAGACAGATCAGATTCCTGCGACTGATGTTGTTGACCCTTTAGATGAGCAGACGCTTACCCCTCCGCGTGTTTAACAGTCTCCATTGGGCACAGTTGAGGATATTACGAGGGATGTTGATACGACCCCTCGGGTTGAGCAGACCGACGATGCTGTCCCTGAGAGGGACCCTGCATTGATAGAGTCGGCTGGTTTAGATACTGATATGCATGATGATGAGGAGATATTGAGGGACATTGATTTTACTGTGCCATCTCCCCGCGCTACCGATAGTGCAGCTACTCCTCGCGCTACCGGTAATCCAACACCGCCGCCGCCATCTGATCCGAGGACGGACCCCGTTCATGTGGTCCAGCACGTACCGCCCCTAGTAGAGGAGGTTCCGGCCGCTCCTGCTCCGGATGACGAGATGTGGCAGCCTGGAGGGCCGCGAGTACCAGACCTCCTTCGGTCGTACCCGACTCATGTAGCAGAGTCGATATGGAGGTGGACACTTGCGTCGCTGGAGGGCCGGGAGGGCGTCGTTATAGAGGATAGTTTGGTAAGTGTCTTTTATATCGTTTTATTTTAGGTTAATATTTCATATGATTGAATAGCGTTATTGAGAATTTGAATTTTCTGTTTCAGTGCGCAATGTCATTAGGGCTCACTCACGACCGGTAGAGTGGACGGCTATTGAGCCGCATATGATTGAGGAGCCGAGTACGTGGTGGAGTATTGTACAGCAGACCGGTCTGGGACGGCTAGCGACCTTGACATACAGAGGATCGGATCACGCGATCGTTACAGCTTTTGTGGAGCGTTGGCATCCGGAGACCAACAACTTCCACTTCCCATGGGGCGAGATCACGATCACCCTCCACGATGTCCATCGGATATTGGGGATACAGATTGATGGAGACACTGTGGTGAGACAGATTGAGAGGGTCGGGGATTTCCAGACTCGTGTGATGGAGATATTAGGGCTCACTCCTCAACAGTACCGCAAATATAAGACCTCCATACCGAGTAAGGATCTCCAGGCTATCATACTTCAGATGATTGCGGATAGGCGAGACCCACAGCACATAGCGTCTACGTACTTGCTGTGGTTGCTTAGCCAGACTTTGTTCTGTGACAAGAGCACCAACAAGGCGAGGACGATATATTTACAGTGTTTGATGGATCATGGTGTTACCAGTAGATTCGCATGGGGTGCTGTGGCATTGGCGTGCTTATACCGCCATTTGGGCATTGCATCTCGCCAGGGGTCAGCGGGATTGGGAGGATGCATGCTCATTCTAAAGGTATAATAGTATTCTGATTTTTTTGGTTGATGAACAATTTTCGTTAATTAGGTACTCATTTTAATTTAATTTTATAGGCTTGGATATGGCAGTGCTTTAGACATTTTCGTGGGCATTTAGTGTTGAATGTCAACGCTCTGATGGATGACCGAGCGGGTGCCCGAGATAGGAATGACCACCGATCAGGGCCGAAGAAGCCGCAACACTTGGAGGATATTCGAAGGTTTATGGACAAGATTCTTGCTGATGAGGTAAAAGTGTTAATAGTTTGACATATTGATTCCTATTGAGTTGTAATGCAAATTATTTTTCCCGTGGACTTGTAGGTTTGTTGGATGCCTTGGAACCGAGACCTGGATTTTGAGACGGAATATCGGATTTCTAGGTATCGAGGAGTTCTGCATTGCTTCAATATTTATGAGCCATACCAGCCCGAGAGGTGTCTGCGCCAGTACTATCGTGTGCAGACGACTCCCCCAGATCCGATTGAGCCGCGTGTTGTCTCGCGTACAAGGGAGATGAACACCTACAGTCTTGTGTTCCGGAACCAAGACTTGTATTGGAATGAGCGGTATGACCACCTAATTGACCTCGAGCAGCATGTCGTGGCTCGGTATCCTTGGCAGGCGGACCCTGCGTATCTTGACTGGTTCGACGGGGCGACACATCCATATATAGATCCTAGATCAGACCGTCAGAACCGTCCTTGGGACCCCGTTGCCCATCCTGCAGTTATGGTGGACGTTACTGTGGTATGTTAATTTGTAATACAAAGTTTTGTATGCAATTATATTCGTTTGTACTGGTGTTGTATTTAATGAGTTAAATAAATTGTGCAGCGGGCGCAACAGGCAGTTGGATACGCACTAGAGGCTTTACAGGGAATGGCGACGGATCATGTGGCTAGGGCGTATTTGGAGGAGATGTTGAGCATTTTAGCGGATGGTGTTCCTCCCCTACCTCCACCTGTGAGTAGGCCGTTTAGGGATTCTCAGTATTGTCCCGGAGAAGGCAGCGGACTTCGTCGTGCTGGGGAGGGTAGTAGTACAGGGGGTGCTAGAGGTGAAAGCACCAGGGCTAGGGATGGTGATGGAGGTGACGGCAACGAGGCTAGGAATGATGTTGGAGCTGAGGACACCGGGGCTAGGGATGGTGATGGAGGTGACGGCACGGGGGACGGGGAGTTGTAGTTTAGTTAGGATTGAAGTATTTTTTGCATATGCCATTATCTTCATGCTTCTTGTACTCATGTATGCATTAGATTGTGGTATTATATGGCATTATTATGATTTGACAAAATTGGATGTTGTTTTTGTATGAAGCATATCTGGTTTTTGAGCGGAAAAGATACTCATGGTGGCCTTGAGTAGTAAAATATTGTTTCAGATTTTTAGTAGGACATTTTCTCTATTTGAGTTTATTGATCCCTTGTATCACATCAATGCAATGTTTAGTCTCTGTCCTCTGTTGTATGCTTCATTTCATTATTTAATGTACTGCTTTAAACATCATCTCTAAACAAATATTGAAAGGTTACAGACTGCAAAATCATTGAAGGGTTTGTTACTGAATTGTTGGTTGCTGGTTGCTGGGAATAGGCCATAAACTAGACAGTTGGTTGCTGAATTGCTGGTTACAGAATGCAAATATTGAAGATGTGGTAATTGCTGGTTGCTGAATTCACCAAAAAGGTTCAAGTTGATTGGTTGCTGGTTGTTGGATCTGGGAATAGGCCACAAACTGTTGTTAATTGCTAATTGCCAGGTTAAGACTTAGGTCCATTTAGCTATAATTTTCACCCTTCTGAATTAATATTGAAATAAACTCATATTGATCTTCTTTATGCAGAACTTTGTGGATCTTACAGGGAATATGGCAATAAGTGGTTGTCTAAGTGAATTTGTTGAGGTTCATCTTGTTGTGGCAGGAAATATGATTATTGGCAACTCTACCTACTGTGAGTGTGGTTTGGCTGGTTTGAAAACTCAACTTATGAACCTGATTTAGGATACACTGGAATGCATATCACCATATTTTTTCAGTTGTGTATGAAGACAAAGCATGCAAGCTATGAATATTATGATTAATCTTGAAGCTTTAAATATATAGGAAATTTCTCTTTGATGATACGAAGGATGGATTTTTCTAGTCAGTGCTTTCAATTATTCACTAAATTCTAATTGTGAAAAAAATAGGTGGAGTACTTTGACCATTTGTCTGGTCAAATGGTACCTGGTTTTGCTGAAGCTCCAAAGGAGGCACTTCCTCATGATTGTCTGCTGTGACTAGGCATTTGATCTTTTATGCAAGTGTTTTTTCATTTAGGTTGCAGATATGGTATATTACTACATCTCTGAATACAAGAACTGTTGTTATGGATACTGGTGTTGCTAAGGCTGGAATCACAACATCTCTAAATGCAAGAAATGTTGTTATGGATACTGATCTTGAGTTGGCTAGGCATGTTGTTTTTATGTTCACCAAAATCAGGAATCACATGAACTTGGATTCACTCCTATAAAATAGCTGGGTAGGCTTCCTCTGAAACTGAAAGTGAAGTTTCAGCTTATGTAAACAATTGGTGGAATGACTAATAGATTTACATGGTTTACATGGTTTCCTCTAGATTGATGCAGGTAAAGTTACTCTCTTCGTTTTTCTTTATATATTTACATGGTTTTCTGAATTGCATTTTTCTACAGATGATTATGGGTCATCTTAAATTATTCTGAATTTCTTGAATGCTAAAGAAGTCAGAAATTCTGAATTGCATTATGCTGATGTGGTTAGACCATAGGTACATTGGTGTCAGCATAGTGTCTGCATACCTGTCACATTATTTCTCTGAAGTAACAGATTATAGTTTCACTGCTGACATGGATACTGAACTTGACAATGTCTCTGTTGGCATGCCTGAATGGAAAGGGCTACTGAAGGATTATTGGACTAGATTCAACTCTTATTGTCTTCATGCTGGTAAAGTTCATAGACATCAGGTGGAGAAGATGTTGGACAGAACTTTTGGGGATTCCATCTTCTCCACCCTTCCTGGTGACAACCGGACTTTGTCCTAGTTGTTTGGAAGGAACCCTGGTATTTAAAGTAAGCAAAATTGGAGTTGGTTATTTCATTGGTTGTGATCAACACCCTGAATGCAAGTGAGTCCTCGACATTAATTATTAGTATCTCCTATCTGAATTGAGGTGAGTCAATTGCTCATGTTATAGTCATTTGTTCATTTTCTTATAAAACTACTTTGATTGGTGGCTGGTGCTGCTAAGAGATCTTGCAAGTCATGAACAATGAACTATAATGTTGCTACAGACCCACAAGTACAGTGACTCTTTATTTCAGAGTGGATGAGCTTAATGCACGCCCATCAGCAGTTGTAGCTGGTAGAAAGTTTCTTGCTCAGACTTCACTGAGATTGTTGCCAATATCTCCCGGTTACACCATTCAAATGTTTCCGAGCTTGTCGGATACTGCTCAGAGCTGGACAACACTTGCTAATTTATGAGTTTCACAAGAATGGATCATTGTATTACTTTCTACATCATCCTGATGAATACAACAAGCCATTGACATGGAACACTTGGGTCAAGATTGCCCTTGGAAGTGCTCGTGCACTAGATTAAGTACTTGCTATTGTGTTTCTCTGTCCAAGACATTTACTGCATTGCATACAAAATGATCCTTTTGAATCTAAGTAACTTGTAAGAGGAATGCTCACGTTTTAGAGATCCTTGGCAGGTATTTGCATGATGTTTGCTCCCCTTCATTTGTTCACAAGAATTTCAAATCAGAAAACATATTGCTTGATGGATAATGTATGCAATTGTTCAGTGCGTTACGGAGTCTTGATCTTTTTCCTTTGTTATTTAATCTTTTTAGGCAAAAGCCATGGCTGGTGATCATGTAGTGAGATCCATGCTCGAAAATATGACACAGTGTGCAAGAAGATAAAACATAAAAGGATTTATGTTGTGTACTGGTTCACTATATGCATAAGCAAATATCATGGTTTCACTTAACTCATTGAACCAAACTGAAAATGAGGAGTGATGTTGCTAACGGGAGGACAATAACATACCGCTTCATGACGGATAAAAACAAATGGAAGTTCACTATATTAGTAAGGCCAATAACATAAACATACTAGTCTTGATAAGACGTAAAAACAGGTTGAATCAACAATATTGTAAAAGAACATAAACACCCTAAAACTAAAAACGAGCTATTCAATTATAATTGGATTTGTCTCGCTAGCAACTTCATCTTCGTTCTCCACAGGCTCCCTCCTCACTAAGCGAAAATCAGGTTCAATCGGATTGTCGTTCATCTCCTCATCAAAAATTCGTTCTAGCGTCGGGAAAAAACCTAAGCGCCCAAGATGCCTGCCAACCTTCTTGTTCCCAATTTCCTTGCTTTGCATGAGTTCGCGCATAAATAGGCAAATCTCTTGCAAATCCCTCGAATGCTCCCTTGAAACCATGGCTCATGTGTTCTTGAATGCCTAAGTGTGTTAATTAATGAAGATTTTATTATGAAGTTACTTTGAACTGCTTCAACGTATAAATAGAAGGTGAGTTCAACATTGGCGCCATATTTTCCCACCATATAATGTTTTCCAAAATAAATCGTGCAGATTGTGTGGAATCTCGCAACTTCCATATCTTGCATAATCCGATATGGATGGAGATATGGCAGCGTTGGCGGTTTATTCTCTTCTGGATTTAAGCGCTTCATGAAGCGCAACATCACGCTTCATAAACCGTTACGCCGCATGAAGCGTCCCATTTCTATTGGCCCAGATTGGTCCCACATGGGTTTATAGTGTTTTGCCGATCATGTTTGCATAAAGTAGCGCATCATGAAGCGCAATGCTTCATGACGCGACAAAATGGGGGTTAATGGTTTAGGGTTTAGGGTTTAGGGTTTTAGGATTTAGGTTTTAGGATTTAGGGTTTAGGGTTTAGAGTTTATGCAAATTAGGATTAGGGTTAGTGTGAACTTTTGATTGTGAACTTCAAATTAGGATTGGGATTATTAGTTAGGGTTAACAAATGTTACTTTTGATTGTGAACTTTTGTAGTTATTTTGGCGCCATATATACAATATGTTGTATATATGGATATGGTTACTTTGAGGTTTTAATCTTCCCTTGCAAATTAGGTTAGCGAGTATTAGTTATTGTATGAATTAGGCTTACTTGTTAGTTATTAGGTGTATGGTTATGTTGTATATATGTGAGGATTAATATGTTAAATGGATGATGCTTGTGACCCTACCCTACCCTAAACCATATACCCTACCCTAACTATACCTAACACTACCCTTACTAAACCCTAAACCTAAACCCTAACCCAACCCTAACTATACCTAACACTACCCTTACTATACTCTAACCCTACCCTACCCTTACTAAACCCTAACCTTACACTAACTATACCCAAACCCTACCATAAGCTAAACCCTAAACCATATACCCTAAACCATTACTATACCCTAAACCCTACCCTACATATATCATAAGCCTACCCTAAAACCCTACCTTAAAACACTAACCCCTTACTATACCCTAACCATACCCTAACTATACTCTAGCACTACCCTTACCCTAACCCTACCATACCCTTACTTTCCATAACCCTACCCTAACTATACCCTAAACCCTAAACCATTATTATACCCTAAATCCTACCCTAAATATAAAAGCCTACCATAAAACCCTACCTTAAAACACTAACCCCTTACTATACCCTAACCATACACTAACTATACCCTAACCATACCCTAAACCCTAAACCCTAAACCCTAAACCTTAAACATTAAACGTAACCTTACCAAAAATTATTGTACTAACCCATATAAAATGAAATTTGAAGAACCGATACCTTTTTTTTCCAATTTAATTTGATCCCGGTTCGATTATATAAAAGGTTTAACAGAAATACGAAGGGTTCACATATTCAAATATACATAAAATGATATATTATATATCCATAAAATTATTTAACTTACAATATGTTAGGAACCGATTATAATTTTATTTTTCGAACCCTAAAAATAGGTGAACCGGAATGTTTATTATAAATCCCGACCAAACCTAGTCGAAAATCCATTAGTTCAAATCAAAATCCTTGTCTATATACATTGATAGCCAATGCGGCACACTTGGTCCAAGTACACGCGTTTGAGGATATAGTCTACGGTTCGAAACGGGGGACGAGCGAAAGCCACCCTTTTTTCTCATGGATTTTTGCGCATCATGATGCGTACAATTGCGCATCATGAAGCGTAATGCTGAGCTTCATGAAGCGTCTATTTGCGCGTCATGATTTGTGAACTTGTGAAATTCTCAATTGAATGTTTTTTCGAAGCTATAGCTATTCACTACACGTTATTGAAACTTGTTTAACTTTAGTTCCAAGTAAAAATAAGTGTATACAATGCATAACATCAAAACATTCATAACAATATGTATCCAACATTAATAACTCTAACATCCTACATTTGGGCTTAAACCATTAGAAACACGAAATTTGCGCCATGTTTCCATCCGTTGTGTAAACGGATGGTCCCACCCCTTCACACTAGGGTCATGATTCCTTGTCCAATCCATCGGAGGAGGAGGAAGCGGCGCGTCATCCTTCAACCACACCTACAAAAAACAATATCTAACCATAAATATCAACAATTACACTTCAAATAAACATAATTAAGTCATCATTAATTATACTTACTGGTATAAAGTGGTTTCTTTGTCCCACAAGAGCTATGGCATAAATCTTTGTCGGAGGGCCCCCTACACCCATGATAGGTAAGCATGTGTGTGATCTATTCCACGACAACATCACAAGAGCAACCTGGTGTAATGTGGCAAATATCAAACCACCAATGGGCATCTCGAGCCAATGATGTCGCATGCACGGGCTGTCCACATACGAAATACTCTGCAAAAGCTCATCGATAGTTGGCCTGTTCCCTAAACGCTCATATATGACTCTGTTCCGCCTCAATTCAGCAGATAGATCCTTTCGAACTCTATGGTATTGTCCCTCTCCATATCCCAATACCTCTGCAAAGGATCTATAACCACAATGACCATCCGCCGCTACATCCCTAGCTCTCACAATGTAAGGAAACATGAAAGGGTTAACATTTTCAACACCAAAGTTCACCCCCAACCACACCACTTCTTTATTTTTAACTTGTGGATTCGTATCTACCATAATTTTCTTTTTGGCCTTGTTGGTTGAGTCCTTTGGCCTCCCACACTTCTTTGCCGCCGACGGGATTTCTTTATTGCTCTCCTTTTCCTTCTCTTCTCTCTCCTTCAAATCATTGTCTTTCTTCTCTTGCTCATACTCACTCATCCTATGCTCAAGAAGAGTACTACTCCTCTTGGTTGAGCCCTTGATAGACCCCTTTTGCCTTCCCTTTCGCCATGAAACAAGCATTGAATGTATCGGCTCAAGCAACAAAGAATCTTGGGGTATGACCATGTCTACAAATGACTCAGATATACCGTGCACCTGATCCTTTGACAATTCTCCTCTCTTATACATCTCAATCATCAACTCCATTCTAACTTGGTCAATTGAGAGGGATACATTGTCTTTTATGGGCATGCGTTGTGGATCGATGCCCTCCCATACCACTTGATGCCAAAACGAGTGTATCTCACTTGGCATTATGGGATGCTTGTTGACGATGGAATGAGCAATCCTATGAGGACAAGGAAGACCCATGCGCTCTCTCCACCAATAATCATCACACTTAGTCTCCATCTTTCCCTCAATCATCTTTTTGTGTAGGCTGTAGAACATATTCAACAACATCTTAATGCAGTGTGTTGACACTCTATAAAATAGACGAAAAAATATCGCCCTCACTTCCTTAGGGACACCCTCCAACTCAGTTGGTAGCTTCGTGCGTGCCATCTCAAGATCTCCCCGCAAACCACCAACTTGGGACACAATCTGATGGTGAATCCTTCCAATCATCGTGTTAAAGCCTCCTCGAGAACTGTCAAGTATCTTCTTAAGCACATGGTGCATGCCCTCCACCCTGTAATAAACATAATCTCACTTATTTTTCTTAAATATAAATTAATAAATCAAGGTACATATATAGGCCTAAACTTACCGATTTGTTGTTCTCGTCTGAAAGTGAAGACAATGCTCCGTCCATGCTCTTACTATCAACTACTTGTAAGGCCCAAGCCATGACTTCTCAACATATGGCATGAGCCCTGGCCAACACACTTTCACTTTGAGAAACCTCTCCTCATATTTTGCCTCAATTGATGACATAAATATGCCCCAACACCTATGGGCAAATCTTTCTGCAGCCTTGAGGTCTTTTAGAATACAAAGAGCATACGCTTTAATGTTCATCTTCACGTGCACCCAACACAGGAGATGTTTTACTTTGTCCCCAAATACAACGTCCTTTGCATTCATGATCGCCTTCTCTCGATCTGTAACAATCGCATTTGGCATTGTCCCCAATTCTGCAAACAAACGCTTCAACTGTTTCAACACCCATGTATAACTCTCGGTGTCTTCCTTAGAGATAAATGCAAAACCGATGTTGAATGATTTGTTAGTGCGCGTGAATCCAACCATCTCTAGTAATGCCATGTCGTACCTGTCCAAGTATGACATGTTAATACAATTGTGAAAACAAAACAAAAGGATTAAATAACATATCCAAAGTTTAGAAAAGTGTACCTATTTGTCTTATATGTGCTGTCCATAATGACAACATATGGAAACAATCTCAGTAGATGCAACGAGATCGGGTGGACGAAGAACAAGATCTCTATATGATTTGAACTATCCATCCTCTTCGGAAAGAAACGATATTCGTTTCGTTGCAAGAAATGTAGAGCATATTGGGTTACCGTCATACTTCCACGGTCCTCGATTAGAAACTTTGCCCTCATATTTGAAACTTGTTTCGTCGATGTCACATTACCAAGATATAGCGCCCTCAATTCCTCAACTATTCTCCTTGGAGGCACATATATGTAGCTCAAATTCCTAACCAATTCCTTCTGAGCTTCTGTCATTCGTCCCATAAATGAATAACCAAGTAAACTACTTGGGAGGTCATGGTTGTGAATTTCGCGCCCAACAGTTAATGCCCATTTTCCCGTTGACTTGCTTCGAACCCCAACCAACTCAAACTTACAGTTGCACTTGCTCTGAAGTGTCCGTACACTTGGTGGTCTAACAATTGGGAGTACTTCACCCTTCTTTCCAGATCTATATTTGCCATGCCTATGACATGCAAGCCTGACCATTGTTTGGTTTGATGTTTTTATTGTCAACATCATCATTCTTTCACGATCGACCTGCCTAGCCCAATTTAGCATGTCTTCTCTATTATCCCACATAGTATAATTCTCAAAATCAACAGAAAAATCCTTCCTAGGTACCTACGTATATAATATCACAACTTATCTTAATACATCGAACATGTATACTATGCAATAATAATAACACATTATAAATTTCAATAATTTTTTAACACAACAATCGAAATCATGTATTATATTAAAAATATATTACTACTTTAACCAAATCGTAAATTACCTCTGATTCGACCATCTCGTTTTCAGACTCAACTTCCCCTTCTTCTTCAACACTCATTGATGACTCTGACTCTTCTTCCCAGGAGTGCGATTCGTCTTCGGCTTCATACGATGAATCCGAAAATTCCGTTTCGGATGACATTGTTCAATATCAAGTTTGTTAATCAAAAAAAATTAGGTTTGGTGGATAGAAAAATTCTCGCTTTACGTGATTGATTATCGTCGACCGAATTAGGTTTGTTTTTCGTGTGCGACTGAATAAAGGATCGCGCGGTTTAACCGCCGCTAACCCTACGCATCATGAAGCGCCGCGCTTCATGACGCGTAGGGTTTGTGGATATCCGACCATTTGCCCTTTCACCGCTGCGCTTCATGAAGCGCTGCGCTCCATGAAGCGCAGCTTTCCTTGTGCGCCAGGATAAAAATTCATGTGCACAAGGCATTAGCCTAAAATATTTGATAGATATATTGAAATATCTAATAATCTCTAAATTTACGTACATGAAAAGTAATAAAATATAAAGAATATAATATTTGATTAAAAAAGTAAACATTCTACGAGCAATAAATTACACATATTAAAATTTATAGTATATTTTAATTTAATAATATCCTATTTTTAATATCTATAAATACCGAATCGTAGTCGTACATGGTATGACAAGTAAAACTAGTTTATATAAAATTATTAGAATAGTAATATTTTTGAATCAAATTTTTATTAAAAATAAGTTGTAGTGGTTAGTGGTGGAAGTGGATAGGTGTTTTCGACAAAATTTATCAAAGTTAACCTTTTTCACATGATGACAAGTGGCGCAAATTTTTATACCTACTTAATTTCCATTTTATAATTGTACTAAGTAGATAACCGTGTCGAACGGAACCTAAATGTTTGTTTTGGTTGAATTAAAGCCTTGACGGATTTTGTACACATATAATATAACAAGGTCTATCATAATCTATTTAATGATCATATATTAGTTGTTTTTCTTCTTTTGAGGTCGTATCATCATATTAGCTGTTTTTTTTTTTTTGATCGGAAACGGGAAAATCCCAAATACTATTAAGGCCTAGTAGAGTTCACGAGACGCGGGGTGGCCCTACCCGCGACATCATCATACAAAATTTTGAGAACATCCGGAGGAGTCTCATACAAAATATGAAAACCGATAGGAAAAGCAAAAGCTAACTTAGTGAGGGAGTCCACGACCATGTTCGCTTCCCTAAAGACGTGAATGAGTCGGGCGTCGCCGGCCTAACTAAGAGATCTCTGACATCTAGAAATCAGAGTAAAGAGAGGGTGGGAGGGGCTGACTGTTTTGCAGATAAGATCAACCGCAAGCTTCGAGTCCGACTCCACAATGAATTTCTGATAGCCTCGGGAGCAAGCAAGATCGATGCCATTAGCAATTCCCCATAATTCAGCCATAGGAACCGTACACTGACCTATGTTGTGCACGAAACCTCCAACCCACCTACCGTCGGAGTCACGGAGCACCCCAGCCGCAGTGGCGCCCCCATCTTCATTAACCGAGCCGTCAGTGTTGATTTTAATGGTGTCCATCGGGGGCCTTTGCCACACTACCAACTCCTCCTCAGATCTTCGAGGACACTTGTTGATCGTCAAGTTAGAAAACGCCTTCTTGTACTCGGCCACTCTCTCTTTCACGAAACCAGCAGCGTTGCAAACTCTACTCCGGTTGTTGAAGACCTTCTCGTTCCGCCACTTCCACGTCCACCAGAGACTTGTCGCAAAAAGCTCTGGCCAGTCCAGCTTGTTCCCAATCTTCACCTTGGACATGATGTTGCTACGAAACCAACCTGCAAATTGGAGATTGAAAAAATCAGGACCCACGCTTCTTGGAAGAATAGAGTTCCAAAGAGACCACACTTCCCTGTAGTCACGGAAAAGATGCAGCAAGGTCTCAGCCGATCTGCAGCAGATTGTGCAACGGTCCGACGCAGCCAGGTGTCGCCTCTGCCTTTCGTGATTAGTGAGGATCGCTCCTCTAGCCACTAGCCAAACAAAAACCCGAATCCGCTCGGGAACATTCAGCTTCCAAATTGTACGGTACATATCTCTGTCATTACCACTAACCAAACCTCGTTGCGCGGCGATGTCGTAAGCTGTGCTGATGGTGTAATCCCCGTTCGAAGCTGGCAACCAAGATAAAGCGTCCTTCTCATCATCAGCGAGGTGAATGGCTGAAATCTTGAGCAGGACACCAGCTGGAAGCACATCAGCCAACTCATCCCAATGCCAGCCCATGCCAGGAGTCCAAAAGTGTCGAACTTTCAGCTGCAACTCGTCCTCGCTGACCTCCAACGTGGCTTCATCCAACAGCCGGATGCCATTGATCCAAACATCAAGCCAAAACCTTACAGTTCTGCCGTCACCCACATTCCACTTCGCCCCTGTCGCAATAACAGAGTGGATGCTCGTGTAAATCCCTTGCCAAACCGCCGACGAGTTCGCGACCAAAGCCCCAGACTCGCGAACATACTTGGCACGGAGAATCGAAGACCAAACGCTGCCCTGACTTGAAAGGAATCTCCAACCGAGTTTGCCCACCGTTGCGAGGTTGAGATTATGCATCGATTTGAGGCCTAACCCCCCATCCAACATTGGCTTGCACAAGTCGTCCCAACCCACCAAGTGAATTCGCTTCCTGCTGCTGTCATCATTCCAGATAAAGTTGCGCATGAGACAGTCCATCTGGTCACAGGTCTCCTTCGGTAGAATCACCGTCGCCATCGAGTAAGTCGGGATAGCGGAAAGAACCGACTTCACTAACGTAATTCGGCCGGCAAGACTCAATAACTTACCCTTCCATGAAGCAAGTCTGTTACTCATCTTATCAATAACGTGGCCAAAAGTATTTTTGTCAACTTTCTTGTGGAGCACAGGCATTCCTAAGTAACTCCCCAAATCGGTGGTCACTTCAAAGCCACACTCCTCACGCAAATCCGACACCACATTGCTATGAGTGTTTCTAGAAACAAAGAGTTTCGATTTAGAGACATTCACCTTCTGACCAGAGGCATCACAAAACGCTTTCAAAGTCCTGTTGATGAGCTGGAGTTGGCTCACCGAGGCCTCCGCCATTAGCACGACGTCATCGGCGAAGAGAACATGAGATAGCTCAGCCCCCCTCCTAGAAATACGAATCGGTTTCCAATTGCCACTTTCAACCTCCATCTGAATCATCTGACTCAATCTCTCCATACAGAGGACAAAAAGGTAAGGGAAGATCGGATCTCCTTGCCTAATTCCCCTAGAAGGCGAGAAGCTATCAGTCATCTCTCCATTCCATAACAGCCTCATCGAAGTTGAGCTGATACATTCCTTGATCCAAGAAGTCCACATCCCAGGAAACCCAGCATCCAGGAGTGTGTCGAGGACGAAGTCCCATTGGAGCCTATCGTAGGCTTTCTCCAAATCAATCTTGAGGACCATCCATCCCTTTCTTCCCTGCTTCTTTTTCATCGAGTGAACCAGCTCCTGAACAATAACGATGTTGTCGGTTATGTATCTGCCCGGAAGAAAGCTCCCTTGCATAGGACCAATGATTTCAGATAAGATCGGCCGCATTCTGTTAACCATGATCTTGGTAATAAGCTTATAAATCACGTTGCACAGACTAATAGGGCGGAAGTGACTAATCTTTTCCGGGCTGGCGATTTTGGCGAGCAGCACGATAAGAGTTTCGTTAACTCTTGTAGGCAGAACACCAGATCGAAAGAAGTCCTTGATGAAGCCCTTAATCGAGTCTCCAACACGCCCCCAATTCTTTTGGAAGAAAACGGGTTGATAACCATCGACGCCCGGAGCTTTGTAGCAACCCATCTGTTTCATACCTTCCCATATCTCCAAGTCATTGACGTCAGCAATCAACCTGCTCCAGTGATGTTGCTCCATGTTACGGAACAGCCCCTGCGGAATAGAAGCCCGGTTAACCAAACCATCCCCATGCGAATAGAGCTGCTTGAAGTAGTTAACGGCGAGCGTCTCTACAGCTTTTGGTTCGACAAGCCACTCATCATCATCGTTAAGCAGGGCCTCAACTTTGTTCCTTTTCCTCCTGACAATAGTGGAGACATGAAAGAACGAGGTGTTACGATCCCCCGAGAGAAGCCACGACTCTCTAGACTTTTGGAACCAGAGAAGTTCCTCTTGCTCGAGCACCTGGTCAAACTCCTGCAAGAGTTGATTCTGCTCTAAGATAAGCTGCTGCGAACAACCATATCTGCACTTTCTGTCATTGCTGTTAATACGGCGCAGGAGCAGCTTCTTACGATTATGGATATTACCAAAGACCTCTTTATTCCACTTAATCAGGGCATGCTTAAGTTGATCAAGGGCATCCGGGGTCCTTCTCTGACTGTCCTAATTATCACTCAAAACCTGATTGAAAGAAGCATGAGTCATCCACGCAGCTTCGAAACGGAACGGTCGACGCGCCTTGTTACCAGTTTTGGGTGGATCAAATTTAACCAGAAGAGGAGCATGATCCGAGCTGAGTTTCGGGAGGTGGAAAACAGAGGCGTTAGGCCAATCAGTACGGCCAGCAGCATTGACAAAGAATCGGTCCAAGCGCCTGGCTTTGTAAGTAGACGGAGAAGAACCCGCCGTCCAAGTGAAAGTAGCCCCAGAAAAACCCATGTCAATGAGACCCGACTTCTCCACACATTCAGTAAACTTATCAGAGTCTTCAGAAAGATCATGGACTGTTCCAGTACTCTCCCAATCATTCAGAACACAATTGAAGTCTCCGCCCACGAAGCAAGGCCCTTGAATTGAGAGAAGTAACGCCTGCAAGTCCACCCAAAAAACTTTACGGTCAGTTTCATTAGGTGGGGCGTACACAACAATCAAATTGAAAATTTTACAAGATAATTTGATAGAAGCATGAATAAATCGATCGTAATCTTTGATGATGGACACATTGACTCTATCGCCATTCCATAACATCCATAAGCCACCAGCAAAACCACGAGCCTCAACTCTGAACGTATTTCTGAACTTGAGCTTGTTACAGACATAATCGGCCCGGATACCCGAGATTTTAGGCTCAATTAAAACCAACAAATCCACGGAGTGAGTCCTGACCATGTACTTAACGGCCCGACGAAAACCATTGCTACCGGCGCCCCGACAATTCCAAGTTAGGCAATTCATGGAGAAAAACTTATCGGGGAGAGACGACTTAATTAGATTGAGCCAAACTGGCACTCTGCTCGGTCGTGCCATCTTCCATCACATCTTGCATTCTATGCTCAGCCACCGATCGAGACTCCTCCATATCTGCGTTTTGGATTTGGCTACGCAAATCAGCAATAGTGTTGTTGTCTTCCGTCAGCCGATCGACCTGTAAACCCTCACTCGCCGATTGCACATCAGGAGCTGCAGGTTGAGAAACAATCGTGGCCTGCTGCACCGAGGCTTGGGCTTCAACCGGTGGACTGGTCACACCTTTTTGCAAGTACTTAGAAGGGTCGAAAGTGACAGGATTGTTGGGTGGTTTGCTAATGGGCTCAATTGAACTCCTGGGCCTCTTGACAGGCCCACTAGTCTTATCGGTGGTGGATTTAGAGGAATTCCCTGCTGATTTCCCTTTGTTTCTTCTTTTGGGCATTCTTTTAATTGTCTGTTGAGGGTTGCCCGTGGAGTGTTCCTCGAATAAAGATTTGGCCTTGGCTGTTGTGATAGCCGCCTGCATCAGTTTTTCACCCGTTCCCGAAGATCGATTTTCCCCTTTTGTTCCCTGCGTTGATTGCTTTGGGAACCCACTTTTCTCATTATAATGAGTAACGGGCAGATCATTAATTGCACCCCCTCTTCCTTCCACGTTCCGATCGAGGGCCTGAAACCTGTTGCCGGAGTTCCCTGATTGTTGGCCACCGCCGGCCACCTTCGACTTACCCTTATTGTTGTTCCTCCGCCTTGGAACCTCCATCCATGGTCCGTAGATAGCTTCCGAGGGATCCGCCGTTTTCACCGTCTCGGGCGCAACCTGCGGAGCGACCGATTGCCCTATCTCATTGCTACTACTTTCAGGGCCCTTACCTTTAGCCTTGGCTGCGGCGTCTGGACAATTATGCATCAAATGCCCATATAAACCACAATGAAAACAGATTTGGTGCAGGCCTTCATATTCCAAGTAGTATCTTTCATCGTCAAGCAAGATGGTGCCTTTCAATGGTTGAGTGAGATCGACTTCGACGCAGACCTTCGCGAATCGACATCGATTCGAGTACTGGGTTTTTATATCCACCTTGATCGGCTTGCCAATTGCAGTTGCCACCATAAGGAGGAGCTCTTCTTCATAATAAAGCAGCGGTAATTTAGCGATCCGGACCCAGGCCGGGGCAGTTGAGATAACATCAGTCTCTGGACGGAAACTTGGCGACCACGCTTTGATAATGAGGTAGTGCCCAAACACCATCCATGGTCCCCCAGTCAGCGCCTTCATGTAGTCTCCCTCAGTCTCAAATTTGACGACGTAGTAACCGTTCGGGAGATCAGCCAACATCAACTTACCATTCGGTTTCCACATTTCTTTGATTTTTCTTTCCATGACATGGAAAGGCACAAAACAACCGAGCACCTTAACAATGAGCGAAGATTTCCAAACCTCCGACATAGCTTGGCGAACTTCCGGCGCAACTTTGATCACTGGTTCTCCTCTTGGACCACCAGGAAAAGAAACATCCACTTTTCCAGCAAGGAAGAGGGGATCAAGCTTGGGTTTTTGATACCCAAACTCATTCACGATCAAGTCCTTCCACGTACGAGGAGCCGCCACAGACCCACCCGACCCGTCAGGCGGTGGAGGAGTCGGCGGCTGCCCAGAGGCAACCACCATCTGGGTGGTCTCAGACATTCAAGGAGGAGTGGTTCTCTAGGAGTAACTACAAATGTATTTTTTTTTTTTTGATCAGGTTGTTCAGGAGTCGGCATCATCATATTAGCTGTTGGAGCTTATAATCGGATACAGTTCAAATCCACCGATTTCCATTTGTCTAAAATTGATTTCGGTTGCTTTAAAAAAAAATTAATTTCGGTTTCTTTTTCTGGATGCTCCTCTCATTCCCCGTTTCCCCCCACACATACTTTTTGACGAAGTTTTCCAGTTTCTCTCTCCTCCCAATCTCTCTCTCTTCTCTTCTCTTCGATTCCTCGCTTCAACCTCCTCTCTCCCTGTCGTTCGATGATAGACTGTCCATCTTAAAGCCGCCATTGTTGTTTGTTTACTGATTCGTACTCCCGGGATCTGTTTCCGCCTTGCTCTCTTTCTTTCTCTAGGTCCGTCCTTTTTCTCGTCAACTTTCCGCAGAACATTTTCGTAATTTTTCCGTTTCAATACCTGTTGAGAAATTGATTGAATTTGAAATTGGTTGGTAATCGCGGATTCGCGGTTGTTAATTGCTCTGTACCTTGCTTTTACCTATAGTCCTATAGGCTATAGCTATCTTACGCGGTTTAATAGGAAAACTGAATCTATAGCTGTTTAAACCCTATTCCCCAACCTCTTATATTTGGTTTGCTTTTGTGCTTTCGATCCCTTAGTTGTGTATTATGTTTTAGATATTTTCATGTTCGAGTTTCTGTTTGGTTATTTATTGATGTAATTCCCCCAATTTTTCCGTTTTGGATCTTCAGAAGGAGGTCTTGGCTTGAGCATTGATTGATCAGAGAACTAAATTCGTCAGGCTCATATTTACTGATGCAAATCCGGTTTTAGTATCGAAAAGATCACTTAAATATATAGGTAATGATCAGCTGCTTTTTCTTCAACTGAACATTTATTTTCTTCCGTGGACTAAGGAATTATATTTTATTGATGTATCATTGAAGTGGAGTTTAGTAGAGGAGCTGTTAATAAAGGAGCAAATGGTGCCGATACTCTATATCATAGTTGCACTTCCGTGCACTGTTGGGGCTATTGCTCTGGCACTTGTTCATATATATCGACATCTTGTGAATTACACTGAGCCTACCTATCAGAGATACATTGTCCGAATCGTCTTCATGGTTCCGGTAAGTGCTAGTTGGATATTGGCTCCTTTCCCCATGTTTTCATTATGTCAAACCTTTTCTTTGCCTGTATTGCATGATTTTGATTCTATCCATCAGTATGCAACGACCTATGTTTATCTCTATGTTGCCATTAGAATAATCTTGCAAGAGTTTAGCTATACAAGCTAGCTTTCCTTTGATCAGATACAAGTGTTTCAGGGCTTGTTATGAAGTTTAGTGGAGAGAATCCTCGTAATTAGAGTAAAAGAAAGGCGATGATTTATATACTGTTAGGGTCCTTCTTCAACATATTAATGGTGGGATATGTGGTACCTATCCGTGGGAACACTCATATTTTTGGCCTTTGCTGGTTTATATTGCTACTTGTGTGTAACTTCTATTCTATTAATAGAGCTAGAAGCTGAACCAGATGGATATAAGGCTTTATTGTAATTATAGGACATTGCTAAATGCTGTACTTTCATTCACATGGATATTCCTACTTACCATTTGGTGCTGCCTACCGGAGATTTTTTAAACTTAGAATTCCAGATAATTAGTGCCTTTTAGCATCTCTATGTATCCTTACAAGATCTGTTAGCCTTACAATTCAGTTTGGTGAACATAAGAAATTGGCTGTTTTAGTTGCACCTCTAGATCTGGGATAGATTTTGTCATGACAATGACCAGTTATAGTATATACTGTGGTTTATTTGCATACTCTTTGCCCCCCCCCCCCCCCCTCCCCCACGTGCTTGCACACACACTTGTATTTCATAATTTCCGCATTTTCCTATCTTCTGGCATATTTCTGTTGACTTATATCAGATCGCGTGAGATAGTACATTATTTTAACAAAGAAAAACAATATCTTTTCTTTGTGTTTATCTGTTATATAGAGACCTTAGCCTTTTGTTGGGGGTGCGGGGGGTGTTGTGGTGTTAGTTTTTTCTTTGATTGTTGTGCTCAGCAATGTTTACCATGCTTCTGTTGCTTGTGAATCAACAACATTAAGTTTTTCCCGTTATATTGATGGTGCTATTGTTGTACATGTCAGTTTCATTGAAATAGAACTAAATTGTTGTTTTAAAATACTGATATGCTCTTTCTACCCTCTATTGAAGAGATGTGTAGGCTACTACCTTCTACACAGTGCTGTATGTTGGCCATAGTATACTGAATCCTTAACACTTTGTTTTTTTCATTGTGTGGCAGGTGTATGCACTAATGTCTTTTCTGTCTCTAGTCTCGCCTGGCAATGCTATCTATTTTAATTCTCTTCGTGAAATGTGAGTATATGGCTGTAATTTATTATATATATGTCGGGTTATCATTTGTTTTCCTTTCCTTTATATTGATGGATTGAGTTCATCTCATTGATTAAATGATGGAAAAGAAGGATAATAAATGCTATCCACTAAATATACATGGAAATAATAGCATGAGATATGATGAGTGTACATTGAATCTGGAACACCTCTGTTTGTTTGGTTATAACTTATAAGAGCTGTACTAAAATGTTGGCTAGTTGCATTTGGACTAATTGTGGATGTTTTGTGATCAATTGATCATTGCTGTGTTCCATAAAGAATCATGTTTTGGGCAAAATTTTGAAATGAGCCATTGTAGTTAGATATCTACCATGAATGCCACCAATAGTGCCTATTTCTGTTTATATGGCTGCATGAATATATGCACTGAATGCTGAGTTCTAAAGAGCCATTGTGCTCTCTTCGTTTGCTTTTTCAACTGCAGAAATTGCCATTCTTATTTTGGGTTATGTTCTAATTGAAACTCTTGTTCTATACACTGCATCTGTATTCCAAGGCTCATAACTGCAAGTTTTTTCATGTGTTGCTTCAGATATGAAGCTTGGGTTATATATAACTTCTTATCCTTGTGCCTAGCATGGGTTGGCGGCCCTGGGGCTGTAGTAATAAGTCTAACCGGCCGGGTTATGAAGCCGTCAGTCTGTCTGATGACATGTTGCTTTCCTCCAATACCACTGGACGGGTAAGTAAATTCGTTTTCGTATTTGCTTGTGGAGCAAAATACATGCTCTGCATCCCTTATTCAGTTATGTTTGAAAACTATAAGAGAATACAAGGACGAAACTGTAAATTTATACTAGGGCCAGATGGGTATTTTGGTTTCTTTTGCATGTCTTACCATCTTGCAACATTTAGGAAAATCTGAAATGAGTTGCCCTGGTAATTTACTAAGACAAATAATACTATATTTAGCTGTCAGAAATAAAAATGAGCAGGTGTATTTTTGTAAATTTTCTATCAGGCGTAACCCCCTTTCCCTTGGGCAGGGTTACCCCCATCTTGACCCCCCCAGATTCAGCTGTAGCGGAACCTCACTGGGTCAATGTTGTTGTTGTTGTTGTTGTATATGTTACTGATAGTGCTAAAATCTGGAAACACTACAATATCTAAAACCATCACACACAGAACTCAAAATCACACTACTTAGGGAACCAATGATGGATTCCAAAGGAACTCCCAGGCTAAGTAGTGTGTGTTTTGTGTTCTGTGTGTGAAAGCTAAAGCTTTTACAAAGATAATTCTGGGATGACTCATTGAGGTTAGTCCTCATATTTATAATGGGGATAGGTGATCTACACTGTAAAAGTAGAGAAACCACTACTCCTAGCAACTTCTAGCATTTTGTAATCCTTATCTGGTCCCTCTTCCAAAGCTAACAGCTCATTCTTTCACACTATTACAACTTACAATCATTTAGTGCAGTTAACATTTGTGGTTTAACACTCACTAATCATTACATAATCTTCATAAGAAGATGAAAATTTCCGTGGACCGAACTGATATTAAATTACAAAGTTATCTAGTCATTGAGATCTTCTTATATAATGCACTAAACTAAGCAAATGTTTTTTCTTGCAGACGTTTTATTCGCAGGTGCAAGCAGGGCTGTTTGCAGTTTGTCATTTTGAAACCCATCTTAGTGGTCCTGACATTCATATTGTATGCCAAGGGTGAATATGAGGATGGAGATTTCAGTGCAAATCAATCTTACCTCTACATTACCATCATCTACACTATCTCCTACTCGGTTGCTCTTTATGCGCTTGCATTGTTCTATGTGGCGTGCAGAGATCTGCTCCAGCCCTTCAATCCTGTTCCCAAGTTTATCATAATAAAGTCAGTTGTTTTTCTGACTTATTGGCAGGTAATGCTCCTTGCCTTCTATTATCAAGTTCCCTCTCCAATAACATTTCCTTTCTTCAAGCTTGTGCTTCTGCTGTATTAGTCATGGGTGAAGGTTCTGCTCTGGTGGCTGCTATATTTCAGCAGTCCTCTTTCTTGAGAAATTATTTGTGGGTTTATGTAGTAGGAAAGGACAATGGATTTTAGAAGGAAAATTTTAGTATTCTAGAATCAAGCTCTGCTTTTCACATCAGTAAATTTTTTATTTCTGAGCATTGTGGTTTTGAAGAACTTCTATTGTTGTTCCAATTGCTCGTATGACTGAATTTAAAATTTTGAAGGATTGCTGGTTTTGTTCTTCACAACTCGCAAGTTTTGAAGGTTTTTTTTCAGTAATTACGGAAATTCCCCTACCTAAGAATCGTATTTTTTTGTGAGAAATCTAAGACTCATTGATTACCTTGTTTCAGGGGGTAATGGTTTTTCTTGCTGCAAAGACAGGAATCATAAAAGACTCCAAGGATGCCGCTCATTTTCAAAATTTCCTAGTATGTGTTGAAATGCTTATTGCTGCTTTGGGTCATTTTTATGCGTTCCCGTACAAGGAATATGCTGGAGCAAATATTGGCAACTCATCCAGCTTTACAAGAAGTCTTGCTCATGCTCTAATGCTAAATGACTTCTATCATGACACAGTTCACCAGGTGAGTTGTGAACTTGACCTATTTTATAAATATCCTAGTAATACCTTACGTGTCCAGCAAGAGAAACTTCATCTGTTAATCGAAATGACCTGACCCATGATTAGTTACATGTTAAACTCTAGAGGGGTTTCACTTTCAATACAAAAGGGCATTTTGGGTAGAAATGTCATTTTGTTTGCCTTGCAAAACGTAATTAGTATGGAACTGCATGTATTTCAAGAATTTCAAAAAGTAAATTTTGAGAGAAAGCAATTTTGATTCGAAAGTAAAACAAGGCCAGAATCTGACATCTTCAAACATTTTAACTTCCAAAATGTCAAGTTAATTCTAGCTTTCAAGTGAAAGATATTTTACCATTTACCAGGACAGACTACCTAGAATGGCAAGCTTACAGCAAGACTTTGTTCAATTGCAGTTTTTCATTTTCAGTAACGATTTGCGTTGCTTATATATAAGCATCTTTATTAGGGCTTGTTTGGCACTAGTACTACACTTTATAATCACATTTTTTATGTATAATTATTTTAAAAGTATGTTTGGTGTAATGATTTTTTTCTTTTCTACAAATACTGCAATGTCCATTCTACCCTAATATCTCAACACACCTCACAAATTTCAAAGTTTTGAAACTATGTTTTTACCATAAAACCCCATTAGTTAAATTTGGCTTGGCTGGTACCTTAAATTTTTTTAGTTTCAATGCCTCAGTTTGCACCAACTTATCACGATTATGTGCTCTATAACCACGGCGACGGTGAAGAAGGCACAAGAAAGTACAGGTCACGTACATTTGTGCCAACTGGCCAAGAAATGGATGCAGTTAGAAAAAACAAGCACATGTTTGGGGGCAAACCAGAAGACCCACAACCCCCATATCAGTCATCTTCCGATATAATTCCCAAGAACACTCCCGGCGGGGTAATGCAAAACCCTTCAAATTCAGAAATTATGAAGTCTTCCCTTCTGTTGGATACTTCAAATTCCTTATCTGTTCCATACGATATGAACCTCATTGATATTGATATTTCCAACTACCCTGGAGAAGTTCCTGCAGCTGATGGGAATGGAAAAAGGTGACTATTATTTTCCACTTGAACTCAGTAATTTTTTGTTCATTTTGTCTTATACTTAGTAGTCGAATTCTCTCTTCCAGAAATGTCTGGTTAAACTAGTGTTGATATTCGTGCGCTTTAAAAATGAAGGCTTCTCTTTCATTAGGAATGGAAGGGACCTTTATTAGTACTTGTACAGATAGAGGAAAATCTTTCAACTTAGGACTGCTATAGGTGACAAATTCCTCTCTTTTTCTTTGTGTTTCTGTCCTTGTGATCAGAAGATTCAAATGATAAGCTTAGACTAATTGGTGATGTGGTTAACTTGACTGTTTGTCAATATCCGTTTGTGTGATTGTGTCCAGTTACAGCAAAAAAATCAAACAGAAACAGGGGCATTTAGTTAGCATTTAGCTGCAATTCAGCTCATGATTGGAATGTTTTGACTTTGGAAGGGAGATTGAATTAAGGGAAGTTGGAAATATTCCAAGTTTTTGTCACTATTTTGGTCTTTCTTTTTGGGCTGTGCTTGACCAAATTATCTTTTGACATTTGAAGTGTAGTTAATTAGTTTTAGCTTTGGAATATAGAGAGAACTTGCAAGTGAGAAATTGATGAAAAGGTTGGGGGTTGGGATTGGATGCAACTGCCTTTGATCACAAGTTGAAGTAATCTTTAGCTCCTTTACAAGGAAGCTACTTGAATTAAAGCTTGCTTGCTTTTCTTAATTTCTTATCCCGTAATAAAGTTGTCTTCTTTGAAGATCATGCTTTTCCCACATTCATATATCCAACTGTCTTACACATTTAATGAGTTTCGATATATCAAACTCTCATTTATTTTCATATCAAGGTATGTTGAATTTGAACTAGGAATTTGAATTACGAAATTAGAATCAGATAATCAAAATAAGAAGACAAGATTAAAAATGTGAATATAATTCTAATCTATTTTTTTTAGAAAAATTGTGATATGATATGTTAAACATTCAATTCGCCAAATATAGAACACCCAACAGTCACCAAGTACAAACCAAAGAATTGCTCATGTCTTAAGTTCGGCTTTTTTTTTTTTTTTTGTAGAAGACTAAGTTCGGCATTAAATGAGCAACTAGTGTCGTTCCCGTACATTGTACGGGTGATTATAAAAAAATATTTGATTATTTTTTAAAATATTAATAGAATAATTTTAATTTTATAGTTTAATTTGTTTTAAGATCAACATTGAATACAACCCAACGTATTTAAAATACAATTATTTCAAAGAAAAATCATGAAATATAAAGTAAAATTATAAGTAAAATCCACAATAAATAGTATGCTTCCAAAATTTTCATTTAAAGGTCAATGTGATCTACAACTTGCATTTGAACTTCAAGAAGACTCTTGGAAGATACACGAATAAACGATGATCAAATTTATTAGTCCACTCTAACATTATTTTCAAGTTAGGAGTAAGAGAGGAAGTGTTTTTATCGCTTGTTCTTGCTTTTATATATTTTGATGGATGTGTAGGAAAGTGGGAAAATAAATGGATAATTTGGATACAATTTATAAAAAAGTAATTAAAATTTTCACATGGAGTGGGAAAGTGGGGTGATAAGTGAATAATTTGGATGCAATTTATAAAAATAATTAAAATTTTCACAAAGAGTGGGAAAGTGGGGAGATGAGTGGATAATTTTATAAAAATAATTAAAATTTTCACATGGAGTGGGAGAAGTGGGGGAGATAAGTGGAGAAATATAAGGTAATCATTTTTTTCATTTGGCTATGTAAATAATATAATAAATAATAGGTTAAGAAGTGTGAAAAATTCATGCTTTTTATTAATTAAATTCTTTTTCAAAAAATAAAACAAATAATAGGTTAATAAGTGTGAAAAACTCATGCTTTTTTATTAATTAAATTCTTTATTGAAAAATAAAACAAATAATAGGTTATGAATTGTGAAAAAAAATTCAACGTACTTTTTTTTAATTGAATAAGTTTTTCAATTTTTGGGATCATGGCATTCAGATAAGGTTTTTAGTTGTGAAAAACTTCTTAATATGTTTGTTGGGATCATGGCTCAAAAATAGGGCCTAAATTACTATTTTTAATGACCACTTTTTTTAAGAAAAAGAGTCACGTGCGAATGGGCGCATGTGTGAGAAATAAGAATGAATCTCGTTCGTTCATTTCAAAAAAATCAACGTCCATGATTAAACATTCATTAAAAAAAACCAAATACGGCACGGGCGAATTTTTCCCGTTTATTCGCGTATTTTTCAATAAAATACGACACGGACGAATTTTTTCCGTATTATTCACGAATTTTTTGAAAAATACGTTTTTATGAGACACACCCAGTTTATTCATCAGAAATAGCGATTTGTTCATCAATATTCATCAATTGTTCATCAATACCAACTAATTGTGCATTGAGTTTTTGATAACATTGTTCATCGATTTTGAACTTTTTGAATTTTTAAATTTTATTTTTAACCTTATTTATGTGTAGGAATACAATATTATGTAGTTTTTTATGCACATATAATTAGTTTTGATATGCCCATATTTGTTCATTGATATACTCGTATTTGTTCATTGATATACTCGTATTTGTTCATTGATATACCCCTATTTGTTCATTGATATACCCATGGTATATCATTATTTGTTCATTAGTATACTTCTTTTTTGTTCATTGATATACCATTATTTGTTCATTGATATACGCTATTTATTCATGGATATATCCTTATTTGTTCATTATTATACCCTTATTTGTGAATCGAAATAAATTTATGTTTTATGTGCCAATGCTATCAACTTGTACATTTAGGACTATTAATATCATCAACTTGTATATTTAGGACTATCTATGTGTGCATTTTTTGCATTTATTTTGTGCTTTAAGGCTATCTTAAATTCAAAGTATAATACGAATGAAGTGCTTTAAGACTAACTTGTCAATACGAATGAAGTGCTCAGTATAGTACCAAAATAAGATAAGTTTGATGTAGAAACTTGAATGCAAAAGATAATAAATAAAGAATTTGACTTTGCAATAATATGGTGTATGCTAAGAGAACGAGATAACAATAAATCGAAGAGGAGTGCTTGTGCCTTATTTAGCTATGAACAAATTGATGTTATTAATGAACAAATATGCATATATCAATGAACAAATTGAGGTTACTAGTGAACAACTATGCATCTAGTAATGAACAATTAAATGAAAAAGGCAATGAACAAATATGCATAAACCAGTGAACAAATTGATGTTACTAATGAACAAATATGCACAAACCGATGAACAAATATGCCAAAACCAATGAATAAATATTTTCGTTTTTTTTATGAACAAAATCACAATGTTGATGAACATATTGCATGTAATTTTGATACACATTTGTTCATTTTTTATGTACAAACAATAGATTTTTGATGCACAAGCAATAGTTTATTTATGCACAAAATCACAGTTTTAATGAACAAAATCACAATTTTGATGAACAAAATCATAATTTTGATGAACAAAATCACAATTTTGATGAACAAATCCACATTATTGATGAACAAATCCCAAATATTGATGAACAATCTGGGCGCGTGTCCTATTTTCGTTTTTTTCAAAATACGCGAATAATTCGCCAATAATTCGCCCGTGCCGTTTTTTCCCCTTTTTAAGTGAAATGATCAGCGCCTTTGATTTTTCTTGATCCATCAGCTCATGTTCTTTCTTATTTCGCACTTGGGCGCCCATTCGCACCTGAACCGGACTCTATATTAATTAATACAAAAAATGCACTAATTGACACATGACACAATTTTTTGAACTAACATAGGTTTTGCTTTACAATTGTACTAAGGTAGATAAGATGGGAAACAATATTTTTCGACCTACTAATAACATGAACACATGAAGAGGGAAAAAAATATGATAGTAAGGACTTAATATAAACAGAATCACTAATAATGATAAGTTTGTTGTCGCCATTTGACATGATGTTAGCATAGGCTAGTATAAAAAAAAAGACTCACGTATATGGTACAATAAAACGATGAATAAGAATTAAAAATCACTCCATTCTTGCGAAAAGAAAAACTCTAACCAACTGAAGAAAAAAAATTTGGGTTTCACACCAAACGTGAGCCCCTCGTCAAAAAATTTAAAAAAAACCTATTCGGAAAAGAAAGAATGTTTAGGTAATAGTACTTGAGAAAATTAGGGTTGGAAAAAATTCGGTCTGAACCTAACCAAGGAGATCCGGTCCGGTCCTTGATCCATATTATTTTGGCAGTCAGTCTCCAGTCCAGTCTAGTCCAAAATCGATCCGATGAGGACTGACTTTTTTATTAATAATAAAAAGATCTAAATTTTTGTAAATAAATATGTATAAAAATATAAGAAAATCTATTTTAAAATCTATTAATTTAATTTTTATGTGATATAATATATATTTTTCTATAAACATATATTTTTTAATAAATAATACATATATTTTCTTTAAAATATTTTTTAATAAAATAAAAATAGTTTGATCCAAATCCGAATCGAGAAATTCCGGTTCAGTCCTCGTTCCAAAGTTTAGGAAAAATTGATCTTGGTCCGATTCACTTAAAGAAAAATAAAATATTAACCTAATGAATGATAAATTATTTGTTATTTGACTATAAGAAAATAAAATATTTTAGAATTTTAGGGCATTTTCAACAAATCCTCTATACTTTTATTCAAAATGAAGAACTAAAACTTATATTCTCTAATTTTATTATTCTAACTCTAACAAATTCTCTATTTTAGAAAATTCTACATATATTATAATTATTATTTTATGTATTAAAATATTATATTATAAAACTAATTTGACCAATATGAAGAAGGTATATTTTATTATATACATTTAATGTATTTCTCAAATGTCTTTAGGAAATTCCCTTAGAGATCTCTACTCATTTTGAAAATCTATTGGACCAAGAAAATGTTCCAAAATCCCTAAAATTTCAATTTTTAAGAATTTGAGGAATTAGATAGACTTGCTCTAAGTAATCGTCATCAGAATGAAAAAATGTGCCAAAATTAAAACAATTCAAAGCTCAACCTTAGAAAGAAAAAGTGATGAACTTTAGGCGGAGGCTAGATCTTTTTGTTACATACTTATTATTTCGTTAAAAAACAAATAAGATCGGAATTGAATCTATCCTACAAATTTCATACAAATGAAAGCCGTCTTGCTTTCACTTTCCACGACAGATTACGATTTGGCCATGTCAACCCGCATTAGATCACGCAACTCCATCCACATCTTTTCCCAACCAACTTAAGTATACGTTATGCTTATGCACATCACTTGATCATAAAATGTCTTCTTTTCCATGCATATTTACGTTACTAATTATTATTCCATAATCTTTTCATTTTTATTTTGTAGTTTTGGTTGTTGAAGTCACGAAGAATGATGTGCTAAACTTTGCCTAAATTTGGTGGGATCCCCCGTCACAATTATTCACCTTCATGTTTTGACCATATTTTCACTTGTGTTTTTTGTCGCCATTCCCATGCCTAATTTTGGTTGTTGAAGAATGAAGATTGTTATCACATCAACACGTTTTCAATTTTTAACTTCCACACATATGAACGGTTAAAAAAAATACTCTCATTAACACACTGGTCAACCCAATCTTTTTCCGGTCGCGTAAAAAACAAAAATTGAAAACAAATATCGGCCCATAAATACAAGAAGATATGACTAATTTTTATAATTTTAAAAATAAAAATAAAAATTGAATTAATTCGATCTGACGAAACTGCCCAATTCATACGTACGGACGCCCGCCCATAAATGCCCCCTGCGAAAAAATAACCGCCTTCATTTCTCTCCCTAAACCAAAACCGCACAACAAACACTCTCTCTCTCAAATCTCAATGGCTATGGCGGCTTCCATGGCCATCTATGGCCACCACAACAACAACCTCCACTACCAGGCGCCGGTCTTCCGATCCGACTCAACGCTCAGCAACTCCTCCTATGGCGGCTCCGGCTCGGCCAGTTCAGGCGAGTTACTCCTCCTTCCTCTTCCGTACACAAATTACTTGGAAAAGAGGCAACTCTTTCTCCGTAGCTACCAGTTCAGCCGGAAGAAGACGCTCGCCGAGCGGATCAAGAGCTCTCTCTTCCGATTCCGCCGCGTCATCTGCCGCCGCCTGCGATCCGTCCGCCGCCTCCGCCGCGTCGTCTGGTCGAAACTCCGATCCGCGCTCTTCCGCCGCCGCCGGAGGTTCACTCGGCTCGTTCAGCACTACCACGCCGGCCTCGCCGGAGGCGGCGGCTTGATGATTAATTGCCGCCGATCTGGTTGCTCCGACTCCTGCTTCTGGTAGAAATCTAAATGAAATTCTCGTAACGAAATTACGACTTCTGTAGACATTCGATCTTCGATTCTCTGTTCTCTCGCTCTTCAATTGATTAATTTATTCATCTTCGTTTCTCGATTTGCGTGATTTTGGTAGGAGAGTAGTTAGTTTTTCGAACTGTTTTTCTGGAGACGTACAATCGGAGTCTGTGTAGAAGCCTCGATTTGCTTGCGAGCAATGGAAATTGGAGGATTGAAAATTAATTACCACTGGCACCTACATACTATATGCCTCGTTTGTCAATCTGTCTCACTGTCTGGAATTAACAATGAAAATTAGATATTCTCATTTGTCTTCAATTCCAATCCACGTCGTTGCCCAAGAGGGTAGATGAAATTGTTTAATGTTATTCAATTCGATTTGGCTGCCCTAAAAACATAGCTGTCTTAAATCAGAAAATCAACCCATAATAAATGCTAGCTATTCCTCTTTTTCTTACCGGCTAGCACTGTTTTTGTTTTTACTACAATACTGCAACTAGTATTAGATTCTTATGTAACGTTCAGGATAATTAGTAGGCAACTCAATCTTCAATTAAAGTAGAGATAAAGTATTAGCATGCCACTTTGGAAAGTCGAATTTGAATTCAAAACTGGAAACTTTGTTTAACAAAACAAGTGTAAACGTCATGTATATATTTGGACAAATTAAGCCTTTTTCATATGCCTAGTGCTGAGGATGAAATCTAGGTCATATGATCAAGGTGAAGTTAAGTTGATTTAAGAATTTAACAGACAATGTCTCTTCCAAAAGTAGATTTAATACCAAAACTTAAAACTTACTCAATTTGTGTAGACATTTTTATCTTCAACGCACACAGCATAACACAACGCAACACCTAACTTGAGTCACAAGTGTTGCATTGACATTTGAATCCTACAGCTGGGACCGGCCTTTGGGGATGGGGACCTTGCTTCTTGCTGTTCCTTGTAACGTTGTTACTATTATATCGTTGATTAATGACATCTTAATCTTCCAAAAAACATAATGATATATATGTACATATCTTGGACTTCACACTTTTTTTGAGAAAGGAAAGTGTTTAGGAAGAGAACCGTTAAAGTCTTTTATATGCGGAAAAATCGCTATGATTAAACAGAGGTATGAAAATGCCTGTTAGCATTTTTCATGCATGAGTTCATGCTTTTTGTTTTTTTGGAAACAAATGAAACTGGGTTGAAATTGAATTGATCGAACCTGATTCTTGTAAGAAAGTAAAAGGTGTGACAAGTAAAGGGCAATAGAATTGGGCAGCGAAAGACATGCATCAAGTAAAGGGCACGTTGAAGGCGACAAAGGGTGTGAAGAATCAAGCTACTAACTTTTGAGAGCACGTATCAAGCATGGTGGTGATTTAAAGCCGTCTAATAAATTTGGAGGGCTTGTGCAAATGTATAATTTATAAAAAAAAAAAGTCATAGGGCATTTAAATGTTAAAAAGCTAAACATAATGAATTAATATGTATTCTTCTTAAATAAAAGAGCATGCTATCTAATTTAGTAGCTAATTTATATGTTTGAAAAAATAATTTATTCAATTAAAAACATTCTAAAGATTAGTTTCACTAAATTACACAAACCACTCTTGTCAAGACAAACCATACTCACCAAACTAAAAATCTGAAATGATGCTGCTTTTTAAGCACTAATAAAATTGAAATACAAAGTACTAAAATAGGGAAATACTGTACTGAAATGGGCACTCTCCAAAAAATTGTCTAGGCGTGTCAGCCCAAAACAAGCGCTTAGCCCATACCTTATTCCGTTCATACGGCCCAATTTGTTTGGGCTTTTATATCACGTAGCAAAGTAGCATGGACAAAACTCTGAAGTCGTTTCTGAGATTACATGTTCAAATATTCTTTATCTACTTTTAATTAGCTTTATCTTATTGACTAAAAATACTAGATAACATATCTTATATCTACAATCTACATCATTCACCCAATCTTCCCTAATTTTATATATACATCCTGTGAAAAAAGGAGTTCCAAAAGCGAGACACATATGACCCAACAAAAAAAATGTGACACTATGCGCAAACGTGCCACGTTGCATCAGCTCTACACATACTTAATTAGGACTTTACTAGTTGTCCCCGTCGTGCCATGCACGACTATGACTCGATATTTTTTAGATATACTATAAAAAGATATTAATAAATAAAAATATACTATAAAATTTAATATGAGTAATTTGTTACTCGTAATATGTAGTAAGAAGATATTTCACATATAAAATCAAATAATTGTTATTATAAAAATTATGAATTCAATCAAACAAATATACTCTTTTATAATTTCCAATTCGTTCATTAATTGAAAAGTTGGAAAGTATATATATATATATTGATATGGCTTGATATGGTGGTTGTACATAAATTGCCTAAAATTCTTCTTGATTTTAAGATAAATTGCATAATGTAATTATTTTAATTTTTTATTTTAATTATTTATTATTTATTAATTATAGTTAAATATGACATGTTAATGATAGGACAGAATATAATATGACATGGTATATGATGTGTAAAAAAAATAATGACATGGCTTAAGGAAAAGGTGACATGTGGCAAAATCCAATGTGGCATATTCTCAAAACGACATGTGGAAAAAGCTGAGGTGACGCAACGTGGAGGCTCCAAACCTTATTGCTTTTATATATATAGTAGATTATTAATAAAAATATTTTTTTAGTTTTATTATAAGTAAGAATTCGACCGAGAGGCTAATTTTCTAAAAAAAAAATTAACAAAGTAGAATACAACAAATAATTAAGGAATTAAAATCAATTCAAAAATAGGGTGAGTAAAGTACTATTTAAAAATAGCATTGTTGACATATAAATTAAACTAGGATTTAAATACTATTCCACTATATGATGATCAAAATTATTGAATTTAAGAACTTTTTTGGTGTAATTTGGTAAGACTATCACCTACTTAAATCCTTTGGTAGTCTTGAAGAAAATTCCAAACATTTATACATAGTACGATGTCCATTCCCTGACCCTTACATTTTCCTCTTCTAAATAATCCATTTTCAAATAATAAAAGGATATCCCATAAACTAAAGACCAAACTGATAATTAGCTCAGAAATGAAGAAATGAAAGCAAGTATTTTAAAAATGGTCTTGTTATTAAGAAAGTTTAAAAATTGCATAATTTTGTACACCAAACAACCAGAGAATATGCTTATGAATTTAAATACGAAAAAAATTTGAAAAATAAAGAGAAAACCGAAGACACGGCAAAGAACAAAACATCGAGGCGAGGGCGACTGCGCCTCGCCATTAGCTGTAACTTCCTAGTCCAAGCAATTTCCCCAATTCCCCCCTCTCCCTCTTTCCACATTTCACGTCCATTTAATATTATCCTCTCAATCATTTCCACCGCACCATCAAATTCATCATCAATCGAATGAGCGATCCACACTTGGTATCATCCAATTGAAGAAGTGTCGACTACAAACCCCCTAAAATTTCGGCCCAATTCATGTCATCTGGTTCCGTTTTTACTCGATCGAAAGGCGATTCTAGTGGCTCGAACGAAGATGGCGACGAGGAAGAAGAGAAGGGGACCGAGATTATTACCGTTGCTGAGTGCGAGAAAGAGAGTAAGAGGAATAAAAGGAGGGTTTTTGGTCGGTACGGAGTTCGAATTCGGAATGGCAAGAAGGCTTTGCTCTTCCGATTCAGAAAGTTCCAGAAGTTGTTTAAATTGTCACTCTCTTCTGCTTCTCCGTCGGATTCTCCTCCCAATTCTGCTTCTCGCAAGAGTTTTAGTGGAAAGAGTAGGTTTGGTGGTGGATTGTGCTGTTGTGCGTGTTTTTCAAAACCCCACGTCATTGAGGATGACGATTCTCAAGGGAATAATGTTGTTCCGGATGATCCGGAAGAGTTTAGCTACGAGCATCTCAAGTCAATGATTGAAAAGAATGATTTTTATGCCAAGGAGTGCGATACTCATTTTGATGATTGACGGTTTCTGTGGTGGTACAACCAAAACATTTTTTTAGGGTTTCTTCAGAATTTTGAAGGGGCTTGAGGGGATATAGTTATTTATCCTTCGCCAAAAGGAAAGGAAGATTTTTTCTGGCAATTGGAATGTTGTTGTATTTTGCTGATTATAGTTCTGGATCATTTCCATGGTGCATTTTGGTTGATTCAGATTGTGGGCTGAGTTTTCATATGCGCTTGCTGTGTACTGAGACATTGATTTTGAGCAGTTGGTTGAAGATTGGGAAATTAAAGAAGTGTAAATAAAATACTTTATCAATCTGCAGATTGGGATTGGGGTGCATTCTGTTTATTCCCTGTAAATGTGTATGAAGTTGATCATGTTCTTCAATTCTTTTCAATATACAATACAAAGAGTTCTGTTGTAGTTGAAGTTGAGAAGAAAGATCTAAAATTTTCTTCATTCTACTGTTTATGAAATCAATTATTCTCTCAATTCTTTTCAATATGACACATGTTTCTTTCTTGACATTATTTTTTCAACTAAGCATACTATCTGACTTTCTCTTATGTACATACAGATGGTTAACATCATAGCTTCAGTTCAAAGGAGAACTTCTGTTCTAATAAGTGCATCTTTTTGTCTTTGTTTGCTTATAGTAGACATGTGATGTCCACATCTTCTTTATGACAGCACAAGAGTCACTTATTGATTCTGTGGTATTTATAGTTCAGATTGATATGTTTGGGCTGTTTTAATGTCCCACTTCCTTGTTTTAAGCTTGTACCAACTACCAAGTGTGTAGTGTGGTTCAACAGTAGCTTGTGTAGTACATGTGGGCAAAAGGGTCAAGGTTTTCTCTGTTGAATAAAAATTGATGCCAACTTTGGAATTCTCAGTCACATTGAATATAATATTGTTTGTACCTTTGTGGAAATTTGCTTATTCTGTATGTTATTGTTTAACCAGATTTTGGTGGCTAAATCGTGTTTTTTTTCCTAAGAGAAATCATTTATCATAGTATGAATACTCTACAAGTTTCTGCTACAACTAAGATGAATCCTGATGATCTCTCCCTCTTTCTCATTGTTTCATGATTTGACCCAGGTGCACTGAAGTCAACTGCAAAGTCAATGCACATTGAAAGATTTGTAAAGTAAGATGTTTGAATCTGGCATTTTCCGGTTCATCTCACTTGGTTTCTTTGTTCAAGTACAGGATCAGGATAAGATTAGTTGTTTGAGTAGAAATAAGTTGAATAATATGATTTGCCGGGACGGAACCAGGAATCGGAGTTTGGGTACGCTGGATTTACCTTAACTAGGTAGATGAAAAAAATTAAGAAAAATTGACTCAAATGATAAGTATTATTATATTTAATTTCTATTCCTAACCAATTTTTCACACTAATTAATTATACACATATAAAATGTTAAATATTTAAAAATATATAGTAATGTAGACCTTAAGTATACCCAAAAAAAATTGAAAATGTTGTTGTGGAGCAGTGGAGGATTGAACAAAAAATTGAAAATGTAGACTTTACTGTGTAAGTTAATATAAATAAATTGAAAATGTTGTTGTGGAGCAGTGGAGGATTGAACAAAGCAAAAAAAAATGAAAATGTAGACTTTACTGTGTAAGTTAATATAAATAAATTGAAAATGTTGCTGTGGAGCAGTGGAGGATTGAACAAAGAATTGAAAATGCTGTTGTGGTGTATTGAACACGGGTGACTAGGTTTTAAGTATCCCTTCTTAACCATATGCACTAGCCTTTGCTTGGATACATTAATACTACTAATTATAGATATAATTAAATGTTTAGGGTGGGCTACAGCATACCCTAGCCCACCCCTAGTTCCGTGCATGATTTGCCCAATTCCATAAAAATTAGTATGCTTCTTGAATCTGAATCTCAGATCTTATTACAACCATTATATAGTTCATTGCCATGTTTGACGCTAACCTGTTTTATTCCATAAATAAGCTGTGATCTTCAATGTTCCAAAAGCAGATCTTCTATAGCAGAATCTAACATAGGAAGCAAAAGGGTATTACACCAGAACCTGTATGAAACTCCATTTCAACTTACAAACAGTTTTCATTCTTATCTTCAGATAGATCAAGTGATTTACTACCATGTAATCAATTCCATTTTGTGATCTGAATAGGAAAAATCCAATCTGGCTTGGAGCAATTCAAATGAAGTGTTCATTAGTAGTTTGTGCAGGAAGAGAGACTACTTGTTGTTCCATGTATGTTTGGAATTACAAATACTTCAATATTCCATTACCTTTGCAAAATGCAAAGCACAAGTGCACAGAACAATAACACTGACAAAAGTTATGGGGTGTGCACGTGATCATAATTTCACAATTTGGCTGCTTTTGTGGGAGTAGAGAATGATGGGCTTTACAACTTGGCCTACATCAACAGACAACAATCATCTTCTTATCACTTTGGCCATCCATATTCCCATACCTCTCATTCCCCACCTACCAAACAGTCCCTTAATTGCCCATCCCTTTCATCATCCCACCCTGTATATTAATACAAACCCTACCCTCATCATCAATCTTCTATTTGCCAAATCTTGTTATCCTTTTCCTTTTTCAGGCTTACCCTTTTGGGGCTTTTCCATTGGAAGGTTACATATATCGGATAAAATTTGACGCAAAGGCTCGGATATACATGAATCCATAAGTCTTGGACATATACATAATAAGTGGTGATCATGGTAAACTGTGAAATGTGCTCAAGTTAGATATGGCGTCGCCATCGTCGAACTTGGATGGATTTGCTTTTGCCTTGTTTGGATAAGCTTTCTAAAAGAGGAAGGATGGAGGAGGGAATCAGGAACAGGAGAAAGATTGAGATTGTAGAGGAATAGAATCTATTATTTAATGACTTGTGGGTTTAAAAGTGTTTGTTAAATAAAATTACTCGCTTTATAGATTTGTTTGGATATGAATTTTAATAGGGGAAACCTCATAGAGGGAGAATCAGGTAAAGAAGGTGCATGATTGTTGATTCAGAGTTTATGACATAGAAGAGTGTTTGGTGGAATTGAAGGGAATAACTGATGGGAAACTTAACAAGTTTACAACGATTAAAAAACTGTTTGGTTCGAGTTTTTTCTACTGTATTTAAATGGCTTAATCAGTGAAAGGTGAATAAATGGATGAAAGAGGTATCTAAATGGCATATTCTAAATCTTGTTTGGTTCCTTTTAACCAAACTTCTTTTTACCAACCAATATCAGAAAGCCTTTCATAACAAAAACATTCTATAAAACATAGTTTCTTAACTAATTAAAAAAATATCAGTAAAGTAAAAGTGGTTTAATAAATAAAGTTTATTTTTCAGCACTGATACGGACCCGATGTGGATCGCGTATCGAAACCCTTGCTGGTCAAGGGGTTGAGCCTAATCCGATGTGGATTCCGACTCGGGATAAACGTGGTTGGTAGCCACGGGGTTGAAGAACGATAATTTTAGAGCAAAGGTAAATTAATTAACTGGTTTATTGATTGATTGATTAATAGCAGCCTAACAACTTAAGAGTATTTATAACAACCCTGATATCTAAATAAGAAAACCCGAATTGCTATAATATTGAAAAGATACTCTTACCAGAAAATAAAATAAAATCTCTAATAAAAGGAAACAACATATTCTAAAATAATTATCCCTAATTAATATTATTGCGTATCAATAGCGTATCAATTCTCCCCCGTTGAGAATCGACTTGTCCTCAAGTCGGAAATCAGGAGGAAGCGTATGAAACGGATCTTGGAATTTAATCCGCCAGGGTCCCATGGCACATGTGCCAGGGCTTGATTCCGCATCCGAAACTTGAATATCCATCCTTTCAGATCCGACCCATTGAAGCGCGGAGCATCGACCCGAATCGTAGGACTAGTATCATTTCCGTGAGGCGCACGCAGGTGGACTTTATTTTCAACCTGTAGATGTTGTGGCTGGGGTGATGCATCAGGGACGACGGCCGGACGAGGGGCGGCGGCCTGCTGGGTCGCGTGCATAGTAGCGGTGGTCGGGCTGGTGGTTAGCGTCGCGCTACCCGGCGGTGACTGGAGTGGTGCCATGTAAATAGAATTCGGCGAAATCGGAGGCGGGACGGCGCCCTGCTGGTTCGCCGGCATAGTAGCGACGACGGCCTCTATGGTGGCGAATGCTGCGTTATCCGGAACGGTAACGGCCGGGACTTCGACGGTAGGCGCGGAATCTGTTGTTGGGACAAGGTTTCGCGGCGGCTCGTTCACAACTACGGACTGGCGTTCCAATCTATCAAAAATCTCATTTATCCGACGACGACGATCCGCAGCTTCCATTTGTGTTTGATGACAACGCATCTCATGTTCCATATACAGCCTCAACTTTATATGTGGGGGAAGGTACCGGAGGAGATGGCTTGGAACTCCGAACATGTTGATGGTAGAGTTCAAGAATGAAAGCACCAGTTGATACGGACCCGATGTGGATCGCGTATCGAAACCCTTGCTGGTCAAGGGGTTGAGCCTAATCCGATGTGGATTCCGACTCGGGATAAACGTGGTTGGTAGCCACGGGGTTGAAGAACGATAATTTTAGAGCAAAGGTAAATTAATTAACTGGTTTATTGATTGATTGATTAATAGCAGCCTAACAACTTAAGGGTATTTATAACAACCCTGATATCTAAATAAGAAAACCCGAATTGCTATAATATTGAAAAGATACTCTTACCAGAAAATAAAATAAAATCTCTAATAAAAGGAAACAACATATTCTAAAATAATTATCCCTAATTAATATTATTGCGTATCAATAGCGTATCAAACATACTCTCTTACATTTGTATATTGAGGCTTTAAAAAATCTGACATTTTAAAAAAAAATCTGACATTTTTATTCCTTTTAAGTTGTGATACTCTAAACATTAGCAATGTAGATGCTTATATAGTTATTATGAAAAACTCTATAAAATGATACTCCTAGTTATTTAGATTTAAAATCCGAAAAAGTCATTAATACCCAAAATGAGCTTAGAAAATGTGAATCTTAATTCTCTTTTACCAATCCCAAGTTTACTAATCTCAAGCTCATGAAATGTAAAACTTCTAGATTAGATCCGATCTATGAGCTTGTATGTAAAACTTCTATGTTTTATTTTTGTTTTAAATGTAATGAAGTCATAATTAGTACACCTATTTGCTAACAAGTTTTTGAATAAAACCAATACTATTCGTGTCGACTCTTCTTTTTATCATCCTTGGAAGAAACAATGAAAAAAAATTGTATCCATGTGGATTCAAATTGCATATATGAATATGATATATGATGATGATGATAAATTAGATTAGCGGGGCCATTATTACGCACTTTTGTTCAGGATAACATCAATTTGTTATACAATGTAAGCCACAAAGTCACCATCAAATTATAATAGGTCCCTACAAGAGGAAAGTGCTAGATCTCTATAATATATATACGTTCGCTCATAAAAAAAATCATATGAAAAATAAAAAACAACATAAAATTACTTTTAGTTTGGTCAAAAGTAAAATTTATTGATCGCATGATTCACATTTAGCATAATAAACTTGTCTATTCCTTGCACAGGTATAAATATATTAAAAATTGCATATTTATATATAGAATTGAGTTTAGATAAGGAGGGTCCTAGTTCATTATATAATAAATCTTTCTGTTCTAATATTCAATCCGCGAGTTATCAGTACTTATCAAATCTGTTCCTATCTAACGGAAGGCTGTTGGATCAAATGACAAAGACATTGTTTAGAAAAAGATGGATTTTTCCGGATGAACTGAAAATTGGATTCATGTAATAGGAGAAAGATTTCCCATTCCTTAGCCGTGAAGATATGTGGCCATGAAAGAGGGATTAAGTGGAACAGAATTGACTGGGTGGTAGAGTCGTAGAAATACTTATTTTTCCATATTTCGGACCTTAGCTCCACGGAAAAATATGCTACTGTTGAAACATTGGTGAGAAAAAATTAAACCAATTTTTACTAAATTGAATTAATCTCCTTATTATATATTAAAAATTGGTTTAGAAAAATGCCAAATTTTTATTACTTTCGTGATCTTAGAAAACATTTTATCATAAAATTTAACCATAAATATAAAAAAATGATACTAATGATAAGTTTAGAGAAATGCTAAAATTTTAAAACTTTCATAATCTTAAAGAGCTTGTATTATAAATTTTAACAATAAAATGAACAAACGATTGTTTTGGAGGAAGATTCAATCCATTTTTATAATAATTCCAAATAAAAGTATAATATATATTTCTAGTATTTGTATTTTTTTAATTATATTTGTGTAATAATTTTTAGATTTTTTTTATTGAAATAAATACTTTATAATGTGACGAATAAGATGGATTGATTCGTTTTGGAATAATATCAAATTTTACATATAGAAATATAGAGAAGCTTAAGAAGAATAGAAAAACAATACATTTTGTTATATATTGTAAGAGAAGAGTTTATAGGCTATACATGAAGCATAACTTAAGGTTCTATACAAGGTAAGAAAGAGACGTTAAAACTTTATAAGGAAAAGAAAAGATTGGGTAATTATCTAGGACATAATTAAGGGGTAGAGTCTAAATACAATATTTGTAATATGATAAGATAATTAGTCTTCAATACTCCTCCTCAAGTTGGAGTGGATGTTGATGACACTCAACTTGCCAAGAAGAGAATGAAATTGTTTAGAGCTGAGCAGTTTAGTGAATATGTCGGCTGGCTGGTCCTTGGTTCGAATGTGAACGAGCTTAACTTGACCACGTTGAACTTTTTATCAGATGATGTGACAATTGATCTCGATGTGTTTAATTTGTTCATGAAAGACTGGGTTGGTGGCAATGTGGAGAGCCACCTTGTTGTCGCAAAGGAGCGAAGACGGTGTAGCAAATGAAATGCCTAGATTAGTGAGGAGTGTGTGGAGCAAAGTTAATTTGCAACATGTGGAAGCAATTGATCAATACTCGGCCTCGACACTAGATCGAGAGACTGTGGATTCGAATTTTGATTTCCATGATATGGGTGCTCCACCAAGGAAGATGACATAACTTGTTAGAGAATTGCAGGTGTCACGACAAAGGGCCCAATTGACATTGCAGTAAGCAGTTAGGTGGAGGGAGCCTTTCTTAGGAAAGAAGATGCCTTGGCCCGAGGGGCTTTTGATGTATCATAGTACTTGGTGACAGGGCCGGTCCTTACCAATTGAAGGCCCCTGGGCGAAAAAAAAGGCCCTTTTATAAATTTCATCATTATAAATAATAAGACATATATATATATTAACTTGTTATCTATGTTTTTGAAAAAAAAATACTTGCTTAACATATTTTTAAAAAAACGTATATGATAAGTGGACGATTTGTTTCCAAACAATACAAAATTGGATATATATTGCATCAACAATAGAAATATAAACAACAATTGCCAAACACCCGCAATGTTTTTTCCAACTTCTAGTATATTTCCACTTAAATTCCCCTACAGTTTCATACAAAGCTTAATGATGAAATCTCAATTTGTTGGTCTTTATTATCATCCCAAATTCAATAGGTACAATATTTTAAAACAATAATTAATAAAGTCGGAAAAAAATCTGAATTTGGACCGTTTAAAACAATAATTAATAAGTGACAACCTTGTATAGCCGCCATGCTTAATAAAACACGAACGATTTTTAGTTTGGCAACAAGAGCATATGTTTCTCGATAATCAATACCTTCGACTTGATTATAACCCTTTGCGATGAGGCGGGCTTTGTATCGCTCAACCGTGCCATCTAGGTTATATTTGATTCTGAAGACCCATTTAAAACCAATAGGGTGCTTTGGTGGTAAAGGAACGAGCGTGCATGTGTTGTTCTCTTGGAGGGCAGAGAGTTCACGATTCATAGCTTCCATCCAACAAGGGTCACGAGATGCCTGCAAAAAAGATCTCAGTTCTTTCTCAAGTGTGATGTTAATAAATGAAGTGTTTATAAGAAGACGATAATTTTTCGTAACATAAAACTGATTTAAGTGGATAAGTAATAGCCAAAGTGACGTTGTTTGAGGAAGATGAAGGAATGGATCGTAAGGGAAGTGTCATTTCAACATGAAAATCATGAAGTGTTGCAGAGGGTTTGGTTGTACATGAGAAGCGTCAATGAGGTGGTAAAGGGCTAGGCGTAGATGTTATGGGTATAGTTGGTAGATCGAGTGGTGTAGTTGTAGTGGAAGCCTGAGGATCAATTGTATAGTTGGGTTGTTCACTTAAGGTGGGATCATCATATATACAATTAGTAGGTGAAAATCGTGGAAAGGGGACGTTAAAATGAGACGGGTTTTGAAAACCAAGTTTTTAATAAGGAAAAACATGTTCATGAAATGTAATGTCTCGTGAAATGAGGATTTTCTTGTCATGTAAATTATAAAGTTTGTATCTCTTTGTGCCATTGGGATAGCCTAAGAAGATACAATCAACCACATGTGGACCAAATTTACTAGGTTGTAACGCATGTATAGAAGCAAAACATTGACATCCGAAAGTAAGAAGGTGAGAATATAGTTTGGGGTTTTAGAAAAGAGTTTTTCAAAGGGTGTTTGTCCTTTTAAAATGGGTGTTGGTCATCGGTTTATTAGATAGGATGTTGTTAAAACAGCATCACCCCCAAAAAAATTTGGTAACATAGCTTGAAAAAGTAAAGTTCTAGCCACATTTAGCAAGTGTTGATACTTACGTTCAACAACGTCATTTTGTATGGTGTATTGACGCAACTCGTTTGATGTAAAATCCCTTTGGAAGCGTAAAACTCAATGCATTTAAATTTAGCCTCGTTGTCACTTCGAACAATTTTGACTCGTTTTCCAAATTGGTTTTCAATAAGACTAAGAAATTGAATGACTAAAGCGCGAGTTTCGGATTTGTGACGCATTAAATAATCCAACTATGGCGAGAGTAGTCATCAACGTGGGTAAGAAAATAACGAGCCCCTGAACGAGATAGAACATGGTAACCACCCGAAATGTGAATATGGATTAAATCAAAACAAGAGTTGCTAATAGAAGTGCTCAAAGGAAAAACATTACAAGTTTGTTTGGCCAAAGGGGAACATAGAATAAGTCTTTTTGGTGCAAGGATTGTTTTTCAAGAAAGGAAATAAAATTAGATACTTTGAGAGATGGATGACCAAGTCTTTCATGCCATGGGAGATCATTAGGTGAGCTTGAGACGTTGCAACTGGTTGGCTGAGGAAAGCTGAGGCGATACAATCCATCACATTCAATTCCCGTCCCAATCATCTTCCCCGATTGTAGGTCCTGAATGAAACAAGTATTTTTAAGAAAAATAGTAGGATTAAAGGAATCTAAGGCAGGTTACTTACTGATATTAGATCAATATAAAAATTTGGAACATTAAACACATTATATAAGATAAAAGTGGGTGTGATGTTAATTGTGCCTATGTGCGTAACTTGTAAAGTTTTCCCATTACGGAGTCTAACATGCTTGTTATGCACAATTATGTAGAGTGCCTATCAAAAGTAACATAAATGATGCATCATTTATGTCAAAGATAAAAAGGTTGATAATAGGGCTAAGAATGCAATTTTCTTGGGATATGCAAGAGCAGTCAAAGGTTATCGTCTTTGGTGTTTAGAAGATTCTAAGTTTGTAATCAACAAGGATGTTACTTTTGATGAAAACTCCATGGAAGCCTTATCATCATCAGTACCAGCAACAACAGCAACAACAACAACAACAACAACAACAACAACAGCAACAGCAACAGCAACAACAACAGCAACAGCAACAACAGCAACAACAACAGCAGCAACAACAACAGCAGCAACAACAGCAACAACAGCAACAGCAGCAACATCATCAGCAACAACAACAGCAACAACAACAACAACAACAACAACAACAACAACAGCAGCAGCAACAACAACAACAACAACAAGACATGGGAGGTAGTCCCATTGCCCAAAGGTATGGGTTTGATGAGCCTCTGAAACACTACACTTAGTTGAATATGCACTCTCGGTGGAGGATAATGAGCCACTCACCTTCAAGCAAGCTATCAAAAATCTTGATAGAAAGAGACGGTTGGTCGCTATGGAGGAAGAGATTGAATCTCTTCATAAGAACAAGACATGGGAGGTAGTCCCATTGCCCAAACGAAAGACTGATATTGATTGTAAGTGGGTGTATAAACAAAAAGCAGATGCATCTAAGCTCGGTGCTACAAGATACAAGGCAAGATTAGTGGCAAAGGGTTTTGCACAGAAAGAAGGCGTGGATTACAATGGGATCTTTTCTTCGGTGGTAAAACATACTTCTATTCGGGTGTTTTGAGCATTGTTACTCTTGGTGATCTTGAGTTAGAACAACTCGATGTCAAGACAACCTTCTTTCACGAAGATTTGGATGAGGAAATTTACATGTATCAACCAGAAGGATACAAAGTAGAGGAAAAGAAAGGTCAGGTATGTCGCTTAAAAAATCCTCATATGGATTAAAACAATCACCTCGATAGTGGTACAAGCAATTTGACTCTTTAATGTTAAAGCAATGATTCTCCAAAAGTGATCATGATTGTTGTGTCTACATTAAAAATCTTAATGGAGGTCAATATATTTATCTCTTATTGTATGTGGATGACATGCTTATTGCTTCTCGAATCATGCTGGAGATAAATAAGTTAAAGGTCGAACTTGATAAGAAGTTCAATATGAAAGACATGGGCGATGCTAGAAAGATATTGGATATGGAGATCAAAAGAGAGCGAAAAACTTGTCAATTATTCTTGAGTCAGAAAAGTTACATTGAGAAGGTTATTGATTGGTCTGGTATGCATAATGCTAGGTCAGTGTTGACTCTATTGGCACAACATTTCAAACTCTCTGGTAGGCAATCTCTCATTACAACAAAGTACACATGAATAATGTACCATATGCAAGTGCAGTTGGAAGTTTGATGTATGCTATGGTGTGTACACGACCAGATATTTCACAAGCAGTTAGTGTTGTCAGTAGGTTCAAGGCGAATCTTGGTAAGGCACATTGGGAAGTAGTAAAGAGGATATTGAGGTACTTGAAGGATAATAGTAATATTGGATTATGTTTTGGTGGAAAGAAATGTCAAGTTAGTGGGTTTGTTGTCTCGGACTATGCAAGTGATTTTGACAAACGACGATCAACCACTAGTTATGTTTTCAAGATATATGGTGCTCTGATAAGTTGGAGATCAATGCTACAACCTACTTTGTGTGACTTGGGAATGACACATGATAGTGTGAATCTATGATGTGATAGTCATAGTGCGATTCACTTGGCTAAAAATCAGGTTCATCATACTCGTACCAAGCATATTGAAGCCTTGTATCATTTTGTTTGAGATATCATAGAGGATGGTGATATTTCTCTTATGAAGGGACATACAAATGAAAATGTGGTAGACATTTTAACCAAGGTTGTGACAGGCAGTAAGTTTCAACACTGCTTGGAACTGCTTCAGATTGGCCCATGTTAAATTGCTCAAGAGGGGCATAGCCCTTCGGGATGGCTACGAGTGAGGTGGAGACTATATAGAGAATATGTGGAATTACAATTGGCTTGATCTTGGACAAAGGGTACGTAAACAATCATGATTATAATGATGCAGTCGAGATGGTGAAGTATATCATGCATACTAGGGATTATTCCCTTATTCGTCCAAATTTTGAGGCTTTTCAAATTGTGTAAAAGGTGGAGCATAGCCTTATTCATCCAAATAAGGAAAATAAGCATAAAGAATTGTGTACGAGGTGGAGAATTATGAGAATGTTAAGTATAGATGATGTCTTTAAAACCACATAAGGAAAATAAGCATAAAGAAAAGAGTTTTTTTCCTATTTTATTGAATGATGAAAACTATTGGAGATTTTCCTATATAATAAAAAATTGTAAAAGAAAAGATATCATCTTTTGAAAACAAAAGAAAATGAAAACACGAGAGAAAAAAAAGGATTTCATCTTGCAAAAGAAAAGAGAAATACATAAAGGGGTTTATTTTCTTTGTAAGGATATCCTCTTTTGTACAACAAACTTGTGGCTTATACAAGTGGTGTAATTGGTCCGAAGGCCTCATTCGGTACTAGCGGGATAGAGCAAGAGAGGGCACGTTCAGCAGCGAATGGAAGTGAAGACCCTGTTCGGCAGCAGCGGGCGAGTGAAGTGGAACGATGGCACCCTAGCGTGGAGATGCTCCTTTCCCCCCTTACCCCAAGCTTATTCCCAAAAGTGCTACTGTACGCTCCACTAGCTTATCGAAATATCCCCCATATTTGCCTCTCGATACCCTTGGAAGCTCATCCTAAGATTGAAAATAGAAACCCTAACCAGTCGGCGACGCAGAGGCAATTGGCGAGCCCATAGGAAACCAACAAAAGGTGAGTTCAATTCCATATTTTTTCATCGATTGAATGTCTATCCACCTTCGTTGTGGTATTAGGGAGCTGGATCTATCATCGAGTTAGCTCGAAAGTAACTTCCATTGCTTTGGAAAGATTGGAACCAAGCGTGATTGCATCTAACTTCCATAGCACCTATTCTTTTTTAGCACCCCATAGTCCCTTTTCATGCTTACAATTATGGCTTTTAGGCTTACATTTGTTTTGTCATGTGTGATTGGAACCTAGAAAGAAGCTGGATTAGTTACTTTTTATTGAAGAGGGTGTGTTGATATTGACAGAGTGGTGGATTTACATTTGAAGCTATACTGATTTTGGTAAAATAAAGTGATCTATCTCTCCTAATTTTGAGCTATAATGATTTGGAGCTGTAAGCTGTAATCTGAGAGCCTATTGTGGGATCAGTTGTTTGGGGGTGCAAGAACACCGCCCGCTGAGGTGGATAGTGGTGATGAGGGGCCGGATGATGATGATGATGATGATGAAGGAAATCCTCAATGGAGTGTGGCATCCGGGGTTGGAAGTTGGGCTAACTGGCGTGTAGGGAGTCATCTTCTTTGTTTTGTGCATTTGACAATTATATAATGAAAATGTAACATGTGTGGTGCATGCATGTAATGTGTTTTGCAATATAGGTACAAGATTTGTCTATTGTGCACTTGCAAATTGATTTGTGCATGCAAACTGATTTGTAGATTCAAATCTTTGAATGTCCAACCTTGTATGTGAAAATTTGATTGCCATTAATCACATGCGACTGTTTTTTCATCAAGTAGAAAGTGTGGAATATTGTTTTTCTAGGCCTAACAATAGTCGTTGAATTGCACTGATGAAAAAAAAAGTGAATGCTTTGAATTGCACTGTTTGTGCCCTGCATTTTTTGCATTGTTTTTGCCTCAATTTAGGTGAGACGACTGGACCTGATTTGACCTTGTCTTGGCACCAAGCGACTTACATCAAAACCAACACATTGAACTTGTTTTTCTTAGCCTTTTTTTGCTTTTTGTTGGGGGGTGCAAATCAGTGTTCTGCACCACTGTTTTTTATCTCCATATCCTGATTTTTACGTGCCCAAAAATAGCCTTTTGGTAAGCTTTTTTGGATACCATTCAATGCACTTACATAGCTACTTTTTTTTTATTAATGTAGGGTGGTCATGATTGACTAGTGTGGAAGCTCTAAGCATGCACCATCCTCAAGATACTTTGGATCAAGTCTATGTTATTGCATCATCTTGTTATGTCATTGTATTGTTAACTTCCGTTTATGTGTTGGGTACAATTGAGAACTTGTGTGTTGTAATCATGGATAATGTGTTTTAAATGTTTTGTGCGTGTGGTGTATGGATGTCGGACAAACCTTTTATGTGTGACATGGTTGAATGTGTGTTTAAAACTAGTATTTTGTTTGAACCCTTTGTTTGTAGGTTTGTCTTTTTTTTTGCAGGTTGATTGATCTTTCACATGCACTTGTCACGCCGGAGGAGGGTGCATAAATGATGGCATTCAAGACTTGTTATGGTTTTGGCATCTACCTACTTTGGAAGTTGGAATATAGTAGATTCTTTAGCATGTGGATAACCTTTTGACTAGCATATGTATAGTCATGTATAGTTTATTAAGTAGCATATGTGTAGTCATGTAAAGTTAATCATATGTATAGGCATGTATAATATAACTCCAAACTCATGACCTTGTACTATATAGCACTCAAAACATCATTATATTCCATTACATTATATACTATAATTCTATATTTTTAATCTCCATTTTATAGCCCCTAACAATCATCCTAGTCCCCCGATCCTCGTAGGCGTGCGCGTCCTCATAGGCGCGTCGGTCGTCGTAGGCGCACCCGTCTTCGTAGGCGCTGTTTTCCATCCCACACAATGACACAACACACAAGGTTCAAACACTTAACTTTGCAAAGACAAGTATAAATTATTAAAGAGCCTAGTATTATGCATTTAAGGATCAACTCAAGGTGAAGTTCATATAATCCGAAGTTTGCCTCTTTAGTAAGTTCATACATTGCACCTTACTCATCTACCAATAACTTCTCAGCAATCTCAACCCATTGAAGTGTCCTTCCCATTTTGCTTGTGGTATTGTAGACAAATTGTCATTAATGCTTTCGCCTCTTCATCACTCCATGCAACGCCCTTCCCATCAATGCCCTTTCCCTTCACATTCGTTTGTGACTCAGACATTGTTCCTTCTTCCTTTCCAAGGACACACATTACTTAAAAGTACACACCAACATACTCATATTTCCAAGCCAATAATGAGCAATAAACGTACAAGGCTAACACTATTCAATCACTTCATTCGGACAATTATATGCATATGAAGGGGAAAAAAGCACATTCATCAACAAAGCTACATTCTAATTTCATATTTTCTGGATTTCACTACAATCCAAGTCGCCGAATTTATATTTGTACATGAAAATGCACATTCCTAATACACTACATACTAGTTACAACTTCTAGATTCAAGATCAATCAAATTTGTGAAAATGACATCATCAATTTAGCTCATTATGAACAAAAACTCTCAATCTTCCAACTCAAATTTCAGTTAGGGTCCTTCACTTACCGTAATCTGAGTTGAACCCCCTACTATCTCAGCCTTCAACGGTTTTTGCAACTTCCTCTACCTTCGGTGCGCCGACCCTAGCGCAGCTCGACCTCCGCTTCGCTTCGCTGCAAACTAATGGCGACCTCGAGTTGGGATTGTAGGCAGTAATGGGAGTTGGAACCCCTTTCACGAGAGGAGACTAGAGTTTGGGAGTTGGGGGTCACGTGAGCTGCATGCAAGTGAGGGCAAGTGAGGGGTATTATTTTTTGGTACTTTGGGGGCAATTTCGTCATTTTGGGTCTCCTTTTTGCAATTCAGATACGATTTTGTCAAACACTTTTTATCCATTCCGCTTATAACTTCAGTTTCAAATATTATCAATAATCCCGCTACTAGTTCCAACTTCAGCTAGATTTCAGCTCCAACTTCCAACTCCAGCTAGGTGTGCCAAACAGAGCCTTAATTGTCGTTTGCCAATAACTATGAAACCAATACGGCTTCGGGTTGATGAACAAAATTACAGTGTTGATGAAAAAAATCACAATTTTGATGAACAATCAAGGCGCACATTCTATTTCCGTTTTTTTCAAAGATATGTGAATAATTCGCCTACGCCGTTTCTTCCCCTTTTTAAGTGAAATGATTAACGCCCTTGATATTTCTCCATCTAAAGACTCTTGTTTTCTCTTATTTCTCACATGTGCACTCATTCTCACCTGATTCAGACTCATATATAAGATCAAGTGAGGAGGCCTCGTAACGTAGATAATTAGGATATTATCAACTGTTAGATTTAACTTTATTAACGGATAAGATTAATTCCTAATTATGATTTATAAGAACTTAGAAAATTCAAGTTACATAATTCTAGGATCTGACGGTTTTAATTTTGGAAAACATAAATGTGAGATCAACTTGTTCATTCTAGTATTTGTATAGTTTTTTTGATAACTATTATTAGTTTTCTAATCCTCCATATCTTACAAAAATCTAAATTATGGCCGATTATTAGTCTACTTCACCAAAAATGAATTAGATGAATAAAAATATTGATAGATCTATTGAAGGGTTGAACGAAATGGATACTACGATTGAAGGAATGACCGATTTGTACAATTAAAGCTAATCTCCTATTCTTCACACTGAAGACGGACCCAACCCCATTAAAACCTCTAATTAAAATCGAATTAAATCACAATGGAGACGAATCGTTTGCCCTTCTAACCAAACGTGGTAGATTAAATTTCAAGATAAGATTGAAGCTCAATTGTCGATCATGTGAAATCGAAGGTTGAAGATGACCTTGGCGCGCGGTTAAGTTGAATAAAAAATCTTCCCCTTATTGTTTGAAAGCCTCAATGCCAAAATTGGTTCTAGTGTGTGTGTGGGGAGGAAGTAGAGGTCACAGGTACGAGACACGCTATGGGTATTCACCCCTTTTATTTTTTCCCTCGTTTTCACAGATTTTGCATTTTATAAAATTAATTTTGTAAAAATTTATGTGTTCAAAATTATTTATAAGAATATAAATAATATCTTTCCTAAAAATATAATCACACAAAATAATTTATTTAACTATACTTTAGCTAAACATACTTAATTATGAATTTTCGAAATATAATATAATATTTCTACATAAGTCTTACTACTTATAAATATTTTTTACTAATAAATAAGACTCATGTTAAAAGCCTTTTAATATTATCTTACGCTTATAATGAATTTTATAACATTTTAAAATGTTATAAAATAATAACCTTATGAAATAAAATATATAAATATTTTTATTATATTAAAGTAAAATGTAAAGTGAAATTACATGTTTACCCTTATAAAAATTAAGGATATTACATTTTTGCCGTTTGCTAATAACCATGAAGCCGATATGACTCCGGGATGATCCGAGTGATGAATGAAGAGTGAATGTGTTGATCTCTACAATGGGATCGATACAACAACTCTTGTGTTGTCGGTTTCTTTATCGTTAAGCATGTGATAGTGTTTTAGTTAGAGCATGCTTTAGGGTTTTGATGAAAAAGAGGTATGCTCTGATACCATATTGAAGTTTGTGTGCCATTAACATGGGGATGTACACGACCGTATGTGCGCATACTTATAGAAAAGAAAAGCTAGACAATTCGCTCTATAAGCAAGAAATGCATCGCACATCCTATGTGCCCACCTTTGTTTTAATTTCTCATTTTTTCAATCAAAAGCCTATTATTTTTTCGTTTCATTTTTTCGTTTCATCGCACATCCTATGTGCCCACCTTTCGTTTCATTTTTCAATCAAAAGCCTATATTCATCTTCAAAACACAACAATTGGAAATTGATTGTAAATTAGAATTGTAACTAACCCAATTCTACCCCGAAACCACCTTGTAATTACACGACCATCAATCGATTTCCCTAAACATAGAGAACGGGTGGTGGTCGATGGGCGTTGGAGTCGAAGGAGGGTAGACGAAGTTGGTGCGGGCATTGAGGTCGCACATGGTGTGGGCGGCGCAGTCGTAGGCGCGGCGCGCCTTCCTCAGCAGTGTCGAAGGGTCGCGTAGCTCCAAGTGTGTGAAGTGTTGATAATATTGTTCAATGGAATCAATGCTTTAGGCAATATATTTTTTATCAGTCTGATCATGTAAAACATGATTTTAGAATCATAGGCTTATAAATAAGAAGTCATCTTTAAACAAAAATGTATGCCTACCACTTGCTCTTGCAATAGTGATTCAACTGTAGCCTTCATTAAATTTTCAATCGTCTCATCAAATAGGGTTACAACTGTGGCATGGATATCAACTTCCACTTCAAATAGGGTTGTGGAGGATGATAGAGTACAAAATGTAGAAAATAGTATACATTGTTTTAGGAGAACTTATCATCGACTCACAAGATTCACACAAAAAAAAATCACCAATGTGGTGTTTGACTCGTTTCATGCATTTACCACTGTTTCATACAAAGTACTACCATAGGTTTTGAGTTTGGATCTTTGTAATCTTAATGGTGCAGTAGAAGGTTGCATCCTTATGTGTAGTGACAATAATATAAAATGTTAAAGTTATTGAAAGAGACAATAGTATTATTAGATTTGGATTTGTAACAATGTTGTACCTCTTTTTTAGCTCTGGAATATTCCAACAACTCCATAATTAATCCTTCTTTTTGTAGCATGTGCTTAACCTCTTGGCTTGAAAAAGTTGTTGACTTGTTAACAATTGACCCTTCTTTTGGTAGCATTTGCTTAACCTCTTGGCTTGAAAAAGTTATTCCAACATTCTGTGACATGCAATGAAAACTAAGTTCATTCTTTAGGGTGAACATGTGTGATTTATTTATCATATTTTCTGGTATTTACAAAGCTCTTTGATTGATGTAGGAAGGGCATCTTTGCAAATGAAGTGGTTGTGATATCCTCGATGATAGTAAGTACATGTCTTGGTTTCTATAATATGCCTTGTCCTAATTAGGTTTTGTAGAGTAGCTGGTAGCTTAGAAGAATAACTTGCATCCTACAAAACAGGCATGCGAATTAAAATGATTTAAAAAATGTAATCTATATAAGTTGCAAATATGAGTAGGAGTGCATGTACAACCTTGACCTCATCCTTTCTTGGATTAGGTCGGCTATTTTTCCATAGTGTCATCAAAGATACTTATTACAATTGAACCCGTATGGTCTGCAATATCTACATCTAGTCTCAGTCTGTATGCATTTTTATTAATAAAGAACGTTGATGCTTTGCATTTCAATTAAATATAGATTACTGTTGCATTTCCTATTGTTTAGGTAATCAGGTTAAGTACCTTATACGTGGGGAGATGATCAATTCTTCACATCTTTCACACCAGAAATGGTTCTCAATTATGAGCAATCTCTATTCGCATTTCCTGTTGGAGCATAAGTAGTGAAACCAACCCTTTGTTTCTCGAGGGTTAGTCATAGTGACTTTACATTTGAATGTTGTTCCTTGAAAATAAATGGCATACCAAATTACTTTTTAAAAGGATAAAAGTTATAAAACTTGAAAGAGACTTGGTATTGAAATCACCTTTGTACAACTCTTAGACCAATTAAGCAAGTCTGAAATCATGCCTTTAATTACATTTTCACTACTTGCCTCACCTACGTGCTGATGAAAAAAATAGGATAAAAATTAGTTTACCATTAATAATTTTGGAAAAATAGAAAATAATCACATGCTAAAATCTAACTTTTGATTAAACAATTTGCCAATACTAATTTGGATAATATAGGAAAATAATAATAGGATAACACTTAACTTTTGAATCAGCTAATCATCATTATATATATATATCCAAATTTGAAGGTTGATGGGTGTCAACGTTTCAACATTGATATTGATTCCATTGAATGTACTAAATGTCTTTCTTATAGGGAATTTTAAAAATCGGCTATGGGGAGGCTAAAGCCTAACTAAAAGGTTATTGACATCATTGGATGCTTATTCTAAAAAAGTTACAAAAGGCTAAAGGCCAATTGAATGTTTAGTCTTGATAATAAAGGGATTTAGTTTCTTTTTTATTTTACTTTTTTTTTTATGATTGTTTAGTCTTAAATGGGCCAAATTTTCTATTGAATGTAATGAATGCCCTTTCTTGTGTTACAGAAGGCTAAAGACTACAAAAAGTGTTAGTCAACATAGTTGACCTAGAATGTATGAACTAATTTCACAATCTTGTATTCTGTTAACGTGGTTATTGTAAAGCTAGATATCCTCCTTGTACTACTACATATATTAGTAATCAATACAATACAACCCTCAAGCGGGATTCTACCTACTTTCATGGTATCAGGTCTCTATCCTAATTAATCTTACTTTCGATCCTCCCGCCTCTCGCGAACATCGATCACCCCGTCTCTGATGAGACCCTCGTTCTCCAAACCATACGAGGCTTAAATGATGATTTTGGCACCATGGCAACCCTCATTCCGCATCAACTCCCTTTCCCGAACTTCCATCAATCTCGCAGCTCTCTCTTACCCGAGGAAGATCGCCGAGCACAAAAATCCTCAACCGATACGGCCCTAACTATCACCACGACAAATCCAAATCCTCCTACCCCTCCTACCACCACACATGCCAACTCTCAATCTCAACAACAATAGCCGAACACACAAACAAACACTAACCGTGGGGGTAGAGGAGGTCGTCGTGGCCGAGGATGTGGGAGAGGAACCGAACGAGGACAATGAATGTCATGGATACAACAATACTCTAACTAACAACAACAATGGGTACCATAGAATCAACAATGGGGCGCCGATCTTCTTGGCCCTTGTCCACGACAACAGCCAACGACCAATCCACCACAAGCCATGTACACTTATCAACAGTCCTACTCTCCTCCAACTTGGGACCCCAATTGCCTTTTGACAGCGATGGACAACATGTCTCTATGGGCTCTAACTGATAATGGATGGTTGATGGATACCGGTGCCTCCTCGCATATGACGTCTCAAGCAAGTTTGCCTTTTTAAATTATAGCATTGATTCCTCAAAAGTCATTGTTGGTAATGAACAAACCCTTCCCATCACTCAAACAGGACATGCTTGAATGTTCTCCTAAAATCCTCCTTTCTTCCTTAATAATGTTCTCGACATTCCAAAACTAATAAAAAAAATTGATTTCTGTTCGGAAATTTACAACAAATAACCAGTGTTCTATTGAATTTGACCCATTTGGTTTTACTGTGAAGGACCTTCCAACCAAGAAAGAGATCCACCGATGCAATAGCCAAGGAGACTCGTATCCTTCCATAACGTGCCAACACCACCACAAGTAGCCCTCACCGTCATCGTTGCACCTCCAACTTCAACTCTATGCCACAAACGTCTATGTCACCCCGGAACCATATTTTTCAGTCTCTCTTAAAACCAAATTCTATCAATTGTAGTAAACACGCTAGACCTCCACCCTTGTGTCAAGCGTGTCATCTAGGAAAACATGTTAGATTACTGTTTCATTCATCCAGTTCTATAAATTTTTCTCCTTTTGATATCATTCATTGTGATTTGTGGACTTTTCCTATTAATAGCATTTCCGGGTTTAAATATTATCTTCTTCTATCGGATGATTTGTAAGGCCCAAGGCCTTAGAAGCGCAATCCCATGCCAACCCGAGAACTTCCCAGGAGGTCACCCATCTTGGTACTACTCTCGCCCCTGCACACTTAACTTTTGAGTTCTTTGTCCTCACTCAAACCCAGAAAAACCCAGAAAAGGAAGAGCTCTTGTTGACATGGGGAGCACCTTAATTCCTTATAAATTATCGGGGTGTTACAATCTCCCCCACTTAAGCACTTGACGTCCTCGTCAAGGCCCAAGGACCGCCCTCTGGGTCGAGTGACCGCCCACCGAGCCAAGCCAACTCGTAACCAGAGTCGGCTCTGATACCATTTGTAAGGCCCGAGGCCTTAGAAGCGCAATCCCATGCTAACTCGAGAACTTCCTAGGAGGTCACCCATCCTGGTACTACTCTCGCCCCTTCACGCTTAACTTTTGAGTTCTTTGTCCTCACTCGAACCCAGAAAAGGAAGAGCTCTTGCTGACATGGGGAGCGGCTTAATTCCTTATAAATTATCGGGGTGTTACATGATTTCTCACATTACTTATGGGTATATCCTTTTCGATCCAAAACTGAGGGGTTCGAAAAATTTGAAGCATTTCATTCTTTTGTTGGCACTCATTTCAATTGCAAAATAAAAAATTTACAATGCAATCATGGCAAAGAGTTCGACAATAATCTCTTCCACAAATTCTTCTCCTCAAATGGCATTCTATTCCAGTTCTCCAACCCCCATACCTCATCCAAAACGGGAAAGTTGAACGTATGATTCGATCAATAAACAATATCATACGTACACTTCTCTTCCAAGCACATCTACCTCCTCAATATTGGGTCAAATCTCTTCAAACCGCATCCCATATCTTAAACCTCCTTTCTTCCTACCAAAACCACATCTTTCAAATCTCCACACTCGATTCTCTTTAAAATTGAACCCACATATGCTCACTTACAAGTATTTGGGTGCCTTTGCTATCAAAACCTCTCCTCCATAACCCCAAATAAGCTAGCCCCTCGAACTACACCGTGTCTCTTTCTTGGCTATGCTCAACAGCACCGTAGATATAGATGCATAGATTTAAAAACACATAAAATAATCATATCTAGACATGTCATCTTTCATGAAAATATTTTCCCATTTGAAGAAAAAGAACACTATGCCATCTTTACCTACTTGAATGGGTCATGCAAACCCTAGATCCCAAACTTCCTTTTCCACCTCCAATAATCACTCGACCCAACCAGAAAATCCAAACCTTTCATCTTTCAAATTCTTTCCCACCTCAAACAAATCCCTATGATTTGTCGGTCCCACAAAATCAATCTTCTTCAAATCAAATAACAGAAATTGAGGAAATCCCACCCCATCATCCGGACCCCACAAACCCACCCACAACCGATTTAATTCCTTCTAATCCTAGTCCCTCTCTCTCCCCTATCCAATCCGAAACAAATCAATCGGTTACCACTTATCCAATGTGCACACGCTCAAAATCTGTTATCCAATCCCAAACAAATCAATCTGTTACCACTCATCCAATGTGCACACGCTCAAAGTCCGGTATATCAAAACCTACTCCAATTTTCAATCTATTAGCCTCCATATCTCCCATCCCAAATTCGTACAAGAAAGCCATCCAAAACCAACATTGGCTTAATGCTATGCGTGAGGAATTTAGTGCTTTAATTAAAAATGAGACTTGGGAACTTGTTCCAAGACCAATTGATGCCAATGTCATTACAGGAAGATGGTTATGTTGACACAAGTACGGACCCGATGGAAAACTTGCTCGGTATATGGCACGTTGGGTTGCAAGAGGCGATTCTCAACAACCGGGGATCAACTACGACAATACCTTCTCCCCCGTCGTCAAGCCCGCCACAGTCCGAACAGTTCTTACTCTTGCCCTCTCCAAACCTTGGCCGATCCATCAACTTGACGTAACAAATGCGTTTCTTCATAGCACGCTGAACAAGGTTGTCTTTTGTCAGCAACCACCGGGTTTTGTTGATGAACGCTATCTTGACCATGTTTGTCGGTTGATAAAGGCCCTTTATAGCCTTATCAAGCTCCAAGGGCGTGGTTTCAGCTATTTGCGACGTACTACTCCGGTTGGGTTTCCGAGCATGTAGGTTCGGTCCCTCTCTGTTCATATACAAAACCGGGCACACGGAGGCTCACTTTCTCGTCTACGTCGACGATATTATACTCACGGAGCCTCATCTCCTCAGTTTCTTTCCCACATAATCCTTGCCTTGAGCAGAGAATTCTCAATGATTGATCTCGACCCATTACATTATTTCCTTGGGATCTCCGTGACTCAAACGTCAACAGGCCTGCATCTCAGCCAGGAAAAATACGGTCTTGAAATTCTTAGCAAGGCAAACATGCTTGAATGTAATCCCTCTCGCACACCAGTAGACACTCAAGCAAAGCTAGGGCAAGATGCGGGGCCACCTATTGCTGATCCAATTATGTACTGGTCCTTAGCAGAGGCACTACAGTATCTTACATTCACTCGACCAGACATAAGCTATGCGGTCTAGCAATGTTGCCTCTATATGCTTGATCCAAGGAAAAAGCATTTCAATGCCCTTAAAAGAATCCTTCGGTATTTCCACCAAAAAAAAGAATCCTCCGGTATGTCAAAGGAACATGGCTCACAGTTTGCAACTGTACAAGACCGATATTCTGCGCCTAACCGCCTATTCCGATGCGGATTGGGCCGGGTGTCCTGACTCCAGACGTTCAACATCAGGTTATTGTCTCTATCTTGGTGACAACCTTCTTTCTTGGTCGTCTAAGTGACAACCCACAGTTGCACGATCTAGTGCGGAGGCGGAGTACCGAGCTATAGCAAATGCTGTAGTCGAAAGTTGTTGGATACGTAACCTGCTTACCGAGTTAAACAATCCATTCATGACCGCCACCTTGATATTTTGTGACAATGTCAACGCAGTCCACCTCTCTTGCAATCCCGTCCAACACCAACGAACCAAACATGTCGAAATAGATCTCCATTTGGTCCGAGACAAAGTCGCTCTTGGTCAAGTTCGGGTCTTGCATATTCCAACATCACATCAATTCGCTGGTATTTTCACAAAAGGGTTGCCTTATCCTCTCTTTCATGATTTTCGTTCAAGTCTAGGCGTCCGAGAACTCCTGCTACGACTGCGGGGGATGTTAGTCAACATAGTTGACCTAGAATGTAGGAACTAATTTCACAATCTTGTATTTTGTTAACGTGGTTATTGTAAAGCTATATATCCTCCTTGTATTACTATATATATTGGTAATCAATACAATGCAACCCTCAAGTGGGATTCTATCCACTTTCAAAAAGGATATTGATAATATTTGTTTAAATAGTTATTATCTTCATTGGATGTTGTTACGGAAGGCTAAAGGTCAGTTGATTGGATTTATTGATAAGAAATGCATTTGTTTGCATATAATATCTCTTTTTTATTTTTATTTTTGCCTTATGAATTTTTAATCATAAATGGGACAACATTTTCTCCTTTATAGGTTATATAGGTTACTAGAAATATATGCTCATGTATTTGCACGAGTTAATAATTCTGTTCAAGTTCTTTTTTACATGTTTATGTATTTATTTTTTTCAAATATTATATTCCATCAATGAAGTTTTTAAGTTGTATATCGTTTTTACATATAAGTATCACATGCATTTACAATTGATATTCAATTAGTATTATGCTATTTTATTATTATGAATTTTAATTTGAATTGTAAAAATAGAGTGGAAGACAAAAAGACTATGATGTAATATCTAATAAAGTACCATATTAAATATATTTTGTGTATAATAAATTTGTTGTTTATTTTATATAAATATTGTTCATGTAAAAAAACTTTTAAGATTATTAACTAAGTGATATATTCATTTCATAATTAAGGCCGACATTGATTGCAAAAAAATACTAACTTCACAAAGAGAATGCAATTAATAAGATTCTTTTCATGTACTTCTAATAAATAATACTAACTATGCAATAAAATATATAAAAAATTTAATCATAATTATGACATTGAATGACAAAAAATACAAATTTACTATACATATATATATATACATAAATTAAGGCTCTAGAGAAACCTTATCTTCTAGAGAAACGAAGAAAACAATGAGGGGCGTTAGATATGATTTTATAAACGGCTGATATTAAAGAAAAATAGGTGCAAAATATGAAATATTAATGAGAAACACCGGATTAGGCCAAAATCCTAAAATCTTTCCACTTTCTCTCTCCATATCTTTCAAATTTCCAAAACAATTTAATGCTCCCTCTTCAATTTAATCTGATCCCCATTTATCTCTACAATCAAATATTTTTTCTTTGAGGATAAACCATTAACAAGTTTCAAAGCTTTCCAAGCATCTCCGCCTCCACCAAGAGATTTCACCACCAAGTTACATCGATTGAGGCACCATCATTGTGAGATCATCCATGTAAAAAAGGTATTATTTTTAAATTCGGATCAGAATGAGAATCAAATCTACATGAAATGAATATATGAACTTTGATCCATTATATTTTTAATAAGCTTCATATATATTTCTAACTCATGATACTTATATGCTTACATGATGACAATTGATTATTATGTATTTGATTTTTGTACAAATTTAATTGTAATAAAAACTTTATTTTGATTTTTATTTGTACGTGATGCTTATGCTTCATATGTGTTCACAATTTTAATTGTAATTAAAACTTTATTTTGATTTTTATTTGTACAGGTGATGGCGTTGGATTATTATGCGTACAAGAAATGAATCAATTTTGTGTGATGGCGATGGATTTCTATGCGTACAAGTGATAGCTTATTTTTCTTCAAGCAAATTTATGCTCAGTTTGAATCAATCTTGTTTGGGTTGTCGTCATCTGTTCGGTACGTTCACCATCACCTTGATCGTCAGTAAAGATCGTTCTTTTCGCTGGTTTAAAAGTTGGGTTCGAACAGAGATCTGGTGGTTATATTCGATTATTGAATTTACATATTCTAATTTTAATGTCTCCCAATAGCAAAGATTAGGGGAAAAAATCACGCGTGGTGCACATAGAGATAAAAAAGTGAAGTTAATATTCAAATATACTATTATACACATATTCGAGATTGTGGACTGAATGTTCAGATATTTTGTACACATGTTTGAGATTGTGTCCTTAATATTCATATATATTATTCACATATTCGAGTTCTTGTACACACATGTTCGAGATTTTGTACAAAATACTCCCTCCGTCATTAACGAACCCTATATAACAAATAAGAATGATAACTTCAAACATTATTTTAACTTAATTGGCTTACATTTGATCCGAGTTTATTGATTTGATAGTAGAATAGGACATACATACATAAGTAAAGATTTTTGATAGCAGAATCACCACCTTAAGTTTACACATCATCAACTAGTAGGTTAATTACTCTAATTCACACAAGCTTGTATTCACGCACCAACACAAATTGAGTATCAAATCCTCATTTTTTTTATCAAATCAGTCGACACCAATCATTAAACTACCCAAATCAACCACTAAATCTAATAACTAATCAATCACTTCAATTTAAAAATTGAGTACAAGCATCACTATTCTATAAGTATATTAGAATTTAGAAACTAGAATACTAGCCTAAATCCCAGTTAATTGAAAATCACATAAATGCAATTAAAAAAACTACAAATCAATAACAATAAATTGAACATCACTACATTAGTAGTATTATCAAAATCTAGCATCAAATTTAATAGAATTGAGATTCGAAAATACATAAATTAAGTATGGTCTTACTGGAAAATTCAAATGGACGGACGTTTGGTCGAAATTCCAATATAACAATCAGACCCAATGACAACAATGGTGAAATCAGTGGATATGATGGTGGAAAATTGATATCGTTAATTTAGGGTAGACCAAATTCACAACTGCATTAGAGAAGAGAAGTAAAATAGGAGAAATCAGAAAACCGTTCTGAGAAAGAATTAAATTCCATTGGTAAAGAAAGATTTGAAGAAATTAATTGAGGACAAAATTGAAGAAAATTAACACACCTTCCATTTATTTCTCCCTCTTTTTCTGTAACCTCTCTTTATTCAGATACAGATATTTTTTTCTTTCATTAAGTAATTAATTTTTTTATAGGCCTAATATATAACACTAATAGTACTAGTATAAGTGTGCATTGATGGGCCCTCTATTATCTCGGGGCCCTGGGCCACCGCCCTAGCCTAACAAGGCAAAAGGCCGGGCCTGCAAAGGAGTCAACGAATTTATAGAGTTTGCAGTCGCACATAGTAGTGGAAGTGAAATTCGATGCCCTTGTCGAACATGTGATAATGGGGTGTATCATACTGCGGAGACTGTTAAGGAAAACTTGTTGCGGAAAGGTTTTACTAAGAATTACCATCGTTTGACTTGCCACAGGGAATCACGTGTCAGTGAGTCTAATCCAGCTCTTACTTCAACAACCTTCATCAAGGCTTGGCAAACTTTCCGATGCGACAAGGATATAGTCTCCTCAATCCACAACAAAGGATGATATTTGATGCAGCTAAACCCCATTTTATTCCGAATTTTTCAAGTGTTGATAATGCTAGTATTGCTCAGTGTCAAAGCCTTGATATTACCTCGACAAGCAATCTCCACGAGGCCTAGCCGGATATCGAAAATGATATGAACATTAGTATAGATGAGCACATCTCTGCATCGAAGAAATTACAAGATGCTCTTAAAGCTGCAAGCCAACCGTTATGGGAAGGTTGTGAAGATGAAACTCTATTGTCTTCTGTCACAGAACTGCTCAACATTAAATCTGAGTTTAACCTATCTGAAAATTGCTACAATAGAATAAGTGCATGGATTTGAAAGCGCCTACCTCGTGATCATGTGTTTCCGAGCGATTATTATAAAGCAAAGAAACTTGTGCAAGAGTTGGGATTGCCTTTGGAAAAATTGATATATGTCCCGATGGTTGCATGTTATATTGGAAGAATGACATTGGTCTGCGACGTTGTAAGTTTTGCAATAAGGATAGGTATAAACGCACTAGTGGGGGGAAGATGTTCCTTATAAACAACTGCGTTACTTACCTTTAATACCTAGGTTACAAAGGCTATATGCATCTAATGCCACTGCAGAGCACATGAGATAGCATGCTGGAAATGAGGCTAAAGATGGAACAATGTTTCACCCTTCTGATAGTGAAGAATGGAAACGTTTTGATAGGACTTATCTTGAATTTGCATCTGAGTCTCGCAATGTTCGCTTGGCTTTATCTGTAGACGGTTTCAACCCATTTGCTCAGACTGGAAAAGCTTATTCTTGTTGGCCCATCATTGTAACCCCTTTTAATCTCCTACCATCAATGTGCTTGAAAACCCCACATATGTTCTTAACAATGATTGTGCCTGGTCCGCGGAATCCAAAAAAGTTGATAGATGTTTGCTTACAATCATTGATTGAGGAGTTGTAGTTAATATGGACCCAAGGCGTTCCAACATTTGATATCTCTCGTAATGAACCATTCATGATGCAAGCTTCCTTGCTATGGACTATTAATGATTTTCCAGCCTATGCAATGATGTCGGGTTGGAGTACCGTTGGTCGTTTGGCTTGTCCTATTTGCATGGAAGAAACGTACTCATTTTGGATGCATTATAGCAAAAAACATTCTTGGTTTGACTGTACCAGAAGTTTCACAAAACATGATCATCAGTTTAGGAAAAATAAGACAACATTTTACAAAGGTCGTGTTGTGACATCTTCTGCTCATGAACGTTTAAGTGGTTATGATGTTTGGAACTGTGTGAAGGACGTGCAAAGTGTGATAGAAGATCCTTGTGCAAAGAAGCGTCATGAGGGATATGGGAAGACTCATATGTGGACTAAATAGAGTATATTTTGGCAACTTCTATATTGGAGCACTCTTCTAATTCGTCACAATCTTGATGTTATGCACATAGAAAAAAATGTGTTTGATAACTTTTTTATCACGATGATGGACATCAGGTGAAAGACCAAGGATACCTTAAATGCAAGGAAAGACATGAAGGACATTTGTCATCGTCCAACATTAGCAGTAGATGCCGACTATAAGGGTCCAAAACCAAAGGCAATTTATACAGTGGATAGAAATCAAAAGAATGAAATTTTTGAGTGGATATCCGCTTTAAAATTTCCCTGATGGATATGCATCTAACCTTGGTCGATGTGTACAATCAGACGAGGGAAAGCTAATTGGGATGAAGAGTCATGATTGCCACGTGTTTATGCAAAGATTGCTTCCGATTGCTTTTAGAGAAATGTTACATGAGTCTGTTTGGGTACCAATTACGGAGCTAGTTCTTTCACTCCTTGTGTGCAACAACATTATCAGTGACACAAATGCAAGAGTTAGAGACTCTCATTCCAATAATTTTGTGCAAGTTGGAGAGAATTTTTCCTCCTGCATTATTTGACTCAATGGAGCATTTAGTTGTACATTTGGCTTATGAAGCAAGAGTTGGAGGGTCGGTCCAATACCGTTGGATGTATCCATTTGAGAGGTGCGTAGTTTATGCTATATAAAATTGTCATAGTTTTTCTTCATTCTCAAATTTGTGCTCATGCCAAGTTAATTTTGATAGGTTCTTATACCACTTAAAGCATAAATTTGGTGAAAGAGTTGGTAATAAGAGACATGTTGAAGCTTCCATTTGCAACTCTTACATTATTGAAGAAATCTCCACATTTTCAAAGCACTACTTTGAACCAAAAACAACATCAAGGAGGAAGCAACCTCGACATCTTAACGAAGGTCCATCTCAAATTTATACTCCTATATCTGTCTTCAACCATCCAGGACGAAGGATTGGTAAATCAACCAAGCAGTGAATTATTGATGATGAAAAGCAAAAGCTTGCTATGGAGACTTATATCCTGTTAAATTGTCATGAGGTTGACTCTTATCAAGAATAAGTACTTTTAATTTATTACTTCTCCCAATAAATTGATTAGGTTAATGATATGCGTGTATCTTAACATTATGTAAACACATTGCAGAAAGTTTTCCATTGAATTTGGTGGGGCCGATGATAAACTATTTCAACAAAAATTTGCGTCATGGTTTAAATCATATGTAAGTTTTTTTTGGTCGAAAATCATATGTACGTTTTTTTGTTACTCTACAATATAGATTTGACAAAAAAATCAAATATTAATCTATATTTACATAGGTTGACACGCATAAGGTTCAAGATGAAGTCATAAGTAGTTTATCGTGGGGACAAGGAGCAATAGCAACGTCGTGGTCAGCATATAGCATGAATGGTTATACTTTTCACACGTTGCAAAGAGGAGAAGGAAAATCCACAATGAATAGTGGAATTTGGGTGACAGGATCAACTAGTGCAAATGAAGAATTTGATTATTATGGCCTTCTTGAAGATATAATCGAATTGGAGTACCCTGCATGTAATCTTCCAAAAACTGTCGTGCTTTTCAAATGCCGATGGTTTGATCCAATTAATGGGATACAAGTGCATAAAAAATATGGTCTCGTAGATATTAATCATAAAAAATTTTATAAACTCGATGATCCATATATTTTTGCACAACAAGCTAAGCAAGTATATTATACTCCTTATCCTGGTGCAAAACGAGATCGTGGAAATTGGTTGGCTGTATGTAAAACAAAACCAAGAGGCATAATAGAGGACATGTGGACTAAAACTCATGAACCATATCATCCTGAACAAAAATAAGTTCCTAATGTCGATGATATAACCACAGACGATCTTCGGGATCCAAGTGGAGCTATGGTTCTCGGAGATGATGCATCTACAACTCACATTGACGAAGATGAGGGAGTTGCTGAAATTATGATGTATCTGAGTTCAGATGAAGATGGAACCAACATTCAGAATTATGAGGAAGATGATTATGATGAAGAAGATGATTATTAGAGGTTAAGATCGATGTTTTTCTTTAACTTAGGTTTTATGTATTGATTGACCCGCCGAAGGGTGTTATTTCTATGCTTTTTGAAGATGTTAGGGGTCGGGCCATCCCCCGTTTGCTGACTACTTAGCCTTCTTTTTTAATATTAATAAAATTATCCCTTGAGGAGACGAAGAGTACTGTCTCTCCTTCAACCAAAAATATTTATTTTTATTTTTTGAAAACTATTGAGTGTGTGTACGTTTAGTACAAATTTTAAGAATTAAAAATTGAAGTGTAATATGAAACCATAAGAATCAAATTAACAATTAAAAAATGAAACCTTTAATGTAGACAGAAAGCTAATTTTTACAATTGAATTAGTAAAAAAGTAAACAGTTTTACTAGTTCTTACATTTGAATGAGTAAAAAATAAACGATTTTACTAGATACCATAGATGTAGGCAATACTTTTTTTTTTGAAATAAGGTGGTTTTTCTTTAAACGAGTATATATACATGCTACCCATCATTTTTTCAACTACTTTATGAAGTTCATTTCAATCTGATAGATTCAAGTCTGTTATTGAGAGGTTTGTATTCTTCATTAACAAGCTTGTGTATGGTACTTTTTCCTTCGTTTATTTATATACCAATATATTAAGTAATGGAGTAGCATGGTTGTTTATAATATTAGAAACTTCTTATTTAGTTTCGTTACGAAAGAATGATGATTAATCATCTATTTTTTGTGTTAGGATACGATGAATCATACTAATAGTAAGGCCAATAAAGATCAAAAGCCAAAAAGAGCACTAGACTTCGATTTAAATGTATCCTCAAACAAGAATCCCAAAGGCAAATTAGATCATAGATTTGATCTAAATTTGAGTCCGAACAAGAATATGAACCATACTAAACATCACAAATTTGATTTGAATGAAGAACCAAACGATAATGCGAACATCAGTCCAAACAATATGACATCGAAAAAGTTTTACATCAAGCGAGGGCGCTTTTCCGAAGATCCTAAGATGCAAAAGTTTATGATAGACTTATGTTACCTAGCTATGCCCGGTTTTAATTAAACAAATGAATCCGAAAAATAATTTTATAGTGGTGAATCATTTATTATTTTTTTGTTTGGTAAAAACACGTTTTAGAATTTGTTTGGCTCACATGCATTATAATTTTGTACATATATTACTTTTTTAATAAAAATATGTATTAATGTGTAATGTCATGTTTACCAATTTCACCATGAAGTACGGTATATACGAAATGTACATCAATACATGGCTGGCGAGGCTGGCACGACACCGAGGTTGAGGTTCTCGGTGCCGCGGCGCACGGAGTCTGGGGTTGCGGCGCGCCTTCGATGAAGGAGACACACCGAGAAGGGGGCGCGCCGGTGGATGCGCCGTGGCTCGCGTAAGCGCATGCGAAGAGGGATGTTGTGGCTCGAGCTATGGCACGGGTCCTGGCTCGAGTGATGGGTCCATCGGAGCGCACGGTCAAGTCCTCTTCTTCTTGGTTGGCGGTTGATCTGGGTGGGAAATGTCCCCGTTTCCTAGTCATGATCCTCGTGATCCACATAGGGAGATAAATCCGAGATATTAAAGGAAGCGGACACGTTGTACTTGCCGGGGAGGTCAAGGATGTAGGAGTTGTTGTTGATGCGTCGTAGAACCTTGAAGGTGCCGTCTCCTCGTGGATGCAATTTCATTTTCCGGGTCTCGGGAAAACGATCCTTCCGTAGGTGGAGCCAAACCAAGTCGCCTGGCTCGAAAATCAAATTACGACGCCCCTTGTTGCGTTGGGCAACATATTGATCCGAGCGCTTGAGAAGTTGCGCCCTGGTACGCTCGTGGAGGCGGCGGATGTGGTCGGCGCGGTTGGTCGCGTCGACGTGCTCTCCGGTCTTGAATGACAACGACACAAAATCCATGGGCGTGCACAGATTTCTCCCATAGACCACCTCGAAAGGTGTCATCTTCGTCGCAGAGTGAAAGGACCTGTTATAAGCAAACTCAACATGGCAAAGTAAGTCCTCCCACCGACGTGGGTTTGCCTTGAGCATCGTCTGAAAAAGAGTGCCCAAGGTTCGATTGGTCACCTCAGTCTGACCATCGGTCTGTGGGTGATAAGCAGTAGAAAATAGGAGTCGTGTCCCTAACTTCCCCCAAAGCGTTCTCCAAAAGTGACTAAAAAATTTGGTATCCCTATCACTAACGATAGTTCTAGGAATAACATGCAATTTCACCACATGTTCGAAGAACAAATTAGCGATTTCCACCGCGTTATTAGTCCCCTTACATGCGATGAAGTGGGCCATTTTGGAGAACCAGTCCACGACTACAAAAATGGAATCCTTTCCACGCCTCGACATTGGTAGACCCGTGATAAAATCCATAGAAAGATCTTCCCACGGGGAATCAGGAATACGAAGGGGCGTGTAAAGGCCATTGGTTCTGACCGAGACTTGGCAATATGACACGGCATACAACTTTGACAATACTTGTTAACATCTCGAGCCATGTGAAGCCAGAAAAAATGTTCACAAAGTGCTAGTGGCCTCGGCCATCATGAGCCTCTTGGAGAAACAAGTGTCTCACCGAGGAGGCAGGAATGCAAAGCTTCCCAGCACGGTAAAGATACCCATTGTCCAAGAAGAAGGACTCATGATGCGAGAATGCTTGAGATCTTTAATGATTGAGGAAAAATACGGGTCTAAAGCGTATAATTCCTTGATCATTGCGAATCTGAGCAACTTAGAATGGAGTTGGGTCAACAGAATGTACCTTCGTGAGAGAGCGTCGGCGACGACGTTCTCTTTACCCTTTTTGTGCGCGATGACATATGGAAATGTCTCCATGTACTCAACCCAACGTGCGTGGCGCCTATTCAGAGTCGTTTGACTCTTGAGATAAGCCAAGACCGCGTAAACCGTATGAATTACGAACTCGCTTGGCCAGAGATAGTGTTGCCACGTCTTTAGGACCCGAATAAGAGCGTAAAGCTCATTATCATAGGTCGGAAAATTCAATGTAGCCCTTGCTAGCTTCTCGCTAAAATAAGCGATCGGCCTTTGCTCTTGAAGGAGTACGTTGCCAATGCCATAGTCGGAAGCGTCGCACTTGATCTCGAAGTGCTTGGAAATTCCGGGAATTACAGGACCAGGGCGCAACACAAAGCATCTTTCAAGGCCTCGAAGGTGGCCTCGTGATGCGGCATCCACTTTATTGTGGCTGCCTTCTTGGTTAAAGAATGGAGTGGCCCGGTGATAGAACTAAAGTCCTTGACAAATCGCCGATAAAAACCAGCTAGCCCCAAAAAAGAACGAACCATAGTGGGAGTCGTTGGGGTTGGCCACTCTCGGATGGCCCAGATTTTGTCAGAATCCATTCGTAGGCCATCCTTGGATACGACGAAACCAAGAAAATTCGTCATATCCGAGCAAAACACACACTTGTCCAAATTTACATACAAAGAGTGTTCGCGGAGGCAATCTAAGGTGCCCCGCATGAGAGTCCAATGTCCTACTATAAACTAAAATGTCGTCAAAATACACGACGTCGAAAAGTCCTAAAAATTTACGCAAAACAAAGTTCATCAATCTCATAAAAGTAGAAGGAGCGTTAGTGAGGCCAAAGGGCATCACCAACCACTCATAAAGACCGTGTTTGGTCTTAAAAGCCATCTTCCACTCGTCCCCTTCTTGCATCCGAATTTGATGGTAGCCGCTCTGCAAATCAATCTTCGAGAACAAGACCGCACCATGCAACTCGTCTAGCATGTCATCCAAGCGGGGAATCGGGTGGTGGTATTTGATGGTGATTTGGTTGATGGCACGACAGTCCACGCACATCCTCCAAGACCCATCCTTCTTCGGCACTAAGATAACCGGAACCGCACACGAGCTAAGCGACTCGCGAAGATAACCCTTATCCAAAAGAGAATGGACTTGGAGTTGAAGCTCTTGAGTTTCCTTAGGCGACTCCCTATATGCAGGTCAGTTTGGCAGTGAAGCGCCGGGAATAAGATCTATGTGATGCTCGATCCCCCGAATAGGTGGCAACCCATCGTGGAGCTCGGCAAGCATAATTTCCGAGAACTCCTGTAGCAAGGCAGAAATAGAGGGGGGTAATACATGTGTCTTGTCAATAGTAATATTAATCAAAGGACACATTAAGAAACAAGAAAAACTCCCCTCGATGTGCTTGATCACGTTGGGCCGACGGCAAAGAAACAAGTGATCCTGCACCGAACCGAGAAGTGGAGGCTCGGCGTCCTCGCTCATCCGAGGCGCGCCATTGGCGCCATGATGATGGCCAACAGGCCCCTGCCAGTGAGGAAGAGGGGCACCAGGCGCGCCGCTGGAACGTGGCTGGATCGAGCTAGCGCCACCGGGCAACGGCGCTGGCGCGTTGTGGCGCGCTGCCGAGGACGCAGCCGGCGTTCGAGGCTCTTCCTTCAACTTCGGTCGGCGTTTTTGGCCCGAATCTGCTTGGAATCCAGAATGTGGGCTAGAGGAACCAGAAACGCTGCCAGAATTAGTGCCATGGCCAGAAGCGCCGTTTGTGGTGGCATTCGGCGTAGGCGCCGCCGTGGCCTTGTCCCGAGCGTTCGCTTGTTGCCGTTCGACTTCATCCTGTACCGCTTCACTCGGAGACATGGGTAAGATGGTCACGCATTTACCATGATAATTGAACATGTAAGTGTTCAACCGACCATCGTAAATCACGTGACGGTCAAACTGCCATGGACGGCCAAGAAGGAGTTGTGTGGCGTCCATGTCAGTGACATCAAATAAAACTGAATCGGAATAAACATCAATGGAAAAAGAAAGGCTAACATGTTTCGTGATCCAATGGTCACCATCATTCGAAATCCAAGCTAGTTTGTAGGGCTTTGGATGGTCCGTTTGAGGCAACTTGAAGTGGTCAACAACCTTTCTTGACAAGAAGTTTCCACAGCTTCCCGAATCATTTATCACACTTAGGGAGACGTTTTGGACCAAACACCGAGTACGGAAAATGTTTTCCCGTTGATCGGTTGGCACAACCTCCCTCATGCTAAGCGCTCGACGCGTCACTAGCAACAACTTGTCAACGCCGGCGTCGATGTCCGTAGGTGCACAATATGCACCATCGTCAATTGGCGTCGCGTTGTCCTCTTCCGACTCAGCCTCGTCTACGCTCTTGTAGGCTGCGGTTTGAGCCGAAAATAAGACGCGCTTCATGTTGGGGCAATCCCGTTTCAAGTGCCCTCGGCCACCACATTGGTAGCACTCGATGTCTCGAGTCCTTTGTGGGGGAGGTGCTGCCTTTTCACGGTTTTGGCCAACCGAAGTGCCCTTGCAGTCCGTTCCGGAGGTACCTACGTTGGGTTTAGAATAAGAAGGAGTAGAAAACGGTTTAGTACCCAAAGCGGAGGGACTAGGGTTAGAAGAACCATACCTTTGATATGTGGACGACTTCGGCCTCTTGAATTGCGTGTACAGCTCCAAGGCCGTGTGTATCAACCGTCCCAAATCCTTGATCGGCAAGACAACCAATCGATCTCGGATCCATTGGTGGAGTCCCGCCACGAAGCGAGACCGCAAAGCCCTCGGGGAAGCGCTTATGTCGGCTTTGAAGAATATGTCTTCTAAGTAAACAAAGAACTCCTCCGGAGTCATGGATCCTTGACGAGCGTCTTGGATCAAAATCCAAACCTTCTCCTTGTAGTCAGGGGTATAAACTTCCGCTTCATTATGAAGACAAGTTGATTCCACTCGGTTATGGGGGCTTTACCCTTTCGGGCCCGATCCGCTTCGAATCGGTTCCTCCAAATACGAGCGGCACCCTTGAAATGAAGGGTCACCACCTCGACTTTCTCGTGCTCCTCGTAATGACAATGCTTGAGCACGTGTTCGGTTCCCTGCAGCCAAGAAATAAACTCATCAGGATTGTAATTTCCATAAAAATCTTCAAACTTTACCTTGACGTCGCGGCGTGATACATGCGCCAGACGTTCATTATCGGCGCGCCTGTTGGCACGCGGAGGCGGTGTGTGTCGGCGCCTACGGCCTCGGCCATAGCCTCGGTGTGGCCCGTCGCCATCATCGCTAGGCTCGTCGTCTCCATCGCGCCGAGGGCGCCGCTGGTCCTCGCGGTCTCGGTTTTGGCGACGCCGATCCCCATCACGTCGAGGCCGTTCGCGGTTGTCACGGCCTTCGAGCCGATCATATTCTGCGCGGTTCTCGGGCAATTTGGGTCTCGGAATCCAATCCCGATCCCGATCTATCCATTCCTCCGAATCATGGACCGGAGGGTGGTCAAATTCCTCCTCGGAATCCTCCTCGTACTCCGTTATAAAGTACTCGGAATCCGACATTGGAGTTGTTGGACTTTGATGACCTGGATAGTCGTCGACATCGAAGTCATCTCGGTCTTTGTTCTTCTTTTTCTTAGGTGTCGGGGTGACCGCCTTTTTCTTTTTCTTTGCTTGTTGACGTCGCCACTCCTTAGAGTCATACTCCTCATCGGAATGAACGTCAACAACATCCTCCAAATGTTGAGCCAGATTAGTCGGACGACTTTCCTGCATGGACTCCAACCTTTGGATTCCATGCGGGTTAGACATTTCAACCAATAGACCCTTGCCTTTCTCTTGCGCCGTAGCCCGCGGTGTCGAGACGCCATGTGGCGTTACGCTCGAATTAGTGGGTTGTGTGTGGATGGTCACGGCTGGTGGCGCTTGTTGCTGCGCGATGAACCTCGTAAGCATGCTCTCCAAGGTGGTGAAGCGCGCCTCAAGCGCTACGAGGCCAGCCGCCGGTACGGTACCAACTTGCGGCACGGCACCGGGTACCGTCGCGCCGGGCTTCCCGAGGAGACTCGGTTGAAGCACCGGCACATGTTGTTGGTTGTTGTGTTGTTGGTTTATGAGACCCTGCTGGTTGGAATTCTCGTCTCCTTCCATGCTACCGTCTCCTATCTCAACCATAGACATGAACAAGTCAAAAGTTCCAAAAACAAGCAAGCAAAAGAAACGTCAAGATTTTGTAAGACTCACCACGCAAGTACCCTTAGTTTGCACGAAAAGTACTTGAAAGGAATGGGAGGTTAAGGATCTTGACGTTACACAAGTATGGCACACACAAGAGCAAGAACACGCAAGACAAACAAACAAGCAAGTAAGAAAAGAGAGAGAGAGGCGTCGGCTTTAGTGAAGCCTTGGCATGTAAGAGAGAGGAAGAGAAGAGAATTAGAAGATCTCGGCCTAAGAGGGAAGGCGAGATTGTGTCTTAACAAGAATGAAAGAATCAAAGATATGCAAATAAGGCAAGATATAATATGATAATGAGAGAGAGAGAGAGTGGCCCAATATTTGTGAGATACTTGCCTTATTTTGGCTTGTGTATCTCACAAAATCTTATGAAATATTTTTTTTAATAGACACGAATGGATAAAGGTTGCCTTATTTTGGCTTTACTTATCCACAATTTTTTTTATATATTCGGCAACTAACGAGATCTTGAAGATATGATCTCCCAAGATTCTTTCTAATAATAAAAGATTGGAGATAAGGCCAAATCGGACCAAATCTCGCACCAAGCAACAATATGCATGACACACAATCAATCGATTCAAACAAGGCAAGATGAATGCAAGCAATGCTCGAAAACTCAATATGATGAACCGAAAAACAAGTGCAAGTCGGCGGGGATATGGCGATTTTTTTTGTGATTTTTTTTTGAAATTTCTAGAAACAAAAACGATGGTACTAGTGGATGTTGGTAGAGATGGCAGAAGCTAATGATAAAGGATGGAAAAGAAAAAAAATTCGTGCAAAAAACGAGTAAATGAGTGAGAAAGACTTACGTAATCCTTGGCTCTGATACCTGTTGACGTGAACCCCGTTGAGGATTCACGTGAGGATCTTGAACTTGGACTCGTAATTGGTCTTCTCATGTCGGTTTTGATAGATTGGAGTCGACTTAATGACTAGACTTGGTAGGGAAGAAGTGAAAGGGTTTAAGAAGGTGGCTTCTTTTGAGGGAAACCGGAAGAGTATGGGATACGAGAAGAGATTTGTGACGCCCTAAAGAAATCGTTCTAGAGCAATATCGACAGAGTAACGGTATTATTCAACCAAAGTGTAAGAAACAATGAGGGGGCGTGCCTCTTTTATAAGGAAGAGGGCACGCCAAACCCTAGACAAAATCCTAGCGGCGTGGGGAGTGAAGGGAGGCGCAAGCATGCGGCCCAACCACTAGCCCAAGCCCAAAACTCAACATAAATAGAAATGACATAAGTAGAAATGTTTTCGGAATGGAAATAGAACTAAAAATAGTATGAAACATAAATGGTCACGGTGGCCTAGTCGCGAGTGTCGCGACAAGGTATCGGCGCGCCAAGGGCATGTCGCGACACGGTCAAGGGCGCGGCAGGGCTTCGGCGGCGTCGGGGCTGGTGCGCACCCGGAACTCGAGTGTCGAGGCCGAGGCGCACCAGAACCTCAAGTTCCCACGCCGGGGTGGCCCGGCGTGGCACGATGCTCGGCATGCGTGGCTGGCGAGGCTGGCACGACACCGAGGTTGAGGTTCTCGGTGTCGCGGCGCACGGAGTCGGCCAAGGGTTGCGGCGCGCCTTCGATGAAGGAGACGCACCAAGAAGGGGGCGCACCGGTGGATGCGCCATGGCTCGCGTAAGCGCGCGCGACGAGGGATGTCGTGGCTCGAGCTATGGCACGGGTCCTGGCTCGAGTGATGGGTCCGTCGGAGCATACGGACAAGTCCTCCTCTTCTTAGTTGGCGATTGATGTGGGGCTCACATCACCCATGCACCCCCTAGATCCGCCACTGGTCTCAATCGGCGTCACCTCCACCATTTTCTCCCTATACCCCTCTCTCGCCGTCCGTGGAAGTGGCATCTCCGCTGATTGGCCGGAGATGCTCGATTTCGTCAGGGTTTATAGTGGGTTTTCTTCCGTTGTTCGACGAGATGCTTTGCGGACCACTTGATTTCCTTCCGATCCAGATGCTGCTCTTTTGAGGTTATGGTTTCGAAATCTATTTGCCTTGGCATTTGCTGAGTTTTAGCCTTGCTCAAGCAGGGTTTGCATCAAAGATTGATGTTGTTTTGCTTTCTGATAATTCTGTCAGCATTACAAACAATGGATGTGTGTTATGAACTCTTAGTTTTGTTACTGTATACTCATGTGTATTAGATTGCCTTGAGCTTAATGAGCATACTTGCAAGCTTTAATATTGTGTTGTCTGGAATCTAGATAATTATGTACCTGTGTTTGTTTAATAGCTCACAATTTAATCTGGATTTAATGTTAGGCTACACCTTATTGTAGGCAGAGTTCTCACTTCTCATGGTGATGTGTAAAGTGCAGTTTGAACTTCAGAAACTTGTTGATAGCTATGGAAGATGCTTAAACACTATGCTCAACGACTATTGTTTTCTTGCCAAAACAGGGTTAGGTTCATCTACAAAAATGACAAGGGATGTCGTTGCTGCATTGCTTCACTACCTTGGTGCTGTTAGACTTTTGACATCAACTACAAGTCCATGCAATGAAAGCATTGGAAATAAAGAACTAGACTTGATGCATATTATAAGTCAAAACTCTCACTGCATGCCCAAGGGACAGTAGATTTGATGTTAGTTCTACAGTTTATGGAAGTCAACATTATGATTGGTTCTAACTCGATGTCTCATCATCTTATCAGGTATGATCTCTGATGCATCTTCATTGTTGCAGTTTGATGGGTCCCACTTTGGGATAAGGTCAAGGTAATTTATTGTTTGTTGTTTTGCTGCAGCCAAATGAAGAGGAGTGATGATGGAGCATGTCTTGTATTCTCGAAGGATCATCTATTATGCTTCATGTGATCCTAATTTACTTATGTCTTTTGCATTACGTAGGCTATTCTGCACTGTGGAACTGTTGGAAGGCGTTGCATTATTTTCGAGATTTCGGGAGCTAAGAAAAGTATAGATCGCGGTCTGGTTTCTACTTCCTTCTCATCATAAGATAGGCAAACATAGCGTCTGAAAGTACTCTATCAGTAATTAGCCAGGGAAAATCTTCTCCAATGCGCATTCGTTCAGGGATTGGCCTGTTGTGAATACACTTTCAGTAGCCCGACTCTAGGTTTCTTAAGACCCCGCTCCATCTTTTCGATCAGGTCTAACATTATACTCTCAAAACTCTGTTTTTTTTGTCAATTCTCAATCTCATATACCCGGTTTTGAGAGAATTGCTTATTATTATTATTATGAATAGGATTTTTTTAAATTGTCGTCTCACTTTTCTTGCCTAGGTTGAAATCACAAAATCCTTCGATAATTTATTTTAGGGAGATTATAAAAAAGTAGTTAATATCCGTAGTAATTTTTGGTATTCATAATCTTGTATTGTCCTTTATTATATTATTGACACAATCTTTTAGGAAGTTGTTATATTTTGTGAATTTAATATTCAGATATTTTTTATACATGTTCAAAATATTCAGATAATCTTGTATTGTCCTTTATTATATTATTGCCATTTTTAAGATCATGCTTGTCATATTCAAGTATTTTCTTCATATTTCTGATATCATGCACCATCAATCATACTCATTGATCTATTGCCTCTTAGGGCTCGTTTGGTATCGCTATGAGATATCGGTATCGGATATCGGTATTGGTATTAGTATCGGATATGGAATATCATTCATATCTCATACCTCTCATACCTCTTTTATTTGGGGTATATCAAATATCATGGAAAATGGCTTGTTTTGATATCAGGGATATGGCCCGATATCCATATACTCCCATACCAAATACTAGATATGTTCTGATACCGATATTTGAATCCATATACTCCCATACCAAATACAAGATATGGTTTAATACCCATATCTGATATCACGATATTAATACCAAACAGGACCTTATTCGTTTCGTCGTTAACCCTCCCCTCCTTATATATAAGATTAGGCGAGGATACCTCTTAACATAGATAATTAGGAGACTCCTCAACTGTTAGATTTAGCTTTATTAAGGGATAAGATTAATTCCTAATTATGATTTATAAGAAATTAGAAAAAGTGTTTTTTTGCCAAAAATCACCTTTAAAATATGGTTTTTTTTTTAAAGAAACCACCTTTTAATTTTTTTTTAAGTAAAAACACCTTTTCTAATACAAACAACCAATTTCAACCACCTTAAGTTATTTTCCGACAAAATTTTACCCTAATTGGACCAAAATGTCCTTTTGAATTTATTTTATTTCTTTTTAATAATTCATTAAATAAAATAATTAAACAAAATAATTAAACAAAATAATTATTTTTAAAAAATATTATTTGGTGTAGTTTTGTTTTACAACATCGCCATACATTATTATAAAATAATTTAATTTTTTTGTACAAATGAATAATTAAAAAAGAAAATATGTTTAAAAGGACATTTCGGTCAAATTAGGATATGAATTCGCTGGAAAATCACTTAAAGTGGTTCAAATTGAGTGTTTGTATTATAAAAGGTGTTTTTACTTTAAAAAAAAATAAAAAGTGGTTTCTTAGAAAATTCATATTTTAAAAGTTGGTTTTTGGCAAAAAAAACCCTTTTTTAATAACGAGTATTATTTCTAATTAAAAAATTGGGTTTTTTTTTGCCAAAAATCACCTTTTAAAATATGTTTTTTTAGGAAACCATCTCTTAAAATCTACTATATATATAAAAGCAATAAGGTTTGGATCCTCCACGTTGTGCCACCTCATCTTTTGCCACATATCGTTCCAAGAATGTGCCACGTATGATTTGCCACATGTCTTCACCATATTAATCCATATATTTTATTTTTAAATTACAATTTTTTTTAGAATATCCTAACAAAATCTAAAAGATAATTTTCCTTTTTATCTGATAATACACTTGACAAATAAAAGAAAATATAATACCAAAATGGAGAAAATATTATCAAACAAAAATATAGAATATGTAATATGATATCTAAGGAAAAAATTAAAAAAATATTTAAACATATCATATAAATTTTAACACTTTAAATTACATGTCATCTTTTAATGCACGCTAATTTTTTGTATAATTTACATGTCATTATAAATTTTAACACTTTAATTTTTTTTTTATAATTTACATAAAGGGATAGGTTTATTAATTAATTAATAAAATATAGAATTTAAATGGCATGGAAAGAAAAAATATTGAAAAGATTATATATAAAAACTATGTGATGGTTAAACTACAAAATCGTAAATATCATTTTTTTTAGAATCATTTACTTAAAATATATAATTTTTTTATAATTTACATGTAGGGATAGGTTTATTAATTAATTAATTAAAATGATATTTACAATTTTTTTCTTTCCTTGCTCCACTTATTTTACATGTCATATAAATTTTAACACTTTATTTTTTTTATAATTTACATGTAGAGATAGGTTTATTAATGAATTAATATAGGATATTTTATTTTGGGTAAAAATATAGAATTTAAATGGCATGGAAAGAAAAAATATTGAAAAGATTATATATATATATAACAACTACGTGCTGGCTAAACTACAAAATCGTAAATATCATTTTTTTAGAATCATTTATTTAAAAAAATCGAAAAGATTGCAGGGCTAGGTAATTTATTAATTACGTAATATAGGATTATTTTATTTTGGGTAAAAATAAAGAATGTAAATGGCAAGAAAGATATTGAAAAAATTATATAATAAAAACTATATGTTGGCTAAAACTACAAATTGGGAAGATAAAGATTTGTGAATAAAGAAAGCGAAAAATCGTTAATAAATATGGTAACAAATCTGTATTGTTACAGATTTGTTAATTTTTTTTATTAACAAATATTTATTGTTGTATTACGGAACAGGATATTGTGAAAACAAATTTTTTGAATTCAAAATTTAAATTTAGGATTTTGTAGCAAATCCAATGGAATGTTAAATTATTTTTGGAAAGAGATACTTTACAATTCTACATCGGTATTTTTTGAAAAATTATAGAAAAAATTGCGGTGCTTTTTATGATAAATAGAATATATAACCTCAGTTGTATACTTTTTAAATTTTGAATATGTTAATTTCTATCAAATATTTTCAACTCAATTTAAATTTGGATATCACAATTATTACTACTCCAATATTTAAAAAGTTTTACATCCAAAATATTATTCAGCATTCATTGAAATTTTGTTAGCCACACATATTCTTGAGTTCTAAAACCAAGCGGGATGGACGACACTTGAAGAAATCTTACACCGATCTCAATTACAAAGCTAGGGCTAAAGCCATTAACATCGATGAGTTTGCATTTCATAGAGCACCGGACCCACGGTGAAAATTCAATTACTTTTTTGTTAGTTTTCATGTAATTTGATTCAAGGAGCTTCAATTATATTTGATTTGGATTAATTGGTAATTATTTGAGCAGGCTAGGAAAAGACGTGTAGAGGTTTTTCAGTCCATAGTTGATGGTCGAAGGGAAAATAAGAAGAGACAAGTTGGTGTAAAAGCAAGAAAAGATATGATAGATGCCTTTGATCGATCTTAAGGATGAAGATGGTGGAGAATTAAATCATCAATGTTATAGTTATGTACTTGAATACACAAGATGATCAAAATAAAAGGTCAAACTATTATTTCATCAAAATTCAGAATCCATAATTTAACGTGAATGATTTATGTAATCTATTTTTATTAACAAACATTTAAAAATCGATTTATGTAATTTTTTAATTTTAATTATGTAATTTTTTTAGTTCCAGTATAAACATAGTCTTTTATTTTCATAAACAATTAACTATAAAATTAATTTATATAATTCTTTTTAAAATTCTAATTATGTAATTTTTTATTTCCAAAACAACATTTGCAATATATAATGTATAAATCAAGCCATTCTTAACAATTATAATGAATAAATCAAGCCATTCTTAACATTCTATATAATGTATAACTTTATTTCCAATTTTTTCTACATAGATTTTCCACCAAAAAATTATATTTTTTTATTTCGATAGTAAGAATTACAAAAACTTCATCCTTACAATTGTCTTTTTTTTATTATTTAACCACTTCTTTTTGAGTAATTGTTTTAACTTTTAACCAATTTATTTTCCCTAGTAATCCGAACAAACTAAATCTTATAATCTTATTTTTATTTTTATATCTTAACAAAATAAATTTGCGTGTCTTTATCATAACTTCTCTAATTTATATCCAAATAATCTAAAACGATGTGGAGACTGAAGGGTATCAAGAGGTTTTTTTTAATTATTTTCTAAATAGTTCAAATAATATCAAGGATCTTCAATTTGTTAATAATTCCACAATTATTTTTTTGATCTCATTTACCTAGAATAAGCTCATTACTATTGATTTATTAATATTTTAACCTTATTAATTGTTCCACACCTTTAAAATCCAAATTAATAATATTTTAAACTTATAAAAAAATGTACCCACCACTTAAAATTTATATACATTTTTTACCTTTATTATAGGAATTGATGAGAATTTTTTACATTTTCTAATTATTTAAATAATATACAATTTTAATTAATATATTTTGATTTTACTTTTTATGCATCTGAATACTTCTATATATGATCTATTTTTAAACATTAAACTGATTATTAAAAATTTACCATGTCACATTATACATAACTTGACATGTCATCTAAATCTTTATCATTTACACCGTATTTTGTATTTGTAACCAATTTTTAAACTTTAAAAATGTGTTTAAATTTATATATTAGTTCTTATATTAATATCTTTCACTACTCATGAACATGTACTAGATCCATATGTAAAATGATACACTCCGCATTTAGTTCTAAATGGAGGGAGTATTTGTAACCAATTTTTATAATTTACACTATTCATGAACAAGTTTTTATAACATGATTTTGAGCCTAAAAAGACAAATAAAATTAAATGAAGCAAAGTAAACTTTTAAAATCCCGCATGGCACGGGTAACTACACTAGTTTTTTTAAAAGTTAAAACACCTTTAATAATACAACCAACCAATTTCAACCACATTAAGTTATTTTCCCGCAAAAGTTCACCCTAATTGGACCAAAATACTCTTTTGAATTTATTTTATTTCTTTTGAATAATTCATTAAATAAAATAATTGTAAATATAATTATTTTAAAAAAAATATTATTTGGTGTAGTTTTGTTTTACAACATCGCCTTAAATTATTATAAAATAATGTAATTATTTTGTACAAATGAATAATTAAAAAAGAAAATATGTTTAAAAGGGCATTTCGGTCAAATTAGGATATAACACTATTACACAAATAGCATTTTATCTCTAGTCCTCCAACTATCCCTGCCTAATTTGGCTGATTGATGATCTTTTGGAAAGAATTTGCGAGACCAAATCTCTAGATATAATATCACGGGTGCTTTTTATCAAGGATAAAATAAGGTAAGATATTAGAAAATATATTTTTCTTTTTCTTTTAACCCATTGAAAATCAAATATCCCGGATAATTGTTTAAAACACCGGTGATATTTGATAACATGGTATTAGAAGTGCAAAATCAAATACCCCCGACGGAGATAAAAAATGACACGTCAGGGATGAAAAGTAAGGCAAATATCCATGACGATGAAAAGTAAGGCAAATATCTCTGCATTTGCAAAGATTGAATTACTACCATAAGAAATTTTCATACTAAATGTTTTATTTCCATTGAATATGTGGCTTAGTTCTCCATCTCTTTCTTACTTACTTTGGTCATATTACAACAGGTCAAACACTTACTCAACCAAGCATTGAGGAGGGATATCGATTCGCAAGTCGAGAGATTGGCGATGTCAATGGTGGCAGTGGAGGTGGGCAGCAAGGGCATTGATGGTGTCGTTGGTGGTGGCTCTCGACTATGATTTGGAGGTGAGTTTATACGATTTCGACTTATGCTCATTTTAGGATTATATTACAGCAAGAGAGCGATTGGCAGAGTCCATGGTGCCAGTGGAAGTGGCTGGCAAGGGGCATCGCTGTTGATCAGCTTGTCAGTTTCTCCAAGATGCTCTTTTTTTACATTAGGAAGATCTTTAAACATATGGTTATTAACATGATAGTTTCAAGGACTATTGAGGAACGAACAATTAACATGAAGAAATCACTAAATCATTGGGATAGGAATAAAAATAATACATTATTCCTAAATTATGCAAAAGTGATTAGCGTACAATATTTAACACTAGGACTCAGGACATCATTGAAGGATGAGTAATCCTCGTCTTCTCATCCGCTGATAGCTTGCATATATGTAGTGTTTAAGATGCATGTTTCCGTTTCTTTTGCATTGTTCTTAGGTAGTTTTAGTTAGTTTCTTTAGTGTCTTGCCTAGGAATTTTGGGTTTTTGCACTTGTTATATGTTGTTTTACAAGTCTTAAAGTGAACAAGTGTGAAAGGAATGGAAACGAGAGAAGAACGCTTGAATTCAGGCCATCCATTGGAGTTGCTGGTTCAACACCTCTGTCTTGTGAGAGCTCTTTCGAGAGCTATATTGGTCTTATGAAGTTGACTTTGATATCATTGGAAAGATAATCCAAAGAGCTACAATTCATGTTTTTACTCCGAGTCCAAATTCCAACTCGAAGTAAGTCAAAACAGCCACCGAAGTATCACTTGAGTTCTGAACCGAGGTGCCGGAGGCGACCGCCGCCAACTCAGCGGCGCCCGCCGCCCCTGACAGCCGAGACATCTCTTACGCGCCACGTGTTTTATCCTGATTGGCTCCTTTTCTATCAGTATTAATCCGAGATATATGTATTTTTGGATAGACTTTTTAGACCTAGTTCTATTATATTAGGGTTTGGAGAGTTGCATCTCTCATAGACTATTATCATATTTTTCTTTTAGAGTTTTAGCCTTTCATGGAGAACTAAGCCCTTTTGCTTAGTCAGACAATTGAAGCATCGTTTTGATTAAAGTTGTGAGATTTCTAATTCTTTATCTATTGTTTGGATTTAATCTTCTCTCTTGTTTGAATGTTTATGATTTGTTTCAACAGTTTCTAGCCTGATCAACTAGGGTTTGTTGTTATTGAATCTATTGCTAGATCTAGAGTGTTACTGGTTGAGCATCTTTAGATTGAAGTAGCAACTACATCGTACTAGTATCTCTGGTTGGGCTAGTCTTATGCAAAAGAGATTTGATTTGCATTGTAGGGTAAAAGCTGGTTGTTTTATGCTAGAATTGATATCCTACTATATTCCTATCCTTACTGCTGCTATTAAACTGAATCATTGATGGTTTCATGGTTGTTTAATTAGTTAGATCTAATAGTATCTGGTTGTGTTGTTAGTTACAATTAAAAAGGAATTGGAAAATCCATTGCATGAGATATTGAGGTGAAATCAATGATCAACTTGTCATACGATTGTGGATATTTGTTTGCCTAAGTTATCTTTCTAATAATTGTTTTTCATAATCTTTTATTGTTTTGTTAATTTTGCTTTCTTAGATTTAGTTTAATTCATAAACTCCTTTTTACTTTAATTACCATAAAATTCACATAAAAAGATAAATCAACCTCCCTGGGAATTCGACCCGGACTTCCTAAAGACTACGATTCTTAGTTAGTTTGGATTTTTTTGTATAGCCGTGATTTGCATGACCATTTCACGCCTATCATCCCCAAATATCGTTGGTCATCTTGATTTTGATTCTAGAAAAACTTCTGTCGTCCATTCCAAATTCCGAGGAGCTCTTTTTGAAAACTTTAATATTTAGTGTAAAACCGACCTGCAACTTCGTATCAATATATATATTTCCTTGTATCATTAACCACTTGGAATGTTCTACTTTGCTCTTAATTCTTTGTTTGGTCTCTTGATGTTCAAAACATTAGTTTTTAATTATAGTGTTGTCTTTGTTCACAACATTAGATTCAATCTTATCTCAATAGTTAGTATTGGTTTTATTTTTTAAAATCTTGGACATTTATGAGTTTTGCTTCAGTAGTTCAGTCTAATGATGAAGATTCCCCTCCATCATCTATTTATGAGCAAGTTGATAGTCATGTTCCAGTAATTGCTCAGCTGTTCGAGACATACTTGTAGCGGTTTCTTATTGTGCACCCCCAACTTTGGATAATGGCAGTATTAGCCTTGGTGATGATAATGCATACACAAGGTTGAGGAATTCATTGTAGCAATTGTGTTTTTGTGTACTATTTGACAAAGAACTCATAGTAGTAGCATATATATTCAAGTACTACAATCATGTAAGCCCACTACTAAATCAACTAGATTTGCTCTTATGTATGTATCAACCCTATGCGTAGCATGGGGCATTCAACTAGTATGTAGAAAATGATATTATATTTTTTTAATTAAAAAAACTCAGTATTCCGGGCGTAAATTTTTATACCCGGGATATTAGAGTAGTTTTTTTATAGGAGGAAATAACTCTGATATTCCTGGCGTGTTTTTATACATCAGAGATAATAGGTTGGTTCTTTTCTCCAATAAAGCAGGCCTAGTGTCCCTGACGTGTTTCCATATATCAGGGATATTAGATCTATTATACACTCAATATTTATCCCTGGCTTGTTTTAGCCTATATCAGGGATGTATTTCAAAACACACCGGGGATAAAATGGTATATGTGTAGTAGTGTAAATTTGTCGGAAAATCACTTAAGGTGGTTAAAATTGAGTGTTTGTATTATAAAAAGTGTTTTTACTTTTAAAAAAATTTAACAGGTGGTTTTTGGCAAAAAAAAACCCTTAAAAATGACATGCAATTAAGAGTTTGGTTCAAATGAAAAAAAACTCTTATCTTGAAACGAACTCTTATCCTGAAACGAATGTACTTTTCCTAGTTCGTAGTGCACTTTTCCTATTTAAGAGTGCACTTTTTCGGTTTTGCACTTTTCATACTTTGTAGTGCAATTTTTCGTACTTTTTGTAGTGCATTTTTTCGGATTGCGCTTTTGTATTTTGCAATGCACTTTTGTATGAAAAGTGCACTACGAACTAGAAAAAGTGCATTCGTTTCACTATTTAGGATAAGAGTTTGTTTCATGTGAACCAAATTTATGCAATTAATATCAATGAAGATAATTTGTTTTCATCTTTTATCACCGGTTTCAATTTTCTTTATGATATATACCTTCAGTTTAGTTCTACTTTTCTTTTTAGATTTGGACATATATATTAAGAAAATTTTAAATTGTACCAAAATACCTGTAATTAAATGTTTTCTTTTTGCATTGGAAATGAATGAGACAAATTTAGATCAATTTCTCATTAAATCTAAGAGTCAAAGTGAGAAAATTGTATTTAAAATATATACACTGACAAGTTTTTATAAACATAATTTTAAGCCTAAAAAGACAAGTAAAACCAAACGAAGGGAGTATTCCATTTATTCAAGTTGATGCAATCAAATTACTTTAATAATTTTGTTGCAATTGAAACTAGCTTAAATTTAAATGCCAATTGAATATCAAATTAGTAAAAATATGAGTTTTAAATGCTAAAAATTGTCTCTATTGTCAATTGCCAAAAAATTTCAAACACAACCTTTTTGGCCATTGCTAAACACATACTTAGAAAGTATTTTAATTTAATCTATTAATTGATTTTAAAAAATATAATAATTAAACTAATACTCAACAATTTAACTTCTTTAATCAAAATGGATTTGGCTATATCAATCTCTATCACAGTTCGAATCCAGTAGGGTATATAGAGTTACTATTACTCTAATAAAATTAATAAACCTAAAAAATAAATAAAAATTAGAAAAAAAATCTAATCCATTGATTATGTTTTGATGGTTAAGATTTCACCAACGTTATTAATAGAGTTAATTTTTTTATTATCAAAGGGCAAACAAATATTATAACAAGATTATTAAAATGACTAGGCAGAACATTAAAATGCATCAAGGAGAGGTGAGGCAACTAAAAGCCCATTGTGCAAGAGCATCCACAGCCATGTTAGTGGTACTTTTAATGTGCTTAATCTGGATATCACAGGGAGTCTCATCAATAAGCTTCGAACATTGCTTCAACAAATAGAAATCCGAATGCGTAGATATAGTCCTTGAGCTAAGAAGTTGGCTTGGGACCAAAGATTTGGTTTTGAGGACAAGATTGGTAATCCTCAGTGCAACTACTCGGTTCAAACCATGAAACGCAGCCTATAACTCCGCCTTGAGTGCAAGGCAAGAGCCGCATGAGAAGGTAAAAGCGTTCAAGAGGGTACCCGTTTCGGTCCCAAAAAGACCACCCCCAGCTACCACCCCCAGCTGCCCTTTGAAGCTCCGTCAACTTTGTCCAACCCGGGGGAGGAGCATGCCACTTGATTCCTTTCGAAACAGCCGGCGGATTCACTACTCCACTCAACTTGACTTCTCTTAGCTTGCAACCATCATAAATCTCGGTTTGATTCGCCACCACCGCACTTAAAGACGAAAGCGAATCTTCGTTATCAAACACCAACTGGTTTTTGCATTTCCACGTCTTCCAGAGCATTTGGGCAAAAACAAAGCTCCATTGATCGAGCGGGAGAATGATCAAAGCCAACTAGTCAACAACATTGTGAATATCAAAGAACCGGGGTTGCAAAGAATTCCCTAACAAAGTCACCCACACATCTTTAACGACCCTACAATCACGCAACAAATGGAGAGTTGATTCCGGCAAGGAATAACATGGGCAACTTCAAATTCCGTTGGGCACGATTCACATTGCACAAGATACAATCTCTTGCCACCAAATAAACAAAATGTTGGATTCGTTGTTGCATCAAAATCCGCCATATTGCCTTCCAAAGCCTCGCCAGCTTGTTGGCGAAGGATTTCGAGAGAGTGTTGAAGCTGACTTGGAGTTGAGCACCCCGTTGGACTCCTCTCCCCGGTAGATTTTGTCGTCCATGTCAGGGAATTCAAGAACCAGAATAGTTGTAATTTTTCCATAGATATCCGGGGGTAAGAAGGAACCGACGACGTCCCATCTCCACGACCCCTGCACTCGGAAGTCCGCCACAGTCGCACCAAGAAAGTCCTCCGGAATTGCGACAATGGTGAGGTCAATCAGCACGCAATCGACAGTCCAAGCATGGAGCCAAAAAAGCATCGTTGCACCATTGACCACAACAATGCGTAGGCCCTTACAAGGCAACATTGACCCATCAACAATGCCGTTCCAAACCTAAGATGATCATGCCGGTCTAGTGAACATGTCAATGTCGAATCAGCCATAACAATACTTATTCCATAAAATTCTTGCCCATAAAGCTTCCGATTGTTATAGAAGACACCAACCCAATTTGGCAAGGGTCGTCGTATTTGTGCTACGGATTTCACGTAGCCCAAGGCCACTCTCGCCCTTCGGGATCGTAATCTTATACCAAGCTAAAAGATGAATCTTCCAGCTTTCCCTAGTAGACCCCCAAACAAAGTCCCATGCTAATTTATTAAGCTCATGGCACACCCCTTTCATTGAGTTCATTGAGTTAATTTACTAACTCTACTCATATCAATCTTGTATTTTCACCATCAGCTATCGTTTTCCCTACAGAAGATAAAAAATTCTACAGCGCCTCTCTCCTTCTCATTTCAGATATAGTTGAAGTAGAATTTACAGTGGGGGCACTGAAAAATGAAAATTCCCCTCTCAACTCACTCTCTCGTCTTCTCTCTGTTACCTCCAATCACGGGTTTCCTCCATCTCTCTCTGCATTTCGCGTAAGTTCTCCTCTTCCCAGTTGCAGGCGACAAAAAAAGCCAGTCCCCCACTTCTGAATATATGTATAATTATATATATTTCATTATTTAATCCCTCCTTTTGCACTTTCAATACTCTTTATGAAATGAATCTTTAACTTATCTGCATCAAAGCTTCATCTTTTACTCAAAGATTTCATCTTTCTCAGCCTCTGTATGCGCCCATGGCTACTTGCACCACGGCCTCTGTTCTCGGCATTTGATGCTCTCACAGGCTCAGCTAGCAAATTCCAAGAAGCCCACCATAATAAAAACCCTTATTTTATAGTTTCTCTTTTTTGTACAGAATAATTTATTCAATAGGAGGAATGCAAAAATAATTGAAACCCCTCTATATCTGGTAAGGTCGGAATTATATTATATCAACTTGCTCACTGATCAAAGTGCCACTCCTTTCTATCTTTAGCAAAACTTCCATCTTCCCCAAACCCCTTCTCTCTCCTCTCTCTGGAACTAAAACCTAGCAAAGTAGAAAGCCCCAAAATTTTGGGTGCTGAAATTTTTGGAGGAAATCAAATCATATCAGAGCCGGTGGTCCTCCCTTCATTCTGTTTAATTTCCTAGTAGTGGATGCATAAGAGGAGGTGAAGGAGACAGTGTGCTTGGAAGGTGAAATTTTCTTACTGGGAAGTTGGGAATTTGTTCTTTTTGAGCAAAGATTGAGATTTGAGGGTTTAATTGGTCAAAGTTGCTGTTAAAAGTACCTGGGTCTCAGAGCTTTGCACATCTGCTTCCAAGTGTAGATCAAGTTTTTTTTTTGATACCATAATATCTTGCTAGCTGGTTTGTTGCTATCTCTTGCTTTTGCAGAATTCCTTCAGTGTCCTGTTTCCAAGGTTAGATCTTTAATTTCTGTACTCTTTGATTCTTCTTATTTAGTTCTCTTCTGATTGGTAAATTAGACTAATTCTATTACCTTGTCGTGATTTGGGCCATGTTGATTTCTGATGAAAGTGGGATTAATTGACTAGAAGAGTATTTGAGGATGAGCTGAATCTATTTGATATTTGCTTCTGTTCTTTTTTATCTAGTTTTTATTAGTTGACATTATTTGCCTTGTTGAGTTGTTACACTGCATCTTCAGAATTGGTTGCTTTATCATTTAAGGGGGGGAGTCTGCTATCTACTTTTCTTGCTTTGTAGAAATAGTGGTTAATTTCTATGTGTGCTTCTTTGTCAATCACCCCTCTTTCACTCCTGAAGCTTTGAAATACTGTGAGCAAAATGAACATTTAACTTGTATGTTGGGTCTACTTAGTTTAAGTATGTCTTTGACTGAATAAATGTAAAGAAGGCTTGAGCAGCCAAAACCGATTTAGTCTGCCTACATCCATTAGACTTTGCCCCTTCTTCTCTTCAGTTTCTGAGTTAACTGTATTTTTTTTCTTATTACTGTAAAATAAAGGATGTGACTGTATGTGTAGAAAAAAGGATCATGACTTTACTTAGTAACAGTAGAGTGGCACGCTTTTAATAATTAAAGTCAGGGTAATATCTGTTAAATCTTCATGATTGCTTCTAGAAAAGATCCAGCATAAGATAAAACCAAAAATTTGCTGTTACATGTGATTGAAAGAAGCTATTATCAAGAGTGGGTCACTTATTAAAACAGCCCAATAGCCCATTACATGCTTAGTTTTTTGTAACAGTATATGTATTGTATACTTGTCATTTACTTATTTGTTTCTTTTTTTTCCAGTTTTGTCTGATAAGATCAAGCCAAAATGTCATCATCCATGCCCAGTCAATCTTCCAGCAGTACTGGCCATTCAAAGCACAGTGCTAGGATCATTGCTCAAACCATTGTCGATGCAAAGCTACATGCCGACTTTGAAGAGTCATCAAGCACCTTTGACTATTCAAGCTCAGTTCGCATTACTGGCTCAGTTGACGGGAAACCACAACCAAGGTCTAACAAGGTGACCACAACTTACCTCAACCAGATCCAGAAAGGCAAGCTAATCCAGCCCTTTGGGTGTTTACTTGCCTTAGATGAAAAAACCTTTAAAGTAATTGCATACAGTGAAAATGCTCCTGAGATGTTAACCATGGTAAGCCACGCTGTGCCAAGTGTTGGTGAGCACCCAGTTCTTGGAATTGGGACAGATATAAGGACCATTTTCACTTCTCCTGGAGCTTCAGCTTTGTTGAAAGCATTAGGATTCGCTGATGTTTCTCTCTTGAATCCAATCCTAGTGCATTGCAAGACTTCTGGCAAGCCATTCTACGCTATAGTCCACCGTGTAACAGGCAGTTTAATCATTGATTTTGAACCCGTGAAGCCTTATGATGTCCCGATGACTGCTGCTGGGGCCCTCCAATCTTACAAGCTTGCAGCAAAGGCAATCACTAGGCTCCAGTCTTTGCCAAGCGGAAGTATAGAAAGGCTGTGTGATACAATGGTTCAAGAAGTCTTTGAACTAACCGGATATGATCGGGTCATGGCATATAAGTTTCATGATGATGACCATGGAGAAGTTGTGTCTGAGATCACAAAGCCTGGTCTAGAACCCTATTTGGGCTTACATTATCCAGCTACCGATATTCCTCAGGCTGCCCGGTTTCTTTTTATGAAGAATAAGGTCCGTATGATATGTGATTGTCGTTCAAAGCATGTGAAAGTAGTTCAGGATGGAGGCCTCCCTTTTGAGTTAACTTTGTGTGGGTCGACACTGAGGGCCCCACATGGGTGCCATGCACAGTACATGGAAAACATGAACTCAATTGCTTCTTTGGTCATGGCTGTCGTGGTCAATGAAGGTGAAGAGGAGCCTGATGGGTCAAACTCCTCATCACCACAGAAGAGAAAGAAGCTCTGGGGTTTAGTTGTCTGCCATCATACGAGTCCAAGATTTGTCCCGTTTCCTCTTCGCTACGCGTGTGAGTTTCTTGCTCAGGTTTTTGCTATCCATGTAAACAAAGAGCTGGAGTTAGAATGTCAGATTCTTGAAAAGAACATCCTTCGTACTCAGACTCTTCTGTGTGACATGTTGATGAGAGATGCACCGTTAGGTATAATGTCACAGAATCCAAATATAATGGATCTGGTCAAGTGTGACGGGGCTGCGCTTTTGTACAAAGGGAAAGTATGGAAACTGGGTATAACCCCAACTGATTACCAGCTAAGAGATATAGGTTCTTGGCTTCTACAGAATCATATGGATTCAACTGGGTTGAGCACAGATAGTTTGTATGATGCTGGTTATCCAGGGTCACTTGGTCTAGGAGATAATGTATGTGGGATGGCAGCTGTGAGGGTAACTACAAATGACATGCTTTTTTGGTTTCGGTCTCATACTGCTGCTGAGATAAGGTGGGGTGGGGCCAAACATGACCCAGATCAGAAAGATGATGGAACAAAGATGCATCCAAGATCATCTTTTAAGGCTTTTCTGGATGTGGTCAAGAACAGGAGTATACCATGGAAGGATTACGAGATGGATGCAATTCACTCTTTGCAGCTTATTATGAGGAATGCTTTTAAAGATACTGATGCAGCTGATTTGAACACGAATATAATTCATTCTAAGATTACTGATCTTAAAATTGACGGTTTGCCTGAGTTGGAAGCTGTGACTAGTGAGATGGTTCGTTTGATTGAGACTGCCAATGTACCCATCTTTGCAGTTGATGTTGATGGGCACGTCAATGGATGGAATTCAAAGGTTTCTGAGTTGACTGGTCTCCCGGTTGATGAAGCTCTTGGAAAGCATCTGCTCACTCTTGTAGAAGATGCATCGGTTAGCACAGTCAAGCGTATGCTGGACTTGGCTCTACAGGGTATGCCTTGTTTATCCCCCCCCCCCCCCCCCTGCATTTTTTTACTTACCATTCACTTGATTTCAATTATTTAAACTATTTGTTTCTCATAGTGTGCTCTATTTCGCTATACTGCTAACGTCATGCATAAACATGCAATCAAATTAGGATTGTGTTTAGATGACATCACACAATGCATTATCTTGCACTATAATGTAGTATGTTATGGACCCAAAATATGTTCTATCTGTGTTGAATTCTTGAGTATATACTTATAATAGTGAAATAGCTGAAGTTAATTTGTTATGAGGATTTTTTTTCTGTTGCATCAGGAAATGAGGAGAAAAACATTCAATTTCAGATCAAGAGGCTTGATGACTCAGTGGACTCCAGCCCCATCAGTTTAGTGGTCAACGCTTGTGCTAGCAAGGATATGCAAGAAAACGTAATGGGTGTGTGCTTTGTCGCTCAAGATATAACAGGCCAGAAAATAGTTATGGACAAATTCACCCGAATAGAAGGCGATTACAAAGCAATCGTCCAAAACCCAAACCCGCTCATTCCCCCAATATTTGGCACGGATGAATTCGGTTGGTGTTGTGAATGGAACCCTGCAATGATACAATTAACAGGGTGGGAACGGGACGACATCATAGACAAAATGCTTTTAGGTGAAGTCTTTGGGACTTCTAAAGCGTCTTGTCGTCTCAAGAACCAAGAAGCTTTTGTGAATCTTGGAGTTGTGCTCAACAATGCTATGAGTGGGCATGATACCGAAAAAGTTCCTTTTGGATTCTTCACAAGAACTGGAAAGTATGTGGAGTGTTTGCTTTGTGTTAGCAAGAAGTTGGATAGGGAAGGGGCGGTTACGGGCGTGTTCTGCTTCTTGCAGTTGGCTAGCCATGAGCTTCAGCAAGCGCTCCATGTACAGAGATTGGCTGAGCAAACTGCACTGAAGAGGCTAAAGGCATTGGCCTATTTGAAAAGACAAATCAGGAATCCTCTTTCTGGGATTATATTCTCTAGGAAGATGCTTGAAGGGAGTGAGCTGGATGAACAGCAGAAAGATCTTTTGGAAACGAGTGCTCGGTGCCAGAGCCAGCTTAATAAGGTCTTAGATGATTCAGACATAGACACTATTGTTGATGGGTATGTTATGTCATCTTTGGTTAATTCTCTATCATTCTGGACTCAATTCATGCTGTTTAGACATTATTTGAGCCTCTCAAATCAAATATGTTACTTGTTTATGAATAAATAGAGTAGCAAAGTTTGATTATCAGGGTGCTTTAGGATTAAGCTTGATAAGGCATTATCTTGCATTATATGTACAAAATAATGTATTATCAAGTGTAATTCAAAATATCTTTAGTTGCTTTGCTACTAAGCATAGTGTTCTGTTGATCCTTCCCTATGCCTAATCATATATGTTGCTTTCATATGTCTCGCTTATTCTTTACATATAGGCATTTGATGACGGTTTCTCAAGATTACTCACTGTTTGGAGTTTTTTAGTTAAAACTAGTCTATGATTTAACCCCTTTTTGCTAGAATAAGTCTTCCACCTTTGCTGACTTATCCTTATAAGAGCTTTTTAGTGACTGTTGTTTAATATTGACAACTAGTTGGAGCTAGTTATTGAAAGTATCTATGATAGTATGATTTTAACTCTTTTCGCTAAAATCATTTATGCATTGATTTGTTAACTATAGAACATTTTTGGTGTCTGACAGGTACCTTGATCTGGAAATGGTTGAATTTACGCTGCGGGATGTACTAATTGCCTCTTTAAGTCAGGCTATGCTGAGAAGCAACGAAAAGGGGATCCGAATAGTCCATAACTGGGCTGACCTGGAGACATCAGAAACCTTTTATGGAGATTGTCTCAGGCTTCAGCAAGTTCTGGCAGATTTTTTACTTGTTTCTGTCAACTTCACACAACCTGGAGGCCATGTTCGGGTTGAAGTACGCATCACTAAAGACCGTTTGGGTGATATGGTTCACCTTGCTCGTCTGGAATTCAGGTAACATTCAATAGTTCGCTAAAGTTACTGAAATGAAATAAGGGTCTGTTTTAGCAACCTAAAATATGAAAAATAAAAGGATACAATTTGAAAGTGAGAATTTTTTTATTCAGCCTATTTTAAGGAATCATACTATGGTCCCGTTTGGTTGCAATTCATTGAAACGTAAACGGAATGGAAATGAATGTAGTCTATTTTAGTGTAATGATACATTGACCAAAAAAAATCAACTTATTTTGCACAACCTCTTATCCATTGTAAGAAGAGGTTTGCTCGACCTCAATCAATCCTCCACCAAGGGGGTGGGTAACAAAATGGTGGAATCACTCCCTTCTATCTTACTTTTACAATGGACAAGTTGTTGGATGATTTTTTTTATATAAATGTATTATGTCACTAAAAATGGTCTAGATTCATTTCGTTTCCGTTTACGTTTACGTTTCCATATGTTACGACAAACCAAACGAGGCCATGTATTTCATTGCATTCATCAAGTCTTGCCCAATTACAAGTTCTGCTCCTTTCATAATGGATAAACAAAATAAGCAACTCTAAAAACTAAATAATAATTACTCCTTTCATATAATGGAAGTGCATATGAAGTAGGAATTGAGAATATGGGAAAATAAAGACACTACTTAGAAAATGGAGAAATGAAGATATGATTAAAACTAATAAAATTGATAATTTGGGTTTTTTTTCAGAATGAATGGTAAACAATTCATTTGTCATATACAAAGTCATTCATCTATATTAGCACATTATAACTCTTATCAGTTATCTTATGAGTTACTCTCGCAATACCTTACATTACCTCCATTTAGAAAAGAATGTTATTCCGAAAATTGCACATATAAACTCTTGCCATGCAATTTCTCTTTATTCATTGGCTCCAAATGAATAAGGTATTAAATAAATTGTTAATTTTAATGAATTCGTTAATATGTGTGTCAAATGCTAAAATGGCACTCTTTGGGTACATTATAAGTACATTTACTAAACAGATCCTAAATGTAAGGTCACATATAGTTTGATTGCTCATCTTTTGAAACCTTTTGGATCAGGATATCTCACGCGGGTATTGGGATACCCGAAGAATTGCTGAGTCAAATGTTTGGAAACGAAGGGAACCCGTCCGAGGAAGGAATCAGCCTTCTCATCAGCAGAAAGCTGGTGAAGCTGATGAATGGTGACATTCAGTATCTTAGAGAAGCCGGAAGCTCGACTTTCATAATCTCCCTTGAGCTTGCGATTGCCCACAAGCCCTGAATCAGGCCATGATGATTTCATCATGACATCATCTGCCTACTACACTTGTTGACAAGGATACAAGAGTTCCTAGTAACTCTTTCTCTGTTGATATGTTACTAATTCTGATCCTTTCTACTTTTCCTTCTTTTTAAACTTCCCTTTTCTCCGCGGAACTAGTAGATGTTCAATCGTCGGTTTGTTGTTTTTGATGTTGTTGTTGTTGTCGTTGTTGTTGTTTGTTGTTTCTCTGTTGAAATCGTCCTTGCGTTGGAAGTCCTTGTTTCTTGGCTTCAGTGTAAAGTCCCTTGCAAAGTGAGCAATGGGATGAGAACTGTAATAGGAAATGGACTAATTTTCAACTTTACTTCTTTATGCAATAAATGTCATGTTTCATAGTTCAGAAAACTGCTAAACTATCTTCTTTCTCCTTTTAAATTTTGAGGTTTTACCATTTCATTGTTGGCTGTGAATGTAGTAATTGCTGAGTTTTGAAGGATCCTCAAATCCATCAAATCAGATTAACATGTAATTGTTTTTTTTTTCATGCTAGTTTGCCTAATCTCCAAGTTTCTCTTGGTGGTCTAATTTGTCTGGTAAATTAAATAGCTTTCTTTATTAAAAAAAAGATTAACATGTTGATCATTTGTTCCCTGTTTTTCTTAGGATTCGGAGTTCTTTCCAAAATTAAAACATGAATTATGGCAGATTTTTTTTTGATCTTGCTAGTTGGTACTTTGTATATGATAAATTTTTCTTCTTGGGGTGTGACATATTGGTTCAAATGAAACAAACTCACAACTCAAAAATCCATTAATAACACATATATGTAAGTTTGGTTCAAATGAAACAAACTGTTGCCCTGAAACATGACTTTTCCTAGTTCGTAGAGTTTGGTTAAAATGTGTTATCCTTAATGAATAAACCCAAGTATTAGCTTCTAGGTGACATAGGATATGGTATAGCACTATGTAAATACACTAGGTAGACCAAATAATTAAGAACCGGGTTCATAGCTATTTTACGAGCTGGTTCTATAGGTGAACCAGGCTTGTATGCCACCCCAGGTCTTCCCGGTTTGGAGGCAACAAAACGGATTCGTCTTAACGAGCTGGCTTGTGGAAATCAGCTTGATTAAAGCCCAATAATGAGTTTGGCCCAAAAACGAGAAGGCCAGCCCATCTCCCAGTCTGGAGCTCGCCTTTAGCTAGAACGACGCGTTTTGTGCTCGATTTAGAGAAGCTTCGAGATCCCACTATAAATGCTCTTGTTTAGCTCTCGAGAGCTCATTCGCCGCTTGCACAAACCCTAGATCCAGATCTGAAAGAGAGAGAGCGAGAGGGAAAAGAGAAAGCTTGTTGCCGGTGTTGAAGAAGGAGAGTGAGAGGACGATCCTTGTGCCGGAGAAGACGTCAGAAGCTTTCGTCAAAGCTTTAGCTCAAAGCTTTGTCAGCCACTGGGGGGCCGAAACCCTAGAATCTTCTTCCCTTGCTTCTTGTTGCCTTGTTTGGTTCTTTCAGTGTGATTGTCTTAGGGTTCTAGATTGATTTCTGGTTTGCCGTGTATAAACATTTGTGTAGCCTTGATAGTGGATTGGGAAGGGTCTCCCCACTGAGACTCCGCGGACGTAGGTTTTAACACCGATCCGCGTAACCATTCTCTGTGTCACTTGTCTTTATGCTTTCTTGGTTCGATCTTGTTTGTTGGTGTGCGATTCACTACTATATCTTGTAGATCTAGTTTTACAAAGTGGTATTAGAGCCTTGCTCTGTAGATCCGTGTCCCTGTGTGTGTGCTTCTGCTATTTCTGAGTCTTTAGTCACTGTAGTAGGCCTTTGGGTCGAGGCAGGGGAACCTGGATAGAAGGGTAACAACTCATGATTGGTTTAATCCCACTGTCGGTTCCTACATCGTCTTTTTCTTTTGTTTTTTGAGTACTTCAGTCACTGTAGTAGGCCTTTGGGTCGAGGCAGGGGAATCTTGATAGAAGGGTAACAACTTATGTTGGTTTAATCCCACTGTCGGTTCCTACACTGTCTTTTCTGAGTTCTTCCTTTTGTTTTGATACCTCTTGAGTCAAGTTTAGAGGTCTTCTTGTATTCCTAGGTTGTGTCTTGCTTTGTTCTGTTTTTCTTTCACCTACATTCCATTGTTGCTGACTAAGGTTTGCCTGTATCAATAGGTACCAAAATATCAGAACAGTACAGGATAAGGCCCTATGATGGGCACATGGATTATGCCATGTGGAAGGTGAAAATGAAGGCCATATTAACTAAAGAGAAATGTTATGGGGCTATAACAGATACCTGGCCAACTGAACTCTCTGCTGTGAGAAGGCAAGAATTAAAAGACCAGGCTCATGCTGAGATTATGCTTCGCCTAACTGATGAAGTAGCAAGACAGGTGGTAAATCATACTGAACCTAAACCTCTGTGGGAAGCTCTTGACACCATTTATCAGACAAAATCCTTGCCTAGCCTCATCTCTACGATCTGTAAGTTGTTTAATTTCAGGATGGATACTAATCTCACTTTACATGAAAATCTTGATAAATTTCTTAAAATGACTCACGATCTTGAAAGGTGTGATGAAAAAGTAAAAGAAAGCTACAAGTAGGCATCCTGTTAAATGCAATCCCTAGTCAGTTTGATGTCCTTAAAGATGTTGTACAGTTTGCTAGGGATGACCTTACAGTTGAGAGAATAGTAGAATATTTAACCCAGAAAAATGACTCCCTGAAAGTTTTCAAGAATAAAAATGGTTCTAAAAATGAGCAGAAAATTGAGTCTAAAAATGAGGTTATGTTTACTAAAGGAAAAGGCAAGAACAATAGGCAGAAAAAGAAGAAAAATAAGTCTAATGATAGCAATTCTTCTAACAAAAAGGATATGTCTACAGTAAAGTGTTATTACTGTGGTGTCATAGGGCATTATTCGACAGACTGTAACAAGAAGAAAAAGGATGACAAAAATAAAGAAAAAGACAATAATGGTTCTTCTAATGTGTTTGAATATTGTCCTCAATATTCCTTTGAAGTGTTAATGTGCACTCATCATGATGATAACTTGATTAATATGCATGAGTCTACTGTTAGTGATGACTGGATTCTAGACTCAGGATGCACTTTACATGCTACACCTCATAAACATTATTTTAGTGAGTTGACTGAATCTGATGGTGGTGTAGTCATGCTAGGAGATCATACATCTCTTAAGATCAAAAGGCACAGGTACAGTTCCATTGAGAATGTTTGATGGTAAGGTAAGGGTCCTCCAAAAGGTCAGGTGGGTCCCTGATCTTAGGAGAAATTTGTTATCTGAGTCTGTCTTAGATGATTTAGGTTGTCAGATTGTTACCTCAGGAGGGATAAGAGGTGTTATTAGAAATAAAAATATTCTTATTAGGAGCATCAAGAAAGAAGGGTTGTACTAGGTAAAATACAATCTGAAAATCAAAATACTTCTAAGATTTGGCATGATAGGATGGGGCATATAGGTAATAAAGGGTTACATCACCTATTCAAACTTGGCATGATATCTACTAAACCTGACTTGATTGACTTCTGTGAGGATTGTATCTTAGGAAAAAGGTTGCTCACAGTTTTAGCAGGTCAACCTACACTGCAAGCAAGCCCCTGGAGTATGTTCATTCAGATCTCTGGGGGCCTGCACAAGTAGAGACAATTGGAGGTATAAAATATTTTCTATCTCTGATTGATCACTACTCAAGGAAAGTGTGGGTTTACCTTCTAAAACCCAAAGATGAAGCTTTTGAGAATTTCAAAAATTGGAAAATAATGGTAGAAAGTCAATCAGATTTTAAATTGAAATGCTTTAAGACTGATAATGGATTAGAGTTTTGTAACCATGCCTTTAATGATTTCTGTAAGACACATGGTGTTAAAAGACACCTGACTGTCCCTGGCACACCTCAGCAGAATGGTACTGCTGAGAGAATGAACAGAACCCTACTTGAAAAAGCTAGGTGTATGCTCTTCAGTGCTGGGATGAAAAGTTCCCTATGGGGAGAGGCTGTGATGACAGCCTCTTACCTTATAAATAGATCACCATGTTCTGCAATAGGGTTTAAAACACCCCAGGAAATGTGGACAGGTAAAATACCTGACATTTCACACTTAAGGCCTTTTGGATGCACTGCATATGCCCAAATATCACAGGGTAAGTTGCAACCTAGGGCCCTAAAGTGTGCAATGTTGGGCTATCCTGAGGGAACTAAAGGATATAAGTTGTTACTTATTCAACCAAGAGGTTATAAGGTAATAATTTCCAGGTCTGTCACTTTTAATGAAAAAGATTTTCATTTCAAGTCAATTATAACACCAGTGGTTGAGAAAACAGGTACCCCATCAGACCCTAAAGATAAAAATGGCACATTCTTTGATGAACAAGATAACCTGGAGGAAGATGAAGAGTTTGACATTGGGCATTCCTCCAGAGCTTTCCAAGAAGAAAGTGAAAGAAACAACAACCAAACTGAAGAGCATTCAGATAATGCAGTCTTGCAACCTCACCAATTAGGTGGGGCAGTAAGTAATTCTGATCCCTCTAGCTCAACTTCTAGCAATGACTTCCGTGATTTGCCTGACTTGCATGATGATGAAGTGGATATGCATGATAATAATGTTGCTATACCTGAACATATCTTGCATGAACCTGCTCCTATTGCAAATGATTTGGGTGACTACCAACTTGCTAGAGATAGGGAACCTAGAGTTAGGATTCCTACTACCAGATTTGTTGAATTTGTGAACTTCCACGAATACACTCAACTATATCAGAATTACTCTAAAATTGTTGAGTTTGCCTTCTTAGTTGCTGAGGTTGTTAGAAATACTGTTCCTAATACCAGATTTGCTGAATTTGTGAACTTGCATGAATACACTCAACTATATTAGAATTACTCTAAAATTGTTGAGTTTGCCTTCTTAGTTGCTGAGGTTGTTAGAAATACTGTTCCAGATTCTTATGAACAAGCAATTAAATGTGCTCATGCTAATGATTGGCTTAAGGCAATGCATGAAGAAATTCAATCCATGTATGTAAATAACACCCGGATTCTGGTTCCAAAACCTGATAAAGTAAAATTAATAGACTGTAAATGGATTTATAAGCTTAAAGAAGGAGCAAGTGTCACTGACGACCCTCCTAGGTATAAGTCTAGGCTAGTAGCTAAGGGCTTTACACAGAAAGAAGGGATAGATTACAATGACATTTTCTCACCTGTAGTTAAATACAAAACTATGAGACTCCTTCTAGCTATGACTGCAGTTTATGATTGGGAACTTGAACAAATGGATGTTAAGACTGCATTTTTGCATGGTGATTTGATTGAAACTATCTACATGCGCCAGCCTAAGGGTTTTGTTGATAAAAATAAACCTGAGCATGCTTGTTTACTTCAGAAATCCATATATGGGTTAAAACAATCACCCAGGCAATGGAACAAGAAGTTTGACTCTTGCATGCTTAAAATGAACTTCACTAGGAGTAAGTATGACTCTTGTCTGTACTTTAAAAATGTGAAGACTAAGACACCCCTGTATGTATTACTGTATGTTGATGATATACTACTAATTAGTAGTTCTAAGGCTGCTATTACTGGGGTTAAGCATGATCTTAAAAATAATTTTGATATGAAAGACTTGGGTCATGCACAAAAGATCTTAGGAGTAAAAATCATTAGAAACAGACCTAAGAAAATCATATACTTGTCTGAGTCTGACTACTTGTATAAGGTGTTAGACAGGTTTGCTATGAGAGGATCCAAGCCATCTCCAATACCATTAGGAGGGCACTTAGAGCTCTCCAAGAAGGATTGCCCTGTTTCTGAAGCTGACAAAAAGAAGATGGAGAATGTTCCCTATGATGTAGCAGTTGGTTCCATTATGTACTCCATGTTATGTACTAGGCCTGATCTAGCTTTTGCTATTTCTGTATTAAGTAGATACATGTCTAACCCAGGAGAAAAACACTGGGCAGCCATGAAATATCTTTTGAAGTATGTAACAGGGACTGCAAATATTGGACTTGTATATGCTGAGCATAAGTCGTGGACTGACCTACAAGGTTATGTTGACTCGGATTATGCTAGCAATAAGGACAACAGGAAATCAACCACTGCCTATTTTTATACTTGGGCAGGGAATTGTATTTCTTGGAAGTCCCAACAGCAGCCCATTGTTGCTCTGTCTTCAACTGAAGCAGAGTACATTGCTGCAACTGAGGCTTCAAAAGAAGCTACATGGATGAAGGGAATATTATTTGAGATTGAAGGCAAGAGATACTTGCCTATATTGAACATGGACAGTCAAAGTGCATTGTACTTATGCAAGGACCCAGTCCTGCATGAGAGAACAAAGCATATATGTTGGATCGTAATCGGTTAGCAGTGAGCTTGGGAACTGGCAATTAAGCTGTTCCCAAGGCAGCGGAAGTAAATAATCGCAAGTAATAAAAACAATTAAGGGGACAGTTCCTTTATAGAGGAACCCCACTACAACCAACTAGTTGTATGGGTAAACCTCTACCTCCGCTTGGAGGATTTTGAATGACTTACTTATATTGATTGCTTTGTTCCTTAGTTACACAGCCGGATTTACACTTCTCTGTTCCTACAAGTTCTTCCTAACTCTAGCAACACTAGTAAATCCTCTCAACTGAGTTCCTAAGCTCACAACAGCAAAACACAAGTAACTCAAACCTTACGCTGACTTCTCAGTTCCCTTGCTCCAGGGAACTTCAGCTTCACCGTCGTCGAGATCACACACTCGCCGGCGGGGACTTCTCTTCCTTTTCTTTCTTTTCTCAGATGTGGGTGTTTTGTAAGTTCTGGGAGAAGTACTCAAACCGAGTACTATTCATTTGGCTTTATAGTCCATTTGTCTTGGGCAGTAGCATCTTTCGTTTGTGTCCAAAATGCCCTTTGCTTGATGCCCAAGTTGTACTTTCTTCACATGTGACTTTGGTTTGAACTAGGTCAACTTCTTGAATCAATCGGACCGTTGGGTGAAGCGTGACAGTCTGATCCTCAGACTGTTCCCTCTGGCTGTCTGAGACAGGATCCCGCGATCTGCGCTGAACGGTCGTTGTCTTCACATGTGAGTTCCCATTTCATGGGAACTGACTTCTTCAGAGTTCCCTTGATGGAAACTCTTCATCGTTGTAAGCTTGTGTCTTCTTGTTTGTTTCTGGGAGTTCCCACTTCATGGGAACTTTCCTCTTCAGAGTTCCCTTGATGGAAACTCTTCATTGTGGCTAGCAGTGGCTTTGTCATTCATAGTGGTTCTTTGCTGTACCTGTGTTCCTTAGAAATACTTGAACAAACCACATTAGTTCCCTATGGTGTTTGTCATTATCAAAACTTAAAGAGGAGTGAATCGTTGATCCGTTGCTTAGAACCAGAGGTCCCAACAACGTCCCAACAATTTCCCCCTTTTTGATGATGACAAACCCATCACAAAAAAAATGCAAATATTTCAATGGATGATATGCTGATGAGTTCCTAAGTATGATTTTGGGAAATCACTCTTAGTGAAACATTTAGATTTAGGGAGCCACTTCTGGTGAGACACATAGTTCCTATTAGGCTTTTTATGCAATTGTTCCCCCTTAGCTTATGCGTGGTCTGTGATGACTTAAACTTTGAACTCATCTCACATTTTTTATCTTTCCCCCTTTTGACATCATCGAAAATCAAGCAAAGCAATAGTAGGAAAGAATGGAACACGCAATCAAAATAAAGACCATTTCATTACTTAAGAGAATATGTACAATGGGAACCCAAGTACAATTTTGTGGTCATTTTTTGGATTAAGGGAACAAGAAGGGAGAGATCATGGGCTCTGAGGGAACAAGGCGTCACAAAGGCGCGTAAGGACTTGTGTAAGTTTTTCTTGTCCTCTGGCCAATACGGCCTGGTCCCTAGCAATCTGATCGAGGGTGTTGGCGATGCGGAGCAACACTGGAGAGTTCCCCTCTTGTGTACCAGACTCTAGGGGAGCCGCCTCCTCTACAGGCTCCGAGTGCCTCATCTTCTGGGCAATTGTAATGTCCAGTTCCCTTCCAAGCTCGATTTCTTCTTTAGAGGCATCGTAGAGACCCTCTTTTTGTAGGAGCTTCTTGATCAGCCCGGAGTAGGGGAGGGAATGGGACTTGGAGGCCATGCACTTTTCCATGTGCCCAAGGATAATTCGGGGAAGATTTATGGGCTTCTTGAGGAGGAAGTGGTAGAGGATGATGGCATCGGGGATGTTGACGACCAGACGCTTTTCTTGGCGGGGGACCACCACGTTGATAATGAATTGGTGAGCGAGCTTGGCAACCAAGGACAAATGATGCGTCGAGTGGACCTTAGAGGGAACCCGACCCTCAAAAATTGTGTTGTACACCTCGACGCTGTTGAAGTCGCCCCAGAGCTTGCTGGGCAACTCGCTAAGCCCTTGACCAGGGACCTGGAGTTGAAGGCGGATCGTAGACGTTGTAAAAATGAACTCGTCGCCTTCGTGGGAGAGAGTTCCCTGAGTGCCGTCGTTGGTGATAGTGAAGTTGTTGTAGAATTGACGCACTTGTGAGGGATCTACGCTCACAGTTTCTTGGCAGAGTCTCTCCCAGCCCTGGGCCTTGATCAGTTCCCATAGTTCCTCCAGACCATTTTCAGTCAGCGCCTCTTGGGAAACTATGAGGTGATGGAGAAGCTTTCGGCGCTCACTGATATGATGCTTGGTGGTCCCCTTCCCCTTTTTGGAATTGCTTTTGGATTTGTTCCCCCTAGAGACCGTGCGAGGTCCTTTCTGCTGAGGGGGTGCAGCCGCTTCGATCATGAGCACGCGTTCCCTAGGTGGTGGGGAACTCGCGGACACCACCATTTGGTGTCCAGGTGTAGGGATGCGTGCTGGCTCCTTTGAAGCTGGAGCTTCTGCTTCTTCTTCGACCTCATCGTGGGAGGTCCCTTCTTCCTCGGAGGAGCTCGAATCCGAGCCCTCCGCGTCATCTCCAGGATGACTTGTTGTTGCCTCAGCACCTCCAGCTGGTGCGAGGTCCCTTGTCTCTGTTGGCTCTTGAGGAGCAACCTTTTCTGGGGACTTTGTCCCTTGGGAGACTGTGTGCTCAGAGGGACCCCTGTTGAGTTCTTCCTCGATGTCCTTGAGCTGGGCTTCCTCCTCCAAAGTTCCCATGATGATCGGAGGAGGGTCCTTGGTCATTTTGCCGATGACCACAGAAAGAGGAAGATCGTCGTCGTCTGAGGAGAGGGCGACGGTACTTTTGGATGGTGAGGGAGAGGGGAGTTTGGTGGTGGTGGGAGACGTGATGGAAGAGGGGAGAGGAGAAGAAGGAATAGGGGTTGTGAGTTGAGTGGAGATGTGTTTTGGGGAGGAAGAAGAAGGCGTTTTGTGAGGTGAAGGTGGAGTTGGAGATCCCGTAGTGATGGGAACAGGAGGAAGTGAAGGAGGTTGGGATGTTGGAGTTCCCATTGTGGCGGGAACTGGAGGAGGTGGCGGAGGAGGTCCCTTGATTTGAGGAGGAGGGATGGAGGAGGAAGAGGGAAGTAGACTCTGGGGTTCGGAGTTCCCATCGTCGGAAGGAAAAAGGTAGGGAGGTTTGGGAGGTTTCTTGAAAAGAGAGTGAAAGGGATTTGGGGAAGACGAATGACAGGGATGAAAGATGGAGTAAAGGACCTAAAAATGGCAAAGAGGGGTTTTAAAGGAGAGAGGAGGTGAAGGGTAGAAGGGGAAGTGGAATAACCTCGATAACCGTTGCCCAATGAACGTGGGGCGCCGTTTCAACTTCTCAAGCACGCTTCTGGACACGCGTCACAATCTCTTGGGAAGTCCTTTTCAAATTTTGAATACTTGGCCTGTAACGCTTCAGAGCTTCTGACACGAAAGTCCGCTTCCCAAGTGACGGTTTTTCTTTGAAGGTTAGTCAGTGTTCCCTTTGTAGATGCAGCAGTTCCCATGATCTTTTCAAGGTCAGGGAGAGTGAAGTGGTTGAGAGAACTTCACAATCATCTTTTTGTGGGGCTAGGGAACTCAAAGGGAACCAGACGATTTGCAACTCGATAAAGGAAATGTTTTGGCTCATGAGAAGCATTTGTCTGGTCCCTAGCTTAAGGTGGGTCATATGATCAACCGTCATGGTGGCTTGTAATGAGGGATAAAGGGAACTCTGGTTGATCATTTTGGGCCAAAAGAAATAGAGTTCCTTTGTACACATTTTTCTCTAGACTAGTAATCATGGCATAGTGAAAGCAATGAATCCAAGTTCCTTATCATGCAATTTTAGATAAACTAGTCAGGCATTGGGAGAGAGATAAACAGGGACTTGTTTGGTTTAGAGTTATCATCCCTAGAAGCATTCGAAAACGCTGGTAGGGACGTCTGTCTAAAGCTTTGGTAAGAATATCCGCAATTTGCTCTTCAGTTCTACAGTGTTCCATCGAAATGTTCCCATTCTCAACATTGTCACGTAGAAAGTGATGTCTTATATCAATATGCTTAGTTCTAGAATGATGCACAGGATTTTTGGAAATGTTTATGGCACTAGTGTTATCACAGAGTATGGGAACTGGGCCAAAAGACATACCGTAATCCTGGAGTTGTGACTTAAGCCATAGAACCTGGGAACAGCATGATGCGGCAGCCACATATTCAGCTTCAGCTGTGGAGAGTGCAACTGAGTTTTGCTTTTTAGATCCCCACGAAACTAAGCAAGATCCTAGGAACTGGGCCATTCCTGAAGTGCTCTTTCTGTCAACCAAGTGCCCTGCAAAGTCAGCATCTGTGTATGCAATGAGCTCAAGGGAACTGTTCCTTGGATACCAAAGGCACAAGTTATTGTTCCCTTTGAGATACCTGAAAATTCTCTTCACCTCTTTCAGGTGTGATTCCTTAGGGTTAGCTTGAAAACGAGCACAAAGACATACGGAGAACATGATATCAGGTCTACTAGCGGTTAAGTAGAGAAGGGACCCGATCATACCTCGATAGTTCCTTTGGTCCACACTGATACCTGTTTCATCTGCATTTAGCCTTGAATTTGGTGAGATGGGAGTGTCAATGGGCTTTGAATGTTCCATCCCATACTTCACGAGCATTTCCTTGATGTATTTCTGTTGATGGATCTTTGTTCCCTCCTTTGTTTGGGATATTTGAAGTCCCAAGAAGAACGTGAGTTCCCCAATGAGACTCATTTCAAACTCACTGCTCATGAGGTCCTTAAATTTTTCTACAAGAGTTTCGTTAGTTGCTCCAAAAACAATGTCATCAACATATACTTGCACAATCAAAATGTCTTTAGACTCTTTCTTTAAAAACAAAGTCTTGTCTATGGAACCTCGAAGGTATCCATGGGACAAGAGGAATTGAGCAAACCTGTCATACCAGGCTCGGGGAGCTTGTTTGAGTCCGTAAAGGGCCCTTTCCAGGAAATAGACATGGTTGGGCATTTTCTCATCTTCGAATCCTGGAGGTTGGGCCACATACACTTCTTCCTTGAGATGTCCATTTAGGAAGGCTGTTTTCACATCCATTTGATAAAGTTTGAATCCCTTGTGAGCAGCATAGGCGATGAGAAGTCTGATTGCCTCTATCCTGGCAACTGGTGCGAAGGTCTCATCGTAGTCAATCCCTTCCTCTTGCCTGTATCCTTGTGCTACTAACCTAGCCTTGTTCCTTGCTACAGCTCCAGTATCATCGAGCTTGTTCCTAAAAACCCATCGGGTTCCTATGATGTTCTTGTTTTTGGGCCTAGGAACTAGCTTCCAAACTTTGTTTCTCTCGAATTGGTGGAGTTCCTCTTGCATGGCTTGAATCCAGTCCGGGTCCTTTAATGCTTCTTTGATATTTTTGGGTTCCACCATTGAAACAAACGCGTTAAAAGCACAAAAATTATTGAGAGAGGAGCGAGTTAGAACACCTTTATCAAGAGGGGAGATGATGTTCTCAAGGGGGTGGTCCTTCCTTTGTTGAAAGGTTCTTGCATGAGTGAGTTCCTTTGCATGTGTATTATCCTCAGTTGGTGTTTCTTTGTCATGGGAACTCTCATCTTCAGCTTCTTCATTTGATGCTTCTTCAGAGATTTCTGGCAGGTTCCCTCTTTGTTCCCCTTGAATACTTGATTCTGGCAGTGTATTGTCTTGGGGGACAGCAGAGTTGTTCCCTGAGGAGGGGACCTCGAGAGAGTTGGAGGTTTCTTGTAGTTCTTCTGAGGAGGGAGCCTCAAGGGAGGTTTGATCAGTGAGGGTTGGACCTTCGTCGTTGTTCCCTGGTTGTGGGATATGGCTTGCACTTGGATAGTCTTCATCCCTTTTCCTTGGCTCATCCTCGTCATCAACATCGTCTTCATGTCTGACTAGCTTGAACAGAGTTCCCTTCCCTTGGGACTCGGTTCCCATCTTTACAGACTTTTCATTGAAGACGACATGAATGCTTTCCTCTATCTTCTTGGTTCTTTTATTGTAGACCCTGTAAGCCTTGCTTTGTGATGAGTATCCCAGGAAGATCCCTTCGTCGCTTCTGGGGTCGAATTTGCCAAGATTGTCTTTTCCGTTGTTGTGAACAAAGCATGTGCAACCAAATGTTCTCAAGTGTGAGATGTTTGGTTTTCTCCCTTTGATGAGCTCATAGGAAGTCTTGTTGATCAAGGGCCTTGTCATGGCTCGATTCAGGATGTATGTAGCTGTGGAGATTGCTTCAGTCCAGAAGTACTCAGGAACTCCACTTTCGATCATCATGGTTCTAGCCATATCTTCCAGAGTTCTGTTCTTTCTCTCGACCACTCCATTTTGCTGATGGGTGCGAGGAGCTGAAAAGTTGTGAGAGATCCCATTTTGCTCACAGAAGTTTAGGAACTCCGAGTTTTGAAACTCAGTTCCGTGATCAGATCTGATTGCTTTCAGTTTCAGCCCCAAGCTTACTTCAGTTCTTTTGATGAAGGGCTCAAATTCTTCAAACGCTTGTGATTTTGCCTTCAAGAAAACAACCCAGGTGAATCTTGAAAAATCATCAATTAAGACATACATGTACCTTTTTCCACCGTAGCTGGCTATTCTCATGGGACCACAGAGATCCATGTGAATCAACTCCAGGGACCTGGTTGTGCTTACCACCTTCTTCGGTTTGAAGGAGGTCCTAGTCTGTTTCCCTCGAACACATGCTTCACACATTTTGACTCCTTCGAGATTGATCCGTGGAAGACCAATGACCAGATCCTGTAGATAAAGCTTCAGGATTTGATTTACACCAGCATGTCCCAGTCTTCGATGCCAGAGTTCCGTGTCATCTTGGGAACTCGCAAGGCACAGCTTCATTGGTGGTTCAAAGTTGGTGTCCACCACATACACATTGTTGTATCTTCTTCCTCTCAGAATTACTCTGTTGGTCTTCTTGTTGATGACGAGACATTCATCTGAGTCGAAAGTGACGATGTTGTTCCCTTGATCACACATCTGGGAGACACTCAGCAGATTGTATCCCAGATCCTTTACCAGATTTACGTTGCTAACTTTAATAGATCTATTGAGCAACACTTCTCCTTTTCCAATAACTTCTCCCTTGTTCTTGTTGCCAAATGAGACGTGGCCTCCTTCGGCATGAGTGTGGAGTGAGATGAGGATATCCTTGTTCCCTGTCATATGGTTCGAGCATCCACTATCTATGAACCATGTACTGTTCCCTCTCACAGCCACCTACAAGGAAAAGTTAGTGTTTTGAGACCCAGGCAAGATGACTCTTGCCAGGTCCCTTGCAAGGGAAAACATTTTCATTTAAGATATAGTCAGAAATGTTGATGTCTTTGGAATTTTGAGAGTTGGAGTTCCTTTGGTGATGAGCATGACGTTTTTGTCTGTTTGGGAACTCATGGCTTCTAGGGATTTGGGCTCTCTTCTTGGGACATGTTGGCACCACAGTGCCAACATGTCTTGTAGTATTCTCCCAGGTAGTATTTTGGGTGTGGTCTCTGGATACGGTTCCTATCCATGGTTTCTTTGTTGTACACTCGAGACCCATTTCCCTTAGCAATTTTGACATAGATTCTATGTCCAGAGTTCCCAGTATAGTAGTCTTTCTCACCATTGTTTCCACTCTCTAGGACCCTGATTTTTTCTTCGAGATGAGCATTTTTCTGTTTCTCGCACTGGAGTTCTAAGGCCCTACACTCATGGATCTCATGTTCGCTCAGGGGTGACTTTCTGTTCTTGGAGCACTCACCTTTGTATCCTATGCCATGTCTGGCTGGGACAAACTTGATTTGGGAACTAGAGGCTTCAGGGTGTTCGGGAGTCTTACTCAGGTTTTGCAGGAGGGTGTTCTCATCTTTCTCTAAAGTTTTGATTTCTCTTTCTAGATCTACGATGTGAGACACATGGGACTTGAGTTTTTCTAGAAGGGATATGCAGTTGGGACAAGGCTCAAGACCAACTAATTGAGAATTTATGTGTTCCTGTTTTTCCAACTTGTTTTGCAGTTTTATGTTATCTTTAACAAGACTTGAAAGGATTTTCAACAGTTCAGGTTTTTCATAATTACTCAAGGAATCAAGAACAGTTTCAGTGGTTACCTCACTGGGTTGTTCCCCAGTGGTTTCTCCTATGGCCATGCCACACATGTCCGGGAGTGCCCATGCTTCAGGATCTTCGTCTTCATCATCGCTCCAAGTAGCGATGTAGGCCTTCTTTCCTTGCTTTCTGCCTTCAGTTCCTTGTGGACATTCCTTCGCAAAATGTCCTTTCCTGTTGCATTTGTAGCAAGTCACTTCTGAGAGATCCTTCTCTGTGGGCTTTCTTTGGGAACTCTGTCCCTTTCCCCAGTTCCCACTGTTCCGTTGAGACTTTCCTTTGTAGAAATTTCGAAGAACCTTTGTTACAAGAACTAGCTCTTCATCCTCTTCTTCTTCAGAGTCTTCATGTTGTTCTTGGGTTGATTTGAGCATCTTTTCGATCTTGAGTGCGATCCCTCGATGAGCTCGAGTTTGTTCCTTATCATCGATCTTCCTCTTCTCATGTCCCACTAGCTTTCCAAACACTTGATGAAGCATAAGTGTTCGATTTTCTGGGTTTTCCTTGAACATCGTTCTCTCGTTTGCCCATTCTCCAGTCAATCCATTGAAGAGCTGTTGGACCTTCATTTTGTGGGTGATTTCTTCTTTTGTGATCCCCAATCCTTCCATCTTAGTGCAAAGTCCTTCAAACCGGGATTGGTAGCTATCGACGGACTCTCCCATCTCCATTTGGAAGTTGTAGAACTCCCTCTTTGCGTTCATTTGAAGATCTTCTCTGAGATCTGAGTTCCCAACGTGCATTTGTTGGATGGCTTCCCACATTTCCTTGGCTGTGTCAAGGTTTGCAACCCTGTCACAATCTTGTACGCACATAGACCTCTTTAGGTACTGTTTGGCTTTGTAGTTTGCCTCCATGCACTTGTACTCGTTGGGACCCCACTTTGAGAGGTCGTTGACAATAGCTGGATCGATTTCGAAGTTCCCCCTTTCGATGACGCACCAGGCTTGGTAGTCTTGGCCACGCATCCAATCTTTCATGTCTCGTTGCCAGCTTTCAAATCTTCCTGTTATAAGCCTTGGCGGCTTGCTGGTATTGTTCCCCACCTGAGTAAGTTCCTGAGCCATTTTGACACCTGCGATGCTAACACAAATCTAGAGCGCTCGCTTTGATACCAATTGTTGGATCGTAATCGGTTAGCAGTGAGCTTGGGAACTGGCAATTAAGCTGTTCCCAAGGCAGCGGAAGTAAATAATCGCAAGTAATAAAAACAATTAAGGGGACAGTTCCTTTATAGAGGAACCCCACTACAACCAACTAGTTGTATGGGTAAACCTCTACCTCCGCTTGGAGGATTTTGAATGACTTACTTATATTGATTGCTTTGTTCCTTAGTTACACAGCCGGATTTACACTTCTCTGTTCCTACAAGTTCTTCCTAACTCTAGCAACACTAGTAAATCCTCTCAACTGAGTTCCTAAGCTCACAACAACAAAACACAAGTAACTCAAACCTTACGCTGACTTCTCAGTTCCCTTGCTCCAGGGAACTTCAGCTTCACCGTCGTCGAGATCACACACTCGCCGGCGGGGACTTCTCTTCCTTTTCTTTCTTTTCTCAGATGTGGGTGTTTTGTAAGTTCTGGGAGAAGTACTCAAACCGAGTACTATTCATTTGGCTTTATAGTCCATTTGTCTTGGGCAGTAGCATCTTTCGTTTGTGTCCAAAATGCCCTTTGCTTGATGCCCAAGTTGTACTTTCTTCACATGTGACTTTGGTTTGAACTAGGTCAACTTCTTGAATCAATCGGACCGTTGGATGAAGCGTGACAGTCTGATCCTCAGACTGTTCCCTCTGGCTGTCTGAGACAGGATCCCGCGATCTGCGCTGAACGGTTGTTGTCTTCACATGTGAGTTCCCACTTCATGGGAACTGACTTCTTCAGAGTTCCCTTGATGGAAACTCTTCATCGTTGTAAGCTTGTGTCTTCTTGTTTGTTTCTGGGAGTTCCCACTTCATGGGAACTTTCCTCTTCAGAGTTCCCTTGATGGAAACTCTTCATTGTGGCTAGCAGTGGCTTTGTCATTCATAGTGGTTCTTTGCTGTACCTGTGTTCCTTAGAAATACTTGAACAAACCACATTAGTTCCCTATGGTGTTTGTCATTATCAAAACTTAAAGAGGAGTGAATCGTTGATCCGTTGCTTAGAACCAGAGGTCCCAACAACGTCCCAACAATATAGATGTCCGATTCCATTACATTTGACAACAAGTTGAGGAACAAGAAATCTCTGTGAAGAAAATCCTCGGAGATGTGAACCCTGCTGATTTTGGAACAAAAATTGTTCCTTCTAACAAGTTTCTGTTTTGCAGGACAGCACTCCACATCGATGATGTTACTTGAGATGTGGGGATGAGTCAATGATGGCGGAAAACCTTAACTGATCCACTACTTAAGAACTTTCTTCCTAAGAAACTAAAACTTGGTTTAGGAGGGCATTTGTTATGCTTAATGAATAAACCCAAGTATTAGCTTCTAGGTGACATAGGATATGGTATAGCACTATGTAAATACACTAGGTAGACCAAATAATCAAGAACCGGGTTCATAGCTATTTTACGAGCTGGTTTGATAAGTGAACCGAGCTTGTATGCCACCCCAGGTCTTCCCGGTTTGGAGGCAACAAACCGGATTCGTCTTAACGAGCTGGCTTGTGGAAATCAGCTTGATTAAAGCCCAATAATGAGTTTGGCCCAAAAACGAGAAGGCCAGCCCATCTCCCAGTTTGGAGCTCGCCTTTAGCTGGAACGACGCGTTTTGTGCTCGATTTAGAGAAGCTTCGAGATCCCACTATAAATGCTCTTGTTTAGCTCTCGAGAGCTCATTCGCCGCTTGCACAAACCCTAGATCCAGATCTGAAAGAGAGAGAGCGAGAGGGAAAAGAGAAAGCTTGTCGCCGGTGTTGAAGAAGGAGAGTTAGAGGACGATCCTTGTGCCGGAGAAGACGTCGGAAGCTTTCTTCGAAGCTTTAGCTCAAAGCTTTCTCAGCCACTGGGGGGCCGAAACCCTTGCTTCTTTCAATGTGATTGTCTTAGGGTTCTAGATTGATTTCTGGTTTGCCGTGTATAAACATTTGTGTAACCATCCTTGAAAGCCTTGATAGTGGATTGGGAAGGGTCTCCCCACTGAGACTCCGTGGACGTAGGTTTTAACACCGAACCGCGTAACCATTCTCTGTGTCACTTGTCTTTATACTTTCTTGGTTCGATCTTGTTTGTTGGTGTGCGATTCACTACTATATCTTGTAGATCTAGTTTTACAAAATGAAACAAACTTTTATCCTAAAACGAATGCACTTTTCTCCTAGAATTCCAGAACTATGGAAGAGCATTTCACCATAGTTTGGAGTTGTTGGTGCAAATACATTTGACAAGCTCTTGTTTAGACATGGAAAGTGCATTCGATCGAGAGTATACCAGGCTTCTTCAACCGTGGAACACTGAGCCACCAGACCAAGGAATGTTGTTGTGAAAAGTCGATCGAACCCAAAGCAAGACAAGACGATCCTTCCGAACCTAAGCATGATATGCAGGATTGGGAGCCCCAACGGGAAGTGGATCAGTTGAAGGGGAATGGCCAACAACAAAGGCCTCAAGAGCGGACTCTGTCATAAGAGGAGCCAGTTGAGGGGCCCGAACCAGTACCTATGGAGGAGCAGATGGCTCCAAGAAGGAGTCCAATCCAAAAGCTTCAATGGCGGAGCGCACAGTGTTGTGCCATAATGAATAGTTGGTCCGATCGAAAAAGAGAATTTGAGTTAGGGAAGTGGGATTGGTGGCCACAGAAATGAGGGGATCGAAGGTGAAGCTGATACCATGTAAGATCGATAACGCAATAAGTGAAAATGTTGATCTTTTCCATTGAATTTTCAACGAGTACAAGATAACAACCTTCTTATCTAGAGATGATAAGATCTTTCATTGATGAGATCAAATCATATATTTAAGATAAATAAAGATTACAATAATATATTAAAGAAAATTTAGGTATATCTTATCCTAATACCCCTCAATTAATCGGTCGAATTACTTAAAAAGCTTGGCCTATTGATTTTCATGTACTTTGATTTTAAAATTTGCCTCGTTGACATAAAATAGTACCTACCATTATTATCCTAAGCTTAGCAAGTGAGCTGTATCACCAATACATTATACTCGATATTTATGTTTAATTGAGTGCATAATAAAAATATGGGACGTGAAATGCCATTTATATGATTGGCTAGATCATAGGTTTGACGTCTTAAAATAAAAATTTTATTTGTGCTATTTCCATCTTATTAATCGTTTTTTTACATAACGAGAAAAAGTTTGATCATGAAATAAACAAAAAGTTTGGTCGATCATGTACGTCTTCGGTTCATTTACATAACGAGAAATGAACAACTTATTAGTATTACTTAAATTAATTAAATCTATGTTTTTTGTTTTGAAGAAACATTACGTATGCATAACCAAATAATTTTCTTAAATACACAATTAATACATCTTACTAATTCTTTCGTACACGTATACATTGACCATGAAATCACTCGTGACGTGTAGACCGTAGAGATTTAGTGCCAGGACTCGGTACATCAAATCTGGTGGTAAGTTGGTGGATTTTGAGTTAAAAAAATAACATTATTAATCAGTACATGCAATTTCGACACACACATATATTATGAATGTAGGCTATTTAGCTATTGCAATTATAATATAAGTGCAAATAATTGACATACAGAATTTACTTGGCTCGCAAGGAATAATATATAATGCAAATTTAGTACTTTGAAATGTTCAAAGTCTCGATCAAGAGAATTAAGCACTATATTGGAGTACTACTTTAGCTATTCAGGTATACGGTGAGACTTCCTCAATTATATATAGCAACCATCAAAATAATTAAACGTACACAATCTTTTTTTTAATCCGCAAAATAACACAATATTGAATATTCTTAGAAAAAAAAAATACAGAAAAAATAAACACAAATTAACTTATTGATGGTTTTCTGTGTAAGTAGTATTGCTACGCGGTTTTCTTTGTAGAGCTTCTTTCTAATTCTATGACAATTGTTTTTTCTAGAAAGTGTGGACTTCTCTAACGACTAACCAACTTATTTCATCTCTAAAATGTTTCCAATTAACTAGATAATTAGAGAATATAAAAAAATAGCGTGCATCTTAAATTTATACATCAAATTATTTGTCAAAAACCATCTTTTAAAAGGGTATTTTTTTAATAAAACAATTTTTATAATTTTATTTAAATAAAATCACTTTTTATAATATACTTTGTTAAGTTAAACAACCTATAATGAAATCTGGACCAAGATGTCCTTCACTACATATTTTATAAATTTACAAAAGCATCCCTAATTTATTACATTTTTGTCAAATATTCTAATATATATATCAAATGGAAAATAAAAAAGATAAATTACTTTTTATCATTTTAAAAAGTTAAAAGAGTAATTTATCTTTAATTAAATCAATAATTAGTAGAGCTATTAATCAGGATCTTCTTTTTTTTTATAACTTCTTAATTCAAGTTATTCGCTTTAGTAGAGCTGTTGCTATTCGCTTTAATAGAGATATTAAAATCGATCCGCTCGTCTCATTATTGATCTTATTCAAGCTAATATGTAAAAAAAAAATTGATTTAAAATAAAACTCGTTTTTTTTTCCAATAGATTTTTGCTAAGAAGCAAATTAAGGATAGCTAAACGAAGATTAATCAGGATCTAATTCAAGCGTCCGGCCTCTTCTCTTTCACAAAATCTTCCAAACAATAATGAGCTAATAAAATGACAGGCTGACAATGATCATTAATTACCTTAAAAAACAACAATAATTAATAAGTAATTGAGAAACTAATCAACAAGTCACCTTGATACGGTAGCTTGATTTCGGGCGAAAATACACTTAAATATTGAACCGCGTTGGCTTTACATTAGAAAAGTTCAAAGTCTTTCATTCCTTATACTAATACTCCTCCGTTTCACAATAGTTGTTCATAAAGACTATTTTTCTTGTTTCATAATAGTTGTTCATATATAAATTTTTTCCACTTATACCCCTAATAATTACACCACTTTAATTATAGTACACTTTTTCCAAAGCAACTTTTAGAAGTAATATTACCATTTAATAGGGGTAAATTTGGAAGAAATTTTTTTCTTAATAGGTGTGTAAATTTGTCTATGAACAACTATTTTGAAACGGAGGGAGTATTTTTTAAAAAATCATGCAAATAATTATATATATTTTCAGTTTTTTTTAAGAGGAATATTCTTGCGTTCGTTCATGTTAATAAAAAAACCCCGTAATTTCCTCGTATATATATAGTAAAAGAGTTGGCTATACACTCAAACAACCCATATAAATACCTACAAATTACATTGATCGATTGATTACTTACAAAGCAACTCAAACGTGCTCCTCCTTTTGCTTGCTCTTCCCTAGTCTCTAGCCATGTCGAAGAAGAAGGTAGTTTACTTAATTCTAGCTCGATCGCTTCTCTAATTTGTTTTTTTTCACATCTATAATTATTTTGATCATTCCCTTGTTTAATTACCTAATGAACACTCAATTGAATTTTCACGAACTTAATTGTCACAGCAAACCGTGGTGAAAGTCGACATTAACTGCGAAAAGTGTCAAAAGGAAATCATTTCAAAAGTGGGCAAGATCAACGGTACGTACTTACTACTTACAACAAAATTTCAATATATTTTAACTTATACATGATTCCTCATACGATTCAATGATCCGATCTCCTTAGGTATACAAAGCATTAGCGTTGATGAGAAGCAGAAGACGGTAACGGTGGTAGGAAACGTGGAGCCCGTGCCCATCTTCAAAGCCCTAAAAAAAATAAAAAAGAAACCTGAAATTGTAACGGTCGGACCAGCAAAGCCAAAGTGTGCACAATGCCAATATCTCAAAACCGTGTGCACTTGTGGAATCGGCTCAACTTACAACTACCCGTTATACCCTCCTCAGGCTCCGTTTTATGACTCGTTTTACCAACCGCCACCGCCTTATTATCCTCCTTCGTCGTCTTCTTCGTTGTATTGGCTGAACAATCGACAGTGTGAGTTCGTGGGAGTCGCATATCCGCCTTCTTCTGATTATTGTGATAGCTCTGGAAGTTGCTCCATCGTTTGATTTCATACATATATATCGTCGATTGACCTATAGAGATTAATTACATATATAATATGTATATATATGTGATATTTTGTTATGTTGAAAGCATTTCCTTGATAGTATCTTGTAATTAAGTAGTCTATGATCGAGTGTTTGATAGTATTTTTCAATGAATTTTTGGTATCTATAGTTGATCGCTATTAATTATGTAACACAATTACATGTAAGTTGTGTGATCTATAAGATTAGTTTATCTGTTTATGCCCAGGTCAAATTTTGAAATGGTAAAGTCTTCTATCGAAAGTAATTGAACTATTGTGATCATATTTCTTTGGTACAATGCTATAATAATATGTTATACATTTTTTCTTCTCTGTGCCTTATATCCCAAGCTTGTTGAGCAAGCAACTACGGATATTTCAACCTCATACTTGAATGAACATTTCTTGTTCTTGTAATTAATCAACAATATTTTTAAATATAATTTGTTAGTATTTTTTATATTATAAAATAAAGTAACGATCGATTTCACGATTTGATAGTTATTGATAAAAAAAATCCCAATCATTATCATGGAGTACCATATGATGATTGTGATGCTTTGAAATGGTTACAAGTACGTCTTATTCTATTTGAATGTATTAAATTAGCAAATTGTCAATTTCCCAACAGCTTCATATATGTACATGTAGGAAAATATATAGAATTTCTGTTCCTTTCAAAGAATTACAAGGTCCCCCACTTCGATTATATTTATATATGATCGTTATACTTTGCAATGATTCAATTGGTTTTTATAGATGATCAAGATAGTTCCGTGTTACCCAATTAAATGAATTATCTTTCATTCCAAAAAATTATAGATAGTTTCGTGGTGCAGGTTGAAAACTATATACAACACTATCACGTGTATGCTTTCTATAATTAACAAATTAATTATTGTAGTGTCAAGGCTTGAAAAGTTAACATCAATAAGTGGATGTTTCGTTAGAATTTGGGCTTCATGTTAGACATTTTTTTTAAAAAATATATCCGAGGTTCATTCCAACCCGATTAATTAAAATGCAAGAGCGGTCTGTAAGATTATTTTAATTTTATTTTGTGGACTTATATATTATATATAACTATATTAAATGGCTAAATAATTAATGAGTTTATTTAAGTGATTCGATTTATGTAAAAGGACCTTTGGATTTCTAATTAATGGTATGAGCCCAATGGGTGGATATCAGATTTGGCCCAATAGGCTTAATGAGATCCTTTTTTGCCAAATAAATAGAGACTAGGTTATAGTCCCCAATACGCCAATTGATTCAGTCTTTTTACGTAACTCTTCCCATCAGAGATAAGGCAAAACCCTAGATTGGCTGAGGAAGACTACGTACATGCGGATATCATTAGCTATTGTTTGAGATTCCGCAACAAGTTCGATCGCTACCATGGATTCAGGTATGTAACTAGAGTTCTTAATATCTTAGTATGATCGATCCCGGCTTCTCAAGAGGATTAAAATCCTAACAAGTGGTATCGGAGCCCCAATCATATTAAGTTATTAGATCTAAATTCAATCTCTCACTTGGGCTACATATGACCAAAAAATAATTATATTACCCAAAGTTCTTTATGTGTACACGTCTTGGCTAAACTTACAGATTTCTCCTTTATATCAATCTGGTCCATCTCGTATAATAATATGAGATCACAACGGCATTCGTTAACCAATATCATAACTAAACCTTCTGTGCTCACCGTACTACTATATTCAATGACATAGATCAAGTATGGATGAGTGGCATGGAAATTACATGCAATGTAATTCCATAAAACATGTCTATTTCCAACTAGTCCTACTTTATTTGGAGATCAAACCAAAACTTCATGAACAAGTTCAGAAATACATTATGAATAAAAATCATAACATCCATATTATGCATAAACTTAACTCAGAAAATCCATAGAAACTCCCACTAGACCAAGGTATTACGAAAGATGTCAACACCCATATGAGCAGTGTGCTCATGAAAGACCGAGGCAATCCCTTGGTCAACGGATCAGCTAGCATTGAGTCCATCCTGATATGTTCTATGGAAATTTGACCATTCTGAACCTTTTTCCTTCAATGACAAAAACTTGATGTCAATGTGTTTCTCCTTCACAGAGCTTCTGTTGTTGTTGTTGGAGAACAAAACTGCTGACATATTGTCACAATACAACTTCAACGGTCTTTCAATACCATTGACCACACGCAGCCCGGTGACAAAATCACACAGCCATACACCATGAATGGATGCCTCAAAGCAAGCCATGAATTCTGTAGCCATGGTTGAGGTAGCTACAAGCGTCTGTTTGACACTTTTCCAAGATATAGCTCCTTCAGCTAACACAAAAACATAGCCTGAAGTGGATCGTCTACTGTCAGGGCATCCTGCGAAATCGGAATCAGAATATCCAACGATCTCCAAACCGTCCGATTTCCTGTAAGTTAGCATGAAGTCCTTTGTTCTCTTCAAATACCGCATAACCCGTTTTGCTGCTTTCCAATGATCCAATCCAGGGTTACTTAAGTATCTACCCAAAAGCCCTACCACAAATGCCATATCGAGACGAGACAAGAGCATACATCAGACTTCCTATCAAATAGGAATAAGGAATCTTCTGCATCTCCTTTATTTCAAGGTCGATTTTATAGTACAATTGTAAGATTATTTTAATCTTATTTTGTGGGCTTACATATTATATATAATTATATTAAATGGCTAAATAATTAATGGGTTTATTTAAGTGATTCGATTCATGTAAAAAGACCCTTGGATTTCTAATGAATGATATAGGCCCTATGGGCGGATACCGGATTTGGCCCAATAAGCTTAATGGGATCCTTTTTGGCCAAATAAATAGAGATTAGGTTATAGTCCCCAATACGCCAATTGATTCAGTGCCTTTTTATGTAACTCTTCCCATCAGAGATAAGGCAAAACCCTAGATTGACTGAGTAAGACTACGTACCTGCGGCTATCATTAGCTATCATTTGAGATTCCGCAACAAGTTCGATCGCTACCATGGATTCAGGTATGTAACTAGAGTTTTTAATATCTTAGTATGATCAATCCCGACTTCTCAAGAGGATTAAAATCCTAACACGGTCAAGGTTCATTCCTGAAAATCATCATTTGCTGATTTTCCATTCAAGGCGAGCAACAAAACACACCCTAAGGGCTTGTTTGTTTCGATATCCGGAATCGAGTTGGAATGAGGAATCGGGTTGAAATAGGTTTCACCCATACCCACCTCAAAGAGAAGGTATGAGTTCATGTTTATTTTGAGCGAATGGCCGAGAATGAGTGATGACCGCCTTTTTAGTCTTGTTTTTAGGGAGTGTTTTGGTGTGTTCAAGTCTTTTTCTTTAGTTTTGTGTTTTGTTTTGAGTCGTTTGTGTAGGTTTTCGTATTTTCATGAGATATGGAGTCTACATAAGCTTTGGTGGTGTTTTGTAGGTTTTTTGGAGCTATTTGGAGCATTGCAAGAGAGGGTGGACAAGCTACGAGGAAAATTTGAGTTAATGAGCTAAGGAAGTAGGGCCAAGAAGAGTGAAATCATGAAGAGAGGTGAAGAAATCGACCCAAGATCGAGCTAAGGAGGGGTTGTGCACGAACCAAGATGAGGAAGCTAGAAGAATGCTCTCAAGACCGACCCTATGAGGGTCGTGCACGACCCATTGGGTGAAGAATGCTCTCAGGACCGACCCTATGAGGGTCGTGCACAACCCATTTGGGTCGTGCTAGGCGCCGACCTTCTCTCTATCCCGAGATCTTAAAGATTTATTCTATCTTTGTATTTTAGGAAGGTTATTTTATCTTGTTTCCTAGTTGAATTAGGACTCTTTTTCTTCTATAAATGGAGGTTAAACCCTTTGTTTTGGGGAGGCAACCAACACCGGTCTAGGGCCCGAGGGGCACATTAGAGGAGGAGGAGGAAGAGAGAAGAGAGGAAGCGTGTGGAGAGATAGATAGATAGAGATAGAGAGTAGAGATTGGTGTTGCTTGGAGAAAAAGTTTGTTTTGAATTCAAAGTTGTAAGCTTTTCCATTTTAATTCAGTTTTGTTTTCAATTATTATGCTTGGTGAGTAGTTTCCTCTCTAAGATTGGGGTTGAGCCCAAATATGGTTGTGCATGCTTTCTCTTGATCATGATTTGATTGTTTTTTTATTGCATGAATCTATTCTCTTGCTCTTAATCCTTGAAACGAAAGTGGATTGGAATTTCTCATTCATAGTGGAAGCGAAAGTGGAAACTTCGAATCAGAATAGTCAAATTAGGGTTTTGAAGCGAAAGTGGATCTATCCTAGTTGAAGTAGAAGAGATTAGATAGTAAGTTTATTGATTGAACGAAAGTTAGTTGATTTACTTGCTCTAGTTAACGAAAGTTAGCGCCTTTATGTGATAAAAGCATGATCTTTATGTTTCATGAGTGTTAGCATTGTATGATTATTGTTGTGGAGATACCTTTACCTTAGAATTCCTCTATCTCTTGCTAAATTCCTTAGATTTAATTGGTTGCTTTCCCTCTAAGTAACAATACCTAGCACTGACTATCTCCTGTGGATGAACCTGACTCTGCTATACACAGCGAGGTCTTGATATAAATTTATTTGTTCAAGAAACCCTTCAACAATGAGCCATACCCTGCCCAAACCAATACCATACCAAACACCAAAATCAAAAAGGGGATAGACCAACCTAACCCGATTCCTTACACTTCTATCATGAAAAAAGACAATCCTCGACGAAAGCTTTCTGATGCCTAAAAATGTCGAGGATGTATCGACGAGTGCAATTGTCGGCATAACCTTCGGTTTCCATCCTAACATTCATAACCGTCGGGTATGAGTACAACCATAAATCAGACTATAAATAGAGACTGGGTTATAGTCCCCAATACGCCAATTGATTCTGTGCCTTTTTACGTAACTCTTCCCATCAGAGATAAGGCAAAACCCTAGAGTAGCTGAGGAAGACTACGTACTTGCGGCTATCATTAGCTATCGTTTGAGATTCCGCAACAAGTTCGATCGCTACCATGGATTTAGGTATGTAACTAGAGTTCTTAATATCTTAGTATGATTGATCCCGACTTCTCAAGAATATTAAAATCCTAACACGGTCAAGGTTCATTCTTGAAAATCATCATTTGCTGATTTTCCATTCAAGGCGAGCAACAAAACACACCCTAAGGGCTTGTTTGTTTCTATATGCGGAATCGAGTTGGAATGAGGAATCGGGTTGGAATAGGTTTCACCCATACCCACCTCAAAGAGAAGGTATGAGTTTATGTGTATTTTGAGGGAATGGCCGGGAATGAGCCATACCCTGCCCAAACCAAAACTATACCAAACACCAAAATAAAAAAGGGGATAGACCATACCTAACCCGATTCCTTACCCTACTAGCTAGAAAAAAGACAATCCCCGACGAAAGCTTTCTAACGCCTAAAAATATCGAGGATGCATCGACGAGTGCAATTGTCGGCATAACCGTCGGTTTTCATCCTAACATTCATAACCGTCGGGTATGAGTACAACCATCATTTCTATGAAAGCAAATGACATCTACGTACGGATGTCTAAAATGCATCGATATTTATAGTTGTCGGCAAAACCGTCGGATAATATTCCAATACTTGAAATAGTGGGGTAATAACAACACTTAAAAATGTGCACAAGGTCGTACTATATATGTTTGGTTCCAAAAAAAAATGAAGTACGTACATGTATTGCTCGACTAAAAAAACAATAGATGTAAATTTTGAGAAATTATAAAACGTAGAAATACTAATAATTTTTAAAAACAAATGTATACTTTCAAACAACTAGGGATGTCAATTACCCACGGATGACCGACTCACCCGTTTAAGCCACCTGAAATAAACGAGTGAAAACCCAATAAAAGCAGATGACGGGTGGTTCGGGTGATGGGTGAAACAGGTTATGGGTCGGGTAAGGGTGATATTTTATCACCCATTATCCTGACCCAAAAACCCGACCCATCAACCTAACCGTCACAAATTTCACCCAAACCACCCATATAACCCGTTTCAGCTCATAATTTCTAGTATGTATGGGCCATTGGGCCTTTGAAGTCACCCATATAATTCATTTCGGGTCTTTGATAAATAAGTCCATTTGTAACCCATCTTTGACTCCATTTTAATATTTATTGCTTATGGAATTTATTTTTGTTTATGTATGGATTATGGATATTTGTTTTAGTTTGTGTATGATAATTTATTTTTTAGACATAAAATATAACGGTTATACAATAGTTATACGGATGAACATGTCACACATATAACCAGCGGGTGACAAGTGGTTTGGGTGACGGATAGAACAGTTCACGGGTGACGGGTGGGTCAGGTAGGGTGTTTTAACTTACGGGTCGGGTGGTGGAACTGCTCCACCCACCCATTGACAATCCTACAAATTAAACAACACTATATTATAGCCTAAAATCTCAAACTACTTTTTAAATTTCATCTGTCCGTTGGTTTCAAAGAGTAGTATTTATTTGCCTTTCTCCATCAAAAACACATTAAGAAGCTCTCTTTTCTCCCCCTTAATTCAGTTAAAATTCTTTGCTATTTGTTGATTGTGCAAATTCTATAGAGAGAATGTATTTTGTGAAAAGACAATGTGTGATATTATTGATGAAGAAGAAACCTTTAAATAGGAGTTTACATAGAATATTCTAAAGAGTCAATTAAGGAAAAACTATCCTAGAATAGTTACATGATTAGAGCCATAATCTTAGAATATACATTTGACTAATTCTATCCATAATATAAAAAGGCTCCTAATACACAAATAAACTAGTATTAGGTTTTATTATTAATATCACCCCCGCAAGATTAACGATATTCTTGCTAAGCCGAGCTTGGAAAGAATGTAGTTGAATCTTAGTTTTGAAAGCGGTTTTGTAAGCACATCCGCAACTTGTTCTTCGGTGGAAACACGTGCAACCCTGAGTTTGTGACTTTGAACTTATTCTCGAATGAAATGGAAGGCAAGAGCTACATGTTTCATCCTAGAATGAAAAACAGGATTGGCATATGATGTAGTGCTCCTTGATTATCAAAATAAAGAACCGGTTGCATGGTTGGGTGAACTCCAAACTCTTGAAGCAAGGATATAATCCAAAGTAATTCCGATGAGGTGTCAACCAACGCCTTATACTCGGCCTCATTAGAGGAGCAAGCAATGGTCTTTTGTTTCCTAGAACTCCATGAATTGGGAGAGGAGCCATAATATAGAATGTAGCCTGTTGTGGATATGTAATCATCTTTGTCCCCGACCCAATTGGAATCAGAAAATCCATGGATGTTGGGCGTAGACGAGTCAGAGAGAAAGATGCTATGATCTAACGTGCCAATAAGATAACGAAGGACTCTTTTGAGGGCACTCCAATGATCACTTGTTGGGGATTGCATGTATCGGGAGGGGCGATTGACAATGAAGGAAACATCCGGCCTTGTAAGGCTGAGATATTGAAGGGAACCAATGAGGGTACGGTAATCGGTGGGGCTTGGAAGAATGGCACCCGATCCTTTCGAAGAACATTAGTAGTAAAAATTGGAGTGGAGATGGGTTTGGCTTGTGACATTCCAGCTTTTTCTAGGACATCTAGGATGTATTTCTTTTGAGAGAAACATGCCTTTGGGTGTAGGAATGACTTCAACGCCAAGAAAAAAGGACAAGGAGCCTAGATCTTTTAACGAGAATTTTGTAGACAATTTGGATATGAGGGTGGTGATAGCAGGAGTGGAGTCGTCGGTGATGATGATATCATCAACGTCGACTAGAAGAAAAATGGTGACGTCATGATGCGATGAAAAGAGAAGCGTAAGCAATGGAGGTGACAAACCCGAGTTGATGGAGGTAGGCACGAAGTTCATTGTACCACGCCCGAGGGGCCTGTTTTAAGCCGTAAAGGGCTTTGTGAAGTTTGCAAACATGGTTGGGCTGTGTGGTGCTAACAAAGCCTGATGGTTGGACCATATAAACATATTCATACAGCGTTCCTTGTAGGAAAGCGTTGTTGACATCAAGCTGATTAAGGGTCCATTCTTTAGAAACGGCAATGGAAAGAATGGTACGGATGGTAACCGGACTAAAAGTCTCGTGATAATCACATCCCGATCGTTGATGAAACCCTTTTGCCACAAGGCGAGCTTTGAGACAATCCACGGTGCCATCGGGATTGTATTTAGTTCAAAACACCCACTTGCACCCAACAAGATTTTGTGCTTTTGAATGCTCAACTAAGGTCCAAGTTTGGTTAGAATATAAAGCATCATACTCCTTTTGCATGACATTTCTCCATTCCGGGTTTTTGAGGGCTTGGGTTATGTTGGTTGGTTCTTTGGGAAGTTGAAGTTGAGCATGGAGGTTGAGCGTTTTGATTGGCTTTGTGATGTTGTTCTTGGACCGTGCTATAATTCCACGTTCAAGATTAGGGTTTGGGAGGGGATTTGGATTGTACGCTGGATTAGGGTTTTGACGGAGGATGGCGTGGGGCTGTGGTGGCAGAAGCGATGGGTCTGGTGGCGGAGGATTGGGTAACGTTACATGGGGAGATGTAGTTGAGGGTATGGAAGAAGAGGTGGAGGGAGTAGACGTGAGATTCGTGGTTTGGTTTGGTGTGAGATTTGTTTGAAAATTAGGGTTAGGGTTTTGGAGAGGGGCGCTGGCAAGTGAGGGCGCATGTGTTGGAGAATGAGAGGGGGGTGGAGCATCCGTGATTGGGGGAGAGATTGGGTTAGTTAGTTTGGATGAGGTGGATGGTAGATAAGATTGGAAAGTGGTGAGATTTTGTGAATCAACGAATTGATTTGTAAGCTGATGCTGTGGAATTGAATTAGAAAAAGAAAGTGTGTTATTATGGGGCGGATTTTGTGGATTTGGTGGGATTATGGGTAACGTATTCGAGGAAGGCTGCTTTAAAATTGTGCATGACTTGAGGCCCCCATTCATCTCCAACAGATTTGGTGGAAATTTGATTAGGAATTATTTTGAATGAAAACTTCCTTTCAATGAAAGATATATGTCTAGAAATATAAACACGTTTAGTGGACAGATCAAAACATAGATAGGCTGATTGAGTGTTGGAGTAACCAATAAGAACACAAGGAACGGATTTAGGTTGAAGTTTATGACCAGTGTAGGGATGTAACCAAGGGAAGCATAGGCAACCGAAGTTTCGCAATTTTTCATAGTTTGGATCTTTGTTTAAAAGCTTTGAATAAGGAGAGTCATTTTTCTAAAGAGGCGTTGGAAGCCTATTAATGAGAAATACATCTGTTTGAAGTACATAAGACCAATGATCTAGAGGCAATCCCGAAAAGGTTAGAAGTGAAAGTCCTGTTTCCACAATATGGCGATGTCTCCTCTCGGAAACACCATTGTGTTCGGAAGTTTGTGGAGGTGTAGTGTAGTGTGTAATTCCATTTGTACTTAGGAAAGAACGGAGAGCAATATACTCACCTCCATTATCCGAGTACAAGATTTTCATTTTTTGTTTGAAAAAAATTTTCATCCAAAGCTCGAAAATGTATGAAAATGTTATGAGTTTCGGATTTCTTTTTAAGAGGATAAAGCCACATATAGTTTGTGAAATGATCTACAAAGACTACATAATATTTGTACCCATCATAAGATAACAAAGGAGATGACCAAACATGGAATATATTATTTTAATAGGATGATTGGATTAGGGATTCTCACGGGTCGGGTCGGGTCAACCCGCGACCCAAAATTGCAAAAAATTTTAGTTTTGACCCGCGACCCGACCCGCAATCCGCAATTTCGGGTCGAGTCATTGCGGGTCGGGTCGGGTTGCGGGTCGACCCGGTATTTTTATAAAAAAATAGTTTATATATTAATAAAATTATAAAAATATGCATATTTTTTAAAATATTGTGGGTCGCGGGTCGACCCGCAAACTCGCGTGGGTTTAACCCGACCCGACCCACGACCCGCAAAATAAAAAAATTTGACCCGCGACCTAACCCGCACGGGTTGCGGGTCGACCCGCAACCCTCAAATTGCGGGTCGACCCGCAACCCGCAAATTGCGGGTCGACCCGAAACCCGCAAATTGCGGGTCGGGTCAGTGCGGGTCACGGGTGACCCGACCCATTGAACACCCCTAGATTGGATACAATAGTAGACTTATAGAAAGGAAGCCTATGGCTTTTGTTTATTTGACATGAATGACAATCAGAATGTTGAAATTTGGAATTGCATAAACCAAAACGCCTTTGAAGAAGCTTAAAAACGGTTGTAGATGGGTGGCCGAGTTTGTGATGGAGGTCAGTCGACTTGTGTAAGGAGGTGGTGTGAACAACCGGACTTGAACCAGGCCACATGTACACTCCATCAACACACGGTCCGCTAAGGATTGTTTTGCCCGAAAAGTCCTTCACATGAAAACAATCAGATGAGAAAAGTATGTCATAATTTGTTTGTTTACAAAATTTTGAAACAGACAAAATATTTTTAGATAATTTAGGAGCACAAAGTACTTTTGAAAGAGGAAATTCATTATTGAAAGCTTTTAAGGAAAGAGATCCAATATGAGTGATTGGTAAACCTATTCCGTTGCCTACATAAGGTTCATCGGGTCCGGAGTAGGGTTGATGGAGAGCCAAGTTATTGAGATTGTTGGTGACGGCGTGGGATGCACCACTATCAACGAGCCAATTATTTGATGTGTTTTGATAGGCGGTGTAGTTGGATTGAGGAGGTGATGGATTAACCGGAAATTTAGCCGAGTTTGGGACCGGAAAATTTGCGTAACGTTGTTTGAAGTCAGGACACAAGGAGAGGACATGACCAACTTCCTTGCACCATTGGCAACGCCCTTTAAAGGGACGATGGACTTGGTTGGTGGGAGTTTGGAGAATGTAAGTCTTCAGCGGCAAGAGGTGCTTGAAGAGAGGCCAAAAGATCGGCATCCACTTTCATTCTTTACATATTCTCGGAGATGGTGCAATTCGCCTTTTTGGTTGATCGGATTTTTTGTTTGATTTGGTGTTTATGGCCTCTTGAGGCCGTGGAATATGTATTTTCTGAGGAGATCCCATATAGACTTGGAAGTGGTGGCTTGGGTGACAAGAGCCGAAGTGGAAGGAGAAAGTGTGATTAGAAGGCCACCATGAAAGAGACGATCTTGTCTCTTCCATGTGAGATATTTGGGGTTTGGAACCATGGTATCATCGGGACCAGGATTCGTTGAAGGTGGTATGACAAGAGTACCATCAAGATATTGGTAAATATCATAGCCTTCAAGAGTGATCCGAATTTGATTTTGCCATTGGAAGTAGTTTGTGGAGTTAAGTTTGTTAATGGATGGAAATTGCACCACCATAAACGGTTTTGAGGTTACATGAGGGTTGGGAAGAATTGAAAGTGGATCGGCCATGGCTGGCTTTAGACGATCGTGTTTTGTGAAATATGCCCAAAAATTAGGCTGATACCATATAGAGAGAATGTATTTTGTGAAAAGATAATGTGTGATATTATTGATGAAGAAGAAACCTTTAAATAAGAGTTTACATAGAATATTCTAAAGAGTCAATAAAGGAAAAACTATCCTAGAATAGTTAGATGATTAGAGCCATAATCTTAGAATATACATTTGACTAATTCTATCCATAATATAAAAAGGCTCTTAATACACAAATAAACTAGTATTAAGTTTTATTATTAATAAATTCATCGTACGTGAGGAATCCACCGATGTGATATAAGGTATGTATCATTAATCCTGTTACATAGTATAATTTAATTTGTGATAACTCTCCCTTTTACAAATAAATATTCTAGTAATTATTATTTGTTCACAATAATTATTTTTAATTATTACGTGATAATAATTATTAGATCGTTAAATTTAGTCCATCTCGTTTCTTAATTAGTAAGTTGTGTTGGTACGCTATATAATTCGCCCAAATATTCGAAATACAAACCGAGTATATAAGCGTATACTTGGCACGATCTAATAAAGATCGGTAAATTAATGGAAGGATAAAACCTATTGTGCAATCAACATATTACCTATATAGATATAAAGGTCGGATATATATAAGTGAAGCGTGTACATACGAATAACCTTATATATTTTCGTTTCATCTCAGTTCATCTCGTTTCACCACCACAAGAATTTATTGATAAAGTTTCGGTTTTATCCATGCTCCACTCAACTGCTTTCTTTGAATTAGATTTGCACATAAGATAACTTCTATGTTCACGTATTTATTTCCTTTGCCTCATTAATTTTTGATCTCATCTATTATATACTCTCTTTTAGATATCTCCTTGGTACTTCCACCCTTATCTCATCATATATCTGATATTCTTTGATGCACACATATGTTGACTTTTATGTACAAATATATATCTATTATATATATTTGATATACTATAGATAATTAAAAGTAAACAATTTGTATTTCAAACATATATATCACTTTGACAGCCAACTAAGGTTGACTTTACAAATCACCTTGTGCAAACTTACTAATACATATGTTATGTATACTAGTCAAGTGCCGATCTTACCTCTGACTTTTTTTATATAAAAATGTGTGTGAGATTGTAATCCACACCACCTTTAATTATTTCTTGTCCATCGTTAGAATACGTAGTCAATTTGAGTTGAAATTTCAACTTTAGTTGTAGAACCGCGTCTTGAAATATATATATATATATATACATGAGAGTAAATCAATCTTCCTTCAAAACTGAAGAATAGCACCGCCATCACAATGCTTCTTGCCTTGTCCACCTTTAACCACACCACCTTCCTTCGTTCGGTATAATTGTCAACACCGCCTGAGATCGTTGTAGGTTCTACTAGTGAGGTTATATTTTCTAACCTGAAACCAAGTTCAATCACCGTTGATTGTTGTTTTTGGTAAGATATTTCTATCCCTAGGCTTGATAAAAAATTAATTAGGTTCTGGATTTTGAATCAGGCTAACTTAGGCTTGGTATTTGAGTTTAGTTGTGAGTGTTTTTATTACTCGTTATGGATTTGGTTATCTTATGTTTTTAGTTCTTCCCTTTTGTAAGATTTGAGAGGCTAGGATTTTGGCCAAGGATTTAAATATTCATAAATTCTTATTTATATATATTGAAAGTTAACATGGAATCTAGAAATGAGTTTTGTTTTGGTTTTGGAAGTTGATTTGGATGGGTTGGTTTACTTAAAAGCCAAGATTAGTTATATACTTGGCATGAGATCAACTAGTGGGTAATCGGGTTAAGTATTTTCCTTGGAACTTTAAATCGAATCATTTAGACTTTGTTTCTTATAAGTATTATTCCTATCCATAGGTAACTAGATTGATTGAGTTCGTTCTACTATCATTGGAAACTCTTCACTTAAGGTAAGTCGTTTAGAATTACTTAGCTTCGATCATGTTATGTGTTAAACTAGTTAATTGAATGTGTGGAACTCTATTTTGGAATAGTATCCATAGTAATTTTTAATAATAGAAAGTTAATAAAATGGTTTCAATAGTTTTTATTATGTGCAACTTGATTCCTGCAGGTGTGATTATGGACACGAACAAGTCGGTGGAGAAGAGACCCTAGGCATAGCCATGCGGCGTGTGGAGATCACCTTCAAAAATTGATTGTTTTGGCAAGTGCTCTAGTAGAGGCTTAGCCGGGGAAAGAAGGGTGATGGGAAAGAAAATGGACACAAGTTTATCGTGCGCGCTAGCCATGTACCATGTTTCAAAGGCATGTTCGAGTTGCCTGAACTGGAGAATGATTATGGTTTGGGTTATGGATGAATTATTGCTGGTTTTTATGATATATGTTGCATGAGCATGACATTGATTAATCTCGTGCTTATGAGTTATTGTGGAATTGAGTGTTAGTTTGGAAACTAATATGGTAGTTTATATAACTATGTGACGTGTTTTGGTGTGTATTTTAGTTTGGTATGTATATGAATGACTGAATACGTTATTTTGATAATCTATGTTTTGTTTTACATGTTTGATTTGCTTGTTTGGCCCATACCGGGATTGTTAGCTAATGTGTTCCACTTCCACTGTTTTAAGTAAACATCCTTGTATGGAAAACATCCTTGTATGGAAAATATTCCAAGAGATCACTTCTTGGACGATGATGCTCGATCTCAACGTGACGTGTCTTAGTGGGAATTGAGGGATTGAGTCCCTAGTTTCAAGGACAGTGTAGTTAATAATCATTGAGTTGATGTTGGTATCTCGTATGTTGGATGTAGTTCTAGCGGTCGGTTGCATTCGTATTGGATTTTGAGTTATTTTCAAAATGATAAGTTGGATGTTTTTCTTGGTTTTTCTCGTTGTGCCTTTATTGCAAGGTCCAATACCGGTGAATTTGTGGTCAGGCTAGTTCTGGTAGACTCAAGTGTGGTCTACAAATAAGTAGCCACCTGGTTCACCGGACGGGGTGTTACAAATTGGTATCAGAGCGAGGTTGACGACAAACGCACAAGGTCCTAACAATGGAGCATGTGAGGTTCAACTTAGAGTTCCTTTTACACAAAAACTTGATTTTTGGGGCATAGTGCATTTGGGATAGAAAGACACCTCGAGACGTCATCATCATACAAGAGGATCTCCGTAAATATTTTGCTTGTTTAATAGAAGTAGATGCTTGTAGAAATCTAAGTAACTGATTGTGTTGATAGATATTAGTCTTGATAAGTAAAAAAAGTAAAGATTGATTGTGAGGTAGGAGAAAAGGAATTGCTAATGAGCTCGAGGATTAGAATACTAATGAGGGATATAAGATATGTAAGTCTAATTAAAAAAGATACTAATTGTTCTCGTGGATGGTATAACGATGGATGTTACTACCTCTACAAGTGGAAGAACTAGTAAATACAGTGAAGAATGAAGACGTGATAGCGTTAAACCTAAATTAACACTTAGTTAAAGAATGCTAGTAAAGTTAATTGAGTAACTAAGTATGATTACTTGTACATAGCTTTCTAAGGAGGGCTATGTTAGACCTGACTTACAATAAAAGAAAAGTGAGCCTTAGGACAAGGCTATGGAATTAATCTTGGATCGTATTTTGACGACTTAAGCGGAGATAATGCCAAAATGTGATGGACAGGGGTTGACCTTCACAATCGACATTGTGAGGTTACTTAAAGAACAAACATGAGATGAAGAGCTCAGCACAATTAGGAGGCATGAGCTACTATCAGCGTTACCTTTGACAAGCTTGCTAAAAAGTAGGCTGGGGACGAATTCACATGCATCTTCAACCAAGTAATAATGAGGTTTGTAACTACTTGAGAGGAGAAAGGTAAGATAATTCATTTTGGAAATCCAAGCATATATAATAAGATAATGACCTTGAATGGTGTAGTTGGGAACTAATCATCCTTGAATGATCAAGGTAGGAAGATCGATGAGTTAACATAAGGAGGAAGACATGAATTAGATCTAGTTTAAACTAGTCAAATTTTTGCTGGATTGCTCCAATGAGAGTACACCTCTGGGTTATAGATTCATCATAATATGGAATAACTAGTGAGGTTGGAAAGACCTATCTTAAGTATCTAAGCTTGTATAAGGGATCGAAAATGAGAAGCAAACTCTATGGAGATGTTGTTGAACATTAGTATGATTCTAATGAAGAGAATAAGTGGCATGATATAAAAGATATTCATAGATATATGACAACAACGATGATTAATATTGAGAACCTGCAAGATCGTTGGGGAATGCCAATCTATTTGAAAGGTTGTTAGTTTTGTGATATCCATTATTTGATAAAGATTTTAGTTGATTGGAATATGCTATTCATGGGATCAAGTAGGGATTGGAGTTCTTAAAATTCCAAGGTGTGAAAGGAGGGGGGGGGGGTGACTTCTATTCGAGCTATAAGGAATTTTACTCCAATAAAGATTGGATTGTAAGGATGATGATCAGTGAGGATCATAACTTAGATGCAATTGGAGGCAATAGATGAAAGATGATATATATGTTCTAAAGGGGCATCATAGCAAGATTCGATGAAATTGGTGACGAAGAAGGATGGCTTAGTCATGGTGCAACATGAATCAAGAATGTTCTCAAGAGCATGTGTTCATTTTCTTGCAATAAATTATTAAGATCGTCTTCAAGTGAAGTGTTTATCCTGAGTTGATCTATGATTTGGATATCATAGACTATGAATTAAGGATGAAGATAACATGAGAATTAAATTCGGGAGAAGATCTAGGCACTATAAGATTATAGAGATAATGTTTAATGGAGTGAATGCATATGAAATGCTCAAGTAGTTTGTGAATAGGATCTTTAACAAGTATTGAATTGGAACATGACAGATTGACCTACTAATATTATTCTTAGTTTACTATTGTAGTTGTACAATGGGCGTTAACTACTTAAAGATTTCATGGGAAATCTTTTAGAAACTCCAACTATTCATAAACAAGTCAAATACAACTCTTAAGTGATTGAGGTTGCATTTTAAGATGTGTGATTTCGACTGAAAGAACGAAGTCATAACCATTTGGGTACTCTGGGTAAGGGATGAAGGAATATAGTATTTCAAGTACACTCAATAGCATCATTGACTTATTGGGAAGTCCTTGAGCATAGCCTAACCTCTGATTGAGTGTTATCAAATCAAAAAGTTTTTTTGCATCAAGACTTGATTGAAAGGATTTGAGTATTTGAAGGAGGAACTGATTTCCAAACCCAATATGGTTGTTCGCAAGGCTCTACGAGATACATGATTCATACCAATGTCTATGTAACGATCGGTATGTGGATTGATGTGAAGAGGTCAAATGATTACTTACCCATCTCATGAGCTTAAGACAAAGGAGATGAACTAGGAAACATAAGAAAAGGAATTAGAAAGTTTGATCAATGTGAGGTGGTACTTTTACTCTTAGAAGTGTGTGGTCGAACGAGCCTACTGAAGCTCAAGTATATGTACTGTTGACATGAGATAGAAGTGTTGGAACATGTTAACCGAGAGTTGTCTAAAAAAAAATTCTTTGGTGCCTGATAAGAAGGTTTGACGAAAAACTGAAGCCTAGTGTGAATTTGAGGATACCAAGATTAGCTATGTACATGGAATTGTCAATTCACTCGAGTTGAAAGAACTCATCAAAGATAAGAGATTTGTGATAAGTCAAATGATGCATCAGAAGGTGTTCTATTGAGAACAATCATGATGTAAGATTCACATGAGATGAAAACTTTTGGGATTATAAGGATGCATTTAAATATCACAATATCAAAACCTAAAGAAGATAACTTTACAAAAGACTTGTGACAAATTCCATTTTCTCTTTAAGGAATCTCTAACTACCTTTCATCTCTGAGTAGATGAAGTAAGGGAATGATGATGGATCTATAATAGTTGGAGTAATGATGTTGTTTGAGTGGAGCTAATGAAATGAGTCGGGACAACACTTTTCTTTCTAATTAGAGGAAAGAAGTAGTTAATCGATTGAAGGTTTTGTTGATAAGGTAACTTGACAAACATATTCTTGGCATTAATGGAATGATGCTTTATGATACGAGGTTGTGTTTCACATTGCTTAGCACCCATAGTGTGATGTAGTGATAACAGAGAAGGATTTGGATCCTTAAGAATTTGTTGAAAGTTATGACTAAGCATAGATAATAGCAATTTCAAACTTGTAGAGTTTGAAAATCAGGCATATATCTAGAAGTGATTCATTTGGATGTGTGAGAGGAATGGTATGGTTGGAAAGGTGAAAATACCATTATTCTTGGATGACCTACATAGTTTTAGAAGTAAGGAATACCTCTAATTAAATGATACATTGGAGTAAGAGGCAATGATTAGAGAACACAAGTCGGTACGATTAAGTCATCAAAGGTAGGTGTAGTGAGGGGGAATAAGCCATGCCCAAAACATAAGTAGATGTTACTGTTAACGTGAGGAACAAGGAGATATAACATTAAGGTAGTTAGAAGATTTGGTTACCACTTCCTCTACCTTTGGACAATAATTTTCATGTGTTCTAGTTGGTAACAGTAAGATATTATCTTTACCAATCTTGAACTATGAGATTGGCAATACAAGCCAAAAATGGAATGAATCATACTTAAATGGAGGTGTTGGTTAGCAATCATGGACTAATGTAAGAAAAAGGTATGAAGTCAAAAGAACCTATATTACTAAGTTCTTAGCTTTGGTGAGGATTTTAAGAGATTGTTGGAGTGACTTCATCTGGACTTCCAATTAAAGGAATCTTCCTAAGGAATACCAACATATAAACATTTATCGAAGTAAGGGTGCATAAGTAACTTCTCTACTCGATATCATTAGTCTTCATGTTGTTGCAAGAACTTCGACCTTGGGTTGAGACAAGGAAGTTGAAGTAAAACCTCTGGATAGAGTGGTAGAAGGTCTTGTGGATTAAATATACAAGATAGTATTGCTTTCCATTTCTGGACCAATAAGCAACGAGTTATGCTCTGAATCAATGAGCTAGAATTCTCAAATAAAAAATAGTTTATCTATAACATTAGTTGGTAGCCGTCATTTAAGATGATGCGTGCCAGATGAATCTCACATTCTTCGATAAAACGATGAGATTCAATTCAAAGGCTCACATGAGAAAAGACAAGCATGTCAAGAGACATCATATCAAGTAATATGTAGTGAAAAAGAACCATAGATACTGTACTATGGTTCAAGGTGTAGTAAGGGAATTTTGACAGTTTAGAAAACCAAGCAACAACTGCTAAGGTGTTTTCTTGAGTTGTTTTATCATGATTAAAGAACTAAACGTTCTTTAAGGGGGTACTTGAGTAGTAAATCCTCTCTTCTTGTGTAGAGGATAGTGTTGATGTATATTTTTGATCTCTAATATAGAACTTTAGCTGCTTTAGTTTCGAGGACGAAACTACTTTAAGGAGGTACTGGTGTAATAAATCTCCCTTTTATAAATAAATCTCCCTTTTATAAATAAATATTCTAGTAATTATTATTTGTTCATACTAATTATTTTAATTATTATGTGATAATAATTATTAGATTGTTAAATTTAGTCCATCTCGTTTCTTAATTAGTAAGTTGTGTTGGTACGCTATATAATTCGCCCAAATATTCGAAATACAAACCGATTATATAAGAGTATACTTGGAACGATCTAATAAAGATCGTTAAATTAATAGAAGGATAAAACCTATTGTGCGATCAACATATTACCTATATAGATATAAAGATCGGAAATATATAAGTTAAGCGTGTACGTATGAATAACCTTATATATTTTCGTTTCGTCTCAGTTCATCTCGTTTCACCACCACAAGAATTTGTTGATAAAGTTTCGGTTTTATCCATGCTCCACTCAGCCGCTTTCTTTGAATTAGATTTGCACATAAGATAACTTCTATGTTCATGTATTTATTTCCTTTGCCCGATTAATTTTTTATCTCATTGATAGCTTGCATTTATGTATAGTTTAGGATGCATATTTATATTTAATTTGCATGGTTTTAGCTTAGTTTAGCTTAGTTTTTAGCTTTTTAGGTTTTCTAGGAAATTCGGGTTTTGCGCTTGTTTTGTTCGGTTTTGCAGATCTTTAGGTAAACAAGCATGGATGGGATGGATCTTAGTGGAATATGGAGGTGTTTGAGGAAGCTTAGAGTAATATGAGTGAATATCAAAAGATCCAAGACGCAAGAGCTTGAAGGATAAAAACGCTTAAATTCGGGCTATGCATTGGAGTTCTTGTTTCGACACCTCTATCTTGCAATGATTTGTTTGGGAGCTATAGTGGTCGGATGAAGTTGAATTTGGTATCACTGGAAAGCTAACTCGAAGAGCTACAAATCATATTTGTACTCCGAGTCCAAATTCCAACTTGAAGGGTGTGTAAACAACCTCTGAAGTTTCACCTGAAATGCTGAATTGAGAGTGCCGCGGGCTAGGAAGGCATGTGCCGCGGCCGCGCCACTTTATGTTGAGACCACGTCCCTTATTTCGCCGCGGGAGAAGTTGGGCGCGCGTGTTTGGGCTTCGGGATGGGCTTAAGATAGATCTTGACCGGCGTGTTTGATGTAATTTCGGGATACTTTTATCTTTGGATATCTTAGGGGTATTTAAACCTTGTTTTTAGTTTTTTCTCTCTATTATTGTCCTAACTTGGATCAACTTTTGGAGGCTAGGGTTTTCTCTCTAGAGGCAACTTTAAACCTTTGTAAGTTTTTCTTAATTTTAATTATGCATTGCTAAATTTATTGTGTTTGACTAGTTATTGAAGTCGTGATTTGTATATAGTTGAGAGATTTGATTGATTCTCAACAAACTTGAACAAAAATTATTCCCTGTGTTTAGTTGAATCTAAACTAGGGTTTGGTTAGATTGATCACCTAATTGAATTTCTAGTTATAACTGAATATGATTAATTACTGGTTGGAGTTAATTTGATCAAGAGAATACTTTAATCAAATTAGTACCAGTTGGACAAGTTGGTTAAAGAAAGGAATAAATTAACAAGTCACTTAGATGTCTGGTTGCTCTAAGTGTTTGTTTCTATTGATAACTTGAATCGTCATGCTGTTATTTAATTGAATCTAGAAGGTCTTCTAGGTTGTTATTTAATTAGGGTTGTTAGACTGGTAGTTCTATCAACTAAATATGAAGTTTGGGTTTTAATCCTTAGTAGGATCATTATCCACAAAGATTATTCATGTGAGAAGAGAATCAAGAGAATCAATGATCAACAAATCAATATCATGATGGATTTAACTCTTTGAACACGTTTGTCTCTCATATATTCAAATCATCCCTGCATTCATACTTATTTCTGTTCTTGCATAGTAGCTTAGATAATCATCATAAAACCCCCCTTTTTGGTTACTTGGCATACAAGTAATAACACAAATACAAGAGTCTATGTGGGATCGACCCTTGCTTACCGCTCTACTGAGTTGGTTAAGTTAGGTTTCTTTGATAGGTATTAACGACCATTGAAAATACCTCATCACTCATATATTATACACTCTCTTTTAGATATCTCCTTGGTACTTCCACTCTTATCTCATCATATCTCTGATATTTCTTTGATGCACACATATGTTGACTTTTATGTACACATATATATCTATTATATATATTTGATATACTATAGATAATTAAAGTAAACAATTTGTATTTCATACATATATATCACTTTTGACAGCAACCTAAGGTTGATGACTTAGCTAAAGTCGTTGTTGCCAAGATCAAAAATAAATTACCCTAAACTACAAACCAAGTATAGCATGCAAGTACGGGATCGAACCCAAGAGAATCGGTATTCTGAACAATCAGCAAAGAACAAAACAAGGGTTTGAGAGTTTAAGCAAGAAAACAATATTAGGGTTTAAATCAATTGAAGGAAAACAGAGTTCATTCAATCAATTACACCTTTTTAATCATTCGATCATAGATCCTTCCACTTTTCTACTAATTCCCAGGTAAATTCCAATCCTTATAAAAGATTCCCTGCTTGTCCACGGTCCAAGCGGAATTATGATATGAACAAGACCGCTTAATTCAAATCATGCAAGGTATTAAGGATAAAAGGATATCAAATCATGCAAGCAAACTACGAGTCTCATGCCTAAAATAACAACCAAACACTCTTTCTCAATTCTAGTCCACGGTCCTAGAAAAGAGTTGTTTTAAGGATAAATAAGATTGCACAGACAACAATCAAACTAATCCAAACAGTAGAATATCAATCAAATTTAACAAGTTGCGCACCAAGAGAAATCAATTGATAATCATAAAATTTAGCACAAGAGTTTTGATATTAACCAAGGGATAGAAAAGTTACCAGAATCTCACGAATTACATAAAAAGGCTTCCTTGATCAAACAAACTCCAAGGGAAATTTGATCTCCATAATAAAACGAAAATAAAACCTTAAAAGTAAAAGTATGCTTGATAGTGTGTGATAACAATGTCTGCTACGAAACTAGGCTTAAATAGTAGAAAAACAACCGAAACCTAAAGATATAAAAATAGATAAAAGATAAAAATAAAACCGAGAGTCGGCGCTTCGGAAATACAGCCACCCGCGAGCGCGGTTTACAACCTCGAGCGCGGGTTCTGTCTTCAGCCCTCGGCCGCAGAAATTCGTCCAACAGCGAGCGCGGCTCCTACCCGCGCGGAGGTCCCAGTTTCTTCAAACCTCTCAAATCTTCTCTTCACCGTGGTCTCGGATCCATGCCCGAGGGCGCGGGTCTTGAACTCCGTAAAATCTACAGTCTCTTAATCATTGCAACCGCTGTACAGCGGGTCTTCAGCTCAAACTTAGGATCTCTGTCTTCAAAAGCTTCATATGTAGCCTTTTCTGATATTACGAATAAACATCCTAATTTAGCCTAAAACACTCAGAAATCCTAATAAAAATACATAATTACGGTGTACTAAAACCAGCGTACCAAATTCCCCTATACTTAGATCTTGCTCGTCCTCCAGTAAGCTCAAAATAAATCTAACAATAAATCCTATCAAAGATCCACAAGAAGTAAAGGGAAATATGAAAAATAAAAACTCTCAACTCACAACCCAAACCCATGTAGAGAAATAATGATCAACGACATGAAAGCTCAAACATACACCTCACTAATACAAAATATAGCACTCAAGCTCCAAAAAGTGTAGAGCAACCTAGGATCTACCCGACATTTAAAATGTAATCCCCAAGCCCCAAAGTAGAATATGATCCTAAACACTCTGATTTTACCACTCATTCTACTTAGGCGCCCTTTCGAGTTTTCACCTAATCACTCTTTTCATTTTTCTTAGGTGTGCTCACAAATACTCACATCTCTCATAAACCTTATATTACCCAGCCTAATGCTGGTCCGGATTACCTGCTTATTATCTGAGCCTCTCTTTCGGGTTTTCAGCTCATCCCAAGTTTTTTATGCCTTTTTCTGATTTTTATGGTTTTTTTAATTTTTAATTTTTTTAAACTGAAAAAACTAAATCAAATACAACTGTACATATATCACAAGCATAGCACTGAATCCCCTCCCCCATACTTAAACTCTTCATTGTCCCCAATGAAGCTAATAAATATAAATCAAAGTATAGAAGAGGGAATCAGAAGACTCACTGCTGATCTGGTGGAGGGAATGATGGATAACCTGGCCACTGTGTCTGCCAGAAAATAGAAGCCTGTCTCTGATGCTCATATAACGCCTCTAACGATCTATCCATAACATCCTGACGGACTGACAAATGTTGCATCCCACTCAAAACTCGCTCCTCAAACGTCATCTCAGGAGTTCATGGTAAACTAGATGGAGCAGATGTAGAAGCAGAAGTAGATGCATGTGTAGCTGGGGGAGGTACACCCTAACCAGCTGCAGAATGTGGACCAGGAGCCCATCCAGATGGCTCATCAGAAAATCTAGAGTGAAACACCTCAACATGCTCATCCCAACCTCCACCATCATCCTCAAAATCCTCCTCAACCTCCTCCACAGGAGCGTCTATATCAGGCTGTAAATGAAACTCATATATAATATTTCCATACTGTAAAGTTGCAGGTAGATGCAAAAAAGGTGTAGGAGGATGCCCATGCAACCAAGTCCAACCCCCTCAGTCGATCCTCTCAAACAACTAGCCCTAACTAACGCCTGATGTGTATATCCGTAACCATAAGTCAGACGTCCTCCAAATCGGGCATTAATTTGCTCTATAGTAATAAACCTGGTGGCTAAGTGTGTAACCATGCCACCAATTCCAATCAGCCCCTGTCTCCTAGGATACTTCCTAGTTGAATGAATAAATAAACCAAACCAGTCTGGGCACTCAGATGGAAAAGAAAACAAGCATCTAATAATCCTCATGTCATGTGCAGACACCTTGTTTGCCTCTCCCTACCCTAAAAATGCCATAGCTAGGACCTTATGACACAGACGCACACAAGGGTGGGGAATCTTACTGTTTGTCTCCCCAGACGTAGTGTTGAAGGGGGAGCCAGTAAGAGTATGCCAAAAATCAAAGAATGTAGCATCAGTCAATATACTCTTCCACCCTTCAGTAGGTGGTGAAGTAATCCCAAAGTTATGATAAGCCTGCTCTCGGGGTAGTACACACTCTATCACAAGCATGAAATGTCAAAACCCCATCAGAATACCGGAATGTAGACAGAAACTCTATGGTCAACCCCCTATATGTAAGAATAGGCATAATACTGAATCCACCAAAACCCCCAGTCTCTAGTAACTGTTCTATACACTCCCTAAATCCCAGATATATTAGTGTAGGGATGTCAAAAAACTTATTACTAACAAATGTCCTAGTCTCATACTTATCCCACAACTCCCTCTGACCCTCAGTCAGATTTTGTAAACCAAAATATGACATACTGAATAATACAGAACAAAATCGAACGAGAAAATTACCCGGAACTGCTGATAACCGCGGGCGCGTAAACGAACGGAGAGCGCGGACTGGCAAGGCAACCCTAGGAGACAGGGGCATAATATAAGGTATTTAAAATCACATTCCATAAAACATGAAAAGTTATAATTTTCATAACCTTATGATTAATCGAGAATCATCTTAGTTAAATTAGAAGTTTATAAAATTATAATCTCCTAAATTAAATCGAAATCACTCTTTTAAAGGAGAAAGAAGATCAAAATAAATTAATACAATTTATTTTGTACTTTCGTTTGAAACAGGAACTAGTTGGTTCCCACATTTTTCCCATGCATCGAATCTTCGTATCGTTCATTTGCAAACAAGGCAAGTGGTGGTCCGCTCTCATATTTTTATCTTGAGTACTTTTATTCATGTTTGCATGTTGTGCTGGGAACGCTTGTTTGAATAAAATGAACTTAGGTTATTATAGAAATAATGACCATGTGAAACGTATAAATGAATTAGGATTTATTATGCATAGAAATAATGACCCTTGTAGCTTATTGTTATTATTACTATTATAAGCTAGAAGTAATATTTAGGTTGCAGTGTTTGTGCACCTGTTTGTTTCACGGTCTCATTTTAGATTTGTTGTTTTGGACTAGCATAAAATTAGGGATGGGGGTTCACTAACCCTTGAACACCTCTTTATAATATTTTGCAATAGGATGGACCTAGACCCTAATGCTGGTCATGACCCTGCTCGCTCAACCGCTTTGAGGTGGCACCTAGCTAGTGCCTTGTATCAGGACATTGGAACCCTTTACACCCTTTGTGGGATTAATATCTTATAGCATATCCCATTGCTGTCTTAAAAGCTACCAACTTGAATGCAATGTTTAGTAATTAAAGAAGATAAGTGCTAGTGCACACCCATTAAAACGTGTTCAGTTGGTGACTCCAACTTGGAAAACCACTCTGGCTCCCAGCTTTGATAAATCTATTTTTCAATCTGAATTTGGACAACATGCATTCGGTGAGGTTGGTTGTAGATTTGATTAGTTGACGAAGGCTTTTCAAAATATTGATTGATAACTAAAATTCCAAACATAACCTTTCTCGTTCTTAAGGAACCATAGCCTTGTGGTGTCCTATTCTCTCTTCATCATATTTCTCATTCCGTGAGATTATTTGACTTTCATTCGGAGACCGATGGTCATAATGTAACTAAGATCACAAGAACCTCACATAAAATTCCACTTGCGTAGTCTTTCATTAGACTAACCGACCATTTTATTTCTCTTGCATGGCCACCTGGTGTCAACCATCCCTATACGGAACATCAAAGGGTAGATGAGTGGTGATTCAAGATTGAAGCAGTTCAAGTCTTTGCAAGTTTGTTTTGAATAACTCTTTTATAATTTTAAGGTCCAGATCCTTGTTCTCTAAGGACCGCCTTCAAGAATTTACTTCCGCTTTGTTCAAGAATATTTATTATCAATTTTCTACAAGTATTTGGATTATTCAAGATTGTGATAGTTGAGCATTTTGTTTGAATATTTATTGAATTATCGTTATTATTTATATCTTGAATACTATGAAAGCCTTGGGTGGCTTCAAAGTGTAAATTCCGAGGTCACTGGCGGTAATATCTCCGAGTGAAAAAACGAGGGTGTTACAATTATTGTATCAGAGCTAAAAGTTTTTAAAAACCAAGTCTTCATACTTTGTTTTCGAAAAATGTCTGTTTTATTTTAGATTGAAAACTATGCTTGAAAGAAATAGTTGTTTTCATCTTTTATTCTTCAACGACATCATAATCCCACTCTATGACTATAGAATTATGGACTGTTCTATAAGTTATTAACCATGCTTTACGTTGTCTATGTGGCAAACAATGGTGTTCACAAGGAGTCAAGCCAAAGCCCTACGACATGTCCATGAAGCTAGCTCTCCAGCTTCCATCAAAACTGAGGACTTGCTTACCTCTGAAGAATTCATGGAAAAAAATGATCGAAGCCGCCTATGTGAAAGTTGAGTCTCCACCAAATCTTGTGTTCACCTTGGAGCCAAAGTAGGAGCCCAAGGAGGAGGACTTCGAGGAGGACCCTAAGGAGGACTCCGAAGAGGACCCTGAGGAGGATCTAGAGGAAGAACCTAAGAAGGTGTATTCCCCACTCACCCCATAGACCATTGTGCAAACGATTGAAGTGTACTCACCAGAAGAGTATGATGTTACCAACCCGCAACCACCTATGGGGCCTCAGAATATGGAGCATGAGAGAAATGCTAGGGTGAGGCTGAGGCGCTGGGTGGAGTTATCAGTTCAAGAACGCATTGAGCCCAGGCAAATTTGAGCCAAATTTGATGCCACCATCCCATAACTAGAGGAGTGGCATTGCAAGGTAAAATACCGTGAGCTCATGGCACAGAGATTTCAAGATCTAGCGGATGAGGAGCGCGATTTGGCGCATAACCTCAAGGATAGCATCGAACAAGGGGAAATGTTGTTGAAGCGTGATGGTACCATGATGCGTCCCTTGGTGTTTGAACAAAAGATTTTGGAAAAGTATTGCCATCCCTCATCCCCGACTAGTTCAAGCGTTCATGGAATCTAGTCATTACCTATTTGAGTAGTTGATATAAGTTTTATGTTCTATGTTATTCCGTTGTCTTAGGATATGTTGTTTTCTTCTTTGTTGACGCTTGGAAGTGTTGAAACTTTTTGTTTTGAACCGTTATAAAGAAAGCAACTACATTTTTATGTTATGAGATTTTGAGTTGGTGATCCAATATCTAAATGAACAGAACTTGGCTTATGAATGTTCAGATGGTCAACACTCGTAACACGAATAAAATTCAGTTGAGGAGTGCCCGAAATCAGGAGAACAACAGGGAAGGCACATAGTCCAACAACCAAGCCACTCATCGTGATCGCCAACAAGCTGTCAATGTTGAGGAGGCTGTGAACCTCAACGCTGCTACCCTAGAGGCAATCAAAGCTATAATGGTTCAAACCATGCAAGGGATGAACCAAGGAGCTCCATTGGTAGCACCCGAGGTTGATCTAGGAGAGCAATTTGCTTGTAACGGAGATCGTACCTTGCAAAACCCACCTCGTGAAAATGGCTCCAACTTTGCTGGTTTTCGCACATGGAGAAGTTGCTAGGCAATGTGGTGTGTACCCCTGCCGAAAAGGTGCATATCACTTCTCTACAGCTGAAAGAAGGGGCAAATGAGTGGTGGGAGAATTCTGGATTCTCCGACCATCCTCAACTGAGTTGGGACATGTTTAAAAATAAGATGTTGGATAGGTTCTTCTCGACGACAATGAGAGAAGACAAGCTGAAGAAATTTCTTTACCCACAGATTGATGGGATGAAGGTACCAGAAATGTCTACCAAATTCAACCACTTGCTCTAGTATGCAGGATCTTAGGTCTCCTCGGAGGAGCAAAAGATAAGAAGCTTCCATGAGTGGATGAACCCGAAAGTCAAGCCACTTATGGTGCATCATACCTGCACTACATTGGAGGAGTAAGTCAATCCGACGTACAAGCTGGAGATGACACTTGAAGAGTCTGCTTCAAAGATGAAAGGTTGGGGAAATCCACCTCAATCTGGTTCTCATTATCAGGGTTTCAAGCGGCCAGCTCCACCTCAAAACTTTGAGCGGTCCAATCGAGCCAAAACTAAGTCAACTTATTCTAAGACGACTCACAATTCTGGACCACGGAAAAGGTCGTTCGTGTGCTACAACTGTGGTGAGCTAGGGCACACTAGCAGGGGGTGTACTCAAAAGAAAAGAAAGAGTTATCATTGTGGTAAGGAGGGGCATATTCAGACTTATTGCCCTCAGAAAAAGAATGTCCCAACGCAGTCACGATAAGCTTCGGTGTCCTATAACAACCGAGCTCCAACTACATCTGGGAAATCAACTTCTGCTCACACCACAGCTCTCAACAAGGGGAATACTCATGCAACGTCATCTGGCCAAGGACAACAATTGTATGAGATACGTCGGGCAGATCGGCCTAATGCCCCATTTGCTCAAGGTACTTTGTATGTTCGTTCCATTCCTGCCTTTATGCTTTTCGATTCCGGGGCTACTCACCTTTTATATCAGAAAGTTGTGTAGATCAAATAGGAGTTGAATGTAATGCTATATGTGAGCCATTCGTTGTGAATCTTCCTAATGGAGAGAAAATTGTCGGTACGAAGCAACTCACCGACTTCCTAATCTTCCTAATGTGAGCCATTTCTTTGTGTTTCCTTTCACTTGTTGAATGTTGAATTGTTGGTTATTGTTTTCAAACGCTTTACTTTTGTCGCTTGTTATTTAGATTGTTGGTATGTGTACTGGACTATTATGTTTTGTTCTATTCGCTTGTTGAAGGTCAAGTTGTTAGTTCTTAATTGTTTTCAAACATCTTACTTTTACCGCTTGTTATCTAGCTTGCCTAGGATAGTTTCTAACCCTTCGGGGAATTTTATTTTTTCAGTTCCAAGTACTCGTGTAGGTCTCGTGTTGGAGCCTAGGCATGATGCTGCAGCGGATCGTTGACGCACATGTCAGTAGGTGCTGAAGTGGTTGAGTGTCCAAGTTTAGTTGTTGGTTATTTGTTTTGGATATTCCTCCCTTTAGTTGACTCTAGTGGGTTTCTAGTGTTGGTTGTGACCTATCTAGTTGTTTGGGATCTCATGCTTGACATAGTTGCAAATTTGATTTATTAAATGAGAGTTGGATGTTTTAAATTAGTTTTCTTGTCGTGCCCGAGTTGCAATATCCGAGTGTTTTAGTTGTCGGACTAGCTGAGGTAGGGGGTCAAACTACCCGGTAACGCCTTGACATTGAAACGGGGTGTTACACATGCCCCGAGATCATACATTTCCAAGTGATTATTATCAAAAAAACATTTGTGAGAGAATTGGGATTGCCAATGAAAAAAAATGATATTTGTCCGAAAGGTTGCATGTTATATTGGAAGGCAGATGCTGAGCTAAAACATTGTAAATTTTACAACCATGAGAGGCATAAATGCAATCCTAGAAAAAAGAAGTTCGACATAAACAATTGCGCTATTTACCTTTAATCCCTATGTTACAAAGATTATTTGCATCATCGGCTACTAATGCATTCATGACGTGGCATAATGAACATAAGCCTGATGAAGAGGGGATAATGTGTCATTTTTCAGACAGTGAAGCATGGAAACATTTTGGTATGACTCATCCAGATTTTGCAAGTGAAGCATACAATGTTTGATTGTCATTATGTGCAGATGAATTTGCTCATTTTGGTCAATCTGGAAAAGCATACTCATCTTGGCCAATTATCGTGACTCCTTATAATCTTCCACCATCAATGTGCATGAAAACTCCTTATATGCTGTTAACAATGGTTGTCCCGGGTCCGCACAATCCAAAAAAAAAATTGATAGATGTGTGTTTGCAACCATTGATTGAGGAATTCAAGTTGCTATGGGCGAAAGGTGTGCCTACATTTGGCATCTCCCGATAAGAAACTTTTTCTATGTGAGCTGCATTTTTATGGACAATTAATGATTTCCATGCATATGGAACGATGTCTGGTTGGAACACAGTTGGTTTATTGGCTTGTCCTATTTTTATGGAGGATACGAAGTCCTTTTGGATAGAGTTTAGCAAGAAACCATCATAGTTTGGTTGTCATCGAAGATTCTTATTAGACAACCACCCATTTAGAAAGGACAAAAATTCATTTGTACGAGATTGTGTTGAGAACTCCTCTAGTTCTCTGCGTCTAACTAGCCAGGAGATTTGGATCGTGTGAAGAACTATGCAAGTGTGGTTGATGATCTTATTTCAACACCTGAAGGATACATGTCTGATCATAAGTGGACCAAGGGAAGCATATTTTGGGAATTGCCATATTAGAAGACACTTCTAATTCGTCATAATCTTGATGTCATACATATAGATAAAAATGTTTTTCATAACATTTTTAATACGGTGATGAATGTCAAGGGCAGGTCTAAGGACACATTAAGGGCACACAAAGATTTGGCATTGTATTGTAATTGCCCGGAATTAGTTGTGGAAAAGAATCACTCGAGATCAATTACAAAAGCTCTATATACACTCTTGAAGAATAAAAAAAAATAAGTGTGTGATTGGATTACAATTTTGAAATTTCTAGATAGATATGCCTTAAACATTAGTCGATGTGTGCAAGTAGATGAAGTGCAAATTGATAGGAATGAAGAGCCATGATTGTCATATTTTTATGCAGAGATTAATTCCGATTACTTTTAGAGAATTGTTGCCTGAGTCTGTTTGGGAGCCTCTTACAGAATTAAGCCAGCTTTGTCATGGATTATGTGCACTAGCATTATCAATTGCACAAATGCAAGAATTGGATACTACAATTACATTGTTGTTGTGCAAGTTAGAGAGAATATTTCCTCCATTTTTTGACTCAATGGAACACTTGTTAATTCACTTGCTGATACTACAGTTAAACCTCTATAAATTAATGAGGTTGGGACTATGATACTTTATTATTTTATAGAGATATTAATTAACCGATAAATTAATATTTATTAACTTAAAGAGATTTTTGTAATAATAGTTTTCAAAATGCACTATCATACATGATTTTATTTTAGGATTTTAGAAAGCTATGAGTTGGGACAATCTGAACCATGTAAGATTAATATTTAGGTTGTTATCAATCTTGTAATCTCGTCTTGGATAGTTAATGTTGAGTAAGAGGCAATAGCAAATTGCTTTAAACATTGCAAAATTCGTTCATGAGATGAAGTCACAAAAAATGATTGTAGTTGACATTGGAAAATTTCTTTTCAAAACAACGGTAGAAATGTTGGATCCAATAAGAAAAGTTATAGATGAGCTCCAAATAGAACTAAGAAAAAACAAACAGCACTACAATCATATTTCATTAGATTTTCTTACTTATGTCTATGTAACTTTTTATATAATTATTAATTTATGATATTAATGGGACCTTATATTTATATAGTGGTTTTTTAAAAATTTATTATCTTATTATCTTATCGAAATTTGTTAAATTTTACATTGGCCCAAGTCGGGACCGGAGAAAAATATTAATTTAGAGAGTTTATTAATTTACCGAGTATTAATTTAGAGAGGTTCTACTGTAGTTAGTAGAATAGGGTTATTTATATTTGATCTTGGCACGACGACGTTAGCCGAGTCACTTGCCCTTCGAAGCCAAAGTTGCAGGACTAGTTCAATATCGTTGGATGTATCCGTTTGAGAGGCAAATTTTTAAGAAAAAGTATATACTTATTAGTTGACATATATACTCTTACTCATATATTTTTATAAATTTATTCAAGCTCTTACATCACTTGAAGAAAAAGATTAGCAATAAAGCACGAGTTGAAGCATCAATTTGTTCTTCATATATTATTGAAGAAATTTCAACCCTAACAGGACAATACTCTGTGCGTCAAGATCCGAAATTAATGTTGAAGGTTCATCTAATGGAAAATCATATCAGATTTCATTTTTAATTATCTTGGACGAGGATTTGGTAAAGCAAAATTTCGATGGCTTAGTGATCGGAGCGATAAACATGCAATTGAGACATATATTTTATTAAATTGTGAAGAAACCGATGACATTGCAAAGTATCTATTATGAAATCTCTTGTCCTCTTATAACTTTATATATTTACACATTTAAAAAGACTAACTTATATTATTTCATCTACTATGTTATTCGTGGAAGCGATGGGTGGAGGTCACAATGAAGACTTTGATATAAAATTCACTCCTTGGTTTAAATCATATGTAAGTATTCTATAGAATAGAATTTTAATTACAATATGTTGAAATAAATCTTATTAAATATCACATTCTATAACATGTCAAAGACAAACACATTAAAGATGCATTAATCAAAAGTTTAGCAGTAGGTCCAAGCGCCTTTATTACCATGTGGCCAGGTTATTTCGTCAATGGCTACACTTTTCACACTTTGGAAAAAGGAGATGGAAGATCTAATATAAATAGTGGAGTATGGGTTCGAAGTTCAAACTGTGATGAAGCTGCATGTGATTTCTATGGTCTTCTTGAAGAGATAATACAAGTGGAGATCACAGGAGTTCCTACAAAGCAAGTTGTACTTTTCAAATGTCGATGGTTCGATCCAGCTAACAAAGGGGCGCCTGTGCATGAGAAATATGATCTTGTAGAGGTAAATCATAAACTCACATATAAAAGCAATGATCCATTCATTTTGGCAAAACAAGCAGTGCAAGTTTATTATGCACCATACCCTGGTGCAAAACGTGATCGAGTGATGAGGTATTTTCGCTGGTCGTTGATACCTATCAAAGAATCCTTAGCTTGACCAACTCAGTAGAGCGGCAAGTAAGGGTCGATCCCACAAGGACTTGTGTATTTATGCTTTTACTTATGTGCCAAGTAACCAAATAAGGGGGGTTTTAATGATTGAAATTCTAATCTAATATGCAAAGTTGAAAACTATCTAAGAATGCAAATATGATTGAGTTTGACAAATATGAGAAAACGTGCTCAACTAGTTACATCCATCATAGATATGCTTATTGATCATTGATTCTCATGATTCTCAATTCCCTTGAATAATCTACCGTGGATTATTATCCAAAACTTTATATTCAGTTCAAAGATCTAACAGTTTGAACAACCCTAATCATCTAACAACCTAGAACAATGTATAGATTCAATTAAACGACATGTTTAAGTTCAAAGTATCGATAGAAACAAATACTCAACGCAAACAGCTAATCAAGTTATCTGTGGTTTATTCCCTCTAAAACTGAATAGCCCGAACCGGTCTAAACAATTATAGTTGCTACTTTATCTAATCAATCCCGAACGGGAATTGATCAGATTAGTTGTAAATTAACCTAGAAATTCTATTAGGTAGCTAATCTAACAAAACCCTAGAATAATTCTGATTCAATTAAGCACAGGGAATAAAACCTACTCAAGTTGTTGAAAATCAATCAAACCTCACAATATTATGCAATCTATGATTTCAACAACTAGCCAAACACAAAGAAATTTAACAATGCATAATTGAAATTAAGAAAAACTTACAAAGGTTTCAAAGTCTGTCTCTAGAGAGAAAATCCCTAGCCTCCAAAAGTTATGATCCAAGTTATGAAAGAGAAAACTAAAAACAAGGTTTAAATATTCCCACACAGATATCCAAATATCAAATTATCCCGAAATTACGTCAAACTAGTCGAGAAACATATAACCAAGGCCCAACTCAAAGCCCATTCCGTCGACCCCATGCACTCGCAGCGAAACAAGGAGGCGCGATCTTCCTAGCAGGCCGTGGCCGCGGCACCTCCAGCTCAAGCCCGCGCCACCAGTATCTGAGGCGTGTTTCCCCGTTACTTCGTTCCTTTGGACTTTGGTTCTTGAAATCTCCATTCGTACTTCTTCAATCCTTGCCCGAACATTTCACCTTACTAACATAGCCATCTTATATCACACTCCGTCGTGCTCCAATACCTAAAATCCTGCAAAACCGAACAAAACAACACAATCTACTCGACAACACAAAAACCTAAAAACTAGATAAAAACCAACCTAAAACTAGCTAAAACATAAATAAAACATGCATATAAACTACTCCTATATGCAAACTATCAAATTCCCCCATGCTTAACCCTTGTTTGTCCTCAAGCAAGTCATAAATCCAAATCACACCATAGAAATGCAATCATACATTCATCTCAAGTCAAACAAGCATTTCACATATAATTAAAAACCCGACCAAGACTTCTTAACATGCATTATGGTAAGCAAAAAGTAAATACCATTCATTCATTCTAGACCTCACCAACGTAATTGTGTTTTGCACTCAAACTCTCAAGTGTTTAAGGGTTTGTGTTTCACTTAAAATCAACGATGAAAACTAGACTACCATATACTTGCATCAGCATTCTAAATCTCCACCGCTAGGGATCAAACACATAACAAAAATGATGAGGACTTTTTAAGGCTTGTAATGGGGCTAAGGTAAAGAGAAATTTGGCAGGGATAATATTTGGCTTGTGGTGCTAAATTCGGGATATAGAACTAATCCTAACCCAAAATTCAACACTTTCTTTTCTCACTTCTCCCAAACTTTTCTTTCTCAACTCAATACATTTTCATTCAAGCACTTGCTTCTTTCTTCACTCTTTTTTTTTCTTTGCCTCTTCAACTCTTTTCTTTTACATTTATGAAGATTACTAACAATTCTCTCAACTTTTCTTTGCTTTTGCAACATACATTTCATCTTCATTTTTTTTTCACTTTGCAACCAAGAGTTTTATTTCCTCTTTTCCACCTTTTTCCACCTTTTTCTTCCAACTCCCCCATAACATAACCTAAAGTCCTAAATCTCGGATTATGGGTCAAGCTTATTAGGCTAGGAAAATTTTGTGGAGCTAACAAAAATAGGCTTCAAGCTCAAAAGAAACATGGATCTTGTAAGGTAGGAAGAAAAATAATAGGCTATAAAGAAACATTGTCTCAATCATTTTAATGTCATGCATTCAATCATATAAGCAGTCTTGACAAAGGGTCATAACGCAAGTTCTAGAGCTAGATAATCATGGTGATACACTCAAGAATGTAAAGAACAAATATATCATGAAAGGCCAACAAAAATATCTCACAAGGTAAATTTTTGTCTAGAGCTTCAGAATGAATCAAATACTCAAGCTAAATACATGCTCCATCCTATAATCAAGGTAATCAATCAATGATCATGCTCGTATCATATCAACTTCAGCAAATCATGCAAATCATGGGTTAGAACTTGTACTCAACTTTGAAACACAAGAGGAATTAAACAATGGGAAAATAAGAACCTAAATGCAATATTTTTATATTTTTCATTTTTTTTTTCTGACTTTGTTCTTCATCTTTTAGGATTTTAATCAATGCATGCAAAAATTTTAAACATGACCTTAACTAATGCAACTATATGCAATGCAAACAAGTAATCCCCTTCCCCATGCTTAAAACATACTTTGTCCCCAAAGTATAGTAAAAAGGTAAAGGAAAGAGAAAAACTCACAAAACTCTAACTGTCTGGGTAGTGCGGTGGAAAATTTGACGGTGGTGGTGGCAGATAAGCAGCGAACTGAGGATATGACGGCGGAGGAAAGTTGTACTGAGGGTAATACGGATGAGGCGGGTAGCCGGTGGAACTCCAACCATCCAATCTAGTATGGAGCAGCCTAAACTGCTCATCATGACGCGCTTGGAATGCCTCATGCTGAGCCTGAAAAGCAGCAAACTACTGATCCTGATGAGCCTGAAGAGCGGAGATCCTCTAATCCTGACGTGTCTGAAATGTGGTGAAACGCTCATCCACATAATCATGTAATCCAGTGAAACCCTAAGTCTGACTCAACTGCATCTGCTACATTATCCCAGATAATTGATCAAACTAGGCTGAAGAATAGCCCATACCATGTAATGCATCGTCATCAGCGGCTGGCTCCTCCTCACTCTCATCATCATCATCAGAATCTACCTCCATCTCATAATCCTCATCAAGAACTTCTCATCAACCTCCTCTAACACCTCATATTGCGCATGATAAGCTGGCACTCTAGGTTGCTTGGCCCTTGTATCTTGACGTCTGACCTGTGGCACAGGCAAATCACTATCTAGTACTGCAATCATCCAAATCTTTCATTTCTGGCTCCCAATCTTGATCTTAGTCCTCTCTGCATCAGACATCTTCATGGCACGACCTGAATCTCCTAACACCCAATAATATGTCCCCCTAACTCTGTAACATACATTCATGCTGTGAAACATCTAGTTAAAATAGCGAGCAAATCAGGCTGATATCCCCTCAGATCAATGTTAAAATAGCGAACAAATCTAGTAACAATCCCGCCAATAGCAATAGAAGTGCTTGGAACTCGAGCCACTTGGGACAACTGAGTCATCAAGAAACCAGGTAAGTTGACTTTTTCTTGCATTAAACATGCACATAATAGCAATAAATCCTTCTTAGGGCAATTGTTTTCCCCATCTCCTCTCCCACTAATGGTGTGAGCTATGAATCTCTGAAGAATACCAATGACGAGATGAGTAATAAAAGACGACTTAGCCCTTGAAGGCTTGTAAACAACCTGCCCTGTAATATAACGCCAGAAATCTCCAGTCAACCAAGTAACTTGTGCCTCACAACGAGTTACTTCTTCCTCACCAATCTTAGGAAAACCAAACATGACATTAATGTCATTCAGTGTCATCCTCCTTTGCACATTCCTCAGTCGGACCGTACATAAACCTGATTGAACTCCCGACCCATCAATGATATCACATTTCAGAGTACTCAGAAACTCCAATGTGAGTCCTTTGTAAGTGGCCTCTCTCAACTGGATAAACTCCTTAAATCCCAAGGCCTGAGCAACCTCATTCAATTTTCCTTGAATCCCCAACTCCTCCATAAACTCCCAATAAATAAAGCGGGTGGGTTTCCATACCCTCTCGTTAAGATTTTAGAACCGAGCTGGCTCCAACTCTCATTCAAACTGAACCCATACCTGCTCAGGGGTAGCCTCTCCAACAATGGGTAATGGTTCAGGAACCTATGAAGCTCCTCTTTTAGTAGTAGAAGTACGAACTGGCCGTGTCCCAGTGTTTCCCCGTGCTCTAGAAGCAGCAGCACGGGAAGTAGAAGTACCCTGACTAGCTGTCTTAGGACCCATTGTACCTAAGTTATGTCAAATTCTTGCACAAGCACCACCAAACAACACAAATGCAATTTTTGTTGTCCCGGCAAGGACAATCACAACAATATTTCACAAATAAGCTCTCAATCACTCACTTCCCCCACTACCTAGAATATTTTAATCAAATTTAATCAAAAATTCTAGGGTTAATCTCAAATCTTCACAAATTAGCAAAATAAGCACAAATCTAGCCTATAATTAAGCAAATAACAAACTTTTGTGAAGGAATTAAGCCAAAATCAAACTAAATTAGCCTAGATCTAAGCTTTTCGAAAAAAACCTAGAACATGCTTCTAGTTCGAATTTAAGCTAAAATTTGAGTAATTTGGAGTCAAGAATAAAAAAGCTTACTTGAATCTTGTTGTTGGATGGAGTTTTAGGCGATTTGGATGAGAAATCCGAGCTTGAGAGACCTTCAATGGAGTTTTTGGGTAGAAGAGGGCGTGAGGAAAGAGGACAAGTGGTATTTGTGTGCATGTGAAGACTCGACAAGCCCTATTTACGACGCGTTAAAAACGCCGTGCCGCGGTCTAGTGCCCAGGATGCCGCGGTCGCGTCACCCAAGTCTTTTGCCCGCGCCTCACATTTTGTTGAAGTTTACGAGGTGTGAGCCAGGATCAGGCGTGGGCGCGCCTCGACGCATCTTAGCCCGCGTCTCTCTGTGTCTTTCGGGGATTAGTATTTGTACCTAGTATCTTAAAACACACAAAGAAAAAGCTATCTAAAAATAAAAAATAAATAACTGAAAATGAAAGAATTGGGTTGCCTCCCAATAAGCGCTTGTTTAACGTCATTAGCTTGATGAAAAAATGATACTAAGGCTCTTGCTCCAGCTCTTGTAGAGCCGTCTCTTCAATGATGGCTTTGTCGAATCCTTCAAAGTATGGCTTTAGTCTTTGACCATTTACTTTAGAGATGGAGTGTGTGGTACTGTCAAAAATGTCCACGACGTCGTGTGGATAAATACGAGCAACCACATACGGGCCCATCCATCTTGCCCTCAACTTCTCAGGGAACAACTTCCGGCGAGAATGAAATAGAATGACTTTATCACCCACTTTGAAACTCTTTCTCCAAATATGCTTGTCATGCCAAGCTTTTGTCTTATCCCTGTGTGACATGATACTTTTTCAACTATGCAGTAACCATCCTATTACAGAAATGAGATCCCTTGTCACTAACTAAAGCTCTAGGGACTCCAAATCTAGTAAAAATGTTGGTCTTCAAAAAATCTGTCACCACTTTAGAATCGTCAGTCTTGGTGGCCTTGGCTTCCACCCATTTGGAAACGTAGTCCACCGCAAGCAAAATATAATAATTCCCTAAAGAATTAGGAAACGGACCCATAAAGTCAATGTCCTAAACATCAAAAATTTCGCAAAAAATCATAGGAGATTGAGGCATCTCATTCCTTTGGGACATATTCCCAACCCTTTGACATCGGTCACAGGACTTACAAAAACCATGAGCATCCCTAAAAATGCTTGGCCAGTAAAATCCTGCATCAAATACCTTTCTAGTTGTTTTGTTAGAACTAAAATGGCCCTCACATGCATAATTATGACAAAAGGTTAAGATAGATGTTACCTCATTATTCGGGATACATCATCGGATTACCTGATCAGTGCAATGCTTCCACAAATATGGATCATCCCAGATGTAATATCTTGCTTCACTCCTTAACTTGTCCTTTTGAGCTTTTGAGAATGTTGGTGGAAACTCACCCATAACCAGGAAATTGACCAAGTGTGCATACCAAGGTTGTAAAACCTTGGTGAGCTTGTTGTATATGATTACCGGCAAAGTATCCCCATCACCTAAGAAAGCATACTTGAGATGGTCTGGGAGTTGCTTCAATTCTACCACCGGTGCCTGCACAATAGATGGCAAAAGCTTCTCGCTTGGCAAGGTTAGTGGTATGGGCCTTGAGCCCGGTGGCATAAGTCGGCGCTCAAAGTGAGCATTCAACTCTGCCACCGCTTCCTGCAAGTTAGTCTTTAAATCCAAATCTGAAGTATCATTCATAATAGCATTTTCCAAGGTGGATCTCAAAGCTTCAGATTCATGCATATTGAAGAATTCTTGAGCAAGTGGCTCTACAACATCTATTAAGCACAACGAGGAATCTTCGGGAGGGTATTTCATTGCATCATACATGTTATACTCTACCCTTTCCCCATCGAATTCAATGGTCAAAGAACCACTATACATATCAATTTTGGTTTTAGCTGTTTTCATAAAGGGTCTACCTAGCAAAATAGGTGCAACATGCTTATCATGGTCCATATCTAAAACATAGAAATAAGCAAGAAATATAAAATTATCAACCATCACAAGCACATCTTCAACTATTCCTCTTGGGTAAGCATTTGATCTATCAGCTAGTTGTATAACAATACCAGTTTCTTGTAAATGACACAATTCAAGCATTTTATACACAGAGTAAGGCAACACATTTATTGAAGCACGTAGATCTAGCATAGCTTTATCAATCTTTGTTTCACCAATAATGCAGGGAATAGTGAACATGCAAGGGTCACCACATTTCAGAGGCATACGCCTTTGGAACACAGCTGACACATGCTCGCTTATAGAGATTTTCTGTTTCCCTTTAAGCTTTTGAGTTCTCTTCATGGTGCACATATCTTTCAAAAACTTAGCATATCTAGGAATGCTTTTAATCAAGTTAAGTAAAGGAATGTTTACCTCACATTTGTTGAATGTCTCAAATAGTTCCTTGTCATTCTCCAGCTTCCGGGTCTCTTTTAAAGCTTCTGGAAAAGGTGGGACATGTGGATAAGATCTCGGATCGGAACTCTGGGGGATCACCGTTGGCGCAGCCTTTGAAACAGGTGGCACGATCACGTCAACGTCTAGATGCGGTCACGGCACTGGTGTCGCGGTCGCGTCACCCTCGTTTTTGCCCGCGTCTAGATCCTCGATCTCTCTGGAGACTTTACGCGGGCTTGTCTCAGAGTGGCGCGGTCGCGTCACTTCATGTTGTAGCCCGCGCTCTACTGCATTTTGTTCTTTTGTTGTCCATTCATCTTCCCCTTCATTGATTTGAAGATCGTTCCCGGGCTTCCCATTTAGTGTCTTGCCACTTCGTAAAGTGATGACATTAACATTTCGTCTCGGATTCAGTTCAGTTTGAGAGGGAAGCTTGCTTGAATCTCTAGCCTCTAATTTGCCCATAGATTTGGCAATTTGGCTTACTTGGGTCTCCAAGTTGTGGATACTATACTTGTTTCTGGTTGAAATTGACTTATAGAGCCTTGCATTGTAGTCATCGTTTGTGCACGTGTCCGAATCATATCCTCAGTAGACATAGCATTCTGATTGGTTCCCTGAAGACGGGGTTGGAAATGTGGCTTGTATGGTGCTTGGCCACCCTGCTGATTGAATTGTTGATTGTTTGAATTTCCGTACCTCAGGTTAGGATGATCCCTCCAGCCCGGATGTTGGAGAAGGGGTCATACCTCGGCCTAGGTGCTCCATAACCTCCCAATGCATTCACCTCAGCGTTTGGATCTTGAAGTGTAGGACAAGCATCAATGGGGTGCATGGTATCACAGCATATTTCACAGGATTTTACCTGCTGTCTTCCACCTTGTTGTAAAAGCTGTCTCATCATTGTTTTCAACTCAATGACTTCATCTTGGATTCTTGAAGTAGCCACCACAGAATTTGCAGCTTTCGAGCTAGTCTCTTTTCTGAACTGTCTGGTGCCCTCAGACAGTTGTGTAAATAGTTCAAATGCAGTAGTAGGAGTCTTGTTGAGGACATTGCCTTGGCAAGCTGCATTCACCATTCTTCTCTCATCATACAAGATTCCATTAAATAAGTATAAAATTAGGTCTTGATCAGTGTAGCCATGGAAAGGACAACTGACTATCAACCTCTTGAATCTTTCATAGTACTCATACAAGGTCTCATTAGCTTCTTGTTCGATGTTGCTAATTATCTTCTTCAATTCATTGAGCCTTGTAGCAGGGAAGTACTTCTCTAGAAAAGCATGTTTCATCTTAGCCCATGTATCAATAATTCCCGAAGTCAAGTAATAAAACCAGTCTTTAGCCTGGTATCAGAGCATTATTTCTACATTGATATTAGAACTTTACAGCTTCTTTGTATCAGAGCTTTATTTCTATATGGTATCAGAGCAATATTTCTACATGGTATCAAAGATCAATTGACTCGTGGTATCAGGACTTTACTATCACATATTACAAAAAAAGAAAAGATAGTTAGGGTTTAATATCTATTTGGTATCTATTAACTCGTAAAAACTATCATGAAATATTAAATAATTTTATTTGAATATACCTTCTCACATTTTTTGTTATTCATTTACTTACCAATTTTTTTAATTAAAGTTTAGTATCTGTTAACATTAGCCGTGTTATTGTGAGCAACGCATGTGACCCGAGACAAAAACTCAACGGCATCGCTCCCTAGCTCTCCAAAAGTAGAGAAGGCAAAAGCAATGAAACCATATCCATTGGTTGTGCACTTCAATTCTTACTTTCTCTTCTTCCGGACAACAACTGTTGGATCGTGACGCGTTAGTAACAATACAGGGAACTAGTAAGGTTCCCTGGGCAGCGGAAATAAACAGTAAGAACACAGAATTTATAGAGGAAACCTTCTGTCCGACCAATCAGTCGTAGAAAGAAAAACCTCTACCCCTGAGACTCCTTCTTAGAGGATTTTCAATAGAATACTTTTATTAAGTTTCAACGATTACAAGGCAAGTCTAGTAACTAAGGCTCCTACCAAAGTTCCCTTGGTAACTACGGCTCCGACCGAAGTTCAACCAACTAGACTTCTACAGCCCTAAGCGTAAACCTAAATCGAAAGTAAACTACTGACTTACTTGTGGATTCTTCACCGGAAAAAGCCACACACTCATACACTTGAAAAGCTCTCTTCTCAAGTTCTTCGTCTTCAACCACTCGAAAAACCACACCTTTAACCCTAGCTAACCTTAGCTATTTATAAGATAAGTCAAGTCTGATCTCACACGTAATTCTTGCCTAATTACGTTGATATTCCACTTAACAAATCCCACACAATAAGGAAAAAAGATTGTTTGTGATTTCGGATCCTCAACCATGTCGATTCTTCCCAAAACCGAATGATCTCGGATTTCCCAAGATAAGATCGTGTGAAGATTGATCTTATCCTCTCTTTTATCTCCTCAAGCAACCGCCTACAGCTGTAGAATCTTCGTAGAAGATCGCTCGCAGAAGATAAGGTAACTTGCCATTTATAGAAAGCCGCGTTCCTTCTGAGACGCACTTCCTAAATCTGTCACTCGTTCCCTCCATCGTTCCTCACGATGTTCCTTCACTCGTGATCATGTACTTGTTTTCCTGAAACACTTACATGTAGAAGCAAGTTATATTTACTAAGTTTGTTATCATCAAAACTAAGAGAAACCATGGAACAACTATTGTTCCAACAACAACATTAGAAACAACAGCTCCATGAACAAACGCATCAACCCCAACCCCCGTGAAAGGAGAGACACTTGTGACATCTAAGCAGACGTTCCTCCCTCCGTACCCTGAGTAAACCAGACGATCTGCAGGTCGAAGATCTCTACCTTCCTCGGACAAAAATCCAAGAGGTACCTCCTTCTGCATAACTACACTAGCCTGAGTACAGATATCACCCAACACGTCTCGGACTAGGTTATGATGAAATTTAAGAACAATGTCATTCCCACAGTGGACAACATGATCGCCAAAACAATCTATGATTTTAGAAGAGCAACAAGGGCAAGTAAATCCAACAATATACATAGGAATAGCGAGGTGATAACACAAAACAAATCTGAATTGTTTAGGGTGCATCATCTGTCCTGACCCTTCAATTGGGAGGGTTATCAAGTAGTCCAAAGAGTGTGCTGACCTGTTGCTAATGAGGATAACCTTTTCCCTATCACTTGGGTTGTACAGACTCACCAACTTCTTCTCTACTGTATCAAAGTACACTGTAGCCAATTTTTTCATAAAAGGGGGCTATTACATCACGGTAGAAAACAAGAGGATCGAAACTGCACAAATCTCGATAACTGTTCAAGGCTAAATCACAAGTAGGCCCTATATCCAAGGTATTACAATGACAAAGCAATCTGTTCTAGAGCTCAAGAGACTGTAGTCGTGAAGCAACAAACGCATAGATAGAAGCATCATAAGCGGTATACACCCCGAAACCACCAAGCTGAAAGGGTAGGGTGTCACAACACCATTGCCAATCACCAAAACCAGCCCCCAACCACAATCGGCCTGAAGAGAAAAGTACAATCGGCCTACACCCACACAACTACGGGGAAGAAGAAACCCTGAATGGGGTTCATTAAGCCCAGCAACAACCTCCATTAAACTAATAGTTTTGGAAACCCTGTCTCCGATCAAGGGACTACAAAAATCAGTGTCTAAGCTGACAGGTCCACCAAAAATCAGTGTCAAAGCATCTGGTCGTAGCTTCTCGGATCTGTGTTCGGCCAAAAGATTTCAGATTTCTCAATATTCAGATGCAACCCCAATGCTAGTCCTTCAGTAGTGATCAAATGCAAGGCGTTCGACACCAAAGCATTGTCTCCAATAATGGTGTCATCATCTAGGTACCAAGCCATGAAATCCAAGTTGCACTTATCGTTAATCATGTGGACAAGAGGATGTAAGGTAAGTGCAAAAAGCAAAGGCCCTAGAGGGTCACCTTGTTGAACCCCTTGAGAAGATATCAAAATAGAGTCACCATAGTACCACTTACATTATCATTGTAATTTTATATTTATAGAAAATTTAAATATTTAATATTTAATATATAGAAAATTTATACATTATCATTGTAATTTTATTATATATAGAGAAATTTAAAAATTTAATATATAATGTAATCAACAATTTACATTATCGTTAACTATTAATGTATAGAAAATTTAAATATTTAATATTGTTAAAAAAGATAAACACTTACATTATCATTGTAATTATATATTTATGCTATTTAGTTCAATATTTTAAGTTCAATTGATTATAAAAAATTGACGTTATTTTATAGATCTTTAAGCTTTGTATTACATAGATACTAAAGATTTTGTAAATAATATATGATTTATATTTTCATTATCATGTTGATTATGAAATTTTTATCTTTTGTATATTTTAAATTTCATACTCGAGCTATTAGTTAAATTAAAGCTTTTCGAAAACATTCTGAACTATCAACTAAATATTGACATGCACAAATGTAACAATAAATTCATTATAATATCACAGCTATTTAATTTTTTTAAAATGAGTATATTCTTACCGTTTCGAATATAACCACGTCCATTGGTCATGCAATAATAATTTTTAGTGCATTATCAAACGAAAATTTGGCCTTTTCAGTTGAAAATTGACATTTAATTGCATGTCATGGAGAATGGTGGTGTGTCCGAGCATAGGAATGAGAGAACGACCTTTGGATACCTCGCATGATCAGTCGGACAAATTTAAAATGAAAGACAAAGATAACATAATTTTAATTTGATGACCAAAATTTTTGGACAACTATTGTGTATACTCTTTAACCATTTAAGAAAAACAACAAGAAGTCATGATGAGGTATTGAAAAACATGACATCAATCATTATAACTTTATAAGAATATTACATACGGGGTTTGTAACATGCATTCCCTAAATCGTTTAGGCAATTCAGCTTTCAATACTAAGCTTATCTATCAATTGATCTTTCATTAACAAAATAAAGCTTATCTGTCAACTGAACTATGACCTATGGGAGGATCCTTTAACCCGTTGTATGTGTAAAAACTTGAACATGATTGAGTATATAGAAGGTTCAAAGATCAATCTTCTATTTTGCTTATTGTTTGTGTTGCTGTCTCTAACTGCATTGGCTTAGGTATTGTCGATTGTTTGTACTTTTTGGAGTCAGTTTGTGTTCTTTGTTTTATTTTGTACTAATTGCTCATCTACCCCTTGTTTAAACAGGATATTTGTTGACATCCTTATGCCTTAAACATGTTGTCGGAGCTTCATCAGCAGCTCCGGTATAGGACCCCCTTGGCCCCATTGTTTTGCGACAATCATGTGGTGAGTCATTCACCACATCTTATAGCAAACAATTTCATGAGTTTGAAGGCCATGACACAAGCAAGATTGGGGATTTTCTTTTGTCTGTCACAGAGTTGGGAAACAGTGGGGGCAATGCTCAGGATTTTAGAGCGTACAATTTAAAAGAGCTTCAGTTGTGGGAGAAACGTTTGGTAGGAGGGATCACATGTTATGTCAGGCGGGCTCGGCGAACTCGCCAACCCTCATCCGAAAACAGCAAACCCTTACCCCTGCCACCTCCCCCAATACAGTCACTGCAGCTACTACACCACAACCCACCCCTCCAATCACCCTCACGAACCCTTGAGGCCTTTAATAGCTCACAGTCACATCACATCTCGCCATTGTAGTCCTCTCACGAGAACATGCAATTCTCTCCCCTACACTGTAACTCACCCCTCCAATCATCCTCACTAAAGCCCGAGGCCTTCATCAGCTCACAACTGCAATCCTCTCCACAGCAGTGCCTCCCACTACAACAGAACTCGCCCCACCAACCACAACCCCCCCTCCCCACTAGAGCTCATCATGCGCCTAGTTGCTATGAGAACTCCTACAACGCTCGGAGTTAGAAAGAGAAACCGCCCTGGAAAGTCTACACATTCGGATACCCATAATTTACAAATGCAAAAATGCGGAAGGAAAAAGAAAAGGTTAAGGGTGGACTTGACATGTGAATTTCCCTGAATTTTTATTATTTGCAAACACATCACTATAAATGTACGTTTCTATTAGCTGGAGTTATTTCTGATGACCAATTGGAATTGTATGGTTGACAATGTTGTTTTGGAATGGGGCATATTTTGATTTCCTTGCATTTGCCCCACAGAGTCTCACGTTGTGCAACTTCTATAGAATTAGTGAATGAAAATGTACTTATTGTTACTGAATACTGTTAATTACAAAGAGAAGAAGGTAGACTACATATAGAGAAGAAGTTGCCCTACAGAGTCTCACGTTGTCGACTTTTGATAATTACTTAAAATAGAGTCATCGACCTTCACCCGAAGTCGAAACGACACCATCTCGATTATGTGAAGCAGTGTAGAGAGATCCAAGAAATCCAAGAACTGCACACCGGGACCAAGCTTGAAACCTCATGTGTAATGGCACAAGACAAGGGCACAACTAGGATGTGTCGGAGTTCGGTTGCGGCACAAGGCACTAACACTCGGCGAAGACATGCCTGTGCACCAGGCGCTTGCTTCCTCAGCTTTGGCACGGTGCAAGCGAGGCTAGTTGGGGCACGCCTATGACATAGCATTGGCACATCCGGGGCAGCATGGTGCTAGCGGCGGACCAAGGGACTGTGCATGGTGTTTGCAACGGGCCTAGGGCTAAGGCCCAAGGCGCCGTGTCCAAGCGATTGATTTTAGCTAAGTAAATGAGTCTTATAGCTTTGTGCAAGTTTATATGAATGTTTGGAATCTTCTCTAAGCTTGACGAATGCATTATGCAAGGATCAAAAGCTTGAGATTAGCTAGACACATAGTTATGAATGCTAGAAAGGAGTATTAAAGCTTCAAACTAGTTTAGAGTTAGCTTTAGAAGCTTGAATAAGCTCTTGACTCACAGTATAAGCTTGGTAAGAAGCTCATGTAGCTAGGATTTAGCTCATGGAAGCTCAAACTAGCTCAAGTAGCTTAAAAGTCAGCTCAACGAGCTAAAACGCAGCTCAAGCCAGCTCAACTAGCTGGATGCTAGCTCAACTAGCTGAGGGTCAACTACACTAGGTAAGTGACGTAGCTAGATAATTAGGTATGCTAGCTTGGTGTGGGCCTTGGTGGGTCAGCCCATGGGATGTAGGCTTGAGCTGGATGGGCGCATGCATGGATGCAAGAATGGGCCTCATGCTATGCCTTTTGGGCTTTGCTTTTTGGCTTTGGATTGGGCTTTTCTAATGGAGTTATGGACCATTTCCTTGGGCCAATATGGGCTGGATTTGGACAGCTTTTGGACTCCAATTTGTTGTGATGTTGGACGCCTAAAATGATGACAAGGAGAGAGGAAATGGATAAGGAGAGTTGGTTACAACTTCCCCTAAAATCACTCCTGGCCTCTCATTCTCTCAACCGAATTATAACTTCCCTTTGGGCGGTTAATGGATAGCGCATGGATGCCTATAAGTAGAGTGTTGGTCGTCCTTTGATGAGATAGGAGAAGACACACGAAGTGAGACACAAGAAGACACAAATATTGTAGTCAATTCACACAAGTAGTCGGCATAGACTTGGGTTTGTGTGTGTGAGAACATTTTAAATAGAAAATCAAACACAAGTGTGTGCTATCATGGATCGGTCTTCACGATTGCATGTGAAGAAGGAACCTCTAGTGGCGTGGTGTGATGAGTTCGTCCAAGTGAAGGAAGAACCAAAGACGTCATGGGATGATGACTTCATTCAAGTCAAGAATGAAGAGGAGTCGTGGGACTGGATTAAGGTACGTTTAATGTTGATGGATATGTCTTGCCAGCATGTCTATTGTTAGTATGTTACGTTTTATCTCGCAACAATATTGCGGAATCCCTTGGCATGGAATATGGGCAATATTCGTTGAAGGAAAGCATGATCTCATTGAGTGACTCGTAGACTTTATCCAAGACAACTTGTAAAATGTTTTAATTGGGTCGATGCTGATTACCTTTACGGTCTACACCCAACGAGACTTACCCTTCAGGGTCTACTCACGAGATTAACTTTCGAGGTCTACTCAAACTGCCATGTTGTACAAGGATCGACTTCACTTCAACTTGTTTATGCAAATGCTTTTACGTTTAACATATCGTAAAATCAACAATCTTCAACGAATCTTTGTTTATGTTTATGTTTGCATTGTTGTTTTGTTTGTTAAGTTTGAGGGTTTGGCTAAACGAGGGGATAAAACGGTTGATGACATGGTCTCTTACTTGAGGGAAGTCAAAATCGAACCTCCTAGTCCAATAAGGTTGATCGAAGTGGATCATGGTGGGCTCCAAAAATTTGACGAGCGGGCTGATGACTACAACCGAAGCATGAAATTTTGGGATTGGTATATCACTAATGTGAGGATTGAATCCAATCTCGAAAATGCTAAGGAAGACGAGGTTCTTGTGCCTCAAACCTCCAAGGCGATGGAGGCTGGTGATCCCAGTCATGAACATGTGGGAAGGCAAGGACACTCTAGATTCAAGAGGCATTCAAAGCCTCGAGCCAAGTGCATAAGTGCAAAGTCTAAGTTTGGCATCCCTAGGGCCGAGCCCTTGGGGGATGGAGGAGCCGCTGTGGGTGGCACCTATTGCCAAAAGGTCTATGGGGATCGAAGGCCTATAAATCTGGTTTATTGCTCCTTGTGTGGCGTAAGGCGCCGTGATTGATTTATGTATTGTATTTGTTTTCCTTATGCACGTGTGTGTGCGTGTTTAGCATAAATTGTGTGCTTTTAAATTTGTGTCTGTTTGTATACCTTGAATATAGGGTATTAGTGTGTTGTTGATCAAATAAAACGATCATGTAATGTTTATGGTTATATAATAAACAATGATTTGATTAATGAATGATCTTAAGAACTTGTTTGCAAGACGAGGACTATGTCTAATTCTTAAGATCGACTTTAGAAAATTTGATTCTAGTTTCATTCTTTTGGATGATCCTAATCAGATTACCCTTGAGTCGACCATTCCTTGATCAGTGGTGGATTAGGGGGTCCCCGCCCCTTGTGTCCATTGTTTTGCAGGTTTAGGTCATAAGATTGGGAGCGGACTAGCGGAGTAGAAGAGGAGGAGTTCATAATTAGTGGATTAAAAGGCGGAATTTTTGTGCACTAACAATTGGCACCGTCTGTGGGAAACGAGTACTCAATCCACACAGTTATGGTGCTGGAATCAATACCAGAGAATATAGAAGTCGTCTGTGAAGACCATGGGGCATCTTCGCGAAGCGAAATCGTGCGAAATATGCCCGACGAACAAAACCACGATCGCGGCGTTGTAGACCGCGACCGCGATACTGTACACCGCGATCGCGGATCAGCGATCGAAGCCGAAAATCCCAAAAATCGTTCGGGAAACCAATCCCTAATGGAGGTTGATCAGGTTAATTTTGATATTCGCTCGGAAAATCTGACCTTGGTGCTTGGAAACGACTTGAACCGTGACACGGCCCCTCTCGCTAGTACGGTTGTTCATTGCACAGACCGTTTGGGGTTCGAGTCAAGCGACGGAATCGCCAATCGTGGTGTTTCAAGGCCTGAATCAACTGACATTGATCAAGTATGGGAGTCGGCAATGCGTGTTGCCGAGGGCGCTAAGGATCCGGCAAAGAGACCACCACCACGAGTCGCCCCCACATAAGAGGTCTCGGGCCGCAAACCCCCTCAGTCCAGTGACCCGTCCTCGGGCGACTGGGGCGAAGCCGAAAGCCACGATGATCGCCGCGGGCGAAGCCGCGATCGCGGCAGAAGGAGCCGCGACCACGGAGACAAAAGCCGCGATCGCTGTAGGTCAAACATCGACTGCGAACCTGATGATCGGCAAGATCTTTCGCGCGAGCTGGACGATCCTTATGATCCTTCTGAAAGTTCTGAGCCTAAGCATGATCAAGGCTAGAAAAGGAAGATGAGACGACGTAGCTAGCGTCGGAGTGTTAGCCTTGAGAGGATTGAAGGTAGGGCCCGAGCTCTTGAGCGTACTCAAAGTAGGCTACTTGATCTTTTAAGAGCGCAACTTAATACCTTGCAATCGGCTCGGGACCAAGCAGAGCAAAAGTTGGCTTTGTTGACGTCAACACCATTTCACGTGGACATCCAACGAGCCCTACCACCATCAAAATTTTCTCCCCCATCTTTTACTCTATATGATGGGAATACGGATCCTATAAGTCACATAGCCTCTTACACCCATAAAATGGCATTGTGGGTGTCTGGAGAAGCCATCATGTGCAAGATGTTTCCGAGCAGCCTGTAAAAGCCCTTTGAAATGGTTTCAGAGCCTCAGGTCGGGATGAATTCGGACTTAGGGACGATTGGCTTCTAAGTTTGTGAAGCGATATATAGCCAACAGTCGAGATGCTGCATCACTTGACACGCACTTCGCCCTCAGACAATTGAAAGGAGAAATCTTACGTCGCTTCTCAAATCGATGTAGGGAATGTTATGCAGAAGTTGAGGGATGTGATCATAAGACCACTATTACAGCCTTTAAAAGGGCAATCCCCGTTGATAGCAAGCTGAGAGAGGAATTGACGTTACACCTTCCTTCTACAATACCCGAGCTTTAAGAGCATGTTCATCAGTATGTGCGGTTAGAGGATGCTAATTCCAAAGTAAGAGGAAGATCGTCCTCTCCTCATAAAACTCACCGCCGTTCTCAAAACTTCAAGAGAAAGGGTCAGATTAGAGCGGTTTACACCACATTTAGTGTGTCAATCTATCGGATCCTACCCCGTATTAAGCATGAAAACTTTTTTCAATATCCTCCCAAAGAGGAATGCCGTGAAGATGATGCACGTAGTAGAAAATACTGCATGTACCACATAATTCGAGGGGGCACATGACTGAACAATGTGAGTCATTTAAGCAGTATCTGGAGAGCTTGGTTGAGAAAGGGTACTTGCATGAGTTCATCAAGAAAGATAGGCCTGAGAAATGTGATTATCCTTGAAGTCATCAAACAATCTCGGCATCTTACAGGCATGAAGATGATGAAGCAAGGAGTAACTTTAGGAAATCCTGCCATGAACTTGAAGTGATGAGAGTTCAGCAGGCCGAGCCATGACGACCCCCTTCCCCCGTGCGTGTGGTGGATGGGCTAGTCTTTAGAGACAATGACCTTGTGACAATCCAAGTCCCTTATAACGACCCCTTAGTTCTACCAGTCGAGCTAGAAGGTTTTAAGGTGCGCCGTGCTCTCGTTGGTCCAGGGAGTTCGGTTGACATCATGTACTTTAAGGTCTTCAAACTCCTTGGAAAAAGCAATGAAGATTTGATCCCGGTCAAGATGCAATTAACTGGACTTGGTGGCTATCCAACGTATCCGCTTGGAATGTTTAAAACCCATGTCAGCCTATCCAAAAAAGTGGTGACCGTTGAGTTCCTGATTGTTGATGTGCCTTCACCCCACAATTTGATCTTGGGGAGGCCTTAGATTCATGGGATTTGAGCGGTACCATCGACCCTCCATCAAATGGGAGACGCCATAGTTCGGGTCTGGGCCAATCAATTAAATGCTCGTCTATGCTTTAAGGGAAATCACCCTAAGTTAGAATTTATGCGGAAAATGGAAGATGAGTCGAAAATTAAAGACCAGTCGCGAAACCGCGATCACGGGCCCGAGGGCCGCGACCGCGGCGCTGGAACTGAGAGCAAGACCCCGGATCTGGGGCAAAACTGCGGCCGCAGATCGCCACGCCACGACTGCAACACCGAGGTCCGCCATTGCGGGACATGCCGCCGCGATCGCGATACTGCATCTGAGAGCACAATTACCCGAGATGATCATCGTGAGCGCGATCACCCGTCTTCCCCTGCGCAAGGATCTCGGGATTAGGAAGTTCATGTAAACAGGGCACTCTTTTTCCCATGTGGTTTTGATGAGGCCCTTAGGATTTTTTGTTTTTTGCATTCATTCCGTTTAGTTTTTTAAGTTCATGACATTCATATTTACTTATTTATAAAAAAGTCAGCTTTTTTGCGTTAGCTTGAGTCTTGCATAAGAAAAAATAAAAATAATATAAGCACAATATTAGTTAATCGCGCTAATGGATTTTTCATATGCTTTTTTGAGAAAAAGAGTTTATGATATTCGCTCATAAAATTTTTATGATATTCGCTCATAAAAATATAGAGAGTTTATTATATTCGCTCATAAAATAGAGAATTTATGATATTTGCTCATAAATATTGAAGCCCACGAAATTCGCTCATGAGGGTACGAATATAAGAATATAAGAAAGTGTTAGGGGACTTGACATCGACCAATCCACTTGGCCACTACGATTATCAAAGCTCTGTACCCTACGTCGTCGAACATGGTAAAACATGTAAGGCGGTGTAGGTGGGGCTTTTGTGAGCGGGTAAAACAAACATAGTTACCATAGTTAAAGAACAAATAACAAATTAAGTCAAACAAAAAACTTAGATATCAACAATATAACATACAAAATTTTCCAAACTGATGCCACACTTTTTAGTTAGTTTTTAGGGGTCGTTTTCTAGTTAGGTTGAGTCTTTTCTAGATCCTTTGTGTTGTTTTGCATATAATTTCAACTTTCTTTTGAGAGTTGGAGTCGTTTGTGCTTGTTTGTTGTCTTTGCAGGTATTTAAAGCGTTGAGGAGGAGATTGTAACACCCCCGTTTTTCCCTCGGAGATATTACCGCCAGTTACCTCGAAATTTACTTTCCAAAGCCACCCTTGGCTTTCATAGTATACCAAATCAAATACAAATAATAATTCATAAATCATTTATCAAATTAATGTGACTTTCAAACAATAAATTCTTGCGGAAATACGAAATACAATCTACTAATTGTTGCGGAAATATTCAAGACGATCCTCACAAACCAAGGATCTCGACCTTTATTTTAAACAAAAACTTGAATATAATTCTTCAACTTCTTTAGTCATGAAACTCTGCTCCTCTACTTCCTGATGTGTCGTATAGGGACGGTGCACACCAGTCGTCCATGCAAAAGAAATAAAGCGGTCGGGTTAGTCTTGTGACAGACTAAGCAAGTGGAATTTATGTAAGGGTTCTTGTGGCTTGTTTTAATTAGACCATCGAATTCCGAATGAAAGTCGGTCGATGATAGCTAACCAACATAGTTCCACGAAAAGGAAATATGCTGAAAAGATAAGGACACCACAAGAATATGGTTCCTATAAGGAAGAAAGATTTGTTGGGAACTTTAATAATCATACAAGTTTTCGAAAAACTCCCGTCAACTAATCGGGCCTATAACCAACCTCAATGAATGCGTGTTGTCCGAATTCATATTGGAAAATAGACCTTTCAAAGTCGGGAGCAACAGTGGCTTTCCAAGTTATAGTCACAACCCATGATCATTTATTATGTGCATTGGCACTTATCTTACATTAATGACAAAACATTACATTTAAGTTGGTAGCTTTTAAGATGGCAACGCAGTATGCCGAAGATATTGGGTTTGAGGTCCCCAAGAGAAAGAGTAACGGATTCCTAAGTTCCGATACGAAGCACTAGCTAGGTGCGACACCCCTCAGGACGATTGAGCGGGTATGGTCATGACCAGTACTAGGGTCTAGGTCCATCCTGATGCAATTGTTATATAGAGGTGTTCAGGAATTTAGAACTCCCACCCCTAATTCTACGCTAGAAGCACAACAACAACTCACATAGGAGATCCTGAAACAAACAAAGTTCAAGCAGCAACTTAAGTATAAATTCTAGCACAAACGAATAATACTACTAATAACAAGCTACCTTGCATATGGGTCATTATTTCTAAAAAACCTAGATTCATTTTATTCAAACAAGCGTTCCCAACAAACATGCAACATGAATAACGATATCCATGACAAAGTATGAAAACGAACCACCACTTGCCTTGATTCGAAAGCGAAAGAACGAATTGACTTAACGAGATTGATATCCAAATATTGAGTTCTCCTTCCTGTTTTAATCATAAAAGTAACAAAATAAATTATTATTTATTTTGTGTTACTTTATAAAAATTGGATCTTTCCTCCCTAAGGTTTGTGTAAGTTTATAAATTCATATAAACTTGTATCTTTTACATTAACAACTTCCCAATATTAATGTAAGCTATCTTAGGTTGTCATAATGTATCTGATGTCAACCTATTAGCTCATATAAACATTTATAATATATGCATAAGCACAACTATGTATTTATACAAAAATATTACCCAAATAGTATAAGTCTTGTAAATTATTCTCTATAATTTTTACACAACTCATTAATTGTTTATAAAATATTAAAATAATATGTAAATGAGATAACGACTAATATTCTGATTTTTATTAGTTATAAGACAATTATTATATTATTTCTATATTTATCATAATTTCCAACCCTTTATATAAACATGAACTAATTCACTTATAAAATCATACTTTGATATTATAAACTATTTATAACTTTTATAAATCAGTAAAAATGCATTAAAAACCCATATTAATGTTAATTTCAATAGGAGTAATTTATTTTTACTAAAATCGAAGTTAAATCCCAAAAAATAATCAAAAACAAAAATTATAAAGAAATAAATAAAAGCTGAAAATAGGGGAGAAGAAAGGGTCGAACAACGATTTTAGGACGGCTTGGGACGGCGGCTCGGGCGGCGGAACGGCTGGGGAGCGGCGACAGTTGAGAGTACGAGACAACAGCTTTCTGCTGTTGGCACTTGCGGCGCCGGAAATGGTCGGGTGGTGGCGGAAAACGTCGGCGAACAGGGCTTCCCGAGCAATAAACGCTCTGTTTTCGCTGGGCAGTACGGGTAGCTTCGATCGAGTTTTTGGATGGGGAAAAGTAATGGGTCTTCGTATCTATTTATAGGGAAGGACTAGGAGATCTCATATCTTCGTTTCCCACAAGAATATCGGCCAAAACGATCTTCAAATCGGATAAAAATCATATCTTTACTCCGAAACGCGTTTTACTAACTTCTCATCTTTAACCGTAGATTTGGATAACATTTTCTGAGAATTATACCGTGTTAGTTGAGGGCTTTCGTAGGTAACAACTAGGAGAGTATGCCGGTTTTTTCGGAATTGAATTTGGTTAAGAAACGAGTCCTAATCAGCCCTTACAAGATCGAATCACAACAACCCAATCTGCTGTGTAAAAATCCGTAATTATGCGCGGGTATCCACACTTAAAGGGTAATTACGAAAAGTTCCCAACTTTTCTAATTTCATCCATTTTCCGCCCTTTCTTCAACTATAATATTATTTAAATTATGATTATTCCTTCCTATCTTATTTCCCAAATTTATTATTTGGATTATATATATTATTAAGTAAATTTTTACTTGTTTACAAATATTTATTGAATTATTTTTGCTACAAGTTATACTTATTTCATGCTCTTCTTATTAAGAGAGAACAAAATAAATTATATTTACCCACATATAATTAGGAGAATAATAACATAATATTATTCTTTGTTTTTCTGAAAAAGAGTAGCATCAATATAGCACCCTCTTATAATCAAGACTATTTGGTTAAGGTTTAAAATAACCTAATAACCATTATAAGTTATTATTTATATTTCTTATCCTTTTAAGAAAATAAACTTATCCTTTATTGAAATCAAATAAAGAAATAAAATATTACAATAATACCCCTCCTAAAAGAGAGGGTTATTACATTAGTACCCCCTTAAAAATAGTTTCGTCCCCGTAACTAAGAAAAGAAAAGATAACAACTTAACTAACCTCAGTTAAAAAAAGAGGGTTCTTACAATAGTACCCCCTTAAAAATAATTTTCTCCCCGAAACTAGTTCGAAAATAAATCCGGAAATTTATTCTGCATATCCTGCTCTGTCTCCCATGTTTCCCACGTTACCTCTTCTCCACCATTTCTTGACCATAAGATTCGCACTAATGCCACATTCTTATTGCGTAAACTTTTTACGCGTCGTTCCAGCACGTGAACGGGTCTCTCCTCATAAGTTCCATTAGATTGGATCTCGATGTCATTATATTTAAGTACATGAGACTCATCTGGCACATACTTGCGCAACAATGACACATGGAAAACATTGTGGACCGGATGTGCAGATGGGGGTAGTGCAAGTCGATAAGCCAACTTGCCAACTCTCTCCAAAATCTCGAAGGGTCCAACATATCGAGGGTTGAGCTTCCCTCGTTTCCCAAAACGAAACACACCCGAACGAACACTTTGTCTCCAACATCAAACTCAACCTCTCTTCTTTTCAGATCAGCATATGATTTCTGACGACTTTGAGTTGTCAACATCCTCTGTCAGATTATTGCTACGTCTACATCTGTTCTTTCAACCAACTCTGGGCCGAGAAGAATTTTGTCTGCATTTTCGTCCCAACAAATTGGTGAGCGACATTTTCGACCATACAATGCCTCGAATGGTGCCATCTTAATAGTTGAATGCCAACTATTGTTGTAGGTGAACTCTATCAGGTTTAAATTGGCATCCCAACTAGTAGATCGATCTAACACACAAGACCCGGAGCATATCTTTTAGTGTTTGAATGGTCCTCTCAGATTGACCATCTGTTTGAGGATGAAAAGCAGTACTAAAACATAACTCTGTTCCCATGGCCTTGTGCAACTCCTTCCAAAAACGTGACATGAATCGACCATCCCGATCTGACATTATAGATTTCGGAGTGCCATGTAATCGAACGATCTCATGTATGAAAATTTCTGCCGACTTCTTCACTTCCCAATTCATCTCTATCGCGATGAAGTGAGCACTCTTTGTGAGTCTATCAATGACTACCCAGATAGCATCCTTCTGTCCTTGAGTCTTAGGAAGCCCAGACACAAAATCCATAACAATATCCTCCCATTTCCATTCTAGTACTGGTAGAGGTTGCAACTCACCTCCTGGCCTTTTATACTCAATCTTCACTTTCTGGCAAACCAAACATCTCGCTACAAATTCTGCCACATCATGTTTCATGTTTGGCCGCCAGAAATTCTTGCGCAAATCCTTGTTCATCTTGCTCGATCCAAGGTGGACCGAGTAAGCAGAGGAATGCGCTTCCCTTAAGATCAGAAGATGAAGCTCTTCAACAGCAGGAACGCAAAGTCGATTTTGAAACAAAAGCGAGCCATCATCTTGAATGACAAACCCAAGTGCCTTTCCTTCCTGCACCTCACAACTTATCTTTATTAACATGACATCCTCCGCTTGCTTCTCCTTAATCTGATACAACAGAGTAGCTTGAACCTCTATCATATTCAGACTACCACGTTAACGTCCAAACCACACCTCGATTCCACATCGAATCAAATCTTGCTGGAGCATTGGCTGAGCAGTGAGCACAGCCACCATGGATTCTTGAGAGGTCTTGCGACTCAATGCGTCGGCTACAACATTGGCCTTTCCGGGATGGTACAATAGTTCAATGTCATAATCCTTGAGCAGTTCTAACCACCTTCGTTGCCTCATGTTCAACTCTTTCTGCGTGAAGACATATTTCAGAATCTTATGATCGGTAAATATCTGACACTTCACACCATATAAGTAATGCCGCCAGATCTTCAAAGCAAACACTACTACTACTAGTTCTTATTCATGAGTCGGATAGTTCACCTCATACGTCTTGAGCAGGCGGGAAGCATAGGCAATCAATTTTCCATGTTGCATCAGCACACAACCCAAACCCTGTTTGGATGCATCACTGTACAACACATACCCATCGTGTCCATAAGGCAAGGTAAAGATTGGAGCGCTAGTCAAATGCTTTTTGAGTTCTTGGAAACTCGCCTCACATTTATCATTCCAGACGAATTTCTTGTGTACTTTGCGCAGTAAATTGGTCATAGGAAGAGCTATCTTAGAGAATCCCTCCACGAACCTTCTATAGTAACCCGCAAGGCCAAGAAAACTACGGACCTCTTTCACATTCTGAGGCTACTTGGATCTTTTGAGGGTATACCATCACTCCCTCCTGATTGATGATGTGCCCTAGAAATGCAACTTCTTTCAGCCAGAAATCACATTTTGACATCTTAGCATATAACTCATTCTGCTTGACTATTTGCAATATAATTCTGAGATGCTCCTCATGAGATGCTTCAGTAGAAGAGTAGATGAGAATGTCTTCGATAAAGAAAACCACAAATTTATCTAAGTATTCCCGGAAACACCGATGCATTAGATCCATAAACACGGTTGGAGCATGCGTAAGACCAAAAGGCATGACAACGAATTCATAGTGTCCATACTGCGTGCGGAATGCCATTTTAGGAATATCTTCCTCACGAATTTGAAGTTGGTGATACCCCGACCTTAAATAAATTTTGGAAAACAACTTCGCCCCCTTTAGCTGGTCTAACAGGTCATCAATTCTTGGTAACGGGTACTTGTTCTTGATGGTAACTTTATTCAATTCTCGGTAGTCAATGCATAACCGGAAAGTTCCATCCTTCTTCTTCACAAACAAAATCGGTGCACCCCAAGGTGAAGCGCTTGGTCTGATGTACCCCTTCTCTAGCAATTCTTCCAACTGCTTCTTTAGTTCCTTCATCTCAATCGGAGCCATTCTGTAAGGTGCTTTGAAGATGGGTCGGGTTCCAGGCTCTAACTCAATGGTGAACTCCACTTCACGGTGTGGTGGCAACCCCGGAATTTCCTCCGGAAAAACATCAGGAAACTCTCTAGCGATGGGAATGTCTTGCAGCTTAACTTCCTTCTTCTCAGTTGATTCTATGTAGCACAAAAATCCAATACATCCTTGACGGAGCATTTTCATTGCTTTCATGGCATTGACCATCTTCCCATTCTCAGACTCACGTCGACTCTTAAACTTGCAAACATATTTGCCTCTGGCGGTGATGGTCACTATTTCGGTGCTGAAGTCTATCACTGCTCCATGTCGAGTTAACCAATCCATTCCTAGGATTATATCGTAAGGAGCCATCGGTATGCAAATCAAGTCGGCATCAAACTTCCGACCTTCAATTGTAATCGAAAAATCCGTGAGCTGCTTAGATCCCACGATCTTTTCCCCGTTGGGAAGGTTCACAATAAAAGGTTCACATGTGTCATTACATTCAAGACCTATTTTCTCTACACAACTTTCGGATATAAAAGAATGTGTGGCACCAGAATCAAAAAGCATAAAAGCAGGAGTGGAGAGAACGTATATAGTACCTTGAGCAACCGGGGCATTTGGCTCATCAGCACGACGCATCTCGTACAATCGTTGCCCTTGGCTAGCTGATGCTACTTGGGTCTTTCCCTTGTTGTGAGTTATGGACTGAGCAGAAGCCGATTTCCCAGATGCAGATGGAACTTGATTGTTGTAAGACATCGACCCTTGTCGTGACTGAGTTGGGTCATTCTTCTTTTGAGGACAATATGTCTGCATATGCCCCTCCTTCCCACAAAAGTAGCATTTTCTTTTCTTCTTGGTGCATGCTCTGCTAGTATGCCCTGGCTCACCATAATTATAGCACACTATTGGTCCCTTTTGATGCCTGGAAGACTGAGTTGTGCCTGATTGTGTTGACCCAGATTTGTTTCGGTTAGACCGCTCAAATTGTTGTGGTGGAGCTGGTCGTTTGAAGCCAATGTATTGAGATCTAGACTGAGGTGGCTTTCCCCAACTCTTCATCTTGGTAGCAGATTCCTCCAAAGTCATTTCCAACTTGTATGCCTTATTGACATACTCTTCCAGGATAGTACAAGTGTGGTGTACCATCAACAGTTTGACTTTTGGATTCATCCACTCATGGAAATGCTTAATCTTCTCCTCTTCAGAGGAGACTTCAGGTCCAGCATACTGCAATAGATGGTTGAATTTGGTGGCCATCTCAGGAATTTTCATCCCATCAACCTTCGGGTACAAAAACTCTTTCATCTTCTCATCTCTCATAGCAGTCGAGAAGAACATATCCATCATCTTATTTTTGAACATGGTCCAACTCAATAGAGGATGCTTTGTTAGCCCTGAATTCTCCCACCATTCACTAGCTCCTTCTTTCAACTGCAAGGAGGCAATGTGCAGTCTCTCAGCTTCAGTGCAGGCTACATTACGGAGCAACCGCTCCATGTGAGAGAACCAATAAGTTATCTTCACTGGTTCTCCAGTTCCATCGTAGTTGTCAGGTCTCATAGAGGTGAAGGTTTTCAATGCACGGGCAAAATTTGAGCCGTTGTTGCTGTGAGGTATATTCGGCACTTGATGGCCTCCAGTGCTAGCAGAATGCTCCCCCAATTCTTCTCCAGGTATCACTGGAGGAAAAGCTTGGTTATTCTCTTGCATAACTTGAGTCACAATTGCTTGTATTACTTCTAGTGTAGCAGCATCCAAGTTCACATTGCCCCTAGAGTTGAGGTTTTGGCATTCATGTTGGATCCCCTGGTTGTGAGACTCTGTACCCTCCGCGTTGCCTTGATTTAGGGCACTCCTTAGTGGAATTCGGTTTGTGCTGCGAGTGTTAACCATCTGAACATTTATACATGCAATTTTATCCATTTAGACATTCGTTCATTACTTCTCCACTCAAATAAAACAAAACACAGTTGCTTTATTCATACTGAAATAAGTAAAACATAATGTTAACCAAGTTCAACACAAACAACCAAACGATAATAGAATTCTTGCAAGGAAAAGCATGATAGCTCGCATATAGGAGTAGTTTAGATGCATGTTTTATATATGTTTTGGTTAGGTTTTGGTTAGTTTTTAGGTAGTTTTTAGGTTTTTGTGTTGTCGGGTATTATGCGCTGGTTTGCTCAGTTTTACAGGTTTTTAGGTTTAGGAGCAAAAGCGGGGCGAGTGCAGATGGAACATGGTGGTGATGGACGAGATGGACGAGGCTAAGGAAGCTAGGATGCATTAGGATGAAGAGACAAGGCAAGGAAGACCGAGCCAAGAAGAAGAACAATTGCGCTGGATCGAAGCCGCGTAGCTCGCCGCGCAATGCCATCTGAGAAGCAATTGTGCGGGGTGGAGATTGCGCGACCGCACAATATGGTGCCAAGTCGCGCAATCTAGAGCTTTCAGCGGACGCATATTTTGGGCCAAGTCTTAGATTTGGGCTTTGATATTTTGACTTATGGGCTTATATTTTATCCGAGATGTGTGTTTAATATATCTTATGAGGGTTATTTTTAGAGACATATAAATACTTTATGTTAGTTTATTTTTAGAGAACTTTTGATCAACTTTGGAGGCTAGGGTTTTCTCAAAGGAGTAACCTTTGAACCTTTTGTAAGTTTGATTTTAATTCAATTATGCATTGCTAAATTCATTGTGTTTGACTAGTTATTGAAATCATAGATTGCATAATATTGTGAGGTTTGATTGATTCTCATCAACTTGAATAGGTTTTATTCCCTGTGCTTAATTGAATCAGAATTATTCTAGGGTTTTGTTAGATTGATCACCTAGTAGAATTTCTAGGTTAATTTACAATCAATCTGATTAATGCCCGTTTGGGGTTGATTAGATAAAGTAGCATCTATAATTGTTTGGACCCGTTCGGGCTATTCAGTTGTAGAAGGGAATAAATCCACAATAACTTAGATGACTGTTTGCTCTACGTGTTTGTTTCTATTGATAACTTGATTCGTAAAGTTGTCGTTTAATTGAATCTAGACGTTGTTTTAGGTTGTTAAATGATTAGGGTTGTTTAGACTGTTAGTTCTTTCAACTATTTATGAAGTTCGGGTCATAATCCTTAGTAGGAGTATAATCCACAATAGATTATTCAAGGGAATTGAGAATCAGGAGAATCAATGATCAATAAGCATATCTATGATGGATTTAACTAGTTGAACATATTTCTCTCATATATATTTACAATCAACTTTTGCATTCATAGTTAGTTTTATTCTTGCATATTAGGTTAGATTAATAAATCCAAAAACCCCCCATATTAGTTACTTGGCACTTAAGTAATAACATTCATACACGAGTCTCTGTGGGATCGACCCTTGCTTACCATTCTACTCAGATTGGTTAAGTTAGGATTCTTTGATAGGTAAACGACTGAAAAATACCTCATCAAATTTGGCGCCATTGCCGGGGAATCGTCGCTATTTGTGTTTTTACTTTTGTGCTGTTTTGGGTGTGAACCTGTTATATGGTTCATACCCGTGCTACTAACTCATCTCCCCTGATATTTGATCCAGATATTGACAGGACAATCTTCAAGCTAAGGAAGGAAATCCGGAATCACTTTCAGGCCTTACCGTTCTTTCTTGAAGAATCTGACTCTGAATCTGAATCTGCTGAATCTGCTGAGATGGGTGACCAAACTCTAAGACAGTTGACCGCACCAAATCTGACACAACAGCCATTGGCGGTGCAATTCCCTGCTCTCGATGAGGGAGTCAAGTTTGAGCTGAAATCCGGGTTGATCCACCTTTTGCCTGCATTCCATGGGTATAGTGGTGAAGACCCCAACAAACATCTTTCTGAATTTCATGATGTGTGCTCAAGCATGAAGCCTGCTGATGTAACTCATGACCAGATCGCGCTGAGAGCCTTTCCTTTTTCTCTCAAAGATCAGGTTAAAGACTGGTTTTACAACTTGGCTCCGGGAAGTATTGCTACATGGGATAAGATGAAGGAAGCTTTTCTGGAGAAGTACTTCCCTGCTACAAGGCTCAACGATCTGAAAAAGCGAATCAGTAACATCGAACAAGAAGCTAATGAGTCCTTGTACGAGTATTATGAGAGGTTCAAGAGGTTGGTAGCCAGCTGTCCCTTCCATGGCTACACTGATCAAGACCTGATTCTATATCTTTTTAATGGCCTCTTGGATGATGAGAGAAGAATGGTCAATGCAGCTTGCCAATGTCACATTCTCAATAAAACTCCTGCTGCTGCGTTTGAACTGTTTACACAACTGTCTGAGGGCACAAGACAGTTCAGAAAAGAGACTAGCTCAAGAGCTGCAAATTCAGTGGTGGCTAATACAAGAATCCAAGATGAAGTCACTGAATTGAAAATGATGATGAAACAGCTGTTGCAGCAAGGTGGTAGACAGCAGGTGAAATCTTGTGAAATCTGCTATGATAACATGCATCCCACTGACGCTTGCCCTACACTCCAAGATCAAAAAGCTGAGGTGAATGCAGTGGGAGGTATGGACCACCTAGGCCGAGGTATGACCCCTTCTCCAACACCTACAACCCAGGCTGGAGGGATCATCCTAATCTCAGGTATGGCAATCCAAGAAATCAGTAGTTCAAGAATCAAGGTGGCCAAGCTCAATTCAGACCACCTTTCCAATCTCAGGCTCAAGGAGTGAATCAGAATGATATGTCCACTGACCAGATGATCAGAAGTCTGACCCAGACAGTTTCGACAATACATGGTTCTCTAAATCAGCTTCAACAGGAAACCAAGTCCAGTATAAAGAATCTGGAAAATCAAGTAAGTCAGATTGCTGAGGCAGTGAGCAAACTGGAAGCCAGAGATTCAAGTAAGCTACCGTCCCAGACAAAGCTTAACCCGAGGGCAAATGTCAGTTGTCTCTATTTATGATGGTTCGAAGGCGGGACAAGTATATCAGTTGAGCAAAGCTGAAGAATCAACAGAACAGAACGAGGGGCAATTGCGCGGCTTGGCTTCTGAAAGCGCGCCCGCACAATGTGCACCCCGCGCAATGTGCTCCCAGTTGGGATTGCGCGAGGTCGAGGGAGAAAGCGTGGCCGCGCAATCTGGGCGATCTGAAAGGCAACTCTGAACCCCTTCTGAAAGCCTACATGCCTGTTCCACCATTCCCAGAGGCCTTGAAAGAAACCCGAAAATTGAAGAATGACAAAGAGCTGTTCGAGGTTTTCAGTGCATGCAAAGTTAATGTCCCACTACTGAATTTAATCAAGAGTGTACCTCGGTATGTTAAGTTTTTGAAGGAGTTGTGTACTCTAAAAAGGGGACAGAAGGAGAAAAGTCAGAAGCAAGTCAAAGAAAAAGAACATGTGTCTGTTGTGTTTCAAAAGCGTTTGCCCGAGAAGTGCAGTGACCCTGGCATGTTCACTATCCCTTGCACTATTGGAAGCACCAAAGTGAATGAAGCTTTAATTGATTTAGGAGCATCAGTTAATGTGATTTCTCCGTCCCTATATGAGAAACTCGGTATGGGACCATTAAAAGAAACTCGGACCATAGTGGAGTTGGCTGATCATTCCACTGTAAGGCCTAAAGGAAAAATTGAAGATGTATGGGTTACGGTGGACTGCTTGAAATTTCCGGCTGACTTCCTCGTGATGGACATGGGATCGGGAGTTGGAAAGATTTCAATGTTGCTAGGACGACCATTTTTGAAAACAGCGAATACAAGGATCGACATACCACAAGGCACACTGAAGATGGGATTCGATGGGAAGGAGATCGAATTCCATAGTTCGTATCCTTCTTAATATCCTTTTTACGTCAAGCTAATGACGTTAAACAAGCGCTTCTTGGGAGGCAACCCATGTTTTAGGATAGTTTTGCTTTGATTTTTGCTTTCTGTTTTACAAATTTTGTTTTTATTAGTTAGTGTAGGTAGAAATAATCCTCAAATTTTAGATAAACTCGGGCCAACCATGAAGTACAGAAATACTCGGAAAAGGGACAAAAATTGCGTGGCCAAGCAATCTGTAACCAAGTCGAGCAATGCCAACTCAGTTGGGATTGCGCGGCTTGGCTTGCTAAATGCGCGGCCGCGCAATCCATAGCCCCAAAGCCACGCAATCCCAACTGGGAGGCAATTGCGCGGCCGCGCAATCCAGCGCGATGCCGCGCAATCGGCAATTTTTTCGGGTTATATTCTAATTAAACCCGATTCATGCCTTTCATCCTCTACTTCGTCGAGCTCCCCTTTCTTCAACCTCTCCCTTCTCCATTGAAGCTCAAGCTTTCAAGCTCCTCTCAAGCTCTCAAGTCGGGATTTCAACCACAAATCGAGCCAACAACATTAAAATCAACAAAGATTCAAGTAAGTATCTCAAATCTCCATTCAATTTCGGTTTTTACATAGTAAAATCTAGATCTAGGTTTCACTAGAAAAACCCGAATTTGACCCCTTTAGGCTCGGATTTAGGCTTAAGTTCTTCACAAAAGTTTGTTTATTGCATGATTCTAGCATAGATTCGTGTTTTATTTAAGCTTTTTGCATAAATCCGAAATCCACCCATAATTTGATTAAAATTTGATTAAATTGTTCTAGGTAGTGGGGGAAGTGAGTGTTTGAGCGATTATTTGTGAAATATTGTTGTGGTTGTCCTTGCCGGGACAACAAGAATTGTGTTTGCTTGGTCCGTTTGTGGTGTTGTGCAGGTTTATGTAAAAATTTTGGTATCCATGGCTCCTAAACGAAGTAGGAGAGATACTGCATCATCATCCCGAGCCGCTTATGCTCCCCCTGCTGTGGTTGGAGAAAGGACTCAAGAAAGTTTTGGGATCAATTTGGCAAAGAACAATCATGTGATCAAATTTGAGCTTCTAAAGGATAGAAAATGGGCAGCAACCAGGTTTATTGATTGGAATCTGATGAATGAGATTGGAATTGCCCATCTGTTGAATGAGATTGCGGCGCATTTACGCATGGACGAGTTCTTGCAGCTGTGTGAACCAACTTACAAGGGGTTAACACTAGAGTTTCTAAGTAGCTTATCCATTGATTTCAGAAGAGAAGGGGAGATTAAATTCTGGCTTGGAGGTGTAAGGAGGAAGATGACCTTGAAAGAGGTCAATGAGGCGTTTGGATTCCTGCATATCTATGACAATGATGTCGTGCTTACTGAAACTGAAGCTACATGGGCTGATAAACTTTTCTGGAGAGCCATAACAGGAAGAAGAACTTATAACCCAACCCAAGAAAAGGCTTCTCCCATCACTCATCCCGCCATCAAAGTTTTTCAGCGGTTTATTTCTGGTAGCATGAATGGACGGGGTGAAGGTGGAAACAATTGCCCAAAGAAAGATGTAGCTGTTTTGGCTGCTTTGCTGCTAAGAAAAAGAATGAGTATGGGTGCTATGCTGATGAATCATATGTACCATGTTTCAAACAAAGGTGGAGGAGCTATCTGTATTGGTGGTATTGTGACCCATCTGGCCAAGCACTTTGGCGTTGATCTGAGCAGGTTACAAGTTGATATCCCACCGGTGGAAATCAACTTCACTATGCTGAAGAAGATGGGAGTCCTATATTTCTACAAGAACTCCTGCTATTGGGTGCTTGGAGATTCTGGGCGAGCAATGAAGCTTCCTGATGGGAGCCGAGTCAAGATTGGAAACAGCCCAGCTAACTGGTACATTGAACCCCAGGATGATGATTTAGATGTGATTACTGTCAGGGGTCCAGTTAGGGGTAAAAATAAGGCCCCCATTATTGTTGAGGAATCTGAAGAGGAGGAAATGGATGAGGATTTCACTATGGCTGAGGAAGAAGAAGAAGAGGAAGAGGAAGAGTCCGCTGAGGCTGAAGACACAGAGGAGGAGGATGAGTCTGAGGAGGATACCCAACAACAACACTTTGACCCATCTATACCAGCTGGAGGTGATACATAGTACCGTCAAATGTTGGAGATGATGAGACAGATGCAGTTTGAGAACACGCAGCGCTACAACAGTATGACATCTCACATCGTTTAGGGTTTTAAGGACATGCGTGGTTATGTGGATCAGAGGTTCACATCATATCAGACTCATCAGGATCAGCAGATTGCTGCATTTCAGGCCCGCCAGGATGAGCAGTTCAGACTGCTCAACACCAGATTGGATGGCTGGAGTTCAGCGGGCTACCCTCCTCATCAGTATTATCCGCAGTACGCTTTTCCAGATCCGCCGTATCCTTAGTTCCCACCATATCAGCCACCACCAGCTCAGCAGATTCCACCATACTATCCACCGCAGCCAGAGGTTCATCCGGAGTACCAGCCACCACCACCACAGGATTTTTCGCCCTATTACCCGGACAACTAGGTTCTGTGAGTTGTTCTCTTTCCTTATCTTTTTACTATACTTTGGGGACAAAGTATGTTTTAAGCATGGGGGAAGGGAATTACTTGTTTGCATTGCATATAGTTTGCATTAAATTAGGTCATATTTAAAATTTTTGCATGCATTGATTAAAATTCTTAAAAATGAAAAAAAAATAGAAAAATTTGAAACAAAATACAAAAATATTGTATTTAGGTTCTTATTTCCCCATTGTTTGATACCTCTTGTGTTTCTAAGTTAAGTATAAGTTCTAACCCATGATTTGCATGATTTAATGAAGTTGATATGATATAAGCATGATCATTGATTAAATGACTTGATTATAGGATGGAGCATGTATTTAGCTTGAGTATTTGATTCATTCTGAAGTTCTAGACAACAATTTGCCTTGTGAGATATTTTCGGCCTTCCATGATATATTTGATCTTTACATTCTTGAGTGTATCACCATGATTATCTAGCTCTAGAACTTGCGTTAATAATCTATTTTGAGGCTGCTTTATATGATTGAATACATAGCATTAAAGTGATTGAGGCAATGTTTCTTTATAGCCTATTATTTCCCTTACTACCCTACAAGATCCATGTTTTTGACTTCCCTTTCTTTTTGAGCTTGAAACCTATTTTTATTAGCTCCAAAAAAATTTCCTAGCCTAATAAGCTTGACCCAGGATCCGGGATTTAGGACTTTAGGTTGTGTTTTTGGTTTTGTGTTAGTTATGTATAAGTATGGGGGAGTTGGATGAAAAAGGTAGAAAAAGAGGAAATAAACTCTTGTGTTCAAAGTGAAAAAAAATGAAGATGAAGTTTGTTGCAAAAGAAGCAAAAGAAAAAGTGCTTAAATGTTATTAGTCTTCATTAGCAAAGTAAGAAAGAGTTGAAAAGAGGCAAAAGAAAAGAAAGAAAAAGAAGCAAAGCGTTTGAATGTAAATGTAATGAAGTTGGTAAAGAAGTTGGGAGAAGTGATAAGTAAAGTGTAAAGTTTGGGTTTAGGATTAGTCCTTATCCCGGATTTAGCACCACAGGCCAAATATTATCCCTTCCAAATTTTTCTTTACCTTGGCCCCATTACAAGCCGGAAAAAGACCTCATGATTTTTGTTATGTATTTGATCCCCAGCGGTGGAGATTTAGAACTCTGATGCAAGCATATGGTAGTCTAGTTTTCATTGGTTGATTTTGAGTGAAACACATACCCTTTATACACTTGAGTGTTAAGTGCAAAACACAATTTCCTTGGTGAGGTCTAGAATGAATGAATGGTCTTTACTTTTTGCTAGTCATAATACATGCTGAGAAGTCTTGGTTGAGTTTTTAATTACATGAGAAATGTTTGTTTGACTTGAGATGGATGTAAGATTGCATTTCTATGGTGTGATTGGATTTATGTCTTGCTTGAGGACAAGCAAGGGTTAAGCATGGGGGAATTTGATAGCTCGCATATAGGAGTAGTTTAGATGCATGTTTTATATATGTTTTGGTTAGGTTTTGGTTAGTTTTTAGGTAGTTTTTAGGTTTTTGTGTTGTCGGGTATTATGCGCTGGTTTGCTCGGTTTTACAGGTTTAAGGTTTAGGAGCAACAGCGGGGCGAGTGCAGATGGAACATGGTGGTGATGGACGAGATGGACGAGGCTAAGGAAGCTAGGATGCATTAGGATGAAGAGACAAGGCAAGGAAGACCGAGCCAAAAAGAAGAAAAATTGCGTTGGATCGAAGCCGCGTAGCTCGCCGCACAATGCCATCTGAGAAGCAATTGCGCGGGGTGGAGATTGTGCGGCCGCGCAATATGGTGCCAAGCCGCGCAATCTGGAGCTTTCAGCGGACGCATATTTTGGGCCGAGTCTTAGTTTTGGGCTTTGATATTTTGACTTATGGGCTTATATTTTATCCGAGATGTGTGTTTAATATATCTTATGATGGTTATTTTTAGAGACATATAAATACTTTATGTTAGTTTATTTTTAGAGAACTTTTGATCAACTTTGGAGGCTAGGGTTTTCTCAAAGGAGTAACCTTTGAACCTTTTGTAAGTTTGATTTTAATTCAATTATGCATTGCTAAATTCATTGTGTTTGACTAGTTATTGAAATCATAGATTGCATAATATTGTGAGGTTTGATTGATTCTCATCAACTTGAATAGGTTTTATTCCCTGTGCTTAATTGAATCAGAATTATTCTAGGGTTTTGTTAGATTGATCACCTAGTAGAATTTCTAGGTTAATTTACAATCAATCTGATTAATGCCCGTTTGGGGTTGATTAGATAAAGTAGCATCTATAATTGTTTGGACCCGTTCGGGCTATTCAGTTGTAGAAGGGAATAAATCCACAATAACTTAGATGACTGTTTGCTCTACGTGTTTGTTTCTATTGATAACTTGATTCGTAAAGTTGTCGTTTAATTGAATCTAGACGTTGTTTTAGGTTGTTAAATGATTAGGGTTGTTTAGACTGTTAGTTCTTTCAACTATTTATGAAGTTCGGGTCATAATCCTTAGTAGGAGTATAATCCACAATAGATTATTCAAGGGAATTGAGAATCAGGAGAATCAATGATCAATAAGCATATCTATGATGGATTTAACTAGTTGAACATATATATTTACAATCAACTTTTGCATTCATAGTTAGTTTTATTCTTGCATATTAGGTTAGATTAATAAATCCCAAAACCCCCCATATTAGTTACTTGGCACTTAAGTAATAACATTCATACACGAGTCTCTGTGGGATCGACCCTTGCTTACCATTCTACTCAAATTGGTTAAGTTAGGATTCTTTGATAGGTAAACGACTGAAAAATACCTCATCAAAACACTAGCAACTGAAGGGTCTAAGTACTAACCATTCACTTGCTCCGGAAAAGGTTTTTGTAGGCTTGGCCCGTGATAATCTTCTTGGGAGGAGGTGGAGGCGGGGGAACACTGTAGGTGTCCAGGAACCCTTCATCAAACCATCCCTCATCAATGATCTTTCCCTCATTACTCAGCAAAAGGTTAGCTTGATCGATCTGTCGGTGCAGTGCACCGACATAGCCAACCTGGTTCTCGAAGCAGGTTTTATGGTAGGCCATTTGACTTTCGTAGTGCATCGCATCAATGACCCAATCATTCCTCTGTTGCTCGAGCGTGTCAAGATACATTTGACGATGCTTGACTGAGTTAGGGTCAATATTTGCAGTGAGGTTCCAAGGTTGTGGTGCCTCTTGATGAAGCGTTGCCTCCCCATAGTCAGTCATCAGGTCGTCCTCCCATGGGAAAATCCTGCGGGGATCTTGTTTGTTCCACAGGGTAGGGTAAAGGTGAGAGCATGTCCTGTTTTGGAATCAACATAGGAGGCTGCTCCAAGTTCTCAACTTCGGGGTTTTCTATCTCAAGATCCTCCTCAGGGTCTTCCTCCGGATCTTCCTCAGGCTCTTCTTCCTTGAGCTCATACACTAGAAGTTCCTCCATAGGCTCATGCATAGGAGGGTCCTCAGTCTGATAAACAGGAGGTTCCTCGGGCTCGTACATAGGAGGTTCCTCGAGCTCGTACATAGGAGGTTCCTCGGGCTCGTACACAGGAGGTTCCGCTGGCTCAATCACTGGAGGTTCCACCTCGACCACATAGTCAGGTTCATCTTCAAGACGTGCATAAGGCCAGTATGGCCAATCAGCGAAAGCCTCCTCTAACTCTTGTAGGGCCTGAACAATGTTGTCCCTCTTGCGAGCCATACTCCTCATGATCACCACCATTGTCTGTCATGGTAGAAAAGATAACACGGTCAGTAACTTATAGAACATCCATAATTCTATAGTTATAGAGAGCAAGAATCAAGTTGTTGAAGAGAAGGAAAAAAAATCAACTCCTACTTCGTAGAAATTGTAGACATCTTTTGAAAAAAATAGTAAAGAATCGATTATAAAAAGTTTTTAGCACTGATACCATAATTGTAACACCCCCGTTTTTCCCTCAGAGATATTACCGCAAGTGACCTCGAAATTTACTTTCCGAAGCCACCCTAGGCTTTCATAGTATACCAACTCAAATACAAATAATAATTCATAAATCTTTTATCAAATTAATGTGACTTTCAAACAATAACTTCTTGCGGAAATACGAAATACAATCTACTAATGGTTGCGGAAATATTCAAGACGGTCCTCACAAACCAAGGATCTCGACCTTTATTTTAAACTAAAACTTAAATATAATTCTTCAACTTCTTCAGTCTTGAAACTTTGCTCCTCTACTTCCTGATGTGTCATATAGGGAGGGTGCACACCAGCCGGCCATGCAAAAGAAATAAAGCGGTCGGGTTAGTCTTGTGACAGACTAAGCAAGTGGAATTTATGTGAGGGTTCTTGTGGCTTGTTTTAATTAGACCATCAAATTCCGAATGAAAGCCGGTCAATGATAGCTAACCAAAATAGTTCCACGAAAAGGAAATATGATGAAAAGATAAGGACTCCACAAGAATATGGTTCCTATAAGGAAGAAAGATTTGTTGGGAACTTTAATAATCATACAAGTTTTCGAAAAACTCCCGTCAACTAATCAGGCCTATAACCAACCTCACCGAATGCGTGTTGTCCGAATTCAGATTGGAAAATAGACCTTTCAAAGCCGGGAGCAAGAGTGGCTTTCCAAGTTTTAGTCACCACCCGTGTTCATTTATTATGTGCATTGGCACTTATCTTACATTAATGACAAAACATTGCATTTAACTTGATAGCTTTTAAGATGGCAACTCAGTATGCCGAAGATATTGGGTTTGAGGTCCCCAAGAGAAAGATTAACGGATTCCTAAGTTCCGATACGAAGCACTAGCTAGGTGCGACACCCCTCAGGACGATTGAGCGGGTATGGTCATGACCAGCACTAGGGTCTAGGTCCATCCTAATGCAATTGTTATAAAGAGGTGTTTAGAAATTTAGAACTCCCACCCCTAATTCTACGCTAGAAGCACAACAACAACTCACATAGGAGGTCGTGAAACAAACAAAGATCAAGCAGCAACTTAAGTATAAATTCTAGCACAAACGAATAATACTAATAATAAGAAGCTACCTTTCACATGGGTCTTTATTTCTAAACAACCTAGATTCATTTTATTAAAACAAGCGTTCCCAACAAACATGCAACATGAATAACGATATCCATGACAAAGTATGAAAGCGAACCACCACTTGCCTTGATTCGAAAGTGAAAGAACGAATTGACTTAACAGGACTGAGATCCAAATATTGAGTTCTCCTTCCTGTTTTAATCATAAAAGTAACAAAATAAATTATTACTTATTTTGTGTTACTTTATAAAAATTGGATCTTTCCTCCCTAAGGTTGGTTTAAGTTTATAAATTCATATAAACTTGTATCTTTTACATTAACAACTTCCCAATATGAATGTAAGCTATCTTAGGTTGTCATAATGTATCTCATGTCAACCTATTAGTTCATATAAACACTTATAATATATGCATAAGCACAACTATGTATTTATACAAAAATATTACCCAAATAGTATAAGTCTTGTAAATTATTTTCTATAATTTATACACAACTCATTAATTGTTTATAAAATATTAAAATAATATGTAAATGAGAAAACGACTAATATTCTGATTTTTATTACTTATAAGACAATTATTATATTATTTCTATATTTATCATAATTTCCAACCCTTTATATAAACATGAACTATTTCACTTATAAAAGCATACCTTGATATTATAAACTATTTATAACTTTTATAAATCTGTAAAAATGCATTATAAACCCATATTAATGTTAATTTCAATTAGGAGTAATTTATTTTTACTAAAATCGAAGTTAAATCCCATAAAATAATCAAAAACAAAAATTATAAAGAAATAAATAAAAGCTAAAAACAGGGGAGAAGAAAGGGTCGAACAACGATTTTGGGACGGCTTGGGACGGCGGCTCGGGCGGCGGAACGGCTAGGAGCGGCGGCAATTGAGAGTACGAGACACCAACTTTCTGCTATTGGCACTTGCGGCGCGAAGGTGGTCGGGTGGTGGCGGAAAACGCCGGCGAACAGGGCTTCCAGAGCAATGAACGCTCTGTTTTCGCTGGGCAGTACGGGTAGCTTCGATCGAGTTTTTGGATGGGGAAAAGTAATGGGTCTTCGTATCTATTTATAGGGAAGGACTAGGGGATCTCATATCTTCGTTTCCCACAAGAATCTCGGCCAAAACGATCTTCAAATCGGATAAAAATCAGATCTTTACTCTGAAACACGTTTTACTAACTTCTCATCTTTAACCGTAGATTTGGATAAGATTTTCTGAGAATTATACCAAGTTTGTTGAGGGCTTTCGTAGGTAACAACTAGGAGAGTATGCCGGTTCTTTCAGAATTGAATTTGGTTAAGAAACGAGTCTGAATCAGTCCTTACATGATCGAATCACAACAACCTAATCTGCTGTGTAAAAATCCGTAATTACGCGCGGGTACCCACACTTTAAGGGTAATTACGAAAAGTTCCCAACTTTTCTAATTTCATCCATTTTCCGCCCTTTCTTCAACTATAATGTTATTTAAATTATGATTATTCCTTCCTATCTTATTTCCCAAATTTATTATTTGGATTATATATATTATTAAGTAAATTTTTACTTGTTTACAAATATTTATTGAATTACTTTTGCTACAAGTTATACTTATTTCATGCTCTTCTTATACAAGAGAGAACAAAATAAATTATATTAATATAATTAGGAGAATAATATCATAATATTATTCTTTATTTTTCTGAAAAAGAGTAGCATCAACATAGCACCCTCTTATAATCAAGACTATTTGGGTAAGGTTTAAAATAACCTAATAACCATTATAAGTTATTATTTATATTTCTTATCCTTTTAAGAAAATAAACTTATCCTTTATTGAAATCAAATAAAGAAATAAAATATTACAATAATACCCCTCCTAAAAGAGAGGGTTATTACATTAGTACCACCTTAAAAATAGTTTCGTCCCCGAAACTAAGAAAAGAAAAGATAACAACTTAACTAACCTCCGTTAGAAAAAGAGGGTTCTTACAGAGATATCTCGGGTTTTTCAGCTTTCTAGGAGGTAGCTTTGGAGTTGTCTTGTGGCGGTGTTGTCTAGAGAGGCAGATTAGAAGTTTGTGGAGCTTTGATGTATTTCAAGAAGGAAGATTGCAACATGAAGATGTCTTAGAAGGAGCTTAAGGAAGTCTAATAAGACCAATAATGTTTAAAGAAGAAATATTGAAGAAGAGCCAAGCTTTGGGACAAGTTTCGAGCGAAGAAGTGAAGAAATCAAGTGTTGGCTAGGGTCGTTACCGACCCACTTTGGGTCGGTACGGAGCGTCCTCTGAGGCTTGCGGGAAGAAACTTGCGTCTTAAGTTAGGTTTTAATAGATGTTTTATTTATGATTCTTTTAAGATAGAATTTAGTTTCTTTTTGAGAACATTCCTACTACTATATAAAGGGCTTTTAGGTGCCTTTTCTTGGGGGAGAACGGACGGATATCAAGTCGTTATTTCTAGGGTTATCAACTCTTATTCCAATCTCTTGGACAATTTTGAGAGAGCTTTGGAAGATTGTTTGGAGATTTGTAAGTTTGTTCTTTCGATTGAAGTTTGCTTTGTTTTTTAATCATGTTTTCTCTTTTCTCTTTGTTTGTTGATTGCATGATGACTTGTTAGTAGTTTATTTTTCTAGGGTTGGGGTGAAACCCAACATGGTTATGTATGATAAGAGCTTGAATCTTTGATCAGAATCTTTCCTTTAATCTCTATCCTTTATCCCTCTTGTTTGTTCTTAATTCCTTGATGAAAGTTAGGGCATGTTCAAATTCATAATTGAGTTGAAAGATTAAATTGTGAATTTGGATGATTATTGGATTTGAAGCGAAAATTAAAATCTTTAGGTAACAAGTAGGATTGCAAGTTTCTATCTTTACGAAAGTTGAGATATGTGCTTGTTTATTTGTGGCGAAAGTCATTCATGGATTATTGGTTGGTTGATCTTTGATTCGTGTTTGCATGCATAGCTTTGTTGTGGTGGATCCTTTGTCCTAGATCTCTTTTATATTGATTTTTTGGAGCATTGTCGTTACCCAATTAGGTCATTACCGACCCCCTAAGGTCGGTACAATGCGATCTATTTTCCCAGCTTTTCTCCTGCGTTTGTGTGTTGTGTTGCAGGTCGTTACCGACCCTGACTAGGTCGGTACCGAGCCTCTCCTGAGTGTGTTTTGTTTTGTTTTTGCTTCATTATTGTTAGGATTGATTGCTAGACTTTGATTCTTCTAATTCCCATGGACGAACCTGATTTCGCTATACTCTGTGGGGTCTTGATCTATAAATATATTTGCTTGTTAGAATCAAGAAACCCTATCAACAATTGGCGTCGTTGTCGGGGATTTAGTCTAGTTTCTTTGTCTAGTTATCTTTCGGGTTTGGGAATAGCCCATACCCTTTGGTGTTTACTAATTCGTTTTCTTGTGATTGTGTGTGCAGGTGTATGCCCTCTAGTTCACGAAGGGGAGTCGACTATTTTCCTTTTGATCCCGAACTCGAGAGAACCCTTCACCGCAGGCTAAGAGAACGAAGAGCAATGGCCAACGCTAAGGAAATTGCTCGACAGATGGCTGATCTTTGGCTTAAGATGGAAGGTATTCAAAGAGAGTGTGATGCTCAAGCTACTGCTGCACAGAGAGAGAGAGAGAGAGAGAGATGTCGATGCCCGTCTCCAAGAACAACTCGATGCTATTCCGCGAAACGCAAAGCAATACATGCATCTGGAATTTAGGGTTCCCGAATCCGCAATTGTGCTCCCTGCGATTGAGTGCGCCTTTGAGATTAAGTCTCACTTCATCACTCTTATCAAGAGGTCTAAATTTGAGGGCAAGCCCACCGAGTTCCCCATGGAGCATATCAAGAACTTCACTGACCTATGTGACACCATCGTCGCTGATGGCGTGTCACTTGAATATGTGCTCTTAAAGGCGTTCAAGTGGTCCTTGGCCGGAAAGGCGCTTACTTGGATCGAAAGCTTACCTCCTAGGTCGATTACTACATGGAAGGCTTTGAAGGACCTATTTCTGACGAAGTTCTTTCCACCGGCTAAGACTATTGAGCTAAGAAAGTGTATCACTTCTTATCATCAACTTCATAATGAGACTTTTTTGGAAACTTGGGAGTGGTTCAAGGAACTCCTTCACGCATGTCCTGCTCATGGACAACCACCCTATGTGCTTCAAGAAATCTTCTTCCAAGGGATTAATGCCACTACAAAGGACCGCATCAACCTTCACACCGATTGCGGGTTCATTGAGATGGATCCCGATGAAGCTTGGGCTTTGATGGGCAAACTCACTAACTATGATGCAATGTATGGCACCCAACAAGCTGTCAAGGTTCCAATGAAGAAACTTTATGATCCTAATGCCAAACCGATTGATCAAGATGTTAGGTTTCAATACATCCAAGATGAGATTAACCGACTCAAGAAGCAAGTAAGCTACTTCAAATCCACCGCTCAGCCTTGTCAAGAATGTGATTCCCAATCTCATACCACCGTTTCTTGTACAAACGTGGATCAAGTCCGAGCCGCCGAGGCTTATGTGGAGGCAAACTATATGCGAGGGCCCTACCGAGGCCAAAAAAATGCCTATATAGGAAGGAACAACAACAACAATTATCCTCAATGGAACAATTATGGCCAAGGCCAAGGATTTCCACCTCCCCAACAAGAGCAAAGGGCCCCTCCTTATAGACCTCCCGGTTACCACGAGCCACCAGCTTGGGCGCAAGGTCTCCTCGAGGGGATCAATGACGTCCGCACCAATCTTAAAGGAGTTCAAAACCAATTGGGAGACTTCGAAGCATGGAGGAAGAATGTGAACTCCCAACTTGGTGACCTAGCAGCTCAAATTCCACGACCCCAAGGGCGATTACCGGGCCATCCCGATGAGTATCCGAGAGATCAAATTGATGCGGTCCACCTGAGGAGAAAAAAGAAGTTGCCGGATCGAGAAACAAGCAAGAAGACGTCGGACGAAGAGCACCAGCCCATTTCAGGAGAGGTCATCACCGACCCATCTAGAGTCGTAACCGACCCTCTCCCCACTACAGAGGAGGTCGTCACCGACCCTCCCCAGTTCGTGATCGATCCTATTCCCTCTGTTCCTACATCCGTTCCCGCTACATCAACAACGAAGGTGCTTCTTTTCCCATCCAAGAAAGCAAAGGATTCCACGGAAGGCAAATTCAAACGTTTTGTGCAGGTTCTTCGAGGGCTCAACATCACCATTCCTTTCGCCGAAGCCTTGAGCGAGATGCCCACCTACACCAAATTCCTTAAAGAGATCTTGTCAAGGAAGCGGTCGATGTCCGAATTGACCGATGAGGTACGATCTCTAGAGCTCCAGGAGAAACATGGCTATCCGGGTAAGTTTGCTATTACTATTGGTATATAAGCTCATCATTTCAAAGCTTTATGTGACCTTGGTGCGAGTGCTAGTCTCCTTAAGTCTCTATATGGTCCAAAACCAACATGGGTCGTTTGGTCCCGGTGAACATAAGGCTCTATATGGTGGACGACTCTTCTGTGAGGACAACCGGTGCTATGGATGACTTCCCTATCCAAGTCGGCAACTTCTTTGTGCCCAATGATTTTTTTGCTGTAAAGGTAAATTCGATTAAAAATATGACCCTACTAAGAGGGTAAATTAAACAATACAAGAGTAAATCGTAATGGACAAGCACGCAGGCCCTCCAAATAACCAAACCAAAAGCGTACATGGATAAGCATGCAAGCCTCACATACTACGCTAGCCAAAACAATTACAACTTCTCAACCTTTGACAAAGGAAACAAATCATGCAACAATCGAAATACATGTGTAAAAATCATTCGAGCAACCACCTCGGGAGACATGAGGTTTCTATCAAAATACATGCATTTCTAGCGTGCCAAATATAATAAACCGTGGCAGACAAAGAAAAAACACGAGCTCTAGCAAGGCAAGTGTCGTAACCAGCGCAAGGCGCGCCTGATTGATGAAGCAGCGGATGGGATCAAAAACCGGACTCGGACCTCCCTCCATATAGTGTCAGCGTATGGACAATCAAAGAACATATGGTCATGTGTCTCGATCTCCGCTCCACATAACCGACAGCCAAGATCAACATCCGGAACAAGAGTATATCATAAGTGGAGAGCAGGCCAAGATTAGCAAGCCACAAAATAAACATGTGCTTGGGCTTATTGTGTGGCGCCCAAACCTATCGAGTCCAACGCACCACCGGGCGCCAAGGCCGAAGGGCCTCATAGGCGCGTGCCACCCGAAACCTGCCACTATCACACCAAGACACAAGCAAGTCTCCAACTCCAATTTCTCGGCCCTTGAGGTTCACAACCATATTTCGAGCATCAAGAACAGCCTTAATCAAGGGAGAGTCCCGTCGATGAGCCACCCAATCAAGTGGCTCCACCACGCCAAGATAGCGATGATGAAACCACCTAACCCATAAGTTGTCCCTCATGGAGAAAATTTGCCAAAATGTTTGATCATGAAGCAATGATTCCACACTTCAAAATCAAACAAGCCAAGCCCCCCTTCCTCCCTCGGCACACACAAGTTGACCCATTTAACCCGAGGTCTATGCCATAAGAAATCCTGACACATACTAATCAAATTAGAAACAACCCCCGTGGGCACAAGAAGAATAGAAAGCCAAAAACACTCAACCCCTTGGACAATCGAAGCAATGAGCTCACGCCTCCCTGCAAAAGAAATGGTTTTCTTGGCCCAAGCATTTAAATACCCCCAAACCTTGTCAAGAAGCGGCTTATATTGCACTACCCGCAGCCCATAAGGAGCAATAGGAACCCCCAAATACCGAAGAGGAAAGACCCCTTCTTTAAACCGCGTGGCATCAATGAGGGCGCGTCTTTCATGCGCCGGGACCGAACCAAGGAAAATAGAGGACTTCCCAACATTGACTCCCAAACCCGACATAAGAGAGAATCGATCCAAACACTCCATCAAAACTTTGACCGAAGACACATCCCCACGGCTAAAAAGCACTACATCATCCGCAAATATAAGATGAGAGAGCCGTAGACTCTCACAATGCTTGTGATAATGAAACGAACTACGAGTCGTCTCCTTCTTGATCAAACGAGAAAGGAGCTCCATACAAATAACAAAAAGGAGGGGGCGAAAGAGGATCACCTTGCTGAAGCCCTCTCTTGCCTTTAAAGAAGCCATGAATACCCTTGTTAATCTTGATAGAATATGAGGCCGTGCACACACATTCCAACACCTAAGAAATAAACTTGGGAGGGAAGCCGAGGTGCTCAAGAGCATACCGAAGAAAGTCCTAAGAGATAGAGTCATAAGCCTTGGCCAAATCAACATTAAGAAAGCAGCACCGAGTCTCTCTAGTAGTATTGTAACTCCTCAAGAGCTCTTGCACAAGAAAAACATTATCCGACATCAACCGACCCTTCACAAAAGCGCTTTGGGCCGGATCAATGATGGAGCCAAGGCAACTCCAAAGCATAGTAGTCATGATCTTCGTAATCAACTTATAAATGACATTTGTTGATTGGGTTTCTCAGCCAACAAATAAATTTGTAAGTCAAGACCCCGCTGAGTATAGCAGAGTCAGGATCGTTCCACAGGAAGCAAGGTTGTTCGTCTATCAATCTAACAAAAAGCAAACAAAAACACTCATGAGCAGCCTCGTTAACGACGTTGTCAGGGTCGTTAACGAACCACCGAACACAAAAACACTTCAAATAACGACCTAATTAAATTCTAATTAAATTCGATACCGAGGCAAGTACTCAGCAACGAAAATTCACCAGAAATAATTCAAATAAAACAAAAATCTAGGACTAGGGACAACACAACATAGCCAAGCATCAGAATTCGTAAGAAGATAAGATCATGCCTTTAAACAGATAGAGTCATCAACTTTCATTGACTAAGCAAGTAAATTAACAAACTTTCACATCCTAATTCACTTAATTGCTTGTTTTAGATCTTAAGCTTGAAACTTTCGTTTTCAAACAATATCAATCTTCAAGTTACTAACTTTCTCTTTCAATTAAGTTAAAAACTCAAATTACCTCCACTTTCGCTTTGGTATAAGCACAACAAACAATTCTCAATCAAAGATAAAAGGCATTCAAAACTCAATCTTACTCATCAAACATGCTTAACTATGTCGGGCTTAACCCCGACCCTAGAAAAGGAAACTACTTACTAATCGTAACTAAGAAACTAAAAACATCAATCAAAAGAAACATTGAAACAAAACTCAAACTCGAATTAAATAAGAAAATATCGTCTTACAGAGATTCAGAAGAAACCGAAAAACAAAAAAATACCGAACCACAAATCACGACCAACGACCCCGGTGACTGTTGTCTACCGAGCCTCGACGATCCTCTCCGATCCGACTTTCTCTCTCTCGGCCCATCAAAAATCTTCTCCTAAAAATGCTCCCTAAAAAGCTTCCCCTTTCTATGCTAGATAGAAGGGTATTTATATTAAAAAGCTAAAAACTAAAAAGGCTAAAAGATATAAACTTTCCTAAAAAGATAGTAAACAAACCCTAAAAGATAGAAATAAATCTAAAAGATATTGATACCCAAAATACATTCCCGCTCAGGATCGGTGAATTACAAAATAAATCTTCAAATCTTCTTCTTCGTGTCCTCGTTAACGAGCCTCACAGCCTCGTTAACGAGCCTGGGCTTTGTTTTCTTCCACACTTCCTTTCGTGATCTCGAGCTTTGATTTCTTCAATCTTGCACTCCTCCGTCTTTCGCTGTAATGCTCCAAATTCAACTTCATTTAGCTCCTTTCCTCGCTAAAACCTACAAAATTCACAAAATAGCGTAGATTCCACTCTTTTCACAGAAATATGCAAAACTTCCTAAAAACACTCAAAACTAAACCTAAACTAAACAAAACTAAACCTAATAAGCAAAGAAAACCTACTAAAAACTATACTAAAAATGCGAACATCAAAATACCCCATACTTAGACTTGCTTGTCCTCAAGCAATAAACAAGATACTAATCAAAACCAAAACAAATCACGCTCATCAACACATAGCCATCTTCTAAAAAGCAACATCTACACATAAGAAAATTATAGCAAAAGACTATTAACATCCTCACACATATATGCACTTAAATAGACATAAAATAATACAATCCAACCTCTCAAGGGATATAATGTGTTTCACTCAACTCTCAAGTGTTAGGCTTATAAATTCAATCTCTCAACTCATCTTATATACAAACACTCATAGAAATTGGAACTTATATCACCAATACTCTCCACCCAAGATTTATCAAAACAAGCAAAGAATCATCAAGAGAACTTAGGGGGCTCAATGAAAAACTTCATAGAAGCTTCCATTCGGCCGGGTTGTAATGGGGCTTGGTAATAAACAATAGGGAGTGGAAGTAATTTGGTCATGTGGTGCTAATAATATCCGGGAATCAAAAGACTCCTAAAAACTCACATCTCACCAAAACTTTCATAAAACAACATACCAAACTCATTCTTCTTTATGCACACTCATTTTCACTCACCCTTTATCATCCTAGAAAGTCTCATAACAAAATAAAAGAATCTTTGATATTATCTTTAAACACAAATGCACTTCAACTCTTCACCTCTTTTATCATTCTCCTTCTTTTTCTCTTATTTACCTCTTTTTTTTTTCCTTTTTGCTCTCTTTTTTTTCTTTCTTTCGCCGCCTCGTTAACGAGACCAATCAGGGTCGTTAACGAGCTACCGTATACATCTTTCTCTTCACTTCCTTCATCAAAAACTTTATTGTATGCATTTCTTTTCTTATCAAGAGACCTTTCTTATTACATGTAATAACAAGAGACTTCCAATCTACCCTTCTTCTCTTTTTAACAAAACACAAAACTTACCTCTCCAATCTAAGTCCTAATTCCCGGATAGGGTCAAGCTTATCTCGGCTAGGGAATAATTTTTGTGGAGCTAAAAACAAAAGGTTTCAGGCTAGAATTGGTTATCAAAAAGAAGGAATAATGTAAAGGTAGATAGGGAATAATAGTGCTTATGAAAATAAGTTCTCCATCATATGATCTTCACAAGTAATGAACTAAAAATCTTATAAGGGTCTCAAGAAATAGATAACCATCACAATTCCAAGAGATAATATGCATAAAGAGAGTAAATCACACAAGAAAAGAAGAGGGAATTTATGATGTTCTCCCTATAAGGCCAAAAATATCTTACAAGGTAAATTTTGTTGGATTGCATCATCTATGCTATAAAGTATATGTGCTCAATTTCATCAAATGCTATTCTCTTCTAAAACCATTAATTTCAAGTTTGAGAATCCGGCTATACTTTTAAATACATGTTTGCAAGGAATTATATGATTAAGCTAGCGATTGCTATCATAGAACTTAAGAAGGGATATCTATCAATTCTAAAACTCTTTTTGGATTTTTCAAAAAATTTCAATTTGTTTTGATTTTTTTCAAATTTTTTTTTAGACATAAAGGAATAGAAAACGCATAAACACCTAGGACATAAGTTTTCTACTTTCTCCCACCCCATACTTAAAATTACAGTGTCCCCACTGTAAGAAAAATAAGAAGAAGGAAAAGAAATAGAAAACAAAACAAAAAATTAAACAGAAAAAGAAAGACATAAAACTTACAAAAGTGGAAACAAGATAAAGAAACTTCATCTTGAGCTGAATCAACGGTTTGGTGGAGGAAAGTAGTGTTCAAAGTTCCCCATGAAGTCGTGCATCGTCCTCCAACGCTCAGCATCCTCCGCCTCTCTCTGACGCTGCCTCTCATCCTCCATCGACATGCGAGCGGAATAGACAGTTTCCCATCTATCCATCCTCCTATGAATGTGATCTTGCTGGAGGTGAAGGTGCTGCATCCGTGCAGAAAGATCCTCGTCCCATGGTGGTGGTATACTCGATCATGTGTACTCGGGCTGAGGAGGTGGTGGGTAGTGAGGCTGGAAATGGTCTTGATACATCACCGGGTTGTAAGGCGTGAGTCCATAAGCAAGAGGGTCGACAGGAGCTCTCCGCACCTCGTTAACAAAGCTGGGTGCCTCGTTAACAGGGTTGGGATGGGGCTGGAAGTGGTCGTTAACGAGCATGGTGGGCTCGTCAACGAAGATGTTGCCTCCTAAAACCTTCGTGTCGATGTCTTCTTCCTCGAAATTGAGCTCCTCAGTGCGGCCCTCGGTGTCAGCTTCTTCGGTGTCGTTGCCTACTAACTCGGTGTCCTCTTCTTCATCATCTTCTTCATCCTCATCCATGTCATCCCGCTCAAACCGAGTTTCATATGGCCTAAGCGAAAGCTCGTCCTCCGGTTTAGGCTCCAATGGGTAGGGATGTCCCGCCCACGCCTCGTACCAATTCGGTACGTAGAGAAGCTCGTACATGTCGAGGGTGGGTGTAACTACGCGATCTTGAACCTTCACCTTGTATCATCCCTCGGCTTGAACGAAGATACCAGAGCTATACCAATAGTTTTTGTTGAGGAGTTGGGCGTGAGCCGGTGTGTAGCGGGTGAGATCGACTCCTAGATTCTTAGCCAAGAGGCTAACCAAATTGCCACACCACACCTCCTTGGACTTGGTAGATTTCCCGATGTAGTAGAGCCATTCGTACCCCAAGTTCAAGGGGTCGGGCTCCTCAAAGAGGATGGTGCGGAAGCAAGCAACTTTCGTCCTTGTAGGCCGGTTCAACTCTCTCTTCGGCCAAAATGTTGCGGCGAGAACTTTCAGAATAATCTGGAAGATAGGGTTGATGATGTTTGCCCCGGATAGCGCCGCGGTGGAGGATTGAACCTCCCCGGTGATGCAGCTCCAAGTGCGGGTCACTCGGTAGTCCTTCAAGCTATAATCTCTAGACGGGTTTGGGAGCTCCAAGATTGCATTGAACTCCGCCATTGTGAAGTCACGGTCCTCGTTACCGAGCCGGAACCGAATCCGTCCCGCCGAGGTCTTCGTCGAGAAGTTGGTCTCCAAGGTGGCCAAGAACTCGGATGTGAGGGCCGGATAGTGTGGCAAGCTCTCTTGCTTCAAAAGATGGGCGACCCCAAGGATGATGAAAGCGTCCTTGACATCCGTGTAGATCCCTGTGGTGACAGCGCTAGACTTTGAGAACCATCGGGTGTAATGGTCCTTCTCCAGAAACTCTCGGTAGCGCCGTACTTGGATCTGACTGCTCAATATCACATCATCCACTCGGGGTGGAGATGGAGACCTATGGTTCCTCCTCTTTTTCTGAGCTCGGGTAGCGGGTCTGCTTGAACTAGCCATGGATCCTACAAAATAATCAAGATTTTTCCAAGATAAGATCCACTCAAAATAAATAGGTACGAGACCCCATACTTGGTCTCAAAATTAACTTCGGAATTATTCGTTAACTACCCGATTGGGTCGTTTATGATTCTGGACTCGGATTTATCGATGAAGCATTGCAGGGTCGTTAACGAGCCTGGGTGGGTCGTTAACGAACCGCCAAGAGCAAAACCAGAATTTTCCGAATTTTAATCTACCTTAAATTCAGCACAAATCAAGCATGCAATCTTCTATGTTTTTCCACATATCCCTCATCGGGTATAAGCACCCCATACTTACTCAATTACCCATCCCGAACATGCTAAAATTACCCGAAATTTTGACATGAAAAGTTCGAACTTTAAGATTTAGAACAAGAAAAATTCATGCTTTCCTAACTAGAGTGTTGCAATAGATAATCCAACATGAATAATTCTTCCTAAAACATGAACAACTAAGCACAATCAAGAACTTTCATGGACAAAAATCAAGCATGCAAATCGACCTTTCTAAGAACAAGATTCATGACACGAAATTTCGACCCTAAGGAAAATCAATCATGCAATTTCAAGCAAGGGTTTAGAAATCATACCAGAAAATCGAGAAATTGAAGAACAAGGGTCGGAATAGGGGTGGTTAACGAGTTTGCGTCCCGTCGGTGAACGGTTTCCGAGCTCCGATAACGACGGCCTCTCGGTGGTCGGTGGAGTGGGGGATTCCGAATTGGTGGGAGAGAAGGGAGGGGGGTTGAGAGCTTTTTGGGTTTGGGGGAGTATGAATTTGAGAGAGTAGTGGTAGATTTGTGGAAGGGGGTAGAAGGGGTTTATATAGGAGGGGAAAAGGGTAGAAGGGGGGAGGCGGCTAGGGTAAAAAATAGATAGATTAGGTTAGAATTCTTACCTGCCCCGTATCCTGACGAGTCGGGTCTTCGAATCGGGTCGTTAACGACCCTGGGTAGCTCGTTAACGAGCCACCGTGGCCTCTTGGAGTGATTTTTTCGATCCCTTTCTCCTGAAATCTTGTTAGCTCAAAAATTCTAATTTCTATCCTAACTAAAACTAAAAAAGAAAAAGAAAAGAAAGCTAAGAAATAATCTAAAAAGAAAAAGAAAAAGAAAAGAAAAGCTAAACCTATTCTAAAAGCGGGTTGCCTCCCGTAAGCGCTATTTTTAACGTCGTTAGCTCGACGAGCTCCTTTGCTAGTCTCATGGTGGTTCATTTGTAGCCATGTTGGGGTCTTGAGGTACCCCTCTTGTAGCCTTACAGCCTCTGTGTGCTTGAGTTGCTAAATTAGGCCCCTTTTCTTCTATTAGTACGCTTGATATCCCTGGATTGTCAGTGTAGTCCGAAAGCCAAGGTGGTTTGGACTTTTCTGTAATACATATAGTAGGGCCTTGGTTGAACTCATGCACGTGGGACTCAGTGATTCACAGATGTGGCTCGGTAGGGACTGTTGTGTTGAGTTCGGGTTGATTCAACTCTATTTGTGCCACTCCAACTGGGTCGTTGGCTTTTGGATCCAAGTTGAATTCCACCCGTTCTTCTCCTATATCAAAAGTGAGGAGTCCCTTCCGCACATCAACTCTTGCTCCTGATGTGGCTAAGAATGGTCGCCCGAGAATTATGGGTACATGAGGATCTTCAGGCATATCTAGGACGATAAAATCATTCGGTATAAAGAATTTCCCGACTTGAATAGGATAGTCGTCCACCACTCCTGTGGCTTTGACACTTGACCCATCTGTCATGTACAGATTCATGTCTACTGGCTCTAGTGGTCCCATATTAGCTTTAGACCAGATGGAGAGCGGAACAAGACTAGCACTGGCACCTAGATCGCATAAAGCCTTGAACTTGTGGTTGCCTATGCCGATTGTGATTGCAAACCTTCCTGGATCTCCTAGCTTTTCCGGTAAAGCTATCGATATGACTTCATCCTGCAGCTCTGTAATGGACCTTTTCCTGCTAAGAATATCTTTCAAAAATTTTGTGTAAGCCGGCATTTCGCTTAGGGCCTCAGGGAATGGGATGGAAATATTAATGCCCTGAAGAATCTTAACGAAACGCTTGAACTTACTCTCAGTAGAGTCCATAGATTTCTTAGTTGGAAATGGAAGAGATTTCTCCATTCTCGGAACCAAGTTAGGCTCGAGAGGTGAGAGTACCGGGTCAACACTAGGGTCGATTGATGTCCTCGGCGGGTCGTTATCGACCCTAGTGGGGTCGTTTACTACCCTGGCCTTGCATTCATGGCCCGGGACCGAACAAATCACGGCCAAGTTTCTGCGGCCGAACCGCGGCTAAACCCGCCGTGCCGCCCCCGCGGCACAAGCACCAAACCGCGCCCCAAAGGGCCAATTTTCTACGGGCGGAACGCGGGCAAACACGCCGTGCCGCGACCGCGCTCCCAGGGTTCCCAAACCGCGTTTTCAACCTTTTTCGGCGCATTAAACCTCGAAAATCCAACTTGCCCATTCATTCCATCCACTTCCTCAAGAACGACGAGCAGCCCCTTCTCCTCTTCTCCATTGAAACTCCACCTTCAAGCCTCCATTCAAGTCCAAACTTCAAATCAAGGCCGGATTTGCACTCCCAAGCATCAAACAAGTAAGATTTCATACTCTTCTCTTCAAATTCCATCCAAAAATTGAAGATTTCAACCTAAAATTATATAAATTAGGTTTTGCATAAAAACCTTAATTTAAGGGATTTTTAGGTCAAATTTCTTCAATTTGAGTTTAGATTCTTCAATATTAGCATGATTATGAGTTAGTTTCATGTTTAGAATTTGATAATTCCATAATTCCGAAATTAATTAATTTTCATGCTAATTAATCTAGTATGTGAGGGAAGAGAGTGTTTTGAGAGCTATTATTGTCTATTATTACTTGATTGGTGGATTGCTCTTGCCGGGGCATTCGAATTGTGTTTTCTTGTGGTGTTTTTGATTGTTGTGTAGGTGAACTAGATCATGGGTAGAACTAAAGTTCCGACTAATGCTCCTTCGAGCTTGAGTCGTCCACAAAGAACAACCCGAGCAACTTCATCTAGGGCTCAAACCGCATCGCCTTCTTCATCCAGGTCCCAAGTTCCGCCTAGAGCTTCTTCATCGGGAAACAATATCGCACCAGCAACTTTTGGTATTCAGTTCCGGGACATGAAGCATCTAGACCGGTTTAATGACTTGAAGGAGCGTGAAATCCAAGCTCCGAGATATATTGATTGGGATTTGATGGAGGCCTTGGGTTTGGCTACTAAATTGAGAAAATTGGAGTTTAATAACAATTTGATAGGGTTGTTGAGTATGAGATTGTCGGTGTACCGTGGCCTAGTATTGGAGTTTTTGAGCACATTGGAGGCTCATATTTTGGAAGGGAGGTTTGCTAATGAGGGAAGATGCATGTTTCAGCTTGGAGGAATTCAAAGGTGTATGACTCTGACTGATATCAACAAACTTTTCAGATTTACCAGGTACCATGAGAATGTTAATAGATGGGAGTCTAGGGCCACTTGGATGAATAATGAACAGTGGGCCCAACTTTCTTGGAGTGATGAGTACTTGCCATCTAGAACCAAGGTGTCTGGAATTTCTCATCCAGTGATTCGGATTGTTCAGCGGTTCTTTGCCCATTCTATCACGGGCAGAGGAGAGGGTGAGAACAACTGCCCTAGGAAGCTACTTAGGGGTATTCTGGAGGGGAAAAATATTGATATGGGTGCGGCCATGATGCATAATATGGCTCGCATGGTTAGGAGAAACAATGGTCGGATCACTGTGGGTGGTATCATCACCCGGTTTGCACAGCACTTTGGTATTGACTTGGAGAAATGCGCGGGTCGGATTGATGCTCTTCCGATGAACTTGCCTTTCTTAAACAAGATAAAAGTGTTATATGTGAAGAACAGCCAGTTCTATTGCGTGCTTGGCAACAGTTCTTTTGCTATGAGGTTGCCTAATCCAGAAAGGGTGAAATTGGAGACTGGTCTGGAAAATGCTGAGACGTGGCTCATACACCCACAGGATGATGATGTACCGGTTCAAGAGGTTATTGGTGGGACCCAGAGAAGGAGGCCATCTAGGAGACAGGTTGAGGAAGCTAGCGCTTCTATGGATATAGATGATGAGGAGGAAGAAGATGAGGAGTTTGAAGCTGCTCATGTGGATATTGCAGCTATTGATGATGATGAGGATGATGAAGAGGAAGGTGATGATGAGTGTACTGAGGCGCCGCCAGTTCAGGAGTATGAGCAGCAAGGCTAGGGGAACTACATGACTACTCACCAATACAACCATTTGGTGGAGTTGATGGGAGGCTTATCTACTCAGATGAGTGGTTTGTCCACTCGTATGGATGGTTTGGTGGCTGATTTCAACCACTTTAGGGGTTATACGACAAGCCGATATGACTATGTTGATGAGCAGACTCACTTTCTCCATCAGAGGATGGACGCATACACTCCACAGCAGGGCTATCAGCCTTGTAATTATCATCCATATCCAGGTTATCCAGCTCCTGAGTATCCATATCCGGGATACCCACCACCACCAATGCCATCTGAGGAGTAGATTCTGTTGTTTGTCAAGCTCTTGTGATAAGGTTAGTTTTCTTTTACTCTTATGTTTTCTCTTACTTTGGGGACAAAGTAATGTTTAAGCATGGGGGAAGGGGATTATTTATTTTGTCATGAGTGCTTGATTATAGTTAGATCATGTAGTTGCATTTGCATGTTTTTATTTTTGCTTGCATTGATTAAAATACTTGGAAAAAAAATGAAAAAAAATCAGAAAAATTTGAAAAAATACAAAAATATTGCATTTAGGTTCTTATTTCCCCATTGTTTGTTTCCTCTTGTGTTTCTATGCTAAGTATAAGTCATAACCCATGATTTGCATGATATGCTGAAGTTGATATGATATGAGCATGATCATTGATTAATTACCTTGATTATAGGATGGATCATGTATTTAGCTTGAGTATTTGATTCATTCTCTAGTTCTAGACAACAATTAGCCTTGTGCGATATTTTTGGCCTTTCATGATATATTTGTTCTCTACATTACTTGAGTGTATCACCATGATTATCTAGCTCTAGAACATGCGTTATGACTCTTTGTCAAGACTGCTTTATATGATTGAATACATGGCATTAAAATGATTGAGGCAATGTTTTTTATAAGCCTATTATTTCCCTTCCGACCTTACAAGATCCATGTTCTTGACACCCCTATTCTTTTGAGTTTTAAGCCTATTTTTATTAGCTAAGCTCCACAAAATTTCCCTAGCCTAATAAGCTTGACCCATAAACTGAACACGAACTCTGAATCTCGCCTTAAGCATTAATGTAGTACGAGCCTTGAAAACGAAATTCCCCCATACTTGAGGATGACCATGGGCGGACATAAATCTCCCAAAAAGGATGAGAGATTAGAAGAAGATGGAAAAGATAGAAGGATAGAAAATAGAAGGTAGAATCTCGGGGGTTTCACCCGAAAACCTTTTATTTCAGGGGTTTCACCCGAAAACCTTTTATTTCAGGGGTTTCACCTAAAAACCTTTTAATTTTTTTTATTTTTTTCGAAAAAACAAAAAATAAGTCCGTCAGGGCCGAACCGCGAGCGCGGTTCTGGGCCACGGGCGCGGGTCTAGCCGCGATCTCGGATCCCAACCGAGGGCGCGGGTCTAGCCGCGAGCTCGGATCCCAACCGAGGGCGCGGGTCTAGCCGCGAGCTCGGATCCCAACCGAGGGCGCGGGTCTAGCCGCGAGCTCGGATCCCAACCGAGGGCGTGGGTCTAGCCGCGAGCTCGGATCCTCGCCTCGGGTTTTGCTTTCTTCGAGAATTGGATAAATTATACCTGCAAGTTAGCCCGACAAAACCAAAACGAAACTAAAACTAAAACTAAACTAAAAAGACATAAATAAAAGAAAAGAAAAACTTACCTCAGGTTGCCTCCCAAGAAGCGCATTTGTTAAACGTCGATGGCCCGACATCAACCTATTATCTCAAGACTCGGACATCGTCAAAGCCCTAAGCAATCTGTCAAAATCCTGCGAACAACAGTCATGCAGGCAAATATAACACAATGATACTTTGAAACTAAATAATATAGCATTCAGACACCGTTTCAGTTTATCAAACCCACTAGAGAAATCAGGGTTAGCTGGTTTAGGATAGAACCAATTGAAAGGACGAGGTAGTTTATAAAAAGTTATGATTTTTATCTCAACACTACCACCCTTAGAATTTGAGAAATCACTAGGTAAACTTTCATGCTCAGGACCTTTTGCAGACACAACAAGCAAACAAATATCAATAGAAAGTAAGGTAGAAGAGGAAAGGATACAGGGATCATGATCGATCACGACAAAGGGCTCCATAGTAGGAGACATAGACATCTCCTCATGTGGAAGAGAAGTTTCCTTAACATCATCTAACTCCTTCGTCGAGTCATCAGGCTAGTCGTCATCATTCCAGGAGCTGTAAAACTTAAGGAAATATTCCTCCTCCGTCATAATATGACTATGATCATCCATCTCTTCATCCCATGAAGGGTCTCTGAGTGCCTCCGGAAAGGGTGGAACTGGCTCTTCAGGGGAATCTGTCGGTTTTGTACTGGAACCGCATGCGTAGTTGTCATCCTGCGTGCGCGGTTCTTGCACTGGACCTTGATCTTCAAGAATTTTCGTATTGATGGCCAACACCTCCTCCAATTTTCTTTGTTCAGCGTTTTGGTTCTCCAATTTTTGCACCTTGATCTCTTCGGCTCGGATATTACAAAAGAAATACCATTGGTCGATGGGTTTCCAAATGACGTATTTTACATTGCTCTCGAGGTACATCCTTAGTTGGGACTCAAGAGTCATCCCAATAAAGATGTGATGGCTAGCATCATCAATCCCTATGTCTATCCCCGGCAACGGCGCCAAAATTTGACTCGACTAAAGTCGTTGTTGCCAAGATCAAAAAAAAAATTACCCTAAACTACAAACTAGTATAGTATGCAAGTAAGGGATCATACCCAAGAGAATCGGGATTTTGAACAATCAGCAGATAACAGGACATGGGTTTTTGGAAGTTTAGACAAACAAGCAAACAAACAAATAATATTGGGGATTAAATCAATTGAAGGAAAGCAGAGTTTATTCAACCAATTCCACCTTTTTAATCATGCGATCATTGATTCATCCACTTTTCTATTGAATCCCAAGTTAATTCCAATCCTTATAAAGATTTCCGCTTGTCCACGGTCCAAGCAAAAAAGATGATATGAACAAGAACGCTTAATTCAAATCATGCAAAGTATTAAGGATAGAAGGATATCAATTCATGCAATCAAGCTACGAGTCTCATCCATAAAATAACAATCAAACACTCTTTCTCAATTCTAGTCTACGGTCCTAGAAAAGAGTTGTTTGAAGGATAAATAAGATTACACATACAATAATCAAACCAAATCCAAACAGTAAATCTAAGTCAATCAAACAAGTTGATCAGGCTCATAAAATCAAACATAGATCATATTAATAAAACAAGAGTTCTGATATCAACCAAGGGATAGAAAAGTTACCAGAATCTCACGAATTACATAAAAAGGCTTCCTTGATCAAACAAACTCCAAGGGAAATTAGTTCTCCATAATAAAACTGAATTAAAACCTAAAAAGTAAAAGTATGCTAGATAATGTGTGATAATGTGTTACCCAAAAGTCTACCACGAAACTAAGCTTAAATAGTAGAAAAACAACCGAAATCTAAAGATATAAAAATATATAAAAGATAGAATAAAACGGAAAGTCGGCGTCTCGAATAAAAGGCAACCTGTGAGCGCGGTTCATCTCGATCTCCTCGGCCGCAGAATCAGCTCCACCCTAACCACGCTCGCGGGTCCTGTTTTCTTCGACTCCTCAGCTTTGTTAACTCCGCGGTCCTGGCTCCAAACCCGAGGCCAGGGTCTTGATCTCTGTAAAATCTTGAGTCTCTTATTCCTTGCAACCACTGTAGAGCGGGTCTTCAGCTCTATTAGGACTTTTGTCTTCAAAATCTTCAACTATAGGCTTTTCTGATATAACAATTAAACACCCTAATCTAGCCTAAAACACTCAGAAATCCTAATAAAAATATAGAATTATGTTGTACTAAAACCAGCGTATCAAGTTGTTAGAGCTCATACACAGTGATGTGTGTGAACCTTTATCAACTCAAGCTAGAGGTGTCTATTCTTACTTCGTGACGTTCACATATGATTTAAGTAGATACGGATATGTTTATTTAATAAGGATCAAGTCAGAGACCTTTGATGAATTCAAAGAGTTCAAAAACGAGGTAGAGAATCAACTTGGCAAGAAAATAAAGGTTCTTCGATCGGATCGAGGTGGTGAATATTTAAGCCAAGTGTTTATTGATTACCTTAAGGAGTGTGGAATAGTTTCACAACTAACTTCTCCTGGAACACCGGAATGGAATGGAGTTTCAGAAAAGAGAAATCGCACTCTTTTAGATATGGTAAGGTCAATGATGAGTCATGCAAGTCTTCCATTGGCATTTTAGGGTTACGCTTTGTAAACAGCAATCCACACAACTGTGTTCCAACCAAGGTAGTAGATAAGACACCATATGAGATTTGGCAAGGTCATAAGCCTAATATGTTTTGTCTCAAAGTATGTGGTTGTGAAGCTTATGTAAAGAGCACATTCTCTGATAAGCTTGCAGACAGATCTATTAAATGCAGTTTTGTTGGATATCCTAAGGAAACAAAAGGATATTACTTTTACATTCCTAATGAGCACAAGATTATTTTTGCTAGGTATGCTACTTTCTTGGAAAGAGAGTTCATCTCTAAAGATAGTAGTGGGAGTAAGGTAAGTCTTGAGGAAATTCAAGATTCAACTAATGAGTTGGAACAAGAGCAATTGGTTAGGCCATCCCAGCCAGAACCTGAGATTGTAGATATGTAAGAGTTACGTAGGTGCTCAAGAGTGCGAAAGGAACCAGAGAGAATGAGCCGTATCGTCACTGAGCATGGTGAAGTTTTGCTCATCGAGAATGATGATGAACCTTCAACCTACAAGGAAGCTTTAGCTTTACCAGATTTCGAGAAATGGCTAAATGCCATGAATTCTGAAATGGACTCCATGTACAACAACAAAGTATGGGAGTTGGTAGAAGCACCAATTGGGGTTAAACATGTTTTTGCAAGTGGATCTTTAAAAAGAAGACAGACATGGATGGTAATATTAGTACCTATACAGCAAGGTTGGTTGCAAAAGGTTTTACTCAACGTTATGGAATTGAATATGATGAGACCTTTTCACCGGTAGCGATGTAAAAGTCTATCGGGATTTTGCTTGCAATAGCAGCTTACTATGACTTTGAGATTTGGCAAATGGATGTGAAAACCGCTTTCCTAAATGAGAAGTTAATAGAGGAAGTTTACATGGAACAACCTCCAGGGTTTGAAACGTCTACGAGTACAAATAAGGTTTGTAAGTTGAAGAGATTCATTTATGGATTAAAGCAATCGTCTCGGAGTTGGAATCTGAGATTTGATGATGCATTCAAGGAATTTGGCTTCATTAGAAACTCAGAAGAAACTTGGGTTAGAAAAAGGTTAGTGGGAGCACATTAGTGTTTCTAGTTTTGTATGTGGATGATATTCTCCTCATCGAGAATGACAAGCCATTCTTGGAATCTACCAAGGCATGGTTGTGCAAGTGCTTCTCCATGAAGGACCTAGGTGAGGCAGCCTATATCTTGGGAATTAAGATACACCAAGATAGGTCTAAAAGGTTGCTTGGTCTAAGTCAAGGCACGTACATTGACAAGATCTTGAATAGATATAAGATGCAAGATTTCAAGAGAGGAATTTTGCCCTTGTCACATGGTGTACGTCACTCTAAGCAGATGTGTCCAAAGACACAACAAGAGAGAGACAAAATGAGTAATGTACCTTACGCTTCTGCGGTTGGGTCCATTATGTACACTATGACATGTACACGGCCTGATGTCTCATATGCAATAAGTATGGTGGGTAGATATTAGTCTTATCCAGGTGAAGGTCACTTGAGTGTTGTTAAGACTACTTTCTAATATTTGAGAAGAACCAAAGATCAAGTTTTGGTCTATGGGGGAGAAGAGGAAAGTTGGTGGTCAGAGGTTATACTGATGCTTGTAACACCCCGATAATTTATAACGAATTGAGGTGCTCCCCATGTCAACAATAGCTCTTCCTTTTCTGAGTTCGAGTGAGGACAAAAAACTCAGAAGTTAAACGTGCAAGGACGAGAGTAGTACCAGGATGGGTGACCTCCTGGGAAGTTCTCGGGTTGGCATGGGATAGCGCTTCTATGGCCGCGGGCCTTACTAATGGTATCAGAGCCGACTCTGGGTGACGAGTTGGCTTGGCCTAGAGGGCGGTCACTCGACCCAGAGGGCGGTCCTTGAGGCTTGACGAGGTCGTCAAGTGCTTTTAGTGGGGGAGATTGTAACACCCCGATAATTTATAAGGAATTGAGGTGCTCCCCATGTCAACAAGAGCTCTTCCTTTTCTGAGTTCGAGTGAGGACAAAGAACTCAGAAGTTAAGCGTGCAAGAACGAGAGTAGTACCAGGATGGGTGACCTCCTGGGAAGTTCTGGGGTTGGCATAGGATAGCGCTTCTAAAGCCTCGGTGACTCGACCTAGAGGGCGGTGCTTGGGCCTTGACGAGGACGTCAAGTGTTTAAGTGGGGGAGATTGTAACACCCCAATAATTTATAAGGGATTGAGGTGCTTCCCATGTCAACAAGAGCTCTTCCTTTTCTGAGTTCGAGTGAGGACAAAGAACTCAGAAGTTAAGCGTGCAAGGGCGAGAGTAGTACCAGAATGGGTGACCTCCTGGGAAGTTCTCGGGTTGGCATGGGATAGCGCTTCTATGGTCTCGGGCCTTACAAATGGTATCAGAGCCGACTCTGGGTTACGAGTTGGCTTGGCCCGGTGGGAGGTCACTCGACTCGGAAGGCGGTCCTTGGGCCTTGATGAGGACGTCAAGTGCTTAAGTGAGGGAGATTGTAACACCCCGATAATTTATAAGGAATTGAGGTGCTCCCCATGTCAACAAGAGCTCTTCCTTTTCTGAGTTCAAGTGAGGACAAACAACTCAGAAGTTAAGCGTGCAAGGACGAGAGTAGTACCAGGATGGGTGACCTCTTGGGAAGTTCTCGGGTTGGCATGGGATAGCGCTTCTATGGCCTCGGGCCTTACAATGCTAGTTTTCAAATAGATCAAGATGATCTAAAGTCGCAAATGGGTTATGTGTCTTGCCTAAACGGTGGAGATGTTTATTGGAAGAGTTCCAAACAAGATACAGTTGCTGACTCTAAGACAGAATCCAAGTACATAACAGCTTTGGAAGCAGCTAAGGAAGCAGTTTGGATCAAAAATTTTATTACAAAACTTAGAGTGGTTCCTAACATTGAAAGTTCAGTTAGATTGTACTGTGACAATAATGCAGCTGTTGCACAGGCTAAGGAACCAAGATCTCACCATCAATCCAGACATGTACTTCGAAAGTACTACATCATCAGAGAAATAATTCAAAGAGGAGATGTTGCACTAAGCAGAGTTTCAAGTGATGAAAACATTGTTGATCCATTAACTAAGGTCTTACCTCAACAGAAACATGATGCTCATGTGAGGGGTCTAGGACTTAGAGTTTGGCATTGATGTATGCAAGATACTATAATAGTATGCAAGTTTGTCGATACATTTTATTTAAAAGGCCGTATTTATCATGTTTATTTTTTTTTTCTACTAATATTTAATATTGATAAAATCCTTAGAATATGATGTCTTGTGTGAATTGATGATATAGTTATTTATCATTAGTGAGAATTTTACAAACAAGGTTATATTCTTAAAATGTCCTTGGTCGGATTAGTATCAAGAAGGGATATCGAAACTACAGACCAACATGTGAATAGACTCTAGGTTCATCTCGCTGAACCGAGGGATAGTTCTTCCAAGTCATTTGCATGGGTGCTCAAGGATAAGTAGAGTTACTGGACCGGCCCGAATTAGAGGATACCACACACACACATATATATATATATATATATATATATATATATATATATATTAAAGCGTCATTGGTTCCTCCTCTAAATGAATGAGTGTTGTTGATCTCATGACTTGAGAATGTCACATATGCATGGAGTCTTAACTTTGATGACGTTAAACATAGCTTTTATGAATTGCAACTAATATGGTCATTAGGTTTAAGGCAAAGTGTAGAGAGAATAGTGATTAAGTCTAGAAAGGATTAATCCCTCTCTTGGACTAGAGAGTAAATATCACTGGCCACTTGGTTGAGATATAAGTGACTCTAAAATCCATGGCCATGGTAGAGAATTTTGAGTCTAAGATTATCTTTGCAAAACCGAGTAAATGATTGAGCTTAGTGGTGACGCATTGTGCACTAACTTAATCTTTATATTGGTGATGAAGAGATCAAACTACATAGTAATCAGTTCATAGTGATATATGGTTCACCAACCATTTCTGTTTTGTTAGGTGGTCAACAACTGTTGCTAGATGGTTACCTTGACTCGTGTTGGATACACTACCTTCGAGATAGAAACTAGAGGGTCGCACACATAAGCACGATAGATGGAAAATTAATAATTGTTGTTTGGAAATTTCTGAAGTTACTAGAAATGATCGACATAGTTTCGGAATTAAGTAACTATTTCAAAAAGAATCTTGAATATGAGAGTTGACTTTGAACCTAAGGTTAATAAGATAATGACTTGAGCTTGGTAATAGTGCAAGTGGGAGATTGATAGTATATGCACAATAACAAAGTCAGCGAGTCTAGATATATCGAATCGGGTTTAATGGGTCTTAGTAATAATTAGACCTATAAAATATTATGGAGAATATATTTTTTTTATTCTTAGATGATCATAATTAATTATAAGATAATTAATGAATTATGATTTTATAAAAATTAAATAAAGAGATAATAGATAGGGTTTATCTCTTATAGCAAGTCGATAAGTTAAAATATTAACATATTATTAAAATAATACTATATTTGCTAAGGTTGTTAGATTCACTGGATTGAAAAGATTAGCATTGCCATAGTATATAGGCATGTGCATATATCGACCGAGGATGCGTGGAAAAATTCTCCAAGGCATTCATTCTTAATTCTCGTTTAAAATATATCGGTTAGTGTTCTAGCAAGCAAATTCCGGTATAGAAAAGGATCATGTTTGTGTGTGTGGATACCGCTAGAGGAGCAACACTTGGGGCTCTTTGGTAATTAATCAAAAGAAAGTTTTGAACTTACTATTGGATTCGCGTTTGAGGTAATCATCTAATCCAGTTATTATTCTACGTTATCATACTGATCCTTGGAAGTTTGGGATGAAAGTTTTTGTCTTTTCCGCTACGTTTAAATCCCTAGAACCCAACACCGATGTCGAGTAGATGCAAATGGAGGCCAATGAGTTCGGAAAAAGGAGAGGATAAAGGCAGAAGAGAGATATGAGAGGAAGAGTGGATGAGAAGCTAATAGTAAAAGCAAGCAGGAGGTGGAGATAATAACTGAAGTGACAGGCAGGGAAGAGAAACAAAACAGGAGAAGAACCATAGGGAAAAGCAGACTGTCCATCTCTCCTTTCGCAGCACGTAGAATACACAGAGCAAAAGGGACAGAGGAGCGGTCTGAGACAACATTAATAGAGAGCAGCAGGAAAAGAGGGAAGAAAGGAGGCAGCAGGCGTGAGCAATTGATGCTCACATTCAGCATCCATAGGAAATAGAGCAGTATGAAGACAAATCACAATTAAAAAAGAAATTATTTCTTATGATAAAAGTTACATAGAAGAGCCAATCTTTCTATTGATTTGTGTAGATATGAACAAACTAAACTAACGCTACAAAGAACAGCCAATCTTTGAATATCACATTGTAGTTTGATCCAATATATAGATGTGTAGATATGAACAAAAAAGAGTCGATCTTTCCGAATCAACTCTCAGGAAAGCATTCTTAAAATTTTAGTAACAAACCAAACTAATGGTTCATTATATTTACCTTGATCGATTACAATTTACAACAAACAAACGTTGCAAAGAACTAACATAGAACCAATAAAGTACCTTCATCGATTACATCAAACAATTACACCTTGATTGATCTTATATAATCTGAATTATATAATAATTTATAATTGAAACCCTAATATAGGTTGTAAAAGAAAAGGGTTTTAAAGAATGAATTCATATATGAATAGAAGTAAACACACTCACAATCTAGCATTAGGGTTATGGAGAATCACGAACTTGAGTAGAACACCAAGGAGATCAAAGACAAACACCAGGAAAAAGAGCAATGCATCATGAATGGAGATTGGAGAATTATCTTGCAATTCACAAGAAAAGAAAATTTTACGTGAATGAGGGAAGCTAGAGATGTCGAGAGAAGAGTGGAGGCAGTCTCGATCAGTGACGTTATTGAGCAAGAGAGGAGAAGCTAGGGTTAATTTTATTCCAAATGGGAATGAGATTTCATAACCGAGGGTGGGGTAGAGTTTGAGAACCCCATACCTATTGGATTTAGGGTATCTGTTTGAAAACCTAAAATTAACATACCAAACACTGGGTATGGGGTTCTCATTCCAGAACCCGATACCTTCATTCCCGATACCCACCTAACAAATGCCCCCTAACGCACATTTTTGTATAGTAGTATGGAATATGGATTTTCTTTGTTTTTCTATGAAAATAATAAACCATATGACAACACAACTTAGTTGTCTTGGAGAAACTTATAGGCAAATTGCAACCCAAGAAGGCCCAATTGCAATTAAGTATTTACATGGTTGTTTCATTCTGAGACCTGCACAAGAGAAGCATCAATGAAGGACTTGTCCACTATTCTTCTACTCTCTTCTCTAGCTCTTTACATATTTAACGTTTTAAGCATCAATGAAGGGTTGAGAATGGGCACTTTTTTGTCTGCTTTGCAGAAGAAAAACGCTTCATGATTCTCGCGTATCTCAAGAGTTGCATTATCATAAAACTCCTTGAAATGGCTCTAGAGGAGCTCGGAGTGCAAGGAGACTGGCCTATCACACTTCCATGGGATAATGCAAACTTCATACAATACGCACTATATCGTATTCAAAGACGTGTGGTGAGGACTTACAGAAGGCTTTTCTCGTGTCCATGGCCGGCCATAAGTCATTGCTTACAATCTTCACAACTGTTTGAAGATCATAAAAATCATCAACCTTCCATATGTAGCTTTTGAGAGCCACTGAAATTCTGGATTCTCAATTTTTTTTTCTAGGTTAACAAATCTGTAGCATGTAGATTGCTATGTACATTAGTATGTTTGGAGTTAATAAATTTATGAACGAAATAATAGACATCCTAAATGAATCTTCATGAGCTAAGCTTTTCATTTTTTTTTTCCTGCTTTTTTTTACAATCCTACATTTTTGTGCGTGTATTTTAGAGGATTATGAAGATTCATTTAGCTCCAAAATCTGTTGGGTAATGTCTAAAATTTGCTAATGACCCTTTTTCCTAAGAAAACGAAGAAAACTAGCTAAAGATTGTGGCTTGATTAATTTCTAGCACTAGGGTCTCTGGAGTTGTGTTCGATCAACCGAAGTGTTGTGCCAAATTGCCAAGTGCTATTCTATGAATCCTAGGGTCATACTCAACCTGTCCAAGTATCCTCATTGATATACACACCTTGCTCTCGATTTGGATGCAATGGAGTTTTGATTGAACTCCATTGGTGAAATTGATAAATCTTAAGCCATTAAACTACAAGCTAAAGGTTAGATTATCTCCACATTCCATCAAATCATCAAATGTTTAAAGGATAAATTTTTGGACTCGTGTCATATGTGAGATGGTTTAAGAAAATTCATCGAATGGGCACCCTGTTTGTGAGATTGTCTTTAGAAAATCCATTGGATCTGAACCACCCCGCCGTGTGTTATATTCCTTATTTAGTGGGCATCATTTTAGATATAAGTAATTTCTTCAATAAATTAAGGTACTGTGTGAAGTAAACTGGTCCATTCTATGAAAAATCCTACCTTGTATTAGATATATCAAAACTACAATAGTGTGATTTACAAAATTAGGAGCTGGTCTCCTTAATTAACAACAACTAATAGGCACTTGTTGGTAATTTACAATTGATGATGAGCTATGGCAATGAGATAAAGAGATCAACAATGCGTCGACTAGATCTCTACCAACACTTCGTTGAATAATGGAGATTGCGTACTCCAGTACAACTGATTCACAGGGCAAGGTGATGGGTCCATCGCTCGCCAATCCAAACTCCTCCTCAGCCATTTTAAGGAGTTCATTGAAAATCTCAGATTGGAGATAGGCCAAAGGAAGCGCAAACCGTCTTTCATCATTTGTGTAGACAACAAAGTGACCCTTCTCTACTTGTTGTGAGTTCTTAATGGGCAAGGAAATCTTTTTTCTGCTTGCAGCTGCCATTTTTTGCCACTTCCTGGCCATCTTGACTAGCTTCTTTGTGCTGATCATTTTTGTTGGATTTGAAGAATGGAATTTCTGAAAAGGGAAGACAAAATTTAGAGATGTTTTAAGTTGAAGAATGCTTTGGTCTTGGTGGATGAGAAATTCAAATGGGTCAAGTGCTACTTAAAGAGAGTTGTGAGGCATAGCCATTGCTAACTTGTGTGATGCATACTTCAAAAGCAAACCCATGTGACAATTAATAGATAATGTGGTCCATGGATGAAGATGTAGGATACTGACGTATTTTCACATGGCCCTGCTTCTTTGATTTGAACCTAAATCATATCAGATTGGACAAAACTTTGTTCGAACTTGCTGTTGGCCTAGCTCCTTGTCTTTGCAAGTGGATAACATATAAAATCTGTATATTGCGATGTTTTGGAGCCATTTAAAAAATAGTAAGATGTCTAATTCAAGCATTTCACTGAGTGTAGGATCAAGTTTTAGATGCAAAACCATGTGATGGTGGGTCATCGAGCACAAGCTAGGTAGTACTACTTCATATGTCAAACTATGGTTTCATTGTTCTGCTATGAAAACAGTAAACCAAATCACAACAATGAAGTGGCACATGCTAGCCACACTAAAGAGGAAGAGAATATCCTTTCCAAAAGCTGCATATTGATATTTAGGACTTCATAGTTTTATATTTTTATGAATGAAACAAAAGACTCTTAACTGAACCTTAATCTTTTAGATGTAATTGAATTTGGCTAAATCTTAATTTTGTACATTCTCTTTATTCCTTATTTAGTGGACATCTTTTTAGATATAAGTAATATATTTTGCATATATTAAGGTATTGTGTATTGTGGAATTTGGAGTAAGCCTCTCATGCCTTATAAAATAGATACTGTGGATGGTCTTAACGTTTGGATGTGAAGTAAACTGATCCATTCATCAAAAATATATATACAGTAAATAAACTGCTTTGAGGTAGGTAAATAATTGTTGAAATCCTACTTTGTATTAGATATATCCAAGCTACAAGAATGTAATTTAATTTACAAAAATAGGAGAAGTTCTCCTTGATTAGCAACAGCTTATAAGCACTTGTTGAGGATGCATAGCGGACGATGATGAGCAATGACAATTTGACAATGAAACCAGCAATGCTTCAACTAGTTCTCTTCCGACGTGCTGTTGAATAAGAGAAATGGCATACTCCAATAAATCCGAGTCACATGGCAAGGTGATGGGTCCATCACTCATCAATCCGAACTCGTCCTCAGCCATTCTAAGGAGTTGACTGAAAATCTCGGATTGAAGATAGGCCAAAGGAAGTGCAAACCGTCTTTCATCACTTGTGTAGACAACAAAGTGACCCTTGTCTACTTGTTGTGCTTTCTTATTGAAGGAAATTCTCTTCCTACTTGCTGCTGCCAGTTGTTGCCACTTCTTTGCCATCTTCACTAGCTTCTTTGTGCTGATCATTTTGTAGGAGTTTGTCAAAGGAGAAGAAGTTATTTAGAGATGTGAAGAATGAATGCCTTGGTGGATGAGAATTGAAATGGGTCAAGTGCTATTATATATAGCTGCTTGCCAAATGCAAATCTTGTATTGCTAGGTTGTGTGATGGCTACTTTTGAAGCAAACAAACCCATGTGAGAATTATTAGATAATGTGGTCCGTTCATAAATATTTTGTCATGGATTGTTTGGAGATGCTAGCAAATGATGCTCCACCAAAATATATCAGTGGCTTATAAACAGAGTGTAGCATACCCTCCATGCAACTATGTTTTCACATGGTCCTGCTTCCTAAGATAAATTAATCTCAATCAAATTGAACAAATGGATAAGTGAGATTAAATAATGAGCTTATCCTTAGTTTACAGGATGCCCTTGTAGTAAGAGACCAATTAATTTGGACCCCAACAACAGGGTTTATTCTAACATGCAATGGGAGAAGGCAAGTTGGTGTGGTCCAGTTGTCAAGTTGGTGATGAACCATTCACATCATTTACTTTATTTGCCTTCTTGTGTGGCACTGAAACTTACACAAGAGAAACATGAATTGAATGCCTTGTCTAATCTTACTCTTTTCTCTGGTTATGGCTCTTCCAAGTATTTAAAGAGCAAACAAGTCTTCTAAAAACTAGAGTATTTAACTCCAAGGGAACCAAACACACAAGATGCAAGATGATCAAGTTTCCTAAAAAGCGGCAAAGGCTAGCAACACTAAAGAGGAAGCGGATATGCATTCCTGAAGATGCAGAAGAAGAAGCGACAGGGAAGCCGAGATAGACTTTGATTGGCAATTTGGCATCAGCATACTCTACAGTTATGGGCTCTGTAGGAATTTGATCAGGCTCATTCCTTACTTCCCCAGATGAATGCATATTACCTAGATCAGCAATTATTTCAATGTGAGAAACTTATATTTTAACACTGTCAAATAACGAAATAAAACTTTTGTATGATTGACCCTTGATTACGAGTGGGAAAGGGGACTTGGGACCCAATTTTCCTAAGAAAAAATCGTACGTAATGAATCATCATTGGATGCTGTTGGAACTTGGAAATATCATAAATTGTTTTTATTTGTAAATCCACTAATTTGGAGCTTTGAATTGCAATTGTACAGCTACCCAACAGAACTCAGGACGTGCTCCCATCAGGAGTTATTTTTACAATAATATGTGCTTTCTATTTGTCTTTTACACCATCAGAAGAAAACAAACTTTTTTTTCACACTAAGATGCACTCACTGATCAGAACTCCATTACTTCCAACGTTCAGGCAGCGGATGGTCATGCACTGATCAGAACTCCGTTACTTCTTCTTCCCACCACCCTTTGATTCCCTGCTAAATGTTTCCCTTGATAACTTGCATTATACATTCCATTCAGCATATAGATACATTTACATTCACCATTTCCCAGAAGCAAACAGGAGATTAAATGTACATATTCAGGTTGTGAAGGAACCCTTCGTAACAAAATGGTATCATAAATATCAATTTTTTTTTTTTTTTGCAAAACCTGGTCAGTTTCACTACAAATAGCTGAAATAAGAGGGGAAAGCATTTAATTAATGCACTACTCTAAGAACAAAGGGAAAATAGTAAAAGAACTTTCTATTCTATCTGCAAGGTTCAGCATCAGTTCCAGCGTTCAAGGACCGGAGTAAACAATTGGCATGGAGTGCTTAGAACATAGAACAGGAAGTGGCAACGGTTGATATCCACTTATGAACTTGGTTCTGGAAGGGTTAGATGCTTGCAATGTTTTTATTCTAAGCGTTCCTCGAGTGCAAGGTCCAAGCATGCATTTGGTTCCCTGTTAGCCATTGTATCAGCAGAGAATTCTATAATATCAAATGGACCATGTCGATGACATGCTAGAACATAAAGAACAGTTTGCATTGAATGGACTAACCTTCCTTTTGACAGGAACAGATGCAGTAGGAACTGCCTTCAAAAAGGTATCTAAACTGAAACGAAATGCAAAAGAGAAAAAAAATGACAAAACTGTAAGAGCTGACAAATTAATGATGGTAAATAAGTTCATTCTTAGATCTTTTGAGCTGTGCAAGTTGCATACCCTCCTTGTTGTATCTTGTTTTTGGCAGCCTTGATCCTCTCTATTGCCTGACATGGCAAAAAAATTACAACTAAATTGGTTACATAAAACTCTCAGGAGGTATGTATTCCAGAAATAAAAATACCTTTGTTATTCTGTCATGATTGAACCCATTATCATTTACAAGAAAATTTATCAGCCCCTGCCATACAAAATAGAAGATAACTAAATGAATTAAAGATTATACAGATCATAAAGCACTCTCGCATTTTAAGAAGAAGCATATTTTGCACCTCTTCATCAGGAGAACTCCAACTAATCTCAGGTTCTTCATCTTCAGTAAAAACTAAAGGCTCTTTAAAAATACGCCTTGCCTCCTGATATGGCCAGCCCTCAGGTATTGGGTATCTGCCAATATTACAAGGTGGATTATATGAACCGATAAGAGTAGTATTCTCTTTAATGCTAATACGAAATGCACATCAATGCAATTTCTGTCTATTAAATTATGTCATTAGCACCTGAATTTGAATATCATTTATATCTAATGGTGCATAACAAGTTTGAAGACATGTCTCTAAATAAACTTCATACGAAATACATTTGAAATTGGTAAAAAAGAAGAAATTTATCTTATATTTATACGGATGTAGTGAGTAAGGTATACTAACGAAGATGTAATATTCTAAAAACATAATAAGGACATGCACAGAAAAATTGAGCCTGACTGACTAACATTGATAAGATATACAAGCCGAGGATTTGTTTGTTAAGGATCAAGATATTCCATCAACCAAAGAATGACTCAAATTACAAACAAGAGGAAGTCAATATCTCTCTTGGATCCTGAAACATAATGAGCACCAGTAAGCCCATCAGTCATTTCCACTAACACAGTTTGAGCCCTCAAATAGTGATCATACTTTTGCAAATAATATAATTACTGTTAGTTGCTGACATAGGAAACTTAGTCACTTACCGTTCTCGGTTTATGTTTTCAAGTATAGTCTCCATTGACCCATGTTGACGAATTAGCTTCAAAGCAGTCTTCCCACCAATACCTAAGAGAAAGACAGTTAAGGCACAAACTGGACATAAGAAGGAAAGAGAGAAGCCAAAAGAGATCCACATATCCATTATAAGTTAAGTTTTCAAGTGAAGTCTCTATTGACCCATTTGACAAATTGGCTTCAAAGCATTGTTTTGTTCATTAAATTAATATGTCATTAATTTATATATTTGTATATATAGAAAAAAGAAGTGAAGACTCGTCCTTAGATACCTCTAATGCTATCACAGTAGTCGCAACCAGAAAGAATGCACAAGTCGATGAATTGATCCATTGTAAGATTCAGGTCCTCTAAGACCTGAAACAAGTCACGTTGATATAGTCAGGCCTAAGAAAACTGATCTCAACCTAGAGAGATCATAGATTTTTATCTTTCCACAACCTTTGTCATTTCAAATTCCATGACAGGGACTTTTCTTGAGCTTGGATCCATCAAATGTCGGAGAAACCTAGGAGTGCCAAAAGTCAGAGTATCCATATCTTCTGAAGCCACGGCATATACCTGAAACAGCAATGAGAAACTGTAAATAGATATCTATTAGTATCAACACACTTTTTCATCTGTATCAATCATCGAATGATATTGCATATATATCTATTAGGTTTACCTTTATACAACAACAAACAAAGAGATGGGAGAATTTACTTCACATGAAACACAAGAAGAAACCGTAAGCAAAATTGGAGAGAAAAATAAAAAACTTTATTCCCTTGCTCACCTTTCCTGATTTGCAGAGTGCAGCACATTGAGCCTCTGCTTCTGATGGAGCCTAAGAATAACCAAAAATGTTATGTAATATTTAATCTTGCAACACCAATTAATGAAAGGGAAAACCAAGGAACTGAACACTTGTTACCTGAACAACTGGCACTCCCATGAGTCTCAACAACTTTTTGCAGTCATCATTATGTTTACTTGTCACCTACAAAACAAAGCATGTAGAAATTACATTGTATACAGAATCTTACATCCTTTTTTTTCAATTCCTTTATATATAGATGAACATCCAGGAAATAGTATCTAGCAATAGCAAAATTCTAAGAAAACAATTCTCTGCAAAATGGAACGAATTCAGATTTTCTAAAAACTTCTCTCTTAACCAAAATTACACTTAAAACTCTCAAGTCACTAGGCCTCACCTTCACTGTTCTTTTGCTGAACTTTTCAATATCTTCTTTGTTGTCCTTCTGTGTCAATTATAAAAGGAAACAAAGCATACCACATGTTATTATAAATGGAAATCGGTAAATATGATCAGCTACTTTCAAAGATTAAAGTCATTAATTGCTTACTTCTACAGCCACTTTTAAATCCTCGGTAGCATCTGCTCGTTTTGAGTAGCTGCAGCAGAGTACAATGGATCAAAGTATCATCCAGTCGACCAGACACAATCATATGGAGCAAAAGTTCAAAAAATATCAAGCCAGTAGCAAGATTACCGTTTAGCAAGCTCTTGCTTCTTCAAATCAGGAGGTTGCCCATCAAAAACATAACTGAAAATTTTATGCAAGATAAAAAATTATAACCATCAAGTAGCAGAATGTTAACCACAAAACCCTTCCCCCTCAAAAGAGGTCCAGTTATGGTGTGTGGATGAGTATGAGTAAACCTTTATCTAGCCAACAATTTCCTAATATTAAAGCTGTATCCAACAGAACTTATAAGGAAGTCTAATACTTCATATGAATGACAGTTGAAGAGAAAACTTACACAGGCTTCATTCCAGCTTCGAGGAGCCTAATTGTGCGAGACATCATACCTTGTAAATGACTTCACAAAAAAAAAAAAGAATTATCCAGCGTCAAAACACCACTATGTCAATAAGTTGACAAATTTCTTCATCAATGACCTTGGAATACCTGGTGACTTCACCAGCCTCGTTTGTGAGCGTCTCAGTTCCAATTCGTCCCACCACAATCTGCACAAACGGAAAGAATTCCCAAAAAAAAGAAAACAAGCACAAACGGATATATTATAAACAAACAGTCGAAACTCACCCTAGAGAGTAATTCAGTGCAAACAAAAACAATTTGGAAAAGAAAAAGAAGATTAAGTAGAAAAGGGCTAACAAGAAATTGGTAGATGCTCATGCTAGCATCAATGGCAATTTTTTGGCCAAAGTAGCTCTCGAATTTCTTCTCTGTCATGCATTTCGGTGCGGTCTCCGCCAGCAGCTTAGTTAAACCCTAAAAGCAAAAGAATATATACACAGGTGTGGAACAAATTCATGAAGGAAGCTATAAGTAGAAAATGTCGAATAGCATCAGTATAGAAAGTAGGAACTGAAAAACGCCTACCTTAATCCCCATCGAGAAAGAGGATGATGTTACTCGTCTACTAAGAAATTGAGGTTTTCCCAATCTTCAGAACTAAGCTCAAGGGTTTCTCTCTACTCTCCCCTACTCAACTTCCCCGTCTTCCCGCCTTCTGCCGATATTGTTTTAGGGCATTTCTTAACGTCTTGTATACTAGTACAACAGAGGCTCTCGCACCACACTTTATTGTTCCGCGGTCCCCGGTTTCGAACCACACTTGATGTGATCCGCGGACCGGCGTTCATTCGGACCACACTTGTTTAAATTCGCGGTCCATATGATCTTACCAGGTTTAAGTTTTACGCGGTGTAGTCTCGGATGATCGGATCGCATTTTTTTACTAACAAACGTGGTCCGAACTAGCATAGTTATTTTGGAAAAATATGAACCACACTTATAAGTTATAATAATCACTAACTATATTCGTCGTGCCATGCACGACCACGTGATTTTAATACTTAATTTATTTAATGAATATAATTTTAATTTAATATAAAAAAAGTTATTTATTAGAAAAAAAAGTTATATAAAATTTTACAATTGGTGTCATCATGTGAACGAGGCCAAATTTATTAAGGTGAGCCCACTATAATTTTGATGACTGAATGATAATTTATTTATGAAAAAATATAAATAAAAATTATTTAAATTAGAATCATTTAACTTTAAAATTCTTTTAAAAAATATAAAAACGTAAAAATAAGTTAAATTCTTGTGGTATTTTTTATCAAATTCAATTCTTAAAAAAATTGAAAAAAAATTAAAAATATACTTAATAAGAAACGATGAAAAAATATAAATAAAGAATGAATTTTTTAATGATAAGGAATTGATTTATATTTACATAAATAATTCAAAAAGAATTATGAAAAAGATAAAGTAATTTTTTTTATGAAAAGTCAATTTAGGCAAGTAATTATCTATATTGAAAGTTCTATATTTTATCAAAATTTTATTTAAGATAAATATTTTAAATAAATAGATAAAAAAATAAAGATAAAATAATTTTCTTTAATTTTAAATAAAATTTGAATTTAATTATTTCATATAGATAGATAGAAATTTAATTGGAAAAATAAATTAATATATTGATCTTTTTTTTTTTTGATAAGGAAAGAAATTAGGAAAGCTGCTAACAGGCTAGCGGCTTCCCTAGAGCATCATGAAGGATGAGGTTCCTAAGAACCGGATCAACTGCAAGTGGAAGGGTGGACACGCGACGGAAGGAAACGGCAATGTAATCCGCCACCGAGTTGCATTCCCGGACGACATGGGAAATGCTCCAACACCGGAACCGAGCAAGCAAGCAGTGGATATCCGCACGTAGCATCTCGATCTCCCACGGACAGCGCCAGTCGCCAAGTATAGCTTTGACCAGCTGCAAGTTATCGCCTTCGATCTGAATGTGGGAAATGCCCCGTCTGGTGGCCTCAAGAATTCCCTGGCGCAAGGCGATGGTCTCGGAAATCAGTACAGACTGTCGACCAACCAGTCCTCCGTCAATATGGATGGGTTCACCACAGCAGTCCCTAAGGATAAAACCGAACGAAGCCACCCCTTCTGTGTTAACTGCACCATCAAAATTAAGCTTAGTAAAATTCGATGAGGGTTTTTTCCATTTAGCGCTTTTACGCTCAAGCCTTTTGAGTTGGTTGGTGTGTTGCAATCCGTTGTCATCTTTTTTGTTCGCACAACTCCAGTCCCTTATTTGGTTTCGGATGAAGTCAATGATATTGTTATGGTGGTTAGATTCTCTTGCATCGTCAGTCTTAAATACCTCTTTATTTCTGAAGAACCATAAGCTCCACCAGGCGAAATAGAGGTCCTCAATCTCGGCATTGTTGGCCAACGCCCTAATTTCTTCGAGTATTTCGGCAGGTTTTTTCCCTTCTGGTTTAATTTGGTCGACAATCTTGGCAATTTTTGGATTAATCGTGTTGAGGGTATTTTTTGTGTGTACGCATTCGAGGAGGATGTGGTTGATGTCCTCATTCGGATGATTGCACGCAACGCATCCCTGAACCACTGGGATATGGTTGGCAGCCAGACGACATTTTGTGGGGAGGCCGTTCCGGGCAATTTTCCACAAGAAGTTTTTTATTTTAGGGGGGATATTTTGCTTTCCGATCCAGCTTAGGTTGATGGTGGGTTCTCCGTTGTTCTTGTGGAGCCATTGCATTGTAGAATGGGTAGAGTACCACCCGTTTTTGCTTGGTTGCCAGTACAGCCTGTCCGAGAGTTTATTATGTGTGGTGGTAATTTGGTTTATACGTTGGATATCCTCCGAGTTTAGGACCAACCGCAACTTTGCCATGTTCCACGAGTTGTCCTCAAGGAGGAAATCAGAGACACGATCCTCACAGTTAACAATGTTTTCAGTGTTCTCTTTCGGGTTAAGGCACCCAAAGCCTGTCCAGTTGTCTTTCCAGAATCTGATGGTTTTGCCGTCACCCACCTGCCAGATGAGCCCTTTGATGAATTGGGTTTTGAGACTCATCAGTTTGGACCACTGCCATGATGTATTTTGTTTTTTCTTATATTCTAATAGACCGTCAGATTTCAGGTATTTTTCCGTGACTATTTTAACCCAGAGATTGTCAGGTTCTGCTAGTATTTTCCATAACAGCTTCATTTGGAGCGCTATGTTCATTTTTTCCGCTTTTGCGATCCCAAGTCCACCCCGAGAGGGAGGTTGGCAAATTGAGCTCCAGCTTATCAGGGGTTTGTAATTCCCGTCTTTATTCCAAAAGAAATTTTTATTGATTTGGTCAAGTTCTTCTAGGGTATTTTTTGGAAGCATGAATGATTGCATGATGTAGTTTGGTTGTGCTGATAGGTTGGCCTTAATCAATGTTTTCCGTCCCTCTTGAGAGAGGGAGTTGGCTTTCCACTTAGATAGTTGTGCCCTTGTTTTGAGAGTTATTGGTTTGAAGGTGTTTTTAGTCACTCTTCCGTTTATAATTGGACATCCAAGGTATTTGTCCAAGGCAGTAGTGTTTGTAATCTGGAGGATTTGTTTAAGTTGCTCACACGTGTTGTGGTTCGTGTTTTTGGTAACATGGAAGGCGGATTTGTGGAAATTGACTTTTTGGCCAGAAATTTGGCAGTAGTCGTCAATTATGCCTTTTATCTTGCTGCCGGTTTGGCTTTTTGCTTTGGCAAAGATAATAATATCGTCTGCGAATGCAAGGAATGGGATTTTTGTCCCGTTACGCGATATTTGGACACCTATGCCATTGTTCGGCTCAGAGCTTTGGATTTGGAACTGTCTAGAAAGAACTTCTGCGGTTAGTATGAACAGATATGGGGATAATGGGTCTCCTTGTCTAAGACCCCTTTGAGGGAAGAATTGTTCTGTTGGTCCATTGTTCACTAGGACTGAGAAAGAAACTGTTTCGACACATTCACGGATCCAACCCACAAACGTGGGGTGGAAGCCGAATTTATTGAGCGTAAATGCTAGGAATTCCCAACTGACTCGATCATAGGCCTTTTCCATATCCAATTTTACGGCCATCAAACCGTCCTTCCCCTTTTTATTCGGAAGGAATGGAAAATTTCATGTGCAATGAGCGTATTATCGTGGATACTGCGGTTTTGGACAAATGCTCCTTGCATGGGGTGAATAATTTTTGTCATGACTGTTTTAAGTCGGTTTGTTATGATTTTTGATATTACTTTGTAGATGGTATTACATAGACTTATGGGTCTATAGTGATTTGTTGAGTTAGGGTTCTCACATTTGGGTAGTAAGGTGATGAACGTGTGATTGATTTGCTTTAGGATTTTCCCTGAATGAAAGAAGCTTTTGACTGCTTTTGTGAGATCAGGGCCGACGATATGCCAATACTTTTTATAAAAGCAGGCCGGCATACCGTCAGGGCCCGGTGATTTGTCATCACCGATATCGAACATGGCACTCTTGATTTCCGCGTTCGTAACTGGTCGGGTTAGCGCTGCATTGTCTGCCTCAGTAATTTCGCGTTGGATTGTTTGGGTCATATTTTGGAGTTTTTCACGGTTGATTTCAATTGAGCGGAACCTATTTTGGAAATCACGCCTGACTTCCGATTTAATGTTTTCAAGTCCCGTAATTTGGGTTCCATTTGTTGTTCTTATCTCCTTTATGTTCGTTCTATTTCTCCTACCATTTGCTATTCGATGGAAGTATTTGGTGTTTTTGTCATTTAGCTTGATGTGGTTTTTCTTGGCTCTTTGTTTCCAATATGAGTGGTGGAATTGAATGAGGCATGATCGTTTTTTGGAAAGCCTTTCTTGCTTTTGTATAAGTTGTGTGTTCTTGTGTTCGATGATCTCGTTTTGGATGTCAATGAGTTCATTATCAAGTTTCCTAATTTGTTCGAATATATTGCCGAAAGTTTTTTTGTTCCATGCTTTTGCTTTGAGTTTTAACAGTTGGGTCTTTTTTGTAATGTTGAACATGTGGGAACCGCCCGCGTTAAGGCGCCACGCTTGTGTTATGATGTTTTGGAAATCTTTCCTTCCAGTCCACATCATTTCAAACTTGAAAGGTTGGGCACTAAAAACTCTGCCAGTCGGGATATCACATGATATTGGGCAGTGGTCAGATGATGAAAACGCATGGTTTTTAGTCACAATAGAGGGATACCATTGGAGGATTTGGTTGCTTACTAGGGTTCGGTCCAGTTTCTCTAGGGTTGTGTTCTCTAGGTTCTTAGATTTTCTCCAGGTGAATTTGTTCCCAATAGTAGGGATATCACATAGGTCGCAACCATTCCTAAAATTAATTAGGCGCTCGAATCTGGTCGGGTTTGGGACTGCACCCCCTTGTTTTTCGTCGGGGTGTTGGATTTCATTTAAGTCCCCCATAATAATGCATGGAAGGTTTCGTGATTTGATGAATTCGCTAAATGTTTTCCAAAATTGCTCCTTTTCTTGTGCCCGAGGCGGTGCGTAAGCAAAGACGATGATTAATTCATTTAAAGTATCTAGGTTGGTGTAGTGGATACCAAGAAAACGGTCATCTTTGTGGATAATTTTAAGCGTCTCGTTCGTAAGTTGGTGCCCTTTCCAAAGGACGCACAACCCGCCGGATAATCCATTAGCTGGGATGAACTCCAAATAATCAAAGCCGGCTTTTTGCCAAGTTTTACATTCAGGTGGGTCTTTTGCTTTTGTTTCAACTAAAGCGATGAGGTTGATATTTTCAATGCGACACATAGAGTTGATTTCAGTCAAAAAGGACTTCCGTTTAGTACCTCTACAATTCCATAGGCAAATCTTCATAATAAACCCGTTTTGGTGTGGTTTTTGACCATTTGAGGTTTGGAGACCTTCCCTAAGCTTTTTAGTATTTGTGCATTCGCTGGTATTAGTGTTGTCATTGGTTTTTGTTTGGTTTTTAGTTTAGGGTTACTGGATTCTCCCCTGTTGTTTGACCGCAAATTGGGTCTACTGATTTGCATCAGATTGTTCAAAGAGCTTTTATGCTTGTGTTGTAGAAACAACAAATAATTGTGAAAATATTGGCATGGTCTATGCCTCACAGAGGTTGTTGTTTTTCTCCTTTTACGATTTGGAGCAACTCTTTGCACAACAATGATCATGCAAAGGTTAAGTGATATGGTTAGCTGACAACTAACAGTTTTTTCACGGGTGTTATACATCGAGGTTCGAAATATGAATCTCAAGCCTCTGGAGTTTGTTGTAGTTCTCGGGGGTCTCCCGATTGTTCCCATTGATAATTTCTTATTGAAACCAATCTTCAGTATCTGCAGCACAGGCAGTGTGGGGAAACCAGAGCGATCATTAGGGGAGCCGAACGAGAGCCTTCACCAACCACCCGACCATCGGCGGAACCCACACCAGAAGTCCGCCGCCACCTCCACCACTTGGGCAATTTCCCCCGCACGTCGTGCAAAGACAAGGAACACGTGCGAGGCCATTGACACCAGAGATCCGATATACGGAGCCACCGCCAGATCGGCGAGTTTGACAGGAATACAAGTTCATAGGAAGTTATTCGAACCGCTTTGGCCCCAAAAGGCAACACAACGGGAGATCTGGGGATCCACGAGTGAGTAAGGAGAACAATAAGGGCTTTAAAAGGCCAAATATGCGGTTTTTTGCTCTTTTTGGGCAGCCAACTTGAAGGCATACGATAGCTGAGCAGAGAAAGACTGAGAAGAGGCCCGCATATGCTCAGGCGCGGAATCAAACCCAAATCTGCTCCAAATTGATAGACTTTTTTTATTGGAATTTTGAAGGGTATGGCTTCCTCGAGGTGATTCTTCAAACGAAGGGAGGTTCCGTTCCTTTCTAGCGTCAATTGCTCCGTTGATTTGCTGGTTTCCGGTGGCGGCGGCCAAGTGGTATTTAGGGTTTGGTAGTGGTTAGGTGGGAGGGTGAGGGCGCGTTCAGGCGCGTTCTTTTTCATCACTCTTCTATACATCAATTAATATCCTTGATATGGGTGTTTTTGATATATTGATCTTAATCTATAATATCTAATGCTCTATAATATATTTTAATTTTAGATAAAATCTTTTAAATCTATCCTAATTCCTAATATATAATAGAAAATATTTTTATTTTAGATAGAAGCTTTCGTAGATTATCCTATTCTATATTATCCTAAAATAATATCAACATATACAAATTCCGAAAATAAAAAATCCTATGTGGCGAAATCCTAGGTGGATTAACGTGGAAACGACAAATAATAAAATCCTAGGTGACGCAACATGGTGGCCTTATTTCTTGCGTCTTTTATATATATACATAGATTAGAGTTATTTTTTATTTGTATTTGAGAGAAATAGCTATGGAAACTCTGTAATTGAGAGATTCATTGGGGAAAAAACAAGAATTATTTCATTGGATTGTAAGGCATAATTGAATTACAACACATATGACAGTATGCTGGCTTTTATACTTCTACACAGAGGCATCTGGGAGAATTACAACTGTCCTCTCTTATAAGCAACTAGCTTAACTAACTTGTACAAGTCTCAACAGAATCACTGCATATCCTTGTGAAAGGAAGCAATATGAGATATTCAAGTGAAGTCATGAAATGAAGAAAATTTACATTGGACGAAAAGGAATAGGTATATATGTACTGTATATGCATACAGGCTGAGGTTAATCACCTCTTTCCTGGGAAGTTGGTTGAACATAGAATCTCTATGGTAAGATCAGCTTGTTCTTTTTGGAGTTGAAAGATCTTATGTCCTTATTCATAGTTGCTTCCAAACAACGTCCGAGAGAGCATGTCGCTTGTTAGGTTATCCACTAAGGGAAGCACATCGAGCTCACAGGATTCGTTGAGTAAAATTGCTTTCTTCCACCCATTCAACATCTCATCACAACTCAAGCATAATGCAGACACCATCAACTGTACAAATCAAGCCTTGTTTAATTAAATAACCAAAAAAGGAATGCTTAATATATAATTTGTAGAGAACAAGGAAAAAGAAGGGAGAAACCTTCAACTTTTGCATATGAAAAGCGGGATTCAGGATCTTCCTGTGCTTTGCCCACTTTTGACCCCCATACTTGGGCAATCCGGGAGCAAGCAACTTACCCAATGGAATCTTGGGTGTTTTGGGAAATTCTGGCATTTTGCTAAGAAATTGTTTAATTAATTCAGACATATATTATCAAAGTAATGCTATGTGAACTTCACAAGAAGTTAGTAAGATAATGACTTGCAGAAGCATGTTGAATTCCAATGAGCTACATTAAATACTGAACTTGTATCAACCTAACAACCTACTTGTATCATTATATGGTAACATTACAACGAAGGCATCACCAATTTGTCATGATAAGTCAATGATTACTAAGGGAACACATTTAGTACTAATAACAATTTCTCATTCCCATTTTTTATTCAGTTCACTTCCAGTTAATAAACAAATCCTTGAAGGATAACATAGATTTAGTATATTAAGAATGATGGGCAGATAACACATGGTGAAAAAAATATTCAAGCCTGGAGGAATAGTAGAGAAAAGGCTAACCTGTATAGTCTGAATAGTTGTCATATATAACAGGGACACAAGAACCTTCCAACCATGGCTGATTGTTCATACCAAATGCACATCCATAGGGAAGAAAAAAAAAAGAAATTTTAATTACTCATTGCAAAATAATGACGCACCAGAACATGTCAACTAAGCAAGAAGTACACAATGTCAAACATTTCAAAGAAGGATGATGTATGAGTTGGTTGGGGTTGACATTTCATACTAATGACGCACCAGAAAATGTCAACTAATGGAAGTGCTTCATGCTATGGTGTATGATGGCAATGCTTCACCAAAAATCAGTTAGATGTTTTATCCACATAACTAGTAAATAAATAGCAGTTATAACAGCCTGCTTTGTTGTAGGATGGCGTACGTTTAGAAGACATGACAGCATTTTTGTTCCCTAAGACATAGCAGGGATATATAAAAACACTCACTCATATAAATGATATGAAGGAAGAAGTTCAGGGAAATGAACAAGTACATTTTTCATTTTTAACTCCATTTTCCAGAAATATTTATATATTTTATTATCAGTTCTTTCTTGATCTTTCAAATTCAGTAACGTCGGTTTCAGTTTTCTAAGAAAGGCATTCACATACTGGCTTTTAGGCGCCAGTATAGCAACACAAATTGTTATTGTAACAATAGAAATGAAAACACAAACATGAGCTAAAGGATGTTTTACAGTTAGAAATCATGCCTTAATAATACACATTTATTCAATTGTTGAGCATATGGATTCCTAAAAATAATCTACAGGCCAAATGGGTTACCATTTGCTATAAGAACATGATATTTTAAAGAACTTTAATCACTAATGAACATTTGCAAATGGTGAGAAGCAGCGAACACAACATCATTCATGCTTCTAATTGAAAAGTGGAATATTTTAAAAAAGATATCCCAGGAAACAATATCGTCTAGTGTAGTGAGCAGCTATTGAACAAGCCACAAGTGCAAAACTGGTGGTTGAAATCCAAGGCTCTCTCTTGTGCTGCATTTTTAAAACTCAACAAAGTAATAATCTCTTTATCTTTCTCTTTGTAAATAGATCTCTTTATTTTTAGAACTCAGGAAAAAATGATGTTTTGCCTCAAAACACTTTCATGTGAGAAATACAAAATTAAGTACTCATTCACTAACATGGCTTTCAAAAGAAGACGGCAATAGTGGGCAAAATTGAAACCTAAGAAAACTTAAGCAACCAACAACAAGAATCATCCATCCCATCCAATGTAATTGAAACATAAGCAACCAGCAATGGTAAATTGAAACCTAACCTTGCTTAACAAGCAGTAGGAGGCAGCGGCGGCGCCCGGACAGGTGGTGGGCGAAGGCTGCAGTTTATGGTCGTCGAATCGATGGAATTGAAGAACAAGGGAGGAATAGCAAGATTCGGTCGAATAATTGAACGGGGAGGCTGGGGGATTATTGAGAGTTTTTCGGAGAAGTGTTTCATGAAAGGTCCGGTGGGATGCTAAAGAGTTGGCGGGATTTTAATTTAGGTTTTTTCATTAACCCCCAAGAGTGTGATTCACACCTCGTACTAGGGCCGTAAATGAACCGAGCCGTTCGTAAGAAATTTGGTGTTCGATTTGGTTAAATCTTATTCGTGTTTGGCTCGGTTTGTAAACGAACCGAGTTTGAGCACAATTTTAAGGCTCGAAAGATAAATGAACTGAGTTTGAGCACAAGATAACTCGGCTCGTTTGCTCATGAGCAAACTTGATTTTATGTTCATGAACAAGTTCGATTATACACTCATAAAAAACTAGATTACATGTTCATGAATAAACTATACTATATATATATATATATATATTGAGTCAGGTTCACGTGCGAATGGGCGCCCATGTGCGAAATAAGAAAGAACAAGAGTCGTTGGATCAAGAAAAATCAAAGGCGTTGATCATTTCAGTTAAAAAGGGGGAAAAACGGCACGGGCGAATTATTGGCGAATTATTCGCGTATTTTTGAAAAAACGGAAATAGGACACGTGCGCAGATTGTTCATCAGTATTGTGGATTTGTTCATCAAAAATGTGGATTTGTTCATCAAAACTGTGATTTTGTGCATAAATAAACTATTACTTGTGCATCAAAAATCTATTGTTTGTACATAAAAAATGAACATATGTGTATCAAAATTACTTGCAATATGTTCATCAACATTGTGATTTTGTTCATAAAAAACCAAAATATTTATTCATTGGTTTTGACATATTTGTTCATCGGTTTGTGCATATTTGTTCATTAGTAACATCAATTTGTTCACTGGTTTATGCATATTTGTTCATTGCCTTTTTCATATAACTATTCATTACTAGATGCATATTTGTTCACTAGTAACCTCAATTTGTTCATTGCTATATGCATATTTGTTCATTAATAACATCAATTTGTTCATAGCTAAATAAGGCACAAGCACTCCTCTTCGATTTGTTGCTATCTCGTTCTCTTAACATACACCATATTGTTGCAAAGTTACATTCTTTATCTATTATCTTTTGCATTCAAGTTTCTACATCAAACTTATCTTAATTTGGTACTATATTGAGCACTTCATTCGTATTGACAAGTTAGCCTTAAAGTACTTCATTTGTATTATACTTTAAATTCAAGATAGCCTTAAAGCACAAAATAAATGCAAAAATACACAAATAGATAGTCCTAAATGTACAAGTTGATGGTATTAGTAGTCTTAAATGCACAAGTTGATAACCTTGACACATAAAACATAAGTTTATTTCAATTCACAAATAAGGGTATAATAATGAACAAATAAGGTTATATCAATGAACAAATAAGGGTATATTCATGAACAAATAGGGTATATCAATGAACAAATAATGGTATACCAATGAACAAAAAAGAAGTATAATAATGAACAAATAATGGTATACCATGGCTATATCAATGAACAAATAGGGGTATATCAATGAACAAATACGAGTATATCAATGAACAAATATGGGTATATCAAAACTAATTATAGGTGCATAAAAAACTACATAATATTGTATTCCTACACATAAATAACGTTAAAAAATAAAATTAAAAATTAAAAAAGTTCGAAATTAATGAACAATGTTATCAAAAACTCAATGCACAATTGGTTAGTATTGATGAACAATTGGTGAATATTGATGAACAAATCGCTATTTCTGATGAACAAACTATGTGCGTCTCATAAAAACGTATTTTTCGAAAAATTCGTGAATAATTTGGGAAAAATTCGTCCGTGTCGTATTTTATTGAAAAATACGTGAATAATATGGGAAAAATTCGCCCGTGCCGTATTTTTTTTAATGAATGTTTAATCAGGGACGTTGATTTTTTGAAATGAACGATTGAGATTTATTCTTATTTCCCACTCAGGCGACCATTCACACGTGACTCTTTTTCATATATATTATATATAATATAACATTTATGTTAAATTACATAATTTTGGTGGTGTTTATCAAACCACGTAGTTTAAGTTTTAGTTTCATTTGCTTGTATAATTGATCAAGTAAACGAGTTGTTCACGAATTTGTCTATCGAAGAAACTAAATGAGAAGTTCGCGAGCAAGCTCGAGCACGGTGAACATTTAAATGAACGAAACTCAAACAATAATTTAAGCTCGAACCAAGCTCGCGTTCGAGCTCGAACTCGTCTATTTTTAACGGAGTCAAGCTTGAACAACTCAAAGCTTGGCTCGGCTCGGTTCGATTACAACCCTACCTCGTACCAAAAAATAGTGTGATTCAAACCGCATTTTATTTAGTAGACTGTGGTCTCAAATAATTTTATTAACCCACACCACATTTTTTTCAAATTACTGTGGTCCGACTATACTTAATTTTTTTTAAAAATGAATTATACATGATTATTTTAAACGCGGTAAAAATTGTGTGGTGCATGTCTCTAGTGCAGGTAATAAGGTAGAATAAATCATTGGATTAGATGGTTACTTCAAATATGAATCCAAATAACAAGTTTAAATCTTTGCCTAATCACCAAAGAGTCCAAGTGTTACTCCTCTAGTGATATCCACACACACGAACGAGATAATCTTCTACATTAGAAATCACTTGCTAGAATGTTAACCGACGTTTAATTAATTATAGAATTGGAACATTCTTGGAGAACTCACTCATAACTCACTCAGCCGAGATGCAGAAGCATATATATATTAGGATATTTTTTATTTTCCAATCTAGTGAATCTTTTAATCTTAACAAATGTATTACTCCCTCCGATCCTTATTAAGTGACTTTGTAACATTTTTTCTTGATTCACATTAAGTGTCGTTGGCATTAATAACTTTACTTTTTCAATTAACTAGAACTATTTCCCAATTACTTTTTCACACTTATTGGGGTAAAATTTAATGACCTTCCTTTGAAACTTGTTCCACATTAACATATCTTAGTGGAATAACCAATTGATACATGTTTATGTCAAAAAATTGAGAAAAGTAAAATTATTGTTTAATTAATTACTTAGTTTTTTGTGGGTTAAAGTAGATTTTTATGGGTCATTAATAATTTTCTTAATAAGTGTGAAAAATTCTAAAAAGTCACTTAAAATGAATCGGAGGGAGTATGACTTTAATAACTTGTTAAGATTTCAACTTATCCACTTGCCACAAGAGATAAAATCTATCTATTATCCTTTTATTTAATTTTCCAAAATCATAATTGATCAAATTACTTTATGATTAATTATAATATTCTTAAGAAAATATATGTTCTCCATAATTATTTTGTAGGTCTAATTATAACTAAGACCCATTGAGCTTGGTTCGACAAATCTAGACCCGCTACTTTGGTTATTGTGCATATACTTTTAATCTCCCACTTGCACTACTACCATGCTTAAGTCATTATCTAATTTTTTTGATGGAAAGTCATTATCTTATTAACCTTAGGTTCAAAGTCAACTCTCATATTCAAGATTATTTTCGAAATAGTTACTTAATTCCGAAACTATGTCGATTCATTTCTAGTAACTTTAGAAATTCCCAATTAACAAATTTTATGATTTTCCCATCTATCATGCTAAGTCACGCTCGGGTGGAGGTTAATGATATAGTACAAAATGCAAGCAAATCTAAGCCATTAGATTAAAAGAACGGACGGACTAGATTAAATAAAAGGGGGTTGATAAAAAAAATAAAGGAAAAGGGTCCCTTGATTAACAATGCCATGCAAGTCAATAGTTTGAATTCTTCATTCATAGACGAAATTACCCTTTGAATAAATAATACCCTAAAATCTAAAAACTCACACGCTCTCTTTCCCAGCCTCTTCTCCTTCTTCCTCTCTCTCCCACCTACTCCCACTCCCACTCCACCATGGATCTAAAAGATGAAAGTTCATTCACATCGCTACACAAATCGCTCCCACCATCCTTTAGCACATTCAAATCGTCGATTGTTCTAATTATATGGAGAAACAAACACAAGAAGGTATGCATAAACGTATAGGATTTTCTAATGTTTGATTTTAATCTTCTAGGTAACTAGGGTTTGATTTCTAGTAATGGAAGTATTTATGGTTTTTTATTGGGTGATTTTTTATGGTTTTGTTGTGGTGAACTATTATTGCCCACTTTGTGTTTATTTTTCTAGAAAAATGGTTCCTTATTGATGTATTATGATGTTTTGAGCTTGTGGTTTATAAGTTATCAGAAAAATGGTTAATATGGAAGTGAAATTGATTCTTTGATGACATGCTTTTGGTATAGAAGGCATGATTGATGATATGTTGCCATTGTTGAATTTGTCTACTAAGTCTCCCTAGGAGAAATCTCAATGTAAGTTTGTCTAGATCCAGTTGTATTTGTGAGAAATGAGAAATATGCATTTGACACTTGAGAAATAATATACTTTTCAGCCTATTAGCTCAAATGGTAGAGCAATGTGCATGTGCACATAGATGTGAGTTCAAATCCCACATAGGCTAATTCTTGATACGGTCATGTCGTTTTGTTCATATCAGTTGTTCTTTTGGTTCATGACTTTTTAAAATAAGGTTCATAATATTTCTTCTTATGGTTCATAAGTTTTGTTCCATGCTTGTTTTGTGTATAATAATTGTTCTTTTGTTTCATGTTTGAATAACCTTAGGTTCATCAAAGTTCATCTTATGGTTCATGTCTTTTAGTTCATACTAGTTATTATTTTTCTTTCGTGATTTTTGGTTCATGACACTTGTTCTTTCGGTTCATGTTTTTGTAAGCTAGGATCATAATAATTCTTATGGTTCATGACTTTTAGTTCTTAATAGTTGATCTTATAGTTCATGTCTTTTAAGTCATACTAGTTATTTTGGTTCATGATTTTTGTTCTTTTAGTTCATGTTTTTATAAGCATAAGTTTATAATATTTCATCTTACGATTTTTAGTTCATAAAAGTTGGACCAATGGTTCATTGCTTTATATGATCAAATTCATAACAATTGTCAATAAGGTTCATGAAATTTAATTCACAATAACATGTGTTATGATTTATAAATGGTATTATGTTGGTTCATGTTATACGGTTAAGTTCATAAACATTATGAATAAGGTTCATGAAAATTATCCTTAAAAGCATAATACTGTATTACATGAAGTTGGACCTAAAGTTGAGACTAAATTTCAAGCACGTAAAAGAAGGCTAAAATAAAAATGAACCAAGATCTCAAACTCAGCCACTCTTTATACAATTTTAAGCATACATACTAAAAAGCTTTATTCAATGATTTTGGCATACTAAGTTCATAAGTTCATAACAGTTGTCAATAAAGTTCATGAAATTTAATTAAAACTACTCGTTATTTTTGTCACATAATCTAGTACGTGCATCGTATTTTTCGGTTCATGTCTTTATACGATTAGGTTCATAACAATTATCAATAAGGTTCATGGAATTTAATTTACAATACTTCGTACGTGTGTCATGCATTCTTGTTCATAAATGATATGAATTTAAAATTTGATATGCTAGGTTCATAATTAATGAACAATTGGTAAAAAAAATGTTCTAAGCTCGAAGTTGATCATTTAAGCATTTTGTCGAACACATGATGGGAGGAAAGAAAAGCATTGACCATTAGCCTTTGTTTTCAATTAAAACTTGAAATCATAAAGCAAAGCATACATAATCTTCATAGGTTTGATTAAAAGCAACACAAATCTGTTTAAAAACACACAAAAAACATGTAAATCAAAGTACCAAGCTCTCAAATTTGAAAAAACCCCAAATGTAAACTTGAAACCATACAAAAGAGATTTATACCAGAATCCATGAAGAGAGAACACAAATCTCGGTCGAGATTAACAAAAAAAGCAAACCAAATTAAAAGAAGGCAATGGGCAACAGATTTGGAGAAGAATCGATCGAAAAACATGACTTAATTCTCCACGTTTCAATAGGAAGAAGACGACCCATGTATGTTGTGTTCTAATTCAACGGACAAAAGTCCAAAATACCCTTCCGTTTAAAATAACTTACAAGCATGTATTGATCGTGGTCGTAGATATGTAATGATCAAACGGAGTAGATTTGCTTGCATAATTCACTGTAGTATTTAGATGCACCTGATCGTGATTCCTATCATGCTTATGTGTGTGACCCTCTATGTTTCTATCTTAAAGGTAGTGTAATCCAAAAAAAGTCAAGGTAACCATTTAGCAATAGATGTTGACTACCCAACAAGGTAGAAATGGTTGGTGAACCATATACCACTATGAAGTGATTACTATGTGAAGCAGCCAAAACTAACCTGCAAGCGAACGGGGTCCATTATAATACCTCAAGTGTCGATCCCACAAGGACCAATGTAATATCAATTGGAACTCTACTATTAAATTCGGTCAAAAATATAAGGAAGAAAGGAAATCTATGCTAGGATAACAAGTAATTATGCAAATAAAAGGAATAAAATCTATGGATAGATGTGTCTAAGGTTAAGGATCACCACACCAATGTTTCAATAAATAAAATTATACTCAGCCTGAATTTATTTGAAGGACTAACTATCTAAGATAAACACTAACTCCTCATAGACGATAAGTGTTTGTACCTAAACTCGACTAGCAGTCACTCTCGCACAAAGTAAGTCTAATTTTGATCCTTAAAGCTCTTTAGAGATTAGGGGAAAATAAAGTCAACATCCGCTCTCGCGCTCCGTTGAAATTACTCAAACCCTAAAACAACTACGATAGTTAAAAATCACACAAGACAAATTAAGTCGCTCTTGCGCAAATAATTCTCAAGTCCAATCTTAGAGATCTAACATGAACAAACAATATATTCAATAATCAATCTCTCATTATTGTTATCTTCTCTCGGTCTCAAACCCTAATAGGAATCTTATATGCATAAAACAAATAGGGCATAAAGCAACCTAGGATCGAATCAAATATATTTCAATTCAGGCAAAGAATATAACTTTAATTAAATCCACATTGAATGGTTCACCATGTAACACCCCCAATTTCTAACCAAGGGTATTATCACCAGTGACCTCGGATTTCACCATCAAAGACATCCGAGGCTAAGGTAACACAATTTAAACACGAACAAAAATATGAAAGAATCATATTCATATTAGAATTATCTTTGATTACAAAGTGATTGTTTGCAGAAGAAAACGACAACGGAATATAATTTCAATGATACAGGTAACCCATATACATACAGGGTGTAAAATACCAAAACATTATAAAGTTCTTCCTTCAATTTGACATCTCCTCTATAGTCTTCACATGAGCTTAAGTACCTCCTTTTAGATACGTCACTTTGAGGTGAATCCTTTCTTCTTTTACTTTGTTTGATCTTCATCTTCATTTCCTGAGTAACAATCCTCTACTGTATGATGTTTCCAAAAAGTAAGAGACGGAAAACACCAGGTAAAAGTGCAAAAGAAAGAGAAAAGTGAACATATTAGTCTAAGAAGACTAGCAAGTGGAGCACGAAAAAGGTCTCAATGGTTGTAGCTAAACTTGGTGGCACCGAACTCCGACTTATAGTCGGTCGATGATACAACGGTTAGTACATCCATCAAGAAAAAAAGGATATAAGAATCCAAAGGTGGAGGAAACATCGTGAGAGTGCGATCTCATTAGAGTAAAAAGGAATACAAACTTCCAAGACATTTGGAATATCACAAGAGTGTGATTCCATCGAAAAGAATTATGAAAATTCTTTTAGAGATAGGACACCACGAGAGTGGAATTCCATCGAAGGATGATAATGTTTGTGAAAACTTTATGTGCCAATGTAACACCCCGTCTTTCGACAGGGCGCTACGTGGTAGTAGACCTTACCAGGTACTACTAAGGTGGGTTGACACCAACACTTTAGGATCTTACAAAGCGGGCACGACGAGAAAACAAGTAAAACATCCAACTTTCAGATTTATAAAATTTAAAGTTGGATATTTTACTTGTTTTCTCGTTGTGCCCGCGTTGTAAGATCCTAAAGTGTTTTTGTCAACCCACCTAAGTAGTACCTGGTAAGGTCTACTACCATGTAGCGCCCTGTGGAAAGACAGGGTGTTACAAATCGATATCAGAGCGAGGTTGACAACAGGGCACATGGACTGACCAACGTATGTACCCGAGGTCCAACTTAAAAATAAAATCGGCCGGTGCTTTCAAAATGTTTTTACTGGGGTAAGGATATTGCATATAGTGGGTAGGTGACACGTCGCGACTCCGCTACCATCAGCTGAAGGACCTCTGGTAGTTTAGTGCTTTTAGCCTTCTAATTCTAAGTGTAAGTTTGGAAGAAGTTCATTTTCATTCGTAGTGCTAGAATTATTAGGGAAGTGTGAGGAATCAACAAAAGTAGGATTGTAGTGTTGGGTTAAATGGTCTCCAAGAGCTTCTTAATACCATCATCGAGTTGTTGAATCTAGTACAAGAAGATTCAAAAGTGGTCGACATCGAAGGAAGATGGAGCAAGATGGAGAAAATCTAAACTAAGCATCTAAATTATCGGATTGGAAGTAGTCGAACCCAGACTAGGAATGTCGATTGAAGGAAGGATGTTGCTTGCTTTAAGAAGAGCTGAACTCCCGACTTAAGAAGATTTCCGAGGAGTACAAAGTGTATGCAGATGAAGATGGAAGCACAAGGAGTGATTACAATAATCAATCACTACTAGAAAAATGTCATATTTCAATAGTTTAATCCATTGGAATTTCCAATGGGGATTTAAAAATAAGTTGGAATTTCCAACGGGAGTCAAACCGTTGGAAAACAGCCCGTCATAATTTAATTCCAACGGTTTTGACCGTCTTAATCATATTCCAATGGTTCTAGCCGTATTAATTATATTCCAACGGAGTAAGCCGTTGGACAATCAAAAACCCTTTTTCCCACTACTTCCTCCGTTGGAATTAACTTTTTTTACAACTTTGTTTAATTTTCTTTTTAATTCATTTAGGTGAATATTTCTGTTATTTAAAAGATGATACTTCCACTTCATTTTCCATTGGAACAATAGAATTATCATTCTAGAAAAAAATATATTCAACAGAAGCTCGACCACATTATTATATAGTAAATTTATTTAATTAATTAAACATTTATGATAAAAGAAACATAATATTATAATAATGCATAATATCATTGCATAGACGAAATTAAGTAACATTCATTAATATAACATGCCAGCTTAGACCATAAAACTGGGTACATCCATACATACTACATCAAAATTGGGCACCACAAAGAGTTCCCACATGTACCCAAAGTTTACAACTATCAAGATAAGCAAAATCATCAAAATAGTACAAGTAAATGAGTTTGTCCAAAAACAACTAGGACATACAAAAATGCATAACCATCGCTAACCATCAATTAACCTGGCCATTAGAAACACTATCGCCATCAGTTTGCCCAGCAGAAAATCTATCTCCACCCCGTGAACTAGCATTTTCCAACCTATTACGATCACCGCCGGAATTGCGGCCTAATAGCCTAGTACCACCACTTGAAGAACCACCACCAATGCCAGCACCTTGTGGACTAAGAGGATGACTAGGAGGAAAAAAGGAAGGGCCACGATGATGACTAGGATTAGATAATCCGATGGGATAAAAGGAAGGGCCAAGAGGATGACTAGGAGGTGGTGGTGGAGGATACATATTAGAGTTTAACAAAGATATATATGACATATCATGATGAGGTGGTGGTGGAGGAACATACGCTTGGGATTGTAGAATATCACTCCTTCGCATTTGTTGATAGTGATGCCTTTGTTGAGTATGATACAAAGAAGCTTGGAAATCTTGTTGATATCGAGCCACTTGTTCTTGCACTTGTTGTTGAATTTTTTCTTCCATCGATCTCTTAACCTCTTCTTCAATGGATCTTCGAAGCTCATCCATTTCACGATTAGTAGCATTACTAGATGCGGACCGAGGAGAAGGACCTAGAGCACCCCGATTTCTGAAATTTGGGACCGAAGTGTGTAATGATCCCTTACCAAATAACCGTCCTCTTTTTTCGCCCCCAACAGCTTCAGCCCACAAAGCATTCATTTCTTTTTGTGTTAAAGGTTCATGACGTGCTTCCGACATATCCTTACACAATTGTTTGAATCTTTCCTGATAAAAAAAACTATCATTCTTAATAATAGTATCTAATTGTGGTTTAACTTAAAAACATTGCAAAAGGAAAGGAACATACAACAGTTGCTGGAGCACGTGGACCTATCCCTTCACCATTTTTCTTTTGATATGTGGTCTTCATCAAACACTCTTGGGACATTCTTTTCTTGTACTTCTTCTCCTGGAAGACAAATAATCAAAAGAAAAATAATAACTAACAAACTAATTAAATGTTCTTGAAAGTTTAAGTTTAGCAAATCAGCCTTGTAGAATATTAGAATGTCATCCAAAATCAAGTTACTTACATATTGATCAACATAATCGACAACAGGCTTAGCACCCCCTGTATACACTGGACCTCCAGAAGCTCTATTACACATGTTGACTTCAGATTGGTGCTTAAATTCATCAGTCTCCGAATATTTTTTTATCTCATCCCAATATAGAGAGTTGATGAATTTAGGCTTTTTATTCTTCCCTCTAGAATAAGAAAAAGTACACCGGAGGTGGCCACTGCATTTTTTATTCCAATTCACCTTCACAGCTTGTGCATGTTTATCTTTCCAAAAGTTGTAACTCTAACAATACATATTCAAGCCAAGATACAGTAAGCATGAATCTATAAACATTTTCTATTTTCACATGAGAAAAAAAAATCATACCGAGAATTCTTCCCACCAAAATTTTTTCGTTTCCTTGGGAACTTTGCTCCAACAAGACCATGGTCCATTGTAGTGAGAACGCATAATGGAAAAAGCTTTGTCTAAAACGTCAGTACGTTTCTCAAATCTACCATATACAAACACAAGAAATTAGTAAGGAATACACAAAATCATCAATAGAAGTAAGAATGAAGGAATGCATAATAGAAAAATTTAAATGGGATACTATACGTGTCTCCAATGGGACAGATTCTTTTACGGTCTCGAGCATCGACTTCCTCGCCCCCTGAAGTGTCCGAGTCGTCACCAACTCTTGGTGGACCTTCATCATCATCATCATCTGTATCGGTGTCAAACCCGGCGTCAATAAGGTTTTCTTCTTGGTTCTCTGGCTCTAACGGATTGAAACGATTTGCTTCACTATTTCTGCCTGAGCTATCCGGTGAGCCATGAGGTTGGCTGCATGAAGGAGATCCGTGTTGTGATTGACTAGTATGATTCCCAATAAGGATTGAACCCGGATTTCCTCTCCTTCTGTTTGACCTCGGTGATTCATTGGATGCTGAACGGCCATACCGAAATTGGTCGAAATCACCGTCCATTTCTTGGACCAGGGGAAGATGAAAGAAATCGGAAGATGGAAGATCAAAGAAATTGGAGAGAAAGGAGGGTTTTGGAAATGAATAGACGAGAGAAAGAGAATGATCTGAAAAAAGTATTGGATATACAGTAACATACGGAGTATATGAGATGAGTAGGGTAAATATACTACTGTACTACACCGGAAAGTGGGAAAGGCAGTAATTGTATGCATATAAATTTTTTGACTCTTACAAAAAAAAAAGAAAAATAAAATCACTGATTTTTCCCTTGAAGTTACAGTGACTTGCGCCGAAGAAGAACTCTAACAAAAATGATTGCGTTATGGTTTCGAGGTAATTTTTACATGCTATCTTCATTTTCCAAATAGGTCCTCTAATTTTTACACGCTATCTAATTATGTAAATTAATTTGAAACCAAATTGGTTAGGATTTAGCGCTCTTTAAATTTTTTACCTAATTTTTTTCTCCCCCAAATTTCTTTCAAATCAACCGCCTACTTAAATTTCCTAGCTAATTTTTTTCAGACTCATTTCAATCTACCGCCTAAAATAAATTTTAATTTTCTAGCTAAATTTTTTCCCCAAAACTCGTTTCAATCTACCGCCCAAAAATATACCATATCCAAATCTTTCCCCAGTTATAACAATTCTTCCCTTTTTTTTATTAATTTTGTAACCAGTCCTTACGAGCCCCACTAATAACTAATAAGCCTACTTATGTACTTAAATATACTACACTATTGATTTCAATCTACACCTATATATTATAGAACGTAAAATAAGGACAGAGAGTAAAGATATGGGAAGATATTGCAATTGTATGAATTACAAGAGGAGAGGCTTATCTTTATACAAAAATAAAACTAACGGTAAGGAGATAATAAAGGATAGTATAATTTAAACTTACTATGCTAAAGTTCTTCTCCTAATGGATAATTGGCAAAATTATCTAGGTGAAAAAGGAAGGCATATATTAGATCAAAAAAAAAAAGGAAGGCATATTTATAGAGATTACTAGCATATATACTTGTACCATGTACGGATTTGGTTAAATATAATTTAATAATTTAATAATAAATTTATTTATAGATATTGTAATTCCTTATTGTTTTTACAAGAATATGAATAAAAAAAACGATTTTTTAATTCAAGATCTAATATCTTTAATTAAAAAAAAAACTTAGGGTAGTATATAACTAATAAAAAAATATAGTGAACATCATAACGTACAAATTTTTTTTATGTGAAGGATATTAATTATTTATAATTCTTGTTAAAAATTAAGGATAATATATAATTAAGTAAGTAAGTGTATGAGTAATAAGAAGAAATTAAAGATTTGAGTAGATAAGGCCAAATGAAATTTAGGTAATTAAGAAAATATTTATTGACTAAAATTTGTTTTGAATTAATTGTTTGAGAGTTTTGATGACTTGGCGCCACATATACGAATTGAATATAAAGTCGACACATAGGCGAAATCAACCAAAGATTGACATGTGTTAGAAAGGCTCCTTTGTTAAAAATTAAGGATAATATATAATTAAGTAAGTAAGTGTATGAGTAATAAGAAGAAATTAAAGAATTGAGTAGATAAGGCCAAATGAAATTTAGGTAATTAAGAAAATATTTATTGACTAAAATTAGTTTTGAATTAATTGTTTGAGATTTTTGATGACTTGGTGCCACATATACGAATTGAATATAAAGTCGACACATAGGCGAAATCAACCAAAGATTGACATGTGTTAGAAAGGCTCCTTCTTTAGTATATAGATAGATGTCTTAATATATACGCGTATATTTAATTTTATAAGAATTCTTTTTTATTTATAAAAGTTCTTTATGAGCTCCTCTTAATAAGCCACCGGATTGAATACAATCTACACGTAACACGTTTATAACCTACATATATATGCACATATATCTTAATTTTTATAATAATATTTTTAAAAGTAACGAAGCATTCATAATTTAATCAAACTAAAAAATATTACAAGACATTAGTCAAACAAACTAGGATAATCAAAGCCTTAAATTTAAAAACATGGACTAAGGCAAGTGGAGAAGCGAGATTAGGGCAAAATAGTATTCTTCTTATTTCTTAAGATAATAAGTGTTCGGTATTTATAACACTGCCCTATCGGTTCAATAAAAGCATCATGTGAAAGAACCGAAAAGAAAACCCATGAAGGAGTCCGTAAACTCTATTTAAAACTTACATTAATTAAAAAATACTAATAATAGTCTTTCAGGCGACTAGGTCGCCAACGCTCTCTAACATGAGGCTAAAAATCATCTTCATCATCTTCACTTAGATCATAATCCTCATTCTCATCTAAATTGAAGTCATCTTCTTCATTTGCTTCAATTTTATCATCATCACCTTCAGACTCAAAATCATCCGCAAACACAGGAACACCACTTGGATCTTGTAGATTTTCTATAAGTGCATCATCGATTATAGGAGCCCTAATTGGGTCTTTTGGTTGATAAGCTTCTTGAATGTCATCTGTCCATCCTTTTTCTATTATACTGCGAGCTTTTGTTTTACAAACAGCCCACCAATTGGCACGGTCTCGTTTTGCACCAGGATATGGAGCATAATAAACTTGATTAGCTTGTTGTGCCAAAATGAACGGATCATTTTTCCTATACAACTAACTTGGATTGATATCTACAAGGTCATACTTATCGTGCACCCGCACTCCTTCATATGGATCAAACCAACGACACTTGAAAAGCACTACTTGTTTCTTGGGCATGCCTGGATATTCGAGTTGTATTATTTCTTCAAGAAGCCCATAAAAATCATATTCATCTTCATTGGAGCCCAATGATTTGACCCATACACCGCTATTCATTGTGGATTTTCCTTCTCCTCTTTGCAAAGTGTGAAAGGTGAAGCCATTAACAACATACGCTGGCCATGTTATTACCTCTGCTTTTGGACCCCATGCTAGACTTTTTAATAATTCATCTTCTATATTGTTGTTGCTCAAAACCTGAAAAAAAAGTTCAAATAAGTTGAGTGCGCCATCAAAATAAAAATATATATATATGTAAAATTAATTATGTATGTAATAATAGTGATAGGAATGAGTTGGTTACTTACATAATTGCTGAACCAAGGAGCATATTCGTTATCAAATCTTCTATCATCGGCCCCACCAATTTGAATTGAAAATTCACTATACAAATATTACATGATTTAAATATAATAAAAAATAAAGAATGAATATTGAACAAATCCATAAAGTAAAAAAAATGCTTGGAAAGACTTACTTGGAAAGACTTTGACATTCTGGACAATTTAGTATGACATATGTTTGAATTATATGTTTTTCAATTGGATCATTCAACCAACGTGATGAAGGCTTTCCAAAACCTCGACCGGGATAGTTAAAGATTGAAAATTGTCTTAAATCACAACGTCGAGCTTTCTTTGTTGAAGATGAAGCTTCAGGTGTAAAGTAATGACTAGACAATGTTGCAGTTTCTTCATCTATGTAAGAGGAGAGGATGGAAGCTTCCATGCGTGATTTGTTGCTATTTTTTGCTTTTTTCCTTCAAGTGATGCAAAAATCTAAAGGAGAAAAATCAATAAGATAACAAAATAGGAAATTTTAAAAAAAACTTAAAATAATAATATAGTATTACCTTTCAAATGGATACATCCATCGATATTGTACTGGTCCTGCAACTTTTGCTTCATAGGCCAAGTGAACCAATAAATGTTCCATAGAGTCAAAAAATGATGGAGGAAATATTCTCTCTAACTTGCACAAAATCAAAGGAATTATGTATTCTAGCTCTTGCATTTGTGTGACAGATAATTTCGGTGAGTACAAAGAATGAAAAAACTGGCTCAACTCAACAAGAGGCCCCCAAACTGAAGAAGGCAGTATTTCTCTAAAAGCAATCGGAATCAACCTTTGCATAAATATATGACAATCGTGACTCTTCATACCAATCAACTTATACTCATCTAGTTGCACACAGCTGCTAATGTTTGAAGCATATCCATCTGGGAATCTCAAAGAAATAAGCCATTCACAAACATCTCTTCTTTGATCTCTTGTTACCGTGTAAACAGCTTTTGCTTTTGGACCTGAATAGTTCTCATCCACTTGTAGTGCTCGACGATAGCAATATTTCTTCAAATCTTTTCGTGCGCTCAATGTGTCTTTTGTCCTTCCCTTTATATCCATGACGGTGTTAAAAACGTTATCGAAAACGTTTTTTTCTATATGCATAACATCAAGATTATGGCGAACCAAAAGTGTTTTCCAATATGGGAGTTGTCAAAATATGCTTTGTTTTGTCCATTTATGTAGAGTTGCATAATCTTGAATGGTTGAATGAGGAGCTTCCATCACAGTTGGCAAATCTTTAACACACTCCCAAATCTCGACACTTGTCAAGCGTTGAGGAGCAGAAGACTCTTCAACACGGTTTATGTAAAACGCCTTTCGGTTTTTTCTAAACGGATGATCATAATCTAAGAATCTTCGATGACAATCAAACCATGATGGCTTTTTACTATTATCTAACCAAAATGATTTAGTGTCCTCCATGCAATATGGACAAGCCATTAAACCAGCTGTACTCCATCCAGACAACATTCCGTAAGCTGGAAAATCATTAATTGTCCATAACAAGGCAGCTCGCATGAGAAAACGCTCACCCCGTGATATGTCAAATGTCGGCACACCTTGCTCCCGCAACAATAACAACTCATCAATTAAAGGTTGTAGGCAAACGTCTATCAACTTTTTCGGATTACGCGGACCAGGGATAATCATTGACAAAAACATGTAAGGGGTCTTTAAGCACATCGACGGTGGAAGATTATACGGTGTCACAATGACTGGCCAACATGAATATGGTTTTCCAGATTGATTGAATGGACTAAAACCATCAGTGCACAATGCCAAACGAACATTACGTGATTCATTTGCAAAACTGGGATGTATTCTATTAAAATGCTTCCATGTTTCACTATCGGAAGGATGACACATAATCCCCTCGGTGGAACGATGCTCATCGTGGGGGCTCATGTGCTCAGATGTAACTGGTGATGCATATAATCTTTGTAATCTAGGAACTAAAGGTAAATATCGCAATTGTCTTCGAGGAACATTTTTTTTGCCTGCACGATGCTTATACCTTCCCTCATTGCAGAATTTACAAGCTTGTAACTCAATATCATCCTTCCAAAATAGCATGCACCCTTTTGGACATAGATCAATTTTTTCCACAGGTAATCCTAGTGACCTAACCAACTTCCTTGATTGATATAAATTCTTAGGAAGTTTATGGTCTCGAGGCATGCGTTTTCCAGCCCAGTCAACAATCTTGTTGTACAAGCTTTCAGGCATATTAAACTCTGATTTGATTTGGAGCAATTCAGACACAGTAGACAACTGAGATTCTCCTTCACAACCATCCCATATCGGTTCTTCTGCAGCTTTCAAAACGTCCCAAAATCGCTCAGATAAGGATGAGTCATCCACATTAACATTCAATTCTGGACTATTGTAAGAAAAATCAACATTATGGTTGATAGATGATGGGTGTGTTTGAAACTGATCTGAGCTAGGATGATCTACCCAAAACGGAACAAAGTTAGGGCCGGCTACATCAAAAACCATCCTTTATTGCGGGTTTAAAAGTTCATATCCTTCCCTCATTGGAAAATTTTGGTCATAGTGGGGTGGTGGAATGGAATCCGGCAACGATTGCATAGGAGCTTCCCCGTGACAAATCCAACGAAAGTAATTTGGAGTAAAGCCTTTTCGATATAGATGCTTTTGAACGGTTTCAGGATTTTCATAGTTCTGGTTAGCACATTTCTGACAAGGGCATCTAATATCACTTCCAATAGCATTCGATTTTGCAAATCTAATAAACTCTTTCACCCCTCGATAAAATTCTTTTGTTAAACCACCACGATTTTCTAGATTTTTCTCATACATCCATGAACGACTCATACTTGCAATATTAAACAAACCTACTTGACAATTTTGAATTAAAAAAATGATGTAAGTTATAAATTAAAAGTGCATATATGCTTTTAAGATAATACGTCCGTATTTTTCCTTTCTGTTATTATAATAAAAAGTTGATAATCAACATACTTAAATTTTGTTAAAATAAATGAATTATTTTTTTTTAAAAAATCTTTGTTGGAATGTGTATATATGTATTATAACGATGTTATAATTCTGACCAAAAAAATAATTTATCATATTATACTAGTATATAAAAGGAAAGGCAAATTATTAAAACAAATTTAACTTTATGGAAACTTTAATACACATTGTAACATCTATGTTCTTTAATATTTCATAAAAAAATGAAACTTAATATCTTAGATGTTAATTCAGATCTTATACATAAGAAAATAAATATTGTTAATTTGGAAAAACAATATAAATAACACCATTTCTTACTAATATAAAAAAATTAATTAGCTAGTTCTAAAAATGTTTAGAATATCATCATAAAAATAATATAAAAAGCTTAAAGAGATAAGTTTTAATAAATAAGGAAGAAAGAATTAATACATGTCACCTATAGCTACTCATAACTCTAAAGATATTAGTTGAATCATATTTTCACCACCTCTATCTATCATAAATTAAAGAATCAAATTCAAAGTAATTAATAATTCAAGACCTAATAAATAAAACTCAAAATTAAAGAAATATTTAAATAATATCCAATAATAAAAGTCTAAAGGTATTAACTCATCCAAAATTTAACAATAATAATTTAAAATTTACCTCAATTAATTCAAGAGCTTTTAAGGGGATGATCAATATATCCACTTCTCCCTTGTAAAATATATAGCCTGAAATCATATATTTAACCAAAATATCAGATTCAATTTAATAATAATACAAATATTAAGCAATACCAATATACATTTCATACTTCTACAACAATAAAATAAAAAATGTTATAAATTTCAATTGAATTTACCTTTAAAAACATTGAATCTCTAAAAAGAAATGCTGAATCAACTTGTAGTAATTCAACTCAATCACATTCACCAAAAAATGAATAACATATAGTTGGAACTCACTAGAAAAATTGCAAATGTTGTGTTTCATACCTTATACTCAATCGAATGGGTGTATATATAGTGAGGAGAAGTTAGCAACTACTCATAGTAATTTTTTCATGAGTTAAAAAGCTAGTAAAGTTCTTAAAAAAATGAAATAAATTATATTGGGCCAAGAAGACTCACCAATCCAACCCAATTCTCGTTCAAACTATCTCAATTTTCTTTCTTTTTTTTCGTGTCAAAATATGTCTTTTTTCTCTCCTTTTGCTCTGCTCCAGACTAAAAAAATGGGTTCAATGGCACTCCTGTAGGCTCATACTGCATACAAATTCTGGCGGTCCCCCATTCCAATGGAAATGTTAGTTTTATTTTCCAATGGTCCAAAGCAACAGTATTGGCTGTTGGAAATTTTATACTTCCAACGGTTTATACCATTGGTGTGTAATAACTGGTGTTTTCCAACGGAAAGTTCCATTGGTGAGCATCCAATTGTTTAGTCCGTTGGAACATGGGCGTCGGAAACTACCATTTTTCTAGCAGTGAATGAAGCCATTTACGATAGGGCATTGAGCAGCAGATTGTGGCGATCGCACTAGTGAAGTTGAATAAGAAATTGTACCGTCCATAGAAACGAGACTCAGAAGATGCGTAAGCTTGGGAAGAAAACATGTTTACACAACGAACTGTTATTGGAAATGGTTGAGGGATGCTCTAGTTAGAGTTATTTAAGACTAAAGCCTCATGTATGAACTATGGAGAAGTAGTGGTTGCAATACCACAATTGTAGGATAAAAGAAAACGTAAGGGAAAAGACCTTTGAGTATTGACAATAGGACAAGGATGTGATGGTAAAGAAGGACTAATCCAAAGGGAGCTACAGATACTATCATGGATGCAAGGAGATATTAGCACTACGACGTAAGTCGTGTCGTTCGAACGTCGAATATATCGGTTAGTTGATACAAGTCGGCCATGATTCAAGTAGTGGATACGATCTCTAGATATCTAATGTTCATGAGCCTTTGAGGATGTCTTCATGAAGAGATACCGCGATTATCATCCTAGCGATGGGAGTAAATCTTAACCGTAGCTCGGGGTCCAGGATAAGACTGATCTAACGGATTTGCATAAACTTGATCGAGATATTGGAATTTATTAAGGGCTTGCAGAAAAGGTTGTAGAGGTCAATTTTGGAAAGCATTGAATTTTATGAAGTTTATGGTACCACTATTTGGTTATAGACAACTTTCTGAGTAAACTACCATTGTTCGATTCTGGTGTAAATAAGATGATCGCATGAACTGATATCATTCTGTCTTCCACATTTCGTAGCTGAGAGTATGTCCCAGATCCTAGTCGTAGACTCAAGTATGAGGAGATGGAGGTGGAACCATATCACACTCTCAGAAACAACCGTTGAAGATTTTAGATCAACGAATGAAGAAGTTGCGAAACAGGCCAAGAGATCCCGTTGGTGCTGATTCAGTGGTCTCGACGAGGAGTCGAGGAGGCCACTTGGGAGAACGAGTCTATGATGAGATAGAGCTACCCGGAGATCTACCCAGGTTTAGTAAATGTGTTTGAGGGGAGAGTTTAATAAATAGCTAGTAGGAGTACAATATCGATGCTTGTTTGTGTGATTGCCTATTTCTCTTGACTTGGTTGTTTGATTGTTTGGTTGTCGTATTGCGTGTTTTGGATGTTTAATAGTGATTATAGTTTTTCTTTTATTTGATAAAAGTCGGTTCGGGGACGAACCGTTTTCTTAGAGGGAGGTAATTGTAGAATCTCGCAATAGGACTAGTAATCTTTAAGTATTCCGCTATTACGTCAGTTCTGTCCATTCCTAAGTTTCGGGACGAAACTTTCTTAAGGGGGATAGTATGTAATGTTTGAGATTTTGGGTTCGTTTTCCTTCTTGATCGGAAATTAAAAAAATCGAGTTTCTTGGATTACAAGCAATCGAGTTTTCTTGACCCGCAAATAACCCGATTTATTAATCTGGTTTGACAAATCACAAGTATATATTTTTTTATATGTATTTTCTACCCAAGGGAGTGCTCTTATCCTCAGACAATTTTCGTCAAACACAATCTGATCATATTTCGTTTGTTAGGCTCGTGTAACGTGATCTCAACTACCTTAAGCAAATTTTTTATCTTTTAACAAAAAAAATATATATAACTTAATTTTTTTTTAAACCTTAATATCATAACCGATCTCCTATATTCTTCCAACTAGAGTCGATCGCTTTCAGATTCCAACGAAAGGCAAACACTCCTCTATTTTTGCCGTTTTCAGCCGACAAGCTCGTCCGACGAGTTCGTTCGCAAAAGAGCCTTCATCTTCCTCCTTTAGTCTCACGAGGTAGCCTTCATCTCCCTGTCGGTAGTGTAACGATCCTTCGACCGAACCCCGGTCTAATTCTGGCAGACACCGGTTAGTCCTCCCTTGGCCTCTCTCGATTGTTAGTTTGGTTTTCTCCCTATGGTCGTGTTCGGGCTTTCATGGATGACTTCGATCGAGTCGGATTTTGATTTGTTCTAGTTCAACTTTGTGTATTTTAGATTGGGTTGTGAGTATACGTGTTTGTATAATTTTGGGTTAAGGGATTTTTAGTTCCAACCGGTTTAAGCAAGTGAAGTGAATAAATGGGTGTGGGTTTTGACTTTAACCTCTAGGGGTGTTTGCGATCAGTTTTGTTGTTGTGTGACAATGGGATACAAGGTTTGATTGGAGAAAGACATTAATTACACTAGGTAGTTCGTGAACTCAGTGAAGAGAGGAAGGAAGCGGGTATTTCTATTCCTTAATTAGTATATTTAAGATAGGATATATATGATTGTGAGTTCTTTAGTGTGGGTTGTTTTTAAAGATAAAAATTAATCAATGATGCTTATGTAAAAGTTAAAATCTGAAGGTTAGATAGAATGATTTTGATTACTGTGGCTTTATATTAGTTTAAATTAGTGTTAGTTTATTAGGTCAAAGTTGGAATTTCAGATATGTGCAATCAGATGGTGTTTAACTAATTATTACTAATTAGGATGTCGTTCTTAAAAAGTACAATCAGTGCTTGGGAGGAGACTTAAAATGATAAAAAAATAAAACATGAAATTGGTTATTTCGTTTCAATTGGTTTATGGATGTGGTATGGTGAACATAGTTAGACGGGGCATAAGAGAAGTGTAGGTGGATTAATATTTGAAATGGGTAATCTTGTAACTAGTTTAATTATACCATGTTTTAAATATTATTATTATGTATATTGTTTAGGAAATCACCTTGGTTTGGATTTCTAGTTTTCTATGATCATCGGAAAATCTTCATTTGAGGTAAGTCGATTTCGGCTTGCTCGGTACTTCTCTAGCTCGTTAGATTTTATGCCGTTATTATAAGATTGGTTTTGGGAACTAGTCTCGAATATTTTCTTGAATTGTTTTGGACTTGCTTGTGCTGTTGTATGCAAATTGGTTTTAAATGGGTTTTTATCGGAAATAAGGTTTTGAACGTTTTCTCTGTTTTGGTACCGTTTCCGGCACGGGCATCGTAGCTGATGGAGAGGAAGGGTTGCCTATGTATGGTCCGTGTGACAGAGAAACCGTGCCCCTTCAAAAGAAAATGCTATCTATGTGTTTTGGCAAGTGCTACAGTGGAGAATTAATCGGGGTTAGAAGAAAGAAGTGATGTGAGGAGTGGGAGGGCCTGCTTCTGCACTGTGAATTGGAATACGAGATGGAGAATGAGTTATGTTGCTTTAATTGTTCGATTCTGTGTATGTGTGTTTGGCTTATGTGTGACTAACCGTCTAATTTAGGCATTGGCCTTTAGAGTTATGGTTGTGAATGCGGATTCTGGTTGCTGACTATAGAAAATTATTTTTAAACGTCTTATAATTTCCGTATATTATCTAGCTTGGTAGATTAGTAGCTGACCCTTCGGGGATTATTTTTCTAGTTATAGGTATGTTAACCATGCAAGAGCCTTGGCCGGATGGTGGAGTGGATCGTTGACGCAAGTGTCATTAGTTTGGATTTTTGGGTGTACTTCGGGAGGATTTGTTATTATTTTCAGTTATTTTAATTGTAATTTTTAAGTGTTGTTTGAAATATTTTGAGGAAAATTCGGAAAGGGTTACTTGGTAATTTTGTTTATGCATTTGGGCATTCAAACATTAATTTATTTTCAGTTTTATAAATCTGAAAGTTGGATATTTTACTTGTTTTCTCGTCGTGCCCGCGTTGTAAGATCCTAAAGTGTTTTTGTCAACCCACCTAAGTAGTACCTGGTAAGGTCTACTACCATGTAGCGCCCTGTGGAAAGACAAGGTGTTACAGCCACAACATTAATTTGAGGAGTCGTTATTCATTAGTCAAACAACTATTTAGCTTGGTTGATGATTTTTAAATTTGGCAGCTCAGAGGAGACTAGGCCAACAAGATAGAGGAATCAGAATTCTGATTACATATCTTGTATTATATTATTCCATAATTCATTTTATTTCTTTAGTGATTTACCGTGTGGAATCTCGAAGAGTCTCATACCAACATGCAAGGAACGGTTGTTCCAGAGCACTTAGCAAGAGTGCAAACACCTCTCAAATCAAGAATTGAGCAGGCAGAGTCATGACCCGAGGTATTAAGGAGAACAATAGGACATTAGCGTCACTACTTTCTACACAATACATATATTATAAAGAGATGTCAGAGCCTTCAATATCTCGCATCCTTGTTTTATATTAATTTATTATGAAGTATTCAATGAGACATTTTAAACATGATAAAGTCATTTCCTTAGACCTATATGTTATTTCTAACGAGTATGCACATATAATAATTAATATAGCATAACTTCATTAATTCTATTGCATAAATAAACTTAGATTCGTTTATTTAACAACATATTCCACAAGCATAAATAAACATTAGTCGCTTTATTTAGCAACAATTTTCACAATGCACAAATAAACTTAAGTCGGTTTTTTTAGCAACAATTTATTATTTGCAGAAAAGAATATTTAACGGAAAGAAAATTCACATTTAAACAGATGCAAGAGAGAAAAATCCACTTGCCCTTTGAGTGTGATTCTAACTTCCTGGACAAGATGGAGATCGATCGTGATCCTTTCACTTTCTTTGCTCAAAGGTCAACCTGAAAGGTGACAAATATGAAATAATTTCCTTTTCATTTCTTATAGAACTTTCTTAGAAAAGAACGGATGGCATAACGAGCAAGTTCATGATTTTATCATATATAATATTCATTATATGACATCTTTTATAAAACTTGATTTTAGTTACCAATTTGTCTAGCTCTTATAATGATTTTTAAGCATAGACATCCTTTATTCATTGTACTTTGTCATATAAATTTTAATGGTCGTTTAATCCCTATAAACGAACTCAGTTAAATCATATATGATGAAAATTTAAATAGCTGGGAATTTAAATATCCACAGACCTAAACGGGGGAACGAGGCAGAAGAGTCGTTTTTTTTCTTAGTAGAGAAGATAAATTTTTTTATTCTAATGAAAAGGCAATAAGATGAAATCAAGGGCTATAAAAAATTGGTTTTTTTTTACCCACACGATAGTGCAACACGCAATTTTAAGTAATTGGAGGGTTGTGATCGAAAGTTACGTATATTTTATAGTAGAATAGATATAAAAATATAGAAAATGTTATATATCCTTTATAACGTCATTATTTGGGATTAGATTTTGATGGTCGTACCTCTTTCTTTTGGTAATTTCTTATAAATGAAAAGTGTTCATTTATATTATACGAATGTGGTGTGAAATTCTCGGAATTTAATATCAACCAACGGAACGTCTATAGGGGTCGAAATTTCATACCAAGAGGTCGATGATATGGAAGTTCGGGACGTCGGTTTCAAGAACGGATTGATCCTATGACGTTGGGCACTACAAAAAACAGTGGATTTAGCGTCCACAAAAGTGGTCGCTAAATTCAGAAATACAGTCGCTAAAACCATTTAGCGACCATATAGTGGTCGCTAAACGTGATCGCTAAAATTCTAGTCGCTAAGCGAATTAGCGACCACGTGGTCGCTAATTAATGTCCACATGGACGCTAACTATTTTTTGGAATTTAGCATCCATGCGGACTCTAACATCTGTGGTCGCGTGGACGCTAATTGTTACGACAATTAGCGTCCACGTGAACGTTAATTAACGTCCACGTGGACGCTAAAGCGGCAGTTGCCGATTTAATATTCGTAGCTAAATTCATATTTATTTGTTTTTTAAATAATTATATATTATTAATTATTAAAATTATATTTATAAATACTAAAACACAAATATAAAATCTAATAATAATATTCATAAAATTTTTATAACATTTAAAAAGTTTTACACAATAATACATAAAATCTAGATGGCACCATCGGGGGGAGGTGGTGATAGGACGAGGATGGCTCGGATTATTTCTTGCGCATGTCCTCCATGAACTTCTGTATAAGCTCAATCTGTTGTCGTTGCTCCTCTACGCTCGCTTGTGTCACTTGTTGACTCTCCCGAAGTTCCGACACCTGTGCACGCAGAGAGGCGTTCTCTTGTTGTATCTCTGCCATCCTAGGAGGCTGTCTACGGGACCCTAACAACACTTCAGGCTCATAGAAGTCCGATGCAGCGCGCCCAAGACCGGGAACAGCCCCCCGCGATCCGACCCCACCAGTCACCTCTAAAAACGTCTCGCACTCATCTTGAAAAGATGGTGGGGTCCCGGACTGCGAGGACCTCTGTTCTAGAATCTCTCGGGAACGCGCCTATGAAAAAAATATTTGTATAAAACTAATTTAATTTAAGAACGAAATATAAATTGTTAATTGAAAGTACATAAAATACTTATAGCGATATTGGGTGAACGTTCGTCGATAAACTCCCAATTTGGGCCCCGCGTATGAGTCTCGATGTGCAAAAATCAAAATCAAAATATGACAGGGTGATCACATTACAGGGTGATCACATTAATGTTTACAAAAAGTTTATTGATTTTAGAGCAAAATCAAAATATGTTTAGCTCTCTTTTGTTAGATTGGTCATTATGTTTATATTGATTGATTCAATCATTAAAAGAAGTCAATTGACATAACTATTAGAAGGAGCCACTCTGTATGATCACTTGAATCATAACATGTTATCTCAGCAACAGATCAACTGGATTACTATGCAGAGCCGTCACAATTTCACTTCATAATCCTCCCAAATCAACACAAAAAGAGTGCGAGTAGAAATTTAAGATTTGAGAGAGAAATCGTTACCTAAAAGAGATACTTCAAGTATGGTGGATGGATCAGAATTCGCTAGGGTTTGGAGACGTAATTGGATTTCGACGGATTTGAATAATCTCTGATAATCTAGAACCATTACTCCAATTTCACGAACAATTCAATTTCTCAACTGGCGATGATGTTGATGTGGGAATCGTTCTTCGTGCTTGAGAGTCGGGAATCGTTAGAGGCGAGAGAGAAAGTCATGATGGAGAGAGGAGAGAGAGAAAGTATAATGTGAGTTTAAATACTTAACAAAATCCTAATTGTTGAGAATAGTGACCAAACGCCTAAATAGGTTAGCCCAAAATGCTTTTGGGCTAAATTTGTTCTAAAATCAATTCAGATGATTTTAATTCGCTACTTTAGGCAGTACGTTTCGGAGTATAACCTTAACGGGTACATAATTAATTAAGCGGATTTAATCCGATCAAATTACTTCTTTCATGAAAGTGATCCTAATAAGTACGATGGTTAATAAAATCAACTCCAATGGTTTTATTCTAAACATTTGAATTTTCTAGGAATAATTTTCATTAATACCATCATAACGTGTAACGAGATTTATTAAACGGGTCTGAGAAAGATACTCAGAAATTTCTAAAAAATTTCCGAGCGGTCTTATAATTCATGTGAACTAAGAAAATCATTGTTACATGATTACTTTTTTGTCACTTGTAAATTTTGAATACGACTTCCCATTTTTAGATAAAAACAGGTAACGAATTTGCTAAGCGGGCTAGATCTTTAATAACGCCAAATCTCTAATCAAAACAAGTCGAAAACCCCTTTGTGAATTTCCTGTATCGTGCGGCTCTCAAGACAAATGAAAGCTAAAAGTTAATTAAATCTAACCTAAGCTAATCTATTCTAATCTAACTATCTATGCCTTGTTTCACTTTCACCATAAAATCCTTTTCTACCAAAAATTCATTGTTAATACTCTAAAACTCATTTCTACCCACAAGTGAACCCCTAATCTAATATAATAACGTGACTTCCTCTCCCTTGTACATTTTTATCTTTCAAATAGATAACTCTTGTACGAGTAAAACAACTAAGGCCCATTATCTCACACACACCCCTTTAGAGATGGGTCGCCCCATCCAAAGCCCATTTTCTAACACAAACAAATTGTCCAATACAGCCCACTCATGAAATGGCATCCGAACATGCATAACTCATTCAGTCCAAGTTCTTCAAATATTAGGTATGATCCATATTTTGGCATATTCGAAAATAATCTCCAATATCTCTAAAAGTAGCCTTCAATCACCTAAAAAATATAAAAGCACGAGTGTAGATTCCGAATACATAATAAAATAAAATAAACGTACAATATGTAAAATATGCATGGAAATGCTCTAAATTAATATGCAACTAGACCCCTAAATTATGACTAAATTAAGCTTTATCAGTATGTAGTTTAATCTCTTCATCACCAATATCAAGATTAATTTAGTGCACAACAAGGTAGAAATGGTTGATGAACCTTTCTTGACTCAATCATTATCCTTTCTACACTTTGCCTCAAACTTAATAACCGTATTAGTTGCAACTCATAAAAGCTACATTTAACAGCATCAAAGTTAAGACTTCGTGTGTAGGACAATGTTACAGTCTCAAGTCATGAGATCACTAACGCTCATTCATATAGTGGAGGAACCAATGGCGCTTTAATATATGTGGTATCCTCTAATTCAAGCCGGTCTAGTGGCTCTACTTATCCTTGAGCACCCATGCAAATGACTTGGATGAACTGTCCCTCGGTTTAACTAGATGAACCTATAGTCTATTCACATGTTGGTCTGTAGTTTCGATATCCCTTCTCGATATTAATCCTACCAAGGACTTTTAAGAATATAAACTTGTTTGTAAAATTCTCACTGGCGATAAATAACCATATAATCAATTTACACAAGACATCATATTCTAAGGATTTTATCAATATTAAATGTTAGCAGAAAAACAAAATAAAAATGATAGATAATGTCTTTTAAATAAGTTGTATCAATGTCATAAAGTAAAACTAGTTCGACAATTTGCATACTATAACATTATCTTGCATGTATCAATGCCAAACTCTGTCCTAAACCCCTCACATCAGCATCATGTTTCCTCTGAGGTAAGACCTTAGTTAATGGATCAACAATGTTTCATCAATTGAAACTCTACTTAGTGCAACATCTTCTCTTTGAATTATTTATCTGATGATGTGGTACTTCCGAAGTACATGCTTGGATCGTTGGTGAGATCTTGGTTCCTTAGCCTGTGCAACAACTGCGTTATTGTCACAGTACAATCTAACCGAACTTTCAATGTTAGCAACCACTCCAAGTTTTGTAATAAAGTTGTTAATCCAAACTGCTTCCTTAGTTGCTTCTGAAGCTGCTATATACTCGGATTTTATCATAGAGTCAACAATTGTATCTTGTTTAGAACTCTTCCAACAAACAACTCCACAATTTATGCAAAACACATAACCCATTTGCCACTTTATATCATCTTGATCTGCTTGGAAACACATAACCCCCTGCAAAAAACCCATTTGCCACTTTATATCATCTTGATCCGTTTGGAAACACATAACCCCCTGCACAAAACCCTTTGCCCGTGCCACGATCTCCCTCTCCATCGCCTTTTCCTAACCCTAATTCCCCAACCACTCCTTTGCTTGCCTCACAAGACAACTATTCTAACTCTAATATCACTAACCTACTCGACTCTCCCACACCCACCTCCCCCCTTCCTCGAGCTCCTGTGACTCTTCCACGCCTTCACCGGAATCCTCTCCTGAACCAACCATACCCGATTCTAGCTCTCACCGAGTCACCACTCGTTGAATGCACAACATTCATAAACCGATCCAATGTCTCAATCTTCATGTCTCTTTACCCCGGTCCTAAAGAACCCCAAACCCTACCTCAAGCCTTTAAAGACCAAGACTGGCGACGAGCCATGGAAGTTGAGTCCTTGGCTTTGATCTCCAATGATACGTGGAATCTTGTTCCTTCAGATTGTGATACAAATATTGTTGGGTGTAAATGGGTGTTTCACATCAAATACAACTCAGATGGTTCTCTTGATAAATACAAAGCTCGCCTCGTCGCAAAAGGGTTCCATCAGCAACCCGGTTGTGATTATACATAAACTTTTAGTCTAGTTATGATGTTAACCCGTCTTCTAGGAATCCAAATTCACAGAAGGATATTTGACTTTGGATGCGTATTGAGTCTCGTTTGAGTAGCGGAAGCAATAATGATTGACGTGAGGTCTTTAGAATGGGGATGAGAAGAGAGAAGAGATAAGAGTTGATCGATTCAAGGGAGAACAGATCTAGAAGGAAGATAGATGGAGGCGGGGTTGACGCACGATCAAGAATAGTAGGAGCAATCCTCAACTAGTAAACTCGAATTATAATTATGCGTAACTAACAAATGAGTTCGAGAGCCCCTAATAAAGAGGTGGCTCCCAAATCCCTAACTAGAATAGGGTTAATGGACTAGGGATTCCATGCAAGCAAAGGCCCAACGTCCAAAGCCCAAAAACTATAAATAAACGATACTAAAAATATCAACAACCAAAATGGGAAAGACATAAATAGAAAAATGCTAAAAGTAGGAAAATATATAAAATAAGACTAAGTCCTAATCCAAGGAGGACGCCATAGTCTCGGGTGCCTAGGAATAGTCGGAATTGTTTCTAACCCTATGCAGGGTCACATTAGGTTATCAAACCGGTTATAGCGCGATCGGTTCTCTCTATTGCGGTTAGTTTCGGAAGTCCTGTTCGTCAGCTCGATGTCAATAATGCCTTTCTCCAAGCCTCACTCAATGAGGCCGTTTTCATGGAGCAACCCCTGTCTTTATTGACAAACAATTTCCTACTCTTATTTGCAAACTCAAAAAGGCTATATATGGTTTGAAACAAGCTTCGAGGGCATGGTACACGGAGCTCCGTCAGTTTCTTCTTCAACTTGGTTTTCACAATTTGGTGGCTGACTCATCCTTGTTTATTTATCGAGATCGCCATGTTACTATGTAGACAATATTATTCTTATAAGAAGCTCTTCTTTGGCACTGCAATGGCTGATTGATACTCTTATTGTATGTTTCTCTCTTAAGGATCTTGGTAACTTGGCTTATTTTCTTGGAGTTGAAGTGCACTTTCATCCTAAGGGCCTATTTATAAATCAACGAAAGTACATTCTCGATCTTCTAGAACGTGTGAAAATGGTTGAGTCGAATGCAATTTCGACCCTATGTGTTCAAATTCAGTGCTTCGCCGTGAGTCAGCTACATTGCTTTCTAATCATGATGAATATCTTATGATCATCGGAAGTTTACAATATCTTTCTCTCACAAGGCCCGATATCAATTTCTCGGCTAATAAGCTCTCTCAATTCATGCAAAATCTGACCACTGAACATTAGAATGCAGCTAAATGCTTGCTTAGATACTTGAATGGCACGTCTAGTCATGGTATTTTATTACATGCTGATAGTCCTCGAAATCTTCATGTTTTTCCTGATGTTGATGGGGCGGGTGACAAGGATGACTATATTTCCACCTCGGGCTATTGTGTCTTTCTCGGTCGCACACCTATTTCATGGAGTTTTAGGAAGCAGAAAATTGTTCCTCGTTCCTCAACCGAGGCTGAATACCGAGCTCTTGCTGATGCAAGTTGCGAGCTTCTGTGGGTATTGTCCTTGTTTTCGGAACTTGGAATTCGAGTACCTCAACAACCAGTTATTTATTGTGATAATGTTTGGGCTAAACATTTGAGTGATAATCCGGTTTTTCATTATCATATAAAGCATATTGCTTTGGCGTTTCATTTTGTTTGAGAGCATGTTCAACATGGATCTTTTTGGGTGTCCTATGTTTCTACTCGTGATCAAGTGGAAGATGTTCTCACAAAACCCCTACCGAGAGCTCAGTTTCAGTTGTTGGTGTCCAAGCTTGGCCTCTGTTGCCCTTCGTCCAGCCTGTGGGGGCATGTTAGAGATATTATGTAATCTAGGATATCTTTTATATTAGTTATGATATTATTTACTTTCGTTCTATCTTTATAGTATGTGATATAGATTAAGGAAACCCTAGATTCAAATCTTCCTTGGAACCTAAGTACTTGTAATCTCTATTTAAAGATATCTTATTATCAATAATAATTATCAATTCACCTTTATTCTATATAACCCACCAGCTCCTCTTCTCCCCCATAGACCAAAACTTGATCTTCGGTTCTTAGCAACACTCCAGTGACCTTCACTTGGATCAGACTTATATCTACCCATCATACTTATTGCACACGAGACATTAGGTTGTGTACATGTCATAATGTATATAATGGACCCAACCGCACAGGCGTAAGTTACATTACTTATTATGTCTCTCTCTTGTTGTGTCTTTTGACACATCTGCTTAGAGAGACGTACACCATGTGAAAAGGGCAAAATTCCTCTCTTGGAATCTTGCATCTTGTATCTATTCAAGATCTTGTCAATGTACGTGCTTTGACTAAGACCAAGTAGCCTTTTCGACCTATCTCGGGGTATCTTAATTCCTAAGATATAGGTTGCTTCACCTAGGTCTTTCATGGAGAAGCACCTGCACAACCATGTCTTGGTAGATTCCAAGAATGGCTTGCATTCTCGATGAGGAGAATATCACCCACATACAAAAGTAGTAACACTAATGTGCTCCCACTAATCCATTTTCAAACGCGAGGTTGTTCTGAATTTCTAATGAAGCCAAATTCCTTGATTGCATCATCGAATCTCAGATTCCAACTTCGAGACGCTTACCTTAATCCATAAATAGATCTCTTCAGGTTACAAACCTTATTTGTACTCGTAGACGTTTCAAACCCTAAAGGTTGTTGCATGTAAACTTCCTCTATTAACTTCCCATTTAGGAAAGTGATTTTTCACATCCATTTTCCAAATCTCAAAGTCATAGTAAGATGCTATTTCAAGCAAAATCCTAATATGCTTTTGCATGGCTACCGGTGGAAAAAGTCTCCTCATAGTCAATTCAATAACGTTGAGTAAATCCTTTGGCAACCAACCTTGCTTTATAGGTACTAATATTACCATCCATGTTTGTCTTCTTTTTACATATTCACTTGCACCCAACAAGTTTAACCCTAATTGGTGCATCTACCATTTCCCATACTTCATTTGTGTACATGGAGTCCATTTCAGAATTCATGGCATCTAGCAATTTCTCAGAATTTGGGGAAGCTAAAGCTTCCTTGTAGGTTAAAGGTTAATCATCATTCTCGATGAGCAATACTTCACCATTCTTAGTGACAATAAGACTCATTCTCTCTGGTTTTTCCGCACTCTTGAGAACCTACGTAACTCATGCATTTCTACACTCTCAGGTCCTGGCTGAGATAGCCTAACCGGTTGCTCTTATTCCAACTCATTTGTTGAATCTTGAATTTCCTAAAGACTTACCTTACTCCCACTACTATCTTTAAAGATGACATCTCTTTCCAAGAAGGTAGAATACCGAGCAACAATAACCTTGTGCTCACTAGGAATGTAAAATTTATATCCTTTTGTTTCCTTAGGATATCAAAAAAAAAATGCATTTAATAGACTTGGTTGCAAACTTATTTGAGTATGTGATCTTCATATAAGCTTCACAACCCCACACTTTCAAATGAAACATGTTAGGCTTATGACCTTGCCAAATATCATATGATGGCTTATTTATTGCTTTAGTTGGAACCCGATTAAGTGTGTGGATTGTTGTTTCCAAAGTGTAACCTCAAAATACCAATGGAAGACTCGCATGACTCATCATTGATATTACCATATCTAAAAGAGTGTGATTTCTCCTTTTTGAAACTCCGTGTTATTTTGGTGTTCCAAGAGGAGTTAGTTGTGAAACTATTCCACACTCCTTAAGGTAATCAATGAACTTTTCCCTAAATATTCACCAAGTCGATCCAATTGAAAGAGCCTTTATTTTCTTTCCAAGTTGACTCGCTACCTCATTTTTGAACTCTTTGAATTTATCAAAGGTCTCAGACTTGTTACTTATTAAGTAAACATATCCATATCTACTTAAACCATCTGTGAACGTCACGAAGTAAGAATGGTCACCTTTGGCTTGAGTTGATAAAGGTTCACACACATCACTGTGTATGAGCTCTTAAAACTCTCCAACTCTCTTACCTTTCTTGGTAAAAAGTGTCGTAGCCATTTTCCCTTGTAAACATGCTTCACATCTTTCTATGAATTTAAATTCAAATGAATTCCAATAGTATTTAGAATGAATTTAGCGATACGTTTCTTGTTCACATGATCAAATCTACAATGCCATAAAAAGGTACCATTTGAGTCATCATTTTTCTATTTATTTTCAATGATGCATGATACTAGCTTTTCTAAGTTGAAAAGATATAAACCATTATATAATATTCCACTACCATAGACCAAGCTATTCAAGTAAAACGAAAAAGACAAATTTCCATACTAAAATGTAAAACCTTCAATATCCAAAATCGGGCCTGAAATAATTTTTTTGGTAAAACTAAGAACATAATAACAATTGTTCAAATCTAAAACTAACCCACTTCACAAAGTGATAGAATAAGTCCCGATGACTAAAGCAGCAATCCTTTCTCCATTAATACCTCGTATATCCACCTCGCCTTTGGAAAGCCTTATGCACCTCCCTAGCCTATGCAAATTCACACAAATTTGAGAAAAACAGGCTATATCCAATACCCAAGAAGTAGAAATAGACATACTGCATTCAACCAAGATACCTAAAGATCCAACATCTTTGTTCTTCTTCTCTAAGAAGATTGTGCAATTTCTCTTCCAGTGACTCGTCTTGCCACAATGGAAACATGTAGCTTCTTTCTCCTCAGCTATAGCCTTCTACTAGTATGTATTCCCGTATCTTGTACGGGTTTTCTTAAATAAAATATTAATAATAAATAGAAAAATAATCATTTGAATGCTTAAATATAATTTTTGAAGAAATATTTAAAACCAATAAACTATAAAAGTTGTTTATTTGAAACAATAATATTTTATTAGTATTTCGAATTAAATTAATATCGAAAATATTATAATTTATTTAATTATGAAAATAGATAAGTAATAAGATAAAAACTTATCAATTTATTATATACATGGGAATGCTCAAAATAAACTTACTTATAGAGATATAATATTGTACGTACATTATACTATCTTTATATTAAACTTAATTATCTGAACCTAGCATTTACATTCTATCTAAAAATAAAATAAATATCTTAATATTTGTATAATATATAGCATAAAAAATATCTTATTAATTTTCCTATTTATTATGTCCAAAAATAAAAGTTTATTTATTTAAAATTAAGAATGAGATTTTCTATCAATTGATTATATGATATAAGATTGTACATACATTACACTATCTTTATATTAAACTTAATTATTTTGTCAATGATTAGTTTTTATAAAAGGGGTGGTGTGGTCCAATCTAAAAGTGACATGTGTCGTTTAATATTTTTTTAACCTTCGCTTTAGTATATAGTTATGATACCTCTTTCTTTTCCTTATTTTCTATCTTCACGTTCTTGGGTTTCTGCTTTTTCCTTTACATTTATCTTGTTCTTGTTCACATTAAGAACTCGTGAAAACTACTTTGCTGGTTTTGACGTTTTAATGTCCTTTTCAATAGTTCTTAGCATAGCCAAAATATCTGGTAGAGTTTTCTTCATCTCATTCATATTGAAATTCATGATAAAATGAGAAAAATCCTCCGACAGTGATGACAAGACCAGATCCATTATTAAATCTTGATCCATAGCTACAACCAAGTTTTCGAGCCTCTCTGTGTATCCGATCATTTTAAGACAGTCTCTACCTAGGGTTCATTCTTGCATCTTGCAATTAAAAAAGGCTATAGAGGTATTATAACGCTCAACCCTTGCAATCTCTTAGAATAGATCATGTAAGTGAGCGCCAATTTCTCTAGCACTCATGCCATCATGTTGCTTCAACAATTCAGGAATCATTGTAGACATCATGATGCATTCTACGTCTATTTGATCCTCTAAGAATTTAACATAAGCCTTTTCTTCAGCCTCTGGGGCCATCTGCCGGAGCAACCGACACTTCTTCTTCTAGGACATACAACTTTATTTCATGTCTCAAAATAATTTTTCAGTTTCCTAAGCCATTCAAGATAATTGGGTCCACTAAGCAAATTTTCCTTATATAGAATGTGTCGCAATGTCTAGGTTTCATAGTTGTTACTTGCCATGATATCTACATCAACATGCATAAAAGATAAATAAGTCTAAAAAATATTTTAAATAAAACGAATTTTATAATAATTTAAGACTCACACTATTTTATTCAAAATGACTAGCCCTCACTATATGATCTAGGATAATTTTGTCGCCTAAATTATCTAGCGGGACTGAAACCCCACTTGTCTAGTTTGCACACAACTCTGGCTGTACCTACAAACCCCATCTTGGCTCTTGATAACTTGCATTTTAGAGCATCTTAGAACATGCATTTAGGACTTTAGTTTAATATATTTTCATGCATTTCTCTTGTGCTTTCTAGTACTTTTACTCTAATTTTTGTTTTAGATGTCTACACGCGTATCTTTATGCTTGACATGTACTTTGGAGAAGTTCGAGCTTCATTTGGACGTTTTTGGAGACATGGATAAATCAAGACTTTAGTCTAGAAGGCAGCGGGACCGGAAAAGAACAATCTAGGAGCTGAAAAGAAGAAACTCCAAGATCTAGGCTAAGCTTGTGCACCAAGGTGCACGGTTGTTTGTGCGGTGATTGAAGAAACTTCGAATCGTGCGACAAAATATCTCAAATTAATAATATAAAACCATATATATGCGGATGATACTATGACGTAATCTACAAACACTAATATATCATGTACTCATTCTATAACATAACTACATGTCTATACATTATATAAAACGATCGATAGTCTTAATATATAAAAACATAAAAACCGATTGCATGCATAAAATATATAACCTATCGTAAGTCAGTAGCATTCATGAAAAAAAAATAAACCATATATAATAACAAAATAAATTTTGTGCCTTCTAGGATCCAATCTACATGCGATGGTTATAAAATTCATACAGTAAAACAATACAAAAAATTTGAATTTTGATCCAAAAATTATTCCAATTGCATAAACCGTATGATTTGAATCTAGGTGATCAAAATTAGCAATTAAACATGTTTTTCTACATATAATCATGCGTGGGTCTGATACCACTATTGGGTTATAGGGATGCAAATTCAGCGGAAATACAAAAAATATCCATCCCAAACTATGATTAGAGCATTACTCTGATACCACTATTTGTGTTTTGATTTGCCTTTGTTCTTTGCATTGTTTATTTTTTTGGATTTTATGATGTCATTTTTCTAATTTTGTGTTTTTTTTTAATAATGATGACAGATTGTAACTATGATTAGATCATTACCATTATGTGATGTTAGTTGTTCATATAAGTTATGTTTTTTGTGATGATAGTAACATATTGATGCCAATTTGTTGTTTGTTTTGTTTTATTTCACACTAGCGATGATAGTTGTTTGTGATGATAGTATTTTTTGTTGTTATGCATGTTGTGTTGTCACTTGAACATTTTCATATTTGGTGATATTGTGATGAGTTTTTTTGATGTGATATTGATGACCATATGTTAGTTGTTTTTGTCTAAGTTGAAATTAGGGGTGATAATTTTTTTTTGCGATGACAATGGCTTTTTCTTATGGCTTTTTCTTATGTGCAATGTTATTAGAATCGGGAGGGTAGGATCGGATCGGTAGGATCGGATCGTAGGATCGTAAGATTCTACAAATTTAAGTAGATAAGCTGTCAAATTGATACGACATGAATAATAAATGTATTATAAGTAAAATGAATGATAAATATAGATGATTTAGAGCGTAAAATATCGATATTACAAAGTTAAAATGATTTAACAAGTTTTCTTCGTAAATATCGTACATTGTCTAAATAGTACAAGAAAAATGATAGGTTTTTTTAGCATGAAATCAACAAGCCAAATACAAATGTCTTCATCGTAACAAAGTTCTTATCGTTAACACAATCAAAGCTCACCGTTCTTGAAGTTCTTGTCCATGTTCCCATTGGTAAGACCATACAATATCACCGTCATTACAAGTAATTAGCAACTAATTACAACTTGAGTGACTGAGTGTTTAGTGGCTTAATGCTCTTTCATAGTGTTTGGAGAGCAGAGTAAAACGAGATCTAGCGGGCCCATTCTATCAAGCAAGGCATATAGCTGGCTAAAACCTGAAACAAAAATTTGGTTCCCTAGTTTTGTGGCTTCTTTAATAGTGTTTGGAGAGCAGAGTAAAACTCTTTAGAGAATCAGGGTTGTTGGATGTCTTTGTCACAAATATAGACTTTCTCAAGGAACGTCATCTTGAGCCATTTTATTTCATAATCTCTAAAAGTCCACACACAATATTTTTCATCATTTTGAACGAACCGTATGTAACCCTGAGGTGCTTCGACTCGACCTGTAGTCTAACTCATCGTCCTATTGCGTCGTTTAGAGATTTATAAATCCTGAATAGAGACGGATCACTTATACAATGTACCGTATTCTACTTTGTGGACGTCAAATCTCAATGCTCTTTCAGGTTGAGCTTTTCCACGAGCGTTCATGGTGGAAACCTAAAAAGTAAGAATGAGTTAAGCTTATATATAATGGGAGAGCAAACTTTTAATGAGTTTGATAAATATCTCGCATATTCGAAGTTTAAGGGCAACTATTTTGCCAAGAAAATTCCTAACTTATTTAATTTTTAATTATGATATAATTATAGACATACTTTCGAATTTAAATATAAGAGGTTGAAAGAAATTAATGCACTTACATTCCACATTATCACACGTGTATTCCCAATTTGATTTTCAAATTAAAAAAATATAATAATAAAGAAATTAAAACATGTATAGTATTTTAGTGATGACATTGTTTTTGTGTTGACAATTTTAAATATGGATGTCATCATGTTTACTTGAAACATGTCGTATTTGCTTGTGACACATTTTAATCAATGTTTTTTCCAGGATAAACAATGGAGACTAAGGAACTGAAATATATGGTACCTGAATCAAAACCATATAATGGAAGAGCAAACCTATATCATACTCAAAATGTTTTCCACCTCATTAAGTGTCAACTATCATCTGATTAGTATAATAGGTTATGTGATGGTTGTTTTGGTGCATTTTTGAAGTTAGGTGATAATATACCACTAGGTTACAAACTTATGCATTATGTCAAAATGCAAGAGTTAAAAACTTCATGTAAGCCTGAGATGTGGTTTTGAATAGAAGGTAATGTTTGTTGTTTTTCTTTAATGGACTTTGTTGTTGTCACTAGGTTGAATTGTGGCAATATAAGTGATGTTGATATCCCTAAAGTTCATCATATTGATGTCGTAAATGTGAAAAAATGTAGGTTATTCTTTAATGGACTTTGTTGCTCTCACTGGGTTGCGTTCATAATTGCGGTATGTTTCTTCAATCGGCCTACGCGCCAAAATGACTGACCAGGTGCGAATGAACGAAGGGGAGGGTGTATCCCGGAATTCGGCAAACTAGGGAAAATGCGTCATCGATACTAAATTCATCACTCTGCCTACTACCGTCCCTGGGGGACCATCCGTCACTCCCACGCAAAACTTCCACACTAGAAGAAGCACTAGACCACACATTCGTCTTCGATCGGCAAGAGAGGGTAACCCGCGTTATCTTGAGGATACGCTCATGGACGATGACGAGGACTTAAATTGTTGTTGCCCTCGAATTTTGGAAGATATCGTTTGCATCCACTTTAAAATATTTACAAATTAGATTGCTAAAATCCCAAGAGTCCCGCGACCCATCGAGAAGCAAACAATCGACGGTTATGAGAAGTCCATGTTTGTCCCTTCCATTGCACGAGTGGAAATACCAAAGAAGTTCTCAGTCCCAATCATGAGCACCTATGATGGAACAGGAGACCCTGATGAACACGTAGCCATCTTCAAACAAAAGATAATGACCGGTTTCATCTCATATCATCCACGAGAGGCACTGATCTGCAAAGGCCATAGATGTCTGCATGGTGAAATATGTGTTCATATCGTTTCATGATCCGGCGGGTCCATTCTATCGAGCAAGGCATATAGATGGCTTGCCCCTGAAACAAAAATTCGATTCCCTAGTTTTGTGGCTTCTTTAATAGTGTTTGAAGAGCAGGGTAAAACTCTTTAGAGAATTGGGGTTGTTGGATGTCTTTGTCGCAAATATAGACTTTCTCAAGCAACGTCATCTTGAGCCATTTTCTTCCGTAATCTCTAGAAGTCCGCACACAATATTTTTCATGATTTTGAACGAACCGTTTGTAATCCTGAGGTGCTTCGATTAGATCTGTAGTCTAACTCATCGTCCTGTTGGGTCCTTCAGAGATTTATAAATCCTGAATAGAGACGGATCACTTATACAATGTACTATATTCTACTTTGTGGACATCAAGTCCCATTGCTCTTTCAGGTTGAGCTTTTCCACGGGCTTTCATGGTGGAAACCTAAAAAGGAAGAATGAGTTAAGCTTATATATAATGAGAGAGCAACCTTTTAATGTGTTTGATAGTTATCTCGTACATTCAAAGTTTAAGGGCAACTATTTGGCCAAGAAAATTCATAACTTATTTAATTTATAAATATAATTAAAGACATACTTTCGAATTTAAATATAAGATGTTGAAAGAAATTAATGCACGTACATTCCACATTATCACGTGTATTCCCAATTTGATTTTCAAATTAAAAAATATGATAATAAAGAAATTAAAACATGTCAACTACTTTAGTGATGACATTGTTTTTGTGCTAACAGTTTTAAATATGGATGTCAATATGTTTATTCGATACATATCATATTTGCTTGTGATAACACATTTTAATCAAGTTTATTTTCTTCAGGATATACAATGGAGACTAAGGAACTCAAATATATGGTACCTGAATCAAAACGGTACAATGGAAGAGCAAACCTATATCATACTCAAAAAGTTTTCCACCTTATTAAGTGTCACCTAGTCATTTGATTAGTATAATAGGTTATGTGATGGTTGTTTAGGTGCAGTTTTGAAGTTAGGTGAGAGTATACTATTGTGTTACAAACTTATGCATTATGCCATAATGCAAGAATTAAAAACTTCATGTAAGCCGGAGATGTGCTTTAGAATAGGGGGTAATGTTTATTTTTTTCTTTAATGGACTTTTTTGTTTTCACTAGGTTGAATTGTGGCAAAATAGGTGATGTTGATATCCCTAAAGTTGGTCTCATTGATGTCGTAAATGTGAAGAAATGAAGTTTTTTCTTTAATGGACATTGTTGCTCTCACTAGGTTGGGTTTATATTTGCGGTATGTTTCCTCAATCGGCCTATGCGCCAAAATGATTAACCAGGTGCGAATGAACAAAGGGGAGGGCGTATCCCTGAATTCGAGAAACTAGGGTAAATGCATCACCGATACTAAATTGATCACTCTACCTACTATTGTCCCTGGGGTGCCATCTGTCACTCCCACGCAAAACGTCCACACTAGAGGAAGCACTAGACCACCCATTCGTCTTCGATCGGCAAGGGAGGGTAACCCGCGTTATCTCGAGGACGCGCTCATGGACGATGACGAGGACATAGATCGTTGTCGCTCTCGAAATTTTGAATATATCGTTTGCAACACTTTAAAATATTTACAAATCAGATTGCTAAAATCTAAAGAGTCCCGCCACCCATCGAGAAGCAAGCAATCGACAGTTATGACGAGTCCATGTTTGTCCCCTCCATTGCACGAGTGGAAATACCAAAGAAGTTCTCAGTCCCAATCATGAGCGCCTATGATGAAACAGGAGACCCTCATGAACACGTAGCCCTCTTCAAACAGAAGATGATGACCGATTCGTCTCGTATCATCCACGAGAGGCACTGATGTGCACAGACCATAGAAGTATGCTCGGTGAAGTATGTCTTCATATCGTTTCAAGATCTGGCGGGTCCATTTTATCAAGCAAGGCATATAGCTGGCTAGCCCCTGAAACAAAAATTCGGTTCCCTAGTTTTGTGGCTTCTTTAATAGTGTTTGGAGAGAAGGGTAAGACTCTTTAGAGAATCGGGGTTGTTGGATGTCTTTGTCACAAATATAGACTTTCTCAAGCAACGTCATCTTGAGCCATTTTCTTCCGTAATCTCTAGAAGTCCGTACACAATATTTTTCATCATTTTGAACGAACCTTATGTAACCCTGAGGTGCTTTGGCTTGATCTGTAGTCTAAATTATCGTCCTGTTGGGTCGTTCAGAGATTTATAAATCCTGAATAGAGACGGATCACTTATACAATGTACCGTATTCTACTTTGTGGACGTCAAGTCCCAATGCTCTTTCAGGTTGAGCTTTTCCACGGGCGTTCATGGTGGAAACTTATAAAGTTTGAATGAGTTAAGCTTACATATAATGGGAGAGCAAACTTTTAATGTTTTTGATAATTATCTCGTACATTCAAAGTTTAAGGGCAACTATTTAGCCAAGAAAATTCATAACTTATTTAATTTAAAATTATGATATAACTAAAGACATACTTTCGAATTTAAATATAAGATGTTGAAAGAAATTAATGCACGTACATTACACATTATCAGATTGTATTCCCAATTTGATTTTCAAATTAAAAAAACATAATCATAAAGAAATTCAAACATGTCAACTACTTTAGCGATGACATTGTTTTTGTGCTGACAGTTTAAATATGGATGTCAATATGTTACTTGAAACATGTCATATTTGCTTGTGATAACACATTTTAATCAAGTTTTTTCTTCCAGGATAAACAATGGAGACTAATGAAATGAAATATATGGTACCTAAATCAAAACGATACAATGGAAGAGCAAACCTATATCATACTCAATGTTTTCCACTTCATTAAGTGTCACCTAGTCATCTGATGAGTATAATATTTTATGTGATGGTTTTTAAGGTGCAGTTTTGAAGTTAGGTGATAATATACCATTGCGTTACAAACTTATGCATTATGCCATAATGTAAGAGTTAAAAATCTTATATACATATAAGAATGGTTTTGTCCCCATTTATTGCACTCATTAATCATGTTCACAAATATTTTTATATAATTATAATTGTATAAAGAAAATCAAAGAGTAGAGTGTAGCACAGTGGATAAGACTCATTTATGAATGCAATAGGTCATGGGTTCAAATCAAGAGATTGAAATTTTGTAGAATCTTAATGTTTTTTTTATTAAAATGATATTTTGAAATAAAAGAAATAATTTTTATGGATCTATTCATTAATTGTTTTCATGTAATCATACTTACAATTTTACCTATATAGTTGCAATATTTTTTTGGATATATGAAATTATTGTATATTATTTTTTCTCCAATAATGTGATTTTTTAAAATATAAAATACGATTACCTAATTAACATTAGGTTAACGCATTGATTTGTTCATAATATATATAATACCAAGTTAAAAATCTAAAATATACAAAAAAATCCAATAAAACTAGTATTTGGGTATACACCATCTATTAGTGTTTAACCCTACAATTCATTTCCTAACTATCCAATTTCATAACCCTACTTACATATCCCTTCATATTCATCTTTCTAGATTAGCTCAATTTTGCAATATTTTTTTTCTATTATTCCATAAAATATTTTTTTCTATTATTTTTTTTTAAAAAATTAGAATTTGGGTCAACACTTTGTCCCATCCCAATCTCGGGACATTTAAATTGCCTAAATATATATTTCTATTTTTTTAATCCATTATGTAGCTATTTATCTATCTTCTATCTATCGACATATAAAAAACTTTTTGGGAATAAACTATAACCATATAAAAAACTTTTTGGGAATAAACTATAAACTTAAACTATAAACTATAAGAAAAGCTTTTTGAAAATAAATGTACTTTTTTTTAAAAGGATGGGAGATTACTGATTAGTATTACTTAAATTGGCATTTATTATACATTATTGCTATTTTAGTGCCGTTTGAAAACTATTGCTAAAATTTGTAACGTCTTCTAATATTGTTGTTAATGCTTGGAGGTGTTATAAAAAATCTACTAATAAGGCATTGAAAAAAAATTAAATGTATTCAATGGCTTTTATTACCATTTAACGTATACTTATACAAAATTTGATTATAAGAATGGATCATAAACAACACCTAAATGTACTACACTCCACCCTCAATACAAATTTCAAGAAAATTTTGATCAAATTCCTTTTCTATGCTGAGTACATTAGGTATGTATTTTGTTTTTATTTCATATAAAATCAAAGATAACTTGGTACTTATAGTGATTGTGTGTAAACCAAAAGGATAAGATTTAAATCCCTACAATATCATTTTATATATTTTTTTCCATAGGATTTGCAACCATAAGTTTGAATACAAAATTCACTTTTCCCATGCAAAGCAAATCCATTGTAAACGTAGAAACAAACAATAAATAATTAATGTATAATTTTATTTTTAATAAAAGTTAACAATTTTTTAATTTTTAACAATGAATAATTTTTCAAAATGGTTGAAATTATAAAATGATTTATTGTGTGATTAATCAATAATTAGAGTTTCGTTCAAATGAAACAAACTCTTATCCTAAAACTAACTCTTATCCTAAAACGAATGCACTTTTTGTAATTAGTAGTGCACTTTTCTTACTTCAGAGTGCACTTTTTCGCATTTGTACTTTTCGTACTTTTTCGTGCACTTTTCAAATTTTTTTAGTGCACTTTTTCGTAATGCATTTTTTGTATTTTTCAATGCACTTTTATATGAAAAGTGCATTACTAACTATGAAAAGTGCATTCGTTTTAGGATAAGAGTTCATTTTAGGATAAGAGTTAGTTTCATTTGAACCAAACTCGATCATTATGTATGAACTTTTACCCCTTCACATAATCGAAACTATCATTAAATTTCACTAAAATCCAGAATAAAATTTTGAAACACGCAAGACATATGGCTCAAACGATCGAGCTCTCAAAATTGATGGGCACCCTAGGTAAGTACCCAATTCTTAGAAAATGATTTCCCTATATTGATAATTCTTTGAATTACATATCTCTTTTGATTAAACATAAATTTGAAAATGTTGGCGATTATGATGTGTTAGATCTGGTATGTAAAATTTTATGTAGGATTTCAGGTTAAAGAGGCGGATTATAAAAGAAACTTCTAAATATAACAAGAGAGGATTGGACAAAAAAAATTCATATAGAAAGTTTTAAATGAAAATTTTCTGTAAGGAACAAATTCATTGCTCGATCGGTATTTCACACTCAACTACATACTCCATCTCATGTCAACTCAATCCAACCTTCAAACATCAAATCCTTATAATTTATTCCATATCTATAGAAAAGTTATCCTAAAATTGGTTTAGCTTTATTTTTATGAATAATATATAACTCATCACTATCAACAACATAAAAATCTAAATATATTCTTTTAAATAAAATTTGGTAGTATATTTTTCAAAATGCTCCTAATTGTATTTGTTTAATTTTCTCAAGACCTTATATAAAGGTGAGGAAAGTTATTTTTGGTCAAATAATAATTATAATTATTATTAATATTACTCTTAAGTATCAATTTGGTAGAGATTGTTTTTCATCATTTTGATATTTAAAGGTGAAGAAATAAATAAAAACCAGGTCAATTTTTTTTTCACACTACAAACGTCACAAAACTCATAAAAAAAATTCATTTAATACCAATTAATATCATTACAAATTAAAACACATTTATTGCATTTAATATTCAAATTTTTACTCATATTTCATAACACACCTCTCGACATTCCAAATATTTTTCCAAATAATTGTTATTTTTTTAGTCTATTCATGAATAGTATGATTTTATAGAAGGGTAATCTACTAATCTTCAATCATGTTAAAAGAAATAAAATTTCAGCTCATATATAAATACTTGGAACAATTGATATATATATCACAATATAAAATACATTCTAAGAACTCAATTCTTTGTACTTTAATGTTCTAAAACTCATTACAATTTCATTCACTACCAATTGATATGCAAATTGTGCTAAACAACTTTAAAGATCCCATTAAAACTAAGAAAGCTTTACCTACCCATTACTGTTTTAAAATTGTGTCGGGTATAGAAACATCATGTAATCAATTTATCATTAGAATGTAAAAAGTATTAAGCCTACATGACAATAAGTGATTTGTAAATGTAAAAGCAAGGTAAAGTCATTTTACCCATCAAGTATAAAAACATGCAAATAATCTTAAAAATTCAAATATTTATATAAGTAATTTTAAAAAATTCAAATATTTTTAACAAGAATAAAATAAATAACTTTGACCCATGCGTAGCACGGGCATCACCCCTAGTTTCATGTAAGCCTAAGATGTGGTTTAGAATAGGGGGTATTGTTTGTTGTTTTTCTTTAATGGACTTTGTTGTTGTCATTGGATTGAATTTTGGCAATATAGGTGATGTTGATATCCCTAAAGTTGGTCCCATTGATGTCGTAAATGTGAAAAAATGTAGTTTTTTCTTTAATGGACTTGCTGCTCTCACTGGGTTGTGTTCATAATTGCGGTATGTTTCTTCAATCGGCCTACGCGCCAAAATGACTAACTAGGTGCGAATCAACGAAGGGGAGGGCGTATCCCGGAATTCGACAAACTAGGGCAAATGCATCACCGATACTAAATTCATCACTCTACCTACTACTGTCCCTAGGGCGCCATCTGTCACTCCCACGCAAAACGTCCACACTAGAGGAAGCACTAGACCTCTCATTCGTCTTCGATCGGCAAGGGAGGGTAACCCGCGTTATCTCGAGGACGCGCTCATGGACGATGACGAGGACTTAGATCCTTGTCACTCTCGAAATTTGAAATATATCGGTTGCAACCACATTAAAATATTTACAAATCAGATTGCTAAAATCTAAAGAGTCTCGCAACCCATCGAGAAGCAAGCAATCGACGGTTAGGACGAGTCCATGTTTGTCCCCTCCATTGCACGAGTGGAAATATCAAAGAAGTTCTCAGTCCCATTCATGAGCACCTATGATGAAACAGGAGACCTTGAAGAACACATAGCCATCTTCAAACAAAAGATGATGACCTATTCGTCTCGTATCATCCACGAGAGACACTGATGTGCAAAGGCCATAGATATATGCTTGGTGAAGTATGTCTTCATATCTTTTCAAGATATGGCGAGTCCATTCTATCAAGCAAGGCATATAGATGGCTAGCCCCTGAAACAAAAATTCGGTTCCCTAGTTTTGTGGCTTCTTTAATAGTGTTTGGAGAGCAGGGTTAAACTCTTTAGAGAATCGGGGTTGTTGGATGTCTTTGTCACAAATATAGACTTTCTCAAGGAACGTCATCTTGAGCCAATTTCTTCCTTAATCTCTTGAAGTCCGTGTTGGGATTATGGAGCCTGATTCGGGATTAGGCGTTAAAAGGTGTCAAAGGCGAAGTGAGAGTCAGGTTACTTGCTTGGCATGTTTGACGAGATCTTTTTTTGATAGATTGTGTCTTCTATTTTTGTAGATGGGATTTTCTATCATTAATGGATATAAGATATTAGATATTAGGAGTGAATAATATCTAGGGGATATTGTAATATTCTATCCTTGTAATATCTTGTTTCTATCTTTAAGCCTAGAATCCTCTATTTAAACCCAACTAGGTGATTGTAATTGGTGTGCTGAAAACCTGAAAGCAGAGAGAGGGAAAAATCAGAGCGCTAGAGATATTAGGTTAGACTGAGGTCTTGTAATCCTTGTATTTTTCAGATCTAGTGGATATCCCTGGCTTGGTAGTGCCCCCAGACGTAGTCATTCTGACGAACTAGGTCAACAAATCTCGTCTTCCTTTATTGTTTATTTCTGATTTCTCTTGTGGATCTGTGTTGCCGTTATTATTGCCAGTAGGTGATCGAATTTCCCAACAACTGGTATCAGAGCTATAGGTTCCTACGATGTAATTGAGCGGAAAGATCCATGTGGAGAAGTTTGACGGGACAGACTTTGGCTTCTAGAAGATGCAGATGGAAGATTACCTCTATGGTAAAGAGCTTCACTTGCCTCTTGGAAAGCAGCCGGAGGGCATGAAGGAGGATGAGTGGAAGTTGATGGACAGAAAGGCGATGAGTGCAATTCGCTTGTCCTTGTCCAGGAATGTAGCCCATCACACGGTGAAGGCTAAGACGACAAAGGAACTGCTTTCGATCTTGTTCGCGATGTATGAGAAGCCATCAGCAGTGAACAAGGTGCACTTGATAAGGCGGTTGGTCAACCAGAAAATGCGGGGAGACACACCGGTATCCAAGCACTTGAACGAATTCAGCGCAACGATTGCACAATTAGAGGCAGTTGAGATTGAATTCGATGATGAGGTACAAGCCTTAATTCTACTTTCTTCTTTGCTTGAAAGTTGGGACGAAACTGTTACTGCCGTTAGTGCTTTGATTGGTAAAGGGAAACTTAAGTTTGATGATGTGAGGGATTTGATTATGAGCGGAGAGATTCGCATGAAAGAAACAGCCCCTGCATCTGGATCAGCTTTAAGTGTAGGGAATAAGGGCAGATCAGGTCTTGGTGGGTCGAATTCCAAAGGGAAAGAGAAGGTCACCAAGGACAAGAGCAAGATCAAGTGCTGGAATTGTGGTGAATTTGGTCACTACAAGAACGAGTGTCAGGCATCGGGAGAGAAGAAGTCAGAAAATACAACAACGGATTATTTGAGTTCCATAAGTTCTGGTGGGAGTATGGCAGTGGTTTCTAGTAGGCATGAGGCATTGAAGGATGAGCCACGCAAAGATGGTCAGAAGATCATTGAAGAACTGGATAGAGATTCATCCTCTAAGTTCTATCTGAAGTTTTTTGAGTTAGCTGAACCGGATGACTTTGTAGTTGGCAAGAAAGTCAGGTGGGCTGACATGGTTGAAGAGGAAGAACTGAGGCCTGGCAAGGCTTCAAACGGGATTACATAAGTTGGAGGCCCGACACTACCAAGACAGAAGGACTCTGCTGAAGAAGAAGACAATTACAATTGAAATCAGTCTCCAGGTGGGAGATTGTTGGGATTATGGAGCCTGATTCGGGATTAGGTGGAAAAAGGTGTCAAAGGCGAAGCGAGAGTCGGGATACTTGCTTGGCAAGTTTGACGAGATCTTTTTTGGATAGATTGTTTCTTCTATTTTTGTAGATGGGATTTTCTATCATTAATGGATAAAAGATATTAGATATTAGGATAGAATTATATCTAGGGGATATTGTAGTATTCTATCCTTGTAATATCTTGTTTCTATCTTTAAGCCTAGAATCCTCTATTTAAACCCAACTAGGTGATTGTAATTGGTGTGCTGAAAACCTGAGAGCAGAGGGAAAAATCAGAGCGCTAGAGATATTAGGTTAGACTGAGGTCTTGTAATCCTTGTAAGTCTGAGATCTAGTGGATATCCCTGGCTTGGTAGTGCCCCCAGACGTAGTCATTCTGACGAACTAGGTCAACAAATCTCTTGTCTTCCTTTATTGTTTATTTCTGATTTCTCTTGTGGATCTGTGTTGCCGTTTTATTGCCAGTAGGTGATCGAATTTCCCAACAGTCCGCAGACAATTTTTTTCATCATTTTAAATGAACCGTATGTAACCCTGAGGTGCTTCGACTCGATCTGTAGTCTAACACATCGTCCTGTTGGGTCGTTCAGAGATTTATAAATCGTGAATAGAGACGGATCACTTATACAATACACCGTATTCTACTTTGTGGACGTCAAATCTCAATGCTCTTTCAGGTTGAGCTTTTCCACGGGCGTTTATGGTGGAAACCTAAAAAGAAAGAATGAGTTAAGCTTATATATAATGGGAGAGCAAACTTTTAATGTGTTTGATAAATATCTCGCACATTCGAAGTTTAAGGGCAACTATTTTTCCAAGAAAATTCCTAACTTATCTAATTTTTAATTATGATATAATTATAGACATACTTTCGAATTTAAATATAAGAGGTTGAAAAAAACTAATGCACGTACATTCCACATTATCACACGTCTATTCCCAAAGTGATTTTCAAATTAAAAAATATAAAATAAAGAAATTAAAACATGTAAACTACTTAAGTAATGACATTGTTTTTGTGATGATAGTTTTAAATATGGATGTCATCATCTTTACTTGAAACATGTCATATTTGCTTGTGATAACACATTGTAATCAAGTTTTTTTTTCAGGATATACAATAGAGAGTAAGGAACTGAAATATATGCTAACCAAATCAAAACGATACAATGGAAGACAAAAACCTAAATCATACTCAAAATGTTTTCCACCTCATTAAGTAACACCTAGTCATCTGATGAGTATAATAAGTTATGTTATGGTTGTTTTGGTGCAGTTTTGAAGCTAGGTGATAGTATACCATTGTGTTACAAATTTATGCTTTATGCAATAATGCAAGAGTTAAAAATTTCATGTAAGCCAAAGATGTGGTTTAGAAAAGGGGGTAATGTTTGTTATTTGTCTTTAATGGACATTGTTGTTGTCATTGGGTAGAATTGTGGCAAAATAGGTGATGTTGATATCCCTAAAGTTGATCCCATTAATGTCGTAAATGTGAAGAAATGTAGTTTTTTTAATGGACATTAGTGCTCTCACTAGGCTGCGTTCATATTTGCGGTATGTTTCTTCAATCGGCCTACGCGCCAAAATGACTAACCAGGTGCGAATGAACGAAGGGGAGGGCGTATCCCCGAATTCGGCAAACTAGGGCAAATTCATCACCGATACTAAATTCATCACTCTACCTACTACTGTCTCTGGGGCGCCATCTGTCACTCCCATGTAAAACTTCCACACTAGAGAATGCACTAGACCACCCATTCGCCTTTGATCGGCAAGGGAGGGTAACACTCGTTATCTCGAGGACGCGCTCATGGACGATGAGGAGGATTTAGATCATTGTCGCTCTCGAAATTTGGAATATATCGTTTGCAACCACTTTAAAATATTTACAAATTAGATTGCTAAAATCTAAAGAGTCCCGCGACCGATCGAGAAGCAAGCTATCGACGGTTATGATGAGTCCATGTTTGTCCCCTCCATGCACGAGTGGAAATAACAAATAAGTTCTTAGTCCCATTCATGAGCGCCTATAATGAAACAGGTGACCCTGATGAACACGTAGCCATCTTCAGACAAAAGATGATGACCAATTCATCTCGTATCATCCACGAGAGGCACTAATATGCAAAGGGCATAGATGTATGATTGGTGAAGTATGTCTTCATATCGTAACAAGATCTAGCGGGCCTATTCTATCAAGCAAGGCATATAGCTGGCTAAAACCTGAAACAAAAATTTGGTTCCCTAGTTTTGTGGCTTCTTTAATAGTGTTTGGAGAGCAGAGTAAAACTCTTTAGAGAATCAGGGTTGTTGGATGTCTTTGTCACAAATATAGACTTTCTCAAGGAACGTCATCTTGAGCCATTTTCTTTCATAATCTCTAAAAGTCCACACACAATATTTTTCATCATTTTGAACGAACCGTATGTAACCCTGAGGTGCTTCGACTCGACCTGTAGTCTAACTCATCGTCCTATTGCGTTGTTTAGAGATTTATAAATCCTGAATAGAGACGGATCACTTATACAATGTACCGTATTCTACTTTGTGGACGTCAAATCTCAATGCTCTTTCAGGTTGAGCTTTTCCACGAGCGTTCATGGTGGAAACCTAAAAAGTAAGAATGAGTTAAGCTTATATATAATGGGAGAGCAAACTTTTAATGAGTTTGATAAATATCTCGCATATTCGAAGTTTAAGGCAACTATTTTGCCAAGAAAATTCATAACATATTTAATTATTAATTATGATATAATTATAGACATATTTTCGAATTTAAATATAAGAGGTTGAAAGAAATTAATGCACGTACATTCCACATTATCACACGTGTATTCTCAATTTGATTTTCAAATTAAAAAATATAATAATAAAGAAATTAAAACATGTAAAGTACTTTACTGATGACATTGTTTTTGTGCTGACAGTTTTAAATATGGATGTCATCATGTTTACTTGAAACATGTCATATTTGCTTGTGATAACACATTTTAATCAAGGTTTTTTCCAGGATAAACAATGGAGACTAAGAAACTGAAATATATGGTACATGAATCAAAACGATACAATGGAAGAGCAAACCTATATCGTACTCAAAATGTTTTCCACCTCATTAAGTTTCACCTATCATCGGTTATGTGATGGTTTTTTAGGTGCAGTTTTGAAGTTAGGTGATAGTATACCATTGCGTTACAAACTTATCCATTATGCCATAATGCAAGAATTAAAAACTTCATCTAAGCTTGAGATGTGGTTCAGAATATGGGGTAATATTTGTTATTTTTCTTTAATGGACTTTGTTGTTGTCATTGGGTTGAATTGTGGCAAAATAGGTGATGTTGATATCCCTAAAGTTGGTCCCATTGATGTCGTAAATGTGAAGAAATGTAGTTTTTTCTTTAATGGACATTGCTGCTCTCACTGAGTTGCGTTAATAATTACGGTATGTTTCTTCAATTGGCCTACGCGCCAAAATGACTAATCAGATGCGAATGAATGAAGGGAGGGCGTATCCCGGAATTCTGCAAACTAGGGCAAATGCATCACCGATACTCAATTCATCACTCTACCTACTACTGTCCATGGGGCGCCATCAGTCACTCCCACGCAAAACGTCCACACTAGAGGAAGCACTAGACCACCCATTCGTCTTCGATCGACAAGGGAGGGTAACCCGCGTTATCTCGAGGAAGCGCTCATGGACGATGACGAGGACTTAGATCGTTGTTGCTCTCGAAATTTGGAATAAATCGTTTGCAACCCTTTTAAAATATTTACAAATCAGATTGCTAAAATCTAAAGAGTCTCGCGACCCATCGAGAAGCAAGCAATCGACGGTTATGACGAGTCCATGTTTTTCCCCTCCATTGCACGAGTGGAAATACCAAAGAAGTTCTCAGTCCCAATCATGAGCGCGTATGATGAAACAGCAGACCCTAAGGAACACGTAGCCATCTTCAAACAAATGATGATGACTGATTCATCTCGTATCATCCACGAGAGACACTGATGTGCAAAGGCCATAGATGTATGCTTGGTGAAGTATATCTTCATATCGTTTCAAGATCTGGCAAGTCTATTCTATCAAGCAACGCATATAGCTGGCTAGCCCCTGAAACAAAAATTCGGTTCCCTAGTTTTGTGGCTTCTTTAATAGTGTTTGGAGAGCAAGGTTAAACTCTATAGAGAATCGGGGTTGTTGGATGTCTTTGTCAAAAATATGGACTTTCTCAAGGAACGTCATCTTAAGCCAATTTCTTCCGTAATCTCTAGAAGTCCGCACACAATATTTTTAAGCATTTTAAACGAACCGTATGTAACCCTAAGGTGCTTCGACTCGATCTGTAGACTAACTCCTCGTCCTGTTGGGTCGTTCAGAGATTTATAAATCCTGAATAGAGACGGATCACTTACACAATGTAATGTATTCTAATTTGTGGACGTCAAATCCCAATGCTCTTTCAGGTTGAGCTTTTCCATGGGCGTTCATGGTGGAAACCTAAAAAGGAAGAATGAGTTAAGCTTATATATAATGGGAGAGCAAACTTTTAATGAGTTTGATAATTATCTCGCACATTCGAAGTTTAAGGGCAACTATTTTGCCAAGAAAATTCCTAACTTATTTAATTTTTAATTATGATATAATTATAGACATACTTTCGAATTTAAATATAAGAGGTTGAAAGAAATTAATGCACGTACATTCCACATTATCACACGTGTATTCCCAATTTGATTTTCAAATTAAAAAATATAATAATAAAGAAATTAAAACATGTATAGTACTTTAGTGATGACATTGTTTTTGTGCTGACAATTTTAAATATGGATGTCATCATGTTTACTTGAAACATGTCGTATTTGCTTGTGACACATTTTAATCAATGTTTTTTCCAGGATAAACAATGGAGACTAAGAAACTGAAATATATGGTACCTAAATCAAAACGATACAATGGAAGAGAAAACCTATATCTTACTCAAAATGTTTTCCACCTCATTAAGTGTCACCTAGTCATCTGATGAGTATAATAAGTTATGTTATGGTTGTTTGGGTGCAGTTTTGAATTAAGGTGATAGTATACCATTGCGTTACAAACTTATGCATCATGCCATAATGCAAGACTTAAAAATTTCATGTAAGCCAAAGATGTGGTTTAGAATAGAGGGTAATGTTTGTTGTTTTTCTTTAATGGACTTTCTTGTTCTCATTGGGTAGAATTGTGGCAAAATAAGTGATATTCATATCCCTAAAGTTGATCCCATTGATGTCGTAAATGTGAAGAAATGTAGTTTTTTTTAATGGCCATTAGTGCTCTCACTGGGTTGCGTTCATATTTGCGGTATGTTTCTTCAATCGGCCTACGCGCCAAAATTACTAACCAGGTGCGAATGAACGAATGGGACGGCGTATGCCGGAATTCGGCAAACTAGGGCAAATGCATCATCGATAATAAATTCATCACTCTACCTACTACTGTCCCTGGGGAGCCATCTGTTCACACTAGAGGAAGCACTCGACCACCCATTCGTCTTCGATCGGCAAGGGAGGGTAACACTCGTTATCTCGAGGACGCGCTCATGGACAATGACGAGGACTTAGATTGTTGTCGCTCTCGAAATTTGGAATATATCGTTTGCAACCACTTTAAAATATTTACAAATTAGATTGCTAAAATCTAAAGAGTCCCGCAACCCATCGAGAAGCAAGCAATCGACGGTTATGACGTGTCCATGTTTGTCCCCTCCATGCACGAGTGGAAATAACAAAGAAGTTCTTAGTCCCATTCATGAGCGCCTATAATGAAACAGGTGACCAAGATGAACACGTAGCCATCTTCAGACAAAAGATGATGACCGATTCATCTCGTATCATCCACGAGAGGCACTAATATGCAAAGGCCATAGATGTATGATTGGTGAAGTATGTCTTCATATCGTAACAAGATCTGGCAGGCCCGTTCTATCAAGGAAGGCATATAGCTGGCTAAAACATGAAACAAAAATTTGGTTCCCTAGTTTTGTGGCTTCTTTAATAGTGTTTGGAGAACAGAGTAAAACTCTTTAGAGCATCAGGGTTGTTGGATGTCTTTGTCACAAATAGAGACTTTCTCAAGGAACGTCATCTTGAGCCATTTTCTTCCGTAAGCTCTAGAAGTCCGCACACAATATTTTTCATCATTTTAAACGAACCGTATTTAACCCTGTGATGTTTCGACTCGATCTGTAGTCTAACTCATCGTCCTGTTGGGTCGTTCAGAGATTTATAAATCGTGAATAGAGACGGATCACTTATACAATGCACCGTATTCTACTTTGTGGACGTCAAATCTCAATGCTCTTTCAGGTTGAGCTTTTCCACGAGCGTTCATGGTGGAAACCTAAAAAGTAAGAATGAGTTAAGCTTATATATAATGGGAGAGCAAACTTTTAATGAGTTTGATAAATATCTCGCACATTCGAAGTTTAAGGGCAACTATTTTTCCAAGAAAATTCCTAACTTATTTAATTTTTAATTATGATATAATTATAGACATACTTTCGAATTTAAATATAAGAGGTTGAAAAAAACTAATGCACGTACATTCCACATTATCACACGTCTATTCCCAAAGTGATTTTCAAATTAAAAAATATAAAATAAAGAAATTAAAACATGTAAACTACTTAAGTAATGACATTGTTTTTGTGATGATAGTTTTAAATATGGATGTCATCATCTTTACTTGAAACATGTCATATTTGCTTGTGATAACACATTGTAATCAAGTTTTTTTTTCAGGATATACAATAGAGAGTAAGGAACTGCAATATATGCTAACCAAATCAAAACGATACAATGGAAGACAAAAACCTAAATCATACTCAAAATGTTTTCCACCTCTTTAAGTAACACCTAGTCATCTGATGAGTATAATAAGTTATGTTATGGTTGTTTTGGTGCAGTTTTGAAGCTAGGTGATAGTATACCATTGTGTTACAAATTTATGCTTTATGCAATAATGCAAGAGTTAAAAATTTCATGTAAGCCAAAGATGTGGTTTAGAAAAGGGGGTAATGTTTGTTATTTGTCTTTAATGGACATTGTTGTTGTCATTGGGTAGAATTGTGGCAAAATAGGTGATGTTGATATCCCTAAAGTTGATCCCATTGATGTCGTAAATGTGAAGAAATGTAGTTTTTCCTTTAATGGACATTAGTGCTCTCACTAGGCTGCGTTCATATTTGCGGTATGTTTCTTCAATCGGCCTACGAGCCAAAATGACTAACCAGGTGCGAATGAACGAAGGGGAGGGCGTATCCCCGAATTCGGCAAACTAGGGCAAATTCATCACCGATACTAAATTCATCACTCTACCTACTACTGTCTCTGGGGCGCCATCTGTCACTCCCATGTAAAACTTCCACACTAGAGAATGCACTAGACCACCCATTCGCCTTTGATCGGCAAGGGAGGGTAACACTCGTTATCTCGAGGACGCGCTCATGGACGATGAGGAGGATTTAGATCATTGTCGCTCTCGAAATTTGGAATATATCGTTTGCAACCACTTTAAAATATTTACAAATTAGATTGCTAAAATCTAAAGAGTCCCGCGACCGATCGAGAAGCAAGCTATCGACGGTTATGATGAGTCCATGTTTGTCCCCTCCATGCACGAGTGGAAATAACAAATAAGTTCTTAGTCCCATTCATGAGCGCCTATAATGAAACAGGTGACCCTGATGAACACGTAGCCATCTTCAGACAAAAGATGATGACCAATTCATCTCGTATCATCCACGAGAGGCACTAATATGCAAAGGGCATAGATGTATGATTGGTGAAGTATGTCTTCATATCGTAACAAGATCTAGCGGGCCTATTCTATCAAGCAAGGCATATAGCTGGCTAAAACCTGAAACAAAAATTTGGTTCCCTAGTTTTGTGGCTTCTTTAATAGTGTTTGGAGAGCAGAGTAAAACTCTTTAGAGAATCAGGGTTGTTGGATGTCTTTGTCACAAATATAGACTTTCTCAAGGAACGTCATCTTGAGCCATTTTATTTCATAATCTCTAAAAGTCCACACACAATATTTTTCATCATTTTGAACGAACCGTATGTAACCCTGAGGTGCTTCGACTCGACCTGTAGTCTAACTCATCGTCCTATTGCGTCGTTTAGAGATTTATAAATCCTGAATAGAGACGGATCACTTATACAATGTACCGTATTCTACTTTGTGGACGTCAAATCTCAATGCTCTTTCAGGTTGAGCTTTTCCACGAGCGTTCATGGTGGAAACCTAAAAAGTAAGAATGAGTTAAGCTTATATATAATGGGAGAGCAAACTTTTAATGAGTTTGATAAATATCTCGCATATTCGAAGTTTAAGGGCAACTATTTTGCCAAGAAAATTCCTCAAATTATTTAATTTTTAATTATGATATAATTATAGACATACTTTCGAATTTAAATATAAGAGGTTGAAAGAAATTAATGCACGTACATTCCACATTATCACACGTCTATTCCTAAATTGATTTTCAAATTAAAAAATATAAAAATAAAGAAATTAAAACATGTAAACTACTTTAGTGATGACATTGTTTTTGTGATGATAGTTTTAAATATGGATGTCATCATGTTTACTTGAAACATGTCATATTTGCTTGTGATAACACATTTTAATCAATTTTTTTTCCAGGATATACAATGGAGACCAAGGAACTGAAATATATGGTACCTAAATCAAAACGATACAATGGAAGAGAAAACCTATATCATACTCAAAATGTTTTCCACCTCACTAAGTGTCACCTAGTATCTGATGAGTATAATAAGTTATGTTATCTTTGTTTTGGTGCAGTTTTGAAGTTAGGTGATAGTATACCATTGCGTTACAAACTTATGCATTATGCCACAATGCAAGAGTGAAAAATTTCATGTAAGCCAAAGATGTGGTTTAGAATAGGGGGTAATGTTTGTTGTTTTTCTTTAATGGACTTTGTTGTTGTCATTGGATAGAATTGTGGCAAAATAAGTGATGTTGATATGCCTAAAGTTGGTCCTATTGATGTCTTAAATGTGAAGAAATGTAGTTTTTCCTTTAATGGACATCGCTGCTCTCACTGAGTTGCGTTTATAATTGCGGTATGTTTCTTTAATCGGCATACGTGCCAAAATGACTAACCAGGTACGAATGAATGAAGGGGAGGGCGTATCCCGGAATTCGACAAACTAGGGCAAATGCATCACCGATACTAAATTCCTCACTCTACCTACTACTGTCCCTGGGGAGCCATCTGTCACTCCCACGCAAAACGTCCACACTAGAGGAAGCACTAGACCACCCATTCGTCTTCGATCGACAAGGGTGGGTAACCCACGTTATCTCGAGGACGAGCTCATGGACGATGACGAGGACTTAGATCCTTGTTGCTCTCGAAATTTGGAATATATTGTTTGCAACCACTTGAAAATATTTACAAATCAGATTGCTAAAATCTAAAGACTCCCGCGACCCATCAAGAAGCAAGCAATCGACGGTATGAAAAGTCCATGTTTGTCCCCTCCATTGCACGAGTGGAAATACCAAAGAAGTTCTCAGTCCCAAACATGAGCATCCTATGATGAAACAGGAGACCTTGAGGAACACGTAGCCATCTTCAAAGAAAGGATGATGACCGATTCGTCTCGTATCATCCACGAGATGCACTGATGTACAAAGGCCATAGATGTATGCTTGGTGAAGTATGTCTTCATATCGTTTCAAGATCTGGCGGGTCCATTCTATCAAGCAAGGCATATAGCTGACTAGCTCCTGAAAAAAAATTTGGTTCCCTAGTTTTGTGGCTTCTTTAATAGTGTTTGGAGAGCAGGGTTAAACTCTTTAGAGAATCGGGGTTGTAGGATGTCTTTGTCACAAATATGGACTTTCTCAAGGAACGTCATCTTGAGCCAATTTCTTCCGTAATCTCTAGCAGTCCGCACACAATATTTTTCATCATTTTAAACGAAGTGTATGTAACCCTGAGGTGCTTCGACTCGATCTGTAGACTAACCCATCGTCCTGTTGGGTCGTTCAGAGATTTATAAATCGTGAATGGAGACGGATCACTTATACAATGTACCGCATTCTACTTTTTGGACGTCAAATCCCAATGCTCTTTCAGTTGAGCTTTTCCACGGGCGTTTATGGTGGAAACCTAAAAAGGAAGAATGTGTTAAGCTTATATATAGTGGGAGAGAGAAATTTTAATGTGTCTGATAATTATTTCGCAAATTCGAAGTTTAAGGGCAACTATTTTGCCAAGAAAATTCCTAACTTATTTAATTTTTAATTATGATATAATTATAGACATACTTTCAAATTTAAATATAAGAGGTTGAAAGAAATTAATGCACGTACATTCCACATTATCACACGTGTATTCCCAAATTGATTTTCATATTAAAAAATATAAAAATAAAGAAATTAAAACATGTAAACTACTTTACTGATGACATTTGTTTTTGTGAGGACAATTTTAAATATGGATGTCATCATGTTTACTTGAAACATGTCATATTTGCTTGTGATAACACATTTTAATCAATTTTTTTCACGATATACAATGGAGACTAAGGAACTGAAATATATGGTACCTAAATCAAAACGATACAATGGAAGAGAAAACCTATATCATACTCAAAATATTTTCCACCTCATTAAGTGTCACCTAGTCATCAGATAAGTATAATAAGTTATGTTATGGTTGTTTGGGTCCAGTTTGTAAGTTAGGTGATAGTATACCATTGCGTTACAAACTTATGCATTATGCCATAATGCAAGAGTTAAAAATTTCATGTAAGCTAAAGATGTGGTTTAGAATAGGGTGTAATGTTTGTTGTTTTTCTTTAATGGACTTTGTTGTTGTCATTGGGTAGAATTGTGGCAAAATATGTTGATATCCCTAAAGTTGATCCCATTGATGTCGTAAATGTGAAGAAATGTAGTTTTTTTTAATGGACATTAGTGCTCTCACTAGGCTGCGTTCATATTTGCGGTATGTTTCTTCAATCGGCCTACGCGCCAAAATGAGTAACGAGGTGCGAATGAACGAACGGGAGGGCGTATCCCGGAATTCGACCAACTAGGGCAAATGCATCACCGATACTAAATTCATCACTCTACCTACTATTGTCCCTTGGTCGCCATCTGTCACTCCCATGCAAAACTTCCACACTAGAAGAAGCACTAGACCACCCATTCGTCTTCGATCGACAAGGGAAGGTAACACTTGTTATCTCGAGGACGCGCTCATGGACGATGACGAGGACTTAGATCGTTGTTGCTCTCGAAATTTGGAATATATCGTTTGCAACAACTTTAAAATATTTACAAATCAAATTTCTAAAATCTAAAGAGTCCCACGACCCATCGAGAAGCAAGCAATCGACGATTATGACGAGTCCATGTTTGTCCCCTCCATTGCAGAAGTGGAAATACCAAATAAGTTTTGGCGCCTATAATGAAACAGGTGACCCTGATGAACACGTAGCCTTCTTCAGACAAAAGATGATGATTGATTCGTCTCGTATCATCCACGAGAGGCACTAATATGCAAAGGCCATAGATGTATGATTGGTGAAGTATGTCTTCATATCGTATTAAGTTTTGGCGGGTCCATTCTATCAAGCAAGGCATATAGCTGGCTAGCCCCTGAAACAAAAATTTGGTTCCCTAGTTTTGTGGCTTCTTTAATAGTGTTTGGAGAGTAGGGTAAAACTCTTTAGAGAATCAGAGTTGTTGGATGTCTTTTTCAAAAATATAGACTTTCTCAAGGAACGTCATCTTGAGCCATTTTCTTCCGTAATCTCTAGAAGTCCGCACACAATATTTTTCATCATTTTGAACGAACCGTATGTAACCCGGAGGTGCTTCGACTCAATCTGTAGTCTAACTCATCGTCCTGTGGGGTCGTTCAGAGATTTATAAGTCCTGAATAGAGAGGGATCACGTATACAATGTACCGTATTCTACTTTGTAGACGTCAAATCTCAATGCTCTTTCAAGTTGAGCTTTTCCACGGGCGTTCATGGTGGAAACCTAAAAAGGAAGAATGAGTTAAGCTTATATATAATGGGAGAGCAAACTTTTAATGTGTTTGATAATTATCTCTTACATTCGAAGTTTAAGGGCAACTATTTTGCCAAGAAAATTCTTAACTTATTTAATTTTTAATTATGATATAATTATAGACATACTTTCGAATTTAAATATAAGAGGTTGAAAGAAATTAATGCACGTACATTCCAAATTATCACACGTGTGATCCTAAATTGATTTTTAAATTAAAAAATATAAAAATAAAGAAATTAAAACATGTAAACTACTTTAGTGATGACATTGTTTTTGTGTTGATCGTTTTAAATATGGATGTCATCATGTTTACTTGAAACATGTCATATTTGCTTGTGATAACACATTTTAATCAATTTTTTTTCTCCAAGATATACAACGGAGACTAAGGAACTGAAATATATGGTACCTAAATCAAAACGATACAATGGAAGAGAAAACCTTTATCATACTCAAAATGTTTTCCACCTCATTAAGTGTCACCTAGTCATCTGATAAGTACAATAAGTTATGTTATGGTTGTTTGGGTGCAGTTTTGAAGTTAGATGATAGTATACCATTGTGTTACAAACTTATGCATTATGCCATAATGCAAGAGTTAAAAATTTCATGTAAGCCAAAGATGTGGTTTAGAATAAGGGGTAATGTTTGTTGTATTTCTTTAATGGACTTTGTTGTTGTCATTGGGTAGAATTGTGGCAAAATAAGTGATGTTGATATCCCTAAAGTTGATCCCATTGGTGTCGTAAATGTAAGGAAATATAGTTTTTTTTAATGGACATTAGTGCTCTCACTGGGTTGCGTTCATATTTGCGGTATGTTTCTTCAATCGGCCTACGCGCCAAAATGACTAACCAGGTGCGAATGAACGAAGGGCAGGGCGTATCCCGGAATTCGACAAACTAGGGCAAATGCATCACCGATACTAAATTCATCACTCTACCTACTATTTTCCCTGGGGTGCCATCTGTCACTCCCGCGCAAAACTTCCACACTAGAGGAAGCACTAGACCACCCATTCGTCTTTGATCGGCAAGGGAGGTAAACAAACGTTATCTCGATGACGCGCTCATGGACGATGACGATTACTTAGATCGTTGTCGCTCTCGAAATTTGGAATATATCGTTTCAACCACTTTAAAATATTTACAAATCAAATTGCTAAAATCTAAAGAGTCTCGCGACCCATCGAGAAGCAAGCAATCTACGGTTATGACGAGTCCATGTTTGTCCCCTCCATTGTATAGGTGGAAATACCAGAGAATTTCTCAGTCCCAGTCATGAGCGCCTATGATGAAACAGGAGACCCTGATGAACACGTAGCCATCTTCAAACAAAAGATGATGACCGATTCGTCTCGTATCATCCAGGAGAGGCACTGATGTGCAAAGGCCATAGATGTATGGTTGGTGAAGTATGTATTCATATCGTTTCAAGATCTGGTGGGTCCATTCTATCAAGCAAGTCATATAACTGGCTAGCCTTTGAAACAAAAATTCGGTTCCCTAGTTTTGTGGCTTCTTTAATAGTGTGGAGAGCAAGGTACAAGTCTTTAGAGAATCGGGGTTGTTGGATGTCTTTGTTACAAATATAGACTTTCTCAAAGAACATCATTTTGAGGCATTTTCTTCCGTAATCTCTAGAAGTCCGCACACAATATTTTTCATCATTTTAAACGAACCGTATTTAACCCTGTGATGTTTCGACTCGATCTGTAGTCTAACTCATCGTCCTGTTGGGTCGTTCAGAGATTTATAAATCGTGAATAGAGACGGATCACTTATACAATGTACCGTATTGTACTTTGCGGACGTCAAAACCCAATGCTCTTTCAGGTTGAGCTTTTCCACGGGTGTTCATATTGGAAACCTAAGAAGTTTGAATGAGTTAAGCTTATATATAATGGGAGAGCAAACTTTTAATGAGTTTGATAATTATCTCGCACATTCGAAGTTTAAGGACAACTATTTTGCCACGAAAATTCCTAACTTATTTAGTTTTTAATTATGATATAATTATAGACATACTTTCGAATTTAAATATAAGAGGTTGAAAGAAATTAATGCACGTACATTCCACATTATCACACGTGTATTCCCAATTTGATTTTCAAATTAAAAAATATAAAAATAAAGAAATTAAAACATGTAAACCACTTTACTGATGACATTGTTTTTGTGCGGACAATTTTAAATATGGATGTCATCATGTTTACTTAAAACATGTCATATTTGCTTGTGATAACACATTTTAATAAAGTTTTTTTTTCTTCAGGATATACAATGGAGACTAAGGAACTGAAATATATGGTACCTAAATCAAAACGATACAATGGAAGAGAAAACCTATATCATACTCAAAATGTTTTCCACCTCATTAAGTTTCACATGTCATCGGTTATGTGATGGTTGTTTAGGTGAAGTTTTGAAGTTAGGTGATAGTATACCATTGCGTTAGAAACTTATGCGTTATGCCATCATGCAAGAGTTAAAAATTTCATGTAAGCCTAATATGTGGTTTAGAATAGGGGGTAATGTTTTTTATTTTTTCTTTAATGGACTTTGTTGTTGTTGTCATTGGGTAGAATTATGGCAAAATTATTGATGTTGATATCCCTAAAGTTGATCCCATTGATGTGGTAAATGTGAAGAAATGTAGTTTTTTTAATGGACATTAGTGCTCTCACTGGGCTGCGTTCATATTTGCGGTATGTTTCTTCAATCGGCCTACGCGCCAAAATGACTAACCAGGTGCGAATGAACGAAGGGGAGGGCGTATCCTTGAATTCGACAAACTAGGGCAAATGCATACTACTGTCCCTGCGGCGCCATCTGTCACTCCCGCGCAAAACGTCCACACTAGAGGAAGCACTAGACCACCCATTCGTCTTCGATCGGCAAGGGAGGGTAACACGCGTTATCTTGAGGACGCGCTCATGGATGATGATGAGGACTTAGATCGTTGTCTCTCTCGAAATTTGGAATACATCGTTTGCAACCACTTTAAAATATTTACAAAACAGATTGCTAAAATCTAAAGAGTCCCGTGACCCGTCGAGAAGCAAGCAATCAACGGTTATGACGAGTCCTTGTATGTCCCCTCCATTGCACGCGTGGAAATACCAAAGAAGTTCTCAGTCCCAGTCATGAGCGCCTATGATTAAACAGGTGACCCTGATGAACACGTAGCCATCTTCAAACAAAAGATGATGACCGATTCGTCTTGTATCATCCACAAGAGGCACTAATGTGCAAGAGGCACTAATGTGCAAAGGCCATATCTGGCGGGTCCATTCTATCAAGCAAGGCATATAGCTGGCTAGCCCCAGAAACAAAAATTTGGTTCCCTAGTTTTGTGGCTTCTTTAATAGTTTTTGGAGAGCAGGGTAAAACTCTTTAGAGAATTGGGGTTGTTGGATGTCTTTGTCACAAATATAGACATTCTCAAGGAACATCATCTTGAGCCATTTTCTTTGTAATCTCTAGAAGTCCGCACACAATATTTTTCATCATTTTGAACGAACCGTATGTAACCTTGAGGTGCTTCGACTCGATCTGTAGTCTAACTCATCGTCTTATCGGGTCGTTCAGAGATTTATAATTCTTGAATAGAGACGGATCACTTATACAATGTACCGTATTCTACTTTTTGGACGTGAAGTCCCAATGCTCTTTCAGGATGAGCTTTTCCACGGGTGTTCATATTGGAAACCTAAGAAGTTTGAATGAGTTAAGCTTACATATAATGGGAGAGCAAACTTTTAATGTGTTTGATAATTATCTCTTAATTCAAAGTTTAAGGGCAACTATTTGGCCAAGAAAATCCATAACTTATTTAAGTTATAATTATGATATAATTAAAGACATACTTTCTAATTTAAATATAAGATGTTGAAAGAAATTAATGCACGTACATTACACATTATCACACGTGTATTCCGAATTTGATTTTCAAATTAAAAAAATATAGTAATAAGGAAATTCAACTATTTTAGTGGTGACATTGTTTTTGTGTTGACAATTTTAAATATTGATGTCAATATGTTTACTTGACACATGTCATATTTGCTTGTGATAACACATTTTAATCAAGTTTTTTTTTCATGATAAACAATGCAAATCAAGTTTTTTTTTCATGATAAACAATGGAGACTAAGATACTAAAATATATGGTACCTAAATCAAAACGATACAAAGGAAGAGCAAACCTATATCACCTAGTCCTCTGATGAGTATAATAGGTTATGTTATGGTTGTTTTGATGCAGTTTCTAAGTTAGGTGATAGTATACCATTGCGTTACAAACTTATGCATTATGACATAATGCAAGAGGTAAAAATTTCATGTAAGCCTAAGATGTGGTTTAGAATAGGGGGTAATGTTTGTTGTATTTCTTTAATGGACTTTGTTGTTGTCATTGGGTTGAATTGTGGCAAAATAGGTGATGTTGATATCCCTAAAGTTGATCCCATTGATGTCGTAAATGTGAAGAAATACAGTTTTTTCCTTTATGGACATTGCTACTCTCACTGGGTTGCGTTCATAATTGCGGTATGTTTCTTCAATCGGCTTACGCGCCAAAATGACTAACCAGGTGCGAATGAACAAATGGGAGGGTGTATCCCGGAATTTGGCAAACTAGGACAAATGCATCACCGATGCTAAATTCATCACTCTACTTACTACCGTCCCTGGGGCGCCGTTTGTCACTCCCACACAAAACTTCCACACTAGAGGAAGTACTAGACCACCCATTCGTCTTCGATCGGCAAGGGAGGGTAACCCACGTTATCTCGAGGACGCGCTCATGGACAATGACGAGGACGCGCTCATTGATGTCGTAAATGTGAAGAAATGTAGTTTTTCTTTAATGGACTATGCTGCTCTCACTGGGTAGCGTTCATAATTGCGGTATGTTGCTTCAATCGGCTTACGCGCCAAAATGACTAACCAGGTGCGAATGAACGAAGGGGAGGGTGTATCCCGGAATTCGGCAAACTAGGGCAAATGCATCACCGATACTAAATTCATCACTCTACCTACTATCGTCCTGGGGCGCCGTCTATCACTCACACGTAAAACTTCCACACTAGAAGAAGCACTAGACCACCCATTCGTCTTCAATCGACAAGGGAGGGTAACCCGCATTATCTCGAGGACGCGCTCATGGACAATGAAGAGGACTTAGATCGTTTTCGCTCTCGAAATTTGGAATATATCATTTCCAACCACTTTAAAATATTTACAAATCAGATTGCTAAAATCTCAAGAGTCCCGCGACCCATCGAGAAGCAAGAAATCGATGGTTATGACGAGTCCATGTTTGTCCCCTCCATTGCACAGGTAGAAATACCAAAGAATTTCTCAATCCCAGTCATGAGCGCCTATGATGAAACAGGAGACCCTGATGAACACGTAGCCATCTTCAAACAAAAGATGATGACCGATTTGTCTCGTATCATCCACGAGAGGCACTGATGTGCAAAGGCCATAGATGTATGCTTGGTGAAGTATGTCTTCATATCGTTTCAATATCTGGTGGGTCCATTCTATCAAGCAAGGCATATAGCTGGCTAGCCTTTGAAACAAAAATTCGGTTCTCTAGTTTTGTGGCTTCTTTAATAGTGTGGAGAGCAGGGTACAACTCTTTAGAGAATCGGGGTTGTTGGATGTCTTTGTTACAAATATAGACATTCTCAAAGAACATCATCTTAAGCCATTTTCTTCCGTAATCTCTAGAAGTCCCCACACAATATTTTTCATCATTTTAAACGAACCGTATTTAACCCTGTGGTGTTTCGACTCGATCTGTAGTCTAACTCATCGTCCTGTTGGGTCGTTCAGAGATTTATAAATCGTGAATAGAGACGGATCACTTATACAATGTACCGTATTTTACTTTGTGGACGTCAAAACCCAATGCTCTTTCAGGTTGAGCTTTTCCACGAGTGTTTATGGTGGAAACCTAAAAAGGAAGTATGAGTTAAGCTTATATATAATGGGAGAGCAAACTTGTAATGTGTTTGATAATTATTTCGCACATTCGAAGTTTAAGCGCAACGATTTTGCCAAGAGAATTCCTAACTTATTTAATTTTTAATTATGATATAATTATAGACATACTATCGAATTTGAATATAAGAGGTTGAGAGAAATTAATGCACGTACATTTCACATTATCACACGTGTATTCCTAATTTGATTTTCAAATTAAAAAAATATAATAATAAAGATATTAAAACATGTAAACTACTTTAGTGATGAAATTGTTTTTGTGCTGACATTTTTAAATATGAATGTCAATATGTTTACTTGAAACATGTTATATTTGCTTGTGATAACACATTTTAATCAAGTTTTTTTTCCCGGATAAACAATGGAGACTAAGGAAGGAACTGAAATATATGGTACCTGCATCAAAGTGATACAATGGAAAAGCAAACCTATATCATACTCAAAATGTTTTCCACCTCATTAAGTTTCACCTGTCATCTGATGAGTATAATAGGTTATGTGATTGTTGTTTAGGTGCAATTTTGAAGTTAGGTGGTAGTATACCATTGCGTTACAAACTTATGCATTATGCGATAATGCAAGAATTAATAAACTTCATGTAAGCCTGAGATGTGGTTTAGAATAGGGGGTAATGTTTGTCGTTTTTCTTTAATGGACTTTGTTGTTGTCACGAGGTTGAATTGTGGCAAAATAGTTGATGTTGATATTCCTAAAGTTGGTCCCATTGATGTCGTAAATGTGAAGAAATACAGTTTTTTCCTTTATGGACATTGCTACTCTCACTGGGTTGCGTTCATAATTGCGGTATGTTTCTTCAATCAGCCTACGCGCCAAAATGACTAACCAGGTGCGAATGAACAAATGGGAGGGTGTATCCCGGAATTTGGCAAACTAGGACAAATGCATCACCGATGCTAAATTCATCACTCTACTTACTACCGTCCCTGGGGCGCCGTTTGTCACTCCCACACAAAACTTCCACACTAGAGGAAGTACTAGACCACCCATTCGTCTTCGATCGGCAAGGGAGGGTAACCCACGTTATCTCGAGGACGCGCTCATGGACAATGACGAGGACTTAGATCGTTGTCGCTCTCGAAATTTGGAAACAAATCAGATTGCTAAAATCTCAAGAGTTTTCACAAAAAAAAATATTTATAATAGAAGTAAAAAAAAAATCACCAAAACAAATACTTTGTTATAAGACACAAAAAAATATGAATAAATAATTAAGTAAATTTAAAATAGAGGGTTATAACAATAGTACCCTCTTAAAAATAGTTTCGTCCTCGAAACTAGAAGGATGCATGACAGGAAAAGTACTAATGTACCCTTCTTTAAAAAAGAGGGTTATTACCTTAGTACCCATTTAAAAAGAGTTTCGTCCCCGAAAATGTGATAAGATACGATATGAAAAATTATTAAAACTCCTAACTTTAAAATTGAGTTATTATATTAATACGCACTTAAAAAGTGTTTTGTGCTCGAAATTAGAAAGACACGAGAAAGGAAAAGTACTAATGTACCCTTCTTTAAAAGAGAGGGTTATTACAGTCTCAAATCCGTTAATTCAATTCAATTGGTCCCAAATCCTACACTAATTCAGTGAATTAAACCGCTATTCAAAATAACGAGAAAGTTTTTCAATATCGGTATGTATGAAATTTTTTATTTTAATTACATTATTTTAAGTTATTAAGGTTAAAACTAACATAATTTTTTTATTAGAGTTTGTTTCGCTCAAAATCATCTTCAAACTCCCAACAAACAAGGCGAAATGCATCCCGTCCAAATTTTAACTTGAATGAGAGCGAGGCGACCTCGAGAGTTCGAGAGGAGGTTCAAGTCACACTTCCGGAAGCGACGACGAGCCAACCTGTTGCCCTCGTCGCCCCCATCGAGTTTCTTGGTACGCAAAATATTAAATTTATTTTTAATTTATGGATTAATTATTAGTTTTATGTATTCAGCAGTTTATAGGTTAATTACCGAGAGTTTGATAGATTAAGTAGTTTAAATGATAGTAAATTTATATGTTAATTTATGTTGTAAAAATAATTAATTAATGTATAATTTATAGACTAATGTATGTGTAATTATTGGTGATTAAGTAGTTGTAGAAAATAATTATAAAATTTCATAATTTGAATTGTTAATTTATTTATGGTGTAATTATTAGTTTTTTTTCCATTAATTATGAGTTTAAATTAGGTTCATACATGATAGTAAGTTATATGCTAATTTATATTATAAAAATAAATGATTAAGTAGCTGTTGAGAGTGAATATGAATTTTCTTAATGTGCATGGTTAATATATTTATGGATGAATTAATAGTTTGATATAATAATTATGAGTTTAAATGAGCTTTATGCACGATATTAGATTTTAGAGAAATATAGTAAAAATGCATGCAGATGATATTTCAGCAATCAAAAGATTGCAGAATAGAAGTGCTTATATATTTCTGGACCTCTATGTGGACACTACCCAACCCACTTACGATAGTACGAGTTATGTTGATGTTGGTCCATCATTCGCTCATGGCCATTACGGGTATTACCAACTCCCCCCGCAATATCCAACACAAGAGGCATATAATTTTGGTAGTAGGAGTTATATGTCACCCTAAGAGACGCACCATTATGGTAGTGCGAGCTATATGCCACCCCAAGAGATGCACCATTATGGTATTACGAGCCATAGTATCCCACCACAAGAGCCGTACATGCAACTGGCGTTATACACAAACACGGAGGGCTACCAAACGCCGACGCATCCCCCTCCCATGCGCTACTCGGCTCCTCCGGAGCCCGATATTTTGACCCATGATGATGAGGTCCCGGTTTATGATTACCCTGGATTCGTGCCCCCGGTCCATCCGGAAGGCGGATATGGTGGCGGCCCTAGCGACATGTCCTTACTTACCCACTTTCATACCCATAGGGCACGTTACATATGTGATCACCAACTATAAGAACGACCTATAATTTTAATTCATGATATTACTAGCAAGACCCGGTCGTGTCATGCACGACTATGACTTGAGAAATTTTTTAATGTAGGAACCATACTCGTCGATCGAATTTTCCATAAACTTAATCGATAAAATAATATATTTCCCTCAATAAAACTTTCAAGAGAAAATTATTATAATATGTAGGGAATGTAAAATAATAATTAAATAACAATATTTATTTACTTAATAGCATAGGTGATTTAATTTTTGAATTAGATAATATTATTATAATATACAGTAAAATAAACACTGAAAAAACTAAATAATATTTTCATACTCATTAGTTGAATATGGTAAGTAATAGTAATAAATGAGGTAATTTATTATAATAGACATTAAATGCTTATCAATAACATAGCTTATTGATTTTTTTAGGGTGAATTACAGGAAACCACCCCTTATCTTAGCTTGTTTACAAAAAACCACCCCTTATTTCGTTATTAACAGCAAACCACCCTATATTTGTGTTCCGTTTTCAAATAACCACCCAAACCAATATTCCATCCATTCAATCGTTAAATCAGGGTCAAAAGACCAATTAATCCCTAAGTTAAATGATTTTAACTCCTCCATTACAAAATCAATTAGTTAATTCTTCCCTTTTCAAAGGGCACGCTTGATTTGAAACCAAAAGGTTTTCAACCTTGAAATATAAAGAATTTAATATACTTGCTTTAGATCTCTTTCTCCTGTCAACAAAAAAAAAGATCTTTTTCTCTTGTGTGTCAACAATCTACACACCATGACAACATCTTAATAAATTATCAAATTGACGCATGTTAACAAAATCTATCACAGAGGAGATACAAAACCCTCATTCAATTTGACCAAATATCATTCAATTTGGTCAAAATCACAATCTGGATTTATCAAATACAAACAAAAATAGAAAATGGGGAAAAAAAATTTGTACAACCCTTAAACCTTTTCCCGTTGTCACCTTCCTTATGTCGACAAATTTTCTTGAGGTCGGACCTACCATGGTTGGCCACCCGTCCGTACTCTCAGACCGCCACAGTTGTTTGCCATATCCACGCCCTTCCCAGTTGCAGACTTATCCTTGTCGAACACTTTGATTTGGACCCCTTGGCTGCTCGCCTGCTCTCGATTGCCGATCGCCGCCCTTCATTTTCCATAATATATAATCTAGGCTCCAGATCCATGAGAATAGCCCTAGGAACGAACTTTCCGCGGCTAATTAACCTCGTTGTAGTAGACATTGATTCTCTCAAGCTGCAAATCTGATTCCCCCTGGAACCTACCGGTGGAATAGATCTCGTGCTCGGCGAAGACGACCTTTCAGAATCTAGATCCGATCTAGTAACCGCACTGACCACCTTGGATGTTGAATCATTTGCTAAATTGATTTTGTAATGGATGAGTTGAAAACATTTAACCTAGGGGCTAATTGGTCTTTTGACCCTACTTTGACGATGTAATGGATGGAATATTTTGGTTGGGTGGCTGTTTGAAAACGGAACACAAATAAAGGGTGGTTTGTTGTAAATAACGAAATAAGGGGTGTTTTTTTATAAACAAGCTAAGATAAGGGGTGCTTTCATGTAATTCACCCTTTTTTTATTTAATATGATAAGTACTCATAATAAATGGGATACTACTATTATAATATGTAGGGAATGTAATTACTAAAGAAAATTTGGGATAAATAGGTAAATGAACAGTTAAACTTGCTTATGTGGCATAGCTAGATGAGTGACACCTAAGAGAGAATGATTCAACTTTAGTAAGAGTATATTGATTTATAATGTTCAAAACTTAATTTTTGTTTTAATCTAAACAATGGGTGAAAAACCTTAGAGTGCAAGGGAGGCGTTAGACTTCTTGAAAAATTTGGCGGACAACCATCAAGGAGAGTCGTGGGTGACAGTTGTGAACCAAAGCGGTTTGGCTCATTGATTGGAATTTCCGGGAAATGGATCGATCGCTGATTTATGCATTTATGGAGAGATGGAAACCAGAAACGAATAGTTTCCACTTTCCTTGGGGAGAGAGTACCGGGCCATGCGGTCATGAAAGAGAATATCTACCCCATCAACGTTATAATGATGATATTGGATCCAAAGCTTCGCAGAGGTCGGCATGGGGGCTTCATCTACGAGCGTAACCTACAATGACAAATTCGTAAATAATATAATAAAAGTTACTAGATATCGGGACATAGTGGTTCCCTAGATGAGCTATCGCCACGACATTGTCCCACAAAGGAGTACTAGGAGCTTCACTAGATATCATCGGCAGGCATGTATGAGGACCACACTCGGATAGTATGGGAAGTGCACACTGGAATTTAGTAGCAAACGCCATTCCAATTGTTGGCATCTCCATCCAGTAGTAATTTGTACTGACATGATTGATCAATTCATCAATATGCGTAATATAAGGATATATACATGCATACGTCTCGTAATGGGTCCTCAACTCCAAAGCCATCTCCTCTCGCATCCTCCTCCAACTATCCTACCCCCACCCAACAAGACAAGCGAGTGCCCTGTACCCGCAATTACCTTCTCCTAGGACATCAGGAGCGATGACGATGAATTGCCTCATGAAGGTGGGTACATGGACACCGAGATCAACTTCAATATGACCTCCTTTTTCAACCGCCGGACGATATACATCTCCTTCTTCCTCCTCCTCCTCCTCCTCCTCCTCTTCCTTTGGAACATGGCTAAGTGCTACCCCAGGCATAGAACGAGTGCCTCTTCCGCGTTCTTGAAGATGCTCCAGCCTAGTCAAGTTTCTTGGTTAAACCTTTGAGTTCTTCCTTGGCCTACCCTTCTTCCTCCTATGGAGAGATGGCTCCACCAAATCCCCCTCTTAGGATAATTGAGGTTCATGTATTTTCGACCAACCTGGTGTTTGACGGTAGAATCAATCTTGCCTTCATAGAAGTCTTGTATCATCCTTGTCCAAATCTCGTCATTTGGATTGAGGGTTGTGGGGGCCACCTGTTCATCTACTCCCTTTTGGCCTTCCCACACCAATTGTTTCCAAAAATCATGAATCATTGAAAGTTGAATAGGCCTGCATTCATTGATACAAACAAGGACATGAGCAAACAACTCTTCGAAACAAGTGTTGGAAATCTTCCCTGGAAGATGAGAGAAGACAGTTTTGAGTGGCTCATCCATATGTTTGATGGACAACGGTTCGCTAGTACGGTCTCGTTCCATCACTCCCCTAATAGTGTGCACCTGAATATTCACCATGGCGTGCATCTTTCTCAAGACCGTGTTGAACCCCCAACAGAAGACTCCAAATAATCCCTCAACAAAGAGTGTTGGGACTCGACCCTGAAAAATATTTTGTTAATTTAGTGCCAATAGCTAAAATAATAGTTTAAGACTTTTCTCGTAAGGAAAATTGATTAGAGTACCTGTTTGTGGTCCTTGTAAACAAATTTAGACAATGATCAGTGTAGGCTCTAACAATGTGATCACGCCAAGGAGTAAGCCAGTTCCTCTGGAGGTACGCTAACAACAACGAATTGAGCGGCTTTTGTACTCCAATCTTACTAGTCCGCAATAGACGAAGTCGTGCCTCATACTCTGCTACGGTCGTTGAGAAAAATAGTTTATATGCTTTGTTTCCAAACCACTCCGCATGCCCCGTAGAAAACCCGATCGCCAAAGCGTACACCTTGCAATTTCGCTGGATATGCACCCAACAAACCAAGTGCTTGGCGTTGGGAAATAGGACCGCAACGGCGTTAACCTCGGCAATATCCCGATCAGTGACAACACCTTCTGGCATTTTCCCAACCATTTCGAACACCTCCCGCAAGTGATATGACATCCATTGTTAGTGATCTTGGGTCTCTCTTGCCATAAATGCAAACCCAATGCAAAAAGTGTGCCCGATGAAAGTAAATCCTACCATCTCACTCAAGGGCATGTTATACCTGAAATGTTAATTAATTTGAATAAGTTTGCGTGATTATAAACTTCAATTTCAAGTACAAACGCTTTATTATAAATACTTATATGTTTGTTTTCTATGTCGCATCCATGATTATAACATACAAAAACAACTTCAACATATTCAACGACTTGGGGTGGGCAAAGAAAAAGACTATTATCTCGTTGCTTCCTTCCTCGGCTCGATACATTCATTGAGCTCGTCTCTTTCTTCAATACATCATGTCGAAAAGTATGCAACTGTCTCATCGAAGATGTGATGTCCGACCACTTTTGGCGCAAGAATGTCATAACAAACTTCGACCCAAGGGTTAATAGCCTTGCATCCTCCTTTTGCTCATCGGTTAACCGTCCAACAAAAGGATATCCCTCCAAACTAGTGGAAAGGTCGTGATTGTGGCGACCAGATTTCACGCTTAGCCGACAATGGTGGGTCCTCCTGTCCTGTTGGCCAACCAAATCGAATGGGCAACTAATCTTCCTGCTACGTGGTTTTTCCTTTAGATCATCACCAACTTGTAGGGTCCGCATAATAACGCCGCATTTACCCTTCTTCTTTGGCTTGTACTCACCGGCCAACACACATGCTAAAAGGACATTCGTTTCCCATGAGTTCTTAACTGTCAACACCATGTTCAAATTACGTCCTACTTCTCTAGCCCATTTTAGCATATCCTTCCGTTCTGACCACTCATAATCAAACCCAAAGTAGCTAGAATAATCGGGAAACTAGACGCAATTATGACAAGTACTTCATTAATTCGATATTAAACTCACAAATTGAACACAATAAAGTATAAAATATAATTAATTATAACAATGATGAGAAATTAAAACGAAAAATTTGTACTACATCCACTAATTTAACAATTATAACAACTATAAAATATGATTAGTTATAAGAACTATATTGATTTCTACTCAACTAATTTAACAATTATAACAACAAAAACGATGGAAATTGATTTAGTTATAACAACTAATTTAACAATTATATCATAATTTAACAATTATGATATAAAATGTTTTTAGTTTGAAATTCATTTTTAAATATGTGTACATGTACATTGATTTAATCCAAAAAAATATGAAAATTGATTCCCAAATTTAAAGAATAAGATTCACATTAATTATGGGGTTGGATATGTATTGTGTAATTGTTTTTTGGATGAATTAATTATATAGCAAAAATTAAGAGGCTAATTAGGCGGATATTAAGAGGATTGTGAAAATTAGGTAAACAGCAAAACGACTCGCGCGTACATATTCTGCCAAAATCGAGCTCCTCCTTCCTCATGATAGCATTCTCATCGATTTTTCGATCCTCTTGTCATCGATTTCGCGATTGAAATCAGTCCATTTCATTCCAGTTGTCATCACGAACGGATTGCTCTTCGTTTTCACGGTCGATTCCTGTCATCAAAAGTATCGCACAAAGTTCGCCATTGAAAGCATGTCGAATTCATTCCAGGTGTCATCACGAACGATTACTAGTCGTTTTTCGTGATCGAATCCTTTATCTTGTCATCTACAACAATCGTTTTATCAACAAGGAAATCAAATCCTTTATCCTGTCATCTACAACAATTGTGTTACCAACGAGGCAAGTTTCCCAAACACTATCATCATATTTCACGAGACGTAATCCAGATACGTAACAAAGTTTTAATTTTGATGTTAGATCTGCCATAAAAAAACTTTCATCATCAGGTTTATGGGATGACAATTCAATAAATCGATTTTTTAAAAAAATCTTCAATTTGATGATAGTGTTCATAATTACAATGTCTGTGATGACAGTGTTTGCAATAATAGTGTTCATGTTAGTTGATGACAGTGTTTGTGATGACAGTGTTCATGTTAGTTGATGGAATTGTCAATGTTAGATGATGACAAATTTTTGATGATAGATGTTAGTTGATCAATAAAATTTGATGACAGTGGTTCATGATGACAGTGTTTGTGATGAGAATGTTCATGTTATTTGATGACATATTTCATCATAGATGATGATATATTTTTGAGGATAGATGTTAGTTGATGACAATGTTTGTGATGTCTCTAATTGGTGTTTGTTGATTACAAATAATGACAACAAATGGATATCAAGGTTCTATCCGTCTGTGTTGGAGGAGGATGGAAGACAAACAATGGTGAATGTCTTTATATTGGTGATGTAAATTCAAAAGCATTTCTGTTGTAGGAGGATGTAACATTGGACGATCTAAAGGAGAAGATTATGGCAAGGTTTGCAACGAACTCACAACCAGCAGAATCAACCTATCACACCTACATCCAACAAAAAAGGTGCCAAAACCTTTCACAATTGAGACAGATGAAGATCTTAAATCATTCTACCAGATTAGCAACACACCTCAAGTTGCTTGGGGTTTGCCTATCTATGTTACAATACATGGAAGAAGGAAAGGAAAAGAGCTTGCAACTAAGAATATGCAACTGTCATCGAAAGGAAAAGAGCTTGCAAATGAGAATATGCAATTGTCATCAAGTGTCAATAACAGCTACCAACCACTAGAAATTTATGATGCACATGAAACTGCAATGGTATCTGATGATGATGAAGATGTTGATCATCCACCAGATAGTCAGTTTGTTCAAGTAGGGCAACTATTTGGAACAAAAGAAGATCTTAAAATTGCAATGTATAACCAAGCCATGATGGAGACCTATGGTTTCAAAGTGCACAAATCAAGGAAAGATTACTACTCGTTGAAATGTGTACATAAAGAATGTGAATGGCAATTGGTGGCATCAAAACTGAAAGGATTGAGTTATTTTGAGGTGAAGAAATTAAATGAAAACCATACATGCCCATTCGAAGTGAGATGTTCAAGGAATATACAACCACCATATCAAATTATAGCACAGAAAATAAAATTAAGGTATGTTTCTATTTTGTAATCATTGTCATCACTGTCATCTCTATCACCTCTGAAAATACATCGTTGTCATCACAGGTTTGATGGTGTTAGAAGGGGCCAAACCCAAGTATGATCATGAATGACATGAGAAATAATTACTTGCAACATGTTAGCTATTGGAAAGCTTGGAAAACACAACAATGGGCACAAGTGTTGATAAGAGGATCACCAGAAGAAAACTATGAGATGCTCCCATCATATTGTCACATGATCAAAAGAAAAAACCAAGGCACTTACACATGCCTCGAAGTTGAAAGCCAGTGCAGATTCAAGTATGTCTTCGTTGCAATTGGAGCGTCAATTAGAGGTTTTAATCAATTGAGAAAGGTATTGTCATTACTTTGATAAGCTGTCATCACTAACATTCATGACCAACTGTCATCATAAAACTATGAGATGCGCCCATCATATCGTCATCATTAGTAGAAAACTCCTTTTGTTACTGTCATCATAAAACTGCTTATGTTACTGTCATCATAAAATTGTCATCACTATATTATAAAACTAGTGTCATTTAATACAAAATCAATCAACGAATGCATACATTAAATTGTCTATTTTTGACTTCTCTCATATAAAAAAAGCTCATGCATTAAACTATCATCCCTTATATTCATGACCAATTGTCATCACTTTTGATTTCTCATCTATCTTTATAATCAAATGCAGGTCATTCAAGTAGATGGAACGCATCTCCACAACAAATATTTGGGAAATTTAATTACTGTTTCATCACAAGATGCAAACCAATAGATACATCCTCTCGCTTATGCCGTTGTGGATTCTGAAAATGATAAAGCTTGGAAGTGGTTTTTTGATCATCTGCTAACTGTAATTCCATGATCTAATGAGTAAGTATTCGTGTCAGATCGACATTTAAGCATTGGAAAATCTATTGAATCAGTCTACAGATGTGCAAAACACGTGATATGTATTAGGCATTTGAAGAAAAATCTCATTACAAGATTCAAGGAAAAAGGGATTGCAAAGTTGTTCAAGCAAGCAGTTGAATGTTACACGATGACAGTCTTCAACAAATACTTTTAAGACATTTGTTCAAAGAATCCAGATATGGAACAATATTTAAGGAATGTAGGACTAGAAAAGTGGCCAAGAGTACACTTTAATGGAGATAGGTACAACATAATGACCACCAACAACTCAGAAAGTCTCAACAACGTTTTAAAACAAGCAAGATCTTTCCCTATTGTTTCTCTCTTGGAATTCATCAGAGATTCGTTGTCAAGATGGTTTGCAGAGCGTAAGCAAACAATCCAAGAAAACACCAACCATCTGCCACCAACAATACAAGAGATTCTTGAGTTAAGATGCAAGAAATCAAAGAGATATGGCGCTAAAGTCCTAAATAATTCTCAGTTCGAAGTGTTCAGTGGAGACTTCTCCGGTGTGGTCAATCTAGCTCTGAAAACATGCAGTTGCAGGATGTTTGACTTAGAAAAAAAATCCCTTGTGTTCATGGCCTTCCTGCAATTCAGCAAATGCAATACCCATTGAGAAGCTTTATTAGTGAGTACTACCAATTTGAAGCTTGGTCCTCAGCATACGAAGATTCAATCTACCCACTTCCTCCAAAAACAGATTGGATGTGCCTGTAGAAGTTAAAAGTACAATATGTCATCCACAAAATGTGAGAAGGATGACTGGGAGACCTAAAAAAAGAATCCCTTCCAAAGGCGAGTTCAAGACAAAGAGAAGCAAGAATGCCAAGAAGCATAAGGTTTCAGCTGAATCAAGCAACACCACAAATATTATAGAATAGAGTTTCCTTCATTTCCAGGATCTTCTTTTATTTTACTGTCATCAGTTCTTTTTCTTTTGTTGTCATCAGTACAATCGTATTGTCATGAACACAATATTGTTTCTACTACTTCATCATACTATTGTCAATAATACTATAATGCTGTTTCTAATGTTGTCATCAATATCCATTATTTCTGTTACTGTCATCATAAAACTGTTGTCATTTAAAACATAATCAAGCAACGAATCCATACATTAAACAGAATCATATCATCAAAAATAGCTTTAAAAAGTCATCCATTCAAAAGATTTGTCATCAATATTATAATATTGTTTCTACTGTTGTCATCAAAATGCAGTACTATTCAACTGTTTCTATTACTGTCATCATAAAATTGTCATCACTATTGTCTTTACAATTGTCATTTAAAACAAAATCAATCAACGAATGCATATATTGAATTGCATATTTTTGAATTCTCGCAGATTCTCTCAAATCACATGCATTTATTACACATCCATGCATGCATTGGTGCACATGAACCTTTACCCCCTATTCTGATGACAGTATCAAACAACCTATCATAAAAAAAAAGCAATTTCCTATTTTCGAAGCATATCATCATAAATAGCTTTAATAAGACTAATGAATAGATAAAATCCATAAATACATTGTAAAAAAGGTCATGCATTCAAAAGATTTGCTTTTAATTTGCTATTTAAAAATTCTCATATAAAAAGTATACTTCTATCATCACAAAACACTATCTCATTCCAGAAAATAAAGTAAAAGTTCTCAACAACAACAGAAAACACATTTTAATTCAAGCATGCCAAGAAGGAATACCATAACCAGAAGAGCCTATGCCAATCCATTCGTCACCTTCACCATGAATGTTGAGGTAACAATCAGTCCATATAATTCTTATTGTACACCTTATATTTCATAAAAACTAACAAATTTTCTTTTTCGCATATACTAATGAGAGAACACCAATAAGAATAAGAGCACACACACCATTGTCGAAATTGGTGAACCGTTATTGCATTATGAACGGGGTACCACCAGGATTTATGAAATTCTTCATAAGAGAAACTGATATCACATCATGGATTGCAAGAGACAACTATATTTTTGTAAGTGTTCATGATAATCTGATTTCTTGTCATCAAAAGATATACATGACTTCATGATAATGCTCTCTTTGCAGCTTGGCCTTAATAAAGATTTTGAGATCAGAGCAATTAAACCAACAAGACAACAATGAAGGGTTTCTTATTCAATATTTTTCTCTTTTAATATGATTCTACCATGAATCTTCTAGTTTTCGTTTTGACTATTGTATGTTGCATTTCATGGAATTCTCTTTCTTTATCATGTTTAACAAGTTATTTGTTGGCAACCTGTAATCGCATTGTTTTCTAATTTAATATTAGTATGTAGCATCTCGTAAGATCTACTATCATCACACTTACTGTCATAACAGTCACATATCAACACTGTTCTAAAAAACGGCCTGGGCGGCCGCCTAGGCGCCGCCTAGGTGCTAGGCGGTGGTCCACCGTCCCGATTTTGCCCTAGGCGGTGGGCTGGGCGGCTGGGTGGGCTGGGCGGGCGCCTAGGCGGGCTGGGCGGGTGCCTAGGCGGGCTGGGCGGGCGCCTAGGCGGGTTGGGCGGGCTAGGCAAATTGTGCGACCTAGGCGGGCTGGGCGGGTCAGGCGGGCTGGGCGGTCTTCTAGGCGGGCTGGGCGGCCTTTTAGGCGGACTAGGCGGCTTTCTTGGTAGCTTGGTAGGCTTGAATTTATACATAGACATTATAATAGGATTATTCTTTATTTATATATTCTTACCAATCACAAATAATAATCTTATATAAAAAAATCATACCAATCCGCCTAATCCGCCCAGATTCCGCCTAGGCCCCCGCCTAGCCGTCTAGGCGCTAGGCCCCAGCCCACCGCCTAGCTCCCGCCTAACGTTTTTTAGAACACTGCATATCAACAAAGACATAAATTTTTCAAGAACAATTACTGTCATCGCAATGAAGAGTTCTATAAGTATTTCACCATAGACACTGTAACCAAAATCAACACATATACAAAAGCTAAACATTGTCATCAAACAACTAAAACAGATACATCACTAAATTTATATCCATCTCCTACATTCATCAAAAACTAACAGTGTCATCAACTATCATCACAGATTACATTGCACTTATCATATATCTATATCCATCTCCAACAGCCAGATCCAATTTTTGGTGAACCACCCAATTGCAGTTAAAAATATCTATGGCCATCTTCTCTCTAATCGCCAACATGTGCGCATCATCAAGACCATCCAAGCTAAGTCCCAATGCAAGAGCTTCAATATACTTGATGCAATAAACACCACAATTACCGTTGAAAAATAAACCAAAATGACTAAATTAATCAAAAAATATACATAATTACACACCATAACTGAAGTAAAATAACACAAGCTAAGTCCCCTTCTTCTCAATTTTTGTTATCGAAAAACCGATGGATGTTGCAATCATGTATTAATTAAGGGCTATTATTGAGTTGTTGTTTCATACTTGTTTTGGGTCAAATTGGGAATCACGAGTGATTTGGTATTCATCAAAATACATGGGTTGAATAATAATGATTAATTATTAAGTCTTAGGAGTTAATTGGTTGGTTCTTTGATGTTTAGTTGGTTCTGCAAATTCAGGAGTTGGTAGGTTTGCATTCTGTAGGTTTGATTAATTAGTTTCAACTTTCAATAAGAAATCCTAACTCTCTAATTATATTAAGTGGTAGCACGGTTGTTTAGGGATATCTAATTAAGAAGTGATAAGGTGGGTTTAGGATTCTATATATAAGATATATAATCAATAGTTGCTTTGATTATGCTTGCAAGCAACCATGAAACTAATTATGATGTGAAGATTCTTATCATTCATAAAGAAAGTTATCAAGAAAAACTCAGTGGCAGAATTTTCGACCTACTAGTTTTCTTAATTTCAGTTCATTTTTTCCCTCACCAAATATGCTAACAAGAACAAATGATATGCTTTATCTGAGATCCTAGTTGTTGTTAATGCACTTGGGGGTATGCAAAAGGCAAGCTTACTAACTTATTTAGTCAATTTATATATGATTTGGAGTGGAAGAGGTTCCAGCAAGTTAGTGTGATGATCTTGAGTGATCATCTTATGAGCATAATACTATTATCGAATCTTCTTGGTTATGCACTAGTTAATAACTTATTAGGCAACATCAAGGATGTGTTAATCCCTTATCCCTTTGACCAAATTCAACTTTTGCATATTTAAAATGGTTACACTCAGGATGTGTTAATCCCTTATCCCTTTGTGATGGCATTGAGTTTATTTGCATTAGTTATTTTGACCTATCTTTTCTACAACTCCAATAAAATTGTATTCAATTACAATATAGAATAATATGACATTAAAAAGATATATAATTTCTCATACCTTGTATTTTTTTCTTGTTCAATTTCATCTATTTTCCTGCTTCTTTTTAGAAAGAATGCATGCCATGTTCTTCCTACTACTCTTAAAACAAGCCCATAGACCATAATTGATATTTTTACTTCATTTAAAGCTTACTTCAATGTCATATTGATCAAATATGTACTCTGATCTTTACCAAAAAAATACTCTGATATATCTAATTATATGTTATACATGTTTCATGGAATGGCTAACCTAACCTAGAATATCCTGTAAATAGCAACTCCAAATCTTGATATATTATGCCTTTTATACTCCAATTTAACCATATTGATTCTTTATAGCTTTTTTTTCCCTTTTTTCTTAAACTTTTCTTAGACTTTCTTCTGTTTATGTTTATTTATAAGCTGAACGCCTTTTCCTTTATGTTGCCATATTTTTATACTAAAAATAAAATCGTGATTTAGGTTGCAACCCTAAAGCTGAAAGCATGGAGGTTTCTACCTTAACTTTTCATCTTTACTGACAAAATGTAGCACAAAATTAAAATTATTTCTAGCTCTTCATACCCACCAATTACTTTCTCCATCCTAGACTTGTAATATGTAAATTAGTGTTCTACTTGCTAGCAAATTAATCTTCACACACTCTTCACCATCCACCAATTTCACTATTTTAGCTCTTCATAATCCAACAATGATGGACATTATAGGACCATAGAAATTTTACTATTTTACTGTTTACTAGAATTTAATACAGGGCTTTTCAGCCTGAAATTGGATTGTGTACTCTTTCATATGTGTAAGATACTCTTGTTTAATTGGGAAGTACTACTGAATGTGATTATTGGTTAAGTCGCTCAATAGGTCTCCTGAATTGTTACTTTAATATAATATTTGAGGCTTTTGGTCGGCATACAAGTGTCTAATTTGTCTATAGGTGCTTATATAACCTACATAAATATTTCTCTCTAACTATTTGTAGATCGAGAAAATACAAAACAATAACTTCTGAACTGAGCCTTGGGTATTCCTGCTTTATCTCCTAGAGTTAATACAAGTGTCTGATTGTGGACTTTATTGCTTTTTATTAAACATTCTACAAATCACATTACAATGATACTTAGTTCAACCATCTATTGTTTCATTTGACATTTCAAAAATGTTTTTTAGGAGCTTTAAGAGTTGCACTTAGCTTTGGAATAACAAAAGGTGAATACTGATTTGTTGTGAGCATTGAACTTTTGTTATTGATCATGTAAATTATTATCTTTTATTTTTTTTTAAAAATGTTTTGAGCAAAAACTTGTTGCTATGTTATCGAAGAGACGGGAAGCTAATCCTGGAGTAACTATTGTGGCTTTTCCCAATTGTTAGAGTAACTGTTGTGGCTATTACTACTTGTTGTGTGAAATAAGTAGACTAAATTAACCTAGGGAGGCTGAAAGATACTAAGGGAGTGAAACCAAATGGATATTTAGATATTCATATCTCCATAGTTGGTGGGTCTATGTATTGGATGAATAAGTATAGACATATAGTAAGTCTTCACACTGACTTTATGTCCAACCAGAAACATAATCACCATTAACCCTCCTTTCTATTATTCGATGGTAACACAGAAGCCATCCTCAGCGATTGTGAAGCCGCCCTATGTCTTGATTCTGACCATTTAGATACCCATGAACATGACAATAGACCCTGATAATGGTCAAAAGAAAAGAGAGGAATTTTGTGAATTCATTATTCTCATTCTTTGCCTATGCAGGTATATTAGAGGGTTATAAAGGGGTAGGACTTGTTACCAAAACCAAAATCCTTGTGCTGATGTGTTTTCTTGACTCAATGCGAGCTGACCAAGTCTTCAGGGGTGACTCAAATGCTAAGCAGTTGTAAGGGAGAAAAACAAAAATGGATCTAGCAATAAAACAATGGAGGCGTGGAGTAGAGGCATGAAACCTGGCAACCAGAATATTTCAGCAGCTTTTGCAAGGTGTGGTACCTTCTCCAAGGATGTTATTTAGGAAAAATAGCTTACATTTGGGAAATAAATGTATTTGTGAGCAAACACCTAGCTTTAGCTTTTATTTATTTTATTTTGCAGGTGCTTTTTGGTTAAATGACGATTAGGATGGTCAATCATATTTTGTAGGTGCTTTTGATGTTGTAAATGAACACTTCAATTTACTTGTTTTCCGTGAACACTTGAAAGCAAATTCAAGTTAGAACATTCTCTATGTATTTAATGATGATTTAATACATATTATATAATGTCTCATTCTTATTAGAATTTATGATTTTGTGTAAGTGCAAATGTTATAAATTATTTCATAACAGGGATTTATAGAAAATAAACCACTATTTATATTAAAATGCCTATAACAAACCGCTGCAAATACTGCAATTTCAAATTATAACCATCGTAATTGCCTATTAAACCGCTACTGTTGACAACGAACCGTTGTAATTGTTCACTTAAGCCGCCACAATAGATTAGTAAACTGTCGCAATAGCTCGATAAAACTGCCGCAATATCTTAGTAAAATTGCCGCAATAGCTCAATAAAACCGCCACGAAAGGTAAATAAAAAACTGCCACAATAGATGATATAGCAACTGTTGTTTGGTCTATGGCAGCGATTTCTATTAGCAATTGGTAACCGCCACCTTAAGTTAAAAAAACCGCCACCATAGATCTATAGCAACGGTAGCGGAAGTAGAGGTTGAACAACCGCCACTTTATGTCTTTAGTAGCGGGTTTGGATCTTTTGGTAGCGGTTTTTGGCCGCCACTAAAAGCCTTAATTGTAGTAGTGCCACTACTATCATCGCAAACTGTCATCACAAAAAAAAGAGAACATAACTAATAAATAACAGAACCGTTATTATACCAATCGTAAAATGGTTTACGAACATCATCTCCATAAAAGGAATGCTTTGGAGCCTTAGGTAATGGAGCAGCCCTCTTTTTCTTTAACTTCTTATCCTTCTCAACAGTAAATGGAGTTGTGGTTGAAGGACCTGGCTTCAAAAATCTGGTAGACCTTCTATGTTCAATCGTTTCCTTTGCATCATCATTAGATTGTACCGTTGGATTATGAAAATTTCATCAATCTTGGAGGTTGCACCGTCTTTTGAAGCTTCAAACAAAGAACCAAACAAATGTCCATGCTTAGTAAGTTGAAAGCAATTATCCATTACATCTTGTAAAAGTCCACTCATGTCAAAACCTAACTCATCCGAGGAGACAGGTAAAAAAGCTAGAACCTAACTCACCTGGGTCATCAATTCTGTCATCAACCTCTGCTTGATCTTTAACAAGTTGATCAACATCTTCTCTGTCATCAACCCCTGCTTCATCCACAACTGGTTCTTCATGATTAACTTCCTTGTCATCACCACCTACTTGATCCTTCGCTGATTCATCCTCATTAACATCTTTGTCATCACCACCTTGCTCTTCTACACCTACTTCACCTTCAACAACTTTGTTGCCTTGCTCTTGACCATCTTTCACAAGCTCAACCAACTCTATTGTCTTGCTCTTGCCTTAGAATTATATCTAGTGGAAAATACTTTATCAACTGCAAATTGGCACCTTCACCTCCATCTTTAACAAAAATTTCATTATCAGGGGACAACCTCAAAGACTCGATGCCTTTCAATCACCTTCTCTCACTGGTTCCAAACTTATAACGCGAATGTCATCACTGTTATCATTAGAAACAGAATCTTCGTCTGTAGATTTCAATTTATTTTCAATTCTATCAACCTTGCTGTAAACTTTCAAAACTTACATCTCAACACGCTGCACTTGACTCTGAAGTGTTTTCATCATTCTAAGCATATCATCTTGCAAGGAACCCATACTTTCCCTCCAAGACTTAACCCAAGCTGGCTCTTCCTTTTTATTTTACTCTTCTGCCTTCTCCTTTCCTTTGGAAGAAACTGGATCCTCATTAACTTTATCAAATTTCGCCTTCTCCTTGGCCATTGACAAAATCCTAGCAATTTTAAAATCAGTTTCATTGTCATCCACATCCTTCTTCTCTGGAAAGTTCTTCTCTACAGCTTCATTAGAATCTTCCTTCAACTTTGGCCTCTTAAAATTTTCAATAATCTCAGGCACATTGTTGACGCGAGTCTTTCGACTACTCACACCCGAATCCTTTGAACCCTTCGAATCCTTCGGACTCCTTTGATCCTTTACAATCCTCGGAATCTTATGCGTACTGTCATCAACCTTAGTTTTAACCGCTCTAGGAAGTTGTAATCTCCTACCTTCCCTCTTCACAATTTTAGAACGCTCTTTCGGTTTCTCTTCAGATTTCTTTTTTCCTATCCTTTTAGCCTTAGCATCTATACATCCAATTTTCCTCTTACCACCAACATTGGTTTTTCAATAACTGCAGCTCGTGGAGCAATAACAAAATCAGCAAGTTCATCATCCGTATCAGACTCAGATCCTTCACATTCAATCACTTTTTGCTTCAGTATAATTCGTTTCACAAGATCATTGTACACAGGGTCAACAACCTCATCGGGATAGTCACATGTGATGAATGCAACAGATTTTGAGTATGAGGGATACAAACATTCATGTCATCAAAATAAAACAAATTAAACTATCATCAAATCAACTCTACAAGTTACAACTGTCATCAAATTCAACTGTCATCAAATAAAACAGATTAACCATGCCAGTTTCTTGTCCCCAACATCACAAATTGCTTTCCAACCAACAAGTTGAGATGAAGTGCTATGCCAACGCACCATATAAGGAACTTGTTTTTTACCTCCTCTAACAACAAGATGACAAATACCTCGAAAAGGTGGAAAAGTCTCCACAAGCCACAACTATAACAACACACAAAAAAAAGAAACACTAAAAAATCATTACAGATGCAATTAACATCAAAAAATATATAAAAAAATATATCAACACATTACCATAAATCCAAAAGGATATCCAAACACATTGAAGCCAGGTATATAGTTTGGCGTTTTCATCATCTCCGGGTCACGTGGGGTACGATTCACATGCAACAAGCTATCGAACAAAGCGTCATAGGACAATCTACCCCAAGGATAAGCATAAAATTTCTCCAAATCACTTGAAAGAGCAATATGAGTTGGATCTATAGGAACCTTATCCCGTTTAGGAAGCAAAACAACCTCAAGGATCAACAGGTGTGCAAGTTTAAACTTCTTGGAACGATCTTTTTCTTTTATAAAAACAGACAGTAAATGATCGAAATCACACTTATCCACAATTACGACATCAATGGGATCAACTTTAGGGATATCAACATCACCTAAATTCTCACAATTCAACTCAGTGACAATAGAGAAGTCCATCAATGAATAATGACACACATAACCCCCTATTCTAAACGACATCTCATGCTTATATGAAGTTTTTAACTCACACATGATGGCATAATGCATAAGTTTGTAACGAAGTGGTATAATATCACCTAACTTTAACACTGCACCGAATAACCCCTGACCTAGCCTACTAAACTCATTAGATGTAAGATGATACTTGATGAGGTAGAAACATGATAGGCTATTTTCCTACACCGCAAGTATACGGTTCGGTTGTAGTAATCAAGGTGTCGAACACAGGGAACTTGTAGTATTGATTATAACACGATTCAGTAGACTAAGCCAAAAATAAGAAAAAGAAGTTGTAATTGTATTCAGAAATAATTAAAATCAAAATTAAGAAGTAACTATCAATGGAGAAAAGCATTCCAAGGTCAGGATTCCCACAATGATCATTCAGTAGATTACCGGTGATATTTATTTGGATTTCAATTCAAATGTTGTTTGAAGGACTAACTATCTCAAGTGTCAACATTAACTCTTTTCAGACGATTAATGCATGTACCTAGACTCGACTAGCAATCACTCTCGCACAAAGCAAGTCTTATTTAGGTCCTTTAAGTTCTTTAGAGATCGATGAATCAATAGAAATAACATCCGCTCTCGCGCTCAGTTAAGACTACTCAATCAATAATTTCTAGGATAGGTTAAGTTCCACAAGTGAATTAAGTCACTCTCGCACAAATAATTCAACAAGTTCAAACCTAGGGATCTAACATGAATTAACAATTTGTGAATTCAATTCAATCAATCTCTTGTTATTCTTATCTCCTCTCGGTCTCAAATTATAACAAGATTCCTAATTCAAGCAAATTAGGTCATTAAACATCCTAGGTTGAATCAAACAACAATTCAAATCTCAATTCAACCAATCATCACCATTAAATCTACCTATTAAACCATTGGGTTCACCCTTCCTTAGAACTAAGAAATTAGCTAGACATAATATGGAGAGATAAGAAATCTAAATCAAAGAGAAACATACCAATTGTCTTTTCAATAGATATAAATTCAACTCCAATCAAGTCTTGCCAAAAATCCACAAATCTCCAATCTAGGGTTCTTCAAAGAGAGAGGCTAAGAAAATAATACGTAATCCTCATCCAAACTTAATCTCTAAGTATTTATATGAAACCCTAAAAAACAAGATAGAAAAGGCCCGAAATTAATAAATAAAACACGCGGAGGAGAAATTTCGGAAAAAGACGCGACTCGGTCTGAAACTCGGTCGAGTTTCAAACCGAGTTTTGTAAAACTCGGTCCAGAACTCGGTCGTGACCTGGACCGAGTTTTTGCCTGGTGGACCGCTACGTTCAAAACGTTGAATGAGCTTTCTTCTGTGTCTTCCACCGAGCTTTTGCCCATCTTCTCTTCAATTCCTTGCATCCGCTTAACTCCTAGACACTTCCTATCGGGTTGCTCCTCTTGCCCTTGTCCTTGTCGTTGCCAAAACTCCTTGAATCCACCTCCAAATGATCCTGAAATCGAACAAAGCAAGAGTAGAAACCGAAACTACAAAATCTACTAAAAAGACAATAAAACCAAGAGGAAAATAAAATAAAAACAACTAAACTAAGGAAATAAACATGCTTTATCCTAGACTAAAATGCATGCTATCAAAATCCCCCAAGCTTAAACCTTGCTTGTCCTCAAGCAAGAAATAGAATCTGACACCCCACAAAACAAGCAAGTCATGCATCCATCTTGACAACGAACTAGACAAAGAGTTTAGAAGTATAGATCAACAATCAAAATCATAGCGTGCATTTGAGAAATTCAAAGAAACTGAGTCAACATATTCATTCTAGACCTCACTTAGGATAATGTGTTTTTCGCTCTCTCTCTCATGTGTTTAAATAGGACGTGTTTCACTCAAATCTCAAATTTGAAAGCTTAGCTACCATAGGCTTGCAAAAGCGTTCTAAATCTCCACCACATGGGACCTTGCATCCAACAATGATCAAGAGGTCTTTTATTGGGTTGTAATGGGGCCAAGGTGATAAGAAATAGGTGGGGAAATATTTAGGCCATGTGGTGCTAAATCCCGGGAATCTAGACTTAACTAAACTCGATTGAACACCATGTCTCATGATTTTCTTTCCAAGCAACTTATTCCCATACACCAACACCCTTTATTCCCTTATTTCTCATACTCTTTTTTTCCTTTTTGCTTTGTTTTTTTTTTTTTCCTTTTTTTTTCTTTTTTTTTTTCAAAGCATTTTATTGATTTTTTTCTTTTTCTTTGATTTTCCAAGATAAAAAATACTAGCACATTACACAACCCAATCACCAAATACATATAAGTCTCCCCCAAGCTTAGCTTGCAACCACAGAATCAATCAAGTAATTATCCTAGTTCCCGGATGGGTCAGGCTTATAAAGGCTCGGATTAATTTTGTGGAGCTTCAAACGAATAAGGCTAATTTAGGCTCGAAAAGGGGCTTCAAAAAAAAGATAATATGCAGGGTGGATAAGGAGTATAAAGGCTAAGAAAATAGTGCCTCAATCACTTCAAAGTCGCATGCAAGAGTCATAAGAGCGATCTTGAAAAAGAGTCTAAAGCAAGTTCTAGAGGAATCAATCAAAGTGAGCATCACACATAAAAAGAAAGGACATCATGACATTATTTAGTCCTAAGAAAGGCAAACAATAATCCTCACAAGGCTTTTTGTCTAGAATTTCAATATTAACTCAAGTTTCAAAAAATATGCAAGCTCATTTAATCATCAAGCTAATTCATAACATAGCTAGTCATCATCAATATTTTAAGCATTTCAAGCAAGTCAAGGGGTTAGAATTCCATAGAGAAAATTTTGAGGACAAGGGGCATTTCACTTGAAGAGAAATCCATAGCTCCTAGAATGCAAATTTTTTATATTTTTTTTATATTTTTTTTTTGCAAGCAAAATTCAAACTAAATATGCAAACTAAACTATATGCAATGCAAAACATGAAAATGTTCTCACCCCCAAGCTTAAAACCTACATTGTCCCCAATGTAGAGAATAAAAGAGATAAATAAGAAAACACCAACCTTGGGTTGCCTCCCAAGCAGCGCTTGTTTAAGGTCGTTAGCTCGACTTCCCATCTTCTTCAAGTGCTTGGGTCAGGAGAGTCTTTGGTACTCACCTTGACTGGATCAGGGTCTTCTACAAGCTTCAACCTATTTCGTTGCACTTTGAACTTCCCCGAGTTTTTATGCCAAAGCTCAGTTCCTCCTTCTTTTAAAACTCGAGTTACTATGTATGGCCCTGACCATCTTGTTCCTTTGCTCCCAGGAAACATGTTGGATCTTTCATGGAATAACATCACCTTGTCTCCTCTTTTAATCTCAGCTTTTGCTCGATCCTTCTTCTTTTTGTTGTGATCTCTACCCTTCAAATCCGTAGCAATATCACCATCCATGAAGCTTTTAACTTCCAAGGTTTCTTGAAAGGGTTGAGCAATATCAGATTGAATCTCCTCATTACCCAGCTTCACTTCAATATTACAACAAGCTACTTTGACAGTCTCTTGTGGAGGATTTTTTTGCACTTCAAGGAAGTTATCTTTGAAATATTCATACTCTATCTTCTCTTCCCCAATAGTGAGTGAGATCTTGTCATTCCTGAGATCAATGTTAGCTCCAGCAGTGGCTAAAAAGGGTCTCCCAAATATGATAGGAGTCCTATCATTCATCACCTCCATATCAAGAATCACAAAATCTCCTGGTATAAAGAACTTGCCCACCTTCACTGGAAAGTTCTCAATAATGCCCACAGGATGAGTGACTGAATTATCAGCCATGATAAGACGCATCTTGGTTGGAATAGGATCACCCAAATTCAGATTTTTGCAAATTGACAAGGGCATGATATTGACACTAGAACCAAGATCACAAAGGCAATCATATTGAAGAGAACCAAAACCAGCAGGGATAAAGAACTCACCTGGATCTTTTAGCTTTCTTGGCATCTTCTCAACTTGATCCATCACCAAGGCGACTGTCTCATAGTCTTCAATCCTCCTCTTTTTGCATAGAATCTCCTTTAAGAATTTTGCATATGTTGGCATTTGAGTGAGGACATCGATGAAAGGAATGTCAATGTGGAGCTTCTTTATCATACTCATGAATTTCCCAAATAGTTGCTCTTGCACCACTTGAATCTTCCGTTGTGGGAAAGGTAGAGGCGGTTTGTAAGGTGGGGGAGCAATATATTTAGGTTCTTCGTCATTAGATGGCTTCTCTATTGTCTTTTCTGCAACTCCTTCTTTCACCGGTGGGAGCTCTTCAAGCTCTTTTCCACTCCTTAGAGTGACAGCCCGACATTGCTCCTTAGGATTGACTTCAGGTTGCCCAGGTAATTGACCAGGAGGTCTAGGAACATTCAAAGCTTGTTGAGCCACTTGTTGTTCTATGATCTTCAAATTCTTCCCTTGAGCTCTCACTTCTTCTGTTAGCGTCTTCATGGAGGTGGAAAGGCTCTCAATAGCAATCTCCCATGCAGGCTTTTGGGAGGGTTGAGCCTCTTTGTTTGGGTGCAGTGGAGCCCTTGGTGGAAACCCAGGAGGTGCTCGCTGTTGTGACTGATTGTTCCCATAAGAGAAGTTGGGGTGAATTCTCCAACCAGGGTTGTAGGAATTAGAGTAGGGATCATTCCTAGGCCCCCTGTCAAAGTTACTCATGTATCTCACCTCCTCCTCATGTGGTTCCTCCTTAGAAGCAAACAATTCACAAGATTTGATGGTATGATCACTAGCTCCACAAAACTGACAAACAACACTCGAAACAACTTGAGAAGGACTTCCACTAGTAGAAACGGGAGAACCATTCATCTGTAATTTCAACTGCTTGATCTCCTGAGTCATGGCATCAATTTGTGCCTGGTGCAAAGTCTCTGTATCAACCTCATAAAGCCCAGCTGATCTCTTAGAGCTTGGAATAGATCGAGCATCATTATAGTAGTGAGTATGCTGAGCAATATCCTCAATCTGATCCCAAGCATTATTAACATTCATCTTCATAATAGTACCTCCAGATGAGGCATCAATGAGCAGCCTGGTGGTGTTGTCAACAGCATTGTAAAAAGTGTGAAGAAGCACCCACTTGTCTATTCCATGGTGAGGACATAACAATAGAAGCTCCTTGAACCTCTCCCAACCTTCATAAAGAGATTCCCCATCCTTCATCTGAAATGAACTGATCTGATTCCTCATCTCTGCAGTCTTCTTAGGTGGGAAATACTTGGTCAGGAAAGCTTTGGCCAACTCATCCCATGTAGTGATAGTGCCACGAGGCAGGGCCTTGAACCATGCTTTAGCCCTGTCTCTTAGAGAGAATGAAAAGGTGCGCAAATAAAGCGCGTCATCAGAAACATCATGAATCTTCACCATATCCATAAGCTCCAGAAAAGTGTTAAGATGTTGGTGAGGATTCTCAGAAGGTAGACCTCCAAACTGATTCTGCTGAACCATATTAATCAGAGATGGCTTCAGCTCAAAATTCCTGGCCTGAATGGGAGGTCGGACCACACCAGCTGTGGGTCCTTGATGGCGTGGCAACACATAATCACCCAATGTCATAGGTGGTTGAGCATTCAGCTGTTGTTGCAACAATTGTTGTTGTTGTAGTTGTTGTTGTTGTTGCAACAACAATTGTTGTTGTGCATTTGCCTGATCGCCTTCCATAACTTGTGTTTCAGCTTCCCTTTGCTCTCTTCTTCTCCTATGAAAAGCACGCTCGGGTTCAGAATTGTAGTTGTTAAGTGCACTAGCGCTCAGAGTTCTTCTCATAAGAAGGAGAACAAACTGGAACCAAAACCAAAAAGAAACAAATTAAAAATAAAAACAAGACTTAATCTACCGGTTGTGGAACACAACCAATACTAGAAAAGTTCCCCGGCAACGGCGCCAAAAACTTGATAGGCTATTTTCCTACACCGCAAGTATACGGTTCGGTTGTAGTAATCAAGGTGTCGAACACAGGGAACTTGTAGTATTGATTATAACACGATTCAGTAGACTAAGCCAAAAATAAGAAAAAGAAGTTGTAATTGTATTCAGAAATAATTAAAATCAAAATTAAGAAGTAACTATCAATGGAGAAAAGCATTCCAAGGTCAGGATTCCCACAATGATCATTCAGTAGATTACCGGTGATATTTATTTGGATTTCAATTCAAATGTTGTTTGAAGGACTAACTATCTCAAGTGTCAACATTAACTCTTTTCAGACGATTAATGCATGTACCTAGACTCGACTAGCAATCACTCTCGCACAAAGCAAGTCTTATTTAGGTCCTTTAAGTTCTTTAGAGATCGATGAATCAATAGAAATAACATCCGCTCTCGCGCTCAGTTAAGACTACTCAATCAATAATTTCTAGGATAGGTTAAGTTCCACAAGTGAATTAAGTCACTCTCGCACAAATAATTCAACAAGTTCAAACCTTGGGATCTAACATGAATTAACAATTTGTGAATTCAATTCAATCAATCTCTTGTTATTCTTATCTCCTCTCGGTCTCAAATTATAACAAGATTCCTAATTCAAGCAAATTAGGTCATTAAGCATCCTAGGTTGAATCAAACAACAATTCAAATCTCAATTCAACCAATCATCACCATTAAATCTACCTATTAAACCATTGGGTTCACCCTTCCTTAGAACTAAGAAATTAGCTAGACATAATATGGAGAGATAAGAAATCTAAATCAAAGAGAAACATACCAATTGTCTTTTCAATAGATCTAAATTCAACTCCAATCAAGTCTTGCCAAAAATCCACAAATCTCCAATCTAGGGTTCTTCAAAGAGAGAGGCTAAGAAAATAATACGTAATCCTCATCCAAACTTAATCTCTAAGTATTTATATGAAACCCTAAAAAACAAGATAGAAAAGGCCCGAAATTAATAAATAAAACACGCGGAGGAGAAATTTCGGAAAAAGACGCGACTCGGTCTGAAACTCGGTCGAGTTTCAAACCGAGTTTTGTAAAACTCGGTCCAGAACTCGGTCGTGACCTGGACCGAGTTTTTGCCTGGTGGACCGCTACGTTCAAAACGTTGAATGAGCTTTCTTCTGTGTCTTCCACCGAGCTTTTGCCCATCTTCTCTTCAATTCCTTGCATCCGCTTAACTCCTAGACACTTCCTATCGGGTTGCTCCTCTTGCCCTTGTCCTTGTCGTTGCCAAAACTCCTTGAATCCACCTCCAAATGATCCTGAAATCGAACAAAGCAAGAGTAGAAACCGAAACTACAAAATCTACTAAAAAGACAATAAAACCAAGAGGAAAATAAAATAAAAACAACTAAACTAAGGAAATAAACATGCTTTATCCTAGACTAAAATGCATGCTATCAAAACATCTGGAGTGTGATACTGGTTTGCTCTTCCATTGTATCGTTTTGATACAAGTACCATATATTGCAATAGCTTAGACTCCATTCTTTATCCTGGAAAACAAAAGACTTGATTAAAATTTGTCATCACAACCAAAAAACCACGTCTAAACTCACAAGTAGACACTTTGTCATCCATGTTTAAAATTGTCAACAAAAAAACAATGTCATCACTAAATGTCTCCAAAACACAATTATAGTGAATATACTATCATCAATAGTAAACAACTGTCATCACAACTGAGAAACATAAGAAAGAGACACTGTCATCACAAACAACTATCATCGCAAAGCAAAATACCACATGTCTCAACTCTCAAGTAAACACTTCGTCATCACTAATATGTCACTAAAAGATAATTAGAAACAATATACTATCATCAATAGCAACAACTATCATCACAACAGATAAACATAAGAAAAGACAACTGTCATCACAAACAATTATCATCACCACCCCTAAACATAAGAAAAAGTCTTTGTCATCACTAATGTCAATAAAACACAATTAGAATCAATATACTATCATCAATAGCAACAATTGTCATCACAACCCCTAGACATAAGAAAAAGCCACTGTCATCACAAGCAAATACCACATGTCTCAACTGTCATCACAAACAACTATAATCACAACGTACTCAACATGCACAACAAAATAAACAGCATATTGCATCAATATGTTACTATCATCACAAATAATCGGGAAAGGTGATGCTCTAATCATAGTTATAATCTGTCATCACAAAAATGTAATGCTATAAGCATAGTTACAATCTGTCATCATTATTCAGCATAATCTCAAAATCGGGAATTTGACTTCACAACATCCAAACAAATAAACAATGCAAAACAAAAAAGAAGAATTGAAAAACAAAATACACAAGAATGAAAACAATGGCATCAAACGAACCAAAACATGTCATTACTATCATCACATGCAACTCATCTTCGAATCGACGAACAAATCGAAAAAGCAAAACATAAAGTAAAATCCAAACACAAAATCGAAGAAGATCGAACAAATTTCAATGATCGCACAAACAAAAAACCCTAACCTGAAGCAGAGGCTTGTGGACGATCACAAAACGAATTCCAATTGACACAAAACAACAGAATCTCGAGAACGAACTTCAAAGATAAATTGCACAACGAATTTCGACTTGAAATCGACGTCCTCGAACAGTTTTTGCAGTTGGGAATCGGTTTTTCACAATCGGTTTTTGCAAGAGTGGAGGGAGAGAGGAACGATGAGAGAGCGCACGAGTGAGAGAGGGAAAAAGAATACAAAAAAATCATTTAAGCCTTATATACTTAACAAAAAACTAATTTAATGAGGGAGCTTAACAAGGGCCTAAATAGGGTGGCCAAAAATGCTTTTGGACTAAATTTGTTCTTGTTTTTTCTCTAGTAATTTAATTAAGGAGGTGGTCATAAATGGCCATGTTTTTCGATTTTATATGTTATACTAGTATTAGTTCCCGTGCCGGGATTTTATAAAATTATTTTATTATTTATTTGTATTTTTTATGTTTTGATTAAATTGATATTGGCAAGGATATTTAAATAAAATTATACGTATCTTATCATTTCTAAAAATATTTATTAAAAATTTATATAGGCAAGGATATTTTTAAGAAACTTGTAAAATTACTGTATTATTTAATTATATTTGTTAAATTTTTTACATTTATATTGACAATGATATTTCAAAAAAAAACCTATCCGTATCTTAGCTATGAAAACACTATTATTTCTAAAAATAATTATTTAAAAATTGATATATGCAAAAGTATTTTTTCTAGAATTTGTATGATAGCATAAAAGAAGCCTAATGATCTTCCTATATATCATATCCAAAAATAAAAGATTGTTTAATAATGGTATTTTCTATCCTATATTCTAAAAACATGGATAAGAATTTATCATATCAAAAAATAAAAGATTATTTTTAAAAAAAGTGGTGGTGTGGTCAAATCTAAAAGTGACATTTGTCGTTTAATAATTTTTTTAATCTCCGCATTAGGTTATAGTTATGATAGATATAGATGGCTTGCCTTAAAATTTTTTTAAGCTATGGGGTTGGCCGGTAAAAGCGTATAAAAGTGCTACAACAGAAATGTGTTTTGGCGAGAAAAAATTTCCTTGCTAAAAGTGGAGATTTTGTCACTAAAGGTGTTTGGCTTAATTTCCTCGCAAGTTCGTCGCAGAAAGCTCGTCAAGGAAGGGTTTCAGCGAGGAAAAAATATTTTATCGGAAAAGCCTTTTCGCGATGACTATAATTTTTCTCGGTATTACAATTTCACGAGCATTATTTTTCTTGCAAAAAGGTATACAATTTCGTCGCCAAATAAGAGATAGGACTAGACGATGGTCGCTGAATATTATTGTCGACCAAATAAATTTTCTCGCTAATCCTTTTATTTCCTCGTTAAAAATGCCTTGTAATTAATATTTTATAAATAAAAAATGTTTAAAATAATATTAGCGACGATTTTTTTCCCTCGAGATATGTACTTTTTATCGAGAAAACCAAATTCATCGCTATTTATACCTTTTTAGCAAGAAAATATTATCTCGGTACATGCACATTTTAACTACAAAATCACTTTGTCAGTGCAGAAATTACATCAATCATCGCTAAATATAGTTTTTGGTGAGAAAGTTATTTCATCGCTAAATGTATGCTTTTAGTGAGAAAATGTATTATGGTCGATATAAAGAGATGTTTTAGTGAGAAAATTTGATAAAAATATTATAAAACCTGCAAAATATCAAGAAAATAAATACCTTAATTTTAATATAAATAGTTATAATTCAATAGTATATTAAAATCCTAATAAAAACAACTTAATAAATATATTATATGTATTTTTAGCATAACTAGTAACTGGACTAATAAGTGCAAACTAAATTCCAAATAGAAATGAGCTAAAAGTGTAATTATCAAGTGATTGATTGTTGAAGTTTGCCATAAACTCTTCAAATTTCTTCGTCTTCTCTTCCAATGCACTGATTTGCTCATTTTGAGCTTTGATCTTATCTTCCAAGACTTTGTTTTTCTCATGCATTTCATGTACTGATGATTGAAAATGCTTAGCTGGTGTAGGCCGAGGTCCAAAACCACAAGCTTTGATATAGCCTGATTTTGCTCCAAGAACTTTTTTGTTGATTTCGTCATCAGTCATCGTGCGAGTTCCATCTTCTTTAGTTGTCTATGTTCGCATTAGCACCATTTGATCCTACAAATCGAGAAAATCGAGTAAAGCTTAACATTATATTATGGAAGCAATAACTATAGACCAAAAAAGAAAAACAGATGACATACATATAATTCTTTGGCTTTTGGATCCCACCCTTTTGTAGTGATCTTATACTGACTTTCAAATCGATCAATTGCACCAAGCATCTCACCTTTTTGTATAGCCTACAAAATCAAATAAGATATTTACGCAATAAAACTTCTTGAACATGTATATTGAGACAACGCTATATAAACACAATCAATCATCATATACAAAGCTACTTAGATCAATAAAATTGAGCAAGAAAAGTTGTTGTAAAAACAAAAAGACCAAGCCAAACACTAGCAAACATCAATGCTTGTTGTTGTGACACCATCAAGCAGTAGAAAACGGTAGAAAATGAAGTTTATGCATAATAGCAAACAACAACAGCAAACTATAAACAAAAATTATAAAGAAAGCATATTTCTTGAAATTAAATTCAAACTAGAAAAGTTTATGCATATAAAAGCAAACACTAAAGGTGCCATATTCATCTAAAGTTAAAATTCAAAAGAATAATTAAATAAGAAATTTATGCAACTTACACGTGACATAAAAGACTTCGACCCACATTTATGGTGATATTCCAATCGTAACCTATTGATTTTTTTTTACCGCTCCTGCAAAACAATACACATTCAAGATAGTAATTATGAAGCGGGTAAAACTTGAAATTCACATTAAAAGAATTTGCACAAAGTATTACCTTGAATTCATCTGGAGAAAAATAATTACACAGAAAAGTCCATTCTTCATCAGAAATAATCGTTGGACCAGGTTTGCAATAACTTCTGGAGTTGCGTGCTTCCACTGTTTCACAGTGAGTGGTGCATGATTCCTGATTCTGAAACCAATTTCGCTGGCAACCATCTGAGCGTATGGACCCGTAGGTCTACCAATGGCCTCCTCCACCGTGATTGGTATTCTTGTACCAAGTTGCTCATTAACCTTATCGGCATGGAGTCCTCTACTCCTTCCCCGCTTTTTTTATGGGTACTTCTGTAACAAATAAAAAATTATTTACATGTACACATATGAAAGTAATCAAGTAAAATATTTTTGATAGTGAAGTCAAATATACCTGCTTGAGTAGATAAATCATCAGTTTGGGCATCGATCGTCATCGTCTCTACATGGGCACCATTCAAATTTGTAGATATATCCCCAGTCTAGGCATCAGTCATGGGCTCACCTGTTGTACATAATGTTAGTTAGTACACATTTTATGCTTTAGAAATGCATAATTTGTAAGTGAAGGAACTTATTTACTATCTATAATGGTTGTAGAAGCAGCCCTTGCATTCTTTTTCTTGGATGTTGGAAACTAGCCTCGGTGGGAAGGGGATCGGCTTGGACACGTAACCTTTTCTTTGCAAAAGTACGTGCGAATTGGTTTTAAAAATATAAATAAAAAAATATTACTATACTAAAAGCAAGAGATAATGATTCCACATTAAAAATAAGTACATACCAGCAATACCACGTGTGCTGTTGGACACATAGTTACGACGCTTAGCTGAATTTGAACGCGTTGACATTGTCGGTGTTGAGAATTTTCTAAATGTGACAATTATGAGCACACTTAATGTGTTGTTAGCTGAACCAAAAAATGTGAATAACCAATTCAGAAAACAAAAAAATACTTCATTATATTTCTTGTCATTATATTTCTTGTCAGAAAAATACCACAAAATAGGCAATAATTTTCCAGCTAAGTTTGAATATGCCACATGAACAAGGAAGTGGTCAATACTAATGTTGGTTGCATCACTTGTATATAAGAACAGAGGCCAACACAAGTAAAAATTGAGCAACTGAACAACCTGGTCACGAGAATGCTATTTTTATTAGTTTTGAGTCTATTGCCTAATAGAGAAAACATGTGCATACAAAATTTTTGTAAGCATTTTCTTGTTGTTTCAAGAAGGTTTTCTCATGTCCATACCACTATACCAGATTCGGATATAAACAGGCAAAATTGCTATAGTACAAGATCTAAGAAGTAGAGATATCATAAATTGATACCAAATGGAAGAACCATGCCCAATCTGGACATCTCCAACGATTGATGCATTGGGCGCAATAAAAGCATCTTTGTCTGCCATAATAGTTCAATCAGATTGGTAATCTAAGCAATTACCACAAGAGAAATCTCTTGCTCAAGGGTGGCATTTCATGCTCCTCCAAAACCAACTAACTTCTATTCTACCCCCAATGAATAAATATCTGTTCATCTACATTTTAAAAAAGAAAAAGAAAACTGATATCAAGATATTACACTGGTCTAGTGTTCACACACCCAGATAAAAACCAAGTGATGCATTTAATTAAGAAAGAAAAGGCAAGTTCTGGCGATAGCCAAATTAGAAAATATAAAAATACAAGAGCAAGATAGCCAATGAGCAGGATAGCCAATTCAGTTAAGAAGATAGATAGCCAATAGTCAACAACATGTTATTCAAATCAGATAGCCAGTTCGATAAGAAGACGGATAAGAAGATAGATAGCCACTAGCCAATTCGGATAAGAAGACTGATATCCGATTCGAATCAATTGCAAAGTACCGGGTTATTCAGATCAATTGTACTACAGATAGCCAATTCGGATGTACATATTTACGTGTATTGTTGACAACTAGGTTATTCAGGATGATAGCAAACAAATCAGGATGATAGCAAACAAATCCTAGGTTATTCCAAAACAATTGTACAACAGGATCAATTGCAAGCAAATAAATATCTCCAACCAAGATCAATTGCAAAACAAATCAGGAAACAATGGGTTATTCAGGATCAATTGCAAAACAAATCAACAAACGAACATCTCCAACCAGGTTATATTGACTAACCTAAATGAGCGAGAAATGGACTCCCCAGAAGAGGAGATCGGAAAAGCGAGAGAGATAGTCAAATCAGATGTGCGAGCGAGAGAGATGGTAGTCGGCTCTGGTGTGAGAGCGAGAGAGAGACAATAGTCGGCGTTGCTGTGAGATCGAGGGAGAAAGAGCGTTGATATTACTCCCAATTTCAGATTTTTGACCGCCTAATTAATTGTAAATAAATTAAGTTTACTGCCTAAAATTTGGACAAAAATTTATTTAGCGCTATTAGGATTTCATTTAGCGCTAATCAAGCTTACCATGATTTATTTCATAAACCTAGAATTTAACACTACTAGTTTTCATAAATTAATAGTTTTCATAAATTAATAGTCTTATTGTTTGTGATATTTATTTATATTTATTAAATTATGATTCAATTTTATAAAGAATAAATATTATTAAGAATTTATTAGGAATGTCTAAACTCGGTTAATCGAATTTTTTGGATCATTTTTCAATAAAATAATAATAGTTTTAATATTATAAACTTAAGCAATATAAAATTATCAATTTTAGGTTCAGTTTGTAACATATTTACATGATAGATAGTTAGATACTATGATTATGCCATAACAATGGTAAGAAAATATAATATTACATAATCCATTTTTGAAGTACTTAATAATACTATATATTATAGTTTATTTTAAACTTATGATTTAAAAAACCAAACCACATACCCGAATCCCAAACACAAACCTAAAACCAAACCTAAATCCCAACCACAAACTCTAATCCTTAAACCCCAAAATCCTAAACCTCAAACCCTAAACCCTAACACAAACCTCATATCCCAATCTCAAACCCTAACCCAAACCCTAATCCTAAACCCTAAATCATAAACAAAACCCCAATATCCCAATCCTAAACCCTAAATCATAAACAAAACCCCCATATCCCAATCCCAAACCCTAACCCCAAACCCTAATCCTAAACCCTAAATCATAAACAAAACCCCCATATCCCAATCCTAAACCCTAAATCATAAACAAAACCCCCATATCACAATCCTAAGCCCTAAACCAATGCCCCCAAACATAAACCATATACCATAACCCTATGCTATAACCCCAAATACAAAATCAATCATAAACCCTAAACATCATATCGTAACCAAATACCCTAAACCTTAAACCCCAGACCCTATGTTCATTCCAAGAAAAGGTCGAAAATGAGATTTATATTACATAAAAGTAAAAACGACTAGAACTTTCCACTCCAATATCCGTTTGGCTATATGATCACTCATTTCGAAGCTCTCCACTCAAACTACAATACACCGAATCAATAGCACGAGACAGGAGAAGCCAAATTACAAGAAACGGTCAAAACCGGGGCGTTCTAGGGTGTTTTTCAACAGAAAAGCGCGATTTTGGAGCCTTAAACAACCTTTTTTTGAGATTCTGATATGAATAGGCCTGAGGCCTGATAATAAGATCGTCTTTTCGAGAGCTTTCTTTTCGTGTATCATACGCCCCCATCCGACAACCGAGCGCAAAGTTACGCCCGTTGTAATAGACATGTGTCGGAACCGCCTACCGTTTAATCCAAACTCGACGGCTCCACTTTAACCATTATGAAAATCTACTATATTCATATTTTAGCTTAGGTCGATATCTTTGAAACGATTCCTCATACTGCTCCAAGGGATTATCGAGTCAAAAGTTATGGCCATTCAAAGCAACATCTGCCCCCTTACACAACAGCCCGGGAATGGACGACACACGGCTATTTTAACATGCCTTTACTTTGGTAATTTTTATTTATTAAAAAGTGATTCCTTGTTGTTGTCGATGTACTAATTTGTCCAGTGGTACCAAGCTATTACCATATATGCGTGTTTGTCTGAGATCAAATCATGTTGGTGGTAGGTGCTTCTTTTTTTTTCATGAATGCGCCCCCTCGTTTTTTTTGAGTTTATGTTATGTCGTCCGAATTTAGTGTCTCCCCCAGCCCCTGACCCATCTTAATTGAAGTCAAATTTAATCTCTCCCAGTCCCATCCCAGTCGAATTTAGTCCCTCCTAGTCGAATTTAGTCTCTCTCCCAGTCCCCTCTTTCTACCGCTTGTATTCTAGTTTAGGTTTTGAGTTCAGTTGTTGATAGAAGTACTCGAGCACCGCACAAAATACAAATTTTGAAGCACAAAATACAAATTTTGAAGCATATTACACTCAATCAATCTATTGGGGTAAGTCTAATGTAGTTTACTGTGTTGTTTTCCGATTTTGTATGTCTGCTGTGTTGTTGTATAGGATAGGAAAGATATGATAGGAAAGAAATAAATGGGTGAAATTGACGACACAAATGAGGATGAAAGTGATAGTGTTGCTGCTGGAATTTAGAAATCTGTTGTAACAGATCAGGGAAACAATTTAGATTCAAGCAAGGAACTTGAGGGTTCTTTAGGTGCAAACTCTCTCAAACTTTGTTATGTGACATGTGTTGGATGTTCAACTGAAAATGATGAAAAGATGCCTCGTTCAGTATCTGAAGTTGACAAGAAAGTTTGTGCCGAACCAGTGTTTGTTAGCCTTCTAACAACTCTTCTGCACATGAGCTAGTAGGTTCTGAGAGTGCACCAGCTATATATTGCTGATGGTAATGAATTTAGTCTCTCCCAGTCCCATCCCAGGCAAATTTAGTCCTTCCTAAATTGATTCATTAATTAATCTTGAATTCTGCTTAGATTGTTAGGTTACAAGTGGAGGCCATATAGCTAGTTGGGTTGTTGGAGTTATTTATGATCTCAAGCTACCCCTTGCATTTTTGGTTGCTTCATGTTAAGCTATCATTTGGCCATCATGTTGTAAGTATGAGTTCATTGAGTTGCTAGTGTTTTGCCATGAGTTGTAGTTGATGGCATTAGAATATTCTGTCAACATTATTATGTCAACCACATTTGCTATAAGCAATAACAAACGATTATATCTTGCCTATTGTAAATGGTTTTAGAGTAGCTGATGGAAAAGAACCTCATTCTACAACTTCCTTCAAATCTATCCTTTGTATAGGGTGTGTTGTGATTGGGTATCTTGATCTCATCACAACCACCATAACCATGTTTTACCTCCTCTAATTATGCTGGTTTGAACCTATCTTGCTTTCTTATGGATCTTCTCCATGCACTTAGCTACCATTGTTCTTGTAAGTTGCTTTCTTAATGGCCTATTCCTTTTTCTATTGAAATGATGGGTTTTCACTAAAGAAGATAGATTTCCTGGTACACCCAATTCTATTCACATCATAAACCATTTACACAGGAAAATGCCTCTCCCTATGGAGAATGGGATCAGTAAAAGCTGAAACGTTGCATGTCAGCTCTACAAATGAGCATAAAAGTGGTGAAGAAGTTGTGACAGTTGTGGAGCTTAAGTCCCTCTTGGAATCTGAAAGAAAGACGTTGTGTGCATGCAGAGCTTGATGAAGAGAGAAATGCTTCTACAATAGCTACTAATCAGACGATGGCCATGATAAATAGGCTTCAAGAAGAGAAGGCTACAATAGAAGTGGAAGCTTTGCAATATCAAAGCATAATGGAAGAACAGTCTGAGTATGACCAAGAAGCACTGTAATTATTGTATGAAATGTTGGTGAAGATGGAGAAAGAACTGCAGGAGCTTGAAATCTTAATTAGCTACTTACAATAATAGTCTATTAGCTCAATTGGCAGAGCATTGTGCTTTAGCACAAAGACGTGGGTTCGAATCCTACATAGGCTTCATTAGTTTAAGGTTTGGTCAATTTATCTAATAAGTCATCCTAATCCTATTGTGAGAAAATTGTGAGAAAATAAGATTAAAACATGATCCAAATTTAAACAGTAACGAGTAACAAAATATAAGAATAAAACTCACAACTAATCATATAAGTAAGACAGAAAATAGAGCTTAAGACTGAACAAAAAATCATTTAACGACCACGATTCTAAAAAAATCAATTAATCACTATAATCATCATCACTTGTGGAGATTTCTGCATTGTCCATGTCATCACTATTGATTCCTTCGTAATCATCACTTCTAGAATCATCATCGTCGTTATCCCCTATAATGTTGTCAAGATTTGAATCAACGACTTCAAGTTCAACATCTTCTTGATGTAGTTGGGGATTCTCAAGTTCTTCTTCTTCAACTGACCAATGAACTACACTAAACTCATCTTGTTGGGCTGCATATGTATCATCCACTGTATTAAAATCTTCCTGGGTTATCTCTTCGGAATCTACCACTGGAACATCCCATACATGTCGCATATGCGCTTTTTGGACAATTTTCCATCCATGACATAGTTTTGGGTCATCTAGATAAAACACTTGTTGCGCTGTACTTGCAAGTATAAAAGGTTCATCCTCGTACCACACAGAATCTATATTAATGCTCAAAAGATTGTAATCCCGTTGTACCCTCTTATGCACGTTTCTTCTTGTCTCCTCCGTGTTGAACCACTTGCACTTGAATAGATAAACATGATGCATACCTATATAGCTCAACTTTACAATACTAAGTAGAACGCCAAAATAATCATGTGTTCCCCCAGTATAAACCCCAAGGACATAAATGCCACTATTCTGCGTGGTACGACGATCATCAAGTTCTTTTGTGTGATATCTAATTCCATCAGCAACACAACCAGTAAATGTATGGACGCGTGGATCTGGTTTACTGGCCAAACAATAAAGGTAATCGTTTTCAAAACCCTCTCCACTTCGGACTAAACAACTCATCTTAAATAATATAAATAAGGTTAGCATATTATAAAACAATAAAAACTAATATATCAGATGACATAAATTCAATACAAAAATGCTAGTACATACTCTATTTTGAAACCAATTGGGAAATTCTTCTTCTTGTCTTTTATATAAATCATCTTCACTTATCCACTTAAGTTCATCCTCGTGCTCCCTACAAGTATTGAAAGACAATCAACAACAAATATTAAAATATTGTAAATATGAATTAACGATAAATACAAAACTAATATTGTAGCCTCTTACTTCATATATGGTTTAACTTCTTCACAATTTGACAGCACGCATCAATGAGCTTTTTTATCTTCTTGTTCGTCAAAAAATACATATTTATTGCCGCTAAAAGGACGAACTTTTTGGGAGAAAACAAATAATCCACCATCCTCATCTTCGTTTTGAAGGTCATCATTACGATCCCTTGGATTAAAATGTGTTTCAACTCCGCGGAAATACATTGAGCAAAAGTTAATTGCCTCATTCACAATATATGTTTCGGTAATCGAACCTTCGGGTCGAGCTTTGTTTGACACATATTTTTTGTAAGTCCCCAAATTCTTCTCAATGGGATACATCCACCTAGGGGAGATTGGCTCTCCTAGAATAGCCTCTCGAGGTAAATGGACTGCTAGGTGAACCATCACATTGAAAAAAGTCAGTGGAAAGATCTTTTCCAGTTTGCACAGAATCAAAACTATCTCTCTCTCCATTCTTTCCAAATCAGAAACTTTCAAAGTCCTTGCACAAATCTATTGAAAAAATTTACATAACTCAACAACTGCAGTGCATACATCTTTGTCCAAGATATGACGAATACCCTCAGGGAGAAGACGTTGCAACAGAACATGCCAGTCATGACTTTTAAGTCCATGGATCTTCCCAAAAAAAATGTTCACATTTTTTAAAATATTTGCAGCATACCCATCAGGATATCTAACATTTTTCCAAGAGCGACATAGAGAACGACGAGAGTCCATATTCAATGTGTATCTAGCAGGATGCTTCTTCAATTGATTCCCATGTTGCTTGAGATGCAATTCTTTCCTTATGTTCATATCTACCAAGTCCAAACGAGCTTTATTGGTATCTTTTGTTTTCCCATCAATATCCAACAAAGTTCCAACAAGACTTTCAGCTATATTCTTTTCACAATGCATCACATCAATGTTGTTTTGTAACTCAATCTTAGACCAATACGGTAACTCATAAAAGATGCTTTTATTGCTCCAATTCAGTTCAAAAGGATCTCTTTTTCGCTTTAAATCTGGATTACTTGGATGTTTGCTTGGCCCGGTCATATGAACCCGTTCTAGTTGCCTCAATTTGTCATCCCTAGAAAATAATCTAGGAGTTGGCCGATCTTCAACCTTTCCATAATGTCTAAACTCTTTGTCCACTCGTGATCTTCTTCTAACAATCGTCGATGGCCCATGTAGCAAATTTTCCCTCTCAAACGATCTGAAGTTACATCTTCATTACACATCGGACAAGCTTTGTACCATTTTGTGCTCCAACTTGATAAATTTCCATAAACCGGAAAGTCATTTATAGTCCAAATGACACATGCTCGCAATGTAAACAATTGATTGAGGGAAACATCAAATGCTTCAACACCAACATCCCATAACTCTCTAAGCTCATCTATTAAAGGACGCAAATACACATCAATGTCCTTTCTAGGTGCCCGCGGACCAGGAATAATCAATGGCATCATAGAAAACATCCCTTTCATGCATTTCCATGGTGGGAGATTATAAGGCACTAGAATAACTGGCCACATACTATAACTAGTGCTCATGTTCCCAAATGGATTAAAACCGTCTATAGCGAGCCCCAACCTGACATTTCTACAATCTGCAGCAAAATCAGGATAGTCTGCATCAAACTTCTTCCACTCCTTAACATCGATAGGGTGTCTAAGGCTGTAATATCCTCGATATTTCAAGATTTTAAAAAAATGAAATTTAATACAATATTTTTATCTATTTCTATTTCTAACCTTTCTCTATGTAAAAAGAGAATTTCAAAAAAAATAATTATAATAAACTTTAAACTTCTCTTGGAAAAGAGAATATTGTGAAAAATTAATTAAAAAATTAAAGAATACTCCATAAGTTTTTTTGGGCAATCAAAAGCTTTGAATAAAATAAAGGCTTTATTAATCTCAAAATTTATTAAATAATACACATTTAAAATAAATCTTTTTCTTCTTCTTAAAAAAAAAATAGTCAGATGCATTTAACGTAGAATGAAAAAGGGGCCAATGCATGCTCCTCCTTCCACCATACTCTATAACTCTAGCCATGACATCACCATGCTTACATCACCAAGCTTACATCACCCTTTTCAACAACCCTCCCCAATCACCATTCACCCTTCCCTTCTCTATTGGTCAAAATCCATGGCAATGGATCACAAGCCCCATGGATTTGCCTATTTAAAGGGGCTGAATTCTCCACTTAGAACTCATTCATCTCATTCCTTCTCATTACAAATTGCTCTCAATTCCCTCAAAAAAATCAGCCCTTCAAGTTGAGTTTTCCTTCAAAAATTCCACCAAGGAGCCCCTCTTCTCCCTCCTTTGGACCGCCGACCACCACACCCGACCACCGGCGCCACCACCGACGGCCTCCTCCTCCTCCAGCGCGCCACCCCTGCTCGTCGGAGCTTCCCCTGGTGCCGCCCCTCACCGTCGGCCCTCCCTACCTCCTCTTCTCCTGTGTTTTGTAACACAAGCAAACAATAGTATAATCTCATAACCCTATTTTTATTTTATTGTGATTTTATTTATGTTATTAAAATTTACTAGTAATATTAAGAAGACTAAATAGAATTATTTTACAAAATTTATTTTTTAGACTTATGTTATATAGATAGTTGGAAGAAGGGAATAAATCCATTAAATAAACTATGGTTAAATTATTATATTATGATGTGATTAGTAAAGACATTATTATTTAAATAAATTCTAAGAAGACCTTATAAAAGTATTTTCATGAATTTAGTAGCCTATGAATTTATCTCAATGTTAATTATGACCCTTATAAAAATATATGATTTTTTTCCAAGTATATTGGTACTAAGCTCTAAGAGTAGATGATATAAAAAATTTATGAAATTAAGTAGAGCATGTTAGTTATATTAATAATTTAGTATAATATTAGTTGCATTTAATTCTAAGATTAAAGAATTTTCTATATGGCATAAGAGTTTAGTTCAAATGAAACAAACTCTTATCCTAAAACGAACTCTTATCCTAAAACGAATGCACTTTTTGTAGTTAGTAGTGCACTTTTCATACTTCAGAGTGCACTTTTTCGCATTTGTACTTTTCGTACTTGTTAGTGCACTTTTCAAATTTTTTTAGTGCACTTTTTCGTAATGCACTTTTTGTATTTTGAATGCACTTTTATATGAAAAGTGCATTACTAACTATGAAAAGTGCATTCGTTTTAGGATAAGAGTTTGTTTCATTTGAACCAAACTCTATGACATAAACCTTTATTGCAAGTACAAGAGTTGTAACAATAAAATAATTACAAGATAAATTGTAAACTTATATGGCTAATTATATAAAAATATCTCACCTAGAAAAGATATTGTAAAATATAGAAAAAAATATTATTTTGTGACTTAGAATATCATAAAAAGTATATTATAAGGAAATGATTAGATATTTTATACCATGATCTTATAACTATAGATAAATTATGGGAGGAAATTTGGAAATAAAATAAACAAGAATATTTATTTTATACTATGATAGTTTTAGAAAGCTTACCCTATCAAATAAATAGAAGTTTCTATCTATGGAAAGTTACTAAGAAGTAGCCTAATATTATCCTACCTCTTTTTCTTTTAACCCCTATAGTTAAAAAAGATTTTATTGAGAGAATATTATTAATAAAGTATTTTCGTAAAGGGAAAATAATTTCAAATAACCCTTGAATATCGTCGAAATTAAGGAAATTATTTTTGAATAATTAATAAGTTTTATTTTAAATGGAATAAAAGGATATTACGAAATTAAAATAATAATAAAGGAATATTATTATTTTAATTTAGCCACCTAAATTATTATTATAATAATTTAGAATTTCCATTCACTGAAGCTAAGCACACGTGAGAAATCCGAACCTTAAAAGGAATTTCATATCTAAAACCGTTCGTAAATTTCCGTGTCGATAGGTCGGGAATCTCGTTCAAAGTCGCGAACCCCACCTCCGTCTTATCGCTAAGTCCGTTATCTTCCGAACCAAGGCAAGTGGATTTTTCCCCTTGTGACCTTTTAAATCCGTTTCCATGAAATTCTCGATGTTGGGAACAAATTGTGTGCTAAGTAACGAATGAACCTAGGAAATATCGATTGTTAGATATAACGACCTTTGTTAGTATAAGTTCGCTATTATTATCTCATTGGACTATTTGTGCTAGTATGAGTATGACTTTGGTTGTTTATGGACTCGTTCAGAGATCCACGTTGAATGAACTAGTAAGGGGCGCGGAATAACCGACGCCTCTATATAACTCTTCTAAGTCTTAAGTGCCTACGTGTTTGAAGTACGACTTTCGGGATCATGATCTCATCCGCTCCGATTGCAAGGAGGGATGTGCGCACTCTAGCTAAGTGCTGGGAAACTGGGTTTCCCTTGGTGGATCGGGCTCACCGAATTCCCACCCTTTTTTAAAATCATTAAATCAAATACGCTACATAAGTGCCAATGCACATATAAGATATTAAAATCCGTCCGATCTCAAATGATCAATCTGGCACTCGGTCCGCTCAGGGCGCGAGAAGTTTTTAACTCGTATGAATTAATAATGTTCCCAACATATCTTTTATTCTCGATGCTAAAAGAGGCCTACAATTTAGTAGTTCTTCTCTAAATTAACGAGCTGTCATCGCTTAAGATACGCTCTCCCTCGTACCGTTAAAACCCCACATAAGTAAACCCTATTTTGAAACACAACCTATTGTTATCTTCGTCTTTATTTCGCTAAGTTACCGAAATACCCTTGGGAAAGTTCCGTTCTCGCTTGCATAGTCTCTTAGACTAATTCTTCTTTTCCGCATGTTTGTCTGGCATTTTATCGCCCCTCGCGAATTATGTCAGAACCTAGGATTAATCACAAGGCGTAGGGTGAAGAGCAAAGGAAGGGCAAGAAGTTCCAAGATGTATTTGAATCTCTTTTCAGTTTATTTCCAATTATGTTTCAAAGACGGTCTCTTTTATGAATTGTAATTTCAGAACAAGCTTTTGGTAATGTGATTTGGGTTGTAAGAACAAAGTCTCCTTCGGGAGCATCTTTTATTTATATAAGCATGTTTAATTCCGCATTTTTGTCATCCTATATCATTCTAAAAGCCTCGGGTGACTTTGGATTGTAAAATCTGAGGTCACTGCGGTAATATCCAACATTGAAAAATAGGGGTGTTACAATTATGGTATCAGAGCCGAACGTTTTGTTTTCAAAACCGAAAACTTTTAAAAACCGAAATTTTTCGAAACCCGAGAACTTTCAAAACCTAAGTTCTTTTCCGCAAACTAAAACTTCAATTTATAAAAAGATCTTCATCATGGTAATTCCTACAAGTTAGAAAACTCTAATCTTTTAAAGAATTCCCTTACTTAAAATAATATGTTTAAAGAGAAAATCCTAAACTTTTTAAGTAGAGCCAAGAAAATGAAAAATATAAAAATAAACCTTTGTTTTAGTAATTTTTCAAAAGCCTTGACTTCCTTCACTATGTCTTCACCTTAAAGGAACTAAGGATGTTCTACATTAACGACTCCTCCTTTCCTTTCCTCAGACATCATGGTTAACCGAGGAAGAAACTACCACTTAGGAGACCAAGACGACGAAGCCCTCTTTGGAATGCAGGCCCCCAACCCGTATTTTCCTTACTACGATGCTCCAAATAACTTCTTCCATCAACCCGAAGAGAATCATCTCGGAGAAAACATGGAGATCGATCAAAATAAGGAACACTGGGAAGAATCCGAGAAGATCCAGAGGAGGACCCCAACCTCCCTATCGAGATCCCTGAAGACTACCTAGTACCTATCGCACCCCCACCATCCCCGGCATATTACCCCGAGGACTACCCCTCGGGGGATGAGGAGATAGCACCCGGCTACGTACCAAAGGATCATACTGACGACGATAACGACGGGTGGATACCCGAATAGCAACCAGGGGGAATAGTACCCGAGCTCGACTTTGAGCACGGGGAACCAAATGAAGTGGATGACGAGGAATATGAGCTACTATGGCAAGCACAGGAGGAATGGGATGCCATGAATCAACAAGAATTTGAGGAGTCCGAGGAAGAAGATTCAAACGGGGTGGATCGACCCCGAGACACCACCACCACCACCACCAGTAATGGAATATGTGCCCCCGGCACCTATGCCGCCCATGATCCAGGTCCCGAGGGCCATGCCATCCCCGATTCAGGTCCCAAGGGTGGAAATTGCCCCACCTCCAAGAGCACGCGAGCCAGAAGGGCCTATGTCCTTAAGAGAAAGGGACGAGGAGCTCCTCCAAAGGCTTCACCTAGGTCCCAGCAACCCGAACCGCCTGTGGGAGCACCCCGGGCAACCATCACTATACGAAAGGGCAAGTCAAGCGTCCTTGGAAAGTCATATGGAAGGACTCTCCAATTGGATGGAGGGGGAATCCTCAAGCAGACGGGCTCGCCAACCATTGGTGAATTTTCCGCCACCCATGGGAGTTATGCCCTCTAGAAACCGCAGAATCAACTACAACCTTCTGGAAAGCAGTAAGGAGGGTTGGTTGCAGGAGAGAGAAAGGGAACAAGATGAGAGGATCCAACATCGGATATGTATCGCAGAACTACAGGCTCGGGAAAACCGTCGAAGCAAATGGATAGAACAGGCGAATCTCCTCCTCAACAATGATCCAGGGATGATTAACGAGGCACCTCCGTCTTATCGCTAAGTCCGTTATCTTCTGAACCAAGGCAAGTGGATTTTTCCCCTTGTGACCTTTTAAATCCGTTTCCATGAAATTCTCGATGTTGGGAACAAATTGTGTGCTAAGTAACAAATGAACCTAGGAAATATCGATTGTTAGATATTATCTCATAGGACTATTTGTGCTAGTATGAGTATGACTTTGGTTGTTTATGGACTCGTTCAGAGATCCACGTTGAATGAACTAGTATGGGGCGCGGAATAACTGACGACTCTATATAACCCTTCTAAGTCGTAAGTGCCTACGTGTTTGAAGTACGACTTTCGGGATCATGATCTCATCCGCTCCGATTGCGAGGAGGGATGTGCGCACTCTAGCTAAGTGCTAGGAAACTGGGTTTCCCTTGGTGGATCGGGCTCACCGAATTCCCACCCTTTTTAAAATCATTAAATCAAATACGCTACATAAGTGCCAATGCACATATAAGATATTAAAATCCGTCCGATCTCAAATGATCGATCTGGCACTCGGTCCGCTCAGGGCGCGAGATGTTTTTAACTCGTATGAATTAATAATGTTCCCAACATATCTTTTATTCTCGATGCTAAAAGAGGCCTACAATTTAGTAGTTCTTCTCTAAATTAACGAGCTGTCATCGCTTAAGATACGCTCTCCCGCGTACCGTTAAAACCCCACATAAGTAAACCCTATCTTGAAACACAACCTATTGTTACCTCGGCCTACATGCGCACATGCATGCGGCCCTACACCCCATACGCGCGCCCCATGGGCCGGCCCACCAGGGCCCACCTAGCTAGCATAGCTAGGTACCTAGCTAGGTCACTTACCTAGTGTAGCTGGCCCTTAGCTAGTTGAGCTAGCATCCATCTAGTTGAGCTGGGTTGAGCAGCGTTTGAGCTCGTTGAGCTGACTTTCAAGCTTGTTGAGCTAACTTGAGCTAGTATGAGCTAGTTTGAGCTTCCATGAGCTAAACCCTAGCTACATGAGCTTCTTATAAAGCTTATACAATGAGTCTAGAGCTTGTCCAAGCTCCTAGAGCTAATTCTAAGCTAGTATGAAGCTTCAATACTTCTTTCTAGAATACATAGTTATGTGCCAAGCTATTCCCAAGCTTTGGTTCTTGCATAGAGCAATTACCAAGCTTAGAGAAGCTTCCTAACTTACATTAGAACATGCACAAAGCTATAAGACTCAAATAAAAAGCTCAAAATCTTACCTTAGCTCCATAACTCAGTCTTGGCACCATGGGCCAATGCCCTAGGCGCGTCGCAAGCTCATCGTTCACTCCTTGGTGTGTCGCTAGCCTCGTTCAGCCTTGGTCGTACCATCATAGCGCCAAGGCGCGCCACAACAACAAAGTCTTGAACTTTAAAACCGTGCACAAGGCGCGCCGATAGCTTCCGAGTCTTGAACCTCAAGATCGAACTCCTAGCGCGCCATGCTCTAGCACCGTGCCGATGCACCATGCCACCATCAAGCGACGACGCCTCCTCGGCGCGCCTTTGCCTAATGTTGTGGCATGTGAGCTTCCCTTTCTAGGCGTTGGTGTGCCATTTCTTTGGATCATTCTATACATGACAAACTCCCTTTATCATATCATGGCAAGTCATATATGTCAATTCCTCAATCGACATTATCAATATGACTTGTTAACCTCAACATGCTCTTATAGGGATTTGATGACTTTAAACAACTCACTCACCATATTGACCAAAATATGTTGAGTGAGTTGTAATTATGTGCTACTTCTCTTGGTCATACTTCAAAATTTGTCGTTGTTAGAATAGAAATAGCGATGAACCAATATATTTGTCGTAGAATGTGATGTTTAACAGGGAATATAATTTTCTCGCTAAAAGTGAAGCCACATTTAAAGAGGAACTTAACAATTCCGTGCCAAATTAAAAGCCACATTTAGCGAGGAAAATAAATTTCTCGCTAAAAGCATATAGCGACGAAGTTATTATGTCCTTGTTGAATGTTTTCGGTGACAAAAATATTCCTCGATAAATGCTTCAAAATTCGTCGTTATTGACCTTACATTTTATGAGACTAAATTATGGATACAAATAGCGAGAAACCAACATATTTGTCATAGAATGTGATGTTTAACAAGGAATTTAAGTTTCTCACTAAAAGTGAAGTCACATTTAATGAGAAATCATTAAATTCCTCGCCATAATACAACATTTAGCGAGGAAAAAAAATTTATCGCTAAAATAATGCTCGCAAAAAAGCATTTTTTGTTGTAGTGTCATAATCAGATTACAAATCATGTTGATTAATCACCTCCATATATGTACTTTTTTAATCATACTCCATATTATATGTAATCTTTGAAGACTATTTTTTTTGTACATATCGTTTAATTTTGGGGCATATGTTTTGAGAGTATCTTTGTGATTTTCACCAACACCCTTTTACAAGGCTATATATAGCAGGTTTTTGAGGTACCATTTTATTCATCCATCACCATATTAACTTGCTCTGTTCTCTTGATAACACCAGTCTCCGACTCCACATAAGTAGGTATGCCTTTGTGTTTATCTTCTTCAACTAGCATACCACTATTCTTAGCATGTAGTACCAATCTAGATTTGTAACCATGTCTTTCATATACTCAAAAACTCTCCTATATTAGCACCTTACACACTAATTAATTAATTAGTGTAGAAAAATGTAACAAGAGGTTATTAACATTCACACTTACATATTGATAGGCATACTTGTACTTGTCATAGATTCTCGGCACATATCGGGCATCTCTAAAGGGTCGACTCCGCTCCAACGATCGTAGTCAAGAGAATCAGTACGATCGTAGTCAAGAGAATCAGTACGATCGAAGTCGATCGAGTTTGTTTACTTCTCCTCTTTATTGTATATAATATCAAAACATGTTATGCCCTTTGGTGGTTTATTTATAAGTATATGAATATGGAACCTTTTGTCTTAAAATCACCATAAGCATAGTATGTATATATATAAACGTGTATATATATAAACCTTTACTGCAAATTTTGTTTAATTAGCTTAATTGCCATCTAAATTTACTCCCCAAAAGATTGTAATCCCGTTGTACCCTCTTATGCACGTTTCTTCTTGTCTCGTCTGTGTTGAACCACTTGCACTTGAATTAGGTACGACGATCATGTGTTCCCCCAGTATAAACCCCAGGGACATAAATGCCACTATTCTGCATGGTACGACGATCATCAAGTTCTTTTGTGTGATATCTAATTCCATCAGCAACACAACCAGTAAATGTATGGACGCGTGGATCTGGTTTACTGGCCAAACAATAATGGTAATCGTTTTCAGAAACCTCTCCACTTCGGACTAAACAACTCATCTTAAATAATATAAATAAGCTTAGCATATTATAAAACAATAAAAACTAATAAATCAGATGACATAAATTCAATACAAAAATGCTATTACATACTCTATTTTGAAACCAATTGGGAAATTCTTCTTCTTGTCTTTTATATAAATCATCTTCACTTATCCACTTAAGTTCATCCTCGTGCTCCTTACAAGTATTGAAAGACAATCAACAACAAATATTAAAATATTGTAAATATGAATTTACGATAAATACAAAACTGATATTGTAGCCACTTACTTCATATATGGTTCAACTTCTTCACAATTTGACAGCACGCATCAATGAGCTTTTTTATCTTCTTGTTCGTCAAAAAATACATATTTATTGCCGCTAAAAGGACGAACTTTTTGGGAGAAAACAGATAATCCACCATCCTCATCTTCGTTTTGAAGGTCATCATTACGAACCCTTGGATTAAAATGTGTTTCAACTCCACGGAAATACAATGAGCAAAATGTAATTGCCTCATTCACAATATATGTTTCGGTATTCGAACCTTCAGGTCGAGCTTTGTTTGACACATATTTTTTGTAAGTCCCCAAATTCCTCTCAATGGGATACATCCACCTAGGGGAGATTGGCCCTCCTAGAATAACTTCTCGAGGTAAATGGACTGCTAGGTGAACCATCACATCGAAAAAAGTCAGTGGAAAGATCTTTTCCAGTTTGCACAGAATCAAAACTATCTCTCTCTCCATTCTTTCCAAATCAGAAACTTTCAAAGTCCTTGCACAAATCTATTGAAAAAAATTACATAACTCAACAACTGCAGTACATTCATCTTTGTCCAAGATATGACGAATACCCACAGGGAGAAGACGTTGCAACAGAACATGCCAATCATGACTTTTAAGTCCATGGATCTTCCCATAAAAATGTTCACATTTTTTGAAATATTTGCAGCATACCCATCAGGATATCTAATATTTTTCCAAGAGCGACATAGAGAACGACGAGAGTCCATATTCAATGTGTATCTAGCAGGAGGCTTCTTCAATTGATTCTCATGTTGCTTCAGATGCAATTCTTTCCTTATGTTCATTTCTACCAAGTCCAAACGAGCTTTATTAGTATCTTTTGTTTTCCCATCAATATCCAACAAAGTTCCAACAAGACTTTCAGCTATATTCTTTTCACAATGCATCACATCAATGTTGTTTTGTAACTCAATCTTAGACTAATACGGTAACTCATAAAAGATGCTTTTATTGCTCCAATTCAGTTCAAAAGGATCTCTTTTTCGCTTTAAATCTGGATTACTTGGATGTTTGCCTGGCCTGGTCATATGAACCCGTTCTAGTTGCCTCAATCTCTCATCCCTAGAAAATAATCTAGGAGCTGGCCGATCTTCAAACTTTCCATTAATGTCTAAACTCTTTCACCACTCGTGATCTTCTTCTAACAATCGTCGACGGCCCATGTAGAAAATTTTCCCTCTCGAACGATCTGAAGTTATATCTTCATTACACACTGGACAAGCTTTGTACCCTTTTATGCTCCTACTTGATAAATTTCCATAAGCCGGAAAGTCATTTATAGTCCAAATGACACATGCTCGCAATGTAAACCATTGATTGAGGGAAACATCGAATGCTTCAACACCAACATCCCACAACTCTCTAAGCTCATCTATTAAAGGACGCAAATACACATCAATGTCCTTTCTAGGTGCCCGCGGACCAGGAATAAGCAATGACATCATACAAAACATCCCTTTCATGCATTTCCATGGTGGGAGATTATAAGGCACTAGAATAATTGGCCACATACTATAACTAGTGCTCATGTTCCCAAATGGATTAAAACCGTCTATAGCGAGCCCCAACCTGACATTTCTACAATGTTGATGCAAAATCGGGATAGTTTGCATCAAACTTCTTCCACTGCTTAACATCGGCAGGGTGTCTAAGGTAAAACTCTTCATCTTTATGTTTCAGTTTATGCCATTTCATATCAGCAGCCGTGTGTCTGGACATGAATAATCTTTTCAACCTTGTTTTCAACGGAAAGTAACGCAATACTTTCTGTGGGATTTTTTTACCTTTTTCGTCTTTGGAAATGTATCTAGGCTCATGGCACACTGGACGTTCTTCAAGCTTCTTATTATCTTTCCAAAATAGAGCACAATCATACTTACACACATGTATAGACTCGTACCTCATACCTAATCCTCTCAACATTTTCTTGGCTTCATAAAGTGATGATGGGATAGCTGCCCCTTGTGGGTGTGAATCCTTCAGTATTTTCAATAAAGTATTGCAACTTTTATTGCTCCATCGATTTACTACTTTAGTATGCACAAGCTTTAAAATAAAACTTAAAGCTGAAAATTTTGTACAACCAGGGTACAACTCCTTTATAGCTTCACTAAACAAATAATCAAAGTTGTCATCACCCTGATTATCCATCTCTTCATCATCCATGTCCATCTGTCCATTCCTCTACAAATCATCTAATATGTCCATCATCGAAACATCGTCATCAGCCTCATCATAACTTTCAATTTCATCCTCATCCTCATCATATGCTTCGTCATCATTCCTATCTTCTTCGTGATCTGTCCATACCGAATAATTCAGTTGAAGCCCTTTCTCTAGTATATGTGTACGTATATTTGTCAGCGAATGAAGCTCTCCGTTCTTACAAGAACGACAAGGGCATTGGGTTTTATTTTCTTCATTCAAATGTTGTCTTGCAGCATCCAAGAATAAGTTGAGACCATTAGTAAATTCAGATTGAAATCTGTGCTTCAAATACATCCAACTTCTATCCAGGGGCGGAGCGGGGTGGGTGCCTGTGGGGGCCAGTGACCCCACTGAGCGTCAGAGAGTCGTCGGTATTAGTGGAGAGTAGATCCTTAAAATAGTTAGTGCCCCCATTGAATCTGGATTAAAAATTCATCATGGATAAGGTATGAAGGTCAAAAGCTGTAGGTTGAAGAAGAAGACGCCTAATTAAAAGAATTAAAAACCCAAAACGTTGTGTTTGGCCTTTTACTAAAAAAAGGACTGAAAACCGAAAAGCCCATATCTTTTGTCTGACTTATTATAAAAATAAATTTTTTTTATCTAATGTTAGTATTAGACTTTTACGGGAGATAGGGGCATAGGGCAATTGATTGTGAATTGGAGTTTACAACTTTTTACTGTTTCTGCTCCGCAGCCTCGTTGACCGCACCCAATTGGAGAATTATCTCCATCAACCCATCAGTGTAAGTTCCCCCCTTTAATTTACCTAAATTAATTTTGAATTTGTACGCTGATTTGGTGATTTAATGATCTTGGTTTTCAGATTTAAATTCGTTTGATAATTTTCTCTAATACAATCTAATTGAGTTTGTTAAGTAATTGAATTTAATTTGTGATTTTGTTATTCTTAATCATTCCATTGAATTTATGTTATAGATAGACCATTGTATTTAACATTGAATTCCGTTAATATGAGTAGTTGTGTTGATAAGATTAAAAAATTGGAATTATAGATTGAAATTTACATGTATGATTTGTCACTTATTTGTAGTTTTAGGATTAAACTTGTGTACTCTAAATCGTTTTTAATAGGAATATGGAAAAATATTATCCTCGGACTTCAAGAATTGAGTCTCCAGCTATTCCTTCTGAACCTCAGAGTGCTGATGAAATTATTGAAAATCAGAGTATTGATGGAAATGCTGAAAATCAGAGTGTTAATGAAATTATTGAAAATCAGAGTGTTGATGGAAACACTGAAAATGAAAGTGTTGATGGAAATGTTGGTAGTTCGAGGGGAAAAAGAGCTCGAACGGAGAATACATGTGATACTGATATTATTATTAGTGATCCGGCATTGAGGAAACCGATAAATGATTACGATCCTCAGATTAGAGATGATATTAGTAGAGAATAAGTTCTCAAAGGTCCTTGTCAACCACATTCTCATGACTTTCCAAGAACGATGCTTGGAGATAAATCGAGGTGTTTTCAAGTTGAGTGGTTTAAGAAATGGGAATGTTTAGAATACAACGTCTCTAAAGATAAGGCATTTTGCTTTTGGTGCTATCTCTTTAAAGCAGATGGGAGGGAAAGATGTAGAGACGAGGCATTTGTGAAAATTGGGTTTAGCAATTGGAGAAAGGCTAGTGAGAGATTTAGAAACCATGTGGGATCTACAGGCAGTATACACAATGGTGCTCGAATATTATTTTTTTCTTTCAAATATCAAAAGCAAAGCTTGACAAGAAGAGTGTTTACCGGAACACGAGTATTAACTACTTCATATCGTACTCGTTTGACTGCAATGTTGATGTTGTTAGATTGCTACTTGGACAAGGATTAGCTTTTCGGGGGCATGATGAGTCCATAGAATCGCTAAATAGAGGAAATTTTTTGGAAGTTCTTGATTGGTATAGTTCACGCAATCTTGAAGTTCAAAAGGTTGTGAAGGATAACGCACCGGCAAATCAGCAGCTTACTTCTCCTCAGATTCAAAAGGAGATTATCACTGCATGTGCATCAGAGACAACAAAAGCCATAATTAGTGATATTGGAGACAAGTTTTTTTCTTTACTAATTGATGAAGCTCGTGATAGTTCAGTGAAAGAGCAAATGGATATTGTTGTAAGATATGTGAGGAATGATGGAGCGATTTCTTGGAGTTGTTCATGTTGCTGACACGACTGCACTATCTTTAAAAAGTGGCATTGATGAATTTTTTGCTAAACATGGGCTATCTATCTCTAAATTAAGAGGTTAAGGATATGACGGAGCTTCTAATATGAGGGGTGAGCTTAAGGGATTAAAGACTCTCATTTTAAATGAAAATTCATGTGCAAGGTATATTCATTGTTTTGTTCACCAACTCCAATTAGTCATTGTTGTTCTTTCACAATCAAACCGGTTTGTGAGTGATTTCTTTGAGTATTTGTCTATGATCACAAATATGGTTGGAGCTTCCTGTAAAAGAAAAGATGAGTTTCGACAAAAGCAACATGAATGATGGTGGAAAGATTAGAGAAGGGTGAAATTGTGTCTGGGAGAGGATTGAATCAAGAAACTACTTTAGCTCGTCCAGGAGCTACACGTTGGGCCTCACACTTTACAACCATTGCTCTCCTTTTATCTTTGTGGTCCTCGACTATCAAAGTTCTAGAAAATGTATTTAAGGATGGAACTGATGAGAAAACTCGAGGAGTTGCTGCAAGCTTGGTTGAAAAAATGGAGAGTTATCAATTTATTTTTATTGCTCATCTGATGAAGGTAATATTGGATTGACAAATGCTTTGTCAAAATTCTTACAACATAAGGATCAAAACATTATCCAGGTTGTGAGTTTGGTTCGAAACACTAAGAAGAAACTGCTAGATTTGAGGGAGAAAGGATGGGATGAGTTTTTAGGAAGTGTTAATGATTTTTGTGGAAAAAATGATGTAATCATTCTCAACATGAAAGACACTGCTCAAGGACGCTTTCGTTCTAGACGTGATACAACGAATGGTCACCACTTCCAATTTGATATATTCAATGAGGTACTAATATCTTTCTGTATTCACAACTAAATTAATATTTTTAATTAATAGAACTAATTTTAAGTTACATGTGTAGGTTATTGACCAAATTGGTCAAGAGATGGAGAATCGTTTCAATGAGTCGAGTACAGAGTTACTCACATGTATAGCATGCCTTTATCCTAAAAATTTGTTCTCCAATTTTGATGTGTCAAAGCTTCTTCGACTGGCAGAGTTATATCCACAAGACTTCTCAATGTCTGATCAAATAGAGCTTGAAGAGCAACTAAAAATGTGGATTTTTGAAATGAGAGGAAATGAAAAAATTTCCACACTTGAAAATATTGGAGATGTTTTTAAGAAGATGATTGAGGTAGGAATCCATAATGCTTTTCAGTTGGTATATCGTCTTATCGAGTTGACTTTAGTGCTACCAGTTGCCACCGCTACTGTAGAAAGAGCCTTCTCTACGATGAATATTATCAAGACAGATCTGCGTAACAAGATGGGAGATGACTTTCTCACAGATTGTTTGGTGTGCTATATCGAGAAGGATGTTTTTAGAAGTATTGATAATGAAATTATTATTTAGCATTTTCAGAACATGAAAACTCGTAGATTAGATTTACCTCCTTTAGCGTCGAAATAGATAGTATGATTACTAATATTTATTTTTATGATTAACTCTTTTGTATAATTTTATTACTTCAAATTAATATATATATAATATACTTTTAGTTTGTGGCCTATTTTTTATTTATTTAGTATTTAATATAATATAATTTTTTTTCTGCAACCCTTGTTGAAAACCTCTGGCTCCGCCACTGTCTATGGATCTTATTAAGAACCAATTTTGGCACTTGTCAAAACAATACTCATTACAATTATCTTCAGTCGGGCTCAAATCATAACAAGAATCCTATATGCAAAGCAAATAGGGCATAAAATAACATAGGATTAAATCAAACTTCATTCTAATTTTCATTCAACCAAACATCACAATTCAAATCTACCTACTTCATCATTGGGTTCACCCAATCTTAGAATAAAAGAATTAGCTAGACATTGGATAGAAAGAAAGCAAATCAAATTTTATAAACAACATATTAGATTGTCTTTCAAATTGATTCAAAACTCCAATCCAAGCAATCTCTAGCAAAAATCTCCAATCAATCTCAGAGGGTTTTTTCTAAGAGAGATCTTAGATAAAATATTAAACTTGTTTTCCAAGTACTTAAACTATGGTCGAAAAAAACAATAGCCCACAAGTCGGTGCAACTGAAAACAAGACGCGGTTCAGAACTTGGTCCAGAACTCAATCGAGTTCTCTGCCTGAGTTCTCGTCGTACCAAGAACTCTACCCAGAAGTTGGTCAAGTTCTTGGCCAAAGTTCTCGTCCAGTTTCAGCACATGTGTACCCCTTTTGTTATGAGATTAAACTAGGTCTTTTTGATGGATTCCTTGTACAATCTTCTCTTTGTCACTTCCACTTCCAAGCTTAGCATCATCTCTTCAAACTAATCCACTCGAACATCTTCAAATTAAAGCACACGAACCTCCAAAATACCCTAAAATCATGAAATGCAAGAGTAGACTTTGAACACAAGAAACTAAACTAAAAAACTACCAAAAGATAAACAAAATAAACCTAAAAGACGAAAGTAAATGTGTCCACTATCTATACCTAAATGCATGTTATCAAAATCCCCCAAACTAAAAAACTACCTTACTTGACACCGGCCTCACAAGACAAGCAAGTCATGCAATCCGTTTCGACAATATTCTACACGAGAATTATAGATGCAAAGAATGACAACCAAAATCATAGCATGCATTTATAATATCAAAGAGATTAATCCAACATATTCATTCTAAACCTCACATATGACAATTGTGTTTTCGCTCTACCTCAAGTGTTTGAGTAGGACGTGTTTTACTCAAGTCTCATCTTTTGAAAGCTTAGTTATCATAAGCTTGCATAAACATTCTAAATCTCCACCGCATGGGACATTGCATACAATAATAATCACGAGGACTTTCGTAAGGCTGTAATGAGGCTAGGGAGAGAACAAATTGATGGGGATACATATTTGGCCATGTGGTGCTAATCCGAGACATCGAAATTATTCCTAAACAACAACACCATAAACCAAAGCTTTATGCACTTCTTTTCCAAACTTTTTTTGTTTCTCTCCCTTTCTTCTTTGTTTTCTCACCTTTCCTTTCCTTTTTTTCTTCTTTAATTTACTACAACCTTCTAATTGCAACACTTTACTCATCTAAATATTTTTCTTTTTTATTGTTATGAGCTCTCTTTCCTCACTTTTATCATTGCAATCTTCACTTCAAATCAAACCCCATCCATACTTTTGACCATATTTAACCCTTCCTTTCAAGTCCCCCAAGCTTGCAACAAGCTCACACTTAAAAGCCACTAAAATCCCTATTTCCCGGATGGGTAAAGGATTAACATTATACACATGATTATTTTGTGAAGCTTTCAAATAAATAGGCAATAAAAGCTAACATGGGATATCAAAAAGAGGATCATGTATAAAGGTGGATAGGGAATAATAAGCTTATGGAAACAATGCCTCAATTACTTTAAAGTTGCATACAAAAGTCATGAAAGCGGTCTTGAAAAAAAGTCTAATGCAAGTTCTAGAGAAAGCAATAAAAAATGAGAATCAAAAATGAAAAGAGAGGACTCAAGATAGTATATAGTCCTAGAAAGGTAATAAAAAATCTCACATTGGCTTTTTTTTTCTTGAACTTCAATGTCAACTTAAAACTCAAAGAATATGCATGCTCATTCAATCATCAAAGAAGTTCAAAAGCATAGCTAGATATCACCAAAACTTCAAGCACATCAAGCAAGTCTAGGGGATAGGATTCCATTAATGAATTTTGAAGGACAATAGGTTTTTTACTTTAGGAAATATTAATGAATTTTGAAGGACAAGGGATTTGCTCATTTCCGTCTAAGGTGAATTTCATTGGTTTCTAATCATTTGTGTTGGAAAGTTGTGTGTTAGAATAGAGTCAAGGAACAGTTATGGGAACTGTTCGTTGGGCAGCGGAATAATAATAAATATGCAGGTGATAGGCACAAGCTAGAGAACAATATGGGAAGTATAGGAACAAAGAGTATTATGGGAACAATTCAAGGAAATTTAAGGAACAAGAACCAAAAGCATAAGATAAGTAAAGGGGCACAGTTCCTTATAGAGGAACCCCACTTCAACCAACTAGTTGAATGGGTAAACCTCTACCTCCCTTGGAGGATTTTGAATGACCTACTTGTTTAATTGATTGTTCCTTAGTTACAACAGGTAAGACTCAAACTTCTCTGTTCCTAGCAGTTCTTCTTAACTCTAGCAACACTAATGAGTCTTCTCAACCAAGTTCCTAAGCGAACAACTCAACTAAGACAAGTAAACCAAACCTTACACATGGACTTGACTATCACAGTTCCCTTGCTCCTGGGAACTTCTTCCTCGCCGTCGTTGAGATCAAACACTCGCCGTCGACCACCTTCACTCTCTCTTAATGCTCTTGCCTTTTTGGATTTCTGAAGGGGTGAATTTTTCTCTTGGGCTTGTTCACTATTTATATCTAAAGAGCCTTGCTCCCCAATCCTCAACTTGGGAAATGTCAAGATTGCCCTTGTGTTGTTCCCCAAGTATGTACTTTCTCAACATGTGACTCTTGTTTGAATTTGGTAAACTCTTGAAGATCATCAAGCCGTTGGATGAATAGGCTCAGTCTGATGCACTGACTGTTCCTCTATTTTGTCAGGAACATGTCTCCGTATTTCTCGCTGATGTGCTTTTTGGACTGGCTTGTGAGTTCCCTTGGATGGGAACAGTTCCTTCATATTACACTGAGAGTTCCCTTCATTGTTCCCATAAGTGTTTCTTCTCCTGGAGCTTTTCTCTTGAGGAACTGTTCCTTTGATGGGAACAGTTCCTTCATATTACACTGATAGTTCCCTTCATTGTTCCTTTGAGTCTTTCTTCTCCTGGAGCTTTGGTCTTGGGGAGCTATTCCTTGGATGGAAACAGTTCCTTCACATTACATTGTCGTTCCCTTATCTGTTCCTTTGAGCCTTGAACCTTCACTGTTCCCATTATGTTCTTGGATGAGAACAACTCCTCATATTGCACTGGCGTTCCCATCATTGTTCCTTTGAGCCTTGAACCTTCACTGTTCCCATCATGTTCTTGGATGGGAACAACTCCTCATATTGCACTGGCGTTCCCATCGCTGTTCCTTTGAGCCTTGAACCTTCAATGTTCCAATAATGTTCCCTAGATGGGAACAGTTCCTTATATTACACTAGCGTTCCCATCATTGTTCCTTTGATCTTTGAAATTTCACTGTTCCTATTATATTCCCTAGATGGGAAACAGTTCCCATCATATTACACTAGTGTTCCCTTCAGTGTTCCTTCTTCTTGGTTTTTCTATCCTTTTCAGTTGTCAAGGCAACAATGTCATCCCATTACACTGAGAGTTCCCTTTACTTTTCCCTCTATCAAGGGAACATTTCCTTTCATCCTTCCCTTGAATCTTCATTCTTTGTCTTGCTTCTCTTGGAGCCTTGAACTTCACAGTTCCCATCACTGTTCCCTCTAGTTAGAGGAACAGTTCTTTTCATTGTTCCCTTGGACAATTTCTTCCTTGAAACACTTCATAGAATATATCAAATGTCAAGGATTTGCTATCATCAAAACCCAAAAGGACAAGAGAACCTTGCCTTAACAATTTCTCCCTTTTTGATAATGACAAACCCTTCAAGATTATAGAGCAAAACAAATACTAGTTCCCCTTGAGGGCAAGGGGCAAAGGTTTGTTATCATCAAAACCCAAAGGGGCAAGGGAACCTTGCCTTACCAATTTCCCCCTTTTTGATGATCACAAACTCTTCAAAATTGTAGAACAAAAAAAAGTTCTAGTTCCCCCTAAATACATGAAAGTTCCTCAATAAAATGCATGGTTGTTCCCTAAACCTTTTTTTTGTTCCCCCTGAGATGGACTTGTAGTTCCTACTAGTGAAAGTTATCAAGTAGTTCCCCGTTAGCATATGGAAAAGTGAATTCTACATCTCTTAAAACAACGCATCTCTACAATTTTTCACACTTCCCCCTTTTGGCATCATCGAAAAATGAACTTTATGTAAGAGGGATAAATACAAAGCACAATCTTAACTCAAGGATAATATAGAGATGATGATAGAGGGATGGTACTACACAATCATTATAAGCAAAAAATAGTAAAAGCAATGGAACTGAACACATATGCACAAGGAAGAGCAATGTATTGGAATTGATGGTCAAAGGGAATTTTGTAGGGGACTCAATCATGATTTCGAAGAGGGTGTGTTCCCCTGGATATCAAGCATTACCATTTTTCCTCACAATAGTCGTTGGTTCCTTGATTTTCACATCCATTTCCTTGGTTTAGTTCCTCCCATCCTTCCTTGTACATTTCTTCAAATTTTCTGTAAACTTTTCCTTCATGAGATTTTGGTTCCCCCCCCCCCCCCCCCCTTTTTTTTTAGGGAACTTGCAACTTTCATATGCTTTGGAGATGCCAGTAGTTCCCCCTGAAGGAGTGGGTCTATATCTAGAGCTTTATCCTCTTTTCTTCTTCCCTTGACTTGTTGTTCCCTTGACATCCAGTAAAAACAAAGTTCCAACTCTTCTACACCATGATTGAGTAATGAGGGCTAGGTTTGGATAGCATGGGATTTTTGTGGAACAATAAGATAAGCATATCCAAACAAATAAGCATGGAAAGGAACAAAAGACATCAAGGTAATTGAATCCAGTAAATAAGGGCTTAAAACATATTAGGCTCATAGGAAACGTTTACCTGGATGAAGGTTAAAGGACAAGTCTTATGATCTACCATCATTTCGGCTAATATAGTGGGTTAGGAACTCAGGTTGATCATTTTGGGCCAAAAAAGAAAAACTCATGCATATGTAACAGCTCCATGCAAAAAGGTTTAGTGAAGGCATAGTCCATCAATCAAGTCATCAAATTATCATGATGAAGTTACTAAGCATTGTTCCCTACCAAAGTTCCCTTAAACTAGCCAATCATTGAAAGAATAGTGAACCGGGACTTGTTTAATTATAAGAAGATCATGCAAGGAAGCATCCGTAGATGTTCCCTTGAGCTTTCTATCCAAAGCTTTGGTGAATTTCCTTGCAACTTGATTTTCAGTTCTACAAAGTTCCATCTCAATGGTTTTTTTTTCAAAGATCAACTCTATTGTTCCCATGCATGAAAGATGAGCACATTATAGGTTAAGAAACACTTACCTCATTGGGTTCCACAACTAGCATTCAGCTTTGACCTTGTTCCCCTTAAATTGTTGCACTTCTTGCACATTAAGTGAGTTCCTATCTCACTTCCACTTGAGATTGTGAGGAAATTTTTCAATGAGACACCTGTTCCTAAGTTGTTTTCCTCACAACTCCCTACAACACAAACTCAAGTCTTGATTTTGGGCACCCAAACAAGTTTGGGTTCCCTTGGGTTAGGACGAGCATTAAAAAATTAAACATTTTCAAACTTCATGCAACAAGATTGTATGGAAGGAGCTGAAGACTTACCTTTCCTAGGTTGTTGCTCCTTTTGGTCCTTTCTTCTTAATCCAGTGAACTTCCAATGGTTCTTGAAAGCATAGTGCCCACATCCCTCCCAGTTCCCATGGCTTTGTTGGAAATGAGGTTGTGCCTTTCTCTCTTGGAACCTTGTTTCCCTACGAGGTTCCCTCTTCTCAGCTTGGTTCATCACCTTTGGATGATTACAATGTGCACCTTGGGCACTTGATTCTCCTTTCTGTTCCTCTTGTCTCTTGGGTTTGCACCTCACATGAATGTTATTGTTCCATGAAGCTTGCTTCTTTGATCTAGCTTGTTGTTCCCAAACCTAATGTGCCTTTTGTCCTCTAGCCCATGTGTGGTTTAAGGAACTATGGTTTTCAGGACCTTTTATCTTTGCCTCCAAGTGCATGTTCCTGTCATTAGCACTTTGTAAACTTCTTTGAAGATGGAGCAATTCCTTATCTTCAAAATTTTGTTCCACCTGTTCCTTAACACATCTTAACTCGTAGAGTTTCTTCTCATTCATAAGGTTAGTGGAAACAAGCTTATCAACTTCAGATCTCAAGCTATTCCACTCAGTTTGATTAGAGGGAACAACAAAGTTTAGTTCCTTAGAAAGTTTCAAGTTTTCAGCTGTACGACTTTCTAACTTAGCATGTAGTTCCCGATTCTCTGACATCAAGTTCCCAACATCAATTTTAAGAGCATGACAAGCATCACAAGGAATGGAGCAATAACTATCATGATTTTCAAGTTCCTCTTTCAGCTTTTCCTTTTCTTTCCAAATTTTCTCAATAAAATTAACTTTTCCTATAATTCTTCAAATCATTGAAAAGATGGGAACTTTCACTTACCTCTTCTTCACAATCGGATGCACTTTGTTCCCTAGCAACATAGCAAGTACTTCGACTTGTCCATTCGTCAGATTCATCATCAGGACTGTTCCCCCATGCATAAAAAAAGAATGACACCTTTCCCTTTCCTTTCTTCTTCTTAGGATAGTTCCTAATGATGTTCTCCCTTTCCTTGGTCACTACATCAAGTTTCTTTTGTTGTTCCTCTCCCACAAGCTCTAGTTTTTTGGTGGGAGCACTTCCATCATTTTTCCTTTGGAGATTTCACTTGCAATACAATGAACGTAGTGCCTCTATGCAACGACCAACTTCATCACTTGTTGACAAAGTCATATTGTTCCCTAATTACCTACAAGTAACACACAATCTAGAGCAACCAAGCTCTGATACCAATTGTTGGAAAGTTGTGTGTTAGAATAGAGTCAAGGAACAGTTAAGGGAACTGTTCCTTGGGCAGCGGAATAATAATAAATATGCAGGTGATAGGCACAAGCTAGAGAACAATATGGGAAGTATAGGAACAAAGAGTATTATGGGAACAATTCAAGGAAATTTAAGGAACAAGAACCAAAAGCATAAGATAAGTAAAGGGGCACAGTTCCTTATAGAGGAACCCCACTTCAACCAACTAGTTGAATGGGTAAACCTCTACCTCCCTTGGAGGATTTTGAATGACCTACTTGTTTTATTGATTGTTCCTTAGTTACAACAGGTAAGACTCAAACTTCTCTGTTCCTAGCAGTTCTTCTTAACTCTAGCAACACTAATGAGTCTTCTCAACCAAGTTCCTAAGCGAACAACTCAACTAAGACAAGTAAACCAAACCTTACACATGGACTTGACTATCACAGTTCCCTTGCTCCTGGGAACTTCTTCCTCGCCGTCGTTGAGATCAAACACTCGCCGTCGACCACCTTCACTCTCTCTTAATGCTCTTGCCTTTTTGGATTTCTGAAGGGGTGAATTTTTCTCTTGGGCTTGTTCACTATTTATATCTAAAGAGCCTTGCTCCCCAATCCTCAACTTGGGAAATGTCAAGATTGCCCTTGTGTTGTTCCCCAAGTATGTACTTTCTCAACATGTGACTCTTGTTTGAATTTGGTAAACTCTTGAAGATCATCAAGCCGTTGGATGAATAGGCTCAGTCTGATGCACTGACTGTTCCTCTATTTTGTTAGGAACATGTCTCCGTATTTCTCGCTGATGTGCTTTTTGGACTGGCTTGTGAGTTCCCTTGGATGGGAACAGTTCCTTCATATTACACTGAGAGTTCCCTTCATTGTTCCCATAAGTGTTTCTTCTCCTGGAGCTTTTCTCTTGAGGAACTGTTCCTTTGATGGGAACAGTTCCTTCATATTACACTGATAGTTCCCTTCATTGTTCCTTTGAGTCTTTCTTCTCCTGGAGCTTTGGTCTTGGGGAGCTATTCCTTGGATGGAAACAGTTCCTTCACATTACATTGTCGTTCCCTTCACTGTTCCTTTGAGCCTTGAACCTTCACTGTTCCCATTATGTTCTTGGATGAGAACAACTCCTCATATTGCACTGGCGTTCCCATCATTGTTCCTTTGAGCCTTGAACCTTCACTGTTCCCATCATGTTCTTGGATGGGAACAACTCCTCATATTGCACTGGCGTTCCCATCGCTGTTCCTTTGAGCCTTGAACCTTCAATGTTCCCATAATGTTCCCTAGATGGGAACAGTTCCTTATATTACACTAGCGTTCCCATCATTGTTCCTTTGATCTTTGAAATTTCACTGTTCCTATTATATTCCCTAGATGGGAAACAGTTCCCATCATATTACACTAGTGTTCCCTTCAGTGTTCCTTCTTCTTGGTTTTTCTATCCTTTTCAGTTGTCAAGGGAACAATGTCATCCCATTACACTGAGAGTTCCCTTTACTTTTCCCTCTATCAAGGGAATAGTTCCTTTCATCCTTCCCTTGAATCTTCATTCTTTGTCTTGCTTCTCTTGGAGCCTTGAACTTCACAGTTCCCATCACTGTTCCCTCTAGTTAGAGGAACAGTTCTTTTCATTGTTCCCTTGGACAATTTCTTCCTTGAAACACTTCATAGAATATATCAAATGTCAAGGATTTGCTATCATCAAAACCCAAAAGGACAAGAGAACCTTGCCTTAACAATTTCTCCGTTTTTGATAATGACAAACCCTTCAAGATTATAGAGCAAAACAAATACTAGTTCCCCTTGAGGGCAAGGGGCAAAGGTTTGTTATCATCAAAACCCAAAGGGGCAAGGGAACCTTGCCTTACCAATTTCCCCCTTTTTGATGATGACAAACTCTTCAAAATTGTAGAACAAAAAAAAGTTCTAGTTCCCCCTAAATACATGAAAGTTCCTCAATAAAATGCATAGCTAGATATCACCAAAACTTCAAGCACATCAAGCAAGTCTAGGGGATAGGATTCCATTAATGAATTTTGAAGGACAATAGGTTTTTTACTTTAGGAAATATTAATGAATTTTGAAGGACAAGGGATTTGCTCATTTCCGTCTAAGGTGAATTTCATTGGTTTCTAATCATTTGTGTTGGAAAGTTGTGTGTTAGAATAGAGTCAAGGAACAGTTATGGGAACTGTTCGTTGGGCAGCGGAATAATAATAAATATGCAGGTGATAGGCACAAGCTAGATAACAATATGGGAAGTATAGGAACAAAGAGTATTATGGGAACAATTCAAGGAAATTTAAGGAACAAGAACCAAAAGCATAAGATAAGTAAAGGGGCACAGTTCCTTATAGAGGAACCCCACTTCAACCAACTAGTTGAATGGGTAAACCTCTACCTCCCTTGGAGGATTTTGAATGACCTACTTGTTTTATTGATTGTTCCTTAGTTACAACAGGTAAGACTCAAACTTCTCTGTTCCTAGCAGTTCTTCTTAACTCTAGCAACACTAATGAGTCTTCTCAACCAAGTTCCTAAGCGAACAACTCAACTAAGACAAATAAACCAAACCTTACACATGGACTTGACTATCACAGTTCCCTTGCTCCTGGGAACTTCTTCCTCGCCGTCGTTGAGATCAAACACTCGCCGTCGACCACCTTCACTCTCTCTTAATGCTCTTGCCTTTTTGGATTTCTGAAGGGGTGAATTTTTCTCTTGGGCTTGTTCACTATTTATATCTAAAGAGCCTTGCTCCCCAATCCTCAACTTGGGAAATGTCAAGATTGCCCTTGTGTTGTTCCCCAAGTATGTACTTTCTCAACATGTGACTCTTGTTTGAATTTGGTAAACTCTTGAAGATCATCAAGCCGTTGGATAAATAGGCTCAGTCTGATGCACTTACTGTTTCTCTATTTTGTCAGGAACATGTCTCCGTATTTCTCGCTGATGTGCTTTTTGGACTGGCTTGTGAGTTCCCTTGGATGGGAACAGTTCCTTCATATTACACTGAGAGTTCCCTTCATTGTTCCCATAAGTGTTTCTTCTCCTGGAGCTTTTCTCTTGAGGAACTGTTCCTTTGATGGGAACAGTTCCTTCATATTACACTGATAGTTCCCTTCATTGTTCCTTTGAGTCTTTTTTCTCCTGGAGCTTTGGTCTTGGAGAGCTATTCCTTGGATGGAAACAGTTCCTTCACATTACATTGTCGTTCCCTTCACTGTTCCTTTGAGCCTTGAACCTTCAATGTTCCCATCATGTTCTTGGATGGGAACAACTCCTCATATTGCACTGGTGTTCCCATCATTGTTCCTTTGAGCCTTGAACCTTCACTATTCCCATCATGTTCTTGGATGGGAACAACTCCTCATATTGCACTGGCGTTCCCATCACTGTTCCTTTGAGCCTTGAACCTTCAATGTTCCCATAATGTTCCCTAGATGGGAACAGTTCCTTATATTACACTAGCGTTCCCATCATTATTCCTTTGATCTTTGAAACTTCATTGTTCCCATCATATTCCCTAGATGGGAACAGTTCCTTATATTACACTAGCGTTCCCATCATTGTTCCTTTGATCTTTGAAATTTCACTGTTCCCATCATATTCCCTAGATGGGAACAGTTCCCATCATATTACACTAGTGTTTCCTTTAGTGTTCCTTCTTCTTGGTTTTTCTATCCTTTTCAGTTGTCAAGGGAACAATGTCATCCCATTACACTGAGAGTTCCCTTTACTGTTCCCTTGATAGAGGGAACAGTTCCTTTCATCCTTCCCTTGAATCTTCATTCTTTGTCATCCTTCCCTTGAATTATTAATTAACTTACACTCTCCAATCTTGATACCAATCTTTCAAAGGTTGTTATTTAAGTGTGCAGTTTTTTTTTTACATGTGCTAGACTATCTTTCATCCAGGTACTTCACCGTGGCTTGGGTACATATAATCCTCTTATTGCAATCATGTATTTATTACTTATAATTTTTGGTTGAACTTGAAAGTATAACTAGTATATATTTTTAAGTAAGTTCTTGCCACACGTTGATATTTTCAAAAAATAGTTCTTGCACATACATTTTTAAAAAAAGTAAATGCTATGATCTTGGACATATATAGGAAATTTCTTGATCCATATATATTGGCTTATACTAAATGGCATTTTACACATTGAAATGGGCTTATATCTTGATGTAATTGCTAACTTGATTTAACTATCTACTCTTTAATGTGTTCAGGTATTCCACGTTATGATCAATTTGAGATCTTCATAGCCGAGTACCTTGTCCAAGTGTTGCTTTGACTCATACATCAAGTTTTGCCTTGTACGTCCAAGTGCCTTGTCCTATTACATGTCTTCGAATTTGTGCAGTAGCTTTTTATTCAATTGCTAGCTTGATTTAGACATTGTTAATTTTTTTTTTTTTTGAAAAAGTAGGATAGCGTTTGTATAGAATCCTGATAAAATCCATAAATGATCAATACTTTTAATAATGAAATGTAAACAGAAGTTCTTTCTTTTTTATTATGAGTGTATGTGGTGGGGGTAATTAAGCCAGCCAGGTTCTCAAAGAACTAGGATGACTATTTTTTTAAAACAAATGAGCTTTTTTTTATCACGGTTTTGTAAGTAAAGGTGATAAAAATATGACTATTTATCACGGTTATAATCGTGATATTATCTCAAGTGTAACACCCCAAGGCCATTATTTATACCGGCTTTATGGGTCTTTTATCACGGTTCCGTCACCCTTTACTTTTTATCCCGAAACATAATATCACGGTTAAAAACCGGGATAAATGATAGCACGGCACCGTGATAATATGCTGATTTTGTACTAGTGACCTCACAAGACAAGCAAATGATGCAATCCATTTTGACAATAGCCTACACGATAATTATAGATGCAAAGAATGACAACCAAAATTATAGCGTGCATTTGTAACATCAAAGATATTAAGCCAACATATTCATTCTAAACCTCACATATGACAATTGTGTTTTCGCTCTCCCTCAAGTGTTTGAGTAGGATGAGTTTCGCTTAAGTCTCATCTTTTGAAAGCTTTGTTATCGTAAGCTTGCACAAGCGTTCTAAATCTCCACCGCATGGGACATTGCATACAACAATAACCATGAGGACTTTCATAGGGTTGTAATGAGGCTAGGGTGAGAACAAATTGATGGGGATACATATTTGGCCATGTGGTGCTAATTCGAACAATCGAAATTATTCCTAAACCACAACACCGTACACCAAAGCTTTATGCACTTCTTTTCCAAACTTCTTCTTTTGTTTCTCTTCCTTTCTACTTTGTTTTCTCACCTTGCCTTTTCTTTTTTTCTTCTTTAATTTACTACAACCTTCTAATTACAACACTTTGCTCATCTAAATATTTTTCTTTCTTGTTCTTATGAGCTCTCTTTCCTCACTTTTATCATTGCAATCTTTAATTCAAATCAAACTCCATCCACACTTTTGACCATATTTAACCCTTCCTTTCAAGTCCCCCAAGCTTGGAACAAGCTCACACTTTGAAAACTGACATCTACGGGTATCTAAACTTTGAAAACGATTCAAAATAGATTCGTTATCAATAGTAGCAAACATATCCCTCTCGATAAATACCACTAAGCTGTCATTCAACCATTCATCCCCCATTTTGTTCCTCAAATAAGTCTTCACAAGTTTCATGCTAGAAAATTCCCTCTCAACAGACGCGATAGCAACCGGTAGGAGTAAAGCTAATTCGACCAAGCGATAGGTCAAAGGAAAAAGTCGATCGTTTGTAGTTTCCTTCATCTTCTGTGCAAGACTCCCAAAGTCCTCAACATTAGAGAATCGCTCATCTCTTCTCAAATCACTTAAAAAAGATCTGAGCTCTTGAGGCATTAACGAACAATCCACATTTGAGAAGTCATGTGGATAAAAATGAGGATTATGAGCAAGCTTCTCCACATCAAAATTAGAAAATTTCTTTGTTTGGATCAAGACATGCAAACCCCTCAAGGAAACTTGTGCTTGCTTTAGAAAAGCGATGATTCAACTCTAGTAGAATTGAATCAACCACCTATCATTTTAATAAAAATTATTACATTAATTAATATACAACTTTAATTAAGAAATGTAAAAATAAAGTTATAGAATTACCTCGGTAAAAATTTCAAACTTGTAATGGTGATGATTGGTGATGGACAATCCGTCTCTCTTCCACTTCTTTTACTAAACCATCCCATCAAGAATCTCTATATTCCTCCAACTCATCCTTCACAATTCTAATCTAATTGACAGCATTGAAAACATTTTGATCCCCTTCTTGCAAACCCAAAGATAATGTATTTGTCAAACCCAACAAATGCTTCATGAAAAGCATAGGAAAGACGAACTCATAACTCTTCATATGGTGAAGCACACCTCTGACTTGGGCACTTGATTCACGATCAGTGCCATCTACAAACACAATCTCAAGAACTTGTCTAACTAAAGACCACATATCTTTGAGGTGAACTATGGTTAGATAATGTGAACCCCATCGAGTTTCACTCGCTCTTCTCAAAACAGTTTCTTGATTTTTCCCTGAACCTGAAGTAATTTCTCCCTTTTCAAGCTGTGCTACCTTCCTAGCATGCTCCAAATTTCGAAGGTTGTCAGCTCTCTTACAAGAAGATCCACATGTATTCACAATTAATCCAAGGTAATTAAAAAAACCACAAGTGTATCGATTCACCTTGGATACATCAACAATTACCAATTGAAGTTGATGTGCAAAACAATGCACATACCAAGCACTAGGATTTTTCTTCAAAATAAGCGCCTTCAAGCCATTAAATTGGCCTCGCATATTTGATGCACCATCATATCCCTGTCCTCTCAACCTCGATAAAGATAAACCATGCTTGGCAATCAAAGAATCAATACCCTCCTTCAAACATTTTGCAGATGTCTCCTTAACATGAACCAAACCAAGAAATCGTTCCACCACTTGAGCATGCTTGTTTACATATCTGATCAAAACTGCCATTTGCTCCTTTAAAGAGACATCACGTGCCTCATCAACCAGAATAGAGAACAATCCATCACCAAGTTCAGCTAATATTGCAAGTGTGGTCTCAACTGCAAATGAATGAACCATATCTTTTTGTACAGATGGAGCCGTCATTAGATTATTCACAGGTGCCTTTTGCAACACAACATTGCCAACCTCAGGATTTCGTAAGCTGTAACACTTTAACAACTCCAGAAAAACACCTCTGTTTGAAGAAGTAGATGACTCATCATGTCCTCTCATAGGCAAACCTTGACATAAGATAAATCGAATGACATCAAGTGTTGTCGTCAAACGAATACGGTAAGCTTCTTCTCTTTTCAAATTTCTTCCTTTGACAACATAGCTCACACTCTGTTTTTGATTTTGGAAATTCTCAAAATCAATTCTTGCTTTGTTATGTGCACTACCAACTAAACAAACATGAGAATTAAATCTCTCAATTGCTCTTTCCAATTGGAGAACCCATCCTTCGTAAATGCATCTTCTCCTGGGTTAAAAATAGTGGACTTGAATAGAAAACACCAAAAGCAAAATGCAACATCCTTCTCAACACTATACTCCAACCAAGGAAATTGATCAAACCAAGCATCCCTAAAGCCTCTATTATCTTTCCCAAACATCTTTTTCGGAAAATTATGCCCTTTGGGTTGACAAGTACCTTTAGCTGCATATCCTCTCCTTATACGATCTCTAATATTAGGATCGAAACTATCAATAGACATACGTAACCCGCGGTCGGCAACAATTTCAGCATCATCAATTTCAGCATCATCATTTTCAACTTCATTCGTATTAACTACCAACTGAACATTTGCATTCAAATCTACATTGGAAGTTGGTAATGGTTGATGGACACTATTTGAATCACCCGAAGTTCTTAGCCTTTTAACATAATACCTCTCCATTTCATTCAACACACAATACACAACAAGTCAGCACAACAGTTCAGCCTACAAAGCATCCCAGTTACAGACTGGCTTCAGCACTCAGCAAGTCAACAAACAGCAATTCAGCCTTCAGTGCTTCAGGCATTCACTCAAATCAGTCTTATTGCACAAGCACAAATTCAACAAAAAAATGGAAACAATTCGAACAAAACCTAACAAAATTCAGCAAGCAATAGTCGGATTTCACTCAGAGAAATCGAAACAATAAAGGCAAATTCTCAATTAAGAAATCAAATGCACAAATTGCACAAATTAACAAACAACAAAAAGGGGAATTCATTACTCATTAGAATCAATCAAAAAGGGGAATTCATTACTGATTTGTGAATTGTTACCAGGGAATTGGGAATTTGGGAAAGCTGAGGTGCTGAACGCTGAAGTCGAATTGAAGGCAATTCGCTGAACTCGCGCCGCGATGCCCAACAGCAAACTCGCGCAACACGCCTCCACCAGTCACGGCTCCACGCCTCCACCAGTCCACCGGCTCCACAACAAACTCGGCTCCACAGCAAACAAGTGAGGGTGAGGCAAACTCGAGCCAATGCCCAGTAGACAGACGAGGCAGCGATTCAGCGAGAGCGGTCGATGATGACTCGTTCTTCCAATCTCTCGTTCAGCCAAAAATTGCCCTAACAGGCTTAACCAAATTAGACAGCCCAAATGGGCTTACCGAAATTATAGCCCAATACTCTAATGGGCCTATTTTTTTAAAAGTAAATCACTAGTCACCACAGGCATAAATCGTCTTCAACCTTTGTATTTGTTATTTAGCAATTCCTCCATTGAAGACGACCTTTGCTCAATTCCATCCCTACACCCTTTCTCTAGTGGTTCTTTATCTTTCGCTTTCATCCCCGCCCCGATCCGATGTGGGGGCGAAATCAATTTTTTTTTATCCTCCGGGCTCCTTAGGCTATACTCGTCGCTCTTTCGGGTCGATGTGGGGGCGGCCTCCCCCGCCCGCCTCACCCTGGATACGCCCCTGGTTGGGGAGGTGGAGGTCCAGGTTGCCACCTGGAAGCGCGCCAATCATCAAACTTAGCATCCAATTTGTTGATGCGGGTGGTCAAGGCAGAAAATTAGGCAGTCATCTCCCTCTACATCGTCTCAATCAAAGCATAAAGGACAACGACCTCCTTCTTAGTCGTATTGTTCTTAGTGACCCCTCAGCCAATAGTGTGTATGATGGCATCCAATCCTGACCCAAGCCGGGCTCCGACAATTCCGAGGCGCCCTAGGCCATGGCGACCCCCTTGGTGCTCCCATGCCGGCGCGATCCTCTTGGCCTAGCCGAGCCACATCGGTGTCTATCTATTTTTATTATTATTTATGTTGCATGACTTTATTTATATTTCATGTATTTGTTATTTATATTATTATTATGTTATTTTATTTTATTGGGCGTGTATCTCGGTTTTCATATCAGGATTAGTCCAAGTGTGTTCTAGGAAGGAGTGCTCTATATAAAGCCCTCCTTGCCTTCATTTGTACTCAGTTTCGGTTTTGTGTGGAATAGAGATTACTCTTCCACCTTAACCCTTACCCCCAAAGCTCTCTTCTCTCTCTTACTCTCCAATCTCAAATCTCTTAAACAATCTTTCTGTTTACGTTGCTTGTGCGACTTGTCTACGAGACCAGATCCTTGGAGAATCGTGACCCGCCCCCCTCGGGTTGCTATTAGTGTACCATGAATCGCTGAAAAACGCAAAGGATTGGGTTACCAATACTTGAGGACTTAGCTTTTGTAGCCTCATAGGATACAGATGCAATCTCTCCCTAGAAACTCTTAGCACGACAAAAATGGGCTCGACTCTCTCTACGTGACACTGTCTCATCGATGATAATGGGAAAATGGAAAATCTCATTAATAATCGCCAAATCTAGCTCTCTATCCACATTCCTGAGTCAAAATTGTGATTAGAATTCCCCCACAAAAAGTCAAACACAAGGTTTAAATACCCCAAGAGCACCTAAGATAAAAATATCCCAAAGTTACATAAAACTCACCGGAAATCACTTGTTGAATCACGTGCCCTTGAACCTGCGCCTCACTTGCTGAATCAAGTTCGTCTTCACTTTATTCCCTTCGAGCTTTAGCTCTTCCAATCTTCACTTGAACCACTCTGATCTTCATTCATGTCCTCTAATGCACCACTGTAGTCAGCTGAATCACGTCCCGCCTTTCTCATTCACCTAATAACCTATAAAACCGAGCAAAACAATTGCAACTTCCCCAAAATCCTAGAACATCTAAGAACTTTGAAACTAAGATAAACTAAGCTAAAACCATGCAAAAAAAAGAAGTAAATATACATCCTAAATCATACCTAAATGCAAGCTATCAGTATGAGATGAGTATCATACATGAAGCAATTCTTTCCACACTTCTTTGTTTGCCTCCAATGTTTTCGTCATCGCATTTGATCCAAATCCACTAAAACCTCTAAAGGCACCATAAGTTCGCCCAAATATCTTATTCACTGTTTTAATATGGTTTTTTATTGTATCAATTTTTTCATTTTGCATGTTCGAATGAACTTCAAGAATTACATCAACAAAAGCCCGAGTGGTAAATTGGTCATTTATACTATTTCTTTTGATCATCACTTGATCGCTAAGTGCATCTAGAAGAACCTCATCCATCCACGATGTCCATTGCAATGATTTTTTTTCACTTGAACATTAGCTTATCAATATTACCCTATATATCATATATAGTCATGAAAGTAGGTTAATATAAATTTAAGTTAATACAAAGATAATGAATTAAATAAGTAAATTCACATGGAAATACAAAAATAATTAGTGCTAGACCACTTAATAGTTATGAAATTTGAATACCAATAACACAATATTGAAAGTGTAAAACAACATCGTGGAATTTGAAATGTTTACAAATAGCAAAACATATGTAAATCATTTTTTAGTGGTGGAGTAAATAAAGCCTATCTAAGTTGATATGTTTCCCACATTTGAGCTTCTATTCTATCACGTTTGTCTACTCATAACCAAATATCTTCCGCAACTTGAATTCTTGAATCATCCCTAGTTTCAGCACTCAGTGTGGAATCGGTTGTCTTTGTAGCTCTTTAACTACCTCTAAAATTAATTCTCTATTTGGATTCATCTCCATTATGAAATTATGTATAATGCAGTAAATATCCACAATCATGCATTGGGTACAATTACAAAATATTTTCTCATTAGCACTTTCTGCAATAGGAAATCTTTTTTAAGGACGTCGAATGATCTCTCAATCACATTGCGTAAAGAAGCATGAAAAAGATTAAACAACTCTTAGATTTCTTGGGCTTTGCGATTTGTATTCTTTGAAGTGATAACAGTCTCTTCTATATTATGTAATCAATCCACTTCTTAACATAAATCAAGTATCAACTAGGTAATATTTTCCTAAAAAGTAATACACTATTAGACGTAGAGTTTGGTTAAAATGAAAAAACTCTTATCTTGAAAAATGAAAAGAAATGCACTTTTCCTAGTTCTTAGTGCACTTTTCCTAATTCGGATTGCACTTTTTCGCATTTGCACTTTTTGTACATTGTAGTGCACTTTTCGCATTTACTTTTTGTATTTTGTAATGCACTTTTCGTACTTTGTAGTACACTTTTTATTTTTCAGGAAAAGAGTTTTTTTCATTTGAACCAAATTCATTAGACTTATGCAAAAGTTAATGTATAACTTGGAGGAATTATTAATTTATCCTCACATATTAAATAACTAGATGTCAGACATGTGCTACACACGGAATTTATTTTTGAGTTATAAATGTAATGTTTATAATATAACGAGTTGACAATATTGATAACTATGTTAATTTTTTGACGGGCTTACCAATTAAATTTACTATGAATATTAGATTTATAGCTAAGTTTGTCCTTTGTATGTAAAGACAAAGGAATAAGATTACAATAATAATAGTGGTTTAAATGGATAAACTAACAGCTTAATATTCAGGTTGTTTGTTTTGTGTGGTATTTTGTTATTTTCATAATAACAACTTTTTGGACATAACTTTGTAAGATTAGTTAAATTATAAAATTGTGTTATTTTGGTTCTTGTTTGTTGACAACTTTAAGTACACAAACAATTTCATATTTGTTGTATTTGTTCCATTATTAAAATAAGGGTGACTTATGTTCCTAATTTTTTTTGTCTTTACAATTAATTTAATCTGAGTGTGGTTGCATCTAAATATATTTTAAGTTTTTATTCTTTAATTGATTTTTTTAGTATTGATACGATGGACATTCGTATTTGGGTAAATTGAGTTCGAATTATATAGTTTGTGATGATAATAGTGAGTCATAATTATTTTTTTCATATAATTTCACCCACGGTTTTACCAAATATTAGAAAATGTGGGTTAATTAATTTCATTGAATAAAGCATAGTGTGGTTTGAATCTGTACAATAACTATTGCATAGAAACGAAATAAGTGAAATAATGGAAGTGTAATAAATAATAATAGAACCCTAATAATCAAACCCTGTTTTGTTACCACTAAAATGTGGAAGGGAAATTGTTTTCTCGTGGCCCAACTAATATTCCACCCTTACAGCCACACCTTTCTTCTCTATTCTCTGTTATCTCTTCTCGTCAAGAATCGATCTGTTGTGCAAAAATGTCCGGCGCTGAAACTTGTCCTTCGAAAGCTTGGGTTCCGTGTGCGCATCCTAGTAGAGTGTGACGGCGCCGGTGGCTAACCAGAAAATAGTCTAGGTTCGCTTTTACTTCAGTTCCGTGTGCGCATTTTGGGTTCCGATGACTTATTTCATCTTGGTATTTTGTTCAACACCTTTATTTTACTTCGGTTTGTTACTCTAGGTCTGGTTTTTGTCAAGAATTGATGTTGTTGGGTATTTGCATGTGAGATATATTGTTATTCTCAAATCTGGTGTTATTTTTGTTACATCTAGGGTTGGTTGATGTAAATTATTTTGTGTTTGTTCTTTGTTCTTCCATGGCGTGGGAAATGTTGTCATTTTATGTTTTATCTTGTGTTTTTTGGAATAAATGATGTTGTTCGGTCTGACAGCTTAGATCTGTTGCTCTTGTTGTTAGATATGTTGTTTTTTTCGTTAGATGTTGTGTTCGTTTGTGTTAAATCTTGTTCTCTGTTTTGTGTTGTAAGTAGTGTCGTTAAGGTTCTTGTTGCTTTGGCTTCCTATTTTCCCTTTTTTGTGTAATTATATTTGTTTATTTGTCTTTGCATAATATGACTTGTTGATGAAGTTAGTATCTGTTGATTGACGCACGCTGTGGAAACTACTCTTGGTTTGCAAGACGATGGGTGTTTCTTGAAATGTTGTCGTTTTATGTTTTATCTTGTGTTTTTTGGGAATAAATGATGTTGTTCGGTTTGTCAGCTTAGATTTGTTGTTCTTGTTGTTAGATTTGTTGTTTTTGTTGTTAGATGTTGTGTTCGTTTATGTTAAATCTTGTGCTCTATTTTGTGTTGTAAGTAGTGTTGTCAAGGTTCTTGATGCTATGGCTTCCTATTTTCCTTTTTTGTGTAATTATATTTGTTTATTTTTCTTTGCATAATATGACTTGTTGATGGAGTTTGTATCTGTTGATTGGCGCAGGCTGTGGAAACTACTCTTGGTTTGCAAGAATTTGGGTGTTTCTCTGTGGTTCTCAAATGTGTCTTTGTACCTGTGGCTGCAGCTGCTACATAGGTGTTGAAATTTGACACTATTAGCATAAGTGCAGGATGATATGCAATGGGCAGGTACTTGGCAGTTTTGTATCTTCCCATTCTAAGGCAATTGTTAGACTTCATGATTCGTTCATAAGAGTAAAATGAGAAATCAACACCTTTAAGGGAAGTATTTTTTAAGATTTTTGCATGTTCGAAGTGCATGTCAGAAGTGTTTTTCTAAAGATGTTATTGTGTGTTACCACATCTGATTTTCTGATTTGGAGATGCCGTTAGTTACGGATTAGTGTTGTCACGTATGTTGGATACCTATAGTGTCATGTTTTGCATATTCCTGTTGTTAATGATACTTATTTATTGCTTGTAGAGAAATGTTTTTAAGATGTTTTTTTGGTTTTTCCATTCTCTGATTCAACAATTAAAGTGTTGGTTCCTTCATTGGTTAGGTTGTTCTCTGAATGTTCTTCTTGATCTTGACATATTTCCAAATTTATTTGTGTAGTGACATTGTTCTTACAATCGAAAATAGGATGCATGAACGAAATGTAATATGTATGTACCTCTTTGGATTTATGGATCACAGGCTTGATGGCAATGCATGTGTAGCTCTCACCACCATGTGAATAGTAGGTCTGAGATGGTATCTCAAAAACATGGCAAGTGTTGATGTTGGTCAAGCCATTGGGTAGTGCATTCTTGTTTTCTTCCTGCTCATTATATTAGGTGTTAGATGATATCATGTGAAATTCTATTTTGCATAAATTGGTTGTTCATACATCTTGTTGTTGTAGCAAAGAATCTATAGTGGCATTAAATAACTTTTCAGCAGTCTCATCAAATAATGTAACAACTGTAGTATGTGTGTCATCTTCCACTTGTACGTGCAATTTTAATATGGTTGACAGTTGTGAAGAAGACAAATTTAGCAAGATTAAAGTAGGAGTACTATTTCAACTGAATTTAAATAAAGAAATTACTTGTTAGTTTTTAGGTACCTTGATTTTGGGAAAGATATCATCATATTGCATGATTCACAAAAGAAATTCTAAGCGTAGCAAGTAACCCCTTTCCTACACTTTCCACTGGTGCATGCAATGTAGTACCAGGTTGTCCGCGTTTCAATCTGTTTTATTTTCACTTGGCATAGGAAATCTGTGTCCTATTATGTAGTAGATGCAAATGTCATTATGCAAATGTGGCAAATGGAATGGTGTGAAGTAGTCTTACTGGTTTTTTGTTCTGACACCATTGTGATAATTCTAGTAATGTCACTTGCTGTTGGCAATTGGACAGATTGTGCAGATTCAACTTTTATGTCGATGGTGTGGTTTTTAAATTTATGGAGTTGGGGGATATCATCACCATCATACATGAAGGTCGCTTATGTACTTGACAGGTACAAATCTCCTAATTATTTGGAGTTCAAAAATCTGTTAGTATAGTATCCATTTTAAGCAATAATGAGTAAAATCTACAAAAAGAGTGGTGTGTAGGTTTTAACCTTATAGGTGTTCGCATTCCTTCCAACCAATAAGATAGCACAGAGGTTGGCTGGAGTAGGTTTCCTTTCCATGAACTCATCTCCTAGATTGCCCCAAAATGTGACTCTTATCTTTGTTCCCCTATATTGTTCAGAGTATATATTAATATATGCCCTAGAGCGGAATGTATATAAAAGGTGGACATAATTACGTGTTTGTTTAAACATACTTCAAACTCAGCAGGTAGAAATCTAGATTTTGTGAAGTCAGCTTTTGTTTTTTCCCTTTATCAATGTCCTTAGCTGAAGGAGTTCCAACATTGACAACATAGCCCAAAACATCTGTAAGCAATGTGAATAGATGCTCCAATGTTAGGCAATAGATCTGTGACAGTTTTTAAAAAAAATACAGAATGTTATGCTTACCAATCGGGGCATTTGTTCATCAACACTGTGATTTTGTTCATCAAAACTGTGATTTTGTGCATAAATAAACTATTGCTTTTGTATCAAAAATCTATTGTTTGTACATAAAAAATGAATAAATGTGTATCAAAATTGCATGCAATATGTTCATCAACATTGTGATTTTGTTCATAAAAAACAAAAATATTTGTTCATTGGTTTTGGCATATTTGTTCATCGGTTTGTGCATATTTATTCATTAGTAGCATCAATTTGTTCAATTGTTCATGCATATTTGCTCATTGCCTTTTTCATATAGTTGTTCATTGCTAGATGCATAGTTATTCACTAGTAACCTCAATTTGTTCATTGCTACATGTATGTATATTTGTTCATTAATAGCATCAATTTGTTCATAGCTAAATAAGGCACAAGCACTCCTCTTCGATTTGTTGTTATCTCGTTCTCTTAGCATACACCATATTATTGCAAATTCAGATTCTTTATCTATTATCTTTTGCATTCAAGTTTCTACGACAAACTTATCTTATTTTGGTACTATATTGAACACTTCATTCGTATTGACAAGTTAGCCTTAAAACACTTCAATGGACAAACAAAGGTTATATCAATGAACAAAAAAGGTTATATCAATGAACAAAAAAGAGTATATCAAAGAACAAATAACGGCATACCAATGAACAAATAATGGTATATCAATGAAAAAATATTGGTATATCGAAACTAATTATATGTCCAACAAAAACTAGATAATATTGTATTCATACACATAAAAAAGGTTAAAAAACTAAAAATTAAAAAATTTCAAAACCGATGAATAATGTTATCAAAAACTCGATGCACAATGAGTTAGTATTGATGAACAAATGGTGAATATTGATGAACAAATCTCTATTTTTGATGAACAAACTTGGCGTGTCTCATAAAAACGTATTTTCGGAAACTACGTGAATAATACCGAAAAAATTCGTTCGTGCCGTATTTTATTGAAAAATACGCGAATAATACGGGAAAAATTCACTTGTGCCGTATTTTATCCTTTTTAATGAATGTTTAATCATGGGCGTGGATTTTTTGGAATGTACAAGCGAGATTTATTCTTAATTCTCACCTAGACGCCCATTCGCACATGACTCTTTCTCGACATTTAAATAGCTAATATTATTATATTATTTTGTAGGGGTTTGTCATCCTTTGCTCTGCCAAGAGCAACATCGCCCATTGTTTCATACTCAAATTAGAAGAAGGTGCAATATATACCATGAACAAATTCAATGTTATCCCAAACAAAAAAGAGTATCGAGTCATCGATTTCACCGAATACATGATAGAAATGGAAAGGTGTACTGTTATTAAAAAAGTCAAAAGTGTACCTGATGGATTTGTTCGCCATCTCTTTCAGTTGGTCCCAATTGTAGATCTGGCGTACAACAATAACACATCTTTGATTGGTAAGATGTCTATTTTTATCCCATTACATGTAGTTACTGTTCCAATACTTTAATCATGTATACATGTAGATGTTATTGGCTTTGTCACGAATGTTGGACAAGAAGGAGGCACATCAAACGTCTCTAAAGTGCTGAATTTGGATCTCATGAATCAGAGGTAAACAACATTACGTACGATGATAAAGTATAGATATTAAAGATAATAGTAATGGTAGTAATTTATATAAGATTACATTGATATTTCACCTGAACCTATTCCAAATTTGTTCAATCAATTGTACTTTTGTAGACTATAAAATTCATTATTTAACCTAATTAAACTCTATAACATATTGTAGGGGACGAAGGATTAGTGTTTCCTTATGTGGGTCAATTAGGAGCTAAACTTCTAAAAAGAAGAGCAAAATCTCCAATGATGTATGCAATCATATTAGTTGCAATGAATGTCAAGGAGAGCAGAACAGATGGGCTCAATCCGTCAAGCACATCAGCAACAAGGATAATTGACGACGAAGAAATCCAAGACATAGAACAATTTTTAAAAAAAATGCAAAGTATGTTGTTGGTGATAAACTCCTACATATATTAATTTCATTTTTCTACATATTCTTAATTTTTTTGGACCTAACTTACATACCTCAAACTAAAATGATGTATACCACTCAGGCATATTTGTACCAGAGTATTCTGTCGTAAATTTCAGGAGTGTGGAGTTGTTGCAGAACAATGATCCTTACCCACTGACATGCCAAAATGACCTGACTCTACAACCACTCTAACAATGTTCAACAACAAATATCACAGTCTTGAAGCTGCTACAATTATCAAGGGTGAAAAAATAGGTAAAGAAACCCTTACCTCATATACATTATATCTTAATACGAATAAAAACTATACATACATCAATATAATAATCCATTGTTGATTGTTTTCTCATTTTACCAGGAAACCACATTTCACTGCCATGTGAAGATCAAAGATATTCAAACAAGGAATAGTCGGTATTATTTTGCATGTAGTAATGGCAAATGCAAGAAAGGTGTGTCAAAGCAAAATGGGATGTTTTGGTGCCAATCATGTGAGAAAGAAATCAATTTTCCCAAAACAAAGTAATTGTACATTTATTCACCATATAAAATTTTAAAACCTATAAGCTTGCAACACTAACAATGTGTAATTATTTACATAGGTTCAAATTGCAATTAGATGTGGAAGACGAACCTGCATCAATGGTATTAACAATGTTTGATGATACAACTAAACAGTTAGTGCAAATTCCAGCTGAAAGATTATTGCAAGAAGTAGATAATGTATGCATCATCCAAACAACCTTTTATTGACATTTTTTAGACCACATCTTTCATTTATTTCCATCTAGCACTTTTGGATTCACCCCTTAACAGGCTGAAATTGAGAATGTTCTTCCCCATACATTGACCAATCTCATCAAATACCTACCATGACTTTAAAGGCTTTACTTGCAGTGACCATATCACTACTCCTCCCAACCCCATTAACATTATACAAGTATGTAAAATTATATTTATTTAAAAAATCTTAAAGTCTATGACACTCGGAATTCTAAAATAACTTTTAAATACCATGAAACAGGATTTGGAGGAAGACAAACTCAAACGTTTGAGGAAAAATTCAACCTCATCGTCATCTTCTCCTACAACAACAAAGGATAAAGAGTGAGCTCCTGTACAAAGTATAATTCCTTTGTGTTATTAGCAAACTAACAATTTACACATATCATCTATAGGTTTCTTTTGAAGACAATTCAGATTTTGAAACAACTGCTACATAGAAAAGGAAAAGTTTTGTCATCTCATCGGATGAAGAGTGAGCACTACAGTTCCACAAAGCAATAAGCCTAGTTACTCAACTGAAGATTCATAGTAGCTCGAGACCGTCACTTATCACTTATCACCCTAAAAGTGCACTTATATACAAGTTCATGTATTAGTTTTCTACTTTGTTAAGCTAAGTCCAAATTCGATAACAAAGTTTGTAATGCTTAGTTATGAAGATTACTTCTTATATTAATGGAAATGAGAATCATTTATGATATATGCATAGTTTAAATCTTCTGATATACAAGTGCAATGCACTCTCTTCGAGCCTAGTTTAGCTAAAGGCATAGATCCATTTCATGAAACAACAATCAGACCATTATTGTTTTTGTCAAATTTTTATAAAGGATCCACACATAAATTTTATTACTTATAAGACAATTACTTATTGAATATAAATTTAATTATGGTCATTATTAAAAATAAATTACTTATACAAAAATTATGTCATTTTGACTGTTATCTTTTGCTTGAAACAGTCAATATAATAATATAAGGATTTGGTAATTAATATGAATTTCAAATTAGTTTCCAACAATTGGATTTATTTCACAAAAAAGTATAGGCAACACAAATTAATTACCTTGAATTAAATTTGAATATTCACAACTGTTAACATCAATACTTCTCATTCAAAATTTATTTAAATTACAACCAAAATCTATTATCATTTCATTATAACTTATATAATGCTGATTTCGAGACCTTCACCAGTAATTCATTTTATTTTAGCAATAAAAATGAAACAGTTAGTACAAAATTATAGGGATTTGGTAATTAATATGATATTTAAATCATTTGCAATATGCTTTTTTAGAAATTTTTTTGCTCTTTAGTATTAATGACTAAAATAATTATGTAATCCATCCATAAACTGTTGCGTGAATACATTTATAATATAATAATATCCTTTATTTTTCTCTACTCAACCACTCAATTTCACATAATTGAGAATCAAACCTTGCAATTATAATGAAGTCAAAGTTTTTTTATTTTTATTTAATTAACCATGTGTTCAAAGGCATCTACACACATCATGTATTCATATACATCTGTGCACTCACACTCTGAGAGGGAATGGATGCAAGTTAAGAATTGAGAAGTGGAAGGTCTTTTTTTCCTGAGTTTCTATGTCAGTTCAATTGTATATAGATGTGTGATTTGTTAGTCAAGGTATTACAATTGAGAAAGCATTATCAATACCAATTGTATATAGATGTAAGTATGCTTAAGTGCTATTCTAAAAGGAAAAAACATTATAAATACAATTCTACGTGTAGAAACAAAGTTTTTCAGTAATATTGAAATTCAACATTTTATTGAGAATTAGAGGGATTTCATAACTTTACCTATAAGGTTGCTCCTTCCTTTTTGATATTTTTTTTAAATTATAAAAACAACCCAAAAATGTCATTCAACATTTTATTGAGAATTAGAGGGATTTCATATTTTTTTTAAATTATGCATTCATTGTGATATGTTTTGAAATTAGAGAGAGAATGTTATAAATGACTATATCCCTTTAAAAGACCATTGTTCCAACAATTTGAAACCACTCTAGCCTTTAAAAAAAAGAAGGGTGTTTAGATCTGAATGGCAAAGCTCACTTTCAACAAAGCTCTTAGTTCGCAATACCAGCAACCAACGATCAACAAGATGAATATGGGTTTGTCAATTTCATATTTAATGAAAATAGATAAATATACGGCTTTGCGTGTATTAAATGTATGAAAGGAATATTGAAATGACATAGGAAGCTCAAGTTATATGACACAGAACTATCAAGATGTGATGGCAATTTTTGGAGCAATTGGGAAACCATACCTATTCATAACACATGCATCTAATTCTAAAGAAATCCCAGGCTAGAGATCAATTGATCGCCTTGATACCCATGCTAGAGTATTCGACATCAAACTCGCCCAACTAAGGAAAAACATTGAAAAGGAAGAAATTTTTGGGACACCCCAGAAAGCTGGTACTTCATTTCATAATCTTTACTTGGAATTTATACATATAATTTATACGTTTAATAACTTTGTATGTAGTTTTTATCATGTAGCTAACTACACCATTGAGTTTGATAAACGCATGGTATCACATGTACATATTATATTTTGGCTCAAACAAGAATCAGAACGCAAGACCCTAGAAGATATTGATAATATGCAATAATAAAAATGCAAAACAATAACAAATTTTCCCGATTGAAATTATGAGAGCTTTGCCTATAGTGACGTTCCACCGACCCCTTCACATCCGGTTCACCTACATATACAAAACTAGAAGGTATCAACAAGTACAATCAATATCTGATTTTGTAAGGTTTTTAAATGATTTGTAGATGATGCGTACCGAGGAAACAACCGGCCAGTTCCTTAAACAGATGAGAAACGATACAACAACTCCCTCATGGGAAGCTGGGATGTTGAAAAGGAAAAAAAATGTGAGAAATGATGTTTACACTCAATTAATATGAATTGCTAATTAACCATGTTTTGCTTTCTCTTATACCATGTGCACATCGGATGACTCCGAGCCTAAACTCGAAGAAACAAGTGATGCTTAAAAGAACCTAGTAGTCTAAGAGTCAATCCTAAATAATGTTATGTATTTTTTTTTACAAAAATGTGTTACTCTTTAGTATCAAATCACAATCAAATCAAAATTAAATGTGTTACTCTTTACTATTTGTTTATTGGGCTCTAAATGTGTTACTCTTTACGAAAATGTTATGCACTTTATTCAAACACACAAATCACAATTAAATTTGTTACTTGTAATGCAAGAAAATAATATACAAATTAACTTTATTACCTTGCAATCCAAGGAAGTGCTAGAATCCATAAAAGAAGAGTCTTTTCCAATCAAAGTGAAGAACTTGCAATTAGAAAAGATGAAGATTAGTTTCATAAGATCGATATTGGTAAAAAAAATGGTAGCGAAGCGCACGAGTCAATCAATTCTATATCAAGTGGTATCAGAGCCCAATGATTCAAGGGATATAAAGTGGTATCAGAGCCAATCAATGACGTATCAATTGGTATCAGAACCCAAGATGGATCAAGATAGGACCAAGACTAAGGAGTCATGAAAGAGGATAAGAAGTCATGTTAGGCCAAGGCCCATTAAATAGATCAAGAACTTTAAAGTATAAAATGGTTTTGAACAATCTACATTATTTTATCTAATTTTAAACAAATCGATATTGGAAAATGAAGACCGTCAACGTGTATTATTTAAACTCACATGCAAGAATTGTTTGCACACTTATCTTAGAACATACTATTTATAGTACTTTCCATATTTTCTTTTCTTTTTATATCTTTTTTACATATATGGACCATGTGTTATGGGTCATAATATGTCATCTTATGGTTTTTAAGTAAAAGAACATACTATCTTTTTTATTGGACTGTGTAAGATTAGTGGGACTAATTTGGAATGCAATATGGTCCTTACTTGGAGCCTGTGTTGTAGTTTCCTTTATTATTATTATTAGACAGGATATAAGGTTATATTAGGATAGAATATCTTTTATATTTTTAGCTCTTCTATGTCATTAACTAACTTGTAATTTCTACTTTACAATTAAGTTTAATTTATATCTTTAGAATAGAAACTATCATGTTTTATTATTTCAAGGTTTATCAACCAAACATATCTTTTCTATCATCTAAATTTCGCCAACCACATTCAAAAATCAGCTTTGAGTTCTTCAATTTTCACGTGAAATTCAAAGCTTCAAATACATTCAATTTGTTACTTGTTCAAGAAGAAAGACTAAGAGGAGTCTTTTCCAATCAAAGTGAAGAATTTCCAAGTAGAAAAAAGGATGGCTTGACAAGATCGGGTCTGACAAACAAAACGAATGTGAAGCACGCGAGCTAATCAATTCCATATCTTGTGGTACTTAGAGCCTAATGATTGAAAGGATATCAAGTGGTATCAGATTCTCCTTGTTTACTCAAATTTGTAATTGCTTTTAAATTTTACTTGCATAATCAGTTTTTACCTTTATTTCATCATAATTTTTCAAGCCAAACTATAAAAAAATCCACAAACACCGAAACCCTAACCCTAGGTGCGCCATATGACACTCTTGTTGTTCCCTCGAAGATATTAACTCTAGTGACCTAGAAATTTATTTTCCAAAGCGCCCCTAGGCTTTCATAGTATACAAGCTCAAACACAATTAATAATTCATAAACCATTTGATAGATTAATATGTTTTTCAAATAATGAATTTTCCAAATTGTACGAAATACGAGGTAGGAGATGATACATTAATTAGTATATTTTTATTAATGTATATTTATAAATTAGAGTTTATCTCTCTTCGCGGGCTTTCTTTACGGTTCTTTCCCAAGACGCGTTTGTTGAACCGTTAGGATTATGGTTAGGGTTTTATTATTATATATACTCATGTATTGTGTTCTATGGAGGCAAGGAATGAGATATTAGAAATTAATTAATTTAGCCCTAATTCTTCCCTACCCAGTCTTCACTCTTCATCCGCGGCTTTGGCCATTCACATCCGAAGTACATCTGTACTATTATCCTTCTTCCCTTCACCTGGTTACTTTGTCTATTCAATCCGGTACGAGATCTAAACGATTTCGTATCAATTGGTGCTTTCGTTCTTTGAACTGATGTTCGCATTTTTAGTATAGTTTTTAGTAGGTTTTCTTTGCTTATTAGGTTTAGTTTTGTTTAGTTTAGGTTTAGTTTTGAGTGTTTTTAGATAGTTTTGCATATTTCTGTGAAAAGAGTGGAATCTACGCTATTTTGTGAATTTTGTAGGTTTTAGCGAGGAAAGGAGCTAAATGGAGTTGAATTTGGAGCATTATAGCGAAAGACGGAGGAGTGCAAGATTTAAGAAGTCAAAGCTCGAGATCACAAGAGGAAGTGTGGAAGAAAACAAAGCCCAGGCTCGTTAACGAGGCTGTGAGGGCTCGTTAACGAGGCCACGAAAAAGAAGATTTGGAGTATTTATTTTATAATTCACCGATCCTGAGCGGGAATTTATTTCCGTGTCGGTTGAGTATCTTTTTAGAATCTTTTGGGGTTGTTAGAATATGTATTTTAGGTCTTAATATCTTTTTAGATTTTATTTCTATCTTTTAGGGATTGTTTCTATATTTTTAGGAAAGTTTATATCTTTTAGCTTTTTTAGTTTTTAGCATTTTAGTATAAATACCCTTCTATCTAGCATAGAAAGGGGAAGCTTTTTAGAGAGAATTTTGAGGAGGAGATTTTTGAAGGGCCGAGAGAGAGAAAGTCGGATTGGGAGAGGACCGTCGAGGCTCGGTAGACGACAGTCACCGGGGTCGTTGGTCGTGATTTGGTTCGGTATTTTTATGTTTTTCGGTTTCTTCTGAATCTCTGTAAGACAATATTTTCTTATTAATTCGAGTTTGAGTTTTGTTTCAATGTTTCTTTTGATTGAAGTTTTTAGTTTCTTAGTTATGATTAGTGAGTAGTTTCCTTTTCTAGGATCGGGGTTAAGCCCGGCATAGTTGGGCATGTTTGATGAGTAACATTGAGTTGTGAATGCCTTTTATCTTTAATTGAGAATTGTTTGTTGTGCTTATACCGAAGCGAAAGTGGAGGTAATTTGAGTTTTTAACTGAATTGAAAGAGGAAGTTAGTAACTTGATGGTTGATATTGTTTGAAAACGAAAGTTTCGAGCTTTAGATCCAAACAAGCAATTAAGTGAATTATGATGCGAAAGTTTATTAATTTACTTGCTAAGTCAACGAAAGTTGATGACTCTATCTGTTTAAAGGCATGATCTTTTCTTCTTACGAGTTTTTATGCTTGGCTATGTTCTGATGTCCCTAGTCCTAGATTTTTGTTTTATTTGAATTATTTATAGTGAATTTTCGCTGCTGAGTGCTTGCCTCGGTATCGGATTTTAATTAGATTTTAATTAGGTCGTTATTTGTAGTTTTGTGTTCGGTGGTTCGTTAACGAGGCTGCTCGTGAGTGTTTTTAGTTGTTTTTGTTTGCTTTTTGGTAGATTGATAGACGAACAACCTTGCTTCCTGTGGAACGATCCTGACTTCGCTATACTCAGCGGGGTCTTGACTTACAAATTTATTTGTTGGCCGAGAAACCCTATCAACAAATTGGCGACGTTGCCGGGGCAACAACGAGTTGTTAGTTTATCTTTGGGATCGGGAATAGCCCGACCCCGTTTTTGTTTTTCATTTTTGTTTTCTTTGTTTGTTTTCTCAGTGTATGCCGGTAGGACGAAGAAGGCTTTAGTTTGATAACACAGGTTATTACTCAGAACCAGAACGTTCCCTGCACCGTCGACTCCGAGAAAACTGAGCCATGGCCACAACAAAAGAGATGGCTCGAGAGTTAGAGATCCTCCGGACCCAAATGGAGGCACTGAAAGCCGAGAAGGACGGCGCAGATGCAGAAGCTGAGCGTCAACGAGCTGACAAGGCTCGACTACAAGAAGAGCTAGATGCCTATCCAAGGAATGCCAAGCAATACATGCATCCGGAACTGAGGGTGCCAGAATATCCTATTGTGCTTCCGGCGATAGAGAAACCTTTTGAGATCAAGTCTCAATTTATATCCTTAATTAAAAGGGCTCAGTTTGAAGGGAAACCTGCTGAGTGCCCTATGTAGCATATTAGAAATTTTCTTGATTTATGTGACACCATAGCTTCTGAAGGTGTCTCATTAGAATATGTTCTATTAAAAGTTTTTAGATGGTCTCTTACTGGAAAGGCCCTGAACTGGTTGGAGAGCCTACCTTCTAAGTCTATCAGGACATGGAAAGCTTTGTATGATCAATTTCTTACAAAGTTTTTCCCTCCTGCCAAGACAACGGAGTTGAGGAAACGCATCACCTCTTATCACGAGTTGCCTAATGAAACATTTGTTGAAACATGGGAAAGATTCAAAGAGATGCTTAGACAGTGCCCTACTCATGGGCAACCTTTATATATTTTGCAAGAAATCTTTTTCCAGGGTATCAACGCAGAGACCAAGAACCGCATCAACACGCATATTGCGTGTGATTTTATAGAGATGAACCCGACAGAGGCGTGGGAACTGTTGGATAAGCTGGCGAATTACGATGCTATGTATGGAACCCAGCAGACTCCACAAACTCAAAAACGTCTCTATGTACCCAATCGAGATAAAGTTGACCCCGATGTTAAAAATCAATTCTTACAAGATGAGGTCAACCGTCTAAGGAAACAGGTAAGTTTTCTGAAATCGTCTCAATCATGTCAAGAATGTGGTTCTTCTGCACATAGTACTTTTGCTTGCACTAACATTGAGCAGGTTAGAACCGCTGAGACAATAGCTGAGATGAATTACATGAGAGGACCATACAAGAACTAGCCTAATTATAATGACAGGTCGAACAACTATCAACCATGGGGCAATCAGAATACAAGTCAAAACTATGCAGGGCCCCCACCAGATAGACGACCTGCACCATATCGACCTCCAGGCCATCAAGAGACGCCATCATGGGTTCAAGAGATAAAGGAGAGCATCAACGGAGTGAACAACAAAGTTGATGACGTTCAAGCCAAACTGAACCGACAAGATAAGAGATGGGGAGATTTCGATATTTGGAAAAGGAGTGTTGATTCCCAACTAGGGGACCTAGCTGCACGGATTCCAAGACCACAAGGGCAACTCCCGGGCCGCCCCGAGGAGAACCTTAGAGGCCAAATAGCAGCGGTACACCTCAGGAGTGGGAAGACACTGCCGGAGAGAATTCAAGCTGAGGAGAAGGAAGAACAAGATCTCGCCAACCAGCTCGTTAACGAGCCAGCGAGAGCACATACCGAGCCTACAAACAAGGATGACAAGGCTCCGAGGGTCCCTAACGACCCTAACCTAGAGTAAGTTCTCTAAACCGAGCCTTCCTCTCAACCCTAGGGTAGTTAACGACCCCACCAGGGTCGGTAACGACCCGCCGAGGACATCAATCGACCCCAGTGTCGACCGGGTACTCTCACCTCTCGAGCCTAACTTGGTTCTGATAATGGTTAAATCTCTTCCATTTCCAGCTAAGAAATCTATGGACTCTACTGAGAGTAAGTTCAAGCGTTTCGTTAAGATTCTTCAGGGCATTAATATTTCCATCCCATTCGCTGAGGCCCTAAGCGAAATGCCGGCTTACACAAAATTTTTGAAAGATATTCTTAGCAGGAAAAGGTCCATTACAGAGCTGCAGGATGAAGTTAGATCGATAGCTTTACCAGAAAAGCTAGGAGATCCCGGGAGATTTGCAATCACAATCGGCATAGGCAACCACAAGTTCAAGGCTTTATGCGATCTAGGTGCCAATGCTAGTCTCGTTCCGCTCTCAATCTGGTCAAAAGCAAATATGGGACCACTAGAGCCAGTAGACATGAATCTGTACATGGCAGATGGGTCAAGTGTCAAAGCTACAGGAGTGGTGGACGACTATCCTATTCAAGTCGGGAAATTCTTTATACCGAATGATTTTATCATCCTAGATATGCCTGAAGATCCTCATGTACCCATAATTCTCGGCGACCATTCTTAGCCACAGCAGGAGCACGAGTTGATGTGCGGAAGGGACTCCTCACTTTTGATATAGGAGAAGAACGGGTGGAATTCAACTTGAATAAAAAAGCCAACGACCCAGTTGGAGTCGCACAAATAGGGTTGACTCAACCCGAGCTCGACACAACAGTCCCTACCGATCCATATCTGCCGATCACTAAGTCCCACGTGCAAGAGTTTAACCAAAGCCCTACCATAGGTATTACGGAAAAGTCCAAACCACCTTGGCTTTCGGACTACCTGACAATCCAGGGATATCGAGCGTACTAATAGAAGAAAAGGGTCCTAATTTAACAACTCAAGCACACAGAGGTTGTAAGGCTACAAGAAGGGTACCTCAAGACCCCAACATCGCTATACAAGAACCACCATGAGACTAGCAAGGGAGCTCGTCGAGCTAACGACGTTAAACATAGCGCTTACGGGAGGCAACCCGCTTTTTAGAATAGGTTTAGCTTTTCTTTTATTTGTATTTTCTTTTTCTTTTTAGATTATTTCTTATCTTTCTTTTGTTTTTATTTTTTAGTTTTAATTAGGATAGAAATTAGAATTTTTGAGCTAACAAGATTTCAGGAGAAAGGGATCGAAAAATCACTCAAAGAGGGCACGGTGGCTCGTTAACGACCCACCCAGGGTCGTTAACGACCCGGTCCGAAGACCCGACTCGTCAGGATACGGGGCAGGTAAGGATTCTAAACTAATCTATCTATTTTTTAACCCTAGCCGCCGCTGCCCCCCCCCCCCCTCTACCCTTTCCCCTCCTATATAAACCCCTTTTACCCCTTTCCCAAATCTACCACTACCCCTTCAAAATTCAGACTCCCTCAAACCCAAAAAGCTCTCAATCCCTCTCCCTTCTCTCCCACCGAATCGGAATCCCTCACTCCACCGACCACCGAGAGGTCGTCGTTACCAAAGCTCGGAAACCGTTCACCGACGAGGCCAAACTCGTTAACCACCCCGATTCCGACCCTTGTTCTTCAATTTCTCGATTCTCCGGTATGATTTCTAAACCCTTGCTCAAAAATTGCATGATTGATTATCTTTAGGGTTGAAATTTCTTATCCTTAATCGTGTTCTTAGAAAGGTCGATTTGCATGCTCGATTTTTGTCCATAAAATTTCTTGATTATGCTTAGTTGTTCATGTCTTAGGAAAGATTTTTCATGTTAGATCATCTATTGCAATCCTTTAGTTAGGAAAGCATGAATTTTTCTTGTTCTAGATCTAAAGTTCAATCTTTGCATGTCAAAATTTCGGATAATTTTAGCATGATCGGGATGGGTAATTGAGCAAGTATGGGGTGCTTACACCCGATGAGGGATATGTGGAAAAATATAGAAGATTGCAAGCTTGATTTGTGTTGAATTTAAGGTAGATTAAAATTCGGAAAATTCTGGTTTTGCTCTCGGCGGCTCGTTAACGACCCACCTAGGCTCGTTAACGACCCTGCAATTCTTCATCGATCAATCCGAGCCCAGAATCGTGAACGACCCAATTGGGTAGTTTACGAATAATTCCGAGGTTAATTTTGAGACCACGTATGGGGTCTCGTACCTATTTATTTTGAATGGATCTTATCTTGCAAAACTCTTGATTATTTTGTAGGATCCATGGCTAATTCAAGCAGACCCGCCACCCGAGCTCAGAAGAAGAGGAGGAACCATAGGTCTCCATCTCCACCCCGAGTGGATGATGTGATTTTGAGCAGTCAGAGCCAAGTACGGAGCTACCGTGATTTTCTAGAGAAGGACCATTACACCCGATGGTTCTCGAAGTCTAGCGCTGTCACCACGGGAATCTACACGGATGTCAAGGATGCTTTCATCATCCTTGGGGCCGCCCACCTTTTGAAGCAAGAGAACTTGCCACACTATCCGGCCCTCACATCCGAGTTCTTGGCCACCTTGGAGACCAACCTCTCGACGAAGACCTCGACGGGACGAATTCGGTTCCGGCTCGGTAACGAGGACCGTGACTTCACAATGGAGGAGTTCAATGCAATCTTGGAGCTCCCAAACCCGTCTAGAGATTATAGCTTGAAGGACTACCGAGTGACCCGCACTTGGAGCTACATCACCGGGGAGGTTCAATCCTCTACCGCGGCGCTATCCGGGGCAAACATAGTCAACCCCATCTTCCGGATTATTCTGAGAGTCCTCGCCGCAACATTTTGGCCGAAGAAAGAGTTGAACCGGCCTACAAGGACGGAAGTTGCTTGCTTCCGCACCATCCTCTTTGAGGATCCCGGCCCCTTGAATTTGGGGTACGAATGGCTCTACTACCTCGGGAAATCTACCAAGTCCAAGGAGGTTTGGTGTGGCAATTTGGTTAGCCTCTTGGCTAAGAATCTTGGAGTCGATCTCACCCGCTACACACCGGCTCACGCCCAACTCGTCAACAAAAACTATTGGTATAGTTCCGGTATCTTCGTTCAAGCCGAGGGAGGATACAAGGTGAAGGTTCAAGATCGCGTAGTTACATCCACCCTCGACATGTACGAGCTTCTCTACGTACCGAATTGGTACGAGGCGTGGACGGGACATCCTTACCCATTGGAGCCAAAACCGGAGGACGAGATTTCGCTTAGGACATGTGAAATCTGGTTTGAGCGGGACGACATGGATGAGGATGAAGAAGAAGATGAAGAAGAGGACACCGAGGTAGTAGGCAACGACACCGAAGAAGCCGACACCGAGGGCGGCACTGAGGAGCTCAATTTCGAGGAAGAAGACATCGACACGGAGGTTTTAGGAGGCAACATCTTCGTTGATGAGCCCACCAGGCTCGTTAACGACCACTTCGTTAACGAGGTGCCAAGAGCCCCTGTCGACCCACCACCAGCTCCTGTCGACCCTCCTGCTTATGGACTCATGCCTTACAACCCGGTGATGTATCAAGACCATTTCCAGCCTCACTACCCACCACCTCCTCAGCCCGAGTACGCAGGATCGAGTATACCACCACCATGGGCCGAGGATCTTTCTACACAGATGCAACAGCTTCACCTCCAGCAGGATCACATTCATAAGAGGATGGATAGATGGGAAACTGTCTATTCCGCTCGCATGTCGATGGAGGATGAAAGGCAGCGTCAGAGAGAGGCGGAGGACGCTGAGCGTTGGAGGACGATGTACAACTTCATGGGGAACTTTGAGCACTACTTTCCTCCACAGAACCGTTGATTCAGCTCAAGATGAAGTGTCTTTTCCTTGTTTCCACTTTTGTAAGTTTTATGTCTTTCTTTTTCTTTTTAATTTTTTGTTTTCTTTTCTATTTTCTTTTCCTTCTTCTTATTTTCCTTACAGTGGGGACACTGTAATTTTAAGTATGGGGTGGGAGAAAGTAGAAAACTTATGTCCTAGGTGTTTATGTGTTCTATGTAGTTTTTATTTCTTTAAGTTGCAAACCGAAAAAATTGAAAAAAAATTGAAAAATTTCGAAAAATCCAAAAAGAGTTTTAGAATTGATAGATATCCCTTCTTAAGTTCTATGATAGCAATCACTAGCTTAATCATATAATTCCTTGCAATATGTCTTTAAATGTATAGCCGGATTCTCGACTTGAAATTATTGGTTTTAGAAGAGAATAGCATTGGATGAAATTGAGCACATATACTTTATAGCATAGATGATGCAATCCAACAAAATTTACCTTGTGAGTATTTTTGGCCTTATAAGGAGAACATTCATAAAATCCCTCTTCTTTTCTAGTGTGATTTACTCTCTTTATGCATACTATCTCTTGGAATTGTGATGGTTATCTATTTCTTGAGACCCTTATAATATTTTTAGTTCATTACTTCTGAAGATCATATGATGGAGAACTTATTTTTCATAGGCCCTATTATTCCCTATCTACCTTTACATTATTCCTTCTTTTTGATAACCAATTCTAGCCTGAAACCTTTTATTTTTAACTCCACAAAAATTATTCCCCAGCCAAGATAAGCTTGACCCTATCCGGGAATTAGGACTTAGATTGGAGAGGTAAGTTTTGTGTTTTGTTAAAAAGAGAAGAGTTACTTAGATTTGCTTGAATTAAAGGGTATTTTAGGAAGGGTAGATTGGAAGTCTGTTGTTATTATATGTAAGAAAGGTCTCTTGATAGAAAAAATACACACAATAAAGTTTTTGATGGATGTAGTGAAAAGAGGAAGAAGAATGTATACGATGGATTGTTAACGACCCTGATGTAGGTTCGTTAACGAGGCAACGAAAATAAAAAAAGAAAAAAAAAAGAAGAAGGAGAATGATAAAAGGGAAGTAAAGAGTTGAAATGCATTTGTGTTTAAAGATAATATCAGACATTCTTTTATTTTGTTATGAGACTTTCTAGGATGATAAAGGGTGAGTGAAAATGAGTGTGCATAATGAGAGTGAGTTTGGTATATTGTTATATGAAAAGTTTTTGGTGAGATGTGAGTTTTTAGGACTCTTTTGATTCCCGGATATTATTAGCACCACATGACCAAAATATTTCCACTCCCTATTGTCTTTTACCAAGCCCCATTACAACCCGGCTGAATGGAAACTTCTATGAAGTTTTTCATTGAGCCCCCTAAGTTCTCTTGATGATTCTTTGCTTGTTTTGACAAATCTTGGGTGGAGAGTATTGGTGATATAAGTTCCAATTTCTATAAGTTTTTGTATACAAGATGAGTTGAGAGATAGAATTTATAAGCCTAAGCACATGAGAGTTGAGTGAAACACATTATATCCCTTGAGAGGTTGGATTGTATTATTTTATATCTATTTAAGTGCATATATGTGTGAGGATGTTAATAGTCTTTTGCTAAAATTTTCTTATGTTTAGATGTTGCTTTTTAGAAGATGGCTATGTCTTGATGAGCATTATTTGTTTTGGTTTTGGTTAGTGTCTTGTTTATTGCTTGAGGACAAGCAAGTCTAAGTATGGGGTATTTTGATGTTCGCATTTTTAGTACAGCTTTTAGTAGGTTTTCTTTGCTTATTAGGTTTAGTTTTGTTTAGTTTAGGTTTAGTTTTGAGTGTTTTTAGATAGTTTTGCATATTTATGTGAAAAGAGTGGAATCTACGCTATTTTGTGAATTTTGTAGGTTTTAGCGAGGAAAGGAGCTAAATGGAGTTGAATTTGGAGCATTATAGCGAAAGACGGAGGAGTGCAGATTTAAGAAGTCAAAGCTCGAGATCACAAGAGGAAGTGTCGAAGAAAACAAAGCCCAGGCTCGTTAACGAGGCTGTGAGGGCTCGTTAACGAGGCCACGAAAAAGAAGATTTGGAGTATTTATTTTATAATTCACCGATCCTGAGCGGGAATTTATTTCCGTGTCGGTTGAGTATCTTTTAAGAATCTTTTGGGGTTGTTAGAATATGTATTTTAGGTCTTAATATCTTTTTAGATTTTATTTCTATCTTTTAGGGATTGTTTCTATCTTTTTAGGAAAGTTTATATCTTTTCGCCTTTTTAGTTTTTAGCCTTTTGAGGAGGAGATTTTTGAAGGGCCGAGAGAGAGAAAGTCGGATTGGGAGAGGACCGTCGAGGCTCGGAAGACGACAGTCACCGGGGTCGTTGGTCGTGATTTGGTTCGGTATTTTTATGTTTTTCAGTTTCTTTTGATTCTCTGTAAGACAATATTTTCTTATTAATTCGAGTTTGAGTTTTGTTTCGATGTTTCTTTTGATTGAAGTTTTTAGTTTCTTAGTTATGATTAGTGAGTAGTTTCCTTTTCTAGGATCGGGGTTAAGCCCGACATAGTTGAGCATGTTTGATGAGTAAGATTGAGTTGTGAATGCCTTTTATCTTTAATTGAGAATTGTTTGTTGTGCTTATACCGAAGCGAAAGTGGAGGTAATTTGAGTTTTTAACTGAATTGAAAGAGGAAGTTAGTAACTTGAAGGTTGATATTGTTTGAAAACGAAAGTTTCAAGCTTTAAATCCAAACAAGCAATTAAGTGAATTATGATGCGAAAGTTTATTAATTTACTTGCTAAGTCAACGAAAGTTGATGACTCTATTTGTTTAAAGGCATGATTTTTTCTTCTTACGAGTTTTTATGCTTGGCTATGTTGTGGTGTCCCTAGTCCTAGATTTTTGTTTTATTTGAATTATTTCTAGTGAATTTTCGCTGCTGAGTGCTTGCCTCGGTATCGGATTTTAATTAGATTTTAATTAGGTCGTTATTTGTAGTTTTGTGTTCGGTGGTTCGTTAACGACCCTGACAACGTCGTTAACGAGGCTGCTCGTGAGTGTTTTTAGTTGTTTTTGTTTGCTTTTTGGTAGATTGATAGATGACCAACCTTTCTTCCTGTGGAACGATCCTGACTTCAATATACTCAGCGGGGTCTTGACTTACAAATTTATTTGTTGGCCGAGAAACCCTATCAACATGAACCATGTCTAACGATGGAGATATGAAGTGTTACCTACTGGAGTTATTACAGTGCACTCTGTATGTTACGATTCATGAGGAAATCTACCCAGTTTCTTGCAATGTAATACAGCAAGTGTTTTCCGTCTTCGGAATTATAGAGGATCTTAAGAGATTAAGGCCGGACTCAAGGTTTCGACTTCGTTTCAAGAACGTAGAATCCGCCATAGATGCTTTCAAATCTTTTAACGAAAGATGCATCTATGATGGATGCTGTCGTATGGAATTGTTCCCTGATGAATGGATCAGCAATGCACAAGACGAGATGGCAAATCCTCTTGAAGATGCGAACGAGCCGTCACGAGACACCAGCCTGCGACCACGGCTAATGCACATGCGCCCGCGCCCGTGGCCAGCTCTCTGGCACCTGCGCCCCCCCCCCCCCCCCCCCCGGCGCCCGCGGCCATCCTCCCGGCACCCGCGGCCAACGTACATGCGGCTCTTTCCATCGCGACTGTCGTTGCACCACCTCGCGAAGACACCCTTCCAAAAATTAGGGTTGTGGCCCTGGTTGAGTATTCGGTTGAGTGGAGATGCCATACGCCTAAGACTGAGCGTATTTTTTTTGTTTTGATTGGTGATTTTGGCGGCTACTTTACATCGATCGTCTCATTTGTGTTCGACCCTGGAGGACCTAATTGACGATTCTGCGTCCTCCTCCTGATTTCCGCCTCGAGGATGAGTCGATTCTCACCAGGGGAGTGATTGATACGTTAATTAGTATATTTTTATTAATGTATTTTTATAAAATAGAGTTTATCTCTCTTCTCGGATTTTCTTTACGGTTCTTTCCCGGTACGCGTTTGTTGAACCGTTAGGATTAGGGTTAGGGTTTTATTATTATATATACTCATGTATTATGTTCTATGGTGGCAAGGAATGAGAAATCATAAATTAATTAGTTTAGCCCTAATTCTTCCCTACCCAATCTTCACTCTTTATCCCCGGCTTTGGCCATTTACATCCGAAGTGCATCTGCACTATTATCCTTCTTCCCTTCACCCGATTACTTTGTCTATTGAATCCGGTACGAGATCTATACGATTTCGTATCATGAGAATACATCGACTAGTGTAACTTAGCTCACAAGAAAGTTCGATCATGTGATGATTGTCATAGAAGAATCAAAGATATGACGGAATATACCTTTGATGATTTGATGGGGCCATTACAAGCCCATGAAGAGAGGCTTAACAGAACAAATGAGAAGAAGGAAGAAAAGGATTTCCAGGTCAAAGGAGAATCATCTAACAAGGAGAGATTAGGGCAATCGAGTGGAAGCGGTAGAGGAAGAGGTGGATTAAGAGGAAAAGGATGTGGAAGATGACAAGGTCATAAGGGAAGGGAGCAAACTTCTGAATCCTACAAAGTTCCAATGAAGTGTTACGACTGCAAGAAACTTGGTCACAAAGAAGCAAGTTGTTGAAAGAAAGAAGATGACGAGCAAAAGGGTGATCAGAAGTATCAAATTTTGTGGAGCAAGAACAAAAGTTGTTTCTAGCACAAAATGCATTTGTCGATGATGTAGGAGTTTGGTACATTGATAGTGTTTACTCTAACCATACGTCAAGTGAGAAATCCATGTTCAAAGAACTGGATGACTAAAGAAGAGTAAAGTCAAGTTTGGAGATGACAAATAACTTGATGTTGAAGGAAAAGGTACAATTGCAATCAAAACTGAGCAAGTTGACACTAAACTTCTTTGTGATGTGTAATATGTACAAAACTTGGCTCACAATCTACTAAGCGTAGGTTAATTACTGAATTTTGGATATTTTGTATTTTTTGAGAATAAATGATATCTGATTTGTAATAAGAAATCCAAAGAGGTTGTGGTGAAAATCTACATGGGAAGAAACAAAATGTTTCCTTTGGATCTTTTTGGCAATATGTGCAGGGTTTTGACATTCAATGGAGATGACGATGCAAACCTATGGCATTTGAGATATGGCCATCTAAATGTGCAAGGTTTGACGTTGCTTAACTCCAAAGAAATGGTTCAAGGGCTACCCAAGATTGATGAACTCATGTTGTGTGAAGGATTTTGTATAGAAAGTAATCAAAGGGGCCATTTCTAAGTGGCAAATCTTGGAGAGCAAGTGACTGTCTATAACTTCTTCATGTTGATTTGTGTGGACCAATGAAAATTGAATCTCTTGAAGAAAGCATGTAATTTCTACTTATTATAGATGATTATAGTAGATTGAGTTGGGTGTACTTCTTGAAGGCCAAGTCAGAAGAATTTAAGAATTTTAAGAATTTCAAAGCAATGGAAGAGAAGCAGTCAAGAAACTATGTAAAAGCCAAAAAATTGTGGAGGAGACTTTCTTTCACATGAATTCATCAAATTCTGTGAAGAACAATACATTAGAAGAGAGCTGACAACACCATACACTAGTGCAGAATAGTGTAGCTGAAAGGAAGAATAGGACAGTTGCTGAAATGGAAAGAACCATGCTCAAAGCAAAGGGAATGTCAAATCAATATTGGTGTGAGGTAGTTGCAACAGTAGTATACATCCTCAATCTCTCTCCAACAAAAGTTGTCCTGAATATGACTCCATTTGAATCTTGGAGAGAAAAGAAGCCATCTATAAGTCACTTAAAGGTCTTTGGTTGTATAGCTTATGCTTTGGTTAGCTTAAGATCTAAGCTCTATGCTAAAATGGAGAAATGTGTGTTTGTTGGTTATGTCGTTCAATCCAAAACATATAGACTATATAATCCTCTTAGTGAGAAACTTATTATTAGTAAAAATGTGGTATTTAATGAAGATGTAGAATGGAATTGGTTGCAAAAAAAAAGAATGAAGGGAGTTAGAGAATAATCACCTTTGATGGTGCAGGGGACGAGTCAATTATGACAGGAAACAATCAGGACTCACGAAGTCCACCAACAACACCAGCAAGTCACAGTAGCTCATCCTCCTCGAGTCCATTAAGTTAGAGTTCCTCATCTTTATGCTCATCAAGTGGATTTACACCAAGAAGGTTTAGGTCCTTGACCGAAATCTATGAAAACTATGATTTTGCACTAATTGCTACATATCCAACCAGCTTTGATGAAGTAAAGAATGAAGCTGAATGGAAAGTTTCCATGGAGGAAGAAATGAAGTCTCTTTAGAAGAATAAGACTTGGGAGTTGTTGGATCTTCTTGAGAGGAAAAGCGTAATAGGTTTGAAGTGGGTTATCAGAACCAAATACAACACTGATGGGAGTATACAAACACACAAGACACAAATGGTGGCTAAAGGCTATGCTCAACAAGAAGGGATTGACTTTGAGGAAATTTTTTTACCTGTTGTAAGAATTGAAATAGTGAGAATTGTGCTTGCTTTACCAGCACAATGGGGATTGTCAATGTTTCAAGTTGATGTGAAGTCGGCCTTCCTCAATGGAGAGTTGCAAGAAGAAATATTTGTTGAGCAACCACAAGGCTTTGTCAAGGATGGTGAAGAAAGTAAAGTTTACAAGTTACAAAAAGCTCTCTATGGTTTGAAACAAGCTCCACGAGCTTGGTACAGTAGAATTGATGCATTCTTTCTTGAGAGTCAATCTCAAAGGAGTGAGAATGAGCCAACCTTGTATGTCAAGAAAAAGATACGCAAGAGTTTATTGTAATATGTCTTTATGTTGATGATATTATCTACTTTAGCTCTTTACAAGAACTTCTAGATGAATTCAAACCCACAATGATGAAAGAGTTTGTGAGACGACTCTCAATGTAATGAACGAATGTTCTTATCAATAAATATAATTCTACTTTTAGTCACTTCTTCTTTAATTACGTTTAATTAAATTATTGAAAGTCTTGGGTGGCTTTGGACGGTAAAATCCGAGGTCACTGGCGGTAATACCCAGTGTTGCAAAATAGGGTTGTTACATATATGCACTCTCTAACAAAGCAACACTTGGGAGCTACAAAGAGAATCCTCAAGTATATGGTAGGCACAATCAACTTTGGAATTCTGTATGAGAGTGTTGATGATTTCAGGTTGGTTGGTCATATAAAATAGTGATTGGGTATGATGTTTAGATGACAGGAAAATCACTTTAGGATCTGTGTGCAGTCTTGGCTCAGGAGCACTCACGTGGAGTTCATAAAAGCAAGATATAGTGGAATTGTCATCATCTAAAGATGAGTATGTGGTGGTTGGATCAGCAACAAGACAAGCTCTTTGCCTAAGTTGCATAATGATTTATGTTGTATGCAAGAAGAAGTAACCTAGCTATGGTCTGATAACAAATCAACAATTGCCATGACAAGAATCCAGCTTTTCATGCCAGGACGAAGCATATTGATGTGCAACATTATTTCATTGGAAAGTTAGTGCCCGAGGAGAAGATAGTTCTGAAATTCCGTGGGACAAATGATCAAATTGTTGATTTGTTCACAAAAGCACTAACTCAAGCAAAACTCCAATTCTTCTTGGAAAATTGGAATGAGCAAGATTGAATCAAGGGGAGGTATTAAAATATGATTCAAACACGTGTGTGGTTATCAAGACAAGTATGTTGGCTATAACTAATGAGAAACTTTGTTAAAATTGTTATCTATTGTTTAGCACGTTCATTGGTGATTTCTGTTGCTTAAATTAAACCACTATCTTTAGGCATAATGTTAGAGTTATTAGTGATATTAGTTAATTTATATTTCAGCCTATTTAATCCTCGTATTGTTTATTGTTTCAATTAAGAAGAAAGATCAGTTTCTCCCATCTCTTTCTCACGTTTTGTTAATCTTTTTCCTCTATCAAAATCAACATTTGAGAGCCCACAAGAGAGATAGTAAAGGGTTCCTAAGTCCCGATACGAAGCACTAGCTAGGTGCGACACCCAACAGAATGTTTGAGTGGGTACGATCATGACCAACACTAGGGTCTAGGTCAATCCTAATGCAATTGTTATAAAGAGGTGTTCAGGAATTTGGAACTCTCACCCCAAGTTCTACACTAGAAGCATAACAATGATTCCCATATGAGATCGTGAAACACACAAAGTACAAACACGCAACTTGTTGGTGATTTGTGAAAAGTCATCAATCCTTTTGTGTGCATGTGTTGAGAAAGAGTCACATAGGAGCATTGATTGAGAAGATTGACCTTTGTGACATAACTTAATTTGTGTAGGGGATTAAAAGTGGTCAAAGAAATATAGCTAGATGAGATTCCGAGACATGCGCCGACGCTTAGGCATGGAACCTCATGTGCCAAGGGCGTGACATGGGCACGACGCTCGGTATGAGACGGTTTTGCGTCGCGCCTATTCAATGGCACAAGGCGTTGGACACTCTTCTAGAAGCTCAACCGAGCTAGGCATATGTGATTTGAGCAAGGAAAGAATGAAAGTTAGCTTTGTGCACTTTTGTATGAATAAATGGTAGCTTCGATTGGTGAATGTCTTAGACAATGACCAAAGCTTGAGAGTAGCTTGGCACAAAGTTACGAAAGCTAGAACATAGTCTGAAAGCTTCAAACTAGCTTGTAAGTTAGCTCTATAAGTTAAACATAGCTTATAGCTCAAGTAAGCTCAACTAGCTAGGGATTAGCTCAAGTAAGCTCAATTAACTTATAGTCAGCTTAACTAGATGTAACTCGGCTCAAGCCTGCTCAACTAGCTGGAAATCACACTACAAGAAAATTGGCATTTACCAACGGGCCCAACGGTTGGGGTTGTCGGCGGATATGGGCTTTCCGACGGACATATCCTTCGCCTAACAATCCAACGAACTGAACGGTCGCCTCTCATGCCGACGGGCAAATCAATCACCTTAATTATCCATTTTGCATACAATAACCTTAATTATGCAATATTCGTATAATTAAAATGTTATAATAATTTCTACCAAAAAATATAATAATAACTTATTTATAATTTTTATTTTATATATACCATCTAAAATTAGTTTCTATAAAACTATTTAATTTAAATAATAATTAATTTAATTTATTGACAAAACATATTCATACCAAGAAATAAAATAAGCCATTTAAGCAATAATATTTGTACGGAACCAATATGTATAAAGTAAAAAAACAAACCATTACAAGCAACTGAATCAAGTGAAGTAGTACTTGTACCAAACCAAACTAGTATGTAGAAACCAAACCAGTACGAACAGAAATCAAACAAGCAACACTTGTACCTAGTACATCAATAAGTAAAGAAAAACAGACATTGTTTAAAAGATGACATCAACTAGCCACTTGAATGCGGACCGCCATAATTGAATCCCTGGTTGAACATGAATGGTAGATCTTCAGAAGAAAAGCCTAACCCTTATCTAATTTGAGAAGGTGGTGGAGTTATAAAATCAGATTGATCATTAAGTGCAAACAAATTAGATCTTGAATTCAATAAAGATTGAAACGACATCTTAGGTTGCGATGCACTTGGATGCATCCCTTGAGAAATGCACATCTCCCTCCTTTTTAGTTGCTCTTCATAGGCTTGTATTTCCCTATATTTAGCTATCATTCTCATTTTTGCTGGTGTTGACATTACTTCATCCAATTGGCTTAATTGTTTATCATAGACAAACCATAAGGCAGTGGAGATGGCCTTAGATTTGGTTGATCCACAAGAGTCGGAGGAGACGGAGAACGAGTCGATGAGATGGAGCTTGAGTCGGAGTAGATCGAGCATGAGTAATAGGAGATGAAGATGATTCACGAGCTAATGGACTTAAACATATCTTCCCCGACCAAAGATATGCCCTTTTTTCTCACCACCAACTACATCACACCATAGCCTCCATTCATCATCTTGGGTCAAAACTAGATGAGACTATAACCAAGTTCTCTTAAAGGTCTTAGATCTTTCCTGATTTTTTTTACAAAATACATAAAAAAAGCATGTTATGTATAAAGTAAATACTATAAAAAAGAAGAGATGAGAACAAGAGAGAAATATTACAGTAGCTAACTCTAAATTACTAATCAAGAAAGATAATTTCAGAATACATAAATTAGAGTATTTAGGTGCTCAATCAGCATGACCAACAAATTTATACAAAGCTAATTTCAACTAACTAGACTAAATTGCTTAGCTGAAAATATTACTAAACAAAGTCCAAATCAGAAACATTAGTATGTTCAATAATCAATCAAAGCTACTCAACAAGTCAACTTTGATTTTAGCATGAGTGTGCAACTAAGATTAAATATGTCGGAAAACAAAACATACCAAACACTTTTTTGGTCGTTCAGTAGTCCATGTTCCAATTTTTTTGATGTGATACATTTCCCAAAGCTCATATTCAGTCATATGCATCGACCATGTTTTTCTAACTACAAATATAAGAACTTTATAAGCAAATAAGTAGGTGTATATATGCATACAAAAAGAAATTGAAAATACTTACTCCCGCTTATACTCAACTGTTGATTTAGAGCCACCAGCATAATAAGACCATCTTCGCCCTCTGATGCTCTATTACGCTTGTTAATCGCACTAATACGTTGAACTCTCTCATTGTTTTTCCATCCAGGAGTCATTATCTTCCAATTATCGGTACACACAAACCTTAACTTGAATCCATTTCTCCTAGCTTCACAAAAAGTATTCTTGATATTCTTGCCGCACTTTGATTGCCAATTTTTCTTAATAAGAGGACCATCGCAGTCCTCCCAAAAAATGATTCAGTAGAAACCAATACAATAGTAGTTGATCAATACATTAGCAATTGATCAATACATGTAAAACACAAGGAACGATAAACTGTAACAAGGAACTACAAAGCTTAGAAATTAAAATACCTCAAAATCTTTCTACCATTGATTTTTCACAGCTTGTGGAACTTCAGTACAAGTTTTTCAGGGACCATTTTAGAGTTTATGTATGGACATGTAAATAACTTTGAGAACCTCTCCCTTATTAAAAAATCTAACAAGAAAAATCAAATTAATAGTTATATACTAATAAAAATCGGTACAAAATGTTATATAATTAAACATACGTATCTCCTAAAGGCACAAGCTTCTTTTCTATTGTGAGCATCTCTTTCCACTTGATTAGATGTCACGCCATCATCTTGCTCCATTCTATCACCCTCTCCATTGTTGGTGTACAGATCATCCTCAATTGTAGTAGTCGGGGTTTGAGAATAACTTGATGTAGGTTGTTCCATTGCATAAATGGGATGTAGTGTAAAATTAAATAGACGAGAATAGGCGAGCACAAAGAAGATGAAAGTGAGAGAAGAGGTGAGTGCAAGAGAGAAGCTACATAAAAGAGAAGCGCAAGTTGTGAGTTTTTCACAGTTATCGATTAGTACTAGTACGTGCTAGTACGTGGTTAATTATGGGGTAAATTAAAAAAATCACATTTAAATATAAACCAAAACGTGAATCGTGCAGAATTATAGAAATAAACTAATTAATCAAATGTGTAAAACATCACAATCGCATGCCAACACTATTTATAATGTTTGACATGCAAGAATTATAGAACCATCATATTTAAATCCTTGTCTCACAAAATTTCACAAAAGGGTCAACATGCATGTATATTTGCCAATTTGAGAATAATTCATTTTAGAGGCACAAAGACTAAAATTTTAAGAGCAAAAAGGCACCTTAGGCATCATGTTTGAAGAAGCAATTAATTTATCAAAATCAATGAGTCCTTCTGATACAAGATAGTAGTACCAAATCAACAAATTGTAACCAGGGAAGAGAAGAAGGGCCCAAGGCTAGGAGGGAGAGTGATACAGACGACACGAGGGAGGAGGCAGAAGAGAGTTAGGGCAAAAGATAATTTCTGATTAATTTAAAAGCATAATAACATAAGAGTATTTATACTAAGCCCTACCGTTTCAAAAACGCATAATGGGAAAGAACCGGAAAGAAAACCCATGAAGAAGCATAAAATAAATCCTAATAATAGTCTGCAAGCCAAACCGGACGTCAAACTTATTGGCGCTCTCTGATGCGTATTAATCTCTTCCCTGTTGACAATCGGCTTGTCCTCAAGCCGTAAATTAGGAAAAGATGTATGAATCTGCTCAAGTGGTTCCCATGAAGCATCAATGTCGAAACCGTCATCCCAAACAACGAACCACTCAATCTGAGGTACGCCATCCACCATGACTTGGCGTTCTTGAATGTCTCGCAAAGGACATGACAGGGGTTGATCATTAATGAAATCAGCCCACATAATCCTTGTAGTGATGTGGATCAAAACGATGTTTGACAATATCTAAAAATGTCTCCCAAGTCATGAGGCAATTATTCCAGCGTTGATAATGAAACCAATCAGAAGTCGGGTGATTAATTAACATACCAACGAGTTGAAGACGATCTTGAGCGGTGGTATGGAAATAATCAAAATAAGCTTGAACTTTATGAATCCAACCTGCGGGATCGGTTCCATTAAATCGAGGGGCGTCGACCCTAGTCTTAGGGTAACGATCAACCCATTGTTCCTCCGCTCCATGGTGATCAAGGCGTTGACCCGCCGCCGCAAACTGACAGTCTTGGTGAAGTGTCGGCGGTGGTTGTTGCTGAGCCACTGTTACCAATCGACGATCTTGGTGTTGGGTCGGTGGCGTTGGAGGTTGTTGTAATGCCTCGTTCGGCGGAACCCGCTGCCCATTGAAAGGGTTCTCAGCAACTTACCCTCTACTATTATCATCTAGTATATTGCGATGGCCGAGAATATGGAATACTTGATCCACGCGGTGACGCTGAATCTCTTGTTCTTGCCGGTGAGCACGAAATTCCCCGGTCAACTGTTCGAGGAGTGTGCGAATGTCTGATTCAGCGTCAGTAACCATGGAAGTATCTTCGTCGTTGGACATGGTTGCAATGATGAAAGCACCAATTGATACAAGATAGTAGTAATCATGTACCCAAATCAACAAATTGTAATCAAGGAAGGGAAGAAGGGCCAAAGGCCAAGAGGGAGAGTGACACATACGAGACGAGGGAGGAGGCAGAAGACAATTAGGGAAAAAGATAATTTCTTATTAATTCAAAATCATAATAACATAAGAGTATTTACACTAAGCCTTATCGGTTCAATAAAAGCGTTATGGGAAAGAACTGGAAAGAAAACCCATGAAGGAGCATAACCGGACAACGTCACTCACGGGCCGGTCGAGTCCTCGAACCTGTCGGCACTCTCTAATGCCTATCACCTTCCTTTATTTGTTCAAAAAGCTCCTCTAGATCGTTAGAAGATCATTATCACAATGCCTAAAGAAAGCGCAAAGGATTAAAATAGAACAATCAGTAGAAGATCATTATCACAATCCCTAAAGAGTAGAAAGAATGATGAACTATTCTACTCTCAAAAGCAATGAAATTCACAAAATATTGCTGAGAATAGACCTCCTATTTCACTAAACAATCCTCTAAAAACCCACAAAAACAAAACAAAATGGTGATAGCTATCAGTTTACACATCGCAATTTTCATGTTCCACCTAAACGCATATGTAGACAAACATATAAACGAAAGCGCAAAGGCTGAAACTCAACAAATGCCCCAAAATCAAATCACGATTGGCAAGGCAAATAGATTTCGGAACCCTAACCTCATAAGAGCATTTGGATCGGAAGGAAATCAAGTGGTCCGCAAAGCATCTCGTCGATCAGCGGAAGAAAACACAGTCTAAACCACGACGAAACAGAGCATCTCCGGTCGATCATCGGAGATGTCAGTTCCATGGACGGCGGCACCCGCATCTCTTCCGGCATCGAGCTTCCTAGACAAAACGGAGTAATATGCGCGAAAGTTTCTTGGACAATGAGCAAAAACCTAGAAAGGAGAAGATGGTGCAGGTGACGGGGAGAGAGAGAGAGAGAGAGAGAGAGAGAGAGAGAAAATGGTGGAGGTGACGCCGATTGAGACGTAGGAGAGGGAAACAACCAGAAAGAGATAGCAGGAGGTGGAGGTAAAGAAGCGAAAAGAAGGAGGACCATTTGATAGTTATGGGCACGAACATTTAGATATTTAGTAAAATGAACGGCCAAAAATCGGTGTTGCACGTTCTTTAATAAAATAAAGCTCTCAGTCAATTCAAGAAAGAGCTCTCAGTAGTGAGAGAAACTCTCTCTTCTCACTAGAATCCAACCGGCCTCTCACACCCCTCAACCACCGGTCCTCTTGCTCCGGCAAGGGTTCACCTCACGTGACCCTCGCCCAAAGCACTCGGCGGCATCCTCACAAGCCGCCGCCATGCCGGAGCTACCCGTGGTCCCATTGGGTTGCCGGCGTTGCACTACACAAGAGCCTCTCCATTCGGTTTTTTTCTGCCCACCTCTCTCCCTCCCCAAAGCTAACGACCAGCACACCCCCTCACTTGGTTTGAGGCGTCCTCCACCACCGGTCATTGGCCATCCATCCCTTGGCCACTTTGGCCATGGGGAAGAAGAAGAGGAACACTCCTCCACCGCCAAGCAAGAAGGAGCTAAAGAAGATAAAAGGGAAGGCGGCCATGGCCAACCCAAACACTATGGGTGAGCTCATGAAAGCTATCTTGGCAAATGAAAATGGATATGCACCTTTTGAAGATGAGATTGAAGAAGAAAATGGTGAACGGGAACACTTGATGGCCGCTCAACAAAGAGGCAATGAAGCTTTCATGGAGAATTTGAAGAAACATGGAGCTTTGATGGGCAAGAACACAAGTGAAAAAGGTGATTTTGGAGCAGATTTTGAAGAGGTTATAGCCCATTCAAGATCGATCTTGTCCGACGAGGAGGATGAATACGATGACTTCCTCAAGCTCCAACCGGCACCACCGGTCAAGGATCCGAGCACCTCCCTCAAATCGGCTTTTCTCAAAGGCTTGGTGTAGGAAAAGGCAAGATGTGGAGCAAATACAAAGAACAACAAGAAGAAGAGCTCAAAAATGTGTGAAAATCACTCCACCACCGCCATTCACCGCCGGACATGAAGGAGCCACCGCTGGAGCTTGGTGTGGCCGGCCACCTTCCTTTGGCCTTGGAGTCAAACCCTAGTCAAGGCTCCAAAGAGGAGTCACATGTCTTGCTTAAGGGAAAGTTGGCTTTGGAAGAAGGAATTGGATGCAAACCAAATGGGGCAAAGTCAAATGTGCTACTTTTGGAAATGGAAGAGCTTGTCCACACCGAATCGGGTAATGTTCCCTTGTTCTCTTCACATGTGATTTCTTTGCCTTCTTTTGACCATTCTAGCCAAAAGACAAACTGTAACACCCCTATTTTACAACATTGGGTATTACCGCCAGTGACTTCGGATTTTACCGTCCAAAGTCACCCAAGGCTTTTAGAATGATATAGAATAATAAAATGCGGAAATAAACATAATTCGTAATATAAAAAGGGTGCTCTCAAAGGAGACTTTGTTCGTACAAAACATCTTATAGTGCTTTAAACATAATGTTGTTCGAAAATGAAACTTAAAACCAACTTGTCCTTGAAACATAATGGAAGCAAATCAAAATGATATGAAAAGTACATCTTCGGAGACCCTTGTCCTTCCTTCGCCTTCTACACCTTACTTGGATTCCTAGGTTCTGACATAATTCGCGAGGGGCGAGAATATGCCAGGCAAACATGCGGAAAAGAAGAATTAGTTTAAGAGACTAAGCAAGCGGGAACGGAACTTCCCAAGGGTATTTTGGTAATTAAACAATATTGAGAGTTATATTCGGGTTGTGTTTAAAATAGGGCTAATTTATGTGAATTTTAACAATACGAAGGAGAGCTACTAGATTGTAGACTTCTTTTAGAATCGAAAGTATGTTGGGAACGTTATTAACTCATACAAGTTGAAAACCTCTCGCGCCCTGAGCGGACCGAGAGCCGAATCGATCATTTGAGATCGGTCCGGTTTTGATGTCTTTTAAATGTGCATTGGGCACTTATCTTATATAGCGACGAAAATATTCAATTTCGTTAATGATTTTTAAAAAGGGGGTGGGGGCTTGAATGGCCCAATCCACCAAGGGAAACTCAGTTTCCGACACTTAGCTAGAGTGCAACTCATCCCTCCTTGCAATCAGAGCGGACTGGATCATGATCCTGAAAGTCGTACTTTAAGCGCAAAGGCATACGACTTAGTAGAAATTATATAGAGGCGTCTGGCTACTTCCGCGCCCCTCACTAGTTTGTTCGACATCGATCTCTTAACGAGACCGTAAACAATCAAGGCCATAACTATACTAGCATAAATAATCCTATCAAATAATAGAGAGCGAAATACGCTAACAGTGGGGTCGTTATATCTAACAATCGATATTTCCTAGTTTCATTTGTTACTTAGCACACAAGTTGTTCCCAACATCGAGAATTTCACGTAAACGAATATATAAGGTTACAAGGGAAATTTCCACTTGTTCTGACGATATCGGATTTAGCGAAAGAGCGGAAACGTTGTTTCGCGACTTGGAACGGGAATTCGACCTATTGACACGGAATATTGCGATAAACTTTAATAAGAATTTCTGTTTTTTCTAAAGTTACGAAAAATCTCTTTTATTTTTCTCAAGAGAGAGAAAAAAATAATAATATTCCTTATTATTATTATTATTTTAAATATTGTAATATCCTTTTTATCCCTTAAAAAACCTTATTATAACAATATTCATTTTTATTCTTGGAAACCAACTAATATCTTTAATTATTTTAATAGAATATTCTTTTGTAACTTAACTTGCTATTTTACAATAAATAAGCAAGAAAATCCTTATGATATTATAAGATATAGCTTTCTAACCTTTAAAAGATATATTTTATTTATAATCTTATTAGAGTGGTAAAAGTCTATTTTGCCCTTATGAACTATCTCAACTTAGTGTTATTATAATGTTACCTTTTTTTATCAATAATATCCATAACATTACTTGTAATATTATTTCTTATCCAATAATATTTTCTTATGACAAAATCCCATTAAATCCTTATTTAAATATGAGTCCGGTTCAGGTGAGAATGGGCGCCCAGGTGCGAAATAAGAAAGAACAAGAGCCGTTAGATCAAGAAAAATTAAAGGCTCTGATCATTTCACTTAAAAGGGGAAAAAACGGCACGGGCGAATTATTGGCGAATTATTCGCGTATTTTTGAAAAAAAACGGCCCAAATTTGTTCATCAACACTGTGGATTTGTTCATCAGTATTGTGGATTTGTTTATCAACAATGTGGATTTGTTCATCAACAATGTGGATTTGTTCATTGGTTTCGACATATTTGTTCATTGGTTTTGGCATTTTTGTTCATCGATTTTGTGCATATTTGTTCATTTGTAACATCAATTTGTTCATTAATTTATGCATATTTGTTCATTGATATATGCATATTTGTTCATTGTTATATTCATATTTGTTCATTGGTTTTGACATATTTGTTCATCGGTTTGTGCATATTTGTTTATTAGTAACATCAATTTGTTCATATACAATGTGGATTTTGTTCATCAACATTGTGGATTTGTTCATTGCTATATACATATTTGTTCATTGGTTTTGGCATATTTGTTCATCAATATTATGGATTTGTTCATCAGTATTGTGGATTTGTTCATCAACAATGTGGATTTGTTCATCAGTATTGTGGATTTGTTCATCAACAATGTGGATTTGTTCATCAACATTGTGGATTTGTTCATCAACATTGTGGATTTGTTCATTGTTATATTCATATTTGTTCATTGGTTTCTTATGCACAAATGCTAGTTTCTGATGAACAAATGTTAGTTTCTTATGCACAAAATGCTAGTTTCTGATGAACAAATGTTAGTTTCTTATGCACAAAATGCTATTTTGTGATGAAGAAATGCTAGTTTCTGATGAACAAATGCTAGTTTCTTATGCACAAATGTTATTTTGTGATGAACAAATGCTAGTTTCTGATGAACAAATGCTATTTTGTGATGAACAAATGCTAGTTTCTTATGCACAAATGCTAGTTTCTGATGAACAAATGTTAGTTTCTTATGCACAAAATGCTATTTTGTGATGAACAAATGCTAGTTTCTGATGAACAAATGCTAGTTTGTGATGAACAAATCGCTATTTCTGATGAACAAACTGGGCGCGTCTCATAAAAACGTATTTTTCGAAAAATTCGTGAATAATTTGGGAAAAATTCGTCCGTGTCGTATTTTATTGAAAAATACGCGAATAATACGGGAAAAATTCGCACGTGCCGTTTTTTTTTTAAAATGAATCTTTAATCAGGGACGTTGATTTTTTGGAATGGACGATCGAGATTTATTCTTATTTCGCACCTAGGCGCCCATTCGCACGTGACTCTTTTTCTTTAAATATATACAAGTAATATTAAGTAGAGATAATAATACTACTAGACATCTTTTTATTATTTTCCTTAATTAGGACTTTCTAGATTAAATCATATAGCAAGCTCTCTATAAATATAGTATGATATTAAAATAATCTTATTTACCTTTACATATTTTCTCCCATATCTATAGTTTATATAAATAACATGGTCATGACTTAACTCTTATTTTATAACAAAAAGCATATTTATATGATATCTTAGTTCAAACTATAACACTTTTCTATTTTCCGTTATCTTTTCATGCAAGGCAACTTTTACAACTTAGCAATATTAATATCATATTGTATATTAGCTTTTTATGATATCTACTATAGTTATTAAATAAAACTTATATCTTTAAAATATCTACACCTAGAGATATGCCATATTAGTAATATCTTATATATATATATATATATATATATTCTTCTAACAAGGTATTATTTAATAATCAAAAGCTACCATCTTTAAACTAATAACTTTATATAAAAATATTTTATATGGGACTTACCAATATACTTATAAAATGAATTAAGTATTAAGTAGGATAAAGACTTACCAATATACTTATAATTTATTTAATTGATTTAATCCTTTTTCCTCAACTAACAAGATATCAAGCTCATATTTTCTTTTATTCATTATAATAAGCTCCTAATAAGGTAAACATAGTATTTCTATTATAATTTTCATGTATATCAAACTCATTTTTTTAATCCCATGATTTTATCTAACAATTTCCCCATGTCTATTATAATGTATTTCTTTATATAAAAAGATATGCAAATTATTTAATATATCTTTTTAACCTTCAACTTAATCATATAAAATTATACTTTGATAAGAATAGCTTATCCATTTTATTCCCAAGTTTATAAAATAGAAACATGTACTAAAATAACTTTAGTAATATTATTTCCCATCTAGTATTATTTTAATAACATTTTACCATCAACTTACTCTTGTTTCTTTATTTATTAAAATAAACTCTAAATAATGTAATATTATTTATGTTATACTTTGATAAGCATAAACTCATATTTTAGTCCCCTAAAATTAATAAAATAATTCCGTTGTCTACATGATTTATTATTTTATTTATTTTTATATAAGATAAACATGCAAGCTATTATAACCCCTTTTATGTACAAGAAAGTATGTATGTAAATAAATAAATTTTGATTTTATTCTTTCTACTAACAACTTTTATCCTTAAAGATTTCATGAGATATTAAAAATATTTACTTGTTAAAATAAAAGGGATTAAAACAAATTAATAAAAATAAGTAAATAGACCTTTTCTTCTACAGGTTGTATGTTCTTTTACAGAACAACGTACAAGAGAAGGAGGCAAGGGACGACACCACTAGATCGGCGGCAACCAGGGCGACGGTGGTCCGGCATGACTCCGGGGAGGCGGCGCGGCCAGGGAGGGGCGGCCGAGGGGTGGTCCGGTGGCCCGGATAAAGAATTTAGGGTTTTTGTGGGGTTTGCGGGCAAAATTCAGCAACTAAACAATGGCTTCTAGGCTGATTTTTGATTGAAAAGAGAGCAATTATGCCTAGAGAAAGAGAGGAGGAAGAGTTTGTGTGAGTTTGGAGGAGAAATAGAGCCCTTATATATGCAAAGGAGAGGAGCTTGGTGATCCATGTCAATGGAGATTCACCAATTGAGAGGAGGGAGATGGAAGAGGATTGGGCAATTGTGTGCTTGTTTGAAGGTGAGGTAAGCATGGATGTCATTAGGCCATTCTAGCAAGCAAAGGGGAAGGAGGGGGAAAGCAATGGCCATGGAATGGATGAACATCTCATCAATCAGACAAGCGCCTGATTTGATTTTGGGAGGAAGAAGAAGATTAAGTTGATATACAAATAAAATGTTGGGTAAAGAGAATAGAAAGTTACAATGGCTTAGCGGATTATGGGTGTGGGCGTGTGGGAGGAGATGCAAGAGGTCTCGGGTTCGAGTCCTTGCTCTTGTCTCCTTTTTATTAACTTTTTACATTTCTAGCTTATTGTACCTTTTTCTTTTTTTATTTAATAAAAATTCCGAAAATTATAAAGCATTATTTTTATTTAAATGCTTTTTATGCCTCCATAATCCTTTATAATATATTCTTGAATTTATTTATGTAAATTCTCTTGTTTAAGAGAAAAAGGATTATTAATGGTTTTAAAACCTTGGAATATTGCAAATATTACCTTTATAACATTTTTATAATTTATTAAGACAATTATAAAAATACTTAAAACTCTTTTCAAGAGAAATTAGATATCCGACTTGCATAATATATTTATTTAAATTCTTCATTGGCATTGTAGTAAACTTTTGTAACCTTTCATAATATAATATGAAATTATAAAGTTTAATAAATTCTCTATTTTAGAGAGAAAAAAATTTATTGTGATAATTATCTATTTTATTTTATTTAGAATTTAGCGGATAGTACACAAACCTTGACCCATCACTTTCAACCTTGTCTTTCAACAAGGAGATGGCCCCCACCTTGCCAACCTTGCCTACTAACCATGCCACATCATCCTTGGCCACACAAATTCAAATTGTTGAAGCATCTAACCTTGGTTTGCCTGCCCATGATCAATCAAGATCCCATAGAAAATGGCGCGCCCATCCCTCTTGAAGATCGACCTCCCATAATTCGCTATGCTAATCCCCATTATGATCACCTCGGCTATTTCATTCACCACCCGGACCTTGTACCCGTGGCACCACAACCCCCGACTCTAACGCCGGAGACCCTTGCACCCATTCGCCGGGCCACTCCTCCGATCATCCCTTCAACCTCGAGTCCCATCACGCCCCAACCCTTGGCCGAGCTCAACGCCCAATCCCTTGACCCGAACCCAGCGCCACGCAACGCCCAAACCAAGCAACACGCGCGTACCAACACCCGCGCCGAGAACCTCAAGTGGCGCCCGGTTGACCCAAAGGCGCGCCACTCCCCTCCCGAACCTATACCCTGCACGCCACATGCCCGAGATAACTCGAGTGCCCCGGCCCGCAAATCTTATGCGGCCGCTCTTGGCGCCCGAGGCTCCAACAATGCGCGCGCCGGCTACAATGGCCCCATGAAATTTTTTATGAATGCCGGTCATGGGGGAAAGCTCACCTACACCCCCCAACCTCCAACCGTGTGGCCATCAAGTGCTCTGAAGGGCTACCAAGGCAAGTTGTTTGGGGTTGGTCTCTACTTGGCCAAATTGTTGGCTACCACCCCGGGCACTTCTTGATTAATGAGATGATCAAATCATGGGGAGTAAGGGCAAGATACCGGGAAGACGAAGGGTGGTTTATATTCAAATTCGAGTCCGAAGAGGACCAAGAGAAAGTGCTCAAGGGAGGGCCGTATTTCATTCATGGAAAGCCTTTCCTCCTCAAGCACATCCCCGACAAGTTCGCATTCAACTGAAAGGAAAATGCCACCACTCCTCTTTGGGTGCGCATGTATGGGCTCGCTAGTGAATTTTGGACCCCGGAGGTGCTTGGCCGAGTTGCTTCACAAGTTGGCAAGCCATTGTACATGGACCCCGTCACGGATGGGAGGAAAGAGATGTGTATGCTCGTGTTCTCATTGAAATTAATTTTGCTCATGAAATTGCTAGAGAGTGTAGCCTTGATTTTGATGATGAGGTGATACTTGAGTGCACCTATCTTGCGGAGAATGAACCAAAGTATTGCAAGGGGTGTTGCTCATTTGGCCATGATGGTCATGAGTGCACATTCAAAGACAAGAAAGAAGCCATGGGGGTGAAAAGAAACCCCAAAGGTGTAACACCCCGACTTTCGTCAAGGCGCTACTCGGTGGTAGACCTTGTCTGGGTACTACTCAGATTAGTCTGACAGACAAGTTCACTAGGATCTTGCAACTCGGGCACGGCGAGAAAATAAATAAACATCCAACTTTTTATTTTAAACAGAAGGTGGAAAACATGATACTAGTCTCGAATCATAAACAAAAGTTAACAATCAACTCATTCTGTAATTTCAACATGTCCTACACCAGTTCTATCCAACTAGTAACAAAACAATTCAACAGACAACTTTTAATACATAATAAACCAGATCCCAACAACCCGATTCTAATGACACGTCGCCAAAATCCGCTTCACCACTTTGTAGAGAAACTATCGCGATTCTTGAAAAGTACCTAAAGCTGTAAAAATATTCCCCGAAGGGTCAGCTACAATTCTAATTCAAGCTAGAAAGCGTGAGATGCATATAGAACGTTTGAAAAACCACACAAAACCCTAGCAATCAATTTTCACACAGAAATTAATAATTATCAATTCATATCAATTCAACACTTAACGTTAAATAGTCACACAAACACCCATACACACAGACACACAATCAGACAGACACCCGGATACACACACACATACAAATCACATCACATTAACATTACATTAAAAATACAACAATATCACAAAAGTAAAATTAATACAGATAGCATCAATAATACTAACAAGGATAACAGTAATATTCATAAAGATCTTCCCAACATATATAACCACAAAATACATTACGTTAAACAAAACCCATTAACACGAGACCATTCAAACCAAATCCGTCGAATAATATAGCAAGCAAATCAATCCTCAAATCCAAATGGCACCCTCCGACCTCTCATCTATGGCGCACGGTCAGGGCGCGTACCATATACACGGGCCCATTTCTCCTATTCACCCTTCTTTCCCTGGCTAAACCTCTACTAGAGCGTTCGCCAAAACATTTTATTTTATTTTTAGAAGGGGGTCCCTTCCAGCCGCATGACCATGCCCGGGGGCCACTTCGTCTCCAACTTATCCCGTGATCCATGGCCATACCGGTGGAACCCAATGCACGCATAACGAAAAATGTTTAAAAATGATTTTTCATTATTCCAAAAACATATACAAACATGTAAAATGAAATCATTCCAAAATAAGGTTTGCATATTCAATTCAATCATTTAACACATAACGGTCTTAAGGAAAGCAAGTCGACAAACGATTAACCTCGAACAACGGAAACAAACACGCAACGGAAGAAAATAGGCCTGAACAAGTCACAATCACAATAACAAGCACAACCACAATTTCAATTTGAGCACATTCACAATTTCGATTCAAACACAATCATATTTGCAGACGCAATCACAATCAAACTTAAAACCACAAACCGAATCACAATCACAAAATACAATCACAGTTATAGCTACACCCACAATTACAAATACAATTACAACTCCAACACCAGTACAAGCACAAAAACAAACACATTTACATTTACAAATACAATTTCAATTACAATTTTCAAACGCACAATGACAATCGCAATTACAATACAGTTACAAACACAATTTTCAAATATGAGTACAACACAATTTTCAAATACAATTACAACATTCACAAGCATAGAGAGCAAAATTTATTTTAAAAGAATTAATATTCAGAGGGACTAGTTACCAAAACCAATTCCACATACATGGCACTCAATGTAACAAGAATTGAATTAAGTCGAGCAAGTCGAAGAACGACTTACCTCAAATGAAGGATTCCTTTAGCGATAACGGAACTAAGAGCCTGAGTAGAAACGCTTCCCTAAATTTATTATCGACTAAGATTGAATTAGATACGATCCTTAAGAACAAAACATCAACTAATTTATAGACCCAACTTAGCTTAGACAAGGTTTAATATTTACAACTTGAGCACCACTATAAACTAACTAATTACTAATAACCCACAAAATCCTACCTAACCTCTAGCCGCTCCAAAACTTCAAGTACTAATTAATCTAGCTTGCAGGACAACCACCAACACCACCCTTTAGCTAAGAAAGTTCGACACACTTTACCATAATTATACAAATATACAACCAACCCATCATAAAACAAACCGCCCATCTCATTGAGTGATCACACACGAGAGATAGAGCCCATAATTAATTAAGATTCTTACATCTTAACTAGTACTAATTAAAGGAGTTTTGTGACCACTATCTCTTTAACCGAACACATACTACAGACCTCCAAATAAAGGCGATTAAAACAACCTAATCCAGGACACAAAACCAATCATTGAAATTAAATTATCCTCCATACTTAGTAGGTTCTAATGCTAATTAATTCAAACCAAAGCACTAGTCTGACAAGGCAATTTAAATTGTAAGTTACAAAAGGGATCAACACTCGAACTAAAGAAACCAACTCACATCAGACACGTATATAGATTTCGATTTCACAATTGGGATTGACATGGTCTACCCATCAACCATTACAAACTAGCTGGCATACAAGAATTACCATTCATGCCCGCAGATTATTGTACCAAAAGGAAGGAGAAAAACAAACAAACCACCAAAGGAATCAATTCACACCTTACATAGCCAAATCAGACAAACTTCGAATGGAAACGGGCTTCCTGGTTTGAGGCTCGTTGCTAGGGGCCCGGACGGTTCGATCGGAGACTCCGATTCCAGATCAATTCGAGGCGGCGTGCTCATGTCGGAACCGGCGCAACGACAACCGGCTGAATCGGCGACTGAGATCCCGATCTAAAAGACGAGGCAAATCTCTAGTTCATCTTGCTTCAAACGGATCTCCATCGAGTTGGACGAATTTTTCCTCAATCGGCAGCGAACGGCAATCGGATCTGAGGTTCGGGCCCGCACTAGGACAACTGGACCTAACCGGCGAGAACCGCCAACAGTGGCGGTGTTCAAGAGCGACCGAAGGACGGAAACGCCGGGGTTGCCGCCACGCTTCCGCGGCGCGACTGCTCCGCGAGGGCGACCAGGAGACGGATCTCGCTCCGAGTAGCCCGATTTCGTCGCTTGGCCCATAGCGGCAGGAGAACAAGAAGCAGAATCCAGTCGACGGTGGTGTAGAAGGCCCGACTCGCTCCCTAGTTCTTCTCCTGCGACAAAAGCGAACGCGACTTCGATTGCCGAGGTGAGTGGTGGCACGTGAAGGACGTCGAAGCTCTAGTTCCGGCGGTAGAGGGATTCAATTCCTCTTCCAATGGAGCAAAAATAGGATGGAGTTGAGCTATCTCCTAGTTTAAGTCGGAAAGGGCATTTGGGCTCAACAAAAGCTCAACCGAAGTTTGGGCTTTTAGGCCCATAAATGAATGAAATGCATGATTATATTTACGATAGAAAGTTTGAGACGCGAATTAGCTATCTGGTTTTTCGGTAACGAATCTGGGTATTACAAAAGGGCCGAATGAAGATGATCCTAAACAAGGGAAAGCAACCATGCATGAAAAAGCCGGGGAGGAAAATATGGAGAAGGAAGAGCGCCATTCAAAGGCGGCCAATGTGGAAACCCTTGTGCCAACACAGGTGCTCTTGGCACCTAACAAAACCGTCCCATCACAAGACAAGTTGACACCAAGGAAAAGCGCACCAAAAGCCAAACAACGCGCCAAAGACGTGGAAGTGCACAAAGAAAGGTCGGAAAGTGAAACCACAACCACGCAAGAAAGCGAGGGGGAAAGTGAATCCACTACTATGAACTCCTCTATCAAGGGTGACACAAATACAAGGAGTGAGAAGGAAGAAGAAGAAACAAGCACAACCAACAACACTAAGGATGTTGAGGAGAGCGGCCACCAAGAAGAACCTCAAGATGAAGAAGGTTGGTTACCGATCAAGAACAAGAAAAAGAACACACCAAAGAAGGGCACGGTCCTTGGCCTTAGAGCACGGCCTAAATGGCCCAATTTACCATACGGGAGGACCACTCGCGCTCCACTAGGGTCGCAAATTTAGCTCCTTAGATTTGATCTTGTTTGAGTGTCTATCTTTGGTTTGATGTTTGTCATGTTTGGATGTATGTTTTGATTACTTGCTTATCTTAGGCTTTGATGTTAGCTTGTTTGATCTTGTGTTTTGACTACTTGGGGCATAGTATGGAAAGCCTACGTGCTTGTCCATGTATGCCTCGTTTAGGACTCAATCGCTTGTACTAGCCCCTCAGGGCTCATATTCTCTCATTTATCCGAATTTACCTTAAAGCAAAAAAAAGCTCTCAGTCAAAAGAAACACTCCCAAGGAAAAACCCTTTTTGGGCGATTTTTTCGGCTACTTCTCCGGCGGCTCTTCCTCCCCTCCTCCTTGCTCCGGCGTGGGTTTCCTCACGAGACCCACGCACAACGTTCGTGGTGGTAGCCTCTCGCGCCACCAACGAACCAGAGCCTCTCAAGCCGTTGTCCCTTTCCTTTTCCCCGACGAGACCCTTCGTTTTCCTTTGGTCTTCCTTGGCTCCCTCTCCCGTTTCCTTTGGATTGGTTCGATGGGAATGGAGATGAAGGGGTCTTCATCCCCTTCCATGGCTGATATTGATCCCAAGAAGTATTTGAAGGATTCGGTGGCTCCCTTGTCCGAGGATAATGGTGGCAAAGGGAAAACTCCCAAAGCTCCGTCACGCAAATCCAAGGCCATGCCAACGGTGGAGGGTTCAAAGGATTTGGAGGTTGGTAAGACTAAGAAGAAGAAGGAAGTTTCGAGCTCCAATGGAGTTGAAGATGGCGAGGTTGTTTCCCTTTAAAGGGATGACTTGTCGGATGAAGAAATTGAGGAGCCGGCCTTCCCAGAGCTACCATCCACCGGCCTGAACTCCTCCTCAGTGGTGGTGGCTGGTGCCATGCCACCGGCTCATGTTGCAACTCCTTAGTCCGCGCCAGCCATTAATGGCAATGATGGTGCACCAGAACTCGAAGGGACGCTCCATGGTCCCAATGCTTTGCACGTGGCTGGAGCATTAACTGATCCGCTGGCTCCCGAGGCAAGCGTGCCAATTACTCTAGTCGTCGCGCCTGGCGTCAACGCGCCCGCTTCAGCTCTGCTCTCGACTGGCCTCGCCAATGGTATTAGCCATGGCACGATCATTGCCTCGGCACCTGGGTAGATTGGCACGAGAAAGGCAGGGCCAAGGCTAACGCCGATGCTACGAAATCTTCCAACAAGGGTACTCAACACCGTAACAATGCTTCTCGGCCGAATGCATGGGCGACTAAGTCAAAGAAAATTTTCATGAACTCGGGTCACACCTCCCACTTCAAACCGCCTCTCAATCAAAGTTTCGGAAGGGATCTCGCATCAAGCCGTGTGGGGGTGGTCCCTTCTTGGACAATATGTCGGGTTCTTTCCCAGCCACTTCATGATCAATGAAATGATGCGATCGTGGGGCGTGAAGGCTCGATACCGTGAGGAAGAAGGTTGGCTAATTTTTCAATTCGAGTCCGAGGAAGATCAAGCCAAGGTGTTGCGTGGAGGTCCTTACTTCATACACGACAAACCGATGATATTGAAGCTTATCCCGGACAAGTTCGCTCTCAATAGGCGAGACATCGCCACCATTCCTTTATGGATTCGGGTCTATGGCTTATCCCAAAAGTTTTGGACCTTGGAAGTGCTTGGCAAGCTCGCCTCGTACGTGGGCAAGCCTCTTTACTTGGATCCCGTCACCGATGGGAGAAAACGTGGATCCTATGCTCAGATTTTGGTGGAAATCAACTTTGCCGAGGACATGCTACGTGAAATAAGTATTGATTTTGATGATGGTGAATCAATTGATGTTAATTTTCTTGTGGAAAATGAGCCCTTGTATTGCAAGGGATGTTGTTCTTTTGGACATGATGTTGTAGATTGTTCGTTCAAGTACAAGAGGGTGGCCGTTGGTACGAAGGCTAGGAAAAATTCCAAGGACCAAAGAGCCAAGATCGGAGAGATTCAAGGCTAGTCGGGGATAGTGGCACCTTGGAAGCCAATGGCAAGAAGAAAAGGTTGCCTCTGGATGACTCCGTCGGGAAGGATCCAATGCCCCCTAGAACCGGCGCGTCCTCTAACAACGAAGCACCAAAGGACAAGGGCACCTCGAAGAGAGTGAGTGGGGATGGGAAACACAAGAAGGAAAGTCCTTCAAAATCTCAACCGAAAGGGGATAAACACGGTGAGCATGGGGTTTTGAGTGTGCCACAATTAAACAAGGAGTCTCATACCTCGGTTGAGACCTCCGAAAACAATGAAGTTGACCTCGAAAGTGAGGGGAATTATTCAAGTGGGGAGGAGAGTGAAACACTTGAGAAAGAGAGTGACAAAGAGAGTGACATTGAGGTGTCTGATGATCCCGGAGTGTCTTTGATGGAAGAGGGCGAGGCTAGTGTAGAGGGTGATGACGAAGACTCGGTTATCTCCGCCGAGGACGGAAGAGGAGGTGATCTTAGTGATGAGGAAGTTCCTTTTGAGGATGTTATCTCACGGTAACAAAAGAAGAAGCTTGAGGCTTTGGCCATAACCGAGGCTCAAAATGTGGCCAAGGCTAAGTCAAGACAGATGGTAGTTTGCCTTCCAACCAAGAACAAGTGGTTGGTAAACCAAAGAGCTCTCCGAAGCACTTCAAGAACCGAGAAAAACAATGGCGTTGTGCCTACATGAAGATCATCGCTTGGAACATACAAGGGCTTTGCCAAGCCCGGAAACAAAATGGCATGCTCGGTTTGATTCGTGATTTTGAGGCTAAGGTTTGTGGTATCTTTGAAACTAAATGTGGTGGTTTGGATATTGTTGATTTGGCGCGCCGTGTGGCCCCAAGTTGGGATTTTGCTTCACATTTCCACCTCCATGCCCGTGCTCGTATTTTTGTTCTTTGGGATTCTAATTGTGTTGATGTTGAGCTCCTTAGTATGTCTTCCCAACATTTTGGTTGCCTCATTACTTGCAAGACTACTCGGCCAAAGTTTGGAGCTTGTTTTGTTTACGGTTTGTGTTGGATTGTAAACCGTTAGCAAAGAGCTTGGGAACTGGCTGTTAAGCTGTTCCCAAGGCAGCGGAAGTAAAGTAAACGCAAGTATTAAAAACTGTAAAGAACGCAGTTCCCTTATAGAGGAACCCCACTACAACCAACTAGTTGAATGGGTAAACCTCTACCTCTGCTTGGAGGATTTTGAATGACTTACTTATATTAAGTGCTTTGTTCCTTAGTTACAACAGCCGGATTCAAACTTCTTTGTTCCTACGAGTTCTACCTAACTCTAGCAACACTAATGAATCCTCTCAACTGAGTTCGTAAGCTAACAACAACAAAACACAAGTAACTCAAACCTTACATCGACTTCTCAGTTCCCTTGCCTGGGAACTTCGGCTTCACCGTCGTCGAGATCAGACACTCGCCGCCGGGGACTTCTCTTCTTCTTCTTTCTCTTTTCTCTGGTATGGGTGTTTGTGAGTTCTGGGAGAAGTACTCAATCCGAGTACTATTCATTTGGCTTTATAGTCCAGGTGTGCTTGGGCAATCGCATCTTTCATTTGTGTCCAAAATGCCCTTTACTTGATGCCCAAGTTGTACTTTCTTCACATGCATCTTTCATTTGTGTCCAAAATGCATCTTTCATTTGTGTCCAAAATGCCCTTTACTTTATAGTCCAGGTGTGCTGAACGGTCGTTGTCCTCACATGTGAGTTCCCATGTTATGGGAAATGTCCTCTTCAGAGTTCCCTTGATGGAAACTCTTCTTCGTGTAAACCTATGTTCTCTTGATCATTCCTGGGAGTTCCCATTTTATGGGAACTTTCCTCTTCAGAGTTCCCTTGATGGAAACTCTGCATTGTGAGCTTTTGTGGCTTTTGGTCATTCATGGGAGTTCTTGGCTATACCTGCGTTCCTTAGAAATACTTGAACAAACCACATTAGTTCCTCATGGTGTTTTTCATTATAAAAACTCGGAGAATGGCATCGTTGATCCGTTGTTTAGAACCAGAGGTCCCAACAACGTCCCAACAATTTCCCCCTTTTTGATGATGACAAACCCATCACAAAATAAGCAAGTATTTCAATGAATGATATGCGAATGAGTTCCTACGGATGATTTTGGGGAGCCACTTCGATTAAAACACTTAGATCTTACTTAGTTTTTTATGCAATTGTTCCCCCTTAGCTTATGCATGTTCTGTGATAACTTAAACTTTTAACTCATCTCGCATTTTTTGTCTTTCCCCCTTTTGACATCATCGAAAACAAGCAATGCAATTATAAGGAAGAAAGGAACACGCATTCAAATTAAAGGCCAATTCATTACTTAAGAAAATATGTACAAGGGGAACACAAGTACATTTTGTGGACATATTTGGATTAAGGGAAAAAGGAGGAGATATCATGGGGCTGTAGGGAACAGGGCATCACAAAGGCGCGTCAGGACCTGTGTAAATTTTTCTTGTCCCCTAGCCAACGTTGCTTGGTCCTTGGCAATCTGGTCGAGGGTGTTGGCAATGCGAACCAACACTTGAGAGTTCCCATCATCACCAGACTCCAGTTGAGCCGATTCCTCCATAGGCTCAGAGTGCCTCATCTTGTGGACCACGGAGATGTCCAGTTCCCTTCCAATCGTAACTTCTTCTTTGGAGGCGTCGTAGAGACCCTCCTTGAGTAGAAGCTTCTTGATAAGTCCAGAGTAGGGAAGAGAATGGGACTTGGACGCCATACACTTCTCCATATGCCCGAGAATAATTCTTGGAAGGTTGATGGGCTTCTTGAGGAGAAAGTGGTAGAGGAGTATAGCGTCGGGGATGTTGATCACTAGACGCTTCTCTTGGCGAGGGATCACCATATTGATGATGAACTGGTGAGCCAGCTTGGCGATTAGGGACAGATGATGGGTCGAGGTCTCTTGAGTGGGGACTCGACCCTCATATATGGTGTTGTACACCTCTGCGCTGTTGAACTCTCCCCAGAGCTTGTTGGGCAACTCGCTGAGTCCGTGAACAGGGACCTGAAGCTGAAGGCGGATGGTAGACATTGTGAATATAAACTCGTCGCCTTCGAGGGAGAGAGTTCCCTGAGTGCCGTCGTTGTGGACTACAAAGTTGTTGTAGAACCGACGCACTTGTGAGGGATCCACACTCACGGGTTCTCTGCAGAGGTGCTCCCAGCCTTGGGCCTTGATCAGGTCCCACAGTTCCCCTAGTCCATTCTCATTGAGCATCTCTTCAGAAATTATTAGAGGGGGGAGAAGCTTGCGACGTTCGTCCACAGGGTACTTCTTTGAAGAAGATCCCTTCCTTTTTCTAGTGGTGCTCTTTGAAGAGTTCCCCCTAGAGACCGTTGTTGGTCCTTTCTGCTGAGTGGGTCCAACCGCTTCGATCAGCAACATTGGTTCCCTTGTGACACGGGAACCATCGGACACCACCAGTTGGTGCCCAGGGGTTGGGATCTTGGCGGGCTCCTTTGCAGCTGGAGCCTCTTCTTGTTCTTCGACCTCATCACTGGAGGTCCCTTCATCCTCGGAGGAGCTGGAGATGGAGCCCTCCTCGTCATCTTCAGGATGACCTAAATTCGTCCCAGCACCAACAGCCGGTGCTGGGTTCCTTTGCTCCACGGGCTCTTCAGGAGCCACCTTTTCTGGGGACTTGGTCCCTTTGTCAGTTGTTGCCTCAGTTGGGACCCTGTTGAGCTCGTCCTCTACAGCCTTGAGCTGGGCCTCCTCCTCTAAAGTTCCCATGATGGGAGGAGGAGGATCCTTGGTCATTTTGCCGATGACAACGGAGAGAGGAAGGTCATCGTCGTTCGAAGTGAGGAGGACGACAGTTTTGGAGGGAGAGGGAGAGGGAAGTTTTTTGGTAGTTGGGGATGTGGTGGAAGAAGGGATAGGAGAGGAGAGAGGAGTGGAAAGTTGTGTAGGAGGGGCAAGAGGAGTAGATACGGGTGCCTTGGGAGTAGGGGTCCCAGAGGCAAGGGTTTGAGGGATAGAAGTGTTTTTGGGTGATGAAGGAGGGGAAGGAGTTTTATGGGGTGGAGATGGAGTTCACGTCGTTGTGGGAACAGAGGGAGGTGGTGGAGTCTTTTGTTTTGGGGGAAGAGGTTTGGGAGGTCCCTCAATTATAGGAAGAGAGAGGGAAGAAGAAGTGAGTTGGCTCTGGGAGTGGGAGGTCCTAGAGTCTGGACAAAAAACGAAGGGTGGTTTGGCCATACAGGAACTGTCCTTGGAGCAGTTCAAGTAATCAACGAATTTGAAATGGGACTTCTTCCTGGGCTCCGAGTATTCGGAGACCTCAGAGTGTTTGCGCTTTTTGGATTGTGAGGGGTTGATGTTCGCATTTTTAGTATAGTTTTTAATAGGTTTTCTTTGCTTATTAGGTTTAGTTTTGTTTAGTTTAGATTTAGTTTTGAGTATTTTTAGTTAGTTTTGCATAATTCTGTGAAAAGAGTGGAATCTACGCTATTTTGTGAATTTTGCAGGTTTTAGCGAGGAAAGGAGCTAAATGGAGCTGAATTTGGAGCATTGCAGCGAAGGACGGAGGAGTGTAAGATTGAAGAAGTCGAAACTTAAGAGTAAAAGAAAAGGTGTCGAAGAAAACAAACCCCAGGCTCGTTAACGAGGCTGTGAAGGGTCGTTAACGAGGCCACGAAGAGAAAGATTTCGAGTATTATTTTTATTATTCACCGATCCTGAGCGGGAATTTATTTCCGTATCGGTTGAGTATCTTGTTAGAATCTTTTTGGGTTGTTAGAATATGTATTTTAGGGTTTAATATCTTTTTAGATTTTATTTCTATCTTTTAGAGATTGTTTCTATCTTTTTAGGAAAGTTTTTATCTTTTAGCCTTTTTAGTTTTTTAGGTTTTCTAGTATAAATACCCTTCTATCTAGCATAGAGGAGGGGGGGCTTGATTTGGAGAAGATTTTGAGGAAGGCCGAAGGAGAGAATCGGATCGGAAGTCGGTGACGAGGTTCGGTAGACGAAGGTTGCCGAGTTCGTTGATCGTATTTGTGGTTCGGTGCATGTTTTTCAGGGTTTTCTTCTGGATCTTTGTAAGACAATATTTTTGTTATTAATTTAAGGTTGAGTTTTGTTTCAATGTTTGTTTTTATTGAAGTTTTTAGTTTCTTAGTCACGAGTAGTGAGTAATTTATTTTTCTATGGTCGGGGTAAAGCCCGGCATAGTCGAGCATGTTTGATGAGTAAGATTGTGTGTTGATTGCCTTTTATCTTTTATTGAGATTGTTTGTTGTGCTTAATACCGAAACGAATGTTGAGGTAATTTGAGTTTTAACTTGATTGAAAGAGAAAGTTAGTAACTTGAAGGTTGATATTGTTTGAAAAAGAAAGTTTCAAGCTTTAGATCCAAAACAAGCAATTGAGTGAGTTAGTTTATGAAAGTAGATTAATTTACTTGTTAAGTCAACGAAAGTTGATGACTCTATCTATTTAAAGGCATGATCTTATCTTCTTACGAATTCTTATGCTTGGCTATGTTGTGGTGTCCCTTGTCCTAGATTTTTGTTTTATTTGAATTATTTCTGGTGAATCTTCGTTGATGAGTACTTGCCTCGGTACCGAATATTAATTAGAATTTAATTAGGTCGTTAATTGATATTTTTGTGTTCGGTGGCTCGGTAACGATCCTGACAAGGTCGTTAACGAGGCATCTCGTGAGTGTTTTGTTTGATTTTGTTTGATTTTTATTAGATTGATAGACAAACAACCTTGCTTCCTGTGGAACGATCCTGACTCCACTGTACTCAGCGGGGTCTTGACTTACAAATTTATTTGTTGGCCGAGAAACCCTCTCAACAAATTGGCGTCGTTGCCGGGGAAGCAACGAGTTGTTAGTTTATCTTTGGGATCGGGAATAGCCCGACCCCGTTTTTGTTTTTAATCTTTGTTTCTTTGTTTGTTTTCTCAGTGTATGCCGGTAGGACGAAGAAGGCTTCAGTTTGATAACTCTAGTTATTACTCAGAACCCGAACGTTCCCTGCACCGTCGACTCCGAGAAAACCGAGCCATGGCCACAGCTGAAGAGATGGCTCGAGAGTTAGAGATCCTCCGGACCCAGATGGAGGCACTAAAATCCGAGAAGGACGGCGCAGATGCAGACAAGGCTAGACTGCAAGAAGAGCTAAATGCCTATCCAAGGAATGCCAAGCAATACATGCATCCGGAACTGAGGGTGCCAGAATCTCCTATTGTGCTTCCTGCGATAGAGAAACCTTTTGAGATCAAGTCTCAATTCATATCCTTAATCAAACGGGCTCAGTTCGAAGGGAAACCTGCTGAGTGCCCTATGGAGCATATTAGAAATTTTCTTGATTTATGTGACACCATAGCTGCTGAAGGTGTCTCGTTAGAATATGTTCTGTTAAAAGCTTTTAGATGGTCACTCACTGGAAAGGCCCTGAACTGGTTAGAGAGCCTACCTTCTAAGTCTATCAGGACTTGGAAAGCTTTGTATGATCAATTTCTTACAAAGTTTTTCCCTCCTGCTAAGACAATGGAGTTAAGGAAACGTATCACCTCTTATCACCAGTTGCCTAATGAAACATTTGTTGAAACATGGGAAAGATTCAAAGAGATGCTTAGACAGTGCCCTACTCATGGGCAACCTTTATATGTATTGCAAGAAATCTTTTTCCAGGATATCAACGCGGAGACCAAGAACCGCATCAACGCGCATACTGCGTGCGGTTTTATAGAGATGAACCCGACAGAGGCGTGGGAACTGTTGGACAAGTTGGCGAATTACGATGCTATGTACGAAACCCAGCAGGCTCCACAAACTCAAAAACGTCTCTATGTGCCCAACCGAGATGAAGTTGACACCGATGTTAAAAATCAATTCTTACAAGATGAGGTCAACCGTTTGAGGAAACAGGTAAGTTTTCTGAAATCCTCTCAATCATGTCAAGAATGTGGTTCTTCTGCGCATAGTACTTCTTCTTGCACTAACATTGAGCAGGTTAGAACCACCGAGACAATAGCTGAGATGAATTACATGAGAGGACCCTACAGGAACCAACCTAATTATAATGACAGGTCAAACAACTATCAACCATGGGGCAATCAGAATACAAATCGAAATTACGCAGGGCCCCCACAGGATAGACGACCTGCACCATATCGACCTCCAGGCCATCAAGAGACACCATCATGGGTTCAGGAGATTAAAGAGAGAATCAACAGAGTGAACAACAAGGTTGATGACGTTCAAGCCAAGCTGAACCGACAGGATAAAAGATGGGGAGAGTTCGATATTTGGAAGAGGAGCGTTGATTCCCAACTAGCAGCGGTGCACCTCCGAAGTGGGAAGACACTACCGGAAAGAATTCAAGCTGAAGAGAAGGAGGAACAGGATCTCGCCAACCAGCTCGTTAACGAGCCAGCGAGAGCTAGTACCGAGCCTATGAACCAGAATGACGAGGCTCAGAAGATTCCTAACGACCCTACCCCAGGTAAGTTCTGTAAACCGAGCCTTCCCCTCAATCCCAGGGTTGTTAACGACCCCACCAGGGTCGGTAACGACCCGCCGAGGACATCAATCGACCCCAGTGTCGGCCCGGTACTGTCACCTCTCAAGCCTAACTTGGTTCGACAATAGTGAAATCTCTTCCATTTCCAACTAAGAAATCTATGGACTCTACTGAGAGTAAGTTCAAGCGTTTCATTAAAATTCTTCAGGGCATTAATATTTCCATCCCATTCGCTGAGGCCCTAAGCGAAATGCCGGCTTACACAAAATTTTTGAAGGATATTCTTAGCAGGAAACGGTCTATTACAGAGCTGCAGGATGAAGTCAGATCGATAGCTCTACCAGAAAAGCTTGGAGATCCCCGGTGGTTTGCAATCACAATCGTCATAGGCAACCACAAGTTCAAAGCTTTATGCGATCTTGGTGCCAGTGCTAGTCTTGTTCCGCTCTCAATCTGGTCTAAAGCTAATATGGGACCACTAGAGCCAGTAGACATGAATCTGTACATGGCAGATGGATCCAGTGTCAAAGCAACAGGAGTAGTGGACGATTACCCTATTCATGTCGGGAAATTCTTTATACCGAATGATTTTATCGTCCTTGATATGCCTGAAGACCCTCATGTCCCCATAATTCTCGGGCGACCATTCTTAGCCACAGCAGGAGCAAGAGTTGATGTGCGGAAGGGACTCCTCACTTTTGATATAGGAGAAGAACGGGTGGAATTCAACTTGGATCAAAAAGCCAACGACCCAATTGGAGTGGCACAAATAGAGTTGACTCAACCCGAACTCAACACAACAGTCCCTATCGAGCCACATTTGCCGATCACCGAGTCTCACGTGCATGAGTTCAACCAAGGCCCTACTGCAAAGGTTACAGAAAAGTCCAAACCACCTTGGCTTTCGGACTACACTAACAATCCAGGGATATCGAGCTTGCTGATAGAAGAAGAAGGTCCTAATTTAGCAATTCAAGTGCACAAAGGCAGTAAGATTACAAGCAGGGTATCTCAAGACCCCAACATGGCCAGACATGAACCACCATGAGACTAGCAAGGGAGCTCGTCGGGCTAACGACGTTAAACATAGCGCTTACGGGAGGCAACCCGCTTTTTAGAATAGGTCTAGTTTATTTTATTTTTCTCTTTTTCTTTTTAGATTATTTTTTAGCTTTCTTTTATTTTTCTTTTTAGTTTTAATTAGGATAGAAATTAGATTTTTGAGCTAACAAGATTTCAGGAAAAAAGGGGTCAAAAATTCACTCAAGAAGGCCACGGTGGCTCGTTAACGACCCACCCAGGGTCGTTAACCACCCTGGGTGGGTCGTTAACGACCCACCCAGGTTCGGAAGACCCGATTCGTCACAATACGGGGCAGGTAAGTAATTCTAACCTAGTTAATTTTTTTAACCCTAGCCGTCTCCCCCTTCTACACACTACCCCTCCTATATAAACCCTTCTACCCCTCCCAAAATTCTACCACAATCCCTTTAAAAATTCACTCTCAAACCCAAAACTCTCTCAATCCCTTTCCCTTCTCTCCCACCGAGTCGGAATTCCCACGCTAACGACCACCGGAGACGCCATCATTACCGGAGTTCGGAAGCCACCCACCGTCGACGCCGAGCTCGTTAACTACCCCGATTCCGACCCTTGTTCTTTAAATTCTCGGTTCTCCGGTATGATTTCTAAACCCTTTCTTGAAATTGCATGATTTATTATCTATAGGGTTAAATTTCATATCTTGAATCATGATTCTTAGGGAGATCGATGAGCATGCTTAAATTCCGTTCTAAAAATTCGTGATTGTGCTTAGTTGTTCATGTTTTAGGAAAGATTATTCATGTTAGATTAGCTATTGTAACCCTTTAGTTAGGAAAGCATGAATTTTTCTTGTTCTAGATCTAAAAGTTCGAACTTTGCATGTCAAAATTCCGAGAAAATTTTAGCATGTTCGGGATGGGTAATTGAGCAAGTATGGGGTGCTTATACCCGATAGGGGATTTGTGGAAAATAATAGAAGATTGCATGCTTGATTTGTGCTGATTAGAGGTAGATTTAATTTGTGAAATTTTTGGATTTTGCTCTCGACAGGTCGTTAACGACCCACCCAGGCTCGTTAACGACCCTGCACTTCATCATTGATCGATCCGAGCCCAGAATCGTGAACGACCCAACTGGATAGTTTATGAATAATTCCGAGGTTAATTTTGAGACCAAGTATGGGGTCTCGTACCTATTATTTTTGAGTGGATCTTATCTTGGAAAATTTTCGATTATTTTGTAGTATCCATGGCTAGTTCAAGCAGACCCGCTACCCGAGCCCAGAAGAAGAGGAGGAACCACAAGTCTCCATCTCCACCCTGGGTGGATGATGTGATTTTGAGCAGTCAGAGCCAAGTACGGCGCTACCGGGATTTTTTGGAGAAGGACCATTACACCCGATGGTTCTCGAAGTCTAGCGCCGTCTCTACGGGCATCTACACGGATGTCAAGGATGCCTTCACCATCCTTGGGGCCACTCACCTATTGAAGCAAGAGAGCTTGCCACATTACCCGGCCCTCACATCCGAGTTCTTGGCCACCTTGGAGACCAACTTCTCGACGAAGACCTCGGCGGGACGTATTCGGTTCCGGCTCGGTAACGAGGACCGTGACTTCACCATGGCGGAGTTCAATGCAATTTTGGAGCTCCCAAACCCGACGAGGGACTATAGCTTGAAGGACTACCGAGTGACCCTCACTTGGAGCTACATCACCGGAGAGGTTCAATCCTCTACCGCGGCGCTATCCGGGGCAACCATAGTCAACCCCATCTTCCAGATTATCTTGAGAGTCCTCACCGCAACATTTTGGCCGAAGAGAGAGTTGAACCGGTCTACAAGGACGGAGGTCGCTTGCTTCCGCACCATTCTATTCGAGGAGCCCGGCCCCTTGAATTTGGGGTACGAATGGCTCTATTATGTCGAGAAGTCCACCAAGTCCAAGGAGGTGTGGTGTGGCAATTTTGTTAGCCTCTTGGCTAAAAATCTTGGAATTGATCTCACCCGCTACACACCGGCCCACGCCCAACTCCTCAACAAGAATTATTGGTATAGTTCCGGGATTTTCGCACAAGCCGAGGGAGGCTACAAGGTGAAGGTGCATGATCGACTAGTCATACCTTCCCTCGACATGTACGAGCTACTCTACGTACCAAATTGGTACGAGGTGTGGACGGGACATCCTTACCCTTTGGAGCGAAAACCGGAGGACGAGATCTCACTTAGGCCTTGTGAAACCCGGTTTGAGCGGGACGACGTGGATGAGTATGAAGAAGAAGAAGAGCAAGAGGATACCGAGGTGGTAGGCAATGACACCGAGGAAGCCGACACCGAGGGCGGCACTGAGGAGCTCAACTTTGAAGAAGAAGACATGGACACGGAGGTATTAGGTGACCACATCTTCTTTGACGAGCCCACCAGGGTCGTTAACGACCACTTCCAGCCACCACCCAACACTGTTAACGAGGCATCCAGCTTCGTTAACGAGGTGCCGAGAGCCACTGTCGACCCACCACCAGATCCTGTCGACCCTCATGCTTACGGTCTCATGCCTTACAACCCGGTGATGTATCAAGACCATTTCCAGCCTCACTACCCACCACCTCCTTTGCCCGAGTACGCAGGATCGAGTATACCACCACCATGGGCCGAGGATCTTTCTGCACGGATGCAGCAGCTTCACCTCCAGACGGATCACATTCATAGGAGGATGGATAGATGGGAAACCGTCTATTCCGCTCGCATGTTGATGGAGGACGAGAAGCAGCGTCAGAGAGAGGCGGATGATGCTGAGCGTTGGAGGACTATGTATGACTTCATGGGGAACTTTGAGCACTATTTTCCTCCACCGAACCGTTGATTCAAGATCAAGATGAAGTTTCCTTTCCTTGTTTCCACTTTTGTAAGTTTTATGTCTTTCTTTTTCTTTTTAATTTTTTGTTTTCTTTTCTATTTCTTTTCCCTCTTCTTCTTATTTTCCTTACAGTGGGGACACTGTAATTTTAAGTATGGGGTGGGGAGAAAGTAGAAAAATTATGTCCTAGGTGTTTTTGTGTTCTATGTAGTTGTTATTTCTTTTAAACTAAAAAATCGAAAAAAAAACAAAAAAATTGAAAAATTTAAAAAACCAAAAAAGAGTTTAGAATTGATAGATATCCCTTCTTATGTTCTATGATAGCAATCACTAGCTTAAATCATATAATTCCTTGCAAACATGTCTTTGAAAGTATAGCCAGATTCTTAAAATTGAAATTATTGTTTTTAGAAGAGAATAGCACTTGATGAAATTGAGCACATATACTTTATAACATGGATGATGCAATCCAACAAAAATCTACCTTGTGAGAATTTTTGGCCTTATAGGGAAAACATTTATAAACCCCTCTTCTTTTTTGTGTGATTTACTCTCTTTATGCATATTATCTCTTGGAATTGTGATGGTTATCTATTTCTTGAGACCCTTATAAGATTTATAGTTCATTACTTGTGAAGATCATATGATAGAAAACTTATTTTTATAAGCCCTATTATTCCCTATCTACCTTTACATTATTCCTTCTTTTGACAACCGATTCTGGCCTGAAACCTCTCATTTTTAGCTCCACAAAAATTATTCCCTAGCCGAGATAAGCTTGACCCTATCCGGGAATTAGGACTTAGATTGGAGAGGTAAAGTTTTGTGTTTTGTTAAAAAGAAAAGAGTTTATATTTGCTTGAATTCAAGGGTATTTGGGAAGGGTAGATTGGAAGTCTCTTGTTATTACATGTAAGAAAGGTCTCTTGATAAAAAGATGCACAAAATAAAGTTTTAAAGGAAAGAATGTTTGCGGTGGATCGTTAACGACCCGGATGTGGGTTCGCTAAAGAGGCAGCGAGAAAAAAAAATAAGAGAAGAAAGAAGGAAGAAGTTGAAGTGCATTTGTGTTTGTAGATAATATGAAGAGATTCTTTTATTTTGATTATGAGACTTTCTAGGATGATAAAGGGTGAGTGAAAATGAGTGTGCATAAAGAAGAGTGAGTTTGGTATGTTTTTATGAAGTTTTTGGTAAGATATGTGAGTTTTTAGGAGTCTTTGATTCCCGGATATTATTAGCACCACATGACCAAATATTTCCACGCCCTATTGTTATTACCAAGCCCCATTACAACCCGGCCGAATGGAAGCTTCTATGAAGTTTTTCATTGAGCCTTAAGTTCTCTTGATGATTCTTTGCTTGTTTTGACAAATCTTGGGTGGAGAGTATTGGTGATATAAGTTCCAATTTCTATGAGTTTTTGTATAAAAGATGAGTTGAGAGATTGAATTTATAAGCCTAAACACTTGAGAGTTGAGTGAAACACATTATATCCCTTGAGAGGTTGGATTGTATTATTTTATGTCTATTTATGTGCATATATGTGTGAGGATGTTAATAGTCTTTTGCTATAATTTTCTTATGTGTAGATGTTGCTTTTTAGAAGATGGCTATGTCTTGATGAGCATGATTTGTTTTGGTTTTGATTAGTGTCTTGTTTATTGCTTGAGGACAAGCAAGTCTAAGTATGGGGTATTTTGATGTTCGCATTTTTAGTATAGTTTTTAATAGGTTTTCTTTGCTTATTAGGTTTAGTTTTGTTTAGTTTAGATTTAGTTTTGAGTATTTTTAGTTAGTTTTGCATAATTCTGTGAAAAGAGTGGAATCTACGCTATTTTGTGAATTTTGCAGGTTTTAGCGAGGAAAGGAGCTAAATGGAGCTGAATTTGGAGCATTGCAGCGAAGGACGGAGGAGTGTAAGATTGAAGAAGTCGAAGCTCAAGAGTACAAGAAAAGGTGTCGAAGAAAACAAACCCTAGGCTCGTTAACGAGGCTATGAAGGGTCGTTAACGAGGCCACGAAGAGAAAGATTTCGAGTATTATTTTTATTATTCACCGATCCTGAGCGGGAATTTATTTCCGTATCGGCTGAGTATCTTTTTAGAATCTTTTTGGGTTGTTAGAATATGTATTTTAGGGTTTAATATCTTTTTAGATTTTATTTCTATCTTTTAGAGATTGTTTCTATCTTTTTAGGAAAGTTTTTATCTTTTAGCCTTTTTAGTTTTTTCGGTTTTCTACTATAAATACCCTTCTATCTAGCATAGAGGAGGGGGGCTTGATTTGGAGAAGATTTTGTGGTTCGGTGCATGTTTTTCGGGGTTTTCTTCTGGATCTTTGTAAGACAATATTTTTGTTATTAATTTAAGGTTGAGTTTTGTTTCAATGTTTGTTTTTATTGAAGTTTTTAGTTTCTTAGTCATGAGTAGTGAGTAGTTTATTTTTCTAGGGTCGGGGTAAAGCCCGGCATAGTCGAGCATGTTTGATGAGTAAGATTGTGTGTTGATTGCCTTTTATCTTTTATTGAGATTGTTTGTTGTGTTTAATACCGAAACGAATGTTGAGGTAATTTGAGTTTTAACTTGATTGAAAGAGAAAGTTAGTAACTTGAAGGTTGATATTGTTTGAAAACAAAAGTTTCAAGCTTTAGATCCAAAACAAGCAATTGAGTGAGTTAGTTTATGAAAGTAGATTAATTTACTTGTTAAGTCAACGAAAGTTGATGACTCTATCTATTTAAAGGCATGATCTTATCTTCTTACGAATTCTTATGCTTGGCTATGTTGTGGTGTCCCTTGTCCTAGATTTTTGTTTTATTTGAATTATTTCTGGTGAATCTTCGTTGATGAGTACTTGCCTCGGTATCGAATATTAATTAGAATTTAATTAGGTCGTTAATTGATGTTTTTGTGTTCGGTGGCTCGGTAACGATCCTGACAAGGTCGTTAACGAGGCATCTCGTGAGTGTTTTGTTTGATTTTGTTTGATTTTTATTAGATTGATAGACAAACAACCTTGCTTCCTATGGAACGATCCCGACTCCACTGTACTCAGCGGGGTCTTGACTTACAAATTTATTTGTTGACCGAGAAACCCTCTCAACAGGGGTCTTTGGAGTGTTTGGATTTTTTGGAATGTTTGGATTTCGAAGGGTCTTTGGAAGAACGGTGTTTTTGGATTTGCGGGGCTTCTCGTTTTGAGAAGGACGAGCATCTCTGAAATTATCAAGAATGACAGTGTCGGAGGAGATGTTGGTGGTTGGAGGAGGAAGAGATTCAGAGGAGGTGGCAGAAGAAGAGGTCAGGGCAAGCGTTTGCTCTACCGGAGTAGGAGGGGGTAAGAGAGGGCTGACAGAGTTGTAGAGCCCTGCCATGAGAATGTCTCGCATGACAAGATCGGTTTCCCTCTCAATTTCGTTTAGTTGGGAGATGAAGAAGACTTTGGGATTTGCAAGCACCCAAGCTTTAACTTGAGCCCAGGTGTGTGTGTGGAGGCCATGTGAGGGGAATTTTGGGAAGAGAGGAAGTTTGGAGGTTTCTCAAAAAAAAGAGTGAAAGGGATGTGGAGAAGATGAATGAAAGAGGTTGAAGATGGAATAAGAGCCCAAAAATGGCAAACTAGGGTTTTAAGGAGAGAAGGGGAGAAGGGTAGAAAGGGAAGTGAGAAATCCTCGATAACCGTTGCCCAATGAACGTGGGGCATCGTTTCAATTTCCGTAGCACGCCTCTTGACACGCTTCACGATCTCTAGGGAAGCCCTTTTAAAATTTGAATACTTGGCCCTTAACGCTTCAGAGTTTCTGACACAAAATCCCACTTCCCAAGTGACAGTTCATCTTCTCAAAGGAGTCAGCGTTCCCTTGGTTGTGTGTACCAGTTCCCATGATCGTATCAAGGTCAGGGAGAGTGAAGTGGTTAAGGAAACTTCACAATCATCCTTTTGTGGGGCTAGGGAACTCAAAGGGAACCAGACAATTTACGACTCGATAAAGGAGTAAACAGTTTGGCTCATGAGAAGCGTTTGTCTTGTCCCTGGCTTAGGGTAGGTTATATGATCAACCGTCATAGTGGCTTGTAAGGAGGGATAAAGGGAACTTTGGTTGATCATGTGAGGCCAAAAGAAATAAAGTTCCCTTGTACACATCTAACTTTGGACTAGTAATCATGGCAAGTGAAAGCAATAAATCCAAGTTCCCTATCATGCATTCTTAGAAAAACTAGTCAGGCATTGAGGGAGAGACAAACAGGGACTTGTTTAGTTTAGAGTAATCATCCCTAGAAGCATTCGAAAACGCTGGTAGGGACCTCTGTCTAAAGCTTTGGTGAGAATGTCCGCAATTTGCTCTTTAGTTCTACAATGTTCCATCAACATGTTCCCACTTTCAACATTGTCACGTAGAAAGTGATGCTTTATATCTATATGCTTGGTTCTAGAATGATGCACATGATTTTTGGAAATGTTTATGGCATTAGTATTATCACAGAGTATGGGAACTGGGCCAAAAGACATATCATAATCCTGGAGTTGAGACTTAAGCCATAGAACTTGGGAACAACAAGATGCGACAGCCACATATCCTGCTTCAGTTGTGGAGAGTGCCACTAAGCTCTATTTTTTTGATCCCCATGAAACTAAGCATGACCTTAGGAACTAGGCCATTCGTGCTCTTTCTATCAACCAGGTGCCCTGCAAAATCAGCATTTGTGTATGCAATGAGCTCAAGGGAACTGTTCCTTGGATACCAAAGGCACAAGTTATCGTTCCCTTTGAGGTACTTGAAAATCCTCTTCACCTCTTTCAGGTGTGACTCCATTGGGTTAGCTTGAAAACGAGCACAAAGACATACGGAGAACATAATAGCAGGTCTACTAGCTGTTAAGTAGAGAAGGGACCCAATCATACCTCGATAGTTTCTTTGGTCCACACTTATACCTGTTTCATCCGCATTGAGCCTTGAATTTGGTGAGATGGGAGTGTCAATAGGTTTGGAGTGTTCCATCCCATACTTTACGAGCATTTTTTTGATGTATTTCTGTTGATGAATCTTTGTTCCCTCCTTAGTTTGAGATATTTGAATTCCCAAGAAGAACGTGAGTTCCCCAATGAGACTCATCTCAAACTCACTGCTCATGAGGTCTTTAAATTTCTCTACAAGAGTTTCGTTAGTTGCTCCAAAAACAATGTCATCAACGTATATTTGCACAATCAAAATGTCTTTAGACTCTTTCTTTAGAAACAAAGTCTTGTCTATGGAACCTCGAAGGTATCCATGGGACAAGAGGAATTGAGCAAACTTGTCATACCAAGCTCGGGGAGCTTGTTTGAGTCCGTAGAGGGCCCTCTCCAGGAAGTAGACATGGTTGGGTAGCTTCTCATCTTCGAATCCTGGGGGTTGGGCCACATATACTTCTTCCTTGAGATGTCCGTTGAGGAAGGCTGTTTTCACATCCATTTGATAGAGCTTGAATCCCTTGTGAGCAGCATAGGCAATTAGGAGTCTGATGGCCTCGATCTTGGCAACCGGTGCAAAGGTCTCATCGTAATCAATTCCTTCCTCTTGCCTGTAGCCTTGTGCCACCAGTCTAGCCTTGTTCCTTGCTACAGCCCCTGTATCATCGAGCTTGTTTCTAAAGACCCATCGAGTTCCTATGATGTTCTTGTACTTCGGCCTTGGAACTAGCTTCCAAACTTTGTTCCTCTCGAATTGGTGGAGCTCCTCTTGCATAGCTTGGATCCAATCTGGGTCCTTCAAGGCTTCTTTGATGTTTTTGGGTTCCACCAATGAAACAAACGCGTTAAAAGCATAAAAGTTATTGAGAGAGGAACGAGTTTGTACACCTTTATCATAAGGGGAGATGATGTTCTCAATGGGGTGGTCCTTCCTTTGTTGAAAGTTTCTTGTACGAGTGGGTTCCCTTGCACTTGTTTCATCTTCAATAGAGGCTTCTTTTTTATGGGAACATTCGTCTTCAGCTTCTTCATTGAGTGTTTCTTCAGAAATATCTGGCAATATCCCTCTTTGTTCCCCTTGAACACTTGATTCTGGCAGGGTATTGTCTTGGGGAACAAGAGAGTTGGAGGTGTCTTGTACTTCTTCTGAGGAGGGAACTTCGAGGGAGATTTGACCAGTGAAAGTTGGATCTCCTTCGTTGTTCCCTGGTTGTGGAATGTTACTTGCACTTGGATAGTCTTCATCTCTCTTCCTTGGCTCATCATCGTCATCATCATCGTCTTCTTGTCTGACCAGTTTGAACAGAGTTCCCTTCCCTTGGGTCTCTGTTCCCATCTTTACAGATTTCTCGTTGAAGACGACATGGATGTTTTCTTCTATCTTCTTGGTCCTCTTGTTATAGACCTTGTAAGCCTTGCTTTGTGATGAGTATCACAAGAAGATCCCTTCATCGCTTCTAGGATCAAATTTGCCAAGGTTGTCTTTGCCATTGTTGTGGACAAAGCATGTGCATCCACAGGTCCTATGGTGGGAGATGTTTGGTTTTCTCCCTTTGTTGAGCTCGTAGGATGTCTTCTTAATCATAGGCCTTGTCATGGCTCGGTTCAGGATGTACGTAGCTATGGCGATGGCTTCAGCCCAGAAATACTCAGGCACTCCGCTTTCAAGCATCATGGTCCTGGCCATGTCCTCTAAGGTCATGTTCTTTCTCTCGACCACTCCGTTTTGTTGAGGGGTGCGAGGGGCTGAGAATTTGTGAGAGGTCCCATGTTTGTCACAGAAGTTAAGGAACTCTGAGTTTTGAAACTCAGTTCCATGGTCAGACCTGATGGCTTTCAGTTTTATCCCCATGCTTACTTCTGTTCTTTTGATGAAGGGCTCGAACTCTTCAAAAGCTTGTGATTTTGCCTTCAAGAAAATAACCCAGGTGAATCTAGAAAAATCATCAATTAAGACATACATGTACCTTTTTCCACCATAGCTGGATGTTCGCATGGGACCATAGAGATCCATGTGAATTAGCTCTAAAGGCATGGTTGTGCTCACCACCCTTTTGGGTTTGAAGGAGTTCCTAGTCTGTTTCCCTCGAACGCATGCTTCACACATTTTGACTCCTTCTAGATTGATCCGTGGAAGACCAATGACTAGATCCTGTAGATAGAGCTTCAGGATTTGATTGACACCTACATGTCCCAATCTTCGGTGCCAAAGTTCCGTGTCATCGTAGGAACTCGCAAGGCACAGCTTCATTGGTGGTTCAAATTCTATATTTACCACGTACACATTGTTGTATCTTCTTCCTCTCAGAATCACTTTGTTGGTCTTCTTGTTGATGACAATGCATTTTTCTGAGTCGAAGGTGACAACGTTGTTCCCTTGATCACACATCTGAGAGACACTCAAAAGATTGTATCCCAGATCCTTTACCAAATTTACATTGCTAACTTTGATTGATTTATTGAGCAAAACTTCTCCTTTTCCAATGACTTCTCCCTTGTTTTTATTGCCAAATGAGACGTGGCCTCCTTCGGCATGAGTGTGGAGTGAGATGAGGATATCTTTGTTTCCGGTCATATGGTTCGAGCATCCACTATCTATGAACCATGTATTGTTCCCTCTCACTGCCACCTACAAGGTAAAGTTAGTGTTTTGAGACCCAGGCAAGATGACTCTTGCCAGGTCCCTTGCAAGGAAAAATATTCTCATTTAAAACATAGTCAGCTATGTTGATATCATGAGTGATTCGAGAGTTGGAGTTCCTTTGGTGATTAGCATGATGTTTTTGTTTGTTCAGGAACTCACGGTTTCCGAGGGTTTGGGCTCTCTTCTTACGACATTCTTCCTTGTATTGCCCATGAGCACCACAGTTCCAGCACGTCTTATAGTATTCTCCCAGGTAGTATTTTGGGTGTGGTCTCTGGATTCTGTTCCTATCCATAGTTTTCTTATTGTACACCTGTGACCCGTTTCCCTTAGCAATTTGGACATAAAGTCTATGTCCGGTGTTCCTAGTGTAATAATCTTTCTCACCACCTTTCCCACTCTCTAGGACCCTGATTTTCTCCTCGAGATGAGCATTTTTCTGTTTCTCGCATTAGAGTTCTAAGGCCCTACACTCATGGATTTCATGTTCACTCAGGGGTGACTTCCCGTTCTTTGGGCTCTAATTTTATATCCTATGCCGTGTCTGGCTGGGACAAACTTGATTTGGGAACTAGAGGCTTCAAGATTTTTGGGAGTCTTACTCAGGTTTTGTAAGAGAGTGTTCTCATCTCTCTCTAGAGTTTTGATTTCATTTTCTAGATCTACGATGTGAGACACATGGGACTTGAGTTTTTCAAGAAGGGACACTATAGTTGGATCAATTTCAAAGTTTCCTCTCTCGATAACACACCAGACTTGATAGTCCTGGCCACGCATCCAATCCTTCATGTCGCGTTGCCAGCTTTCGAATCTTCCTGTAATAAGCCTTGGCGGCTTACTAGTGTTGTTCCCCACCTGAGTAAGTTCCTGAGCCATTTGATACCTGCAATGCTAACACAAATCTAGAGCAAACCCGCTCTGATACCAATTGTTGGATCGTAAACCGTTGGCAAAGAGAGTGGGAACTGGCAGTTAAGTTGTTCCCAAGGCAGCGGAAGTAAAGTACACGCAAGTATTAAAAACTGTAAAGAACGCAGTTCCCTTATAGAGGAACCCCACTACAACCAACTAGTTGTATGGGCAAACCTCTACCTCCGCTTGGAGGATTTTGAATGACTTACTTATATTAATTGCTTTGTTCCTTAGTTACAACAGCCGGATTCAAACTTCTCTATTCCTACGAGTTCTACCTAACTCTAGCAACACTAATGAATCCTCTCAACTGAGTTCCTAAGCTAACAACAACAAAACACAAGTAACTCAAACCTTACATCGACTTCTCAGTTCCCTTGCCTGGGAACTTCGGCTTCACCGTCGTCGAGATCAGACACTCGCCGTCGGGGACTTCTCTTCTTCTTCTTTCTCTTTTCTCTGGTATGGGTGTGTGTGAGTTCTGGGAGAAGTACTCAATCCGAGTACTATTCATTTGGCTTTATAGTCCAGGTGTGCTTGGGCAATCGCATCTTTCATTTGTGCCCAAAATGCCCTTTACTTGATGCCCAAGTTGTACTTTCTTCACATGTGACTTTGGTTTGAACTAGGTCAACTTCTTGAATCAATCGGACCGTTTGATCATTCGTGACAGTCTGATCCTCAGACTGTTCCTTTGGACTATCCAAGGCAGGATCCCGCGATCTGCGCTGAAGGGTCGTTGTCCTCACATGTGAGTTCCCATGTTATGGGAAATGTCTTCTTCAGAGTTCCCTTTGATGGAAACTCTTCTTCGTGTAAACTTGTGTTCTCTTGATCATTCCTGGGAGTTCCCATTTTATGGGAACTTTCCTCTTCAGAGTTCTCTTGATGGAAACTCTGCATTGTGAGCTTCTATGGCTTTTGGTCATTCATGGGAGTTCTTGGCTATATCTGCGTTCCTTAGAAATACTTGAACAAACCACATTAGTTCCTCATGGTGTTTGTCATTATCAAAACTCGGAGAATGGCATCGTTGATCCGTTGTTTAGAACCAGAGGTCCCAACAACGTCCCAACAGTTTGCATAGTGTTGTTGCTCGCCGGCCACTTTGGAACCGCATTGATGAGCTTTTTGAGGCTCATGCATTGACGTGGATTGTTCTTGGCGACTTTAATTGTGTCATGGCTGCGGATGAGAGAATTAATGGTGAAAGAGTTACTATTTACGAGTGCAAGGATATGATTGAAGCTTGCCGGAAACATGGTCTAGCGGATGCCCCGAGTACGAGTGCAAATTCTTTCACATGGACCAATGGCACGAAGTGCAAATTCTTGGTTAAATTCTGAATTTTATTGTCATTCTAACTTCCCGGATATGTGGCATCTCTCCGACCACAAGCCGGCCCTTGTCTCCTTGCGTAGGGTTTCCGGAAATGGCAAGAAGTACTTCAAGTTCTTCAACATGTGGGTGGATCATCCGAGGTTCAAGGAGGTGGTCCGGGAGAAGTGGGTGCCTCAAATCCGAGGCACTTACCAATTCCGGCTTTCCAAGCTCCTCCTTGGTTTGAAAGTTCCCTTGAAGATTCTCAACAAAGCCGCGTTTGGCCATATCTCTTCTTGGGCTAGTGAGGCCAACCTCGCTCTCTCATCGGCCCTTGAAGAATGTCGACTAAATGTTGGCTCCTTTGAATCTAGAAGAAAGGTGGAAGAAATGAAGTGCAAGGCCAAGAGATTAAATGAAGCGGAGGCTAGCGTTCTTCGTCAACAAGCCAATGCGAAATATGTTCTCAAAAGTGACCGGGGATCGAAGTACTTCCATGCTTTGATGCGCGCGAATGGACGTCGGAACCATATCGCTTCCATTACCAAAAATGATGGGAGACCTTCCGAGTCCATGAGCGAGGTGGTTGGGGAGTACGAAGCCTTCTTCAAAGGCCTCTTTGGCTCGGAGACGCCGGTAACTTTGCCCGCGCCGGGGGAGTTTTGGAAAGGGGCACGCCTTGCGGCTTCGGATGGCGCGCTGCTCATCGCGCCAGTCTCCAATGTCGAGATCAAGGATGCTATGTGATCTATGGGCAACGACAAGGCGCCCGGTCCCGATGGTTTCACCGCCAAATTTTTCAAGGCATCTTGGGACATCACCGGTCCCGAGGTGTGTGCGGCGGTGAAACAGTTCTTCTCCAATGGCAAGCTTTTCTGGCCCATTTCTTGTTGTAATGTGGTGTACAAGCTCATTTCCAAGGTGATCACTACAAGACTTGGGAGATGCCTCGGTTCCATCATTGATCCGGCCCAAAGCGCCTTTGTGGAGGGTCGTTTAATGTCGGACAACATCTTCCTTGTCCAAGAGCTTCTTCGGAGATATAGTGTGACAAGAGACACACGTCGTTGTTTCCTAAATATGGATCTTGCCAAGGCGTACGACTCCATCTCTTGGGACTTCCTTCGGTTCGCCCTCAACCCATCTTGGATTCCCATCGGTTTTCATTATGTGGGTGATGGAATGTGTGTCCACGGCTTCATACTCCATCAAAGTTAATAAGAACATCTTTGGCATCATCCCCGACAAATGTGGCCTTAGACAAGGGGGCCCGCTCTCCCCCTTTCTTTTTGTCATATGCATGGAACTTTTCTCTCGTTTGGTTAAAAAGGAGACCTCTAAACCCCCCTTCCAATTCCACCAAAATTGTGAAGCCCTTCGCCTCTCCCATTTGATTTTTGCCGATGATATTGTACTCTTTTGTTGAGGGGATGTGGGTTCGATGAGTGTGCTTATGGGCTATTTAGAGAGGTTCAAAAACATATCCGGGCTGAGTGTTAATGTTGGGAAGTGGTCCATGTTCCTTGGCTCGGTGCCGGCCTCCGAAAGAGGGGCCATGTTTGCCGCCACCGGGTTTAAGGAGGGCGTCTTTCCCTTCCGTTATTTGGGCATTCCCATAGCTCCTCACGGGTTGTTTGAGTCTCATTTTTTCTTCTTTTTTTGTTTAATTAAGCAAGTGACAAACTACTCGAGTTGGTAGGCCTAATTAAGGGGATTCAACGCTTGATTTTATAGTTGATCTTAATTCGTATGATTTTAGAAAATACTTGGTTACTTCCTTATCTTGTGGTATTTTTGGAGTAAGGCCTTGTTTCACTTTGAGTGGAAAGGAATTTGTTGGTGAAAAGTGATTTTTAGTATCTTGAAAAACGTAAAAAGTAGAGAGAGTTGCACAGATTTCAAGAGTATTAAAAGTAATTTTTGAATAGAAAGGACTTTTGTATAGAAAGTAAAACAAGGCCTAACTTTTGTTGGTCTATGTTTTGAAAGTAGAGTTGCTTGGGTATGCTACTACAAGTGATGAGATTTTTCTCATCTACGAGTATGCTAAAAAAGGTTCACTTAAGGAGTCATTTGCATTATCCTCACAACAAGGGTAAGTCTTATATATATATATTTGACTTGTTTCACAACATTATATATTCAATGTTGACTAATAATGTTTGTAATAATTATTCTATTCTATTGGCTTTGTTTACGCCATAAATCCCTTTCATGGGTAATGAGGGTTCAGATTTCTCTCGATGCTGCTAGAGGTTTAGATTACATTAATCAGCACACTAAAACAAATTAAACTGTCCATCAAGGGCATTAAATCGAGCAACATCTTATTTGATGGATCTTTTAGAGCAAAGGTCAGTTTTCTCACTAATTGTTTCCTCCAACTATCCTTATTTATTTGGCAGTTATATGATGAATTTGTCACCTTCAAGTGCGGATTTCAAACATCGGACTATCAAAGCTAGTCGGTACAACTAGTGATGTCCAAAACTGCAGCAACTAGAGTTGTTAGAGTCTACGGATACTTGGCTCCTGAGTAAGAGATTCTACCATCTCTAAAGTTATTGTTTGGAGCTACTCACGAAATGTTACTTAAGCAAAATACTCTTTTGATTGCGAGAACTCAATGTTGTTTAGTGTACTCAGCGAGGAATATTGTAATTATTTTCTTCGTATTTAGTTTATACCTTTTAGGCTTTCTTTAGTGTTGTTGATGGTAAATGTTCAAGTGTAAGACATTATTTAGCATAAATGATTTCTTTGGTGTGTAAAATGAAATTTGGTCACACTTTTCAGCCTTAACCCGTGCCTTAGGCACAGGATAGGCACACTAGTTTGTATAAATGTAGTGCAATCACTACAATAGATTAAATATAAATACACACTACATACAACCGCTACAAGAGAGTATAAAAATGTCTCAAAAGATCAACGAAACCGCTACAATAGGTTAAAATAGTGCAGCTTTAAATTGCCCAAAAACCGCTGCAAAAAGTAATAATAGCGGCGGTTTATATTTTTTGTAGTGGTTTTCTATTAATCCCTTAAAACCGTCGCAATAGATAAAAAACCGCTGCGATAGATCTATCGCAACGCCAACAGACGTAGCGGTGAAACACCGCCACAATAGGTCTATAGGAGCGGTTTAGTAGCTTTTCACATCGGTTTTCAACCGCTACTATACATCGTTAATGTAGTAGTGCTAGGAGTGAGGGGGTCTCGGTTTTCTAGACCTTGAGCGATGGCATGAGTGTTTTATGTTGAAACATTTTTGGTACATATTCGATATGAGGGATAGCTTATGGGTGAGGTGGATCCATCACCGGTACCTAAATGTGGCCGAGCCTCTTACTTGGGCTCCACACAAGAAGGATTCGCCTTTATTCAAAGCCATCATTCATGCTCGGGACAAGAATGTGGGGCTCGAAGGAAGGGAGTTGAGCGTTGGGGATTTGCTTGAGTCTTGGTGTATGGATGGCCGCTTCAAGGTCACCAAAGCTTATGAGGTCCTTCGCCCTCGGAATCCGGTGGTTGCGTGGCATAGAGTGGTGTGGTCCAAGCACAACATGTCGAAGCACATGTTTATCCTTTGGCTTGCTAACCTCGGGAAGTTGTCCACCTATGATCGTCTCCTTTTCTTGGATGTGGAGCCTGGTTGTCGCCTTTGTGGTGCTGAGTTAGAGACACATGAGCATCTCTTCTTTGAATGCTCTTACTCGGGTGGCATTTGGAGGGAGGTCCGGACCAGATTTTTTATCACTGTCGGCGCTCGCTCGGTGCGGCGCGCCATTGATTGGTTGCGTCGGCGCGCCCGTGGCCATAGTTGCCTTGACCGGGCCCGGATTTTTGCACTCTCCGCTACGGTTTACTACTTGTGGCATGCTTGGAATGCTTGTATTTTTTATGGTAACCTCATCTCCCCGAGGTGATTGTTAGATTGATTATTACTCATGTTTTCCGATTGCTTTATGATATTTATCCTATTTGTATGGTGGAGAGATTGTAATTTATATGTTCAGTTGCGTAATTTGGATGGTTTTCATGTCATTCCATTTGTGCTTGCTTTAGCATAGTTAAGAAGGCTTGCGTGCTTGTCCTTTTATGCTTGTTTGTACTTGATTATCTACCCTTTTAAGGGTCATATTTAATACGAATTTACCTTTATACCAAAAAATAAGAGATTATGTTATAATTCATACATTAAATGTTTTTTACCAAACAAAAATAAAGTGAATGATTCACCACTATAAAATCACTCTTCAGATTCATCTGCATAATTACAATCGGGCATCAATTGGTTACATAAGCCTATCATAAACTTTTGCATATTAGGATCTTCGGAAAAAGTGTCCTCGCTTGATGTAAAACTTTTTCGACGTCGTATTGTTTGGATTGATGTTCCCATTATGGTTCGGTTCTTCATTCAAATCAAATTTGAGATGTACTGTATGGTTCATACTCTTGAGTGGGCTCAAATTTAGATCAAATCTATGATCTAATTTGACTTTGAGATTCTTGTCTAAGGATACATTTAAATCAAGTCTAGTGCTCTTTTTAGTGTTTGCTCTTCATTGACCTTACTATTAGTGTGATTCATCGTATCCTAACACAAAAATTAGAAGCTTAATCATCATTCTTTCGTAAAGAACTTAAATAAGAAAACACTAATATTTTAAATAATCATGCAATTATTTAAGATATTGATACATAAATAAACGAAGGAAAAAAAAGTACCATACACAAGCGTGTTAATGAAGAATACAAACCTCTCAATAAAAGACTTGAAATCTATCAGATAGAAATGAACTTTGTAAAGTAGTACAAGAAAATAATGAGTAATATGTATATATACTCGTTCAAAGAAAAACCACCTAATCTACCTAATACATTATAAGCAGAAACCATGTTTATTGAAAAAATTGCGCCACATGACATTTTTTAATAAAATAATGTTATATTTTTTAATGAAAAATACTATAATTACTTGTATCATTCTTTCTATATATCCAATTTTTTATAAGTTAATAACTTGATCTATATGTTGATATTTTTTACTCATATCTTTTTTATCTTGTAACAAGGTTTGAGATCCAAGTATATAATTTTTTTTATCTATATGTTGATAATAACTTGATCTAATATTTTTTATATTAATGTTATGCATAATATTTTTTTATCTTTTAACAAGACTCGGGCTTCAAGTATATAACATTTTTATCTATATGTCGATAAAATAGGGGGCACAATCTTAAGGATTATTTGTATAAATTGCAAAATTTTATTACGATATTATATACAAGTGTTTTAAATTTTATATTAAAATCATAATATTATATAATCTATAGTAAAATTATCGCATGAGTATCACGGGGATTCAACTAGTTATCTATAAAAAAGTATTGTATAAATCAAAATCGTTTACTTTTACTCATTCAATTGTAAAAACTATTTTTTTCCTACATTAAAGGTTTCCTTTTTACTTGTTATTTTGATACTGATAGTTTCTTATTACACTTCAATTTTTAATTATTAAAATTTGTACTAAATGTACAAACACACCAAAGAGTTTACAAAAAATGAAAACAAATAATTTTTTTTTGTTGAAGGAGAGGTAGTACTCTCCGTCCTCTCAAGGGGGAATTTTATTAATATGAAAAAGAGGGTTAGGTAGTCAACAAACAATGGATATCCCAACCCCTAATATCCTCAAAAAGCATAGAACACCCTCCAGCGGGTCAATCAATACTTGAAAACCTAAGCTAACGAAAAAGAAAAACATTGATCTTAACCTCTAATAATCATCTTCTTCCTCATAATTCTGAATGTTGGTTGCATCTTCTTCATCTGAACTAAGATACGTCATAATTTCAGCAACACCCTCATCTTCGTCAATGTGAGTTGTAGATGCATCATTTCCGAGAACCATAGCTCTACTTGGATCTCGAAGATCGTTCGTAGATATATCATCGACAATAGGAACTTGTACTTGTTCAGGCTGATATCGTTCTTGAATTTAACTAATATTCTGGTTAGGATAACAATCTTGTGTTCAGGATAAAATTATGTAAATTCTTATCTTGTAAAAATTTCTATCCTTATGTAAGTTGGTTAGTCTTGGAGAGCAAGTCAAGCCTCTCTATTTATGTACTTGTTATCTCAATGAATAGAATCAATCAAGTTCACCCAAATCTATTATGGTATCAGAGCCTAGGGTTCTTACTTTTTTTTCGGTCCTGTTCTTCTGCCTTTTCACCATGGGTGAAACCTCCTCAAACACAATTCTCCTTAACAATGGCAAGACAGGCTAATTACAATTCCCGTCAATCTCCATCAAACTTGATCGGTCCAACTATTTCGTTTAGAATAGTGTAATTTTCTCAACTCTCGAAGCGTTCGTGTTTGATTCGTATGTCACGGTCAATCCAACTGAAGTTCCTAAAGCCGGTACGGATGTTGCGGTTGTCACCGCTTATAATGCTTGGAAGAAGACAGACACTATATTTCTTGTCTGGCTTCAATCCACGCTCTCTGACAAACTTATGGCCTATGTTGCACGATCCACCACTTCTCACGGTCTTTGGACCATGGCCGCCTCCATGTTTCGGTCTCAAACCTGGCCATGCCTCATGCAATTGAAGGGTCAACTTAGAAGCCTTTCCAAATGGGCATTGTCGATGATGGAATAATTTGAATAGAAAAGGTCTATTGTTGACTCCTTGGCCGACTGTGGAAATCTTAAGCTTGTTAGTGATGAAGATGTTGTTCCCTGTATTGTCAATGGCCTTGACTCGAGTTTTGGCCCTTTCGTGCGTCCTTGAATGTTTGGGTCAAAGAATTTTCCCCAGATGAGCTTATTGTCTTGTTGCTTCAAAAAGAAAAGAAGTTGAATGCAGAATCAACGCCGACTATCTCGGCATTCACTCCACCATAACCATCCTCGGTTGCGACTCCTACCGTCAATGTTTTCACCAATGTTGGTGGTGATCAATCTCAATCCACACGAGGTCGTGGCCGAGTTTACTACTCTGATAGAGGAAAGGGGTCGAGGTTACAGTCATGGAAGAGGTTTGTCCCAAACCGATCAATCCAACAACAGCAACAATTACGGTGCCAACTCCAACTCCTATGGTGAACGACCGATTTGTTAAATATGTGACCATATAGGGCACCCAGTTAAAAATAGTTGGAACAGCTTTGACACCTCTTTCAACCCGCCTACTGGTCCGGGTCCCAAACAGACCAATCAAGTCAACTTCGTTAATCAGATTAACCCATCCTCGCTTGAATCTCCGTGGTACATTGATTCAGGTGTGTCACACCATGTTACTAGTTATTTGGGGACCCAATCTACTCATTCTGATTATATAGGCAGTGACAACCTTGCCTTAGGTGATGGTAAACCCATTCGTATAAGCCATACAGGTTATACCTCTCCTGGTTCAACCCGATTAAAATCGAATGATGTACTTGTTGCTCCTCATATTTCTAAAAGGTCTTTTAAGTGCTTCCGCTCTTACAAAAGATAACAATGTACTAATTGAATTACATCCTACTTGTTGTTTTTTGAAGGATCTACAAGGATGCACAATCCTAACGGGAACCGTTGAAAATGGACTATAACGCCTTCCTACCTCGCCTACCGCCAACTTTGTCTCCTTAGCCGATTGGCATTGTCGTCTTGCTCATCCAAATCTCGCTTCTCTAATGTAGTTAGTGTCATTGTTTAGTCTACCAGTGTCTTCTAAATTTGTTCCTCAAGATTGTGAATCGTACCAATTAGAAAAAAGTCATCGTCTTCCTATTAATCAGAGTCACATTATTATCCGTTCATGTTTTGATTTAGTATATGTTGATGTTTGGGGCCCTGTCTCTACCACCTCAATTTATGGAAATAAATATTTTGTTCAATTTGTGGATGACCATTTCAGGTTTTGTTGGATCTATTTTTTATCTCAAATATCACAAGTCCTGCAAACCTTTATTTTATTCCACAAAATGATACAAACCCAATTTAAAACAACCATCAAAACCCTTCAATCCGATGTTGGTGGTCAATTTATCGCTCTTAAATCCTTTTTAGATTAAAATGGCATTATCCATCGTATGTCCTCTCCTTACACGCCCTCTCAAAATGGTGGCGTGGAAAGATGACATTGTATTGTCCAAGAAAAAGGCTTTGCCCTTCTTGTCCAAGCGTCTCTTCTCTTCCAACATTAGGAGAATGCATTCCTACCGTCAATGCCCTTGATCATGGCATTATTATTCCCGCTTCATCTCAGTCCAATAGTGTTGCATATTCCGACTCCGGATGGGCGTCTGATCGACTACATCTTCGTTCCCAACATAGCTATGCAATTTTTAATGGTGAAAATCTCATAAGTTGGTCTAGCCGAAAGCAAAAGGTTGTGGCTCGATCAAGCACCGAGGTTGAATATCGTGCTATTTCATTCACCACTGTTGAACTTGTTTGGCTTACTCAACTAATTATGGAAATTCGGATTCTTGTTCAAGAGACTCATGTCCTTCTTTGTGACAGTTTGTCTGCTACTTTTCTTGCGAACTATCCAGCTACAACAAGCAAGTCCAAACACATTCAACTTGATTTCCATTTTGTATGGGAAAAAGTTGAATCCAATGAACTGGTTATGCGTCGTGTTTCTGCCCCTGAACAGATAGCATATATCTTCACCAAAGCTCTTACAAGACGTGACTTTTGTGCTCTTTGATCCAAGCTTGTAGGGGGTAATAATATAATATCTTGCTAATATTCTGGTTAGGATAACAATCTTGTATTGAGGATAGAATTATGTAAAACCTTATCTTGTAGAAATTTCTATTCTTATGTAAGTTGGTTAGTCTTGGAGAGCAAGTCAAGCATCTCTATTTATGTACTTGTTATCTCTATTAATAGAATCAATCAAGTTCACCCAAATCTATTAAAGAAAGCAAACTCTTAAGATTTTCACACAGTCTCCATCAAAGCTAGGGTTTATTTCTAATAGTGAAAAATGGTACACCTCTCCTACAAGTGTGTATTTCCATTTTTTATGTTGGAACAAAGATCTGATTTAGTCATTAATTTTTATGCTATATTTGAAGGGTTTTTTAGATGCGTATACGCGGAATTTCAGAAACAATTTCTTGCACCTAAACATGGATCTAAAGCATTCTTGATTAGAGACAAAATTAGGGTTAGTAGAATACCTCTTGATGCGTGATTAGGGTTCTTCCTTCGAGAGAAAAAGCCACAATTGTGACTTCTCTAATCAGTCCACACGAGTACAGGATCGGGATCTCCTTCGCTTCCGATTGCTAGATCGAAGTGCCAAAGACTAGAAAAAAATGGAAGAAGAAAGTTTTTCCTTTCTTACGTAAAACTTATGAAACCCTAGCTCTCTTATTCCCTTTAAAAGCCTTATATTTTTATTTCCCCAAATAAATATATCCTTTTAATTCTCAATAATATCCAACATATTTATTGATAATTAACTCTTTTCTTATTGGGCTAAAACCCTATGTCTGACAAAGACTTTCAGCCCGCTGATCCAGCCCGTCAACTCAATGTGTGTGACCTCATAGGACCCGTTTATAATAGCTATGGATTGAATTATTTAACCCATTAATCGTAGTTGGTTTCTAGCAAATCACTACGACTCCTAAAATAAACGGATTGAATCTCTCTATCAATCGTCCTATTCCATGTTCGGTAATTGCAACTTTTATTAAAGGACACAATTCCTTCAATCTCCTACTTGTCCTTGAAAACAAGGGATTGTAAAGGACACAATTCCTTCATTCGTCCTATTCCATGGTGACATTCATATCTCTCGTCAAATGTGGTTCTTGAATACCTGAGTTTGAACTATCAAATAACGAATTATTACAATTAATCCATTCGAGCATGGCCATGTATTTTCTAGTTCTAGCTCTTCAAGTGGCCTAGACACCATTCTTTTTCATGCATCAATGTATACATGAATAAGGAGGATTTTTCCAATCTTGTATGACTATGGCTCCCACTCAACTTTTGGCAATCCCAATAATTGCTTTTATAACCCCCTTTTACGGAGAGCATTTAACAATATCAAAAACATACCAATCATCAACTAGAAAACATAACATACTCATGTTTAAGGAATCCACCAAACATGGTTCACTTTAAAAACTCTACAATCCCTTTTTGAGAGTCTTAAGGTTGGTCTGTCCGATATGTATCATCCATACATATCTATGTAATTGACTGGACATCTCTATGTCCCTATAGCACATGAAACCTTGAGCTATCAGTCAATGTAAAATATAGTTATAAATGAAATCATCTATGTCCTATTTGATGACTCAAACTATGGACGTGCAATAATTCATAACTGTAGTACACTTAATGGAGTTTCATTCACCAAAACAGTTAAGGTGAGCCCATTTACGAACTATGAATTATTCGAACATATTATTCAATATTAATTAATATAATATATAAATAAGAATAAAATATCATATATTATCATAAAGTCAAACATAAACAAGAGTCCAACACTCTAAGCAGAAATAATGTAATACAAAGCAATCTCACAACCATTCACCAATGTGTTTGAGACCCTTAGCCCTAGTGTGACTATCATGCTTAGCCCTAGGCATAGGCTTAGTCAAAGGATCTGCAATATTGTCATCTGTTTGCACCTTACACATCTTGATGTTACCTTCAGCAACTATGTGTCGAATAAGATGATACTTCCTCATAACATGTCTAGATTTGGAGTTTGAACTTGGTTCCTTGGCTTGGGCTATGGCACCATTTTTATCACAATAGATGTCAATAGACCCAGAAACACTAGGAACAATGCCAAGCTCGTCTAGAAACTTCCTTATCTAAACAGCCTCTTTCGCAGCTTCACTAGCAGCGATATACTCGGCCTTAGTCGTAGAATCAGCTATTGTATCTTGCTTAGAGCTCTTCCAGCTCACAACTCCTCCATTAAGGATGAAGAAATATCCCAATTGAGACTCAAAGCCATCTCGGTCAGTCTGGAACCTAGCCTCAGTATATCCTTTAACGACTAAATTGCCATCACCCCCATATACTAAGAAATCATCCTAGGTTCTTCTCAAGTACTTTAGGATGTTCTTAGCTGCACACCAATGTGCCTCTCTTGGATTTGATTGATATCTGCTACACATGCTCAAAGCAAATGCAACATCAGGACGTGTACATACCATGGCATACATGATAGATCCTATAGCAGAAGCATAAGGAATCTTAATCATTTTACCAAGCTCAGCAGGTGTTCTAGGACATTGCTTCTTGCTTAGATTTATGCCATGTTGTTTAGGCAAAAACCCCTTCTTGGAATTCGGCATATTGAATCTGTCAAGAACCTTATCTATAAGTTCCTTGACATAATCCAAGCAATCTCTTAGATCTATCCCTATAGATTTTTATTCCATGTATGTAGTCTGCCTCTCCCAAGTCTTTCATTGAGAAACATTTCTTCAGACATTCCTTAACGGACTCTAGCATCGGAATGTCATTCCCAATAAGCAGTATGTCATCCACATACAAGATTAAGAGAGCCACCTTACTCCCACTAAACTTCTTGTATACACAAGGATCTTCTTCACAACTGATGAAATCAAACTCTTTTATCTTTTCATCAAAATGAAGATTCCAACTCCTAGATGCTTGCTTAAGCCCATAGATAGATCTCTTAAGCTTACACACCTTCCTAGCATGATCGGGATCCTCAAAACCCTCTGGTTGTGTCATATACACATCCTCTTCCAAAATACCATTCAGAAAAGTGGTTTTAACATCCATTTGCCAAATCTCATAATCATAATAAGTGGCAATAGCTAGGATTATCCTTATGGATCTAATCATGACAACTGGTGAAAATGTTTCATCATAGTCAATATCATGAATCTGTTTAAAACCTTTAGCAACTAATCTTGCTTTGTATACATATACATTTCCATTTTTTTCAGTCTTAAGTTTGAAAACCCATTTGCATCCAATGGGTTTTACCCCATCTGGCAAATCTGTCAAGTCCCAGACTTGATTTTCAAACATGGAATCCATTTCAGATTTCATGGCCTCAAGCCATTTATTGGAGTCTGGACCCGTCGTTGCTTGTTTATAGGTAGCAGGATCACCATGTTCTAACATTAGAACATCAAGGCTTTTGGTCAAGATGAAATCATCATATCGTCTTGGCTGAAACCTTTGCCTATTTGATCTACGTAGGAGTTCAACTGGTTCAACAACTGGGATTTCAACATTTTCCACAACTATTTGTGGATCTGCTTCTTGAGGAATTTGTTCAGGTTCTGGGATAACATCAGATCATTGGCCTTCAAACAAATCCATCTCATCCTCGACATCAACTATGTCATCATGTCGTTGTGTTTGTTGCTTTTTATCAAGAACCGGTTCAAAATGAATATTTCTCCCACTTGACTTTTTGGAAATAAACACTCTTTCCAAAAAGATACTATCCCTTGCAACAAACGCCTTTTGTGCAGTGGGATTGTAGAAATAATATCCAAAACTACCTTTAGGATATCCTATAAAATAGCATTTGTCTGATTTAGGTGCAAGCTTATCAGTTTGTAAACGCTTTACATAAGCTTCACACCCCATATTTTCAGAAAAGACACCTTTGGAACTTTTCCAGTCCATATCTCATATGGGGTCTTGTCTACAGTCCTTGACGGAGTCCTGTTTAGTGTAAATACAACAGTCGTGAGTGCATATCCCCAGAAGGATACCGAAAGGTCAGCAAAACTCATCATAGATCGAACCATGTCCAACAAGGTCCTGTTTCTTCTTTCAGACACACCAATCAATTGCGGTGTCCTGGAGAAGACAATTGTGTTACAATCCCACAATTTTTCAAATGATGATCAAATTCATGGCTTAAGTATTCACCATCGCGATCGGATCGAAGTGCTTTTATACTTTTTCCAATTTGAGTCTCTACTTCATTTTGGAATTCCTTGAACTTTTCAAAGGCTTTAGATTTATGTGACATAAGATAAATATACCCATATATGCTCATGTCATCAGTAAATGTAATGAAATATCTATAGCCACCTCTAGCTTCTGTACTCATTGGCCCACATACATCAGTATGTATTATGGCCAAAACTTCATTAGCCATTTCATTTGTTCCTTTGAAAGGTGACCTTGTCATCTAGCCCATCAAGCATGATTCACATAAATCAATAGATTCACAATCCATATCTTTTAGAATTCCATCTTTATGGAGCTTCTTCATGCGATTCAAGCTAATATGACCTAAACGACAATGCCATAGCTAGGACTCACTCAAACAGTCAAACAATTTGATTTTTTCCTTTTAGTATTAATGTTATACGATTCTGATTTGAGATCTAATACAAAAGTTTCATTAACCATTGGAGCACAAGTATAGAAGATTCCATTCTTAAAAACGGACATACTTCCATTCTTAATATCAAACTCAAATCCTTCAGAATGTAAACTTGAAACTGAAACAAGGTTTTTAGTAATAGTAGAAACAAAATAACAATTACTTAGTTCCAAAACTAAACCAGAAGGTAAAAATAGACTAAAATCTCCTACGGTAAGCGCAACAACCCTTGCTCCATTTCCAACGCGTAGGTCTATTTTTCCTTTCTCCAACTGCCTCCTACTTCTTAGTCCCTGCACATTCGAAATAATGTGAGAACCACATTTGGTATCTAATACCCAAGTAGTAGCATTGGTTGTTAAAATTTCAATGACATTAATACTTGAACTGGAACTCAAAATTCCATTCTTCTTGTCCTCCAAGTACTTGGGACAATTCCTCTTCCAGTGTCCTTTAGCCTTGCAGTAGAAGCAATCATGGTCACTAGCCACCTTTGGCTTTTCACCTGCCTTGGATTTAGCAACTTGCTTGCCTTTTCCTTGGACATGATGCTTCTTCTTGCCTGCCTTCTTGAACCCTTGCACATTGTTGACCACAAGAACATCCTTCTTGTTGTCAACGAGAGTGTTTTGTTCAGCTGCTTTAAGCATACCATGGAGCTCATTCAGGGTTTTCTTTATCCCATGCATATGGTAGTTCATCCTGAATTGAGAAAAACCATCATGTAAGGAGTGTAGGACGATATCAGTGGCCCACTCTTGGTCATATTTAGCACTCAATGACTCCATACATTCAAACAGACCGGTCATGTCAAACACATGTGGGCCAACTGGTTTTCCCTTCACAAGTTTGTTATCCAGTATAGCCTTGTGAGTTTCATATCTCTCAATCCTTGCCTGTTCTTGAAACAGCATTTTCAGGTTGGTTATAATGGAATGAGCATCCTGATTTTCAAACCTCTTTTGAAGAGCAGGTTCCATAGCAGCTAGCATAAGGCATGTGACAAGCAAAGACTCATCTCTTATTTTCTTCTCTTCTGCTTTTTCCTCATCAGATGAGGTATCAGTCAGAACAGGAATCGGGGTTGCTAGCACGTTCTCATGTCCTTCGGACCTGAGAACTATTCTCAGATTCCATTCTCAATCAAGAAAGTTTGCTCCATTGAGCTTGTTATTCTCAAGTCTCAACAATTGAGCGCAAGGTAAATTTCAAATTATCGCTAGACATGCTTTCTACAAAAAAGAAATAACAAACAAAAGTTCATGTTTGCCATGCAAATACTTAATATTAAACATGCTTTAAAACAAGTAAATGCACATTTTATTCAAATAAACAATTTATGTTCCCGATGAATAAAATGATTCCAAGATCTTATTCCAGACAAGACTCAACGTACTTTTGCATTGCCTTTAGTCTTGTGTGTTCAAGGTAAGTAACAATTACTAATTATAACTCCTTATAATTCTTGGTTAATGGTCCATATCCAATGTAGGATCCATTACCATGTCTCAAGATCCAAAACTTTGTCTTTTGGTCACTTGTTGGGTACAACCATATCAAGGCTTATGAACCCCCGTATAGATCCACCCTCACTAGTTTAAGGTTTAAGAAGGACACAGTCGCTTTTGCGAAACCCATCCAACCAAAACCAAAAAACGTCCTGGGTTATGATATGGAAAGACATTGCCCCAATATTCATTTGGGAACTTAAGCATGCAATGGTTATTTATTACTAGTGACAAAAACATAATAAATAACTTATGCAAAACTTAAACAATTCATCTCATGAAAATCATATTATGAAACATTCACATGCAAGAATTAAAATCATATCATAAAACAAGCATGTAACTATTAGAAAATTCATCTCACGAAAACTAACATGAAAATCTTGATTCAAAAGAAATTAATATATAATATTAATCAAAATTAATCATCAATGTGCATATAATTGGACAACATTGTATGATCAAAAATATAATATCAAATATTTTATATTATTTTAGTGGGATTTCCTAAATTATTATATTAGATAATATCACAATATCATCTAATTATACCGATAAGATCTTATCTTAACATGTATTATGAAAATTATTAATTTCTTAGATCAGATCATAACCTAGTCAATATCCAGAATAACACGATACAAAAGACAAATTACCAATTAATTTATCCAATTGTTCACATCCGAGAACACCAGATCACAAAATCCAATTTTATGATCATAATATATATTAAAATACTACAAATGTATACCTTATACAAGGTGTTCTCGTTAATTGACACAAACGTAAGTCAAAACAAATCAAAATCCAATTTTAATATTGAGAAACTCATTGTCATGATCTGGTGTATGTACAACACAATTGTACACGTACACAGTAGAGAAGTAACTTTGAATGAATAGTGTAAAATCCAATTTTACGTGTACATTACGATTCTTCCTAAAACAAAATCGCGTACGGTGCAATTCATCCAAAATTATCTTGTTCGTATAGTACAATGAAACCAACACCCAAAAACTTACTGTACAAGATAATTGAAATCCAATTTTAATTTACCGATCTATTGTGTACGTAGAAACCAATTGAAATCCAATTTCAATTCCCCAATAACTTTTAAACAATTTCAAAAGCTTACACGTACACTAACTTTTAAAAGGGGGAAATCTAATTTCACATGTACAATTCAAACAATTTCACTTGTGCGCATCATAATACCAATCATCTCGATCACGTCACCGGTACATGAAAAACAAATTCTTCGTACGCGGTATGCATTCAACCTTAAATTGAAATCCAATTTCATTTCCGAGTGAATCATCGATTCAACTTAATCATAATTGTCCAATTAATTAAAATCTAAATTTCAAAAGCACAAAGAATTATATATCAGTTTCATCGATTTGAATCAAAATTTGCATCAAGAACAAAAACCTAAATCTTTGATCCAATCAAGATATGCTTAAGGCTCTGATACCACTGAAGGGTTTTTTAGATACGTATAAGCGGAATTTCAGAAACAATTTCTTGCACCTAAACATGGATCTAAAACATTCTTGATTAGAGACAAAATTAGGGTTAGTAGAATACCTCTTGAAGCGTGATTAGGGTTCTTCCTTCGAGAGAAAAAGCCTCAATTGTGACTTCTCTAATCAGTCCACACGACTACAGGATCGGGATCTCCTTCGCTTCCGATTGCTAGATCGCAGTGCCAAAGACTAGAAAAAAAAATGGAAGAAGAGAGCTTTTCCTTTCTTACGTAAAACTTATGAAACCCTAGCTCTCTTATTCCCTTTAAAGGCCTTATATTTTTATTTCCCCAAATAAATATATCCTTTTAATTCTCAATAATATCCAACATATTTATTGATAATTAACTCTTTTCTTATTGGGCTAAAACCCTATGTCTGACAAAGACTTTTAGCTCGTTGATTCAGCCCGTCAACTCAATGTGTGTGACCTCATAGGACCCGTTTATAATAGCTCTGGATTGAACTATTTAACCCATTAATCGTAGTTGGTTTCTAGCAAAACACTACGACTCCTAAAATAAACGGATTGAATCTCTCTATCAATCGTCCTATTCCATGTTCGGTAATTGCAACTTTTATTAAAGGACACAATTCCTTCAATATTCGGTCTTGCATTTTCTGATAAATGCTTGTTTACCAACTTTTTTTTTGATCAATTTCGGAGCTGACACAACAGAGGGAGGAAGTGATGATTTGTGTGGTTGCCTCCTATTTTTGATATGCTCTTGTTGTCATATCTTTGGAATCAAAAGGTTGATATGGATCTGGAGGCTTTTAGCTAAGCTGGTGATTATAGGTTTAAGCTATCAATTTGTTCTTGTACGTAATCTCTTGTGTAGTGTCTTGAAACAAATATATAACAAGATGTCTTGTTCTCACTATCCTCACACATCACACAAACTGAATTGTTCTCCTTGAATTTAATAATTTACAGCACCGTTTTTCATTGCTATTGGTTTATAGCATCTTCTTACCTAATATTATGATTATTCATTTCTTTCGATATTCTGAACACTTCTCCTTGTTGCACTAGATGTTCTTGTGGAAAACAGAATCAGTGGGCTCCTTGTGGTGGGTGATGATTGGAAGTTGGTAAGCTTTGTGATGTTATCTTCATAGTTTGTTATAACCTTTGTTTTGATGTTGACATTGCTTGTATATTTGGATCGGAGAGAATTATGACATCATTATACTCTTCATGTTGATTAAAAAAATGTTACTAAATGATCCTAAATTATTGTAATATCCGTATTTGTTTTAGGTCTCGTACGTCTGAAAACGAACTCTTTCTCTTACAAGCACTCGAGTTCTCGATCCGCAAGTAACCCGTAACGATAAATTAATTAGTAATTCGCTTTAATAGTAATTTAGAAATCCGTTATACACCTAGCTAATAATTAGCTTATCTATATGATAACTAATTAGATTGGCTATATCTGTTATTAGTTCTATCTAATTAGAAATCTAGCCAAATTGATCCGGAATAACCGAATGGATTCTGAAATCTTATCAAAAATCCACCAATAGCTACCAAGCCCGTTAAGATATATCTTTAGGGATACTAGTTAATCCTTACTAATTAAATATATATATATATATATTTGACTAGATAATTTTATCCTAGGTCCTATATATCCTAGGTCCTTACTAATTAAATGTAGAGCAGGAGGGGCCTGGATCGGTGATTAGTATGGTGAAGGCCGCCAAGTTGCTCAATGACGGATGTGTAGGATATTGGTGTTATGTTCTTCAGGGGGACAAGGCGGAACCGCACATTCAGGATATACCAGTAGTGTGCGAGTTTGAGGACGTTTTTCCTGACGAACTTCCAAGATTACCTCCTCAGAGAGAGGTGGATTTTGGGATTGAATAAAGTCGGGAATGAGGCCAATTTCGAGAGCCCCATATCGCATGGCTCCGATGGAGATGCAGGAGCTGAAGTCACAATTGGAGGAGTTGTTAGAGAAGGGTTACGTACGACCGAGTGCATCGCCATGGGGAGCTCCAGTTCTGTTTGTGAAGAAGAAGGATGGTTCTCTCCGTCTGTGTATCGATTATCGGGAGTTGAACCGCGTTACCATCATGAACAAGTATCCGCTGCCGCGTATTGATGATTTGTTGGATCAGTTGCAGGGGGCTACTGTGTCTCCAAAGTTGATTTGAGGTCAGGTTATCACCAGCTGAGAATTCGGGCGGAAGATATACCTAAGACGGCTTTCCGAACGAGGTATGGACATTATGAGTTTGTAGTGATGTCGTTCGGACTGACGAATGCACCCGCTGTGTTTATGGAGTTGATGAACCGGGTGTTTATAGACTACTTGGACAGATTTGTAGTAGTATTCATCGGCGACATTCTGATCTACTCTCGGAGTAAGGAGGAGCAAGCCGAGCATCTTAGGCTGGTGTTGGGAGTATTGAGGCAGCATCGATTGTTTGCTAAGCTGTCCAAGTGTGAGTTCTGGTTGCCTGAAGTTACCTTTCTAGGGCATGTCGTATCTGCTCAGGGAGTTATGGTAGATCCTGCAAAGATTGAAGTTGTAAAGGCATGGGAACCTCCGAAGAATGTGAAGGAGGTGCGGAGTTTTCTCGGATTAGCAGGGTATTACAGGAGGTTTGTGGAAGGGTTTTCCCGGATAGCCCAACCACTTACCAATTTGCTTAAGAAGACGACTCGTTTCGAGTGGAACGAAGCTTGTCAGCGGAGTTTTGATGAGCTGAAGAGAAGGTTAACTTCGGATCCTATATTAGCTCTTCCTCAGGGGAATGAGGATTTTGTGAATTACAGTGATGCGTCCAAGATAGGCCTGGGTTGTGTGTTGATGCAGAGGGACAGAGTGATTGCTTATGCTTCTAGACAGTTGAAGCCGAACGAGCAGAATTATCCTACTCATGATTTGGAGTTGGCAGCTATGGTACACGCTATGAAGATTTGGCGTCAGTACTTGTATGGGAGTACCTGCAAAGTGATGACAGATCACAAGAGTCTCAAGTATATCTTCACTCAGAGGGAGTTGAATATGCGACAGAGGAGATGGTTGGAGTTACTGAAAGATTACGACCTTGAGATTCTGTACCACCCAGGGAAAGCGAATGTAGTCGTTGATGCCCTTAGCAAAAAGACGCCTCAGGAGAGTATGTTGGCTCATCTGACGGCTCAGCCAGAGTTACAGAGAGAGCTGATGAGGTACGGAATCGAATTGCAGATTCAGCGTTATCAGGGCAGTTAAAAACCCTAGAATGTCGGCCGTCTTTACTTGAAGAAGTAAGACAGAAGCAGGAAGACTGCCCGATGATTCAGGATTTGAGGCAGAGATTGAGCCGTGGAAAGGCACCCGACTTTGCAGAGAGAGCAGATGGTATTTTGTGTTTACGTGGTCGGATTTGTGTGCCTCGAGATACAGAGTTGAGGCAGAAGATTTTGCAAGAGGCTCATGCTACACCTTACTCAATCCACCCCGGGGCGAGTAAGATGTACAAGGATTTGCGACAGTTTTATTGGTGGGATGGCATGAAGCCGGATGTAGCAAGATTCGTCGCTAAATGTCAGGTCTGCCAGCAGGTGAAGATCGAGCATCAGAGACCCGGAGGAATGCTTCAGTCGCTTCCTATTCCAGAGTGGAAATGGGAGGACATCTCCATGGATTTTGTCACCGGTTTGAGACTCAGCAGAGGCCATGATGCCATTTGGGTGGTGGTGGACAGACTGACGAAGACTGCTCGCTTTTTGCCTATCCTAGAGACGTGGCAAGTGAGCAAGTTAGTGGAGGTGTTTATTAATCAGATAGTTAGGCTGCACGGAGTGCCTAAGACGATTGTGTCGGACCGAGATGGGCGTTTCACTTCCAGATATTGGCAGCAAGTGCATGAGGCATTGGGGACGAGATTACATTTCACGACTGCTTACCATCCGCAGTCAGCCGGTCAGACAGAGAGGACGATTCAGACGCTAGAGGACATGCTGAGGTCCTGCGTTTTAGACTGGGGAGGTCAGTGGTCAGATCACTTGGCTTTGGTAGAGTTTGCCTATAATAACAGCTGGCATTCGTCGATTCAGATGGCTCCTTATGAGGCTTTATATGGTCGGAAGTGTAGGACACCGCTATGTTGGGATGATCCCTCAGATGTAGTAGGAGAGAGACCACAGATGATTGAGGAGAGGATCGGGAAAGTGGCCTTAATCAGAGAGTGAATGTTAGCTGCTCAGAGTCGCCAGAAGTCCTATGCAAATAAGAGGCGTAGGCCGTTAGAGTTTGAGGTCGGAGCCCATGTTTGGTTGAGAGTATCGCCTACCCGCGGAGTAAGAAGATTCGGGGTGAAAGGGAAGCTAAGTCCCCGATATATCGGTCCGTTCGAGATTCTGGAGAGTGCACCCGGTATTCCATGTTTCACAGCTGAGACAGTATGTTCCGGATCCTAGTCACAGACTGAATTATGAGGATTTGGTGGTGGAACCAGATCACACTTTCCGGGAACAACCGCTGAAGATTTTAGATCGACGAATGAAGAAGCTGCAGAACAAGGAGATTCATTTGGTGTTGATTCAGTGGTCTCGACGGGGAGTCGAGGAGGCCACTTGGGAGACGGAGTCCAGGATGAGTGAGAGTTATCCAGAGATCTACCCGGGTTTAGTAGAAGCGTTTGAGAGGAAGGTTAGTAATTAATGATGTTTGTCTGTGTGACTGTCTTTTCTCTTGACTTGACTGCTTGCTTGTGTGGTTGCCGCATTGTATGTTTTGAATGTGTTTAGTATTGGTTACGATTATCTATATCAATGAATCTTGGTTCGGGGACGAACCTCCTTTAGGGGGAGAGGTTTGTGAAAACCTTGAATATCCTTTATTTCGTATAAACGTTTCGGGACAAAACTTTCTTAAGGGGGGTAGTATGTAATATCCGTATTTGTTTTAGGTCTCGTAAGTCTGAAAACGAACTCTTTCGCTTACAAGCACTCGAGTTCTCGATCCGCAAGTAACCCGTAACGATAAATTAATTAGTAATTCGCTTTAATAGTAATTTAGAAATCCGTTGTACACCTAGCTAATAATTAGCTTATCTATATGATAACTAATTAGATTGGCTATATCTGTTATTAGTTCTATCTAATTAGAAATCTAGCCAAATTGATCCGGAATAACCGAATGGATTCTGAAATCTTATCAAAAATCCACCAATAGCTACCAAGCCCGTTAAGATATATCTTTAGGGATACTAGTTAATCCTTACTAATTAAATATATATATATATATATTTGACTAGATAATTTTATCCTAGGTCCTATATATATATTTAACCCGTTAACCATATTTCTTTCGGAAACGCCGTCCGTCCAAACTCGAAAAATAAAAATAAAAATATCTTCCTCTGTTCTTCGGTTGGAAAAGCCGACACTTCGTCATCTCGTGGTCGCGCGGTTCGACGGGACACTTCGTCGCCATCTTCGTCCGTTTCCAGTCGAAGGAAGGTCCCGATCTCGGCCGCCGGTCGATGCACTCCATTGCCGGCGTCGTTTTTTCCGCTGGTGGGCTAGCAGTTTGTCATCGACGAGCTTCGCGAAACTCGACCTCGTGGTTCGGTGAGTCCCTGTTTTCCTCTATTCCGTTTAGGTAGCATCAGGGTCGGCCCTGGCGAGTGTGCTCGTTGGTTGGAACCAGACGTTGTAAACGAAACTCCGGCGGGTATTCCGACGTGCAACCTCTCGCCGCCGCTGATTTGTCCTTCGTTGGGTCGTACGGGTTCGACCTCACTAGTTGGCCTAGAGGAAACGGGTTGGTTTTGGTCAGGAGCTTGTTTATAATCTTATTGATATATATATGCATGTATAGGTTTGATCAGGTTAATCTCGTTCAATTGAACAGAGGTTTTGGGGACTTGAGAGGTTGAAGAAAAGGTTGACCGGAAAAGCGGTGAAAAGGTTAGGGGGTGGGGCCGGCTGGTTTGTTAGTCAAAGAGAGGGTTGGGTAAATAATGGTGTTTTGGGTTTGAGTAGAGGGGAACTGATTAAATTTAATCGGTTTAGTGGTTGGGCCAATTTTTTGGTAGGGCCCTTTTCTTGTTAACTATAACCGGCCCAGCAATTTGGTTAAGTGTGAGAGTAGCTTTGATGGGTTGACTTTAGTTATTGGATTTAGGATTAATTAATGGGCAAGATAGTATGACTTTGTTACGGGATAGGTTAGCTATTTAATATTTACACTATAAGTTTAAGTTGTTTAGACAAATTAAAGATGACTCCTTAATCGGGTTGTTTTAGTTCAGTTCGTGTTTTGTCTAACCCTCACTTTATAAATTCTTTAGGAAATTGTTTCCGCTCGCATCCTTAATTTTCCTCTTTTTTGTGAGGATCCTTCGTTTCGAGGTAAGTCGTTTTTCGACTTGCTCGGTTCTTTTCTCCCTTGTTAGATTGCGTATCGATATTGTAGGACGGGTTTGGGGAACTAGTCCCGAATACCTTTTAAATTGTTTTGAGCTCCTTGTGTGTTGTGTGCGTTAATGATTTTAAATGTGTTTTATCGGAAAATATTTTGGAACGTTTTCTCTGTGTTGGTACCGTTTCCGACACGGCCCATTGTAGCTAGTGTTGAGGAAGAGTTGGCTACTTTGACCCGTGTGACTGGGAAAATCGTACCCCTTCAAACGAAAATTATTATTTGTGTGTTTTTGGCAAGCGCTCCACTGGAGGCTTAGCCCGGAGTTAGAAGGGAGATTGGGAAGTGGAGTGGGAGGGCCTGCCTTTGCACTCGGCGCGGTGATGAGCGCCTTGGAAGTCAGATCGTGGACAAAGGAAGAATTGCATTGCTGTGTGATTGTGATTGTGAATGCGTATGTGACTTGTATGACTGATATAACTAATTTAGGTATTGGCCTTTAGAGTTATGATTGCGGTTGTGGATTTTGTATGCTGACTATAGATAAATGATTTTAAAGCGTTCTACAGTTTCCATATTCTTTCCAGCTTGGTAGATTAGACGCTGACCCTTCGGGGAACATTTTTCAGTTCCATGTATAAATCAGGGAGCCGTGCAGGAACCGAGGCAAGATGGCGGGCCGGAGCGGTAAAGAGCGCGTGTCATAGTGGGATTGGCTTTTACTAGTTATTTATAACAGTTAGGATGTTGACTTTAATATTTGTTAGACAGAGTTGGTATTGTGTTTCGTTTATTATTATTTTTGGTTCAGATAGTTCAGTTCAGTAGGCGTTGTGACGTATTTGATTATTTATAATTTTCGGGGATTCATGCATGATACGTTTTTTTAAGTTTTACTAAATAAAGGTTGGGTGTTTTATTATGTTTTCTCGTCGTGCCCGAGTTGTAAGGTCCTACAGTGTAGTTGTCAACCTAAATAATAGTACCTGGTAAGGTCTATTCCCTAGTAGTGCCTCGTCGAAAGACGGGGTGTTACAATTATGTTATTTCACGTGTGGTTAGTGGACAAATAAAATTCAATATTTTTTTAGTGCCTAATCCATCTTAAAATAGATCGTCACTTGCTTTATATTGTATTATGAGAAACCTGCATATTATAGAACTGGTATATATGGATGGTTCTTGTCTCCCATAATGTCAATGTGTAGAGTTTCACTTTTCATGTCCTCTTTTGCGATATCAAATCATAATGCGAATTTTACGATGGGGATATGGGAACCTTTAAAATAATATGTACTTAATCTACTTTTCACTTTAAAATGTGTTTAGCCTATTAGCTCAAATGGTAGAACATTTTTCTTAAAAAATAATGATGTGGGTTCAAATCCCACATAGGCTTATTAATAACTTTTATGATGACAACTTTGTTTTATGTGTTTATATATAATAGTTGTTTTAATGTGGTTTAATATCATCAAAGTCGTTTAAAAATATGTGATGACACTTGATGACAATTTTTTTATGACAATTCTTTGTCATCATGGCCCTTTGATGACAAACAAATGAATGGCATTAAGGTCCTTTGATGAAACTTGTTTGTCATCAAGGCACTTTTGATGAAAAACAAATCAATCAAACCGCCAGCGCTCATCAAGCAGCGATGACAGTTTTGATGACAATCGAATTGTCATCAAGTAGGAATGACATGTGTGATGATAGTTGATGACAATCAAACCGTCATCAAGTAGTGATGATAAGTGATAACAGTTTGAACCGTGTCATCAATAATTTTTTGATGACACTTTGAGGTGGTGACACATATTTGATGATACTAGAAAATTGTGTATGTGATGACACTAAAAACTTAACGTGATGATACATATTTGATGACAACTTTGTTTTTTATGTGTGATGACGGTTTTTTTATGTAGTTGAATGCCTTTAATGATAATATTTGTCATCAAAAAGTTGTCATTAAGAAATTTTGATGACACTTTTTACCTACTTTTATCATCAAAAAATTATCATCAAGGCATTTGATGACAATTTATGAAAAATTGATAACAGTGATGATAGTGATGACGGATTTTGATGACATTTTTTATGATGACAAATATTTGGTATGCATTTGGTGACACTTTTTTATGACAAATATGATTGATAACGCTAAAAAATTATACGTGATGATTGATGACACTAAAAAATTAAACGTAATGACACATATTTGAAGACAACTTTGTTTTTTATATGTAATGACGGTTATTTTTATGTAGTTGAATGACTTTGATGATACTTTTTGTCATCAAAAAGTTATCACCAAGACATTTTGATGACACTTTGTACATTTGATTACACTTTGTGTCATAAAGAAATTTGATGATACTTTTTGTCATCAAAAAATTGTGATGACGGTCATGAAAGTGATGATTGGGATGACGGTGAAAAAATGTGTCATCATTGAATGCCTTGATGACACATATTTGATGACACTAAAACGTTATATGCGATGAAACATATTTGATAACACTAAAAAATTAAACGTGATGATAGATATTTGATGACAACTTTGTTTTTACATGTGATGACGGTTGTTTTTATATGGTTGAATGTTTTTGATGATATTTTTTTGTTATGAAAAAGTTGTCATCAAGACATTCTGATGACAAATTTTACCTTTTATTACACGTTTTGTCATCAAGGCATTTGATGATAATTTTTTTCATCAAAAATTGTGATGACGGTAAAAAATTGTGATGACGGTGAAAGTGATGACGATAATGATTATGATGACGGTCAACGCCGGTCAACATCCAATCAACGACCGAGTCAACCCGTTCAACAACCGAGTCAGCCCGGTTAACGACTGAGTCAACTTGTTGGGAATGGGGATGGGGGTGGAGGTTGGGGGGTTTTGCCATTTACCTAATTTGTTGCCCTTGTTTAACGAATGCCTATTTATGTACTCCTTCCTGTCTAAATTATAAGACGTTTTACCATCTTTCACATAGATTAAGAAGAGCTTAAAATAATCCTTTTGGTGCCCCTAAGTTTTTATCTTTTCCTTTTGGTGCCCAAGAAAAAAACTTATTCCTTTTGGTACCCTTGAGGTTTTGGCTTTTCCCGTTGACGCCCTGCTCCGGTTCAAATTAGTTAATTTCAAGTTTACCATTATGTTAATCACCCTTAAATTAGTAGGATTCAACACTTAAAACACTTAAACTCATAACCAAACTACATCAATTTGAATTTTAAAACAATTCTCTATTTTAAGGGGTTGTTTAAAAAAATTGTTTAAAAATTCAAATTGGGATAGTTAAGTTATGAATTTTGATGTTTTAATAGTCAAATCTTACTAATTTAAAGCTGAGAAACACAATGGTGAGCTTGAATTTAACTAATTTGAACCGGAGAGGGGCGTCAATAGAAAAAGTCAAAACCTCAAGGATACCAAGAGGAATAAGTTTTTTTCTTGGACACCAAAAGGAAAAGGCAAAAACTTAGGAATACTAAAAGGAATTTCCCTAATTTTTATGAGATGACATTTGGATTGGGCTCATTAGTCAAATTTTTACTACATGCTTTATTCAACTTTTCATTTCCTTCTTGCTACTAACATACATTTATCTAAACTTGTTTCATTTGGGTGAAAAATGATTGTGTCTTGAAAATATAAAAAGTAGAAAGAGTTACATGGATTTCAATAGTATTAAAAGTAACTTTTGGATAAAAAAGACTTTTGAGGAGAAAGTGAAACAAAGCCAAAAAATAGCAATGGAAAATGTGCCATTAAACAAGAAAAGTACTGCAATAAATCAGGAAAAAGTCAAATCACTACAAAACATCATATAATATCGATAAAAAAAAATCCTCAAACGTCCTAAAATATTGTTCGGAAGGAGTATATTTTCTTTTCTTTTTTTTGCTATTTACTTAATTGAGCCGTCCATCAATTTCACTACAAATATTAGATGAAATAAGGGAGGAATGCATTTAATTCACTATTCCAAGAACAAAGGGAATATAGTAATTAGTAAATGAACTGTCTGTTCTATGCGGAATTGGCGTAGTGTACTGAACAGCAGCAGTGATGAAGGTCGAAATCCAGTTAAGAAATTGGTTCTTGAAGGGCTAAATGCTTGCAATGATTTTATTCTGAGCATTCCTCTAGTGCTGCATGGTCCAAGCATGCATTTGGTTCCCTGTTTAGCCATTTTATCAGGCAAGCATCCATAAGCCCATAACAAGTGGATATCCAAAGGTTCTTTTTAAGTTTTATTATTCACTCTTTCTTTATTACAGTTCCTCTCTCTTCTAGTTAACATTTTCGACAAATATATACACGTCATAAGGATAAAAAAGACTAGCATTGGACAGCAAACATATAGAGTACAAATCAACAAGCTTCAGGAGCATTTCATAGGTAGTAACAACGACAATAAAAAGCAAGCTATAGATCAAATAAGGAAAAAAAAAATTTATTCATGAAAATTAAAAAGAATTCTATACATCAAATGGACCATGTAAGTGACATGCTAGATCATAAAGAACAGTTTGCATTGCATGGACAAAACTTCCTTTTACAGGAATCTAAACTGAATTATTATGAACCTATGTTGAAATGAAATGCAATGCAATGCAAAGGAGATAAACAAGTTGCACACCCTTACCCTCCTTGTTGTAACTTGTTTTTGGCAGCCTCCATCTTATCCATTGCCTGACATGGCAGACAAGTTACAATTCAAATTGATTACATAAAACTCTCAAGAAGCATGTATTGCAAAAATGGACATACCTCTAATATTTCGTCAAAATCGAACCCATTATCGTTCACAAGAAAATTTACCAGCCCCTGCCATACAAAATAGAAGATGATTAAATGAATGAAAAAGTTTACAGATCATATAGGGACTCTCGAGTTTTAAGAGGAAACATATTTTGCACCTCTTCATCAGGAGAACTCCAATTAATCTCAGGTTCTTCATCTTCAGTATAAACAAAAGGCTCTTTAAACATCCGCCTTGCCTCCTGATATGGCCAATCCTCAGGTATTGGGTATCTGCCAATAGTACACAGTGGACTATATAAAAAATAAAACCAAGAAGAGTAGGTAATCTCTATAATGCTAATATGAAATGCACAGCAATGCATTTCCCGTCTATTAAACCATGTCATTAGCACCTGCCTTTGAATATCATCTATAGAAAATCGTGCATAACCAGTTCGAAGACATGTCTGCATGAACTCCATTTCAAATTGGTAAAAAAGAAGGAAATTTATCTTACATTTATATGCATGTCATGAGCAAAGGTGTACTAACGAAGATGTAATATGCTATATGCACAGAAAAAGTGAGCCTATTTGACTGACATTGTAAGATATGCAAAAGGATTTGTTTGTTAGGATAAAAAAATATTCCATCAACGAAAGAAAGACTCAAATGACAAACAAGACGAAGCCAGTGTGTCTCTTGGAGCCTGAAACATAATCAGCACCAACAAGGCCAGTGGGCCACCAGTCATTTCCACTAACACAGTTTGAGCCCTCATATAGCGATTAAAACATCCCTATTTTATGTTCAACACTAAGGCAAATATTAGACCATATGGGCAGTTAATTCATGTTAGACTTTCCCAATTCCAACATAAAAATAGAAAAATCACAACAGCTTATCTACAAGCTACAAGGACAAGAGATAAGGTAGCAACGTATAATACATATTATTGTCAGTTGCTGACATAGGAAACTGAGTTACCGTTCTCGGTTTATGTTTTCAAGCAAAGTCTCCATCGATCCATGTTGACGAATTAGCTTTAAAGCAGTCTTTCCACAAATACCTAAGAGGAAGATAGTTAATCCACAAATTGGACATAAGGAGGAAAGAAGGAAATATAAAGAGATCCACATATCCATTATAATTTAATAATTTATGTTTTCACACAGAGTCTCTATTGACTCATTTTGACAAATTGACTTCAAAGCATTCTTTTGTTCATTATTATTAATATGCCATTAATTTATATATATATATATATAGAAAAAAGTATTGAAAACTCGTCCTTTGATACCTGTAATGCTATCACAATAGTCGCAACCAGAAAGAATGCACATATCGATGAATTGATCCATAGTAAGATCCAGGTCCTCTAAGACCTGAAACAAGTTACGTTGATATAATCAGGTCTAAGAAAACTGATCACAAACTAGAGGTCGTAGATTTTTATCTTTTCCGCAACCTTTGTCATTTCAAATTCCATGACAGGGACTTCTCTTGAGCTTGGATCCATCAAATGTCGGAGAAACCTAGGAGTGCCAAAAGTTAGAGTATCCATATCTTCTGAAGCCACTGCATAGACCTGGAAAAGCAATGATAAACTGTAAATAGATAACTATTAGCAGTATTAACACACTTTTTCATCTATATAAATCGTCAAATGATATTGAGTTGGCAAATTTTACGGACACCATCTCTTTCTACTTATTAGTTATTTATGAGGTTCACCTTTATACAGCAACAAAAAAAGAGATGGGAGAATGTACTTCACATGCAAGACAAGAAGAAACCAAAAGCAAAATTGGAGAGAAAATAAAAAATAAAAAAAAACTTTATGCCCTTGCTCACCTTTCCTGATTTGCAGAGTGCAGCACATTGAGCCTCTGCTTCTGATGGGGCCTGAAAATAACCAAAAATATTATGTATTAGTTAATTTTGCAACACCAATTAATGAAACTGAAAATCAAGTAACTGAATATTTGTTACCTCAACAACTGGCATTCCCATGAGTCTCAGCAACTTTTTGCAGTCTTCATAATGTTTACGAGTCACCTACAAAACAAAGCATGTATAAATTACATTGTATACAGAATTTTGCATCCTTTTTTTCAATTCCTTTATATATAGATAAACATCCAGGAAAATCTAACAATAGCAAAATTTTAGAAACCGATTCTCTGCATAATGGAACAAATTCAAATTCTCTTGATGAAAAACCTCTCTTGAACCAATATTGCACTTAAAACTCTCAAGTCACAAGGCCTCACCTTCACAGTTCTTTCGGTGAACTTTTCAATATCTTCTATGTTGTCCCGTGTCGGTGATAAGAGCTAACAAATCGTACCACATGTTACTATAACTGGAAATAGATCAATATGATCAGCTACTTTCAAAGATTAAAGTCAATAATGCTACCTCTATAGCCACTCTGAAATTTTCGGCTCGTTTTGAGTACCTGTAGCAGGATGCAATTGACCAATGTATCATCCAGGCATAATCATATGGAGTAAAACTTCACAAAATATCAAGCCATTAGCAAGATTACCGTTTAGCAAGCTCTTGCTTCTTCAGCTCAGGAGGTTTCCCATTAAATACATAACTGAAATTTTTGTACAAGATAAGAAAAAAGTATAAATAAACAAATTTTAAACAGCTAGTAAGCCACATAATGTTAAAACAAAACCCTTCCCCCTCAAAGAAGGTCCAGTTATGGTGTGGATGAATATGAGTAAACTTTTATGTAGCCAATAATTTCCTAATATTAAAGTTGTCTTTCGAACAAAAAAAACTATTAAATTTGTGTCCAACAGAGCATATACAGAAGTCCAATACTTCATAATTCATATGAATGACTATTTAGGAGAAAAACTTACACAGGCTTCATTCCCGCTTCGAGGAGCCTAATTGTGTGAGACATCATACCTTGTAAATGGCTAAAAAAAAATATTTATCCAACATCAAAACCCTATATGTCAATAAGTTGAGAAATTTGCTCATTGATGACTTTCGAATACCTGGTGCCTTCACCAGCCTCATTTGTAGGTGTCTTAGTTCCAATTTGTCCCACCACATTCTGCACAGACGGAAATAATTCCCACAAACAAACACAAAAGGAAAAATTATGAACAAACAGTTGAAATTCATCCTAGAGAGTAATTCGGCAGAAACAAAAACAAATTGGAAAATATTACATGTGAACGGTGTAGCTAAATCTAGTCTTTGTTCCAATTCAGTTATAAACAACCGGTTTTACAAATAATTCTTGTTTTAAGATCGGTTGAACCCTTCCCCAATGTCCTATATGTAATCAGTTGAGGCTTTGGCAGCCACTTTAATCAGATATCAAAATCTCCAATCTCAAGGTCTCTTTTCCTTTATCATGTTTCCAATTCCTTCGAATCAACTCTTCTCTATTCGTAGTTGATTTCTAGGCTTGGTTACACCAAGTTTCGGGCTCGATCAGGGCTCCTAGATGGAATAATCCAGTTACTGTTTTTATATCAATCCAGATTTCCCATAACAGGAAAAAAAAGGAGATTAAGTTGAAGGGGGCGAACAAGACTTTGGTAGATGCCCATCCTAGCATCAATGGCGATTTTTCGGCCAAAGTAGCTCTCGAATTTCATCTCTGTCATGCATTTCGGTGCGGTCACCGCCAGCAGCTTAGTTAAACCCTATAATTGAAATTGAAGCAAATGAAAATATACACAGGCGTGCAACAAATTCAGGAAGGAATTTTGCTAAAAACAAAAAATGTCGAATAGCATCAGCATTGAAAGTAAGGAACTGAAAAACGCTTACCTTAATCCCCATCGAGGAAGAGGATGATGCGACTCGTCTTCAAGTAATTGAGGTTTCCACAATCTTCAGAACTTCCCTACTCTTCCTCCTTACAACTTTCCGGCTTCTGTCGATTATGTTAGGGCATTATTTCTTAACGGCTTGTAGAATGTCACTCCTGTCCTTGCTTGGTTCATTTATATTTTTGTAATTCTTCATTACATAGCACCCGTCAAAAACCCATTTTTCAATTAAGAACCCACTAAAATATGAAATCATATATAAATCCACCCCTAATGCAGTAAGCATGTTCTGTTAACAAAATAACACCCATAAGCTCCAAACTTCAATAGAAGTCCCTTAAACAAATGCAAATTAAGGGCATCGAACAATTGCATGATATGAAGTGGTAATTGCTAACGGCCCCAAATGAGCTATTAGATGTAATGATTTTCCTTTGGAACACATTATTGTATTTTTAAGATTTCTCACCATGGTGATAGACCAGATAATAAATTCTGGATATATGACTATTGTGTCATAAAAAAATATTGATTTCGTTTACGGAGTATTATATAAATAAATAATTTATTGGAAAATTTTAATTGCTTTCATATGTTACAGTTAGTTGTCGCTGAGGTAGCATTAGCCATTAGTGGTTAGCTTGGGCTAGACACTAACTTGCCCTTGTTCCATATCTTCCAATTGTCTTCCTCTTCCTCGTTGTCACATTGACTTAGTCACTACTAGAGTTTATACCTTTTTCCCATCATTATAGACTTTGAAAAACAAATAAATGTGTTGACGATAACTAATTATTCATGAGCTCAAACAGAGAGAAGCTTGAAATTTTCATTGAAGAGTGAGGCCAAGGCCAATTGCTTGTGTAACAAAATTACATCTCACTTTCCTCCCTCACCATCTCTTACAAAAAATTGTGTAATCATCTCCGGATTCCCCCAGCATCGGAGCCCCATTTCTAACATCACTTGCTTGCTTTGCTCATAATCCCTGATTACACAAAGCAACCTCGTGTGCTTATTTTGACTCCAGCTAAAGCAAGCTTTATTCATCAAAGCATAAGACGCCAATTTTGTGTGATGAAAACTCGTAGTAGCTGTAGGCTTAGGCTGAGTCGAAAGGCTGGGGTCGAACCTCAACTCAAGCAACAATCAAACCAATGATGGATTATTATTTACCGTTAGTTGTTCTTCTTGCCACCAGCTAGAATCCGTTGAATCTGAAGTCCTCTGCTGAAGGCCTGATTAAACAAAAGCCTCGTTTGGAAGTCGGACACGAATGGGAACCAAGCGAGGATTGCAACGGGTAAGAAGATAACTAGCCCCATGATGTAGTCATAGCCTCTAGCCAGGGCCTTGACGGAACCCCACATCCCTACGCCTTTGATGATCGGCCTGCACGCTTGGGATATCATCAGTAGGGCCCACCCCGTCGGCATGAATGCAAGGAGGCTGGCGAAGATGTCTCCCACCGTGAGGTTCATGAATATGAAGAGGAGAACGATGACTACCACGGAGCCGGTGAAGAGGAGAAGCTTTAAGAGTCTGAACATGAGTTGGAAGTCTGCACTGAACTTCTTTCTACCGAAGGAGATGATCTGTGAATTTGGAGGAAGGGGAATTTGAGATATATGTACAGAGTAGATAAGAGGAATTAATGGATTCAGAGTTGAGCGCTTTACCTTCAAGATCACCACTACAGCGACAATGACCAGCCAAGATAGACCATAAACCTGAGCAGAAATGAGCAAAAGGGAAAATCAATTGGGAGCATAAGCTTTGTACATTGACTCAATGTGGGAATTAAAGATAGCAGCAACTCAATTAGTAGGATAACCAGTAGAAAATGAGTTAAGCAAATGTTCACCCTTATATTTACCAGATGAACAAAGAATAAACAGATCATTGCTATTTCATCTAGGTAGCAAACTTGAGGTGCGTTTGGTTGTCCTAGATTAATGCATTATAATGCATAAAACCTTACAATTTAATGCAACTTACTGCATCATCCCAGGCAATTGAAAGGCACTCGTTATATTTTGGGATTATTAACTTTTGGTCACTGACTCACTGATTTAGTTAGAAGATCAAATGCAAAAAACAGATCACATAGCCACCAAGAATTCAAGATAATAAAACAGAATGGGCAGTAGGATAACCAATTGAAGAAGATAAACATAGGAAGTGTCACCCTAGTACTTACCAGGATGGATGTCTGGCCGTTGGCAACATGTAGATGGTACACAACACCGTACTGGTACACAAAGAACCGTAATGAAAGTAGAATCTCCAAAATCCGGCCTACAATCCCAGTGTGTTTCAGGTGTTCTTGCTCCTCCTCCCACCAAGATTCCCAACTCTTATTTGCAGGAACACCAATTCCACCATGGCTACTAATCCACTTACTCCAATCATCCCAATCTTCCACAATCTTCTGCCACTCAAAGCCAGAGGGATTGAATATAAAAGGAGCAAATATCCAAGAAACAACTAAAAACCACATGGAGCCAGTGAGGAAAATGTAGTAGCTAGTACTAGTAGCAGTGGCCCCATAGATTTCATATATTATGAGCAAGAACATAATTTCCAAGCCTTTAGTGAAATGGCTTCTTGAGTACATTCTATAGTTCTCTGCAAACTTTTCATGTCTAACCACGAAACCACGTCCCGTTGCTCTATATTTAGCTCCTCCATGTAAGAGAGTGCGGCCGTAATAGTGGACTTTTGTGCCAAGGGAGAATGTAAAGAAGACCGCTGCTAGCTGTAGCTGCATGAAAACGACTTCACCAAATGCAGTTTTGAAACCCCTTTCTAGTCCAATCTCCATGATCATGGGCAAGGTCATTAAAAGTCCCAATTGGACTACAGATTGTGAAGCCATGGCGTTTTTTAGAGGATCATTCTTGGTAGATCGTGCGTACTGCATAATTGCTTCTTCCACTCCACTCAATGACAGATACAGTCTTCCATACAAGAAAACATACACTACCACGACAGTAATCTGCATATTTTTAATATAAAAAATGAGTAACTCAATGACTATAGAGATTAACCATACAAGAAAACATACACTACCACGACAGTAATCTGCATATTTTTAATATAAAAAATGAGTAACTCAATGACTATAGAGATTACCCAAAGATGACTCCCCCATGAATATGTGTACAGAACTTCTTTACTGCTGATAAATAACCAAAGATGACAACAAAGACCTATTTCAACTTGCAAATTCAAAATTCCAAACTCGGTTAAAGTTGGGAAAAGGAGTGTGTTACTGTTTCTTTACAGTCTAAACATAATAAATTGCCTCATTGATTATACAGAAATTGCAACTGGAATTCATACAGAAAGTCACAGGTTAACATTTAGCTAATTACAATACAGCACAATATAAGACCATGATCAAGTGCTTGTTATATACTCATTCATTGAAACTGGGTTAACAAGACCAGGGTATCAATTCTGAAAAAGGTGCAGAAGTATTGGCTATTTCCAGGCTATTCAACTATGTTGCACTAATGATCAAGTTAGATTCAACAGTATTTCATTTCAGCATCCACCATATAATTAGCATGCTCCAAGTTTCAGATTAATCACAATGCTCAGAAACTCATAACCACAACCCATAACCAGCCCAGATGGAAGGCATTTTGCATCCTCAGCAGAAAAAGTATGTGGAAGGAAATTACCATAGAGCTTATATAAAATCCGATTGTTGTGAAGTAGCATGAAAGCATGCGGAAAAAGTCGAAACGTTGACCTAATCGATATATATCCCTGCTGAGGGTCTGCTCCCCATTACCACATGCAACTTTTGCTTCAAAGAGTGATATCTGGTTCAGTCCAACATCTCGTCCCTTCCCTACTTGGATATACTCATGATGAGTCACATTTCCACGTCTTAGTATTGAGTTGAAACCTGTAAACACAAATATAGTGTGCATATTCCGGCAGAAATGATGGAAAATACAATGCAGCACCACTAGTTGAGGCAGTAAGATATGCATACAAACAACAAGGAGTCTGGCTAAGGACGACCCTACCTGCAAAAATGTCTTCACTTAAATTGATACCACGAGAAGCTTTGCTAATCCCACCACGTGTGATGTGGAATATTCTGTCAAAGATATCTGGATGACCATAGTGAAAGCGGGCCCTGCCAATTTTTTTTTAATTTTGAATATCAGAGACAAAAACAGATTCCAAGTTTATATATCTCTTGCAGAAGTGCTATTATTGCAATAGGTGTATAAATAAGAAGTACATGAACTGAACTAAGAGGGTAGAAATGACTTGGAAGAATAAGGTTGTTCCATTGCTAAAGGAAATATATACTACATTTATGGTTAGTCTACTTGTGTATTTATAACCAATATAGATTAGAAAGGGTGACCGTGCATACAATATTCCCAAGATCAAGTTAGGCTAATATTCTTTACCATTTTGAGGTGCTTGTTTTGTCTAGCAAAATAATGGCAACAGAATTGTCACTCATGACAAGAAATGACATTTAAATGGTGTCTTGCATTATCAATATCCTTTGCAAAGTTTGAGTTCATACTTTAACGGCCTTGCTAGTACCCTTTGTCCAATGGTGACGAAACTTGTCTCTTGATTTGACATAAACCAAGCCAAAGAAGAAACACTGCACAGGAGATTAAGAACACATCAGGAATGAGTAGAATAGAGCCCAATCAACTGTAGTTATTAATGAGTTGATAGTAACATCACCCTCCAGTAAAGATGTGTTCCCGAAATCCTAGAATTGAGGGGGGGCGAACACCGTGATCTTCATTAAACTCTTCCAAGAGATTACGCATTTTTAGAGCTTCTTCCAAGTAATTATCCTATTACAAAAATGAAATTGGAGTTACTATTTTAAATTGTGTTATCTTCACACTGCAGATGAATACTTAAGAATGTCTGTTGCTTACCTGGTTCATATCAATTGCTTGAAGAGCTTCCCCTCTGGTGAAAATAATAGCATGGTTTTGATTTTCAGGCTTTCCTTCACCTATCTTTGCAGGACCAGGCAATTTTATACGATAGATTTCCTTATAAGAGTAAACATAATCCATTCAGTAAATCAGCTAATTATGCACACTGCATCAAATTAAAAAAGAATTCTCTTACCTGGTCCAGATTGTCAACGGCCTTGACCAAAACAGAGTAATATACTTTCTGAGACTTTTCACCATCTCTTTCTTCAACCTCATCAATATATGCCACACGCAAAGATGGATTGCTGTACAGTATGTGAGAAAAGTGTACTTCACTTGCATAGGACTACAGACAAAGAGAAGAAAAACAAATTCCTATTTACAGAATGAGAACATACTTGACCATCAAGTTTAAAATGTCTGTTGCACGACGGTCACCATTTCGCTTCTGATTTCCATAATTCTGACATGTAGCAATATAGGTGAATTTCATGTCCGCCAAAGCATCTAACAGTGCATGTAAAGATCTTTGCCTTTTCTTCTCAGTCTCTGATTTATCAGCAACAACTTTATACCCTCCTAGGATTTCTGCTCAATCCATAATCTCACCAGTCAGAAGGCAAAAAAATTTTGAATGAAAAATCTGATCAAATAAATGGTCAAGTAGGCTGCAATCACATGGCATCTTTGGTCATTTGGATCATCTTATCAAATTGGCTTTACACAGTTAGTCATGTTTTTAGCGAAGAGACTGGTCATTTTTTAATAACTGAATACACACTCTTTAGAAACTGATGATTAAAAATAATCATAATACAAGTTAAGAGAATCTTTTGAAAGAAACTCCGACATAAAAGGGGAGGAAAATTTTCAATAAAAATAATGCTTCTTCTAAGACAATGGAAAAGTAAACACACACAGCATCTTTTGTGCGCTTCCACTTTAAACTTTATAAGGGGGTCCATTAGTACCATCACAAACACTCTGGAGAGGTTCTTAATTTATGTTCTTTCATATAAAGATTCATCTTCTTCATCTTTTGATTCTCCTTGAACATTAGTTACTTGTCTATTTTACACAAAGCATGCTATCAGTTTAATCACAGAACTCGTCAATGAATGCTACAGAGTAAGTATAGCATTACCAGATTCATTTGCCATGTCAAGAAATGCCTGAAGTTTTAAAGCCCTCCGGTAGTACATCATTCCTCTAACTGTAAGACAGTGATTTTCATTTAATGAAAATATATGTGATAAGAAATTCAGTTCAGCCACGAGAAAGTATAGATACCTGTCCTGGAAAGAGTCTGTCCCCTCAGTGAAACCCAGTGGCGAAGTTGTAAAATGTTTTCTTCACTTTCCCACACATCACTCCCTTCTTCGAAGTTGATTCTCTCCATGAAGTTATTCCACTCATCTACAAATGCAGACTTTAACTGTATCAGTTAGCTATCAATCAAGCATAGGATGTTATCAGCAAAATTCAGCGTATAAAACCTGGATAAATTTTTTGTAAGTAGAATATAATCGAAATGCCATCTTCATTCTCCATCTCCAGGTCACTTCTTGAGTAAACAGTTTCCTCACTGTAGTAGGGGGTCATGACGCTGAACAAGATGGATTTTTCACAGAAATTATTTGCACCTCTATGTCAATTTTAACTGTGGAACTATGTATTGAAGAATGTGAAAACATATTAAGCCCTTCCAAAAACAAGTTTAACTAAACACTATCAAAACATAATAACATATTATAAGAAAATGAATGGGATGTTCTATTAGTCCGCCCAAACCCATCCTCCCTAGTTTAATTTCCAACTGCTCCATTTTATTTTATATCTGTAAGATACAAAACATTCGACGTTGTTCTTTCTTTAGCCGTTTTTTTGGGTCGTAGGTCTGTCAAAAGGTTGGATAACTAACTTTTGGTGGTAGAAGAAAAAAAACTCTGAATCCAATCTCTAACCAAGATTTGAAATTTAGTTCCTGGTGACGTTCTGAGTCTAAGAAAATTAATTCAGAATTGAATGGATAATAAAAAGTAAGAATAAGAGAATAATTAAAGGGAACATTTGCAAGATATTGGATGGCAAAAACTCTCAGCATCAGGGTGAGGAAGAAGGGTCAACCTGAATGAAAGCATCTCACGGACATGAGGAGCTCGTGGCATTTCCATAAACAGTGAGTTTGTGAAGAACGCAATCCTTCTTTGGGCCTCAAGATTTGTTGGGACTTCAACAGCAGACTCTCTTATGGTTAAAAGTATGTAGAGACGCCTTATCTGGAAAAACAAAACCTTCAATTAGTTGAGAGAATGGATCAGTGTTATACTGTTATATATGCAGATAGATATCTTATTGATGATTGCTCTACTTGTTCTTCCCACTGTGGTGAGACCACAGGAGGGAACATTATATTAGAAAATAGTTGCTTCCCAGGGCCTTTGCTGCTTCCAATCTGGTTTGCCACATCGCTGAAAAAGTACAAATTCTTAATCAAACAAAATGTCCGCCAATCAACAAACTTTTGGCAAGAAAAAAATCATTATAAAGTAAACTAACCGATTTACATTCACCATCATATCACAGGTAACTACTTCAAGCATGTCTTGAAGTATTAATACTACAGCGCCTCGCTTCTCAGGATTACCATCTCTCTTCAAAATGAAAGAAAATGAGAAATTAAAACAATCAACATCTGATAATACTAATCATATAAGCATTACACTGGTAAAAATAACTCACCAATAGGCCCACAAGTGTAACAAACTTTTTGTAAAGGTTTGGCAATTCACTCATCCTGAAATTCGCAAGAAGAGTATTCTTGGATATGCTGCTCTCAACTTCTTTGATTATGGTAGAAATTATCCTGTAAATTAAAGCCGTACAAGTTCTTAATTATTGCATACTAAGATCTTTTTCATTTCGAGAACAGGATTAACACCAGGAAGTCTGCATGGAGTCACAGCTCAACTGTATATTAAATTTTGCAGGAACGGGGAAAAAGGAACTGAAGTAGATACGTAAACTTCAAAGTATAGCAGAGAGAATAGACAGACGTAGAATGCAGATATTTTTTAACCTACTCAATGTAAGTTGTAATTCCTCAGCAGTTCTATCTACTAAATAAAGCTTTTGGTTAACTGCTAAGTTTTGTTTTTCTTTAATGCTCTAATGCTTTTAAATAAACACAATTTTTAAGTTTCAGCTTCTTGAACGGATTTTCAACCAGTGTGAACAGCTTATAATGCTTCCAAAGATCCTTCCGGATCTGAATAATGAATTAAATCTCCATGAAGGAAACAAGATTGTTTGAACAACAATAACTATTCAAGATATGATGGACTGAATCTTGGCCAAAAGGCACTAAAACAAGCAGTTTTTGGTTTCAATGAGGAAAGAATTACATACCTCTTTTCAGTTTCTCCAACTACAAGAATGTTTAAGATAGACTTGAAGGTTTCATAGCATTCAAGCACCGCACATTTCATGTTGTTATCTGTGCATATACGTTTCCAAAGATCAGCATCCTTCTTTTGAGACTGAACAGCCATGTCCAATGCTATTGGGATCTGCATAAGCAGGGTAAGAGATTAACTATAGATCTAATGATCACCTGAGATTCATAGTATAAGTATATGCAGTAATAATGCTCACTTTGCCTGCAAGCAAGAAAGGCGGCCATTGGATCACTGTCAAGCTATGCTCAGAAGCATATGGAACTAGTAAGAGATCCATCTCCCTGTGATAAATGCTATGAAGATTTATTAAAATGTTGTGATCAAATCATAACAAAATACAAATATTTTTTTTATGATTACAGATGAGGAAGCTTGCCAGTTACTGATGAGATCCTCCTCGCGAAAGCTAGTTATAATTTCATTCCACAATTGGGCAAATTTAGCTGCTTCACTTCTCCGGCTTGCATTAACCTGTCATAGGAAAATATTAAGCATATCAATGTGATCATTCTGATGTTCAAAATAGTTTCCGCGTATTGTTCTGAGCAAACAGACAACCTCAGCAAAGCTCTTTGACAAGGAAAACCCCCGTTTTTTGGAGTTATTGGAGGGCACCAGATAGGTATTGATCGCACCAGGCAACGACTGAAATCTTGACCTTAGCATGCCGAGAGTCCGAATCTAATAAAAGATAGTGCAGAACATTAAAAACTGACTCATTGGCTGAAACATTAAGTAAACAAAATGACGCATAAGGCTGAATCCTGATGGAACTTCAATTTCTAAAGGTATACTGGAGTATCAATGAGAGAACTAGGGGCATCTACTGATAACAGCTTTATGTTATATAGTATTAAGCCGTTGTACAACTTACCTCTCCCAATCGATCACATGCTCCAATAAAGCCGCCATAAATTGTGGAAAATATAGCATACCAAATCTGAGTATCCATGAAATATACCTGGATAAAACATTTACACATCAGGTTACATATTTCTTAATTGAAATCGTGTAAAATTGGCTTTTTTACAGGTGGAAACCAAATCCGACTAAAAAAATCCACAAAAGCAAACTAGATAGAAATACACACCAAAATAACAGGAGCCCATATAGAGACAACTGCTAAATAGTTGTTCTTAACTGCAAGGGCAGGAGAGATGTCAGTGCAGAAGAAAATTTTTAAGAGATGATATGAAGACTCGGTAGTACAGAAGGATACCATGAGGAAGGATTTTATGCCACGCATATTTGACACGGTGAATTCTCATTATTTGTTTTGTTGGCTTCACCAGAGGTTTTATCTGAGAATCAAACACAAGATGACTAGTGAGATATAAATATGTCATATGGCCCATTTTAAGATTGGCTGAAAATGAAAAATATACCATGACAAAGAAGCTGAATGCTAGCTTGGAACATAGAAGTAGCACCCAGAATAAAGTATACCTATAAGAGATTACATAAAATAAATTTAGAATATAAGCAGAAACTGACTTTATAGGAGCAAATTGACAGGAAATGTTTATTTACTTCATGCTAAAGCGATTTCATACTTACTTTATAAGAGAAAATTGACTCTCATGCATACCCCTTCCAACATAGACTCTTGGCTGCATGAAACAAGCAAGTGAAGAATTATTTACCTAAAATGTTATACATGCATCTGAAAAATGAGATAAAAGGCAGAGCAACTTCTATCTGAAAAAGCAACCAAGTCAAAGGTAAAAGAGCTTGGTTCAACAATGATAGCATCAAGGCATCCTGATCAGCAAATTCAATGCTCATGCTGAGCGCTTACAACAAGATGAGATGATTAGCAGACAACAAGACTATGTTACAATTCATGTATATCTCCTCCTGTCAACTAGCAGAGCATGTACTACATATCAAAAGACAATAAATTCACAAAATAATGCATTATTCCCCTAAAAATGCAATCAATGCGTAATTAGCCAAACTAGAGATTTCCTTTTGCATTAGAAAAAAAAATAAAAATAAATTAAGACAAGACTCTCTAAAATAATTAATACGCGCCATGCTATGAACTGCAACTGAATCTTTTTCCTAAATAATATGTAGGATGGTGCCACTCTATTTAAGCAATTGGTTCTGGAATGGCCAAACAAGGCACTAGCAAATATTCTGGACGTTATGGATAGGTAGCTGTCAGAAGAACTTCGAAAACATTCAGTTATCTCTTTGATAAGATCAAAATGCACAAGATTGGATTTGTTGAACCCTTTTTTTATGCCTTTATCAACCAAGCTTCGTGTTTGCCTTAGTCAAACCACATCTTCCTAAAGCAGCACACAGAAGGGAGATGCTTATAAAAAGCAGCCAAATACCTGTGACCACCACATCAGAAGCCTCAAAATATGCCAATTAGAGTTTTCCATCCAGCGACGGAGCATAGGAAAAGGAAATAGAACTACTGCCAGCAAGTTTGGAATGATGTATATAACCACGGCAATAACATATAGGGTAGGCACACCATCCATGCTACCAATAGATGACATAAAGCCTGGAAACATTTCATGTGATACACTGATTTTATCTGTGTAAAATAGGGGAAGAGCCACAGCCCATGCAAGGCTAACAATTATCTTGAGAATATTTCTCAGTACATTTGTGAACATCCAACTACGAAGGCCTGGGAAGTTCATGACAAAGTCCAGTACGCCTATTAACAACAAAGAAACATTTAGGTCAACTTTAAAGGCGTCAATATATTCCAACCAAAAAAAAAACTACTCCAGTTCTAGATCAAGTAAGGGACATCCAGGTTTTCAATATAACTATTTTTCTGGATGAACTGCAGATGCACAATGTACTGATGTAAAACAAATTTTCAAATTTTATTAGATAAATCATGTGTCCCAATAATTTTAAACTATAAATCAAGATGATAGAACACCTTTCATACTGAATATTAACCATAAACAAGAATTAAGGAATGTTATTATCTTTTGAAGAATTAAATGCCACATTTTAATACCAACTTCTTTTCATTTTTAACTTCTAACTGTAATTCACAATTTTTTTTTCAAAGTGATCTCAGGAGTTACATTGGTTATTGGGCTTGAATCATCCAAATCTCGTAAAACCATCATAATTGCCATTTAATTTGATCATAAACTCAACACTTTCCAGCAAGATTTTTCTTTGGCTGGAGCATACCCTAGGACACCAATAACTTGTAGTATCAAACATGTTATTTGTTCTTAATTGAGCCTTTTATCTAGAAATTGAAAAAAAGATCAAAATAAAAAAGGGAATACTCTGAATGAAGCTTAGGCCAGCTGCTGTCATGGATATGCTTGAAATGTGATATATCATATACTTATCAGTAATATGCGACAGGGAGTTTTCACTCCATGCAAAGATCAACATTGCCTGCAATAGGATGTCCATGCATTGCATTATCACATTAGATCTAGGATGAAAAACGTCTTATCCAGTTTCTTTGACGGTTTTATCAAATTGGAGTAATACCTGCAAGGCCAGTATATAGAAGGTCCACAAGCGATCAAAACTTCGATATATGTGTAGAAATGATCTTGTTTCAATGAAATTGGATTTTCTGGTACTTTTGGACGTCTGCTTGGCCACCTTCTTACCCTGAAGACACAACCATGTCAGATAAGGGGCCAATAAGTGCAATATAATATTATTTTTTTAGAGAATGGTCACATTTTCAAGGCTAAGAGTTGTTCTGAAGAAATCCCCATCGTCTCGCATAGGCCAACCAAGCGAAAAGCAGTCAGGTGACCTGCGCCACAAAGAGATACATATAAACGGAATTAAAAATGATACGTTAGCATTGTAATGTAATACATCCTCGCTGTAGGTTCATCACAATAACTCTCACGTACCAGAAATATTCATTTAGGTCATCATAATTGCACCATGCTGAGTGTGAAGCTTTCCCATTTTTACTCTTTTGGGCTTCCTGATAAAGTATACATATAGTTATACTAAATTTGTCAGAAATAGACAATACTTCTAACACTTTGGTATCTTAATATTTTGGACTGACCTGTTCAATGACACGATATATGGGTGTAACAACCTTCCTTAAGAAAGACTCTTCATCTCCACCATAAGAAGGCTTTATGTTTTCCCCAGTAACAATGCTGACATTTCCAGCCACCAAGCCATGAAGTTCATATGCCATCTAAAATATTGTTAAAACTGCCCAATTAGCACACAGACTAATCTGTACATAGATAAAATTGGCAAATGTCTTGCAATAAATGAATGAAAAAAAAGCCTCACATTATGAAAAATATAGCATAGGCATTCGGGCATGAAACGAATATTGGATGCTTCACCCCAGATGAGAAGATATAAACCCATGTAAAGGATCTTCCTCTGCTGAACATCTTGTTGCCCTTGAGGAAGCCTATGGATGTAAAGAAGAGAAGCGCATGGAAGTAAGTAATCAGTACCAAGACTGAGCAAAAGAACCAGAAAATTAGAAAATCGAAACTTAAACGATATATGTAAAAAACTTGAACAAGGCACACAGACTCTGACGTCTCACCTTAAGCTGTGCTTTTTAGCCAAGTATTTACACCATGCTTTGTAGTTCTTAAAAAGCTTATTCATAATAGCATCAACTGCCCGATCATCAAGCTGAAACAAACATATAGGTGTAACAAATTCTTGCAATCAAGACATTCAGAAACATACCTGTCAAGAAGTGACATTATACAAGAAAATTTTACAAGTATACGAAAGACAATGCAATATGAATGCCTACCTTGTTGAAAGGCTCAGGCTTTGGCTGAAGCCTTATATGAACATTAGCAAGTAGTATAATCAAGTTTTCCCTCTGATTCCTAACATTGTCTCTCTGCATATATATATACATATAAAATGGCATGATGTTCTTTTAAATAGTGTTTCATCTTGAAATGAAAACAATAGACAGAAGATAACAATAATGTACCTGAAAACCAAACATGGCCCTTAACCAATCAAAAAGATCCAAGTCATTTGTCTTCTGCCTATGCTTCTGAACTGCCGCTGGCCAAGTTAAACCATGGGTATTCCACAGTGCAGCTACAGCAGCCTTAACCTAGTGAAAGGAACAACAACAAAAAAACATATAACCTCCTCCTAAGGAAAAAGTCCATATTCAATAATATAGAGCAGAAACAGAATTCAAGTAATTTGAAAATTAAGGCACCTCTTCAAGCTGCATAATGGACTGTGCAGCCCCAGCAGAGTCCAGTGGAAGAATATTATAAGGAGCATAAATGTTTTGCTTTTCTTCAACATCTTTAGCAGCAGCCATGATCTATTTATTGAAAAACAATAACTGAATAAGTAACTCTACTTACATACAAAGAACTGCATAAGATACTGATTTTATATAAATCAAAGCAAATGTAAAATTGAGACATAATGATGAGAAAAAATGATCTCATACTAACCTCTGGAGCAACTTCTTCCACTTTCTCAGTTTTGATGACAGCACAAAGAACTTCAAAAAGTACCCCTGCAGTCTGATACGCTTTTCCAAGTTGTGCTCTATCAGCTTGCTCACCTTTGTCCAGCGCTTTGAGGTACTGGTCATAGTAGTCCTGATAGAAGCTTTCCATTTCTCGGGCGTCATTTTTTTTAACACGTTTAGCAAGACTTGTGGTGTTATCCTGTTCCAACCAAATTTCTCATCAGTGGTTTTCAAACTCATTGCAATGCTTTCCTAAACTTGTCTCCTCCTTGTCATCAAACTCAATTTTGACAATTATTAGCTCCTCTATCCATAGTTTTGAAAGCAACAAGATATTTCAAAAGATATTTCCATGACTTGAGCTTGAGGCTGTTTGGAAGGAACTGGATTTCCATTTCTTACTAACATCCACTTATAAGATGATCAGAGATGAAAAGCTATTGATAGAGGTATTACAGTATGAGTAACTGCACATCAGAATCATATATGTAGTTTTATTACTTTAACTACAAACTCTGCTTTCGTAGGTTAACCCTCTAACCCCGGATTCCTTGAACCAAAAGTTGACTTATTATTCTGACCAAAAAAAAAGTTGACTTATTTATTGGTGATTACTTAAGTTCATCAATCTAAAATATGTAGCCATTAGGTTATCTAATATTTCATTAAAAAGAAATAGGAAAAGGCAAAAGCACTGAAAAAAACATAGGAACTTTTACAAAACATAAATTGATGGGAAGGCACCAAAAACCTAATTCAAAAAGACATCTAGTGATTTAAAAATTGATATTTTATATAAGAATTAAACATGATAAAGCTATCTCTAAGCTAATACTGATGTTCAAAAATGATCTATGAGAAACTCTGACTTTTTACTTTTCGCAAAATTTCACTATGTCCCCAATATTATAATGTTGTCATTTGTACAAACTCACTCAGTGAACTTGGAATTACTTTCACACAACATTTGGCATTGAAAAGCTTATTTCATTACAAAATCTCTAGAATTTTATGTCTGTATAGCTCTTATTTTTGTAGATGACAGTCTACAACAACAACATCAACCCAGGTGGAACCCAGTAAGGACGGGATCTGGGGGGGTCGAGATGTACGCACCCTTACCCCGAAACGAAAGTCGGGAGGGTATCTAAAGAGGGCCCAAAGCAAAAGCAAAAGGACAAGAAAAAGAGAGAAAACTAGGGGAGGTAGAAAGTGATATCGAAAAGGAACCGACAACGATAAAAGAGTAAAACTAATCCATTTAAAAGAGATTGCAGTCTAATACAAATATTATAGTTTTCTCACATTTCCTTCCTAGACCAAATTAAATTTAGCATTCACATGTATGCCGCTATAGCATACACAATTACACATTACTTTGCTAATTATGTTAGAATAATTTGAAGTCTAGACCTAGCAAACAGAAGAAATGGCTCTAAAAGATTAACCGGATGAAAACAAGCGAAGAATCAGAAACTACCCGTCCTAAATGATTAATTAAGAGGAATTAATCAAGTGAGAAATCAGAAATCAGAAATGTATACCCGATCTAATCGTTGGTAAAGCCCTGTCTTAAACTGTCGAACTCCACGACCACTAGACGTTGGATCCAACCTGTGAGCTTTTTCGAAAGCGTAAAATCGACCTGCATGGGATTAAACCTAAAAAATCAAATCACTTCTCACAATTTAAGTACTAAAAGTTACTTACAAAGCAACGTTTGCGCACTTAGTTACGAAAATTTTCAGTGCTCACAAAATCAAGAAAGATACACTGACGTCATATCTCAAGACTGAAACGAGAATTTCGCAAAAGTAGAGTGAAATTCAGCGATCGCAAAATGTAGAGTGAAATTCAGCGATCGCAGTGAGAATTGATTACTTACAGAGATACGCAACGCGAGGACGGTCACACTCGATCTCGCTGGCAACACGGAGGATTGGAACGATGGAGATCAGAGACGATGGAACCACCTCGTGATCGAACACCTCCGTCGAGAAATTCATAGACAACGCTACATTACGCGACGAAATCCTCGACAGATGAGATGGAACTCCACCTCCGCCGCCTGTCCCGCTACTTCCGGCCCCGCCGGTCCCACTAGTTCCATCGCTTTCTTGCGCCGTCATTACCGTCTTCAGTACCAAACCTCTCGCTAATTCGCCGCCGTTCCAGGCAATCGGAAAACAAAAAAAATAGAATCAAATCGCGCAAACAAAAAGACCTCCACAGAAGAACCACGCCAAACGCGAATGAAGAGAAACGAACGGATTTCTCGGAGAATTCAAGCAACTAACCTCAGATGGGAATGGCGATCAATGCAAGCAAATCGACGACGAGCAACGCATGCGAGCCCCCGTAAGAGAAAACAGATTTCGGAGAGGCGGTGAGACACTCTGACAGAGAGGCGGTGGAAGAATTACGACTGTATTCTGTTATGGTTTTGTTTTGCTTTTTCAGTTTTTCGGTTTTGGTTTTTGGATATTTTTGGTTTTAAGCTGAGCTTCTCACTTTTTTCTTTGAGTTTTTGTAACTGAAAGTTGAGCGGGTGATTTGTTTGTCCTTTTTAGTGTGACAAATTCTTGTCTCTTTTGAAGGAGTCTTCGAAGGGAAGAAAATAAACTTGTGGAAGCCCGGATTTCCCCCTTCTCCTTCTGCTTCTCTGTCTTGCATCCATGTAATGCTCTAACTGTTCTTTCCATTTTTAAACGTTTTTTTATCATTTTTCTGATATTGAAGTGCTTTACATGCATTCTGATTTATACCAACTGATCTTTATTATCTTTTTTGTTTACTAAACAATTTCGTTGTTGAATTCAATTTTGATAGTGTTAGTTAAGCAAATTTTAGTAAAGTGCATGTACCCACTTTTTTTTTAAGAAACGGGAGGCCCCTGCGATTTTTATTAAAAAGAACTAGGTTTTCCCAACCGGGGTTACATAATCAGCATTAATAAGATCTAGAATAACCGTCGGAATGACATCAAAAACTTTAAACAAACAATTCAGCGTTATAGCATAATTTGCCAGACGATCAACAACCATATTCCCTTGTCGACCAATAAACATCACTGAGGCAACACCCGGATATTCATGAATCAACTCCCGACAATGTCTGATAAGTTGTGCATTACGATGCACCATAAGAGTAGCAGCGGAAACAAGCTCGCAAGTTGTAGTTGAATCAGACTGTAACAACAGACGTTGAAAACCATGCTCTCGCGCCACATTTAAGCCATGAAAAATCGCCCACATCTCAGCCTTTAAAGCATCACAATAACCACAAGTGAACGTGAAAGCAAGTTTGAACACACCAAACTCATCCCGGAAAACACCAGCACCACCAGCAACCCCGGGGTTACCCTACCCACTTTTTAAACATGAAATAATTGTTGGATCGTGACGCGTTAGTAACAATACAGGGAACTAGTAAGGTTCCCTGGGCAGCGGAAATAAACAGTAAGAACGCAGAATTTATAGAGGAAACCTTCTGTCCGACCAACCAGTCGTAGAAAGAAAAACCTCTACCCCTGAGACTCCTTCTCAGAGGATTTTCAATAGAATACTTTTATTAAGTTTCAACGATTACAAGGCAAGTCTAGTAACTAAGGCTCCTACCAAAGTTCACTTGGTAACTACGGCTCCGACCGAAGTTCAACCAACTAGACTTCTACAACCCTAAGCGTAAACCTAAATCGAAAGTAAACTACTGACTTACTTGTGGATTCTTCACCGAAAAAGCCACACACTCATACACTTGAAAAGCTCTCTTCTCAAGTTCTTCGTCTTCAACCACTCGAAAACCACACCTTTAACCCTAGCTAACCCTAGCTATTTATAAGATAAGTCAAGTCTGATCTCACACGTAATTCTTGCCTAATTACGCTGATATTCCACTTAACAAATCCCACACAATAAGGAAAAAAGATTGTTTGTGATTTCGGATCCTCAACCATGTCGATTCTTCCCAAAACCAAATGATCTCGGATTTCCCAAGATAAGATCGTGTGAAGATTGATCTTATCCTCTCTTTTATCTCCTCAAGCAACCGCCTACAGCTGTAGAATCTTCGTAGAAGATCGCTCGCAGAAGATAAGGTAACTTGCCATTTATAGAAAGCTGCGTTCCTTCTCAGACGCACTTCCTAAATCTGTCACTCGTTCCCTCCATCGTTCCTCACGATGTTCCTTCACTCGTGACCATGTACCTGTTTTCCTGAAACACTTACATGTAGAAGCAAGTTATATTTACTAAGTTTGTTATCATCAAAACTAAGAGAAACCATGGAACAACTATTGTTCCAACAATTTCCCCCTTTTTGATGATGACAAAACTATACAAAAATGCATGTCTAGAAACCAATAGAAATATAGATCAGAAAAAAAATTCATGTGTGGTTCCCCCTTAACAAATGCACTGTTGTTCATACTCGTCAGAGGTAACAACTTATTCCCCCTCAGCCAAAGTTCCCTCTGTATTTCCTGGATAGAACGCATCTCTGCATTTTTCCTTACTCCCCCCTTTTAACTTCATCAAAAGGTCAACAATCATCAAGCAAAACATAGAGCAAATGAACAAATTTAATTGATACTTATACCATTCATCATACCCTTGATTTTTCTTACCAGACCACTGTTTCTTGTTGTTCCTTGTATTCTGGTTTTGGGCCCTTTTGTTTGACATTTCTAGTCTAACCTTACAGTCTTTTTGAACATGACCTCCCCCACCACAGTGATAGCACACCCTATAGTATTCACCAAGATAGAGTTTAGGATGTGGTTTTTGGAGGGTTCGTTCCTTTGCTCGTTCCTTGGAAGGAACTTTATGTTGGTTCCCTTGAGACTGTTTTAGGTATATTTTATGAGCCGTTTTTCCAAAATACCATTCAGAGTTGTCATTAAGATTACTTTCAAGAATTTTGACTCTACTTTCTAGATGAACTACCTTATCTCTAGCGGATTGAAGTTCCCTAGCTTTTCTTTCCATTTTTTCTTCAAAGGTAAGATCATCTGGAGGATATTCAGATTTGTTTTTTCCATAACCAATACCAGACCTAGTAGGACTGAACTCAATCTGAGTTCGTTTACTTAGTTCATGCTCTAATTCTTCATTTTTGAGTTTGTAAACAAGTAAATCTGACCTAAGTTCGTTATTGGTTTCAGTTAGAGTCTTAATATCTTTCTTATAATCTTCACATTCTGAACAAGGAACAACTGAAGTAACAGTAGTTTTTGATAATTTTTCTTCAAGATTTAGACATTTCTCATCAGAAGTTTCTATTTCATCTTGCATCTTTAAATTATCTTCAAACAACTTTTTAACAAGGATAACAAGATCAGACTGTTTAGCATTCTCTATACTAGAAAGAAATTTTTCAGGAGTTACCTCTTGATTAACATCTTCAGTCTTCAGAGCCATGGCACAGATCTTTGAATCAGATTCATCATCTGAGTAAAGATCCCAAGCAGCGATGTAGGCCTTCTTCTTCTCGTTCCCAGTGTCGTTACCTTTGGGACAACTCTTTGCATAGTGACCCTTTTCCTGACAATTGTAACAAGTAACGTCTTTGAGCTCCTTCTTCTCAAAGTTGTTTCTTTCCTTCATGGCACCTTGCTTCTTGCCTCTCCTATAGAAGGATCTCATTGCTTTGGTTATGAGAGCTACGTCAGAATCTTCTCCTAGTTCACCGTCAATTCCTGCAGAGATATTTTCAATGGCCCTTTCCACTTTAAGAGCAATTCCCTTGCTAGAGCTTGAAGCACCACTATTCCTCTTCTCATATCGCTCATAGTCAGTCAGTTTTCCAAAGATCTCATGAAGTTTGCAAGTCTTTGTAATTGGGTTCTCCTTGAGAAGTCCTCTTGTAACTACGTACGTGGGACCTAAGCCATCTACAATTGCACAGACTTTCTCAGCATGGGTGACAGATTTCCCAATTCCAAGATGATTAATGCGATTGACCAAGCCTTCAAACCGAGATTGGTATGTGGCTATAGTTTCTCCATCTATCATCCTGAAGTTGTAGAACTCCTTCTTAGCGTCCTTCTGATGGCTTTCTTTCAGATCAACGCTACCAATGTGCATTTGCTCAATGGCTTCCCATGCTTCTTTGGCAGTGTCACAGTTGACTACCCTTAGGAGATCTTCAGCACCCAAGGCATTGTTTAGTAGCATTTGTGCCTTGTAGTTTTTCTCCATTCCTGTCCATTCAAATTGGCCCCATTCTGACTTCTTGTCCTTCTTTGCTTCAGGAACGACATAATCTCCATCTTCAATAACTGACCATGCTTGGTAGTCATTGCTTTTGAGCTAGGTGGCGAAGAGCTTTTTCCAGTGGTCATATTCTCCAGGAACAAGCAGTGGAGGCTTGTTGTTTCCAATTCCGATGTTGTAGTTGTTGTTCGAAGTCATTCTGTATTCCTGCACTAACACACAATCTAGAGCAAAACCTGCTCTGATACCAATTGTTGGATCGTGACGCGTTAGTAACAATACAGGGAACTAGTAAGGTTCCCTGGGCAGCGGAAATAAACAGTAAGAACACAGAATTTATAGAGGAAACCTTCTGTCCGACCAACCAGTCGTAGAAAGAAAAACCTCTACCCCTGAGACTCCTTCTCAGAGGATTTTCAATAGAATACTTTTATTAAGTTTCAACGATTACAAGGCAAGTCTAGTAACTAAGGCTCCTACCAAAGTTCACTTGGTAACTACGGCTCCGACCGAAGTTCAACCAACTAGACTTCTACAACCCTAAGCGTAAACCTAAATCGAAAGTAAACTACTGACTTACTTGTGGATTCTTCACCGAAAAAGCCACACACTCATACACTTGAAAAGCTCTCTTCTCAAGTTCTTCGTCTTCAACCACTCGAAAACCACACCTTTAACCCTAGCTAACCCTAGCTATTTATAAGATAAGTCAAGTCTGATCTCACACGTAATTCTTGCCTAATTACGCTGATATTCCACTTAACAAATCCCACACAATAAGGAAAAAAGATTGTTTGTGATTTCGGATCCTCAACCATGTCGATTCTTCCCAAAACCGAATGATCTCGGATTTCCCAAGATAAGATCGTGTGAAGATTGATCTTATCCTCTCTTTTATCTCCTCAAGCAACCGCCTACAGCTGTAGAATCTTCGTAGAAGATCGCTCGCAGAAGATAAGGTAACTTGCCATTTATAGAAAGTTGCGTTCCTTCTCAGACGCACTTCCTAAATCTGTCACTCGTTCCCTCCATCGTTCCTCACGATGTTCCTTCACTCGTGACCATGTACCTGTTTTCCTGAAACACTTACATGTAGAAGCAAGTTATATTTACTAAGTTTGTTATCATCAAAACTAAGAGAAACCATGGAACAACTATTGTTCCAACAATAATGAAATGAACCCCACTTGTATCATGTGCCAATTAAGGGAGGCATTGGGCCGAGCCATACGCACCGTACAAAAAAATGTATATTCTCATACCAGTTTCTTTCTTAACAAAATAGATAAATTGTAGTATTTGTTTATGGTATTTTGATTACTTTTTAAAGGAATTATACTTTTCCTTTTAGATTTTAGTTTCTAAATACCACATTATGACATTCTTCCGATGTGGGACGGAGTACTCCAATACTCCCCCGTAAGTGCAACCGGGGGACCTCCCCGGTTGACACTTGGACAAGACAAGGGTGGTGGGCATCTCAATCTCTTTTCTAGAGAGACCAACCCTGGGTGTAAACCACCCACAGGAACGCACGAACAGGCGGCAGGAAGACCAACACTTGGTTAGCGGCAGGTTACCTCGCATTAGGCCTTGCATTGGGCCATTGAATTAATAAGGAAAAATAAGGAAGAAAAACATATACGTAACGACCCAAATAATGTTCCAAAACAAACTTATATCCGATCTTAACCTCTCTTAACACAAAGGAACCCCCTCCTAGCTAGCTAATCATGTTCGATCATTCGACCCCATCGACATCCTACCATGAACTCGAGAAAATGCCTCCCTTCATTGGCACATCTTGTCCTAGTTTGTCCCTAAGAAAGGATATTGAAACGAGTTAATTTCGACAACATCAGGCTCCACATCCTCAAGCCGAAGAAACGAGGCGATTCTGTCTAAGGAAACTTTAGTCTCGAGACACAAGGAGATTGTTCCAGGTAAAGCCTGAATTAGTCCAGATAAAATCCTGACAGTTGCAAGTGCAGACAGGATCTTCCCAGCTTCAAGAGGAATCCCCATCAGCCAACAAGCAACAAAGGTGACCACAGAAACAAATGTTGGGGCATCCCAAAAGACGGTTGCACTCGTCGTGTTTGTGTTGAGATATTTCTTCAACAAGTCAGCTTCAGAATCTCTCAGCGGGGAAATCTTGGATAAAAATCTCATCTCCCATGCTTGGAGCTTGAGAATTTTCATATTCCTTACGATTTCAGACGCCGCCTTCATCCTCTTATCTTTGAATTCCATCAACTTTCCTTGAGCTTTCTCAAGGATTTTCGCAAAGCAGATAGTTGACCAGCATCACAAGTAGAGTTGCAACAAAGGCAACAATAGTCGCCCATCCAAGATTCCTATACAATACCAATAATGTAAATATAACTTGGATAAATGCTACCCAAGGATAATGAATAACAGCACAAGACCTACTAATCCTTGGGCCATCAACAGCCATAAGGTTTATCATCTCTCCGCTGATGGATTGACCTTGCTTAAGACTCAAACCCTTGTTGTAGACAAGGGCAGTAAGCGCTGATCTAACATTCTAACCCAAAACCCAACTCGTTGAAGCGTGAACGACCAATGTACATTTGGAATACACTCTACAAGCTTTCCAACAAAGAACATAGAAACCAAGACATAGCCTTCATGCTTGTATCAGCGTCTTCCATTTAGGAACTGAACAAGATCCTCAATGAGGTACGGACCGACATAGGTAGCTAGGGTGTACATGAGTGCAAGGAAGCCTGTGCATAAGATATCTCCCCAAGTTGTATAGAATAGAGATCTCAGAAGTTGTAGTGTTGTCAACTGATGGATATCCCCTCCGGCAAACACGATCCAGAGAGCTTTTGAGAGCTGGGAAGGACCCTTTGTTAACACTATATTTAACTGCAAGCAGAGGAACATTCTCAAGATCCAACACTTTGTTATAACCAAAGGAGATCAAAGAGGTTAACCAAGAAAATGTCAATATACTAAGAAAGCCAGCACTTGCATAAGGGGGCACAGTGTCACTTTCCTCCTTATTCAAAAGGAGGGGCTCATCCAAAGAAGAAGCCACGGCAGTTTCTTTCCCGAATACACCAGCATAACAAAAGATGGAGCCAGTAATGACGAAGACGAAATCAGATATAAGAGATTGAGCACAAGGCTGATCATGTTTCTTCCTATAATAATAGATTATAGATTATAACCTGGTATATGTGCAGTTGTGCACATAAAATTTGAAATCTATGATGTAGTTTTAACCTATCATCCTCTCCGCTCCTTCAAATCATTAACATGCAATTGTGATAGATTTTAATGTGCGTTTTTGCAATGTCGATGAAAAAATAAAACAGTGTTGGTTTCTTTTTTGGGGGGCTATATATATTTGATCTATCAATTTAAAGTAGTTTAAATCTTTAGATAAGATTCGATGAACATGTGTAAACGCCAAGAGGGATCAAAACTCGATCACGTTTTGTGATGTGTTTGGAAAGATATAACAGCATGCCTCTCCATTTATAATTTTCCAGTATCACAAGGGAGAAGAAAGTAAAATCAAGTCATCCTATTAGCATAGTTTCAGCAACAAAAATATTAAATATATTGGATTTTTCCAAGCATTCAAGTATAGATAGGCTTAAGATTTGAAATCTAAATGCCTGACCACATATACTAATACTAATATATACTATAAACAAAATTAAACTAAGTGGTAGTGCTAATAAAAGCATAGTGCTATAGTCAACCCAGAGGCAAAAGGGGATGATGCTTTTAGTTTTACCACATTGATAGATACTATACAGCCATCAACTAGTTCTAGTCTTCTAGATCCTTCGCTTTTTGTTGGAGTCGAGACCCTCTTTTGCTTCAATCCCTCCCTCCCTTGTGCCACCGTCAGCTACTGCTTTTTCTTTTGTGTCTTCGGGCACTAGGGCTCTTTCAGCAAACTGGAAAAACCCTTTGGTTCCGTTACAAAGCTTCAATCTTCTTATGGGTATTATATTCTGCTCTGGATCATACAAACCTGATGACCACATTCACAACACCAACATAATCCATAAAAAATAGAGCATTGTAGGGATAAAGATTGTGTTTAGGTTAGGCAGACTACTTGCACACATTAGTTACCTTCAGGCAGTATCATAAAGCCGTCTCCTCTATCGAAGTGAACTATCTCGTAGTGGTAAAGCAACGACAAATAGTATTTGCGAAGTTCAACATGAGCGTTTTCCACAAACGAAGGGAAATCGAAGACAGCAGCTACTTCATTCCACTTTCCAGCCTCATTGATCTGCACAACCATACACGTCAATCAACTCTTTCAATTATGATGCATGTGTATCATTTCAATTAATCATAAAAAAGACACCTCGTAAGCTCCGCCTGCACGGGTCACCTCCACGAAGAGCTTATAGAGATCAAGAGTTGTGCCTCCAAGAGAAGGATACCTAAAATCAAAATAGAGCATATCATAAAGTTACTTGTATAAACAGCACAATTACTGATGTATATATACTAAAGAGTCATGTAAGCTTAGTATACACTAATGTTGTCCCCATTGCAGAATGGAACTTCTCCAATGTGGAATGGAAGAATCCAGAATCAGCAACAACCTCTTCATAATCTGCAATAGGTTTTGGGTAAAGATAGTAATGTCCTGGTACTAGTGGTTGTGTTGGATCCACATTCCAAATTGTATTATGCTGGTAAAAAGCTTGTCTGCATAAATAAGTACAAAAGAAAAAAATAGGTTTGTCATACATAAATTGGAGCATAATTTACTCTGCTAGAAGATTTACTCTGCTTTGTCATTTGATAATATGACAATGCTTTTGAAGGTTAATAATCAGAAATAGTGCATAACTGAAGATACATCATGATTGATAGTAATAGTATTATACACTTGGATCATGCATTTAGAACAAATAAACACGTGCACTAATATGTATCAAAAGACTCATACATATGTTCTACTGCGTTTACATGGGAATACCTTTGTTTCCTTTCAGCCTTTAGCTTCTCCATACATTCACGTGGCGTGAAGGTATCTATGGTCTTCTCCGCAAACTTAAATGCTCCTTTGATTACTTCAGAAAGCCTAAAAGTTGCTACGGGTATTATATGCTCTGGATCATATGTACCTGATGATCACATCCACAACACCAAAACAATACATGAAAATATAGAATTGTAATAATAAAGATTGGGTGTTTAGGTTAGGCAGGTGACTTTAACATATTTATTACCTTCAAACATTATCATAAAAACGTCTCCTCGATAGAAGTAAACTATCTCATAGTGGTAAAGCAAAGACACATAGTATTTGCGAAGTTCAACATGAACGTTTTCCACAAACAAAGGGAAATCGAAGACAGCAGCTACTTCATTCCACTTGTGAGCCCTATCGATCTGCAAAAAGTGTACCCATAAAGCTTAGGTTTTTCAAGACGTATGAGGACTTGGCACAATTGATTCAATAATAAAGTAATTCTTTTGTAATTCAAAAAAAAAGTTATTCATAAGAACATCACCTTGTCAGCGCCGCCAGCATGGGTCACCTCCAGGAAGAGCTTATGGAGATCAAGAGTTGTGCCCCCGAGAGAGGGGTACCTAAAATCGAAACAAAGCACATCATAAACTTACTTACATAAATTATATAATTATAAATATATAGGAAGAGTCGTATATCTATCTATACATTAATGACGTGCCCATTGCAGAGTGGAACTTCTCCAATGTGGAACGGAAGAGCTCACAATCAGCAACAACCTCTTTATAGTCCGCAAGAGGTTTTGGGTAAAGATAGTAGCGGTTTGGTACTAGTGGTTGTGATGGATCCACATTCATGATTGTTTTAGTGCGGTAAGAAGGTTGTCTGCAGAAATAACTAAAATAGGTCAGTCATTGATAAATTGGAGCATGATATATTCTCAGTGAATCAGTTAAAAGATTAGTTATACTTTGCCATTCGATACATGACAAAGCGTTTGAAGTTAATAATTAGAAATAATGCATATGCATAATGATTGATAATATAATCATGCATTATAGAACACATAAAAAGTTAAAAACAATATATTATAAGAGTGATACAAATATTCTACAAAGATGTGCGTCCATATGCGAATACCTCTGTTTACTTTCAGCCTTAAACTTTTCCGTACATTCATGTGACGTAAAAGTATTTGTGGTCTTCTCTGCCATCCTACGAAAAATTTCATAAAAATTTACTTTAATGAATCTATAAGAAAGACAAGACAAAGTAATAAACCTAAAACTGCTGACTAGCAATACATTGATTTGAAATTTTCAACAAGATAGATTCCTCTAGATTGGAAAAGCTCCATAACAACAAAAACGAAAACAACAACAACAACAACTTTTAAATGCAAATCCACAATAACATACAAGAAAACAACATAAGAAATGAATGATACATTTCAAACAAATCAAACTTGACAATACCAGAGAACTTGTCAAATATCCTTTCATCTATCACCCATTCTAGGATCCCAAGTCAATCATGAAAATAGCATTCCTGTTTTTTTCTCATGAGAAGCAAACAAACCAAATTATTACTACCAATTCTCCATAATAATTAGGCATAATTCTATAATCATGCAAGGTCTAGCATGATGCCAAGCATCCACTCATTGAGAAGTCATACTTCCACCACATCTAACTGTACGAAATACAACTAAAAAGAGGTAGGGTTCTAATCTCCGAGCACTATAGACTAGATGATGCTATGCTTAGTAACCCTAACTCATACCATTCCATTACTCCAGCAGCTCAACAAGACAATTTTTTTCTAGATGACGCTAATTTCTTAGTAACCCAAACTCATACTATAGACTAGATGATGATATGCTTAGTAACCAAATTCAACCCAAACTCATACTAGATGATGCTAATTTCTTCAATTTGAATTTCAAAAATCGCATCAAATTGGACAAACTTTTTCTAGGGTTGAGAAAAATCGGAAGAGGGAAAAGAGTATGGCAATTTAATTAGGGTTCATGAAAATAGTGATTAACGAAATCTGAAACCAATTTCCAAGAAGAGTTTTTTTTTGCCAATTTAAAGAGAGAGCAAGGCGACCTTCCCATTTGAAACCATTGAATCTACGTCACTAAAAAGTTGATATTCGAATTAATCCTACGACATTTAACATGAAAAAACGAAAGCAGAAATCGAACCTTGATTCAGGGTGTGTGTCTCCCACTCTCCCAAAGAAATCCTGATACGATAGGTATCGAAACTCAAAAAGGGGGAGATAGAGCTTCAAGGTTTTAAAAGGGTTTTATTCCAGAAAAGTTAAGATAATACTGTCTGGGAATAAAATTGTGTAAACTAGGGGACAGACGGTGCCTATCCGGACAGGTTATTTTTATGTTTTTGGAAACAATCTTTTCAACAATAATTATTAAGATTGTTTATTATAAATTTTCATGACACATGACATATACTCATTTATCATTTAGGTATATATATCACTATAAAATGTTGGTTGTTATTATAGAGTCACGTTCGGGTGGATTTATTTGATAGGGTGAAAATTGCGAGCAATATTGGACCGTTAGATTATACACATGGACGGACGAGATTAAATTAAAACAATTCAGCAAAAAATAGGAAAAAAGGATGCGCTTTATTTTTGATGGCACGGAGCGTAATTATTTTAAAATTCGTTTGGCAAGACAAAATTGCCCCTCACCTAACAAACCAAAAATCCTGCATCATCTTCAACCTAAATTTTTCTCTAGGTGAAACGCCGCAAACCTCGATCTCATTGAGCGACCAAACGCATTTGTCGAGGGGGGGATCTACCAAGAACTTGAGAGATCTCTTGCACTCTAACTCAATCAAAAGTATCGATTTCGGTTTATCAAAAGCATGAAGAAGAAAACAAAGAAAGGTATGCATGAATTGGTATTTTCTAGGGTTTGTTTTTATTGGTTCAAGTAAAAATTGCTTGCAATCTACACGTTCTTCCTGTCTATCATATCAAGTTTGTTTAATTTTCTAGTTTAAAATTCTAAGTTGCAAAGAAACAACTCAATCATATAATTTTTTTACTAAAATCAATTACCCCCAAATTTCCAATTTTTAGTCCTTTGTTTTTGATAAGTAGAAAAAGTATTCACTGATTTTCACATGTTTTTTGGTCAATGAAAAATTAATAGATTTTCACTTCACTACTGAAGTTGTCTACTAAGTACTCCTAGGAGAAATCTCAATGTATGTTTGTATGGATCTTGTTGTATTGGTGAGAATTGAGAAATGTGCATTAAACACTTGAGAAATTATATTTTTGGTATCCCATTGTCTCAAATGATAGAACAATGAGTATGTGCACATAGATGTGGGTTCAAATCCCACATAGGCTAATTCATGATACGGTCATGTCTTTTTGTTCGAATCGATTGTTCTCTCGGTTCATGACTTTGTAAGGTAAGGTTCATAATATATGTTCTTATGGTTCACAAATTTTTTTCCATTCTTTTTTGTTTATAACAATTGTTCTTTTGGTTCATGTTTTAATAACCTTAGGTTCATCAAAGTTCATCTTATAGTTCATGTCTTTTAGTTCATACTAGTCATTATTTTCTTTTGTGAATTTTGGTTCATGATAATTGTTTTTTCGGTTCATGTTTTTGTATGCTAGGTTCATAATAATTATTATGGTTCATTACTTTTAATTCTTAGTAGTTTATCTTGTAGTTCATGTCATTTGGTAGCCTATTAGCTCAAATGGTAGAGCAATGTGCATGTGCACATAGATGTGGGTTCAAATCCCACATAGGCTAACTCCTCGTATGATTTGTGTCTTCAGGTTCATGGTAGTTCTTTTTTGGTTCATGTTTTTATATGCTTAGGTTCATGATAGTTTATCTTACAACTCATATCTTTTAAATCATACTAATTGTTATTTTGATTCACATCTTTTGGTTCATGATATTTGTTTCATTTGGGTTATGTTTTTATAAACATAGGTTCATCATAGTTTATCTTACAACTTATGTCTTTTAAGTCATATTAGTTATTTAGTTGTTATTTTGGTTCACTTCTTTTGGTTCATGATATTTTCTCATGTGGTTCATGTTTTTATAAGCATAGGCTCATAATAAATATCTCATGGTTCATGACTTTCAGTATAAAAGTTGGTCTATTGGTTCATGTCCTTACATGATTAGGTTCATAACAATTGTTAAACAAGGTTCATTATATATAACTCATAATACTTGTTATTTTGTCTCGTATTTATAAATAGTATTTTGTTGGTTCATTTCACTTTACGGATAAGTTCATAACAATTGTCGATAAGGTTCATGAAATTTAATTCATAATACTTGTTATATTTGTCGCCTAATCTACACCATAAATCGTATTTTGCGAGTTCATGTCTTTATACGATTAGGTTCATAATAATTATTAATAAGGTTCATGAAATTAATTCTCAATACTTGTTACTTGTGCCATTCCTTATAGTTTATAAATAGTATGAGTTCAGAATTTGATATGCTATGTTCATAATTTCGGTCATTACAGTTCATAATATATTTATGAACAATAGAGATTAACAAATTGTATGATGTTCAACGCCTTTTTCTTGTCCTCATCGCTAAGCCTTACAACAAACATGAAATCCAATATATGATGTATCAAGTACAGAATAAAGAAACAAGTTGTCTTAGCAATGGAGATGATAAAATATGGTTCACATAGAGAAGATTATACTCTTATAGGTGGGTGGCAATCTATACAAATTGAAATCACCAACAAAAATCAGTAGAAAGCCACAAAAATTCGATAAATAACACTAAAACATTATTGAATCTATAAAATTTAAAGTAACATAATCCCGAAATAAAAAAAAACCCAAAATGAAAAAACCCCAAATTGAAAAAAAAACTAAATTCGAACTTAAAATCATAAGAACACAAAAAAAACTAAATTTAGGAAGAAAGTATTGTGCATGTGCTCGAAAACACCAACTAAATCCAATTGAAACATGGCACAATAATCTATGGGAGAAGATCAAACAATGGCTGCAAAAAGCGCTACCTCGGTGAAGATAAAAGAAAAACGGGGAAGAAGAAGTTGGGGGTGAATGTACATGAAAATGACAAATATACCCCTCTGTTTAGAATTTTTTTAAACGCGTGTATTAATCGTGACCACAGATACAAGATGATCGGACGGGTATAATATGCTCGCATTTTCTACCGTAATACATACACGCATGTGATCTCAATTCTGTTATTATATCCCCTAATTAATATTTGTAACTAAATTTATTTCATAAAAACTATGTAACTGTTTTCTAGTTAAAATTATTTTTAATTAATTATATATATTTTTCGACCCACAATTATCTAACGATTAAGGTGAAGAGTCTTAACCGATGGATTGCAAAAGCATTTGGAAAATAATTTAATGATAAACAATGATGACCATATTGTAGATAAGCCTATGGGTATTTGTAAATTATTTATAACTTTTTTGTGTAGTTTTGGATCAATTTTACAGTAATTACACGATTACGTTATGATCTTCATAAATTTTTATTGCATATGATGGGACGATTTTTCTATATTCCCATTTATATTTGCATGACAATTTTCTTAATGTATTCTTTATTTTTTTTGCTAATCTATTATTTTTTTTGGCTATATTTTGTTAATAGCGTGGGCCGTGGAGTATGTACATAACTTGGTTAAAGAGTACTATAATGGAATTTTGTTGAAAAAAGAATATACCAAAACTAAAAATTAGATAACATTTTCGAGAAAGACTCCTTGAGAATCTACAACTCAAATGAAACCGCAAACAGTACAATGGCCATAAGTAGGAGTGAGAACGAAAAATAATAATACGAAATTTACAATTCTTAGATTTTTCATCATATTATAAAAAAAACCATACTATAAATATATAATTTTAAAAGATGACCATATTTTACCTCTTCAATAATTGAAGATGGAGAGCTCGATTCGTTTGAGTGCTTCAGCCATTGAACACTATTTTCTGCCACATGAAGTGAGATACAAATAAAAGGTCCATAATATTCTTAATATTTAAGATTTAAGATACACTATCTAATATACAATCGATAAGAGAATAAAAAACAATGATAATAAAGAAATAAAAATTAAGAATGCATACCTCATGAATGTTTGCATAAGTGACTTGAGTAAAGAGGTAGAGCTAATCTAGAAGATGTCTCCTTTCACTTATATGGTATTATTTATAGGCAAAATTAAAGTTTAAGTGTTTATAGCTATGATTTCTAACCAACATTAGGCTTAATAGTGGAAGCATAAAATTAATAATCGTTTTTCTTTTAATCTACCTATGAAACGTTTTCATAGCCATTATTTTTTTAAATAAATAGCCTCTTAAAGCTAAAAAATGTTATGCTAGAGAATTAATAGGGTCAAATAAATTACCATATATATTTGCATGCATTTAAACCTTGAAATGAAAAGGGGAAATTTGCTCTAAATTTGAGTTATAAAATTGATTTCAAGAATGCAAAAATTGTTATAAAAACGTTATTAGGGTCAAATTTAATTAACATAATATTTGCATGCATTTAAATCTCTTTTTTTTTGTAGAATGCATTTAAACCTTGTAATGAAAAGGTGAAATTTGGTTTGACTTGGAGTTATAATTAAATGTGATTTGAAAAATACAATAGTGTCAACATTCATAAGAAAATGAAAGGATTATTATATTTGTAATCATATAGCATCAATTAAGTCTAATAAATAAAAAAACATAGTGGTTTTTTCGTTGTCAACATCTTTTTCTATAAAACTATAGTGTTTTTTAGTATTTAAATTGTTAAAGAGCATATTATATATAAAAATATATGGTTGAATTGAAATTATAAAAAATATAAATATATGAACATTTATTTTCATTTTTATTTTAAGTTTATAGTTTTGTTTATTGTTATTTGTATCATATTAAAAAATCACATTGTTCAACCTCAAACTTCAAGAACTTCAATATGTATGGAGTAATTTTTTTTTTCTCTTATTTTTTTTCTCATATTATATTTTTGGATTCGTGTGTAAAAATGAACTAATGCGTATAATAATTATATATATGGGGAGATATTGTTTGTTAAATTTTTCTATTATATTTTTGGATTCATGATAATAATTATAATCATGTATATTACGTATTTATAATGTAAATATGTTTGTTAAACTCTCTCCCTCAAAGCATATTGTATAAATAGTATGCTAGCAAATATATTGTATTCTAACTTTGTTGGCAATGAATATCATAATTAATAATTTTTCATATAAAATATGTAACACCCCGTCTTCCGACGAGGCGCTACTAGAAAATAGACCTTACAAGGTCCTATTAATTAGGTCGACAACTTACACTATAGGACCTTACAACTCGGGCACGACGAGAAAACATAATAAAACATCCAACCTTTATTTAATAAAACTTAGAAAACGTAATCATGCATGAATCCCCGAAAATCATAAACATTCAAATACGTCACAATGCCTACTGAAACTGAACTATCCGAACGGAATAATAATAAACAAAACATCGTACTAACTCCGTCTAACAAGTATTAAAATCAACATCCTAACTATTATAAATAAACTAGAATAAACCAATCCCATTATGACACGCGCTCTTTACCGCTCCGGCCCACCATCTTGCCTAGGTTCCTGCACGGCTCCTTGGTTCATACCTGGAACTGAAAAATGTTCCCCGAAGGGTCAGCGTCTAATCTACCAAGCTAGAAAGAATACGGAAATTGTAGCACGTTTTGAAATCAGTTATCTAAAGTCAGCATACAAATCCACAATCGCAATCATAACTCTAAGGCCAATACCTAAATTAGTTATATCAGTCACACAAGTCACATACGCATTTACAGTCACAACACATAGCAATGCAATTCTTCCTTTGTCCACGATCTGACTTCCAAGGCGCTCATCACCGCGCCGAGTGCAGAGCCAGGCCCTCCCACTCCACTTCACAATCTCCCTTCTAACCCCTGGCTAAGCCTCCACTGGAGCGCTTGCCAAAAACACACAGATAATAATTTTCGTTTTGAAGGGGCACGATTTTCCCAGTCACACGGGTCAAAGTAGCCAACACTTCCTCAACACCAGCTACGATGGGCCGCGTCGGAAACGGTACCAACACAGAGAAAACGTTCCAAAAATATTTTTCCGATAAAAATACATTCAAAACCATTTGCACACACAACAATTCAAGAAGTTCAAAATACTTCCAAAAGGTGTTCGGGACTAGTTCCCAAAACCCGCCCTACAATAACGATACGCAATCTAACAAGATAGAGAAGAACCGAGCTAGTCGAAAAACGACTTACCTGAAACGAAGGGAATCTTGGATAAAAGAGAAGGCTAAGAATTTGAGCAAAGGCGATTCCCTACATAGCAACGAGCCCAATTAAATATTTAACAACCAATTTCATAACTTTAACGAATCCTACGACTAACTAAACATCACTGAACTATGCACCCAACTACTTACTCAAACCAAAACCGAGGTTTTACCCATGATTTCAAGCTAATGAATTTAACGTTCCTAACTAGTATCCGCCCGTTTAATTTATATACTAGCTAACAGTTTAAACAACCAACACTAATTAACCTTCTCCAACTAACCTCCCAAGTCCACTTCACGTTAATTACCACATGTTTCCAAGACTAACTTAATACAACTTAACTATCTATATAAACTAATATACAACTAACTAAATATATACTACTAGTTATCCACCTGCTAACAACCTCATGTTAACGTGTACACCTTCCTCTATGTTGATCGTCCAACAATAATCGAATCTGTTAAATAAACTTGACCACCAACATACCCATCTAATTAAACAATCCTAAGCTTAACAAAATATCTAAACCAATAAGAACAATCAACAATTTACCCCCTGCCTTAACAACGAGCCCCTCACATAAACCGACGATACACACAACCCAGCGGCTAGACAATTCTTTCCCCAACCCAAGAGTTCTCCGGCCCACACACACCGACCCTTGCTCCGAGCCCGACTTGATCCCCATAAAGGGGCAGAACCAACAACGAAAGAAGAGAAAGAAAATAGAGGAGATCGGCACTCACCAACGAGTAGAAGCGCGATCGGTTTCGGAACGACTCGGAGGACAACGGCGAGTAGCATTAGGGATCCGCACAGCTTCTGTGATAACCCGAAAGCATAAACGAGACAACAACGTTCAGTTAGAAGAGTCGGCGTACCGATGACACAGTGAACCCGAGGCGATGACGATCAGACTCGCGGGCAACCGGAAAGGAGATAGGAGATAGGAAGGACGCACTTACCGACGATTCAGGAGACGACACCGCTCGAATTGTCAGATACGACGACGAATCGCCCCAGCCTTGTAACCGCCGGTGTGCAAGAGGAAGACAGAGGTGAAGAAGCAAGTTTAGAAAGAAAGGAAAGGGGTTGGCTTTGCAAGGATGAAGAACGAGTTCAGAATGCTGGATTCTCGATCGTGTTTAAGACGGAATTGGTTATGGTACGGTTGGGATAGAAGATTGACTTTTAAGGATAAATTGGTTGGGTTAAGTAAGATAGAATAAAAAAATTAAAATTAAATTAAAAAAGATTCGGATAGAATCAAAATTAACTAGCTAAAGTCTAGCTAATTTTAATGTGTAGATATTCGTTATCATATATGGTAAAGTAATAACTAGATAGGTGTTTTTAAACGGATTATTAAATGCTTTAAGCGGAGGAAACCCGTTTTCCGACTTACGAGAAACGAATACGGATATTACATACTACCCCCCTTAAGAAAGTTTCGTCCCGAAACTTTTACGCGAAGGAAAAGATATTCGAGGTTTTAGACGAAAAAGATATTCGAGGTTCTCACAAACCTCTCCCCCTTAAAGAGGTTCGTCCTCGAACTAAAGTTGATTGATAACGGAAATCCTAACCCGTACTAGTCATCGAAAACATACAGCACATCAAACGAAAATTAAACAGTTAGACAAGCAAGTCAAGCAAACAAGGATCACGAAGCAACATCAAATCTGAAAACCATACACTAATTACTAACCTTCCCCTCAAACGCCTCTACTAAACTCGGTTAAATCTCTGGATAACTCTCACTCATTCTGGACTCCGTCTCCCAAGTGGCCTCCTCGACTCCTCGTCGAGACCACTGAATTAACACCAGAGGAATCTCCTTGTTCTGCAGCTTCTTCATGCGTCGATCTAAAATCTTCAACAGTTGTTCCTGGAAAGTGTGATCTGGTTCTACCACCAAATCCTCATAATTTAGTCTGTGACTAGGATCCGGGACATATTGTCTCAGCTGTGAAACATGGAATACAGGATGCACTCCTTCCAAAGCAGGCGACAATGCTAGCCTGTAAGCCACCTCGCCTACTCTCTCCAAAATCTCGAACGAACCGATATATCGTGGACTCAACTTCCCTTTCACCCCGAATCTTCTTACTCCGTGGGTAGACGATACTCTCAACCAGACGTGGGCTCCTACCTCAAACTCCAATGGTCTACGCCTCTTGTCTGCATAGGATTTCTGCCGACTCTGAGCAGCTAACATTCTCTCTCTGATTAAGGCCACTTTCCCGATCGTCTCCTCAATCATCTGTGGCCTCTCTCCTACTACATCCGAGGGATCATCCCAACACAGCGGTGTCCTACACTTCCGACCATATAAAGCCTCATAAGGAGCCATCTGAATCGACGAATGCCAGTTGTTATTGTAGGCAAACTCTACCAAAGCCAAGTGATCCGACCACTGACCTCCCTAGTCTAATACGCAGGACCTCAGCATGTCCTCTAGAGTCTGAATCGTCCTCTATGTCTGACCGTCTGACTGCGGATGGTAAGCAGTCGTGAAATGTAATCTCGTCCCTAAAGCCTCATGCACCTGCTGCCAATACCTGGAAGTAAAACGCCCATCTCGGTCCGATACAATCGTCTTAGGCACTCCGTGCAGTCTAACTATCTGATTAATAAACACCTCCACTAACTTGCTCACTTGCCATGTCTCCCTGATAGGAAAAAAGCGAGCAGTCTTCGTCAGTCTATCCACCACTACCCAGATGGAATCATGGCCTCTGCTGAGTCTCAAACCGGTGACAAAATCCATGGAGATGTCCTCCCATTTCCATTCTGGAATAGGAAGCGACTGAAGCATTCCTCCGGGTCTCTGATGCTCGATCTTCACCTGCTGACAGACCTGACATTTAGCGACGAATCTCGCTACATCCGGCTTCATGCCATCCCACCAATAAAACTGTCGCAAATCCCTGTACATCTTACTCGCCCCGGGGTGGATTGAGTAAGGTGTAGCATGAGCCTCTTGCAAAATCTTCTGCCTCAACTCTGCATCTCGAGGCACACAAATCCGACCATGTAAACACAAAATACCATTTGCTCTCTCTGCAAAGTCGGGTGCCTCTCCACGGCTCAATCTCTGCCTCAAATCCTGAATCATCGGGCAATCTTCCTGCTTCTGCCTTACTTCCTCAAGTAAAGACGGCCGACATTCTAGGGTTTTCAGACTACCTTGATAACGCTGAATCTGCACTTCGATTCCGTACTTCATCAGCTCCCTCTATAACTCCTGCTGAGTTGTCAGATGAGCCAACATACTCTCCCTAGGCGTCTTTCTGCTAAGGGAATCAGCGACCACATTCGCTTTCCCTGGATGGTAAAGGATCTCGAGGTCGTAATCCTTCAGTAACTCAAGCCATCTCCTCTGCCGCATATTCAACTCTCTCTGCGTGAAGATGTACTTGAGACTCTTATGATCTGTCATCACTTTGCAGGTACTTCCATACAAGTAATGACGCCAAATCTTTAGAGCGTGCACCACAGCTGCCAACTCCAAATCATGAGTAGGGTAATTCTGCTCATTCGGCTTCAACTATCTGGAGGCATAAGCAATCACTTTGTCCCTCTGCATCAGCACACAACCCAAACCTACCTTGGAGGCGTCACTGTAAATCACAAAATCCTCAATCCCTTGAGGAAGAGCAAGTATAGGAGCCGAAGTCAACCTCCCCTTCAGCTCGTCAAAACTCCGCTGGCAGGCTTCATTCCACTCAAAACGAGTCATCTTCTTAAGCAGGTTGGTAAGTGGTTGGGCTATCCGGGAAAACCCTTCCACAAACCTCCTGTAATACCCTGCTAATCCCAGAAAACTCCGCACCTCATTCACATTCTTCGGAGGTTCCCATGCTTTTACAGCTTCAATCTTTGTAGGATCCACCATAACTCCCTGAGCAGATACCACATGCCCTAAAAAGGTAACTTCAGGCAACCAAAACTCACACTTGGACAGCTTAGCATACAATCGATGCTGTCTCAATACTCCCAACACCAGCCTAAGATGCTCGGCGTGCTCCTCCTTACTCCGAGAGTAGATTAGAATATTGTCGATGAATACTACTACAAATCTGTCCAAGTAGTCTATAAACACCCGCTTCATCAACTCCATAAATACAGCGGGTGCATTCGTCAGTCCGAACGGCATCACTACAAACTCATAATGTCCATACCTCGTTCGGAAAGCCGTCTTAGGTATATCTTCCTCCCGAATCCTCAGCTGGTGATAACCTGACCTCAAATCCACTTTGGAGAACACAGTAGCCCCCTGCAACTGATCCAGCAAATCATCAATACGTGGCAGCGGATACTTGTTCTTGATGGTAACTCGATTCAACTCCCGATAATCGATACACAGTCGGAGAGAACCATCCTTCTTCTTCACAAACAAAACTAGAGCTCCCCACGGCGACGCACTCGGTCGTACGTAACCCTTCTCCAACAACTCCTCCAATTGTGCCTTCAGCTCCTGCATCTCCATCGGGGCCATGTGATATGGGGCTCTCGAAATCGGCCTCGTTCCCGGCTCCAACTCAATCCCAAAATCCACCTCTCTCTGAGGAGATAATCCTGGAAGTTCCTCGTAAAAAGACGTCCTCAAACTCGCACACTACTGGTATGTCCTAAATGTGCGGTTCCTCCACTTATGTAATATCCTCTCTCTGAGGAGGTAATCCACCTCTCTCTTATGTAATATCCGTATTCGTTTCTCGTAAGTCGGAAAACGGGTTTCCTCCGCTTAAAGCATTTAATAATCCGTTTAAAAACACATATCTAGTTATTACTTTACCATATATGATAACGAATATCTACACATTAACATTAGCTAGACTTTAGCTAGTTAATTTTGATTCTATCCGAATCTTTTTTTAAATTTAATTTTAATTTTTTTATTCTATCTTACTTAACCCAACCAATTTATCCTTAAAAGTCAATCTTCTATCCCAACCGTACCATAACCAATTCCCTAATGCTACTCGCCGTTGTCCTCCGAGTCGTTCCGAAACCGATCGCGCTTCTACTCGTTGGTGAGTGCCGATCTCCTCTATTTTCTTTCTCTTCTTTCGTTGTTGGTTCTTCCCCTTTATGGGGATCAAGTCGGGCTCGGAGCAAGGGTCGGTGTGTGTGGGCCGGAGAACTCTTGGGTTGGGGAAAGAATTGTCTAACCGCTGGGTTGTGTGTATCGTCGGTTTATGTGAGGGGCTCGTTGTTAAGGCAGGGGGTAAATTGTTGATTGTTCTTATTGGTTTAGATATTTTGTTAAGCTTAGGATTGTTTAATTAGATGGGTATGTTGGTGGTCAAGTTTATTTAACAGATTCGATTATTGTTGGACGATCAACATAGAGGAAGGTGTACACGTTAACATGAGGTTGTTAGCAGGTGGATAACTAGTAGTATATATTTAGTTAGTTGTATATTAGTTTATATAGATAGTTAAGTTGTATTAAGTTAGTCTTGGAAACATGTGGTAATTAACGTGAAGTGGACTTGGGAGGTTAGTTGGAGAAGGTTAATTAGTGTTGGTTGTTTAATTAGTGTTGGTTTTTCTCAACCCTAGAAAAAGTTTGTCCAATTTGATGCGATTTTTAAAATTCAAATTGAAGAAATTAGCATCATCTAGTATGAGTTTGGGTTGAATTTGGTTACTAAGCATATCATCATCTAGTCTATAGTATGAGTTTGGATTACTAAGAAATTAGCGTCATCTAGAAAAAAATTGTCTTGCTGAGCTGCTGGAGTAATGGAATGGTATGAGTTAGGGTTACTAAGCATAGCATCATCTAGTCTATAGTGCTCGGAGATTAGAACCCTACCTCTTTTTAGTTGTATTTCGTACAGTTAGATGTGGTGGAAGTATGACTTCTCAATGAGTGGATGCTTGGCATCATGCTAGACCTTGCATGATTATAGAATTATGCCTAATTATTATGGAGAATTGGTAGTAATAATTTGGTTTTTTTGCTTCTCATGAGAAAAAAACAGGAATGCTATTTTCATGATTGACTTGGGATCCTAGAATGGGTGATAGATGAAAGGATATTTGACAAGTTCTCTGGTATTGTCAAGTTTGATTTGTTTGAAATGTATCATTCATTTCTTATGTTGTTTTCTTGTATGTTATTGTGGATTTGCATTTAAAAGTTGTTGTTGTTGTTGTTTTCGTTTTTGTTGTTATGGAGCTTTTCCAATCTAGAGGAATCTATCTTGTTGAAAATTTCAAATCAATGTATTGCTAGTCAGCAGTTTTAGGTTTATTACTTTGTCTTGTCTTTCTTATAGATTCATTAAAGTAAATTTTTATGAAATTTTTCGTAGGATGGCAGAGAAGACCACAAATACTTTTACGTCACATGAATGTACGGAAAAGTTTAAGGCTGAAAGTAAACAGAGGTATTCGCATATGGACGCACATCTTTGTAGAATATTTGTATCACTCTTATAATATATTGTTTTTAACTTTTTATGTGTTCTATAATGCATGATTATATTATCAATCATTATGCATATGCATTATTTCTAATTATTAACTTCAAACGCTTTTTATGTGTTCTATAATACACGCGTTTAAAAAAATTCTAAACAGAGGGGTATATTTGTCATTTTCATGTACATTCACCCCCAACTTCTTCTTCCCCGTTTTTCTTTTATCTTCACCGAGGTAGCGCTTTTTGCAGCCATTGTTTGATCTTCTCCCATAGATTATTGTGCCATGTTTCAATTGGATTTAGTTGGTGTTTTCGAGCACATGCACAATACTTTCTTCCTAAATTTAGTTTTTTTTTGTGTTCTTATGATTTTAAGTTCGAATTTAGTTTTTTTTTTCAATTTGGGGTTTTTTCATTTTGGGTTTTTTTTATTTCGGGATTATGTTACTTTAAATTTATAGATTCAATAATGTTTTAGTGTTATTTATCGAATTTTTGTGGCTTTCTACTGATTTTTGTTGGTGATTTCAATTTGTATGGATTGTCACCCACCTATAAGAGTATAATCTTCTCTATGTGAACCATATTTTATCATCTCCATTGCTAAGACAACTTGTTTCTTTATTCTGTACTTGATACATCATATATTGGATTTCATGTTTGTTGTAAGGCTTAGCGATGAGGACAAGAAAAAGGCGTTGAACATCATACAATTTGTTAATCTCTATTGTTCATAAATATATTATGAACTGTAATGACCGAAATTATGAACATAGCATATCAAATTCTGAACTCATACTATTTATAAACTATAAGGAATGGCACAAGTAACAAGTACTGAGAATTAATTTCATGAACCTTATTAATAATTGTTATGAACCTAATCGTATAAAGACATGAACTCGCAAAATACGATTTATGGTGTAGATTAGGTGACAAATATAACAAGTATTATGAATTAAATTTCATGAACCTTATTGACAATTGTTATGAACTTATCCGTAAAATGAAATGAACCAACAAAATACTATTTATAAATACGAGACAAAATAACAAGTATTATGAGTTATATATAATGAACCGCAAGCTCATTACATACAATTTATTAAGGGGAAAATGCAAAATATATACAGAAAATATTTTGATTGGGTGGACATGTAATTTAAGGATTAAGGATTTATTAGACGCAATAAATGTGGGCATGTACACAACTTTATATATGTATTGTAGATAGATAGATAGATTTCACAAGACCCCTCGAACTAGGGGGTGTTTATAAAAAACCGAAACCGAAAACCGAAACTGAAAAACCGAAAAATCTATTATTTTTTAGGTTAACCAAACCGATTTTTTTAAATTTCGATTTGGTTAACCGAACCAAAAATATTTTCGGTTTATCGGTTGGGTTCCGGTTCAAGACTTTACATATAATGGTTAACTGAAAATATATTAATATTTTTTAAAATACTAGAAGCCTTACCAGTGGTACGCATGGGTTCAAAATTATTTTTAAAATTATTTCTACACTTATTAAACTTCTACTTATTGATTAAATGTGTATATATATAAAAATATTTTTAATTATATGAGAATGGATGGACATAAAGTGACCATATGGGTATTTTAATTTTTCAATCACTAATTATATGGTCTTGTAAAATGTTATCTTTTATTTCACAAAATTCCGATTAGTTATATAGCCATATAGGCATTTTTCCACTGATTATGTGTTATGAGATTAAGGACTCTTTGGATTCCCAACATAATGGAATGCAAATGGTCTATTGATATTTATTGAGTAGTGAATTGTTATAAATCCTAAAATCATCAATGTCGTTAATAAATGACGTTTTATCTATATACATATTGTGAGGGTTATAAGAAAAATAATACTCCGAATTCATTAACGTTATGTATATTTTATCATTGGTGTTTATTATCCATGTCAAATTATCACGGCAACATGTTGTTCCAAATGACTTATTTTGTGTAATTATCTAACAATATACTACATATAGATGAGATGAGAGATATATATAACAATTAACGAATTATGTAAATTAAGATAGGTTATGATTGTCGAAGTTCCTACTTCATATCTTGCTTAAAATATTATTAATAAAAAAGTATTACATATTATATAGATTTTGAGAGTACAATTCCTTTCTTTATTAAAGTATTGTCTTACAATATAATTGAAAATAATACATGTTTTTAAAGGTTTTTCTTAGCAAAGTATTATTTTTTCGTAAATATCTTACAACGTAATTGAAAATAATACATATTTTTATATAACGTTTGAATCATGGAATTTTGTAACTAATTGGTAGTGACAAAGCCTCTAGTTAATAATGAATTTCAAGTACCACACACTAACAACAATGGAGAATATGAAGTATATGATCGACTTTAATTACAACTTGATACTAAATTCCAAACCTCGAAGCACATACCGGTTACTGCAATATCACACTCACATTCCAAAAACTGAAGATTCAATCAATCAACATCTACAAATAAGAATATTAAAACTTTCGCTTGCACCTGCACACCAAGCAACAAAATAATGGGAGAAAAATTGAAAGATTAGTATCGAAATTAGAACTTGAATAATTGATCATTACAAATTACCATATTCTAAATGTTAAAACATAATCAATACAATGGAGAGCAAAAAGGAAAGTACAAAAACTTTTATAGTTTATGAACCTCTAAAACCCATGACTATCCAATATATATGTGTATGTGTGTAGGGGGGTTTAAATGTCATTAATTCTGCAATAATGTGTGATTTGAAAAGTCTTAAACGGTCGATGGCTATTGAAGATGTGCATAAGTTATAAACTCTAACTTTATCATTTTAGTAAATATTTGAACAATTATATTCTAATCAGGTGTAATTATATGTCCGACCAATAACAGAAATGAAAAGTCTCACCACTCTCACAAATATTATAGACTAATAAATGTTTAATATTTTCCATTCTTATTTTAGTGTAAATATTTATATGAAGAAAACTAATGCATTACATAACGTATAATTATGTATTGTTAATGTTCATAAACCTGTTTTTAATAAAATAAAATCAAATAATCGTGAGACAACATAGTTTCATGTCGGTTATAGTTTTTTATTCTTACAAAATTCTAAATCGTTTGCATGCCTATTTTTTAATAGCAGAGTTTATTTGGGTTGACAAATGAAATATATCATATCTTTAATTGTTTGAAATTTAGATTGAGAACTTTATAAATTATTTTTTAAATAGGATTTTTAAAAATGGGTTGATTATGTGGATTGTTTATCTTTTATAATACTTTTATTTATCCAATTTATCTTACAAATTGCAACCCTAAACTCATTTTTTATTTTATTTTCCTCCCTTTCACCATTATTATTACATTAAATGCTTTGGTCATTAATTGGCCATTCCATTTTATAATAGATATAGATAGATAGATAGATAGATTATCATATCCTAAATGTTAAAACATAATCAATACAATGGAGAGAAAAAAGGAAAGTACAAAAACTTTTATAGTTTATGAACCTCTAAAACCCATGACTATCCAATATATATGTGTATGTGCTGTAATATCCATATTCGTTTTAGGTCTTTTAAGTTGGAAAACGGGTAACTTCGCTTACAAGCACTTGAGTTCTTGATCCGCAAGTAGCCTCGTACGATAAACTAATCAGTAATCCACTTTGATAACCATCGGACTACACCCTTATGTAAACTATATCTAATATCTTTGTACAAGTAACCAATTTTACTATACTTTTCTAAAAGCCATATATATATATATATGTATATTACGCTCTAGTGTAAGTATACATTATAGTGTAGGCGTGTGGTTAAAGCAGATCCGTTGATTTGTAAAAACGAGTGGCTAGGATTTAAAAAAAATGGGGTGTAAAAAGCTTAGGTGGGGATATTGTACGGGATTAATTCAAATATGGAGAGAATCATTAATTGGTTAAAATTTCCTTAATTGTAGATCAATTTCCCTTAAAGAGTCACACTCTCTCTCTCCTCATTCTAAGATCTACGTTTGCCCTCTCCATCTCTGACGGTTTAGGAGCGAAAATCAAAGACGAAAACAGAGGCGATACAAGACGAACTTCAAAAAATCGGTAAGGGCAGTCGATTTTTTTTGTATCTTTAGTCAATAAATTAATTGTTATTCTCAATTATGATGTTCTTACTCTCAAATTCGAACTTGTTTAGTCAATTTATAGTTCTATATGCAGAAATTCGAATTTAGGTTTTTCTCGAAATTTTGTTTTTTGTAAACACGATTATTCAAGTTGGTGAAGTTGGTAAAAGTAGAATGAAATTACATCAATTAAGTTAGGGTTTTTTCGTTTTTGGTGGAAACAATTGTGAAAAAATTGGTTTAAGCGTGTTCTGATATATTTGTTGTTCTTCATCAATAGGCTACAATGGTGATTTTCATTCTAGCAATTCAGTATAGTAGATTTCTTAGATTTAATTTGGTTTTCCACGATTAAATGTTTTTCATACATGTGTGACATGTTTTTCATATATTCATGCTTTATTATTCATATATACATATTTTGTTTTTCGTATATATGTATTTTGTTTTTTCGTATGGAAAACATGAGATAATGATCAATATTATTCACAATAAATACTATGGTTTTTCAATAGTAAGGATTAATTGGATAAGCATATGAAACGAGTGTTTTTCAAAATTGGATATTATGGTTTTGCAACACTGATTTATGCATGACACTTTTGTAATTGTTTTTCAAGTATCACAATATACTTTGCACGTACTTTGGATGATATAGTTTTGCAACACTGATGAATGATGATAGGTGTATGACAGTTTTGCAATTGTTTTTCAAGTCTCACAATATACTTTTTCACTTTAGATGGTATGGTTTTGCAATAGTGATATAATTTGTGTTTAACCGTGTTTTCAAATGGAACAGGTGGTAATGATCAACAATTGGACATTGGAGAAAAGTCAAAGCGCACCAAGGTCATATTTAAAAGACTTCGCACTAGGGAACATGTTTCAAATGATGATAATGTTGATGTATTTGACCTCGGTCCAGAAAAAAATTGTAATTCATAAGCATTGTAATTGTTATTTCTAAAACAGTGTAATGATTATTGATAGCATAAAATACAAAGAATCACATATTTTTCATAATATTAAAGATTGTTTTTCAAAAGCATTGTAATTGTAATTCAATTGTATAAATTATTTATGTCAATACATTCTAATAATACTAGTGAAAATCATTAAATAAGTTTGGTTATTAAGGATGAACAATGTTGTTTTTCAACTACCTTAATTTAGTTATTCATGGTAAGACGAATACTTATTCAACCTAAATAACGCAAATGTTAAAACATGTTCAATCCTACAATTATTCAAACAATTATATTGAGTTATTCAAACCTCGACTATAAATATTTTATGATTCTATAATTATTCAAACAATCAAATTGAGTTATTCAAACAATCAAACTGAGCTATTCAAACATTGGATATAAATATTATACGATTCTATAATTATTTAAACAATCGTATTGAGTTTTTCAAACAATCAAACTGATTTATTCAAACATCGGCTATAAATATTATACGATTCTATAATATTCAAACCACCATATTAAGTTTTTCAAATATCGACTAATAGGTATTTAATGATTCTGCAGTGGTTTTATATTTGTAAAAAAGCGTATATTTAATTTGAAATTTGTAACACCCCGACTTTCGCCGAGGCGCTACTTGGTGGTAGACCCTGTTTGGGACTACTCAGATTAGTTTAACAACAATTTCGCTAGGATCTTGTAACTCGGGCACGACGAGAAAACAAATAAACATCCAACTTTTTATTTTAAAAAGAGGGTGGAAAACCTGATAGTGTTCTCAAATTCATATACAGAAGATCACAATCAGATTATTTTGTAAAGCCAAACTATCCTAAATTAGTTCTATCCAATTAGGAACGAAACAATTCACAAACAGCTTTTAATATATAAATAACCAGATCCCGCAACCCGAACCTAATGACACGTCGCCAACAACCGCTTCACCACTTTGTAGAGAATCCATCACGATTCTTGAAAAGTACCTGAAACTGAAAAAAATATTCCCCGAAGGGTCAGCTACAATTCTAATTCAAGCTAGAAAGCGTGAGATGCATATAGAACTTTTGAAAAACCACACAGAATCCTAGCAATCAAAATTCACAGATAAATAAATAATCTTCGCTTCATATCAATTCAACACTTAATGTTAAATAATCACACACCAACACACACAGACACGCAACCACACATACACACCCCCACATACAGACAATCACACAGGCGCACAGATACACAGACACACACACACACACAAAACACATCACCATTATAATCACATTAAAAATATTAACAATATCGCAGTAGTGTAATCAATACAGATAACACCAATAATAGTAACAAGGATAACAATAATCTTCATAAAGATCTTCCGAACATAGATAACCACAAAATACATTTTGTCAAACCAAACCTCATAATGCAAGACCATTCAAACAAAGTCCATCAAATAACGTCGCAATCAAACATCCTCCTCAAATCCAAATGGCACCCTCCGACCTCACATCTATGGCGCACTGTCAGGGACACATGCCCATTTCCCCTATTCACCTTCTTTCCCCGGCTAAACCTCTACTAGAGCGTTTGCCAAAACATTTTATTTTATTTTTAGAAGGGGGTCCCTTCCTGCCGCATGACCATGCCTGGGGGCCACTTCTTCTCCAACTTATCCTGTGCTCCATGACCATACCGGAGGAACCCAGTGCACGCATAACGAAAATGTTTAAAAATGATTTTTTTTAGTTTCAAATACACATCCAAGCAAGAAATTTAGAATCATTCCAAAATGAGGTTTATACAACCAATTCACTTAGTTACCACATAACGGTCGTAAGCAAAGCAAGTCGACAGATTAATATAACTTCGAAAAACGAAAACAAACACGCAGCGAAAGAAAGATAGACCCGAACAAGTCACAATCACAATTCGAACGCAAACACAATAGTAGTTATAATTACGATCACAAGCACACTCATAATCACATTCAAATTCAGAATCATAATCAGAGCCACAACCACAAACAGAATCACAATCACAATCGCAAATCCAATACACATATAAACACAATTTACAATTACGAGTACCAATACAATTATAATTATAATTATAATGTTCACCAACACATAGAGAAAAATTGTTATTTTTAAAAAGTAATGTGCATGGGGACTAGTTCCCAAAAACCAATTCCACATACATGGCAGTCAATCTAACAAAAATTGAATCAAGCCGAGCAAGTCGAAGAACGACTTACCTGGAAGACGAATTCTCGCAAAAGCAGACGACTTAAGGAAACCGAGCAACATGGACTCATAACAAAAGCAAGGAATAAGACTTAAAATCTCACAACCCTTCCGAAGAGAGCTTCAACGGATCAATATTAGACCAAAAACACACACACCAGAACGAATCACTCTAACCCTACAACAACACGAATATGTAACCAAATTTTTAATTTCCTTAAAAATATAGAACCTAATTTTTAGTTTACTTAAACAAAATACCCATGAATCCCTTCTGAACAACCAAACACCATTTCACCTTTCCCCAACCCGCACCCTCTGCAACAGAACCTCCAATCTAATCACCAAAACTAATCTAATCACTTAATTAATCCACCTAATTACATAAAGTTCGAAGTATATATATAGTAAACAGTGATCAAAGATTACTTAACCAACAAAGTTTAGACCCACTAATTATCTTTAAAAAAACAAACAAACTTGACTACCTGTTTCAACAAAACCAATTAACCAATCACAGCCCATTATCACATTAAACATCCTAACAATTCCTATGTTAACTTCGAATGATCAGCTCCCCCCACTAACCCTAGAATTGAATTTGAACAAATAGAATATGCATCTAACATAATTTAGAAATAATTACTTGCTTCTTCTACTCTTAAGTAATTAGTCGGTACGAGGCATAAACAAAAAAACGAAAAGAAAACCAGAAGGCAACCTCTAAAGAACAAGATGACATACTCGAGAGGCCATATGTAACCACAAGAAAACAGACAAGGGCCTAGGTTACAAAACAAAAATCAGGCGCCAACCTTGAGAATGAGACAAGGGTGAATTCGATACATGTTGAAAGGGTTTCCCGACAACAAATAAATTTGTAGTCAAGACCCCGCTGAGTACAGGGAGGTCAGGTTCGTCCACGGGAATTAGAAGAATCTATGTCTAGCTACTAATCCTAACAAAACAAAACAAAACAATAGCAAAACACTCAAACTGAGGCTCGACACCGACCTAAAACAGGTCGTAACCGACCTACACTTCAACACAAACGCAGGAGAAAACAAGGATCATAGGCGCTCGGCACCGACCTAACAGGGGTCGTAACCGACCTATCCGGGTACGAGAAAATTCCGAAAAACCAAATTAAAGAAGATCTAGAGCAAAGGATTCACCACAACAAGTTTATGCATGCAAACATGAATCAAAATCAACCATAAATAATCCCATGTATGACTCTCGTCATGATAAATCAAGTAAAAATCTTAACTTTCATAAAGATCTAAACTTGCAATCCTACTTGTTTCCTAAAGATTTAACTTTCGTTTCAACCAAATAAAATCCACATTCACAACTAAATCTTTCAATTCACTTATAAACATGAACATGCTTTGACTTTCATCAAGGAATAGATAGCAAACAAGAGGATAATGGATGGAGATTAAAAGAGATGGTTCATTCAAATATTCATGCCTTAATCATGCATAACTCGTCGGGTTTCACCCCAACCCTAGAAAGTAGACTACTTACGATCCATAAAACAATCAACAATCACAAAAGAAAGAGAAGACATGATTCAAATCCAAACAAACTTCAATTAAAAGAAAACTTACAAACTGAAGCAAACCTCCAAGTCTCTCTAATTGTCCAAGAGCTTGGAACCAAAGAAAACTAGAAAACCAAACTTGCAACTTGTTCCGTCTCCACAACAAACCCTAAGAACGTTTTTCCAAATCAGCCTCCCCTTGAAATAAAACCCTAAAGATCCTTATATAGTGGTAGAAATAAATCTATATGGAAACTAAAATATATCTTAAAAAGGCCCATAAATAAAACAATTACTAAACCAAACTTAAGGTGCAAGCAATAATTCGGCAACACACGGAGTGGGTCGTCACCGACAATGGTTGGGTCGTCACCGACCCTCTGGCTGCACATAACTTCCTCATTTCTTGCTCAAAACTTGCTCCAATGCTTGGCTTTCCTTTATCGTTCCTTCTTCAATCGCTCTTGGCTTTTTAAGACGTCCTTTAGCTTCTTCTTTAAGCACTTAAACCTTGAAACCTTCACTCTCAAATCATCAAATCTTCACATGCATTGACTCTTGCTCTTTTCTCAACATCATCACCAAACAACACCTAGCACCACCTCCTAGAAAGCTTTAAAAACCGACATATCTCCTCCTCAACGCTTCAAAGACCTACAAAACATCAAACACACTTATGTAGACTCCATATCTTAAGATAATATGAAAATCCACGAGAACGACAAAACAACACATTAAACTTAGAAAAGACTCAATCCTAACTAGAGAACTACCCATGAAAACTAACTAGAAAGTGCGACATCAAAATACCCCATACTTAGACTTGCTTGTCCTCAAGCAATCACTTAGCATGCATCAAAACCAATAAACAAAACTTAAGAATCATCTTTGTAGGAAAAATAAGCACAAGTAGAATAATGAGCAAACAACTTCCACATCCTAGCATACATGAACATTTCAAGTAATCACAATCCAACCTTACCAAGGAATGTATTTCACTCAACTCTCAAAGTGTTTAGGGTATAGCAATGATCTCTCAACTCAACTCCAAGTACGAAACCGCATAGTCAATGGAACTTATATAAACAAATTCTCCACCGAAGAAGTCAAAACAAGTCAAATCATCAAATGAACTCGGGTGGCTCAATAAAAACTTCGAAGAAGTCTCTATTCGGCCGGGTTGTAATGGGGCTCGGTGAAAACAAAGGGCGTGGAAATAATTTGGCCTTGTGGTGCTAACTAATCCGGGAATCAAGACTCCTAGACTATACATCACTCATCCAACGTTCTTTCCTCTTCTTTAATCACCAAACAATTTAACTTTCAATGAACTTCCCTTTTTCGCCTATCATCATTTGTCTTTCTTCTACCCTTTGAAGGCCTTGGACTCCTTGCACTTATTATATGGAACTTCTCTTCTCTTTCTTTTTTTTTTTACGGGGGCGGTCGGCACCGACCCACTTTGGGTTGGCACCGAGCTACATACATGCATTTTTGAGTCCAAAAACCTTTCATTCCTTTTGATTTTCAAAGACAACACCCTTAATCTACCTTCCATAATCTCTTTGTTTTTCACCCATTTAAATCATAACAACTTTCAACAATTTCTTCTAAGTCCTAATTCCCGGATCAAAGAGGTCAAGCTTATCATGGCTAGGGAATTCTTTGTGGAGCTAGAAATAGGCTTTAAGCTCAAAAATAGGGGCTACAAAAAGTGGGATCATGTATAGGTAGGAAAAGGAATATAATAGGCTCATAAAAATGAGTTCAAAATCATTTGCTTCAATCAAGTAATGAGCATATCTCCATTGGTCTCAAATTTTACAATAACCATGCCATTGTCAATTGCTATATTTGCACTTGAAAGAGTATTACACACATGAAAGAGAAAGGAGTAAAAATGTATATCCTTTATAGGCCAAAAATATCTCACTTAGGTTCACATTTTGTTGGATTGCTTTTACTTAGAGATATGTATGCTCAATTTTCATTATAAGCTCAAAACTCAAAAAGCAAGATCATGGTTTAGGTGATTCTTAAAGCATGTCATTGGGATTATATGATAATGCAAGTAATTTCCGTCCAAGAACATCTAAGGAATAGGGCATTTATCCATCTAAAATTTCAAAAGAAAAAGACTCAAAACAAGATTAAACACATCTAAACACATATTTAACACAAAGCGACACATGACTTAAACAAATAAAGACTAAACAAGTAATCTCCCAAACCACCCCATACTTAAACATCAATGTCCCCATTGATTAAGAAAGTAAGGAGAAAAGAAAGAGAACTTACTTGGACACAATTTGAAGCGTTGACATAGGAGGAGGATCATTCTTGAGGAGGTTGAGGAGGTGGTGGAGGTTGGTAAAGGTGTTGCCCCAACCAATGGTTGAATTCCTCTTGAGCTTCCCATCTTGCGACATCCTCTTTATGGTCTTCATAATACTCAACTCGGAAGTCGTGGAGCTCTTGTTGGTGGTTGACGAATTGGTTGTGGTGGTGGTTGAGTGCTCCATAAAGATGGTGTTGGTGAAGCATAAGAGCATCCATTTTAGCTGAGAGAAGTGAGATATCGGGGTTACCGCCCGAGCTTGAACCGGTATTGTACGTGCTTTGTCCTTGGAAGTTAGAGCCACCAGACCCATTAAAGCCATACGGATGGGAATAGTAAGGGACCATATCCGACTGAGGTCCCATGGTGTAGTCCATCGGGTCGACACCGGACTGGTTGTGGAAGTGACTGTCCATTGGAGGGTCATCACCGACCGCATGTTGGTCGTAACCGAGCGGGTGGTGGTCGTCACCGACCCTCTGGTGGTCGGCACCGACCACCCCAGTGTTGCTCCGTGTTGAGTCCAAGTCGGAAGATGCTCCTCTTGGCGGTGGATTGGGTATGGCTCGGCGGAATCTGCTGGGTTGGCGTCTAATCTTCGGATCATCCCGAATGTTGGTTCTCAAAGGGTAAGGAGCGGGGGCCCAAGCATCGTACCAATTAAGGAGATAGAAAAGCTCGAGATTCTCCTCGGTAAGCTCCACATCATGAGTCTCATGCTTGCTAATATGGAACTTGCTGATGTAGCCGGTGGGAGATGTAGCAATCACCTTAGAGTTCACAAAATACTTGACATCCATAGGAATGACCGGCTTTGAAGAGTAGGCGGAGAGGTTGACCTTTAAGGACTTAGCAAGAATAGCAACAAGCCACCCAAAGTAGGTAGTAGTGTGAGTTGTTTGGCGTTGGTGGTTGATGACGGCCGTAGCATACTCATATCCCAAGTTCATGTGAACGGTTTGTTCGTAGAGCATGGTGGATAAGCATGCTATTTCTTGCTTGTGTGGTCGTGAGAGCTCATAGCGTGGCCAAATGGTGGACCCCAAGATGCGAAGGATAATCCGGAAAACCGGACTTGCAATGTGGATGCCGGGAAGGTGGTTGGTGGGGTACTCTTCTTTGCCGGTGATGTATTGACACAACTCCTTGGCGGGAAAGTCCGTTTGTTTGTAAGAGCCGGGTGGGGCATGGAAACCGAGAAGCTTGTTGAATCTCTTGATGCTCATCTCATGCCCTTCATTACCAAGTTGGAAGGTAACCTTGGAGCGGTTGAAATCGTCTTCATCCCGGTATAAGCGGAAATTGGACATGAATTCACATGTTAGCGCCACATAGTGCTCCTCGATAGGATGTATAATGAGGTGTTGAGCACCAATGCAAGAGAAGGCCTCGAAAACCTCTCTATGAACACCAATTTTGTTGGCTCCGGCCCTTTGATAAGCTCGGACATTCACATCACCTTCCCACATCTCAAGAAACCGAGCTTGTTGTTCTTCCGAGTCAAACACAACCGAATCCACTTTTTTCTTGTTCTTCTTTTGCTTCTTGGATTGTGGACGAGAGGATGAAGCCATTGTCCTACAAAACATTCAACAACTTTCCAAGATAATTTCCATAATTTGAAAGAACAAGGCCAAAACACAAGACACCCTTGTCAATTCCAAAGAAGTACCCCATACTTATTCAAAGAAACATGCTTAAATTTAGAATGGATCTTAACCTGGCATGCTTAATCATGAAAATATATAAGTAGAGGGAAAGATCAAGCTAAAAAGCACCCCAAATCATGGTAAAAATAGCTCCATTATCATGTATGAACAAAGGGACACTCGTCAATCGGGGTCGGAACCGACCCTTGGGAACACGGTGTCGAGCAATTTGGAGAATGTAGGAGCTGGGGGGTCGTCACCGACCCATGGGGGGTCGGCACCGACCAATCCGGGCAAAAAGACGCCCTTAACTTCGACTTGTGTTCATGGAATGGTACCCAAAAATTCCTACTAAGAATCAAATACTCTCTCAATCAAACAAACAACCAAACAAACATCAAGAGTTCCACATACAAACCCCAATTAATCATGGCATGATATAGATCCAACCACTTAAACATGCAAACAACCCAAATTTCCATATTCAAATACAAGAACACCCAAAACCTAGGTTTGCAACTTGAATATAAGATCAAAGGAGTAGAAAAACATACCAAAGATGAGCAAGAGTATAAGAATGAAAGTGAAAGGGGGTCGTCTACGAGCACCAAAGTGGTTCAAAATTGTGAGAAATTGTTGTGGGGGTGAGATTTTTGGTTTTTGTTGAATGATTTGGAGAGTTTATGTAGCACAAGGGAGAGTTTGGGTGGATTTGGGACGGGAATGGAGGATTTTGTGGTGTTTGTGAGGCAAAGAGAGTGGGAGGAACAATGGAAGTTTGGGGAAGAGGGAGGGTCAGCGTGAGGGAGCAAGGGGTGGGAGGGGATAGGGTTAAAAAGGGGTAAAGATTTGAGGGACTTACCTGCAATTTCCAATTTCTGAAAATATTTACCATATTTGCTTGGAAGGGGTCGGTGCCAACCATGAGTGGGTCGGTTACGACCATGGAATCGTCCCCATTGCTTGTGTATTTCGGCCCCTTCAACTTCTCCCGCCTCACTTAGCTTCCTACAAAAAGTTAGTGGAGAACCGAGACAAGAAAACTAGCTATTCTATACTAAGAAAAACAAATGAAGCTAAACTAAAAAAAAGAAAAAGAAAAATTCAAAACAAAAACAAAGCGGGTTGCCTCCCGAAAGCGCTTAATTTTACGTCTTTAGCTAGACGGGTGGTACCTCTACTTAGTCCGAAGATGTGAGAGCCCATGTGGCTCGAATTTCTTCATCGGGTTCGGCCCTTGCAAAGTATTTCTTCAAACGATGCCCGTTGACCTTAAAAATCCCTCCATTTTCATCTAAAAGCTCGACTGCTCCATGTGGATAGATGTGATGGACAACAAATGGTCCACTCCATCGGGATCACAATTTTCCGGGAAAAAGTCGAAGTCTTGAGTTGAAAAGGAGTACTTAATCATCCTTGTTGAAGGTCTTCGGGATGAGCTTCTTATCATGCCACTTCTTGGTTCTTTGTTTATAAATCTTGGCATTCTCATATGCTTTAAGCCTTAACTCTTCCAATTCTTGCAAGTCCATAAATCTCTTTGCTCCGGTCGCGTCAAGATCCATGTTGAGCTCCTTGAGAGCCCATAGAGCTTTGTGTTCGATCTCTACGGGAAAATGACACGACTTGCCATACTGATGGCCGGATCGATGGATGGGATGATGGTGCAAAGAGATCGCCACGAGAATCCAAGGAATTCCGACAACAAACACCACGCAACTGACCCGTCTTCAACTGGATGGATCTTCCTCGTCCGAACTTGGATTTGAGTGATTCTAATTCGAGAAGTTATATCTCTGAGTCTAGTTTAATCCCTCAAAATATGAGAGAAAGATGATGAGTGGATTGAAAGCTATGTCGAATTTACTGAGATGGTGCAGAAACCTCCGAGATGGATGATGGTTCGAAAATGGAGAGAACAAGGGGATATGGATGCTTGATAACTTGTATATGACTCACCAAGCTCTCAAACAAACTAGGATGCTCGAATTGTCGGATATGACTCACCAACAATTGAACAACGAGAATTGAACGAAACAAAACAAGAACTTTGAATTGAAAATGCAAGGAAAAGAGAAGCAAATTTCGTCCAAGTCTACCAAGGGAGGAGGGGGATGGACGACCATATAAAATAGATAACAAGCCTCACAAAATCAGCCCCCTCATTTAAAGAAAATTACAAAAACAACCCATAAAAACCGAGAGCACATTAATCGTCCTTAACTGTTAAGTTGTCACTTATCGAACCATGATGTATCATAAGACTCCAACTTTCACCTTTGCTAACCAAAGTCCAACTTATGAGCCATGAGCGCCTCCTTGATCTTGTCAAGAATTTCCCTAGCATGTGCTCGAGTGATGCGCCGAAGATAGGGCGTGGTACCTTGACTTGGCTTCTTAGCGCCTCGGACACCGGCCTCGGATATTTGTCCAAGTGAAGACCCTCCTTTGTCGTGCAAATTGAACTTGTCTTTAGGGCTGAGATCTTCACTCAAATCATGGAGCATAGTCCCTTTAAAAGTGCCCAAAGAAGTGGTACCATTCATCAAAGGCAAAGGTGCACCAAGGTCGGAAATCAGCGTGTGCAACGGCGCCCCAATATGCACGGTATTGTGGGGCCATGACTCGATAGATGGAATCACACCATCCTCCTCCCCTTTAAAAGGATTCGTCCTCGAATCTATCAAGCCTGTAAAACAAAGGACACATCGAGGGAAGCACAAGCAAGTACACTCTATAGAAGTCAAGTTAAGAATAACATTTCCAATCTCAATATGATAGGCCAGAAAGTATGCACTAGCTACACCACTTCTCTTCCTATTCTTACGGGTACATCTCATAATAAAGCAATGAAGAAATTGAGTGTAAGTAGGCATCAATGGAATTCTATAACCTATATGCATCCTAGATGACATGTATTGGGCAAGAGAACTAAAATGGAAGCAAGAGTACTTAGTCATAGATTTCACAAATGCATGAAAGAAAACTGAAATTATTTGATCAAATGCATGTGACACAACCAACACGTAGTCATAAATATAGAATAGAGGAGTGCAAGAAACTTCCCTGAGAAGTGCACTCATATCACCATGTGAGCTCAACAATGGAGGTAGGGCTTCTATCTCCCTTGGTGTGGCATTCTCCATGACAAAGACATCTTTCTTGGCCTCCACAAGAAAAGGAATGTAATCACCGCTTGGAGTGACTAAAACAGCCTCGTCCTCCTTATGGAGCAAGAAGGGCAAACTTGAAGGAATCATAGGAAACGCATCCATACATGGTTTAGCCAACGAGTTCATGGAGCTAGGAGTGATGGTAGGACGACACTTGATTTTAGGAGATGATTCCACAACTTCCTCCTCTTCTTGCAATATGTGCATCAGTTTTATCGGAAACTTGACGGTGATGAGTTGTTCCAATTCATGGAAAAGAATCTCTCTTTTTGGTTGTTCTATGTCACTCATCAATCTTTATTGGAAGGAAGTCTTATCCCCTTCAAAAGGGTGCGTCCACGAACCCAACTGACCTAAAAAAAAGGTCAACACACAAATCTCCTTTCCAAGCACAACATGATATGACAAAATATAAGCACAAGCTATGCCACTTTTCTTTGCAATCCTATTGGTATGGTACATGACAAAGCTATCCAAAATATGAGATTAATTCAGCCAAGATGTCAAGTTTTGAGATAAAAGTAAGGAAGAAGTGTTACTTCCCTGAATGGCATGCACATCGTAGCTTGGGACAGTTTTCATCTCTAAACTGTTCAAGGTCGTTCTCTTAGCTCCGAGCTCCAAATTGAGAGATTCCAAGTTCCAGATTGAGCTTAAGGAGTCTAATTCATTTCCTCTAAATTTGAGCATCATTCGACCACTGAGTTGTAAGTTACACCATTTTTTCCAAGGTGGTGCAGATTTATCCGAGAAGGAAGTTATACTTTCCTCTTTCGGGTTGACCAAAAATAGGGGAGTAGAGGGCCCCCCTTTGGCTATATTCTTGTCCTTATTTTCCTCTCGTTGAGCAAGGTTCTTCCTTTGCTCCTTGGCTGCGTAATCCAACATTATCTCATGGGAAGACATCGGGTGCAAAATCACCTTCTTTCCCTCCATTTGGAAGTGGTATTCGTTGGATATTCCATCATGGATCGCTTTCTTGTCAAATTGCCAAGTGCGTCCCAATAGTAGATGACAAGAGGTCATCGGGACAATGTCACACTCCACCTCATCCTTGTATGGTCCTATAGAAAAAGAAACACGAGCCCTCTCCTTGACTTGGATAGGGGCGTTAGAGTTCAACCAACTCAAAGGGTAAGGTAAAGGTTGAGGAGTAGTACTCAAAGAAAACCTATCCACCACCTCTTGACTAATAACATTGCAACATGAACCGCTATCAATAATCACACTACATACCTTATCCACGATCTTGCATCGAGTGTGAAAGATAACTTCCCGTTGACTAGGCCTGGTGGTATTCTCCGTCATGAAAAGTGTTCGTGGGACCACCAAGCACTCTCCATCCTCTCGTGTCTTCTTGAGATCCCCCTCTTGAGGTACTTTTGTCCTCTCGTCCAACGACTCCACTTGGTTAGAGCTTTGTAGCACACTTGGTAGAGCCCCCGTTTGAGGCACTCGTGCTCTATCATCTCGGTTGCGCACTTGGCTCTCCAAATCAGTCAACCTAGTTCCCAAAGCCTCAATGGATTGTTGCAAGGATTGTTGCATGGTTTGCAACATGGCATCCACTGAACTAGTGGACGTCTCCTCAACTTGTTCCTTATTCTTGTCATCACATACACTTGTCATTGTAAAAACAAGGCAAAGATCAAGGTATAGAGGTCACACGAATTAATCACCAAGACTTGCCCGAGATGAAAATCCGACAAGTTGCAAGTAGGCAAAAACAAAAAAGACAACAAAGAGAGAATTCATCACACACTTGCTTAGGAAAACAATGCTAGGAAGCTACTAAACCACCAAGACTCAACACCAAGTATTTCGAAATTAATTTTTTTTTGTTTTGGGTAGGCCTTTGCTAGGCACTACAAGATGACTACTCTTTCCATGCCCGGCCCCTTATTAGCTTTATGCCGCCGGGCAAGGTTTTTCTAGTCTTTAATCTTTCTTTCTGTGCCTGGCCCCTTATTAGCTTTACGCCGCCGGCAAGGTTTTTCTGATTATTCAACAAAAGATTTCAAGACACTTAAACAACAACACAAGATGACTCGTCTTGGTGTCGTTCCCGTATCCTAGCACCGTAACCGACAACAAGCATGTAATGATATAAAGAGATCAAAAGAAAGCTGAATTATGGACTCAAATCCCACGTTTTTCACTCAGCCAATTTCAGCAAGACACACTTAAATCAAGCACTAAATGAAGGCATTACTCAAGCATCAAAGGCAACCTTTCAACTACCAAATTAAGGACCTATGGAGTTCAATCCATGGACGTTTTTTGGGCATGGTTTTCATCCATGGCTGAGCACAAAACTCGACCAAACAACAAAAATTTCAAGACAAGAAAACGTCCACAACACAAGACAACAATTCGGACAAGGCCGAACACAACAACAACAACGCAGCCCTAGAGAGTTCAAACCTAAAACTTGCAACAAGTGGAAATTCAAGGTCAGAACAAGATTTAGATGGCGATACCTTCGCGTGGCTCTGATACCACTTGATGGCCGGATCGATGGATGGGATGATGGTGCAAAGAGATCGCCACGAGAATCCAAGGAATTCCGACAACAAACACCACGCAACTGACCCGTCTTCAACTGGATGGATCTTCCTCGTCCGAACTTGGATTTGAGTGATTCTAATTCGAGAAGTTATATCTCTGAGTCTAGTTTAATCCCTCAAAATATGAGAGAAAGATGATGAGTGGATTGAAAGTTATGTCAAATTTACTTAGATGGTGCAGAAACCTCCGAGATGGATGATGGTTCGAAAATGGAGAGAACAAGGGGATATGGATGCTTGATAACTTGTATATGACTCACCAAGCTCTCAAACAAACTAGGATGCTCTAATTGTCGGATATGACTCACCAACAATTGAACAACGAGAATTGAACGAAACAAAACAAGAACTTTGAATTGAAAATGCAAGGAAAAGAGAAGCAAATTTCGTCCAAGTCTACCAAGGGAGGAGGGGGATGGACGACCATATAACCTAGATAACAAGCCTCACAAAATCAGCCCCCTCATTTAAAGAAAATTACAAAAACAACCCATAAAAACCGAGAGCACATTAATCGTCCTTAACTGTTAAGTTGTCACTTATCGAACCATGATGTATCATAAGACTCCAACTTTCACCTTTGCTAACCAAAGTCCAACTTATGAGCCATGAGCTCCTCCTTGATCTTGTCAAGAATTTCCCTAGCATGTGCTCGAGTGATGCGCCGAAGATAGGGCGTGGTACCTTGACTTGGCTTCTTAGCGCCTCGGACACCGGCCTCGGATATTTGTCCAAGTGAAGACCCTCCTTTGTCGTGCAAATTGAACTTGTCTTTAGGGCTGAGATCTTCACTCAAATCATGGAGCATAGTCCCTTTAAAAGTGCCCGAAGAAGTGGTACCATTCATCAAAGGCAAAGGTGCGCCAAGGTCGGAAATCAGCGTGTGCAACGGCGCCCCAATATGCATGGTACTGTGGGGCCATGACTCGATAGATGGAATCACACCATCAATCAGCGTGTGCAACGACGCCCCAATATGCACGGTACTGTGGGGCCATGACTCGATAGATGGAATCACACCACATACACAAGATTGTAAGGAGTAGTGCGGAGGGGAGTTTTGTAGGCGGTGCGGTATGCCCAAAGTGCATCATCTAACTTGGAGGCCCAATCTTTCCTTGAGCGGGAAACCGTCTTCTCCAGGATGTTTTTGATTTGCCGGTTGGAGATCTCCACTTGACCGCTAGTTTGGGGGTGGTAGGGAGTTGCTACCCTGTGAATGACCCCATACTTAGTCAAAAGTGCCTCAAAACTCCGCTCAATGAAATGAGAACCGCCATCACTAATAAGAGCTCGGGGAACACCAAAGCGGGGAAAGATATTGGTCTTCATAAACTTGGCCACAACTCGTGCATCATTAGTTCTTTTTGCTATGGCCTTAACCCACTTAGACACGTAGTCAACCGCTACGAGGATGTATTTGTATGGACCCGAAGAAGGGAAGGGTCCCATGAAATCGATTCCCCATACATCAAAAAGCTCAACTTCAAAAATTCCTGTGAGTGGGTTCTCGTTCCTCCATGTGATATTTCCCGCACGCTGACACTCATCACAAGCCGTGATATAAGTATGAACATCTTTGAAGAGGGTAGGCCAGTAGAATCCGCTTTGAAGATTTTTTGCGGTAGTCTTGAATCCCTTAGCATGGCCGCCCGTTTGAAGAGTGTGACACTGTCGGATTACTCCCTCAATTTCATCGTTCGGCACACAACGCCTAAAACTATGATCGCTCCCTTGCTTGAAAAGGTAGGGATCGTCCCAATAGTATTGCTTGGCGTCGTGAAGGAACTTCTTTCGAGCTTGGGAAGTCAATCCATCGGGGATAATGCCTCCTACAACATAGTTAGCAAAATCCGCAAACCAAGAGGTTTTCACCCCTCGAATAGCATAGATAGAATGGCAAGAGATCATGGAAGGAGAGAAATGAAGAATAGTGGAAAGTACCGAAGAAGGGTTAGAAACATGACCTTGAGTAGTGGTGGTGAAGGTCGGTGCCATCCTTCCTAGCTCGGTGCCAGCCAAAATCTGCATATGGGGGGTCGGTGCCAACCCAGAAGTGGTCGTCTCCGACCCAGTAATGGTCGTCTCCGACCCAGTCTGTGTTGTTTCGATCCGCAAAACTTCATTGCTCAATAGAGTTTCATCCGGTCGAGAATCGTTGATGGGTATTGTATCTCCGGACTCCTTAATGTGTTCCATAGGTAACCGAGAGAGGTGATCCGCCACAAGATTTTCCGCTCCTTTCTTATCTCGTATTTCAAGGTCAAATTCTTACAATAGAAGGATCCATCTGAGCAATCTCGGTTTGGCGTCCTTCTTATCCATAAGATAACGGATAGCTGCATGATTTGTGTAGACGATTACTTTGGAACCCACCAAGTATGACCGGAACTTCTCAAAGGCGAACACAATAGCCAGGAATTCCTTCTCCGTGGTCGTGTATTTGCTTTGGACCTCATCTAGCGTTTTGCTCGCATAATAGATAGCATGAAGCTTCTTCTCCCTTCTTTGCCCAAGGACTGCGCCCACGGCATAGTCGCTAGCGTCACACATGATCTCGAAGGGAATGGCCCAATCTGGAGGTTGTATAATAGGAGCCGATACAAGTGCATCTCGGATCCTGTGGAAAGCTGCAAGACACTCGGAAGAAAACTCAAACACAACATCCTTCATTAATAGGTTAGTTAATGGTTTGGTAATCTTAGAGAAATCTTGAATGAACCTCCTATAAAACCCGGCATGTCCTAAAAAGCTCCTATCATCTTTCACTGAGGAAGGGGGTGGTAATTTTTGAATCAATTCAATTTTAGCTTTATCAACCTCAATCCCCCTTTTTGACACAACATGACCTAGAACAATTCCTTCTTGCACCATAAAGTGACATTTTTCCCAATTAAGTACTAGGTTAGTTTCCTCACATCTCTTAAGTACTCTAGTAAGATTGGCAAGACAAGAGTCAAAAGTGGTACCGTAAACCGAAAAATCATCCATAAATACCTCCACAATGTCCTCAATCATGTCGGAGAAGATGGCCATCATACACCGTTGGAAAGTGGCCGGGGCGTTGCAAAGCCCGAACGGAATCCTCCTATAAGCAAATGTGCCATAAGGGCATGTGAAGGTGGTTTTCTCTTGATCATCTGGATGTATCGGAACCTGCCAAAAACCACTATTGCCATCGAGATAACAAAAATAGTCATGCAAAGTTAATCTCTCTAGCACTTGGTCAATAAAAGGCAAGGGAAAATGGTCCTTCCTAGTGGCGCTATTCAACTTCCTATAATCTATGCACATGCGCCAACTAGTAGTAGTCCTAGTGGGGACTAATTCGCCTTTACCATTCTCAACAACAGTAAGACCACTCTTTTTAGGCACAACATGAACAAGGCTTACCCACTTACTATCCGAAATAGGGAAGATGATACCTGCATCGAGCATTCTCAATATCTCTTTCTTTACCACTTCCTTCATATTTGGATTAAGCCTTCGTTGATGCTCTATGGAGGGCCTGTGTCCTTCATCAAGAAAAATACGATGCATACACAAAGAAGGTGAGAGGCCACTTAAATCCTCAAGTGAGTATCCAATGGCCTTCCTATGAGCCCTAAGAACATTCAGCAACTTTCCAACTTCTTCCTCATTAAGGTTAGCATTAATAATCACAGGAAAAGTGGAATTTGGGCCAAGAAACTCATACCTCAAAGACTCGGGGAGAGTCTTAAGCTCTGGAGTCGGTGATGGTGGTGTAACAATTTCGTCAGCTTTCTCCATTTTGAAAAACTCTTCATAGTGAGTACTATCATCTGCCTCCAGAAGGGTCGGCTCCGACCATAGGGAGGTCGTCACCGAGCCAGAAGCAAGCATAAAATCTTCAACAACGATCGGAATGGGGGTGGGTGCCGAGCTGGAAGTGGTCGGTGCCGACCTAGAGATGGTCGGTGCTGAGCAAAAAGTGGTTGGTACCGAGCAAAAAGTGGTTGGTGCCTAGCAAAAAGTGGTTGGTGCCAACCTTGCAGTTTCTTCTTCGGCTTCAACTTCACTTGTACAAGCTCCAAACAAATGTTCGATCGGATCCTCACAGTCAATGTAGTCCGAGCGAGTGTACAACATCTTCACTTCCATTGCTTCACCGGTTTCCTTCATCGTTGGATTGAACCGGAACTCAACCACCTCATTGCCAATTTCGAAAGTAAGGACACCTTTCTTCACATCTAAAATAGCTTCAGCGGTTGCAAGAAAAGGTCGCCCAAGAATGATCGGGACGACAGGGTCTTCCGGCATCTCCATAACAATAAAATTATTAGGCACAAAGAACTTGCCGACCTGAATAGGGAAATCAACAACAACTCCAATGGGTCTAACACAAGAACCATCCGCCATATAAAGCTTCATATTCACCGGTACCAAAGGACCCATGTTGGTTTTGGACCATATAGAGAGAGGTAGAAGACTGGCACTTGCACCAAGATCACACAAAGCCTTAAAACGATGGGCACCTATGCCGATAGTGATTGCATATTTACCCGGATCTCCGAGTTTCTCTGGAAGCTCTAAGGATCGCACCTCATCAGTTAGTTCGGACATGGACCGCTTTTTGGACAAGATCTCTTTAAGAAATTTGGTGTAGGCGGGCATCTCGTTCAAAGCTTCAGCAAAAGGAATGGTGATATTAAGACCTTGAAGAACCTGCACAAAACGCTTGAATTTGCCGTCCGTGGAATCTTTAGCTTTCTTGGATGGGAAAGGGAGAACCTTTGATGTTGATGAAGGAGGGACAGAAGGAAAAATTCCGGGAATGAGGTCGGCCACAACCTGGGTTGGGTCGGCGACGACCTTATCTTTGGTAGGAGGGGGGTCGGTTACGACCTGTGGTGGGTCGGTGACGACCTGCTCCGAGCTTGGCCGGTCTTCTTCGTCCTCCTTATTCTTGCTTGTTCCTCGGTCTGGTAGCTTCTTTCCGCTTCTCAAGTGAATTGCAGCAATTTTTCCTCTCGGATTCTCATCAGAATGTCCCGGTAATCGCCCTTGTGGCCGTGGAATATGGGCCGCTAAATCACCAAGTTGAGAATTCACATTCTTCCTCCAAGCCTCAAAGTCACCAAGTTGATTTTGCACTCCTTTAAGATCGGTTCGGACTGCATTCATTCCTTCAAGGAGTCCTTGTGCCCATGTTGGTGGCTCTTGAAAACCGGGTGGCCTATAGGGCGGGGCTCTCTGCTCTTGTGGGGGTCCTTGAAAACCTTGACCATAGCCATTGTTATTCCACTGAGAAAAGTTGTTGTTGTTTCTTGGATAAGCATTGTTTTGGCCACGGTAGGGTCCTCTCATATAATGTGCTTCTGCATAAGCCTCTGCAGCTCGGACTTGTTCCACGTTTGTGCAAGAAGAAGTGGGATGAGCAGTGGAACCACATTCTTGACAAGGTTGAGCGGTGGATTTATAGTGGCCCACTTGCTTCTTAAGCCGGTTTATCTCATCTTGCATAAATTGGAACCTCACATCAGGATCAATTGGTTCGACATTAGGATCATAAAGCTTCTTCATTTGAACCCGGGCAGGTTGTTGAGTGCCATACATCGCATCATAGTTGGTAAGTTTATCCAACAAGGCCCAAGCTTCATCGGGATCCATCTCAATGAATCCGCAGTCGGTGTGAAGGTTGATGCGGTCCTTAGTTGCGGCATTGATTCCCTAAAAGAAGATCTCTTGAAGCACGTAAGGCGGTTGTCCATGACTGGGACATTGCCGAAGAAGTTCTTTAAATCGCTCCCAAGTCTCCACAAAAGTTTCATTGGGTAGTTGATGATAGGAAGTAATGCGCTTCCTTAACTCTGTAGTCTTAGCTGGTGGAAAGAATTTAGTCAAAAACTGATCATGCAACGCCTTCCATGTACGAATCGATTTGGAGGGCAAACTTCCAAGACAAGTAAGAGCTTTTCCAGCCAAAGACCATTTGAATGCTTTCAAAAGCACATATTCTAGCGATACATCATCAGCTGCAATAGTGTCACAAAGGTCAGTGAAGTTCTTGATGTGCTCCATGGGACACTCGTTGGGCTTGCCTATAAATTGTGACCTCTTGATAAGAGTGATGAAGTGTGACTTGATCTCAAAAGTGTGCTCAATAACAGGGAGTACAATAGCAGATTCAGGAACTTTGAATTTAGGATGCATATACTGCTTTGCATTGCGTGGAATAGCATTGAGTTGTTGTCGAAGGAGAGTAACAGTAGTAGTTTGATCATCACGTTCTTTCTGAATGCCTTCCATCTGAAGGCGAAGATCAGCCATCTGGCGGGCAAGTTCCTCAGCGTTGGCCATTGCTCGTCGTTCTCTCAGCTTGCGGTGAAGGGTTCTCTCAAGTTCGGAATCAAAAGGAAAAAGGTCGATTTCCCTTCGCGAACTAGAGGGAATGCACCTACACACAATCAAAAGAAAACAAATTAGTAAACACAAGAGGGTATGGGCTATTCCCAAACCCCAAAAATAACTAGACAAGAAACTAAACTAACTCCTCGGCAACGACGCCAATTTGTTGAAAGGGTTTCTTGACAACAAATAAATTTATAATCAAGACCCCGCTGAGTACAGGGAGGTCAGGTTCGTCCACAGGAGATAGTCAGTATCAAGTTTTGTTCCTTAAAGCGCAAGTAATCAACAAAAGCTAGGGTTTTTAACAAGGAAAGGGAAATCTAAGGTTTAGGGTATCTCCACAACAACAATCATGCATGCCAATACTCATGAAACACAAAGATCATGTTTTAATCACATAAAGGTGTCAACTTTCGTCAACCTAAGCAAGTAAATCAATCAACTTTCGCTAAATCAACAAACTTACTATCTAATCTCTTCTACATCAACTAGGATAGATCTGTTTTCACTTCAAAACCCTAAATTGACTTTTCTGATTCAAGGTTTCTGCTTTCGCTTCAACTATGAATGAGAAATTCCTTATCAACTTTCGTTTCAAAGAGTTAAGAGTAAGAGAGAAGATTCATGCAGTAAAAACAATCAATTCATGATCACAATCAAGCATGCATAACCATTGTTGGGTTTAACCCCAACCTTAGAAGGAGAGACTACTCACAAATCATAATTAAAAACAAACAACTATATTAAAAAGGAAAAGCTTACAACTTTGAATCCAAAACAAACTTGCTCTCCAAGCAGCACCAATCTCTCTTCTCTCTCTCTCTCTCTCTCTCTCTCTCTCTCTCTCTCTCTCTCTCTCTCTCTCTCTCTATCTATCTATCTATCTCTCGCCTCCTCTCTCTCTCTTCCTCCTCCTCCTCTAATGTGCCCCTCGGGCCCTAGACCGGTGTTGGTTGGCTCCCCAAAAATTAAAGGGTAGACAAGAGTATTTATAGAGAAACTATTCTATCATAAATCTATCTCTAAGGAAATAAATCTTTTAATAAAACATATCCCTTCTATCTATCTAATAACATAAAAGGAAATAGGATAAAAGCCCATTAAACACGCCGACTCGGTCTTCCGCTACTCTCGGGGTGGCTCGGCACCGACCCAAAATAGGTCGTCACCGACCATGTTCAGCACTAAAAGCAGCCTTGAGTAAAACTTGCGTAGAGGATTCGTTACAACTCCGTTTGGCTCGATTCTTTTTCCTATGTTCTTATAACGAATTTCTCTATCTCTTTCTTAGCTCAAACTTGATCTTCAATGACTTCATTAACTTCATCTCTTAATGTTCGTCTTCTCTTCATTCTTGAGTGCTATCTTCACCAGCTTTGCTCCTTTCTTCAAAAAGTGCTCCAAATAGCTTCTAAAAACCTACAAAACACCACCAAAGCTTATGTAGACTCCATATCTCATGAAAATACGAAAACCTACACAAACGACTCAAAACAAAACACAAAACTAAAGAAAAAGACTCAAACACACTAAAAACACACCCTAAAAACATGACTAAAAAGGCGGACATCAAAATACCCCATACTTAGACTTGCTTGTCCTCAAGCAATAAACAAGACAAGAACCAAAACCATCAACACATATATCAAGTCAATGCCCTCATCAAAAAGCAACGTCATAACACAAGTAGAAAATAGACAAAGTGAATCTAACATCATCACACATATATAAGAAACCTCAAGCAAAAGCAACTAAAAATCCAACCTCACAAGGGTAATGTGTTTCTCTCAACTTTCAAGTGTTTGGGCATATAATAACAACTCTCAACTCAATCCAATATGCAAAAATCAACATAGTCATTGTTACTTATATCACCAAACTCTCCACCCGAGATGTCAAAACACATAAAAATCATCAAGAGAACATAGGCTCAATGAAAAACTTCATAGAAGCTTCCATTCGGCCGGGTTGTAATGGGGCTTGGTAATGATAATAAGGCGTGGAAAATTTTGGCTATGTGGTGCTAATAATATCCGGGAATCAAAGACTCCTAAAAACTCACATTTACCAAAACTCTCATAAAAGATACCAAACTCACTCTCATTAAAGAACAAACTTCTCATTAACCCTTTTCTTTATCCCTCTAATCTTGCTTACAAACACTTAAGAAGATTTGGCTCACGCACACTTTTCACTATTCAACTCTTTTTTTTTTCTCTTTTCCTCCCTTTTTATTTTCATTTTTTTTTGGGAGATCGGCCGATTTTTTTCTCTCTTCCTTTCTTTTCTTTTGTAAGTGCATTCAGGGAACCAAACTCCTTTTACATGATAAACTACAAGATTTTCAAATACCCAACCCAAAATTACCCCACACTTGAACCAAACAACTCACTCAACAAAACTATAACAACCAATACTAAGTCCTAATCCCCGGATAGGGTCAAGCTTATTTCGGCTAGGGAATAATTTTGTGGAGTTAAAAATAAAAGGCTTAAGGCTCAACTTGGTTTCAAAAAGAGGATAATGCAAGGTAGGATAAGGATTAATAGGGCTTATGAAAAAGTTCTCAATCATTTGATTTCACATGCAATGAACTAATATCACATAAAGGTCTCAAGTAATAGATAACCATGCAATGACAAGAGATAATATGCATAAGGAGAGTAAATCACACAAGAAAAGAAGAGGGATTTTTTTATGTTCTCCCTATAAGGCCAAAAATAACTCACAAGGTAGCAATTTTGTTGGATTTAAGTCACTTCTACCTAAGATCATATGTGCTCAATTATATCACATGCTAAATATCCACATAAAAACAACTTTCAACCATGATTCAGGCAAAGCTCTTTAAACATGCTAAAGGAATTACATGATCAAGCAAGTTAAAGCATATCATAGGACATCTAAGTGGAATATTATCAATCCTAACAACAACAAACAAAGACTAACACAAAAAACTGAGTTTCCTTTTCCCATACCCCATACTTAAACCAAATAGTGTCCTCACTGTTTAAAACATAGAAAGATAAAGAGAATAAGAAAAGGAAACTCACAAAATAAAACTGAAGCTATTTGGAACCATTGATCACGAAGGAGTTTTGAAAGTCTCTCGGCTCGGTAGAGGTCGGCACCGTGCTGATTTTGGTAGTGTCCTCCCTTTGGTGGGTCGTCTCTGACCCAGATATGGTCGTCTCCGACCTAGAAATGGTCGTCTCCGACCCAGAAATGGTCGTCTCCAACCTCCTGTGGGTCGTCCCCAACCTCCTGTGGGTCGTCCCCAACCTTCTGTGGGTCATCCCCAACCTCCTGTGGGTCGTCCCCGACCCCCTGGGTTTTGTGCCCTTGCGTTCCTTGCTTGCTCTTGTACCGATTCGTCTTGATTTTCTTAGCTCTTCTTAACTTTGTACCTGAGTCACTTTAGGAAAACTTCTATCCTACTACACTAATCTAATCTAAAAAAACAAAAGAAAGCTAGCAAAAAGATCTAGGAAATTGAAAACTTAAAATGAAAACAAAAAGCGGGTTGCCTCCCGTAAGCGCTATTTTTAACGTCGTTAGCCCGACGAACTTACCTTGCCTCTATGGTGGCCTTCATCCAGTATCAAAGGGATCATAAGAAACCCCATACTTAGCCTGCAAAACATCATAGCTTTTCTCCAAGATATTTGGTCCTCTATCATCAATCAGAATGCTCGGAAGTCCTACAACAGGGTTAGTATAAACCGAAAACCAAGGAGGTTTTGGCTCCTTCACAGTACTAACAGTAGGATATAAAATAGAATAAGGATGAGAGAAAGGATCATGCCCATAATTGATGGGATAAGAACAAGAAAACTCACTATGATTGACTAGGAAAGGACTTGTTACCGAGGCTATGTGGGTCGTTAACGACCCTGCTGGATCTAGAAGCGGCTCGATATCGTACCAGGATCCACCTCCCACCTCGTTTTCCTTCCGATAAGGGTCGTACCAGGATCAACCGACCCATGGTGGGTCGGTGACGACCTCTGATGGGTCGGTGACGACCTCTGATGGGTCGGTGATGACCTCTTCTGAGCTAGTCCGGTCCTCTATGTCTATTGCTTTCTTGTTTATTTCTCGATCTGACAACTTCTTTCCGCTTCTTAGATGGACCACATCAATCTGTCCTCTAGGATTCTCCTCGGGATGGCCCGGTAATCGCCCTTGAGGCCGTGGAATTTGGGCCGCTAGGTCACCAAGTTGGGAGTTCACATTCTTCCTCCAAGCTTCAAAGTCTCCCAATTGGTTTTGAACCCCTTTAAGATTTGTGCGAACGCCATTCATTCCTTCGAGGAGTCCTTGCGCCCAAGCTGGCGGCTCTTGGTAACCGGGAGGTCTATAGGGAGGAACCCTCTGTTCTGGCTGAGGAGATTGGCTCCCTTGGTTGTATGCATAATCGCCCCAGGTGGGCTGATTGTAATTCCTCTATGCATAAAAAGTATCACCTTGGTTCCCATATGGACCCCACATGTAATTAGCTTTTTCATATGCCTCAGCAGCTATGGTTTCCCTTTCTCTCTAGATCTCCTCTATCTCTAAACAGAGTTCAGCTATCTGTTGTTCTATCTCTTCCAGTGTTATGGCCATGGTTTTCAAATTCTGAAAGCAAAAACAAAAATAATAACAAAATCAAAAAGCAAAACGGGTTCTCGGAGAGGGTCGGTACCGAGGCCTAGAGGGTCGGTACCGAGCCTGGAGTGATCCCGTGAAAACAAAAACTAAAAAGAAAAGAGCAACTACCTGTCGATAGGGTCGGTGCCGACTTGGGTAGGGTCGGTGCCGACCTGGGTAGGGTCGGTGCCGACCTGACAGTGACCTAGAAATTTAACAAAAAAAGCACAGAAAATCGGGTTGTCCAACTGGGTCGGCACTGACCTTGGGGGTCGTTACCGACTCGTCTAAGTCCCGAAAAACGCTCAAAGAACAAAACTTGGCACTATTGAAATCTCCCTGGCAAGGCGCCAATTTGTTGAAAGGGTTTCCCGACAACAAATAAATTTGTAGTCAAGACCCCGCTGAGTACAGGGAGGTCAGGTTCGTCCACGGGAATTAGAAGAATCTATATCTAGCTACTAATCCTAACAAAACAAAACAGAACAATAGCAAAACACTAGCAAAACACTCAAACTGAGGCTCGGCACCGACCTAAAACAGGTCGTAACCGACCTACACTTCAACACAAACGCATGAGAAAACAAGGAACACAAGCGCTCGGCACCGACCTAACAGGGGTCGTAACCGACCTATCCGGGTACGAGAAAATTCCGAAAAACCAAATTAAAGAAGATCTAGAGCAAAGGATTCACCACAACAAGTTTATGCATGCAAACATGAATCAAAATCAACCATAAATAATGCCATGTATGACTCTTGTCATGATCAATCAAGTAAAAATCTTAACTTTCATAAAGATCTAAACTTGCAATCCTACTTGTCATGATAAATCAAGTAAAAATCAAGTAAAAATCTTAACTTTCGTTTCAACCAAATATAATCCACATTCACAACTAAATCTTTCAATTCACTTATAAACATGAACATGCTTTGACTTTCATCAAGGAATAGATAGCAAACAAGAGGATAATGGATAGAGATTAAAAGAGATGGTTCATTCAAATATTCATGCCTTAATCATGCGTAACTCGTCGGGTTTCACCCCAACCCTAGATAGTAGACTACTCACGATCCATAAAACAATCAACAATCACAAACGAAAGAGAAGACATGATTCAAATCCAAACAAACTTCAATTAAAAGAAAACTTACAAACTCAAGCAAACCTCCAAGTCTCTCTAATTGTCCAAGAGCTTGGAACCAAAGAAAACTAGAAAACCAAACTTGCAACTTGTACCGTCTCCACAACAAACCCTAAGAACGTTTTTCCAAATCAGCCTCCCCTTGAAATAAAACCCTAAAGATCCTTATATAGTGGTAGAAATAAATCTATATGGAAACTAAAATCTATCTTAAAAAGGCCCATAAATAAAACAATTACTAAACCAAACTTAAGGTGCAAGCAATAATTCGGCAACACACGGAGTGGGTCATCACCGACAATGGCTGGGTCGTCACCGACCCTCTGGCTGCACATAACTTCCTCATTTCTTGCTCAAAACTTGCTCCAATGCTTGGCTTTCCTTCATTGTTCCTTCTTCAATCGCTCTTGGCTTTTCAAGACGTCCTTTAGCTCCTTCTTTAAGCACTTAAACCTTGAAACCTTCACTCTCAAATCATCAAATCTTCACATGCATTGACTCTTGCTCTTTTCTCAACATCACCACCAAACAACACCTAGCACCACCTCCTAGAAAGCTTTAAAAACCGACATATCTCCTCCTCAACGCTTCAAAGACCTACAAAACATCAAACACACTTATGTAGACTCCATATCTTAAGATAATATGAAAATCCACGAGAACTACTCAAAACAACACATTAAACTTAGAAAAGACTCAATCCTAACTAGAAAACTACCCATGAAAACTAACTAGTGCGACATCAAGGACTTGATCGGAGTCCACCTACTGCGGCGTCGACAAGGCAAAGGTTGTGCCAGCGAGAGGCCACATGACTAGCGGCGAGAAGAAAGGCGTCGCGAACCCCCACAACCAAGAACCGAGCGAGGGACTCTGGTGATCGAGACCGATTGTGTATCGGGGGCTTGAAAGCGAGTCGGAGACGACACTACTTGGTTGAAACGAGCCTTGGCGATCGACGACGCAATACAACAACGCTCTTGAAGGACGACGGGGACAAATCGCGCAGCTTGGATCCAGACGAGGGAGAGTTGGGGTTCGGGGGTGCGGGGCTCTTCTTTCTCTAAATGGGATGTGCGGCGCAAGAATTAGGGTAGAAGTGCTCCCCAAAGTCAGATTAAGAGCAAGGCAAGAAAAAAGGGAAAGATTTTGGGCCGGCTAGAGGCTTTCTAGGCTGACTGATGGGCTGTTCGGCCCAAAAGTCTAAAAGTGTCTAAACATTTAATGAATTTAGCTCTAAATACGAAAATGAGGTAACAAAAGTCTGAATGAGAATTAGTTATCGGTTTTTTTCGGAATGTCGGGTATTACATACTAACCCCCTTAAGAAAAGTTTCGTCCCGAAACTTAGAAAAGACAGAGGTATAACGGAATGCTAATTCTAGTTTGAGGTTTTAAGAATACCTCCCCTAAGAGTTGGTTCATCCCCAAACTTGTCATTTCTCAACTATGGACTCTAGACAAGATTCCACTAAAGTAACCAAAAATAAAAAAACAACTCTAAATCAACAAAACAATGTTATTCAATCCAACAAACACATTTAATCTTCTTCCAAATGAATATAGTTAAACAGAACAACAATGCAATTAAAAAAAATCTTGATTCAGTCAACTCAACAATAACCAAACGACTAACATGTAAACACGTAGATATTCTGCTATCTTGTAAAAGTAATTAAGGTACTAACAAACTAAACCATATCTAACACAATGTGAAACTTAAGGTAGATATATGTGTGGTCTTACTATCCCTATGTTCTACAAATACCTCCCCCTCAAAAAACGGTTCGTCCCCGAACCGACAATTCTAGATAGCTAAGAATCCAAAACCTAAATAGGCAACTTGGAACCAACAAAAACCACACTAAATCATCCATAACTGAAACAATCTCATCAAATTCAATAAACATAACCAAACTGGAATCTATAGAAGCTAGTCAAACCACGTAAAAAAAATGCAAGTAAGGAATCCTTGTTCAATCAAACTAACAAACAACCAAACAACGAAGCAAGTACGCAAATAAATATTCTACTGTCTTGCAACTAACATCAAAGTGCTAACTATTAAACAACAAAAGATCTCTCTGTTGGTGGCGAAGGAGTCGCGACGTGTCAACAACCCTTAAATGCAAAATGTCTACCCGTTTAAAAAATTACATAGACCAAGTTGTTTTTAAGTTGGACCTCGATTACCTCCGTTGTTCATTTTCATGTGCCCTTGTTGTCAACCTGGCTCTGATACCAATTTGTAACACCCCGACTTTCGCCGAGGCGCTACTCGGTGGTAGACCCTGTTTGGGACTACTCAGATTAGTTTAACAACAATTTCGCTAGGATCTTGTAACTCGGGCACGACGAGAAAACAAATAAACATCCAACTTTTTATTTTAAAAAGAGCGTGGAAAACCTGATAGTGTTCTCGAATTCATATACAGAAGATCACAATCAAATTATTTTGTAAAGCCAAACTATCCTAAATTAGTTCTATCCAACTAGGAACGAAACAATTCACAAACAACTTTTAATATATAAATAACCAGATCCCGCAACCCGAACCTAATGACACGTCGCCAACAACCGCTTCACCACTTTGTAGAGAATCCATCACGATTCTTGAAAAGTACCTGAAACTGAAAAAAATATTCCCCGAAGGGTCAGCTACAATTCTAATTCAAGCTAGAAAGCGTGAGATGCATATAGAACTTTTGAAAAACCACACAGAATCCTAGCAATCAAAATTCACACATAAATAAATAATCTTCGCTTCATATCAATTCAACACTTAATGTTAAATAATCACACACCAACACACACAGACACGCAACCACACATACACACACCCACATACAGACAATCACACAGGCGCACAGATACACAGACACACACACACAAAACACATCACCATTATAATCACATTAAAAATACAACAATATCGTAGTAGTGTAATCAATACAGATAACACCAATAATAGTTACAAGGATAACAATAATCTTCATAAAGATCTTCCCAACATAGATAAACACAAAATACATTTTGTCAAACCAAACCTCATAATGCAAGACCATTCAAACAAAGTCCATCAAATTACGTCGCAATCAACCATCCTCCTCACATCCAAATGGCACCCTCCGGCCTCTCATCTATGGCGCACTGTCAGGTACACGTGCCCGTTTCCCCTATTCAACTTCTTTTCCCGGCTAAACCTCTACTAGAGCGTTTGCCAAAATATTTTATTTTATTTTTAGAAGGGGGTCCCTTCATGCCGCATGACCATGCCCGGGGGCCACTTCTTCTCCAACTTATCCCGTGCTCCATGACCATACCGGAGGAACCCAGTGCACGCATAACGAAAATGTTTAAAAACAATTTTTTTTAGTTTCAAATACACATCCAAGCAAGAAATTTAGAATCATTCCAAAATGAGGTTTATACAACCAATTCACTCAGTTAACACATAACGGTCGTAAGCAAAGTAAGTCGACAGATAAATATAACTTCGAAAAACGAAAACAAACACGCAGCGAAAGAAAGATACACCCGAACAAGTCACGATCACAATTCGAACGCAAACACAATTGTAGACACAATAGCATTTATAATTACGATCACAAGCACACTCATAATCACATTTAAATTCAAAATCATAATCAGAGCCACAACCACAAACAGAATCGCAATCGCAAATCCAATACAAATATAAACACAATTTACAATTACGAGTACCAATACAATTATAACTATAATTATAATGTTCACCAACACATAGAGAAAAATTGTTATTTTTAAAAAAGTAATGTGCATGGGGACTAGTTCCCAAAAACCAATTCCACATACATGGCACTCAATCTAACAAAAATTGAATCAAGCCGAGCAAGTCGAAGAACGACTTACCTGGAAGACGAATTCTCGCAAAAGCAGACGACTTAAGGAAATCGAGAAACATGGACTCCTAACAAAAGCAAGGAATAAGACTTAAAATCTCACTACCTTCCGAAGAGAGCTTCAACGGATCAATACTAGACCAAAAACACACACAGCAGAACGAATCACTCTAACCCTACAACAACACGAATATGTAACCAAATTTTAATTTCCTTAAAAATATATAACCTAATTTTTAGTTTACTTAAACAAAATACCCATGAATCCCTTCTGAACAACCAAGCACCATTTCACCTTTCCCCAACCCGCACCCTCTGCAACAGAACCTCCAATCTAATCACCAAAACTAATCTAATCACTTAATTAGTCCACCTAATTACATAAAGTTCGAAGTATATATATAGTAAACAGTGATCAAAGATTACTTAACCAACAAAGTTTAGACCCACTAAATATCTTTAAAAAAACAAACAAACTTGACTACCTGTTTCAACAAAACCAATTAACCAATCACAACCCATTATCACATTAAACATCCTAACAATTCCTATGTTAACTTCGAATGATCAGCTCCCCCCACTAACCCCAGAATTGAATTTGAAAAAATAGAATATGCATCTAACATAATTTAGAAATAATTACTTGCTTCTTCTACTCTTAAGTAATTAGTCGGTACGAGGCATAAACAAAAAAAAACGAAAAGAAAACCAGAAGCCAACCTCTAAAGAACAAGATGACATACTCGAGAGGCCATATGTAACCACAAGAAAACAGACAAGGCCCTAGGTTACAAAACAAAAGTCAGGCGCCAACCTTGAGAATGAGACAAGGGCGAATTCGATACCTAACATCTTGTCAAAGGCGTATTTGCGTCACGATTTGGCCTTAATTCTTCGACGACGGGAACGAACCGGAACGAGATCCGAGAGGCGTCATTCAGATCCAGATTGACAACAGAAGGCGAGCTCGACGGTGACTCGCAACTTGATCCGCCTTACTCGGAATGAAGATAGAGTCGATCGACCCAGCGCCACTATCATCACGAAGTACTTGATCGGAGTCCACCTACTGCGGCGTCGACAAGGCAAAGGTTGTGCCAGCGAGAGGCCACATGACTAGCGGCGAGAAGAAAGGCGTTGCGAACCCCCACAACCAAGAACCGAGCGAGGGACTCTGGTGATCGAGACCGATTGTGTATCGGAGGCTTGAAAGCGAGTCGGAGACGACACTACTTGGTCGAAACGAGCCTTGGCGATCGACGATGCAATACAACGGCGCTCTTGAAGGACGACGGGGACAAATCGCGCAGCTTGGATCCAGACGAGGGAGAGTTGGGGTTCGGGGGTGCGGGGCTCTTCTTTCTCTAAATGGAATGTATGGCGCAAGAATTAGGGTAGAAGTGCTCCCCAAAGTCAAATTAAGAGCAAGGCAAGAAAAAAGGGGAAGATTTTGGGCCGGCTAGAGGCTTTCTAGGCTGACTGATGGGCTGTTCGACCCAAAAGTCTAAAAGTGTCTAAACATTAATGAATTTAGCTCTAAATACGAAAATGAGGTAACAAAAGTCTGAATGAGAATTAGTTATCGGTTTTTTTCGGAATGTCGGGTATTACAAAATTCTTGTTTGAATTTTTAAAAAGACGCCAAAACCTCGGTTACAATGTATTTAATTGTGGGAAAAAAGATTGGTTTGGATTTTTTTTATTTATAATTTTACCGATTTTTATCTCATTCTCCTAAAATTTTGGGTGTTGCCTTTTTCAAATCAACCGAGATTTGATTCTCCACATCACCCCCATTTAGCCTATAATATTGCTTAATTACTACCCACTGATTTATCCTAATCCAACGCCCTACATTTAACCACACGCTTACACCATAATATGTATTGTACCGGAGCGCTCCCCTTATTATTTATATGTATATATATATTTAGTTCTATCTGTACTTTGGGCCAAATTAACCATCTCACTTGGAAATCTAGATTGATTCCAATTAAAAAAAAGTGAAATTCTGGTTTGTACTCCTCTACTTTTTACTTTTCCAGATGGTGCCCAAGAAAAAAAATTATTCCGATCAATACCCCCGAACTTCTTAACGAGTTTGTTCCGTGCCCCTAACATCAATTTCTCTTTAAATTCCGTTAAATTTGCAAATTTAAAAAAAAAGAAAGAAAAGGATTGAGAAGATGTAACAATGGACAATTCTATCCATCCGTCTTCTACAATACTCATTACTCAACTGTGCATTATACTCATACTTAAATCTAATAAATCAATTTATCAATATGAAGATTCAGTGAGACCGTCTTCCCGTTGCAACCGGCCGCCATTTTCTGCGCCACCGACGTGGACGTCGTCTACCACATCTGTGACCGTCACGTGCACCACACCAACAAGCTCGTCGGCAAGCACCTCCGATTCCCACTCCTCTCTCTTTCTCAAACCAATTCGCCTCTTTTTGACATCTACCAAGTACTGATTTATCTAAATCCACTCTCTATTTCTCCATGATTTTGAATCTCGGTGGTTTCTAATTAATTAATTTCTTGTTTAATTGTAGGAGAGAAGAGCATTTTTGTTTTGATAAGAAGACGATCGGCGATTCTCTGCAGATAGTGCGACTTTTCGATCCACTGCCCCTAATTCCATTAGATTTGGATTTTACATATCTGATTTTTTCTTTTTTTTCTTTTTAATTTACAAATCTAACGGAATTTAAAGTGAAAATACAAAATCTAACAGAAATTACGAGGAAAAATGATATTAGGGGCACAGAGCAAACTCATTAAGAAGTTCGAGGGTACCGATTGGAATAATTTTTTTTCTTGGGAACCATTTGGAAAAGTGAAAAGTTAAGGGGTACCAACCGGAATTTCCCTAAAAAAATATATCCTAATTAAATCGTTATCAATCCAAATCCTATCGTTATCAATCCAAATCCTTTTAATCCTCCGTCTCCTTCTTCGAGAGGCATACCACCGCCAAACCGAGAGCTCCGAAATCTGCCTTTCTTCAACCTTTCTTCATTTTAATTCTCGGTCTCGGTCTTATAAATTTACGATGAAGGTCCTTCAAGAAAGACAAGTGGATCCGTTTGCCGGAAGAAGCGATTTCCTCACAGAGACGCGCCTCCATTCTGGCGAGACCCTTCAACGACGAGGCCGTTGTTCGAGATCGACGTGCCTTCACTCTTTTGTTCCTCCGACCAACCCCCGAGTTTTCTTTATCTCCTCTGTTCCAGCGAGCAATCCATTATATTGGATAGTTTAAAGGTACAAACTTTTCTTTCCATAAGTTGTAGTTTAACTTCATGGGGTGGGGGTCGATTGAAGGGGTTTTGGTTTTGGGGCAGGTTTACTTGGGTTTTTAATCTGGGATCTGAGAGTTGGTTAGAAAATGGAGTTAGTGGTTTTGTGAGGGGAGTAAAACCGAGTGTTTAATATGAAATTTTGGATTTGTGCAAGTGAATGTTTGAACGAGTACTCACCCAATCGAGTATTTTGTCTGGTGCAAAATTTATTGTTTTGGGGAAGATTTTGGCTAGTTAAATATAAACGGGATTTCTTGAACAAGCTATTTGTTTTGGGGGCTGAATTTTCGGTGATTGAATTCTGTTTGAAACTCATGTTCCCGTTTTGACGTCAAGCTTGGGATTCGATCAAGTTGCCAGAAAGTTTGTCTTTTAAAGGATTTAATTAATTTGGGTCTATGTTCTGTTGGACATGGGTTGGTTTTACTTAACATATTTTATGCACTTCAATTGTTTAGAATTAAAAAAAATAAAAAAAAATGAGAGAGATATCGGTTTGTGTGTGCAGGTTTTTATTTAATTATGGTTACTTTTAAATTCAAGTAGGCTTGGTTTGTGTGAGAGCATTGATGGATCCAATTGCGTTAATTTAAGATTGGCTTAGATTGAGTGGATAGTTAAGGTCAGTTTGTGGGTTTTGGGTACGGTACGTGAGTGGGTAGTTATTATAAACTTCGCGTCTTCTATGTTACTCCCTCCGTCCCCTTTAAGTTTGTCAAAAAGTACACAAAACACAATTTTTTATGCAACCCATAAACATAAGAGAGAATTTGGAAAAGTACACTAGAGCAATTAATGCTCAATCAATCAAACTAATTTGAAATCATTATTTAAATTATTTTTGAAAGGGAAATCTGCACAAATCCAAATATACCAACAATCCACCAATCACAATGCAGCATTTAGCTCACATGGATCACCAATTTACAACATTTTGGAGCCTTTATAAGGGCTACACTCCACAAACATTCATTACACCCATTAAATGAAACATTAATTCTACACAAAAAAACTGTTCTGCATCACTTCCTGGGAGATAATGGCCTCAACAGGTTTCAACTTAAATGAAGAGCCACCTCTAGAAGATGAAAATGTGCAAGGAGAGTTTAGGTTTGATCTTAATGCGCCAGTAGGGGACATAGAAGAAGAATCACTTCTTCACCAACTCAACCAAGAGACATATCATCACCTAGAAACAGATAATTTGGGTCCATCTACTGCACATCATCGGCCAAAACAGACCAGGTTCAGCAGTCAACAGAAAATACAAGTCTTAGTCAAGCTTCTGCAATTATCAACAGGGGGACAAATTTCATCAGCTGCCATTAAAGAGGTTGCACAGCAGTTTACTGTATCAAAAAGAACAATATACAGAATATGGAGCACAACCAAGCAACAACAAACATCAGGGGACAGGCCAAATTTAAGCACAAAGTACCACAACTTTGGTAGAAAAAGGATTGAAGTTCCAACAGATGCAATCACAGCATTAAACATGGGAGACAGAAGCTGCATTTGGGATCTAGCATCAAAGCTGAATATTGGAAAGAGCACAGTCCACAGAATGGTCAAAAGAGGCACCCTAAAGCCACACACCAATCCACTTCACCTTGGTTTAAAACCCTCAAACAAAAAAACAAGGCTATAATGGGTCCTCAGTCTACTGCAAGGGAATACAACAGAGAGTAAGACAACCTACTACCCCATGTTTGATTTTGTTCATATAGATGAAAAATGGTTTTACTTGAGCAAAAAAAGTCAAAGAGTCTATCTAGCACAACATGAGAAGGGGAAGTACAGGGCAGCAAGTTCAAGCAAGTTTATTCCAAAAATCATGTTCACATTAGCAGTTGCAAGGCCAAGATTTAATGTAGATGGACAGTGTATATTTGATGGAAAAATAGGAATTTTTCCATTCACTAATCAAGAAGCAGCAAGAAGAAAGTCAAAAAACAGAGAAAGGGGAACTGTTGTGAGCAAGCTCATTGAATCAGTCAATAAGAGAGTCACAAGGAATATGCTCATACATCAGATTGTCCCAGCTATAAAGGCAAAATGGCCTCAAGATGGAACTCCAAAAGTCATTTTCATACAACAAGATAATGCCAAAGCCCGCATAACTCAAAATGATGCAGAATGGCAAAAGGTATATAAACAAGATGGCTTCACTTTCATTTTATTACAACCACCCAACAGCCTTGATTTGAATATATTGGACCTTGGTTTTTTTAGAAGCATTCAATCATTGATGCACAAGAAAATGCCAAAAAACATTGATCATATGCTAGAGACTATGCATGATGCTTTTCATGAGCTAGATCCCACTACTTTAGGAAACTGTTGGACCACATTACAATATGTCATGAATGATGTACTAAAGGCAAAGGGAGACAATGAATATGACTTGCCTCATGTAAACAAGAAGAAATTAGCAGCTCAGGGGAACTTATTAAGTGAAATAAATGCACCCATGTGGGTTGTCATTGAAGCATGGGATATAGTTCATGGGGGTCCACAAGTAGAGAATGATGCAGATGAACAAACTCAAGGGGTTGCATCACAAGGTATAGAGCAAGACAGCCAAGAAGCAACTCAATGCAGCTAGGGGACAACTCAATGCAGCTAGGGGACAACAATGCATGCACTTTTGGGAACTTATATGTAATTACATGACAAATGTAGAAACTTTTGGCAACATATATGTAATTTGATGTCAAATTGGTGTATTTTGGGGACTTATATGTAATTGGATGTCATATGTATTTTGTGTAAATGAAGCAATGACACCAGCTTAATTTCAAATGTTCAAAAAGTACAAATCTATAGAAATCCATAACATAATATTCTCAAATGTCCCCTTTCAATCATTGAAACAACTCAATCCATAACATTAGCAAACAAAAGGCCTTCCAAGAGCCACAATTGTGATTGGTTTCCTAATGAATGCTAATGCAAGTGATGTACTAGAATTGCATCTCATTTATAAAAGACCTTGATGTGATTCCATCTACCGAGTCATGTCCCCATGATTTGAGTGAAGATTCCATCCCTAAAGACAAGCCCAATCTGCACGATAAAGGGGAGCCAATACTTGGACAAGCAACCAAAGACGATGTTCGAGGCGCTATGAAGCCGAGACAAGGAGCCATACCCTATCTTGGGCGCATCACACGAGCCCTAGCTAAGTCTATACTAGACAAAATCAAGGAGGAGCTCATGGCCCATAAGTTTCCGATGGCTAATGACGGTGAAGGTTGGAGTGTTCTTGTGACTATTGGTTCGACTAGTGCTAAAACTTGAATTATGTTTTGTTAAGGGTTTTTAGTTGAATTTCTTGAAATTTAAGGGTGTTTTATGTAATTAGAGAGAAGTGAGGGTGGCTGAGTTGAGAGAGGCGTGGCATTAGGGTTATAAGGCCCATTTTTGGCCTCCTTTCTCCCCTAGAGACTTGGACGAAATTTGCTTCTCTTTTCCTTGCATTTTCAATTCAAAGTTCTTGTTTTGTTTCGTTCAATTCTCGTTGTTCAATTGTTGGTGAGTCATATCCGACAATTTCGAGCATCCTAGTTTGTTTGAGAGCTTGGTGAGTCATATCCAAGTTATCAAGCATCCATATCCCCTTGTTCTCTCCATTTCGAACCATCATCCATCTCGGAGGTTTCTGCACCATCTCAGTAAATTCGACATAACTTTCAATCCGCTCATCATATCGGTCTCATATTTTGAGGACTTCAACTAGACTCATAGATCTAACTTCTCGAATTGGAATCACTCAATTTCGAGTTCGGACGAGGAAGACCCAGCCAGTTGAAGACGGGTCAGTTGCGTGGTGTTTGTTGTCGGAATTCCTTGGATTCTCGTGGCGATCTCTTTGCACCATCATCCCCTCCATCGATCCTTTCATCAAGTGGTATCAGAGCCACGCGAAGGTATCGCCATCTAAACCTTGTTCCGACCTTGAATTTCCAATTGTTGCAAGTTTTAGGTTCGAACTCCTTAGGGTTGCGTTGTTGTTGTTGTGCTCGGCCTTGTCCGAATTGTTGTCTTGAATTGTGGCGTTTTTGAGTCCTTGAATTGTTGAAGTTCTTGGCTGAGTTTGATGTTCAGCCATGGCTGCCAACCATGCTCAAAAAACGTTCCAATAGAACACTCAAAAGAGTTATCAAAAGTTGAATTTGTGGAAAAAACCAATGGGAGTGTTTGTGAGTGATTTCCTTGTTTGGTGTGTAATATCCAAACATGTTCGGTGAGTTATATCCGAACGAATCCTTCGTTTCTCTTTAGGTGAGTTATATCCTAAGAGATTCGAACCCTTTTTCGATTCTCTTGTGGTGAGTCATATCCACATAAGATTCGATTGCTTATCCCTCTTTCGAATTACCTTGGTGTGTCATATCCTTGGTCTTTCGATTGCTTATCCCCATATTTATAATTATAGTGAATTTTCCCTTTTTCTTGAATCACTTGTCATCTATTTCGCTTTCATCTCAAAATAAATACCACAAGCAAGGCAAGCCAAGATCAAATTGAGTTGGAACTTTCTTTGACAACGATCCGATTCTCATCACCCGGATCGATGGAGGGGATGATGGTGCAAAGAGATCGCCACGAGAATCCAAGGAATTCCGACAACAAACACCACGCAACTGACCCGTCTTCAACTGGCTGGATCTTCCTCGTCCGAACTCGAAATTGAGTGATTCCAATTCGAGAAGTTAGATCTATGAGTCTAGTTGAAGTCCTCAAAATATGAGACCGAGATGATGAGCGGATTGAAAGTTATGTCGAATTTACTGAGATGGTGCAGAAACCTCCGAGATGGATGATGGTTCGAAATGGAGAGAACAAGGGGATATGGATGCTTGATAACTTGGATATGACTCACCAAGCTCTCAAACAAACTAGGATGCTCGAAATTGTCGGATATGACTCACCAACAATTGAACAACGAGAATTGAACGAAACAAAACAAGAACTTTGAATTGAAAATGCAAGGAAAAGAGAAGCAAATTTCGTCCAAGTCTCTAGGGGAGAAAGGAGGCCAAAAATGGGCCTTATAACCCTAATGCCACGCCTCTCTCAACTCAGCCACCCTCACTTCTCTCTAATTACATAAAACACCCTTAAATTTCAAGAAATTCAACTAAAAACCCTTAACAAAACATAATTCAAGTTTTAGCACTAGTCGAACCAATAGTCACAAGAACACTCCAACCTTCACCGTCATTAGCCATCGGAAACTTATGAGCCATGAGCTCCTCCTTGATTTTGTCTAGTATAGACTTAGCTAGGGCTCGTGTGATGCGCCCAAGATAGGGTATGGCTCCTTGTCTCGGCTTCATAGCGCCTCGAACATCGTCTTTGGTTGCTTGTCCAAGTATTGGCTCCCCTTTATCGTGCAGATTGGGCTTGTCTTTAGGGATGGAATCTTCACTCAAATCATGGGGACATGACTCGGTAGATGGAATCACATCAGACCTCATCATTGAATGACACAATATGATGCATAAAATCTCAGATGTCCCCATTCAATCATTGAAACAACTCAAACCACAATACATTAGCAAACAAAAGGCCTTCCAAGAGCCACAAATAGTGACTGGTTTCCTAATGAATGCTAAGGCAAGTGACATACTGGAATTGCATCTCATTTATAAAAGACCTCATCATTGAATGACACACTATGATACATAAAATCTCAGATTGTCCCCATTCCATCATTGAAACAACTCAAACCACAATACATTAGCAAACAAAAGGTCTTCCAAGAGCCACAATAGTGATTGGTTTCCAAATGAATGCTAAGGCAAGTGATATACTAGAATTGCATCTCAGGTTTAAAAGACTTCATCATCGAATGCATTTATAAAAATAAAGGGGACAATTTTCACCATAAATCACAGCATTAAATATGTTTGTCAAAGAAAGGACAAAGTCAATAAACTCAAGCCCAATAAAATCTCTGCAAACCCTAACTCTCTCAAATCTCTCTTTGTAAAAATAGGACAACATATAGTAAAGGGGACAGTTTCACACTTTTAAAATCTTTCAAGGCTGTTGTAACCAATTCAACAAGATATTTGAGGGACATTTTCAGCACAAACAACCAATTTCAGCACAAACAACAAGCTTTCTTGGCTCTTGCCTCTAGGAACATAATGCAGGGACACTCATGCACATTCAAATACAGCAACACAAGTCAGGGACAGTCAAGAAGCACACGCAAACATGATCAACACAAACACAAGTCAGGGACACTCAATGAGTACGCATCAGCATCAGTTAACCACAAACAGATCACAAGGATCACACAAACCCCATCAAAATGATCATGCAAATGCAAACAAATTCCAGAAATGAACAATTCAAGGGGACAGGGTACTTAGCTACTCTGATTTGGAATCAGGTACAACCATGGGAAGCTCCATCTCATCATCATCATCGGCCAAAACACCATTGTCATGGGGCTCAAGCGGCTGCTCAACACACTCCTCTTCTCTAGCATGGAAGAAGCTTTCCACCGACTCCTCTGATCCACACGGACTTAATGAATGATTTCCATCGCACTCAGGACCCCACTCGCAGTTGGGATAATCGGAGCAAGGGTGTGATGTGGAATCCCTTCCAAGATCTATATCCGACTCATCTTTGAAGAAGCTATCCAAACTCATCTCCAAAGCCCACAAATCTGACCAATCTCACAAAGTATGGGGACTGTGAGGGTCGCAACACAAAGATGCAAGAGAGGCGAGGGAGATCTAGAGAGTTGAGTGTTTGGAGATTGAGATCGGAAAATCAAGAGAATGAGGGTTAGGGTTTTCAGAGAGTAGGCAAGATAATGGAGGCGAGGGAGTCCGAAGAGAGGAGGCAAGATAATGGAGAGGCAAGCGAGAGACTGAGGGTTTTCAGAGAGAGCGGTTAGAGGCAAAATGTAGAGAGATTGAGAGAGTTAGGGTTTTCAAAGAGAGAGGCTACAAGCGAGAGAGGCAAGATAATGGAGAGGACAAGCGAGAGAGTTAAGGTTTTGAGATAGATCTCAGATGGGCTCGAGTTTTTGGGCTTTGTCCTTTATTTGACAAACTTAAGGGGACAATTTTTTGTGTTTTTGACAAACTTAAAGGGACGGAGGGAGTACTAAAATTGCCATTTTCGTGTTTAGGAAATCCCGTTGGTTCAGATTCTTAACTTTCCGCATTTGTCAGAAATCCTATACTTGAGTTAAGTCGTTTTCGACTTGCTCGGTTCTTGTCTATCCTGCTAGATCGTATACCGTTATTGTAGGACGGGTTTTGGGAACTAGTCCCGAGTATCTTTTTAAATTGTTTTGAACTTATTGGTGTGTTGTGTGTAAATGGTTTTGAACGCATTTTATCGGAAAGAGGTTTTTGGAACGTTTTCTCTGTGTTGGTACCGTTTCCGACACGGCCCATCGTAGCTGGCGTGGAGGAAGAGTTGGCTATGTAGGACCCGTGTGACAGGGAAACCGTGCCCCTTCAAAACGGAAATCATTATCTATGCGTTTTGGCAAGTGCTCCAGTGGAGGCTTAGCCGGGGTTAGAAGGGAGATTGTGAAGTGGAGTGAGAGGGCCTGCCTCTGCACTCGGCGCGACGATGAGCGCCTTGGAAGTTGGATTGTGAGATGGAGGAATTGCATTGTTATAAGGTTGTGTTTGTAAATGTGTATGTGGTTATGTGTGACTGATTATGACTAATTTAGGTATTGGCCTTTAGAGTTATGATTGCGATTGTGGACTTGGATGCTGACTTTAGAAACGCTTTTAAAAAATATCTTGCAATTTCCGTATTCTTTCGAACTTGATAGATTAGTAGCTGACCCTTCGGGGAATATTTTTCAATTCCAGGTATGAATCAGGGAACCGTGCAGGAACCGAGGCCAGATGGTGTGGCAAAGCGGTGAAGAGCGCGTGTCATAGGGGGTTGGGTTTACTTTAGTTTATTCTACATATTAGGGTGTCGATTTATTATTTTGCTGGAGCTAGTATTATGTCTTGCTTATTATGATTGCTAGAATAATTCAGTATTAGTAAGAGTGTTATCGGGTTGAATATTTATATTTTCGGGAATACATGCATAACTATGTTTTCTATGCTTTCATTAAAGGAAAGGTTGGATGTTTTATTATGTTTTCTCGTCGTGTCTGCGTTGCAAGATCCTAAAGTATTGTTGTCAACCCACCTAAGTAGTACCTGGTAAGGTCTACTACCACGTAGCGCCCCATCGAAAGACGGGGTTTTACATGTGTGTAGGAAAGGGGTTTTAAATGTCATTAATTATGCAATAATGTGTGATATGAAAAGTCTTAAACGGTCGATGCCTACTGAAGAGGTACATAAGTTATAAACTCTAACTTTATCATTTTAGTAAATATTTGAACAATTATATTCTAATTAGGCGTAATTATATGTCCGACCAATAACGGAAAATGAAAATTCTCACCACTCTCACAAATGTTATAGACTAATAAATGTTTAATATTTTCCATTCTTATTTTTGTGTAAATATTTATATGAAGAAAAGTAATGCATTACATAACTTATAATTATGTATTGTTAATAATCATAAACCTATTTTTAATAAAATAAAATCAAATAATCGTGAGACATCATAGTTTCATGTCGGTTATAGTTTTTTATTCTTACAATATTTTAAATCGTTTGCATGCCTATTTTTTAATAGCAGAGTTTATTTGGGTTGACAAATGAAATATAGCATATCTTTAATTGTTTGAAATTTAGATTGAGAACTTTATAAATTATTTTTTAAATAGGATTTTTAAAAATGGGTTACTTATGTGGATTGTTCATCTTTTATAATACTTTTCTTTATCCAATTTATCTTGCAAATTGCAACCCTAAACTCATTTTTTATTTATTTTCCTCCCTTTCACTATTATTATTACATTAAATGCTTTGGTCATTAATTGGTCAAAATTTTCCATTTTATAATAGATATAGAAGATTAGTTATCTTTGCTTTATTTAGTGGTTAAACTCTATGTTCTTCAAAGTGTTGTTCTAGTTTGAGTCTTTTATTCTCCAATTTTAACAATTTACACATTATTTTTCCACTTCTCATTGATATAAGGCTCGCTTATCTACCTAATCTATAATTGACTATATATATATAAAAACAATAAGGTTTGGAGCTTTCTCGTTACGCCACATAGGATTTCGCCACATGTCGATCCTATATTAAGCCACCTCAACTTTTTACAGGTGTCTTTTTCTTATAATTTAGACGTCTTTATAAGTATTTCATGGCATAGCCCACATGTAAAAAAATTTCCATGTCACTCATATGTTATGTACACATCATATTGCCACATAATCTACAAATTTCAATCAATTTTTTAATTTTTTTATATTAGATTACAATAATTTTTTTTGGAAATTTAGTTACATACTTCGAGAAATTTACATATAAAAAATATTTTTTACCATATAAAAACTCCTATAAATATATACCGAGATCTTATCCTATAATATTTTTAAACTACATAATTAATAATAGATTGTTAATGATCCATATATATGATATGATCATATATGTAAGGGCCCGTTTGGTACCCATATCTAGATATCAGATAGGGGTATCACCCCATATCTTTTGTTTGGTATAAGGGGATATAGATATCAAGTAGATATCAATTGATATCTTGATATCAAAATTTCCCCCATTTACTATACCCATTTTAACAAAGGTATGACTGATATCTGGGCTCTTCTTCTATCCCTCTCCCATATTCTCATCTCTCCAAGTCTCACCATTGTTGCTCTACAATGTCATTCGTTTCTCCCAAGTCTCACCATTGTTGCTCAGATCTGACCTCCTCCATCTCTTCTATTTCTCTCCCATATTTTCTCCCACCATTGATCACCCAGATTTGCTCACCTTCTCATATTTGAGTACCATCACCGGTGGAGTTGCCCAGATTCGATGTTGTCGTCTTTGTACAGGCATCTCACAAATCCACTCTATTGTAAAACAAAAATTCCTAATTGCAAAATTAAACCTTTAAGTTGGGAAAAAAAATTATTTTTCTATTCGATTTATAAATTTGGTGCCGTACAAATTGGGTGTCTCTCTGATTTGGTGCGCAGATTGGATTTAGTTAATTTTTTTAAATTTAAGCAATATTAAACTTTTAAGTTGGATTTTTTTTCTAATATTAATATTTGATATCTAATATCTAATTATGTCTTATCAAACAATATGTATTAGATCTGACTGATATCTTTTTCCGCACCAAACAAAGATATGGATATCAAATCCGAAACCCATATCTCATACCGATACCGATACCGATACCGATATATGATATCCTTATGATATCAATACCAAACGAGCCCTAAGTACATATCGAATGAATATATTGAACAACAAAATTAACAATTAACCTATTTTCTAGCAAAATAAAAATTAATTTGTAAAAATTAATTTCCCTGAAATTGACAATGCAAATATTTTTTATGTGTTTTATAGGATAAGATTTTAACATATCTTCATGATCCTAACAACTCTCCAATATAATCTAAAAAAACTCACATAAATATAGACCGAGATCTTATCCTATAATATTTTTAAATTACAAAATTAATAATAAATTGTTATTGATCCATATGACCATATGTACATAACGAATAAATTGAACAAAAAATTTAACAATTAACATATTTTCTAAAAAAAAGAATTAAAATAGATATGTCTAAAGATAATCTTTACATATTTTCGAGAACCTTATCATTGTTTTGAAAATTATCATTGTTCTATAATCTATGTACAAATGAAGTCAAATTTTTTTGTTAATCTATATTTTTTCCCATTATGATATTTAAATAGGATCGAATCTTTTTGTTGTCAAATATTTAAATTTCAATTATGATATATCTTTGAATTTTCAATTTTGATTTTTTTGATAATTTACATACAAATCTAGCCAATTACAATTTTAATTTTCAATTATAATTTTCTGGTAATGTATTTTTGATAATATACGTACATATCAAGTCAATTATATTTAGTATTTACTAATCCATATTAAATGTCCCATTATTTTCATTTTTGCTATCAAAATCTGTAATTTAGAATTATGCTTTTTTTTACAATTTATATAAATCACCAATTCAAAATTATTATTTATATTATATTTTTATTTATTAATATCTTTTTTATAGTATATCTAAAAAAATATCGAATCATAGTCGTGTAGGGCACGACGGGGACAACTAATTATATATTAAAGTTATACCTTTTCAAGCCACCAGAACGATTATGGCTCCACCTCATATTTACAAAATATATTTTTATTCCTAATATGTTAACTTTTTCCTATTAAATTCTTTTTTAACTATTTAAATCTATCTTTAACATCAAACAAATATCTATTTAGTATAACAATATCTTTTGAAAAGTTTCTTATACAAATATTTAAAATTAAAGATAACAAATTTAAAATATTCTTAAATAAGTATAAATATCTTTGATCTTTTAGCATGATGTCTTTTCACGAGTTTATTTATAGATATATTTTTTCTTTTATAATAAAAAATTAATGATAAATACTTATAATGTTTAAAAATAATAAAAATAGGTAATATCTATAAATATATTAAAATTGTACCTTACACTAGATGTTATACTGAATAGATATTTATTTAATGTTAAAGATAGATTTGAATAGATAAAGAAGAATTTAATAGGAAAAAGTTAAAATATTAGAAATAAAAATTAATTTTGTAAATATGAGGTGCGGCCAGAATCATTCGGGTGGCTCAAAAAGGTATAGCTTTAATATATAATTATAGATTAATATCTTAACAAAAAAATAAAAAAAACATATTTAAAAATACTCAATTCAAGTAAAATTAGAATTTTAATCTAATTTAGGGGAAAATCTCAACAAATAATGAAAATAATTTATATATATTCAACTAAAATATAGGACGCAATCTTAATTTTTTTTATAAATTGCATAATTTTATTATGATATTATATGTAAATATTTTATATTTTATATTAATATCATAATATTGTATAATATTTAGTAAAATTAACCCGTGAGTATCACGGGACTTCAACTAGTTAAATTTGATGGGATAAAAAATAATACACACAATGTTTGATTTCACACTACAGTATAAACTCTCGATATTTGTTTACAAGAAACGAAACAATATTGTGTAAGTACATATTTAAAATAATAGTCAAGTTTGATCACTTATTTTATTCAAATTTTATTATTTTAGTTTTAATTATTTAAGGTAAAATTACATAAATGGTTATCAGTTAACCAAGGAAACCGAACCGAAAAATTGGTTAACCGAAGTATGGTTAACCGAAATTCACAGTTCAGTTACGATTCATGATTTTAACGAACCGAAGCGATACACCAGAACCTACCTCTATACATATAACTATTATATATCATACATAATGTGAGAGTGGTTCAAGTGAAAAGACTTCTTCTTTTTTGAGGTAAACATGAAAACTATAAGCAAATGAGGGCTCTTGGATTAGAAAGATGAAGGGCTAAGGTTAGGGGTGTACTAGTAATTTCCATTTTTCACTTTTTTGCTTATTTGTGCCATTTAAGTCGAAAAACATGACATTTTGCAAGTGTTCACATATTTGATGCACATATTCATAACATAATAAAGTGATGTTCACATATAATTATTCTAAGAAGTTCAAACATGGGCATGTAGTTTCACATATAATAGTCAAATGTTCATATATTAGTATGCAAGGTTCATTTATGGAGCTTGGTAATGAGTTGTCTTAAACGGTGTCAATGGGAGATTGAACCCCTATCATCCGTTTGTGAATGGTCATTCGACGTGTTTGAGACATATTCTTGGATGGGGCATAGAGGGAGATTGAACCCCACTCCCTATGTGTCCCATTTGCGTTGGAGATATATGGGTCGGCTCATCAAAATAGAGGGATGTAACATATCAAATTCAGTTAAGGCCGGTTTAGTGGAGGGTAAAGATGTCTTATAGGGAAAGTGTGTTTCATAGAAATCAACGTCAAAAGTCACAAAACGTTCCTGAATTTCCAAATTAATAACTTACCAACCTTTTTGACCTCTTAGGTAACCAATAAAAAAAACACTTATGAGCACATGGTGAAAATTTATCAATATACCTAGGAATAATAGATGCATAGCAAAGACAACCAAGGGTTCTCAAGTTTCATAAGTAGGTGGTCGACCATATAAAATTTCATAGGGTTTTTTAATTTGAAATAAAAGTGTTGGCGTCCAATTAATCAAATATTTAGAAGTAAGGATGAAATCACCCCAAAATCTCAATGGAAGATTAGCATAAAAACAAAGAGCACGAGCAACATTTAAAATATGACGTTGTTTTCTTCTAGGCATGTCGTTTTGTTCAGGTGTTCCAACAAAAGAGGTTTAAAAAATAATGTCATGTTGATCAACTATGGATGTAGAAAAGTGAATTACATACTATTAGCACTATGAAATCGCTTGACATGTGTTTCAATTTGGCAATTAACCATAGAACAAAATTCGGGAATAATTGTCAAATTTGCAATTAAGCATAGAACAAAATTCGGGAATAATTGAAGCAACTTCAATTTTATTTTTCATGAGAAATATTCAAACTCCCCTAGAACAATCATCAATTAGAGTAAAAAAATATCTTCTGCCAGGATTATACGAAGTCCTATAAAGACCCAAAACATCATAATGTATCAAATCAAAAATCTCTAAGGCATGCAAATTACTAATAAAAAGATGAACATGTTTGTTTTGCTCTATGATAACTATCACACGGGTCAAGGTGACCGTTTATTTTAATTGTAGGTAAATGAGAAAGCATTAATAATGTGACCAATATCAAAATGACAAAGGGCGGGTGAATTGGCTTCTAACCTAGAAATGAGTGTCGTCGGTGCCACTTCGGGCTGGACATTATTCGTGGGTGACCGACCCACCCGCTTAACCCGACCCAATTATACGGATGAAAAAACATAATGAAGCAGGTGACGGGTGGGTCGAGTGACGGGTGAAATGGCTGACGGGTCGTATATGGGTGAAATTTTACACTCGTTTAACCTGAGCCATCACCCACCGCCCGTTTCACCCGTCTACCACCCATAAAAATTATCCTAAATTAAAATTATGTTTACTTTTGTCCTAAAAGAAAGTTTGGGACTTGGGGGCATTTTTTAAAAAAAATTGGATTTTTTTAATATTAAAACTATACGGACTGATGTGAACCCCGTTAAGGATTCACGAGAGGATCTCGACTTGGACTCGTAAATGGTCTTCTCACGTCGGTTTTTGATAGATTTGAGCCGAATTAACGACTAGACTTGGTAGGGGAGAAGTGAAAGGATTTAAGAAGGTGGCTTCGTTTGACGGAAACCTGAAGAGTATGGGATACGAGAAGAGAATTGGGTGACGCCTTTATGAAGTGTTCTGGAGAAATCTCGACAGCATAACATTAATCAAAACAAAGCGTAAGAAACATAGAAGGGGGTGTGCCTCTTTTATAGAGAAGAGGGCACACCTAACCCTAGCAAAACCCTAGCGGCATGGGGAGTGTAGGGAGACGTAAGCATGTGGCCCAACCACTAGCCCAAGCCCAAAATTCAAGACATAAATAGAAAAACATAAGTAGAAATGTTTCGAAATGGAAAAGATGCTAAAAATAGTAAGAAACATAAATGGTCACGGTGGCTTAGTCGCGAGTGTCGCGACAAGGTCGTGACAAGGCGTCGGCGCACCAAGGGTATGTCGTGACACGATAGAGGCGCGACATGGCTTCAGCGTCGACGGGGCTGGTGCGCACCCGAACCTTGAGTGTCGAGGCCGAGGCGCACCAGAACCTCAAGTTCCCACGCCGGGGTGGCCCGGCGTGGCATGGTGCTCGGCCTGCGTAGTTGGCACGGCATCGAGAGTGAGGTTCTCGGTGCCGCGGTGCGTAGCGTCGGCCTGGAGTGGCGACGCGCCTTCGATGAAGGAGACGCACCGGAAGAGGGGCACACCGGTGGCTGCGCCATGGCTTGCGAGGACGCACGTGACGAGGGACGCAGTGGCTCAGGAAATGGCACGGGTCCTGGCTCGAGTAATTGGTCCGTCGGAGCGCACGAACATGTCTTCCTCTTCTTGGCTCGCCGTCATGGTGGGGCTCACATCACGGACCCTAAAGACTAAGTCCCTAATGGAATGCCATTACGATAATGTAAACGTTTTTGATAAGGGTCTGGATGACCTAGGAACTTGTTTTAATGAGAGGAAGTTGAGGATTACTATTGGAACTCAATCAAATGAAAGATATAGAAATTTTTAGGTCAACATATGTGAATGTTGACGAATAATGTTTGAGAATATCTTGGATATCACTTCAATAAGCAGATTATTGCATTAACTTTTTTATATTAATTCTGAAATTTTATAAAATTTTATTATAATTTTAGAATTCACTCACCCGACTCACCCACAAGTAATGGGTGGGGTCGGATATGGGTGAAAGGTTTCGCGGGTGATGGGTAGGTCGGGTGATACAATTTATTTCACGGGTCAGGTGGTGGAAGTGCTCAACCCGCCCATAACCCGACCCATGACCAGCCCTAGTGCCACTCCATGAGGCCAATAAACTCCATTTCACTCCTCACTCGCTCCAATCAGCATTATCGAAGTCCGATCCTTAAGATATAAAGCTTATTAGTTAGAATGACAATACAATTTGGCTTTTTCATCAAATGGGCAAGAGAGATTGATATGTTGTGTTTTATACAGCATAATTAGGACTTTTTAGTACATATTTGTATATAGTTAGGTCTTTTAAGAGCATTATTGAAGATTAGGATTGAAGACCAAAGACTCGGAGTTGCTATTTTCGAAAAATATGGAATTTCGCTGAAGGCTACGATCGCGGTTTGCATCGGCGACGATCGTGGTTCACATAGCCGAAAAAAGGCGCGGTTTTAAGGACAACCGCGACCACATTCTACGGCGCGGTTCTACTGGAGTTCACACGCGAGGAGATTTTGTTGGATCGTAAACGGGTAGCAAAGAGCTTGGGAACTGGCAATTAAGCTGTTCCCAAGGCAGCGGAAGTAAACAGTTCGCAAGTATGAAAGACAGGTAAAAAAACAGATCCTTTATAGAGGAACCCCACTACAACCAACTAGTTGTATGGGTAAACCTCTACCTCCTCTTGGAGGATTTTGAATGACTTACTTATATTAATTCCTTTGTTCCTTAGTTACACAGCCGGATTCACACTTCTCTGTTCCTACGAGTTCTTCCTAACTCTAGCAACACTAGAAAATCCTCTCAACTGAGTTCCTAAGCTCACAATCAGCAAAATACAAATAACTCAAACCTTACACCGACTTCTCAGTTCCCTTGTCCTTGGGAACTTTGGCTTCACCGTCGTCGAGATCACACACTCGCCGGCGGGAACTTCTCTTCCTTTTCTTTCTTTTCTCTGGTGTGGGTGTTTTTGAGTTATGGGAGAAGTACTCAATCCGAGTACTATTCATTTGGCTTTGTAGTCCAGGTGAGCTTGGGCAGTCGCATCTTTCGTTTGTGTCCAAAATGCCCTTTGCTTGATGCCCAAGTTGTACTTTCTTCACATGTGACTTTGGTTTGAACTAGGTCAACTTCTTGGATCAATCGGACCGTTGGATGAAGCGTGAAAGTCTGATCCTCAGATTGTTCCTTCGGGCTGTCCGAGACAGAATCCCGCGATCTGCGCTGAACGGTCGTTGTCCTCACATGTGAGTTCCCATGTCATGGGAACTGTCTTGTTCAGAGTTCCCTTGATGGAAACTCTTCATCGTTGTAAGCTTGTGTTCTCTTGATCATTTCTGAGAGTTCCCATTTCATGGGAACTTTCCTCTTCAGAGTTCCCTTGATGGGAACTTCTGTGTTGTGAGTTTCTGTGGCTTTTGGTCATTCATGGGAGTTCTTGGCTTTTTCTGTGTTCCTTAGAAATACTTGAACAAACCACATTACTTCCCTATGGTGTTTGTCATTATCAAAACTCGGAGAATGACATCGTTGATCCATTGTTTAGAACCAGAGGTCCCAACAACGTCCCAACAATTTCCCCCTTTTTGATGATGACAAACCCATCACAAAATATGCAAGTATTTCAATGAATGATATGCTGATGAGTTCCTAAGTAAGATTTTGGAAGTTACTTCTAGTGAGACACTTAGATTTAGGGAGCCACTTCTGGTGAGACACTTAGTTCTTACTTAGCTTTTTATGATTTAGGGAGCCACTTTTGGTGAGACACTTAGTTCTTACTTAGCTTTTTATGCAGTTGTTCCCCCTTAGCTTATGCGTGTTCTGTGATAACTTAAACTTTTAACTCATCTCGCATTTTTTGTCTTTCCCCCTTTTGACATCATCGAAAACAAGCAAAGCAATAATAGAGAAGAAGGGAACACGCAATCAAATTAAAGACCAATGCATTACTTAAGAAAATATTTACAATGGGAACTCAAGTACAATTTTGTGGTCATTTTTGGATTAAGGGAAAAAGAAGGGAGAGATCATGGGGCTTGAGGGAACAAGGCATCACAGAGGCGCGTCAGGACTTGGGTAAGCTTTTCTTGTCCTCTGGACAACACTGCTTGATCCCTGGCAATCTGGTCGAGGGTGTTGGCGATACGGAGCAACACTTGAGAGTTCCCCTCTTGTTCACCAGATTCCAGTTGAGCCGCTTCCTCTACGGGCTCAAAGTGCCTCATTTTCTGGACAACAGAAATGTCCAGTTCCCTTCCAAGCTCTATTTCGTCCTTAGAGGCGTCGTAGAGACCTTCTTTTTGTAGGAGCTTCTTTATCAGCCCAGAGTAGGGAAGGGAATGGGACTTGGAAGCCATGCACTTCTCCATGTGCCCAAGGATGATTCTGGGAAGGTTGATGGGCTTCTTGAGGAGGAAGTGATAGAGGATGATGGCATTAGGGATGTTGACGACCAGACGCTTCTCCTGGCGAGGGATCACCACATTGATGATGAATTGGTGAGCGAGCTTGGCGACCAAGGATAGATGGTGCGTCGAGGGAACTTTGGAGGGAACTCGACCCTCAAAGATAGTGTTGCACACCTCGACGCTATTGAAGTCGCCCCAGAGCTTGTTGGGCAACTCATTGAGCCCTTGACCTGGGACCTGGAGCTGAAGGCGGATTGTCGACGTTGTAAAAATGAACTCGTCGCCTTCATGGGAGAGAGTTCCCTGAGTGCAGTCGTTGGTGATAGTGAAGTTATTGTAGAATTGACACACTTGCGAGGGATCGACGCTCACAGTTTCTTTGCAGAGATTCTCCCAGCCCTAGGCCTTGATCAGGTCCCACAGTTCCCCGAGGCAGTTGTCGTTTAGCACGTCTTCTAAAACGATAAGTGGAGGAAGGAGCTTCCTGCGCTCATCCACATGGTGATTTGTGGAAGAGGTCCCCTTCCCCTTCTTTGTAGTGCTTCTGGACGTGTTCCCCCTAGAGACCGTTTGAGGTCCTTTCAGCTGAGGAGGTGCAGCCACTTCAATCAAGAGCACGCGGTCCCTTGGCTATTGGGAACTCGCGGACACCACCATTTGGTGTCCAGGTGTTGGGATCCGTGCTTGCTCCTTAGCAGCTAGAGCCTCTTCTTCTTCTTCAACCTCATCATGGGAGGTCCCTTGTTCTTCGGAGGAGCTCGAGCTTGAGCCCTCCGCGTCATCTTCGGGATGACTTGTTGTTGCCCCAGCACCACCATCTGGTGCGGGGTCCCTTGTCTCTGTGGGCTCTTCCGGAGCCACTTTCTCCGGGGACTTGGTCCCGTGATCAGTTGTCTGTTCAGAGGGGTCCCGGTTGAGCTCTTCTTCGATTGCCTTGAGCTGGGCCTCCTCCTCCACAGTTCCCATTATGATAGGAGGAGGGTCCTTGGTCAATTTGGTGATGACCACGGAGAGAGGGAGATCATCGTCGTCCGAGGTAAGGGCGACGACACTTTTGTATGGTGAGGGAGAGGGGAGTTTTGTGGTGGTGGGGGATGTGGTGGAAGAAGGGAGAGAAGAAGAAATAGGAGTAGAGAGTTGGGTAGAAGGAGGAATGGTTTTGGTAACTTGGGGAATAGAGATCCCCGAGGTAGGAATGGGAGAGGTGGAGGTGTGTTTTGGTGAGGAAGGAGGAGAGGGAGTTTTGTGAGGTGGAGGTGGAGTTGGAGTTCTCGTTGTTATGGGAACGGAAGGAAGTGAAGAAGGTGGAGTTCCTTTTGGAGTGGGAACAGAAGGAGGTGGTGGTGGAGGAGTCTGTTGTTTCGTGGGAGGAGGTTTGGAAGGTCCCTCAGTTATGGGAAGAGGGAGAGAGGAAGAGGAAGGGAGTAGACTCTGGGATTGGGAGGTCCCATCGTCGGAGGGGAAAGCGTATGGAGGTTTGGTCATACAGGAACTCTCCTTGGAGCAGTTCAAGTATTCCTCAAACTTGAAGTGGGGCTTTTTCCTAGGCTCCGAGAATTCGGAGACCTCAGTGTGTTTGTGTTTTTTAGGGTCTGGAGGGGTCGTGGGAATGTTTGGATTTTTTGGGTTGTGAGGGGTCTTTGGAGGAGTGGCTTCGTTTGGATGAATGGCGGTGTTTGGATTTTCGGGGTTTCTCATTGATGGATGGACGAGCATCTCTGAAATTGTCAACGATGACAACACTGGAGGAGGTGTTGGTGGTTGAAGGAGGAGGAAGGGATTCAGAAGAGATGGCGGAAGAGGTCTAGGCCACGGTGTCGTCGGCCGGAGGAGGAGGAGGGGACAAGAAAGGGCTTACTTGATTGTATAGCCCTTGGATCAGTACATCCTTCATGACGGGGTCTTGCTCTTTCTCAATCTCTCTCAATTGAGAGATGAAGAGGATTCGATGGTTGGCAAGTACCCACGCTTTGATCTGGGCAAAGGTGTGTTGAAGGGCCATTTTTGTAAGGTTTTTGAAGGTTTTGGAGGTTTCTTGAAAAAGGGAGTGAAAGGGATGTGGAGAAGAAGAGTGGCAGAGATGGAAGATGGAATAAGATCCCAAAAATGGCAAATGAGGGTTTTAAGGAGAGAAGGAGCGAAGGGTAGAAAGGGAGGTGGAAAACCTCGATAACCGTCGCCCAATGAACGTGGGGCATCGTTTCAACTTCCATAGCACGCTTCTGGACACGCGTCACGATCTCTCGGTAAGTCCTTTTCAAAATTTGAATAATTGGCCTCTAACGCTTCAGAGCCTCTGACACAAAAGTCCGCTTCCCAAGTGACGGTTCGTCTTTGTAGATGAGTCAGCGTTCCCTGAGTGCCACTGAGTTTTGCTTTTTAGATCCCCATGAGTTTTGCTTTTTAGATCCCCATAAAACTAAGCATGACCCTAGGAACTGGGCCATTGCAGATGTGCTCTTTCTATCAACCAGGTGCCCTGCAAAATCCGCATCTGTGTATGCAATGAGCTCAAGGGAACTGTTCCTTGGATACCAGAGGCACAAGTTATCGTTCCCTTTGAGATACCTGAAAATTCTCTTCACCTCTTTCAGGTGTGATTCCATAGGGTTAGCTTGAAAACGAGCACAAAGACATACGGAGAACATGATATCAGGTCTACTAGCTGTTAAGTAGAGAAGGGACCCGATCATACCTCGATAGTTCCGTTGGTCCACACTAATACCTATTTCATCCGCATTGAGCCTTGAATTTGGTGAGATGGGAGTGTCAATGGGCTTGGAGTGTTCCATCACATACTTCACGAGCATTTCCTTGATGTATTTCTGTTGATGAATCTTTGTTCCCTCCTTGGTTTGGGATATTTGAAGTCCCAGGAAGAACGTGAGTTCCCCAATGAGACTCATCTCAAACTCACTGCTCATGAGGTCCTTAAAGTTCTCTACAAGAGTTTCGTTAGTTGCTCCAAAAACAATGTCATCAACATAGACTTGCACGATCAAAATGTCTTTTGACTCTTTCTTTAAAAACAAAGTCTTGTCTATGGAACCTCGAAGGTATCCATGGGACAAGAGGAATTGAGCAAAACTGTCATACCAAGCTCGGGGAGCTTGTTTGAGTCCGTAGAGTGCCCTCTCCAAGAAGTAGACATGGTTGGGTAGCTTCTCATCTTCGAATCCTGGGGGTTGAGCCACATATACTTCTTCCTTGAGATGTCCATTGAGGAAGGCTGTTTTCACATCCATTTGATAAAGCTTGAATCCCTTGTGAGCAGCATAGGCAATTAGAAGTCTGATGGCCTCGATCCTGGCAACTGGTGTGAAGGTCTCATCGTAGTCAATGCCTTCCTCTTGCCTGTAGCCTTGTGCCACTAGCCTAGCCTTGTTTCTTGCTACAGCCCCAGTATCATCGAGCTTGTTCCTAAAGACCCATCAAGTTCCTATGATGTTCTTGTTCTTGGGCCTATGAACTAGCTTCTAAACTTTGTTCCTCTCGAACTGGTGGAGCTCTTGCATGGCTTGGATCCAATCTGGGTCCTTCAAAGCTTCTTTGATATTTTTGGGTTCCACCATTGAAACAAACGCGTTAAAAACACAAAAATTATTGAGAGAGGAGCGAGTTTGTACACCTTTATCATAAGGGGAGATGATGTTCTCAATGGGGTGGTCCTTCCTTTGTTGAAAGTTTCTTGTATGAGTGGGTTCCCTTGCACTTGTGTCATCTTCAGTGGAGGCTTTTTTTTGTCATGGGAACACTCATCTTCGGCTTCTTCATTGAGTGTTTCTTCAGATATTCCTGGCAAGTTCCCTCTTTGTTCCCCCTGAATACTTGATTCTGGCAAGGTATTGTCTTGGGGAACAAGATAGTTGGAGGTGTCTTGTAATTCTTCTAAGGAGGGAACTTCGAGGGAGATTTGATCAGTGAGAGTTGGATCTCCGTCGTTGTTCCCTGGTTGTGGGATGTTTCTTGCACTTGGATAGTCTTCATCCCTCTTCCTTGGCTCATCATCATCATCATCATCATCATCGTCTTCTTGTCTTACCAGTTTGAACAGAGTTCCCTTCCCTTGGGTCTCTGTTCCCATCTTTATGGATTTCTCATTGAAGACGACATGGATGCTTTCTTCTATCTTCTTGGTTCTTTTGTTGAAAACCGTGTAAGCTTTGCTTTGAGATGAGTATCCCAGGAAGATCCCTTCGTCGCTTCTGGGATCGACTTTGCCATTGTTATGGACAAAGCATGTGCATCCGAAGGTCCTTAGATGCGAGATGTTTGGTTTTCTCCCCTTGATGAGCTCGTAGGATGTCTTCTTGATCAAGGGCCTTGTCATGGCTCGGTTCAAGATGTATGTAGCTGTAGAGATGGCTTCAGCCTAGAAATACTCAAGAACTCCGCTTTCAATCATCATGGTCCTCGCCATGTCCTCCAGGGTTCTGCTCTTTCTCTCGACCACTCCATTTTGCTGAGGAGTGCGAGGAGCTGAAAAATTGTGAGAGATCCCATTTTTCTCACATAAGTTTAGGAACTCTGAGTTTTGAAACTCAGTTCTGTGATCAGATTTGATTGCTTTCAGTTTTAGTCCCATGCTTACTTCTGTTCTTTTGATGAAGGGCTCGAATTCTTCAAATGCTTGTGATTTTGCCTTCAAGAAAATAGCCCAGGTGAATCTTGAAAAATCATCAATTAAAACTTACATGTACCTTTTTCCACCGTAGCTAGCCGTTCTCATGGGACCACAGAGATCCATGTGAATTAGCTCTAAAGGCCTGATTGTGCTCACCACCTTTTTGGGTTTGAAGGAGTTCCTGGTCTGTTTCCCTCGAACACATGCTTCACACATTTTGACTCCTTCGAGATTGATCCGTGGAAGACCAATGACCAGATCCTATAGATAAAGCTTCAGGATTTGATTTACACCTCCATGTCCCAGTTGTCTATGCCAGAGTTCCGTGTCATCTTGGGAACTTGCAAGACACAGCTTCATTGGTGGTTCAAATTATGTATCTACTACATAAACATTGTTGTGCCTTCTTCCTCTCAGAATCACTTTGTTGGTCTTTTTGTTGATGACTAGGCATTCGTCTAAGTCGAAGGTGACAACGTTGTTCCCTTGATCACATATCTGGGCAACACTTAAGAGATTGTATCCCAGATCTTTCACCAGGTTGACATTGCTGATTTTGATTGATCTATTTAGCAACACTTCTCCCTTTCCAATTACTTCTCCCTTGTTTTTATTGCCAAATGAGACATGACCTCCTTCGGCATGAGTGTGGAGTGAGATGAGGATATCCTTGTTTCCGGTCATATGGTTTGAGCATCCACTGTCTATGAACCATGCATTGTTCCCTCTCACTGCCACCTACAAGGTAAAGTTAGTGTTTTGAGACCCAGGCAAGATGACTCTTGCCCGGTCCCTTGCAAGGGAAAATATTCTCATTTAAAACGTAGTCAGCGATGTTGATATCATGAGAGTTGGAGTTCCTTTGATGATTGGCATGATGTTTTTGTTTGTTTAGGAACTCACGGTTTCTAAGGGTTTGGGCTCTCTTCTTGGGACATGCTTCCTTGTAGTGCCCATGAGCACCACAGTTCCAGCACGTCTTGTAGTATTCTCCCAGGTAGTACTTTGGGTGTGGTCTCTGCATTCTGTTCCTATCCATGGTTTCCTTATTGTACACCCTTGACCCGTTTCCCTTAGCAATTTGGACATGAAGTCTATGTCCAGTGTTCCCAGTGTAATAATCTCTCTCACCATCGTTCCCACTTTCTAGGACCCTGATTTTTTCTTCAAGATGAGCATTTTTCTGTTTCTCACATTGAAGTTCTAAGGCCCTACACTCATGGATTTCATGTTTACTCAGGGGTGACTTTCCATTCTTTGAGCATTCACCTTTGTATCCTATGCCGTGTTTGGTTGGGACAAACCTAATTTGGGAACTAGAGGCTTCAAGATAGTTAGGAGTCTTACTCAGGTTTTGTAAGAGGGTGTTCTCATCTTTCTCTAGAGTTTTGATTTCTCTTTCTAGATCTACGATGTGAGACACATGGGACTTGAGTTTTTCGAGAAGGGATATGCAGTTGGGATAGGGTTCAAGACCAACTAATTGAGCATTTATGTGTTCCTGTTTTTCCAACTTGTTTTGCAGTTTGATGTTATCTTTGACAAGACTTGAAAGGATTTTCAACAGCTCAGGTTTTTCATAGTTATTTAAAGAATCAAGAACAGTTTCAGTGGTTACCTCACTGGGTTGTTCCCCAGTGGTTTCTCCTATGGTCATGCCACACATATCTGGGAGTGTCCATGACTCGGGATCTTCGTCTTCATCATCGCTCCAGGTAGCGATGTAGGCCTTTTTTCCTTCCTTCCGGCCATCAGTTCCCTGTGGGCATTCCTTCGCAAAGTGTCATTTCCTGTTGCACTTATAGCATGTGACATCCGAGAGATCCTTCTCTGCGGGTTTTCTTTGGGAACTCTGTCCTTTTCCCCAGTTCCCACCGTTCCTTTGGGACTTCCCTTTGTAGAAGTTTCGAAGAGCCTTTGTTACGAGAACTAGCTCCTCATCCTCTTCTTCTTCGGAGTCTTCATGTTGTTCTTGGGTTGATTTGAGCATCTTCTCTATCTTGAGTGCGATCCCTCGATGAGCTCGAGTCTGTTCCTTATCATCGATCTTTCTCTTCTCGTGTCCCACTAGCTTTCCAAACACTTGATGGAGCATGAGTGTTCTATGTTCCGGATTTTCCTTGAACATTGTTATCTCGTTTGCCCATTCTCCAGTCAATCAGTTGAAGAGCTGTTGGACCTTCATCTTATGGGTGATTTCTTCTTTGGTGATCCCCAAGCCTTCCATTTTGGTGCAAAGTCCTTCAAATCGGGACTGGTAGCTATCGACAGACTCTCCCATCTCCATTTGGAAGTTGTAGAACTCCCTTTTTGCATTCATCTGAAGATCTTCTCGGAGATCTGAGTTCCCAACGTGCATTTGTTGGATGGTTTCCCACATTTCCCTAGCTGTGTCAAGGTTTGCTACCCTGTCACAGTCTTGTACGCACATGGACCTCTTCAGGTATTGTTTGGCTTTGTAGTTTGCCTCCACACACTTGTATTCGTTGGGTCCCCACTTTGAGAGGTCGTTGACTATAGCTGGATCGATTTCGAAGTTGCCTCTCTCGATAACACACCAGACTTGGTAGTCTTGGTCACGCATCCAATCCTTCATGTCGAGTTGCCAGCTTTCAAATCTTCATGTAATAAGCCTTGGCGGCTTACTAGTGTTGTTCCCCACCTGAGTGAGTTCCTGAGCCATTTGATACCTGCGATGCTAACACAAATCTAGAGCACAAGCTCTGATACCAATTGTTGGATCGTAAACGGGTAGCAAAGAGCTTGGGAACTGGCAATTAAGCTGTTCCCAAGGCAGCGGAAGTAAACAGTTCGCAAGTATGAAAGACAGGTAAAAAAACAGATCCTTTATAGAGGAACCCCACTACAACCAACTAGTTGTATGGGTAAACCTCTACCTCCTCTTGGAGGATTTTGAATGACTTACTTATATTAATTGCTTTGTTCCTTAGTTACACAGCCGGATTCACACTTCTCTGTTCCTACGAGTTCTTCCTAACTCTAGCAACACTAGCAAATTCTCTCAACTGAGTTCCTAAGCTCACAATCAACAAAATACAAATAACTCAAACCTTACACCGACTTCTCAGTTCCCTTGTCCTTGGGAACTTTGGCTTCATCGTCGTCGAGATCACACACTTGCTGGCGGAGACTTCTCTTCCTTTTCTTTCTTTTCTCTGGTGTGGGTGTTTTTGAGTTCTGGGAGAAATACTCAATCCGAGTACTATTCATTTGGCTTTATAGTCCAGGTGAGCTTGGGCAGTCGCATCTTTTGTTTGTGTCCAAAATGCCCTTTGCTTGATGCCCAAGTTGTACTTTCTTCACATGTGACTTTGGTTTGAACTAGGTCAACTTCTTGGATCAATCGGACCGTTGGATGAAGCGTGAAAGTCTGATCCTCAGATTGTTCCTTCGGGTTGTCCGAGACAGAATCCCGCGATCTGCGCTGAACGGTCGTTGTCCTCACATGTGAGTTCCCATGCCATGGGAACTGTCTTGTTCAGAGTTCCCTTGATGGAAACTCTTCATCGTTGTAAGCTTGTGTTCTCTTGATCATTTCTGGGAGTTCCCATTTCATGGGAACTTTCCTCTTCAGAGTTCCCTTGATGGGAACTTCTGCGTTGTGAGTTTTTGTGGCTTTTGGTCATTCATGGGAGTTCTTGGCTGTACTTGTATTCCTTAGAAATACTTGAACAAACCACATTAGTTCCCTATGGTGTTTGTCATTATCAAAACTCGGAGAATGATATCGTTGATCCGTTGTTTAGAACCAGAGGTCCCAACAACATCCCAACAGATTTTCCTCCTTATCTTTATTGTCTTATTATTATATCTTTTCCTTTCGTGTTTTTCTAGTTGGCTATTTAAACCTAGTTGTCAGACTTTGTTAGGGATATCTCTTAGACCTAATTTCCATTATTCTACTTTGGTTTGTATTCTCTTTATGGAGAACTAAACTCCTTTGATTCTATTCAAGTTCAAGCTTTCAGATTCAAGTTTATTGTGACATTCTTCTATTCAGGTTTATTCCTTTTAGGTTATTTCAATTCTCTTGAGCATAATTAATATTGATTGTATTGATTTCATACTTGATTGATCACCTTAGTGGAATTAATACTCTCTATTGCTAGATCTAGGTTTTCTCGTAGCAAAACCTAATCTTTGTAGCAACTCAATTGGTTTAGGACTCGTTGAACTAAAACAATTGAGAAAGAGATTTGAATGCATGTTGATTGTTTGAATCATTGGAATTCAATTGCATGTATCTTGCTTATCCTTGTTCTCATTGCTAATGTCTCTGTGATTCATGATCGTTTCATGTGTTATTTGGATATTAAGTTTGCATGTCTTGTTGTCATGTTCTATAAATTATCATGATAGGAATAACCAAAGGGAATAACTTGTTTGAATCAATGATCAATAAATTGATGATGAAAGTGGATGCTTGAATAGGATTGTTTTTTCCTAATCTCATAAAAACTCAACCTTTGCTTTGTTTGTTTGATTGCTTTGCTTGCTTTGAATTCCCTAGTCTTAGAATTATAATCACCCCCCCCCCCCCTTTGTTACTTATTTGAGTTAATAATAATATTACTTTGAATTACAAGTGTCTCTTGGATTCGACCCCGACTTACCGACTATACTAGTTGTGTTAATAGAGATTATTTTTATTTGGAACGACGACTTTTTTAGCCAGTCAAATTTTGGCGCCGTTGCCGAGGACACTTTGTTTAATTCTAAATTTTTATTGTTACTAACTTTGGCGTGGACCCTAGCTTATGGTCCACACCCGTGCTGCTGGTTCTCCTCTTTTGCCTTTTAATTCAGAGATTGAAAGAACCCTTTCCAGCTTGAGAAGTGAAGTCTGGAATCTATTCCGTGAATTGCCTTTCAACTTAGATTCTGCTGAAGCTGAGACAATGGGTTATTAAATTTTGAGGCAGCTGACTGCCCCAAACTTTCAACAACATCCCCTGGCTGTACAGTTCCTTGCGCTGAATGAAGGTGTCAAGTTTGAGTTGAAGTCAGGGTTAATCACCTCTTGCCCCACTTCCATGGGCTGATTGGAGAAGACCCCAACAAGCATCTTGCTGAATTTGATCAAGTATGTTCTATTATGAAGCCTGTTGATGTAACAGAAGATCAGATCAAGCTAAGGACGTTTTCGTTCTCTTTGAAGGATTCAGCCAATGTGTGGCTCTACTATCTTTCTTTAGGCTCTATTAATACATGGACTAAGATGATAGCAACATTATTGGAGAAATATTTTCCAGCCACCAAGCAGAACAGTCTGAAGAAGAGTTTGAGCAATATTGAACAAGAGGTTGGAGAGAGCCTGTATGATTATCATGAGTGCTTCAAGAGGTTGTGTTCTAGCTGCACATATCATGGATACTTTGATCAGGACTTGGTGCTCTACTTCTTTGGAGGATTGTTGGAAGATGAACGCAGAATGGTGAATGCATCTTGAATTGTCACGAGGTCTCCTCTTCATGGATTCATTTTCTTTTTAGTTAATGATGTTATGTTATGCCTATTTGTTCCAAAACGACCATTGGCAGTGGTCGCCCAATGAGCATGTGAATTGTCACGAGTACATTGTTGTCGCAACAAAACCGTGAAAATTGGTTTCCTGCAAGGAGTTAGGAAGGTGGCTTCGGAGCATTTGCTAAGTGTTGGATGCTAGAGGGTTTGGTTTATTTCGGGTTTAGGGTTTAGTGGTTTCAATTTATTTTGAGTTTTGGGTTCAAATTTTCAGGTCTTGACCCTAAAAGTATAGAGCAGTTCGGATCGAGTTTGCGGGTTATATCAACTTTTGACAGCTCTAATCTTAGCCATTAAACACACTCGATCGAATGTCTTAAAAGGGCTCGTAACAGGAAATTGCATCTGATTGTGATTCGTAAAGAAATTACAATTTTACTTGTAGGAAGAATAAAAGTTAACGCTTTCGCTGACAACGGATGGGAATGAGGTGAAATTAATTAGAAAGTTTCACAACGGAGAGTTCTCTCTCGCAAATATGTCCATATGCGTGGGTATATTTCGGCAGATGGGCAATAAGTGAGGGTTACTAGGCGAATTTCGAGAATGGGCCCCGTTTGGTTACAATTGATGGAAACGTAAACGGAATGGAAATGAATGTAGTCCATTTTAGTGTCATGCTACATTCACAAAAAAAATCAACTAGTTTTGCACAACCTCTTATCCATCGTAAAAAGAGGTTTGCTCCACCTCAATCATTCTCCATCAAGGGGGTGGGTAACAAAATGGTGGAATCACTCCCTTCTATCTCACTTTTACAAAGTTGTTGGAAGATTTTTTTATACAAATGTATTAGGCCATCTCCAACTGTTTCTCTATAATATTATCCAAAATGAAGAGCTAAAAGTCATATTCTCCAAATAAAATTTACTTTAAGTCCAACAATTTCTTCATTTTAGAGAATCTTACATTTATTAGCTTTATTTATATATAATTTTTTTATTATAAAATTTCATATGGTCAATCACAAGTTTCCATGTATACACTTTTAATTAATGCAATCTCCAAATAAATTTGGAGAATTCTCTAAATGTAGGGAATACACCTCCATTTTTTGGAGAATTCTCCATTATAGAGAATTAGATAGGGAAGTTGTTGGGGCAAAAAAATGGATAAAATTCCCCAAATGCATAATTTCCAACAGTTTGAAGAAGCTGTTGGAGATGACCTTATGACATTAAAAATGATATAGATTCATTTCGTTTCGGTTTCCATTTACATATATCACAACAAACCAAACGGGGCCTTAAATCATCAAACAGACAAACTCTCGACCCTTTCTAACCCTATTCTCTTCGGCCTTGTTGGGGCATTGCTCCTTTCTGAAGCTCTTTCTAAGCCCATCTCTTCAGGCATCCCTCACACAGCTTCCATTTAGAATCGCACCAAAGATCGGCCTCCTTGGAGATCCGCACTCACACCCAAGAATCAAGAATCAAGAATCAGAGGTTCGATTTTTCTTTTCTTTCTTTTTTTTTGTTTCCTATTTCTTTCTAATGTTCAATGTTGTAGGATTAATTGACATTGTATTGATGGAATAGGACTGTATGAGTCGTAATCCCTATCTTCCCGTTGCCTGGATGACTATTCTGATGAAACTAATTTTCTTATCATTTAATTGCAATTTTCAATTTTGATTTTACTCGGTATTCTAGGGTTCCCAATTCATACTTGTGTGAAGGGGTTCATTGATAAAATGGGCAGTAGAGTCTTTCGTAGAAGCAAATCAAGCAAGAGTCTGTAAAATGTGCTAGCTGCTCGGAAGTTGGGGTATTAGCATATTTACACGGGTGCTTTTCAGGTTATAATCAAGGATATTTCATTTGAAGGTGGAAGTTGTGATTAGTCTTCTTAACATAAAAAAATCCTTTATGATCATTATTAGGAGGATTGATATCAAAAGTTGTTGGCTGAACTTGACATATCAACTATATGGTGTTTGGCTCTGTTTTGGATTTCTTTGCCTAACAATTGTTTAATTTTTTTTTTAGCATGGCTGATTTTGTGGCTGCAACCCCCACCTTCCAATATTTTAATCATCCCTTCCAACTGAGGGCAGTGTGCTCTCAAAGAATTATGTTTAATACAGCTTTGGATAGCCTTCGTTTGCTGTTGCACAACCTTCAGATGGATGCTCATCCTTTCAGGTGTTTCTTCTTTATTTTATTTTTTTTATTCTGTTAAAGAAAAAACTGAATTAACTCATCATACTCTCATTCATAATCTTGATAATTAGGAGGGTCTTTATACAACAGAGAGATGTTGATCTTTTCCAACTATTCAGAACGGTCATCCAGTTGAGAGGTTATGATGCGGTAATGCTTTCAAGTCCTATTTTAGTTTTTTTTTATATAGTTTTGTCTCCACCTCAATTACTTTAAAGTGTTACCAATCCTCCTAATTGTAATTATTGTGCAGTTAGATAACTCCGGAAGGTGGCATCAAGTAGCTGAATATATGGGCTATCCAGAGGATCCACAAGGTCAGCAGCTCCGCCAGTTCTACATCGATGAATTGCTAATCCACATGGAGCATGTGTATTACATGCGTGCTCGTTCCTTCACCATCATGCTGCCTGGTTCCTACTATGATTCAATTGTCCCAATTGTCCCAATAGGCATCGGCAAAGCTGACTTTCCACAAATGGAAGATTTTTGGGATGGTAATTTAGAGTTGTAGGATATTCTTCTTTTGCATTCTACCTCTAATTATCTTCTTTCAAGAATGTGGATGCATAAGAAGCTTATCAAACAGTAATACTAAGTGTTAGATAGTGCTTGTATTTACTTATTCTAGATTTGAAGTGCTTGTATTTCCTTAATCCAGATTTGAACATCTTGAACTTTATATCTTCAACCTCATGCCTAACTTGAAAGATGAAACCCAAAATGTATTTCCTTACGCTAAGCAAATCAGCTGATACCCAAAATGAATTATCAACCAGATACCCACTTCTTCAAAGAAAAAACAATATGCAGAAATGGGATTGCAAGAGGAATTAGGCTGCGTTCGGATCCGGCTTGTTTGGACTTATTAGGGTTGAACGCCATTTTCCAGCTCCTTCTTGCTCGTTCGGAGACAAAGCTTGTGGGGGCTAATGGGAGCTGGTGGCAGCTTGATTTGGGAAGCTCTTCCCCCCAAGCTTATCGGGCTTGTCCGAGATTTCCAACTCCTTTATTTCCCAAATTCTACCCCGATACCCTCGCGTTCTCCATCGTAACATCTCGAGCAACGTCTGGAGAGAAGTCAGCGATTCGGCTAAACCCCACCATCTCCATCAAGTCCCTCCCCCGGAGCTCGTCGTCGGTACCGGATCTGTTCTCCATCAACATCCTTGATACCAGGTATGACACAGATTTGATTCGTAAGCCCCTCGTTCTCATCTTGAAAGCAAACCCTAAAAATTCCTTCATTGTTTCAGATCTCACCGAGTGCTCGACTCGACCCCTAAACAAGCAATCACCGAGTCACAAAGTGCTCTTATACTCCGACGCCTCTTCTAGTCTTCTGTACCTGTTCCTGGCATTGCGCGCGTTGCTTTCAAGTTGCAATTACTCATTGGTGTCTGGTGAGTGGAGCGAGCCTTTTTTTTCCATCTCTTGTTCCTCTTTCTTCAAATTTGTTTTTTCGATTTCAAGCGTTCATCTGTATAATGAAAAGGGAATTTATTTCTCCCAGCGTTTAGTGTCGTTTATTTCCCAATTTCAATTCTAGGCTAGCATAGGGATGCAATTGAATCCGCCTCTTTGAATCCGGATTCTGTCATTTTCAATTTCAACTTTATTTGAGCTCTCCTGGTTTTTCTCGTTGGTTTGCATCAATGATGAATTTGGGTGGGCAATTAGGGGGAAGCGAGGGCTTTTATTTAATGGGTCTTGTTCTTGCGAGTCCTTTAGATGTCAAATTAAGTCCATTAACTTGATAGTTTAGCGAAATTGATACATTTTCTTTGATCTAGAATGAGACATTTTGCTTATGTGATACCAGTTGTCAAATTCTCTCTTGAAATTGGTTCCTTGAGATATTTCATTATCCATAGTCAATTTCTACAAGCTGCTCTTATCTTGCTTGATGTGGGAATTACGATTATCATGTACCTTTTCTTTTGTAGGATTAGAGATAGATGAATGGTGTTTTTAGCTAACTATCAATCTTCAAGTCTTCATTATGCCACTGTCTTATTCTCATTTCATTATCAATAGTCAATTTCTGCAAACTTCTCTTATCTTGCTTGATGTGGAAATTACGATTATCATGTGCCTAATGTTTGTTAGGATTGGAAATGGATGAATGGTGTTCTCAGCTAACTAACAATCTTCAATTCTTCATCATGCCACTATGTCTTATTCTCATTTCATTGACTTGTCTCCTTGTAGTCCTACTTTGTCTCTTCATGATTGGCCTCCTAATTTGGGAATCTAAATTTCATTCAACGCATTAAATGTTACATGGAAAACAGTTACAAGCCATGGATGTTTACTGATTGAGGAGGCCCTACAAAGCTCTTCACTTATGTTTGCCTGATGCAGTGTATAACATAATTGAAACTCTAAAGTTGAATGTTTGATTTCTTTTCAAAGAGTGGGCTGACCAATCTTTTTTGGTTGAGTTTTGAAATACTTGGATCTATTTGAAGACCTCTATCTTTCTAACCATCTGTTTTTCGCAAAACCTGCATATTTTTATTGAACTGTTTTTGTGAATTTTTTCCTTCTTCTTTTTGCAGTGTCTAAGCATTTCATAAATTTCTCATCTAAGATGACTGGGTTTTTGAGGTTAAGCAGCCTTGCACTGAAAATGAAGAATCTTGATTTTGAAATTCTAAAGTTGAATGCTTGATTTTGTTTTTGAAGAGGGATGGGCCAACAAGTCTGTTCTGACTAAGAATTGCAATACTTGGATCAATTTGAATGTCTTTATCTTTTTAAACTTCTGTTTATGTAGCCTGCATATTTTTATTGAACTGTTTTTCTTCATTTTTTTCTTTTTGCAGTGAGCATTGCATAAATTTCTCATCTAAGATGACCGGGCTTTCGAGGTTCAGCAGCCTTTCACCAAAAATGAAGAATCTTGTAGTTGCAGGGGGCTTAACGTCTTTCGTCTTTGGGGTGTACTTCTACACCATGAGGGCTGTTGGAGGGACATATGAACTTCAGGTTGCAATTGACAAGTTTGATCAACTCAAGAGGGATGCTGATTCCAAGGCTTAACCAATCTTATCTCCCTCTTAATTTCACTGTATAGGTTCAAGTGTAGTTCATTGTGTATCATGCAAAGGTACAATGAGCAGCTTCTTTGTGTGTGTGGATAATATAGAACTATGAAGCATACAACACTTTGCCTTTTTCAATGTATGCAATAATGTAATGCAGGATTTTAGAATGTTTCTGCATTATAATGTGCGAAATTGCAAGACTCTTACGGTTGTTAATATTATGTTGTTCTTCTTCATAACTCAATGCTCAAATAGGTGTTCCATTACACTAAAATCAAGAAAACATGGTAAACAAGCAAGCCTGATGCATTGAGTGACCAAATAATTCGGTAACCAGACAAACCGAGATAGAGAGAAAATATATTTTCTCCGAAGAGGGTGTTCCATACATTAAAATCAAGAACTGAACATTACATTACATGCTCAAACACTAATACACAGATTGACCATTACATTCAGCTTCTATCATCTACAAGTGAGCTTTCCTATTTCACATACCCAAATCCAAATCAAGATCCCTACGCTCTCTGCCTATCTTACACCGCATGGTTTCAACTCTTTGTTGGAAAGTTACTTTCACCTGAATTCAACAGAAGTGGTCACATTAGTTCTAACTCATTTCTCCAGAGCAGTAACACAAGGAAGCACAATGCACTCCAAATATGCTGCACTTTTTTGCAGGTGCGGCTATTGAGGTAGGTGGACTAGCCGAAGGCACCACTCCGAATATTGTTGACCGGTTATGATTTGATGTGTCCAAAATGGATGAACTTGTGCTGGAAATGTTTGGTAGTAAAGATTAGATTTTTAATCATTCTTCAGATGAATAAGAACCAAGGCTGACAGATGATCTTACCTTGTTGATGGATATTGGCATGTTGCTGAACTTGAAAATAAAAGACAAAAAAGAGAAAGAAACTTAACATAGTTGAATCACAATCTTTTCTATAATCCAAATCCCTGAATTTCATCCTTCAGCTTATCTCAGTGCTGAATTTCATCCCTGAATTCATCTTCTCACTTTATTTTTATTTGTTTCAAGTACTTCTTCAGGAAGACGAGTCTTTCGCTCAGCAACATTAAAAGCCTTTTCATGAGAGCTGTTACTTTCCTCATGGTAATAATATGTAGAGATATAGCAAATTCAGGCGCATCGTCGTACCTGACTACTCGGTACAATCTCGGGTCGGTCGTGGATGAGCTGCTTTGTGTACTATCCTCGCTGCTGCTCTGCCGGAAACCTACAAGGCGTCGCCTCCCGTGGATGAGTTGCGACCCTCTGTCGGCTGGAACCTGGCGCCAGAGATTCGCCGCCTCCCGTGGTGCTTCGTTCGCCAGCGCTGTTCTTCGTCGGTGCCAGAGGTTGAATCACACACCGTCACTGACAGAGGTCCGCCGGCGCTCTTCTTCATTGGGAGTAGATCCGGAGGGTTATAAATTTCTATCCATAAGGATTGTGATTAATGAGGTTGGTTGGGGTTGTCATAATGTCTATCCACAAGGTCAAATGAGTCATTTTAGGTTAAAAAAGAGGGTTATAATGGTAATTTAGAGTAGCTCCCTATTTTTATCCAGCTAGTCTTTCTGAACAGGTATTTATATATCCAACTCATATTTTCAGTTCTCGCTACAGAACAAATTCAGCTCGGGTTTCAGCTTTAGCTACAAAATCCAACTCCAGCTAGTGCATCCAAACAGAGCCTTACTCTGAAATAGGGGCAACTGGGCAAGCTTTTTTTCTCGTGATATTTCAGTTTTATTTTATTTTTGGTCGGAAAGGCCAAAGCCTATTACATTCAGACAAAGTCAAAGAAGCTTATTGGCCAACAAGCCGGGGAAAAGCTACACCCCTAACATCCTCTTCCAAAAGAGTAATAACACTACTGACAGGTTCAGAAAGAAAATAAAAGCCAGAAGGGAAGTCGAAAGCGATGGAAGCTAGGTGATCTGCGACGCAATTAGCTTCACGAAAGGTGTGTCGAAATTGGACAAGCCAATCTCTACAAAGAAAGCTCTGGCAGGCGACTACTAAGCTAGCAAGTGAATGAGAAGGATCGAGACATTTATTGAGCAAGTTAATTACCAAAACTGAGTCTGACTCCAAAATGACCCGGCGGAACCCACCATTCCAAACAATCTCTGATCCATGAAGAACACCCCACAGCTTTGCCGAGGGGACCGAGCAAATCCCGATGTCTTGGAGATGCATATAGTTTTTGAGGTAGCAAGAGAGCCAATTACTTTGGAAAATAAACTCTGAATTCCAAATATGCCATTTCAAATTGCACAAAAATTGAAACTACTGGACACAGGCTTGCACACGTGAACACAAAATTGTAATTAAGTTAAAATATCGTCATAACTTAAACATAGTAAAGCAATTGACCTAACATCTGATCCAAATTTGTACAAAAAAAATTAAGCGTAATATTTCCAATCAAATAATGGAACAGAGTAAGAAGAACTTCAGGCTGTAAGTCTTTGACAAGGAAGATGTAATGATAGTTCACTCCTACATGCTTGGTACTGATGCGAGAGAGGAGAGATATGTGTTTTTCGTTTCGAAAGTGATGTACTCATAAACCTTCTCAAGATATGGCGGATTATGAAAAGAATGAATGCTAATAGTTGAAAACAGTTAAAAGAGATTATAATGATTCAAAAACAAGTGTCATTCATGCATTGATCAATGAATTAGAACAAGCACACCCTATAATCATTTAAAAACAAGTTCCATTGTATTCCTCAAATATGTTTATATATGAAACGAAAATTCTGTTGGTTTAGATGTAGCATATCATTCATATATTCTCAATGCAATAATCACAAACATACAATACAACCTACAGTCAGGTTGTGTTCTCTTTTCATATTTTGGGTAGCAAAATAATCTGAGGAACACTGTCCTAACTCCAAAATCGACATCAAGAGTAAAGCAACTAATCATACAATCTTTGCATATTTTGGTTTGGTTTCGGTTTTTAGATGGATAGAAAGTATCCTCTGGAAAATTCGAACCAAACTAAAATTTAACCGAATTCGAACCGAAATAGAGATTGAAATTTGGTATATTTCTAAACCGAAAACTGAAGCAAGTGATATTAGTTTCGATTTCGGTTTTAGATCGGTCGGTTCAACTTAATATATAGGTTTGAACTGACCATATTCAGCCCTAGCAAAAACCACGCACTTGACCAATCATAGTACGTATGTCGCATTCCCCACCAATCATCACCCATCATATTCTCAACCAATCAAGTAGCAACACCTCGCTCATCCCACATTGAAAAACACAACAAAGTGAAACGGGTGAAACGGGTGGTTTGGGTAAAACGGGTGATGGGTCGGTTGAACGGTCGGTTAATTGGGTCATAAAATCTCACCCTTACCCGACCCATAATCCATTTCGTCCGTCACCTGAATCGTCCGTCACCCGTTTTGATTGGGTTTTCACACGTTTATTTCGAGGGTAAACTAGTGAGTCGATCACCATAAATAATTGACAACCCTAATACAAATATAGAAATATTCAGAAACAACATTGCAAAATTAATTCTTAAGAAGGCCAGATTTGAAGTCACCGCGTGAAAAGGCATCGAATCGGCCACCATAGGCACTGCTGTACACGTAAAGTTGTAAAGTTGAAAGTTGCCTTTTTAATTCGTTTTTTTTTTTTTTCAATTCGTGCTTTTTTTTTTTTCAATTCGTGCTTTTGTGATGTTGCGAATTGGCGCCTAAATTCCAATTCATTTTCTGTGTGTAAGCTGTAAAAATTAAACCCCTTTCTTTTCCCACTACTTTCTACTCTAGTTTCCACACACATGGACATGGTTTTTGTCATCCCCTTTTTGCTAGTGTTATTTTAGACAACAATTCCACAACTCTGTGTTGAGTTGTGCTAAATGAGGGACGACATTTGTCAATGTGCATGTGTCACATGCATCTTTACTTGAATTATGTCAAAGGAACATAGCTTTAATAAACCAGTGGATTTTTCAAAGGAGCTAAGAGCATGTGCAATGGTGAGGGCTTTCAATCCTCTCTTATTTTTCTCTCTCTTTCTCTCCGTTTGACACATTATTTTCTCTATCATTCATATCACTTTTCACTTTTTCTTTCCTCCCCCTCTTCCTCTTTCTCTATTTCCTCCCACAACAAAGGGTATCCTCTTTCACTTCCTCTATCCTACTTTAACATATATATTTACTACATATTTTATATCATTCAATATTTTTACAAAGCTAGTTAATCAAATAAATTAATAATAAATTATATTTACTTAAATAATTTGGATGATAGTGAGTGTTTGGATTATTTTAAAAGTTTGAATTGTTTGAATTATTGTGATGATACATGCAATGGAGTAGTGATTAAGCCCCTTAACTAATTTGGTCAAATTAATAAAATCATAAATGACTAATGATAATGTAAACGAATTACTAATGAGAGAAAAAAATTAATTAACATTAACATAACTTCAAGAAACATTGTTAACTATAAAAAGATAAATTAAAAATAAAATCAAGCATAAATAATTTCAATATTTTTCATAATTTGAATTATTTTGATGTATGGTACTAAGAAAGGTGGGGGAAGGGGGAGAAGAAGATAATTTGTGTGAACTGTGGGAAATTTGGACTTATTTTGCAGACAAAAAAAATTTATAGAAACTGGTTAAATTTTTCTAAAAAAAATAAGGTCACATTTTATCAAATTTTTAGTTATAAACTTATCAATTATAAATTAAAGTGAAATAAATGATAATGGTTGAATGTTGAATTGGACACATGTCAACATGTGAATGGATCTTGAATCCTCTTTGACACAAGGGCCAATGCATGAAATCCTCCTTCTGTAACGGTCAAAGAGGATCCTCTTTCATATTTTCACAACAATGAGGAGATCTTCTATGAGGAGAGAGAATGTAAAGAGGAGCTACATTCCTCTCCATTGAATATGCTCTAAGGCTTTCACGTCATTGCCCCCGAATTGCAAACACACCCAACACATTCAACTAACCCTTTTTTGTCCCTCTCTCTTTTTACCATTTCAAAGGCCAATTAATGCGGCCAATTTGCTATCAAAAGATTAATTTTTTTTTTGTAACGGTCAAAGCAAAAATTTGTGTATACTTTCAAAAAGTTTAGATGGGATGTCTAGACTCTACTCTCATGGTATTTCTCTATATACATTAGCCTTTTACTATCATACTTGGAGTAGGGTTTAAAGTGAGAAGTTAAGACCTAAAGTGAGAATGAGTGTTATTAGACTTGTCAAAAACTGACCTAACCTGCTAACCCGACCCGACCCGTTCGATAATTTTAGGGTTAAGACCCGAAAATTTGAACCCGAAACCTGAAATAAATCGAACCCGCTACAACCGAACCCGTTGGGTTGAAACCCGAATCCGTTGGGTTGAAACCCGAAACCCTTTGGGTTGACCGATTTAGCTTATTTATAGAATTTTTTAAATTTATTTTGAAACTTATAATATATTTTATTATTAAAATAAATGAAAATAATATATTATAATTAAATATTAATATTTAATTAAAAATTAATTTTAATAATCATAAGAAAAAGGATATTTTAGACCCGCTGGTCAACCCGACCCGATCGAAAACCCGCTGTAACCTGACCCGATTGACCCGTGACCCATAACGACCCGGAACCCGATTTAACCCGAACCCGAAATGACCAAACCCGAACCCGCCCAACCCGACCCGATTGACAGGTCTAAGTGTTATTGAATAAAAAAGACAGAAAGTTAGAGCATTTCAACTGATTTTCTAAATAGAAAGTTAAGAGTATTGTATTTTTTAGTTCAATTAATTTTCTGGTTTATTTTCCAAAATAGGGAAAGAGGATTAAAAAAAACTTCCATAAATAACATTCCATTTTATTTATTATCAAAAAAACATTCTATTATCTTTTGGGTCCGGATAATGTGTGCAAACAATAATAGTACTAACTTTGGAAATTATTTTCAAACTATTCTCTAAATTAGAATTAATGAATTCTTTAAAAAAAATAAATTAAAACTAATAATCAAAATCCAAATTTACTAAGATTAGTATTTTTATTGTGCTATCTTTAATATATAATAATTATCTGAACTCACTCATTACTATTTATTTACCGTAAAAGTAACAACCAATTTTAATTTAGAAAGTTAAAAGAGTGACGGTGGCCACTAGACTAGAGTAGAGTTAGAAGTTGTAATTAAATTAACCCGCCGGCCTACAACAAAATCCCATCCCCACTCCTTTCTTTCACATCACAATATCACATCCCCATCTCCATCTCTTTCATTCCCATCAACTTGCAATTTTAAGATACATCCCACTTTACCCTTTTTACTATATATTGATAAGGCCTTGTTTGGTGAGACCTTGTTTTGACATCGTCCATGCTTGTCCGATTTGCTCAGTCCGGTTAGAGCTGCACTACATCTAAACCGAACTGAACCGAAAAGTGAAATTTGGTTTAAGGTAAATTGAAAACTGAACTAAATTAGTTCGGGTTTTTTCAGATTAGGACAGATAGGGCTATTTTTTGGGAGATTCAAACCGAATCAAAATTTAACCAAGACCAAAATTCATAAAATTCCTAAATCGAATTAAAAATATTGATATCGTGTTCGATCAGTTCAAATTAAAATTTTGGTTTGAACCGACTCATGTTCAACCCTACCAAAAACGCATGAGTTTACCATTTAGTATTTTAAAATAGTTTATTGTAGCTAGAACTGAATGACCCATCCTCTTATTTGATCTGATCGACCAAAATTACTCCACATCGCTACATTAATATTGAATAATGCAGATGTCTTTAGTAAGGATAACCCTTTCAATATAATCACTCCAAATATGCCTAAAATCAAAATTGATATGGGTATAAGCCCCTATTTAAATCATGTTGTAAGAAATTTTCATTATTATTTTAAAATAGTTAATTATAGATATGATGAAAGAGTGAATGACCCATCCTTTATCCTTGTTTAATTCAAACGCATGAATTGGGCTTGGTTGATTCTCAAATTTATCCCATCATGATACCGGGTGGATACCAAACACACCTTAATAAATCTATAAACCCCAACCGCCACGTCATCGTTTCGGGTGCCTAAACCATTAACCAACAACCACATTCTCCCGGGGCTTTTCTCTGAGAGCTAGCTGTCTTTCACTCGTCTTTCGCCTTCTTCATCGTCTCCCAGTCCCTCCTCCTTCTTCTTCATCTCCGCGCAGCTTCATTCTTCAGATTTCGCCTGTTTCAATCATTCTCTGTATTCCAATTACCAAGCATCAATCAATTGACGGAGAAAAATGCCTGCTTGGTGGGGAAGAAAGTCTCACAAGAACAAATCGGAGGATCATGGAGTCCTGATCTCCTCCCCCATTTCCTCAACCAATTCATCCTCGCTTCCGACTACTCCCGCTTCTTCCAGGAAGAGTTCGTGCGAAGTCAAGACCCGGACCTTCGACGACTCGCCGGCGATTGTCGGTGCTGTTTCGTTCAGGTCTCCAGGCTCGGGATGTTCTTCTAGGTTTTTGGGTTCCGAATCGGATGCTTGTGGAGGTGGTGCTGGGAGGGAGTGCCATCCGCTGCCTCGGCCGTCGGTTTCGCCGAACGCCGGCAACGGATTTGATCATCACGGTGGCGTTGGCGGTGGTTTTGGGTTAGTAAATGGGGGTTCGGTTTCTGTTTCTAGTGTGAGCTCTTCTGGTTCTTCTGATGATACCCCTCCTCCTCCTCTCCTTGATCAATTCCCTCAATTCAGGTCTGTAATCTTATTTGGATTATTCGTTAATTGCTCTGGCTTTGCTGATTGCGTATTAGGGTTTTTGTTGTTTATGTGTATGCTGTTTTTGTCAGCTTTGTTTTAGAAGCAAGATTTTAAAAAATTCGATTTTTGTTATTCTGTTAGAACTGATCAATCGCCAATTTGGATACGAATAATAGAATATATTCATTGCTGATATCTTGGGGGCTGAATTATGTTCATTTTACTGACTCGGATGATCAGTTATAATATAGCTACCTGTTTTGCAAACATTTGGGGATTGAAGTACACCTTTTTGGGTGCTAGGGATTGGTTGAGTTGATTCTTAATGAATTTTTTGAATTCTGATATATTCAGGGGTCATGATGAAGTTAAAATCAATTTAATGCCACGAAGTCCAGGTCCTGGATCAAGAGTGGCTATGGCTTCTACTTCGCCTCAATCCCAGATGCCTCATAGCGGTTCACCTCTTCATCCTCAGCGGGGCAGCAGTAGCAGAGTTGAATCGCCTACGAGTAAAATGGAAGATGGAAGAAGTCAGTGTCATCCTCTGCCGCTTCCACCGCTCTCTCCAACTAGCCCTTCTGTTATGTACAACGCGAAAACCAGTCTTGCATCAGACAACACAAACATTTCTCCTAGAAGTTGGAAGAGAGGAAGGCTTCTGGGAAGAGGCACCTTTGGCCATGTTTACCTTGGATTTAATAGGTATATTAAAATGGTAAACTGGTTTTGCTTCAACTCTTCACATTATGCTTAAGAAATAACAACCTATTTTCAAAATGAGTATGACACTTGGGCACTTAAATATTCTCACTTGTGACCTCTGGCCACATACCTGTGGTTCTGTATAATTATTGCTGAGCCTTATTAGATGATTTGAATATAGTAAAAGCTTGGAAGAAGATAGACTGCTTGATTTTCTTGTAAAGCGGCATGATAATGATGTGTACCTTTCAAAATATAGGGGTGGCATTTTTTAGTTTAAAAACCTTGAATTAGGCCTCTATTCTTCTTATCTTGGCTGATCAGGTTAGTATACCAACTCTTGATCTTGTTATTGTGCACTTAACTTCAGATAATGTACAATCTAGATAGTCATTTCATTGATGTTATATGTGGCTTTCAGGGTTGGTTAAATTAGCTTCTTGATGGTGTGTCAATTTAGTTTGATGAGTGATTAAGCGCGATAAACTATTACTAGATGTTCAATCATTTCCACTTTGATCTCATTGTTGGGTAATCTTGACAGTGAGAAGGGGCGGCTGTGCGCAATAAAGGAAGTCAAGTTAATATCTGATGATCAGAATGCAAGGGAGAGTCTTAAGCAACTCAACCAGGTTGGTCTTCTCTTATATGCATAATTTGTTACTCGTTACTTGCCATATATGCTGTAAAAATGTTAATTTCTGATAAAAATAAAAGATAAGCCCATTATGATTTTTTTTTTATCAAACTAACTTTAACACATTTCTGTATCACAGGAGATTAATTTGCTCAGTCAACTATCACATCCAAATATAGTCAGATATTATGGAAGTGAACTGGTATAAACTACCTCTAAAGTCTGGAGTCATCTCAGATTTAGGATTTTCATTGCATGAGAGTGGACGCAAGGCCATGCTGATAACTGCTAAAAAATAATTAGTTTACTGGTTGCAGGGTGATGAAACACTATCAGTTTATCTAGAATATGTTTCTGGTGGATCAATCCACAAGTTACTGCAAGAATATGGCCCTTTCAAGGAGCCTGTAATCCAGAATTACACAAGGCAGATTCTTTCTGGGCTTGCATATTTGCATGCTAGAAAAACAGTGCATAGGTAACTTGCATTTTTGGGTCATGGTTGGAGAAGTTAGGTCTCGGTATCATTCATCTAATGAAATCATGTGTATGACAGGGACATAAAAGGAGCAAACATATTAGTTGATCCTAATGGTGGAATTAAGCTTGCGGACTTTGGCATGGCAAAACATGTATGTTATGTCCTCTGATGCAGACACGATACTTTGCCTTTTTTCAACCTCAAAATTCCACAAAGATATTCTTATGTAAAAATTACAAATTTTCTTAATTGTTCTGACAATTTTTATCTATGAGCTAATTCTGTTTCCTTGATTGCAGATAAAAAATTGTGCTTCAGTACTTTCTTTTAAAGGGAGTCCATACTGGATGGCACCTGAGGTATCACTCTTTTCTTTGTGCTCTCTCCCATCTGTCTTTAATCCCTCTAGCACACACACTCTCCAACCAAAGCTTCTTGACACGAGTAATACAACTTGTATCATTCGATTATTGGAAACTTGAGGTATTGTTACTTCTTGTGCTTTGTCACTTGATTTTACAATCTCAAATCCTTGTTTCATGACAGGTGGTGATGAATTTAAATGGCTACAGCCTTGCTGTAGATATATGGAGCTTAGGGTGTACAATTCTTGAGATGGTAACAGCCAAGCCACCTTGGAGCCAATATGAGGGGGTATAATTTGTCTGATGAAATACAAAGTCTTAAAAGATGTATTCTGAATTCACAAATTCTTTTTTTTTTTTATAATTGTTTTTCATATCCACTTCACAGGTCGCTGCAATTTTTAAAATTGGAAATAGCAAAGACATACCTGAAATCCCTAATCATCTCTCAAGTAATGCCAAGAGTTTCTTGAGGTTATGCTTGCAGCGTGATTCATCATTACGCCCTTCAGCCGTAGATTTACTGGAACATCCTTTTCTTATGGACCAATCAACATCGAGGATACCCGTCCCTAGTATGACAAATGAAGCAATCCTTTTGACACATGATGGAAGCAACAGACTGGTAATGCTCATATCTTTGTTACCATTAAATATATGCCTAGCTTTTATTATCCAACTATCTCATTCGTGCAAAATAATCAGTGTCCAGTACATTTCCATACATAGATGGCAATTTCAATTGAAAATTATTTTAAAATAAAATGTTAACAAAGTAAACTCATTTAATGTGAAATGCATATTCTACTTGAGTTTTTGCTCTATAGACTTGTGTGGATCACAAGATGGTCTTTGGCTGTCTGTTTCTGCATATATTATCCTGACACTTACTTTCAAGTTTCAAGTATTCATAATCTGAAACCCATTTTTATTAACATTCTCTGAAAGTTTTTTTTTTACATTTTATGGTGAGCCTTATTATTTGCTTTGTTGTCGCAGCAGAAAGTCATAGACATCCATCCACCTAGGAAGAGCATTGGTTCATATGAAGTAGAAAATATCAGGAGACCTGCTTTACCAGTTTCAAAAGAGTTGTGGTAATACATCTCACCTTTTTCAGCTGAAGTTACATCATCATCAGTACATTTTTATTAGCAATGAATCTGACTTGTTATTTGACAGGGACAATGCAAGAACAATTACATCTTTGCCTGTTTCTCCTTGTTCAAGTCCTCTCCGACAAAGAGGCCCCGCTTACAAGAGCTGCTTTGTCTCTCCACCACACCCTTCTTATGCTTGGGCGGGGCAAAGCAGTCATTTCACAAATGAGCTCTCCTTGTCTCCTACAAGGGCACAATTAAATTTCCCTTTAGACCCTTGGCATAGCCCTGCCTTGTACAAAGCTCAAACATCCGGAGGATCACCAATGTCAACTCTCCTTTGAAAGAATAGAAAAGGCTTAAACCGGTTGATTTTGTACATATTATATGGTGCAGTTGTTTATACAAATGAGTTAGCAGTTTCTGCACTTGCTGTGGAAAATTTCTACACTGGAGGATAATAGTTTTAGGAACAATTGATAATGGGAAAGTTTTGTTAACTTGTGAATGTCTGAAGCTTTTAGGGCTGTGGTCAAATTGAGTGTATGTATACAGTATTTTAGATCAAATACAAGTCTTTTAAAATCCTAAGAAAATGCACCAAATTACCACATCTATGCGTTACCCCGATGCGCTCCTGTTGACAGATTATTGGTAGCATAGCATGATAACAAGATCAGTGAGAATCAGGTGGGATGAGATATACAAGGTGTAAGGTGTTATGTCATGTTTCTAACCATTTTTATATATTATGTCAAAATTCACCTATTTATCCCAAAAACCCAAGTTAAATACTGTATGTAGGGGTTTCTCCCTCCCTTAAATACAAACTAATAAGAAGACAACCGATTTATTAACATGTGAAAATCAAGCAGAAGTAGCGATTCCAGGATGACATTACAAGAGCAATATTGCCAATTGGCAAATGGTTCAGGAGCTGACATAGATGCAAGAAACAAGCTCCAAGTCATCATTTAACTCAGAAAGGTTGGAAAATGGTTCAGGAGGTGACATAGAAGCAAGAAACAAGTTCTAAATCGTTACTCTTTTTCTGAGTAGATAAGATAGAGATTACATTTGCAAGCAGCACCTAGACCATTTTACCAATCGCTCTACCCCTCTTGTACTGGCATTGTTGTAGTACCCAAAGAAAGATCGTGCCACGTATCAGCATTGTTGACTTGATTGTCTTCATCTAATGAAGAATAAATAAGTGTTAGTTCAGATATCAAGTATGATCACAGGGATTGCAGAACATAATAGTATCAGTTGGATACTTGGTTGTTTACGCTAAAAGGCGTCTCTTAGGCATAAAGAAGAAACAAAGAAATTGTAGAGGTCAGTTATAACTAAAAACTTACGTGTTAAGACAAATAGTAGTGTATCAAAACGACAAGAAAAAGAGAAAGGTGCAAAGAATGTTGAGAAGAACCAAATCTATTGCGTATGTAAACTATAACTACAAACAGAAGTCTTAAGAGGAATAGCTTTCAGAATGACATGAAAAGGCAAAATGTAAGGGCATATCCAGTTAGTAGTGATGAATATCTGTAACAGTGAAGAGTGTACGTAGAAAACAAGCAAGAAGATGATCTGACCATTCATTGAACAAAACCATCATATTTTATGTAATTTATAAGAAATAATTATTTCACTCAGTATTGTCTGAATATCTGAGCAAAATACTTAGCCTCGTCTAGTCTCTTGCATTATCAAGTACAAACTTATTCTGATATCTTGCATTATCAAGTACAAACTTATTTTAATGTCTTGCATTATCAATGAACAATAAGGCAGGCAACAATAGACTTATTATTCAGAACTTCTTTTCCAGCTTTTTTGGCATGATAGGCACAAATCCTAGTCTCATAGAGCTACATTTTCGTGTTGAAAATCATGCATTACAAGAGCTTTGACTTGATGGTATGCAGATTTGCATGCCAATGTTATCATTAAACCTGATTTCTGGATGAAAACATTGCACACGCCTTTGGTTTCAAAATATTCCCGAATCTTTGATCAAAGATGAAGGAATCAGCTTTTGAGAATTTTTCAGGAACCAAATTGCAAAATTCGTATTAAATTAACCAGTTTCAACTTGCTACCGGATTCCTAGCTTTGTTAGAGCTTCAATATGGATATTAATCTTTGAGCAACCAAGCATGTACAGAAGGAAAACTGCTCATTCCTGAAATACTCAACCCATCAATCTTCTTACCGAGGATGAATGCTTTGGCATATTGTGTTATGAATTAAAAAAATTCCAAGAAAGCAGAATAACCAAGAATAAAACTTTGATGAATTTCACCGTGCTCAGAACAAAATTTGTGTGATTTTTCAAATTCACTACTCAGCTCCTCTACCATGAACAGAAGAAATGCTCATCTAGACAAGCATGCATCATTATCCAATCCTAGACATTTTTTTTGGTCAGAATCCAATCAAAGATATTTGATTCCCATTATTTCAAACGCAAATTTCATAAAACATGCAACCAAAAAAGCAACAGCCATTATCCTATCTTTCCCCAAGAAGAGTAACAGATATCACTAACCCTAGACAATTAGAGCTAAAAAGAACATAGCACGGAGCAAATGGCATACTTGAATCAGTTTTCTAGAGCGAAGAAAGAAACAGAAAAGGACATACTTGAATCTTCGGTGTCTTCCGTTCGTGCAACTGCGACGGTTGGTAACACAATTTCTGCGCAAACAGCCAAAAGAATCAAGATTTCTTCAACAGAATAACAAAGAAAATAAACGGAGAAGTTTTACGAATGAAGGGGGTGTATCGTACCATCTTCAGGGATTGTGTCTCGCATCCACTCCTCGTCCACTAAATCAATCAACATTCCAAGGCTGAGTTGATCCGCCATTGCCAAATCGACGATCTGTGATTTCTTCTCCTGCAATTAATGAATTCAATTTTGTAAATTTATCTCCAATTACTACTGGTACTCCAATCCCTCCCTCTAGAAAGGAATTGATAAGAATTTCCCAAAAGGCGACGAGGAGCTTGCCCTAAAGATGGAGCAACGAAAAATCCATCGCATCTAGCAACGAGATGATTACGAGACTAACCTTGAATTCGGCGGTTTAGATAGTACACGAGCAAATTACAGAATTTGCAGAGCTTCGACTTTACTTTCAACTTGCAGAGAGAGGAAAACGGGAGGGATAAACCTAACTCCCCTACGCACTGACATTTGTGCATTCAAATAGTGTTATTTTTTTCTTTTTTTAAATTTTAAATTAAAAACACCTTATAAAATAGTGTATTAAATTGTGTCATCAGTCATCACTACTTAGTTAAATTATTTTAGAAATGTTAGTTTTTTCATTTTTTCGCCTGCCTCACTCATCAGTCATCAAGGTGCATTCACCTTTAAAACGTGGTTTAGTTAAAATTTATTATTGCACTAAAAAAATTTAAACTGTAAAAAGTAAATTATTTAATTAAGAAAGAAAGGGTATTTAAACCAATATTTCATAAAAAAAAAATTTATAAGTGGTGGTATAATTTAATGCATTCTATTATATAAGTTATTTTTACTTTAAAAAATAATTTAAGAGAATACAAGCTTAAGAAGTGGTTCTTGGAGTGTGACCTAAAAGTATATACTTCTTTTTTTTGGATGAGGAAAAAATTTGGTAGAGCGTAGACGAGACGTGCCTGGCATACTGAGAGGCCATCAAAAGATGACAGTCGAAGCCGACTAGGTGAGGCACGAGAAAAGCACTACGAGCTACACTAGAAAGCGAAAAAGTACAACCAAACGGAGAACAAACACAAACAACACGCATCTATGGATGTGGTTGAACGGAGAGTATGACACGAGAAAAATACATGACCGTTCCCCTGACATATATGTAGGAGTTTTTGGAGCTGGCTTTGGGGAAGTAACGTCATGCATGCCAAGGGTAAAGAATTTTTTATGGCGTGCATGCAAAGATGTTTTACCATGCAAATCAAAACTGTTGCAGCGAAAGATAGTGATTGATGAGAACTGTGATTTGTGTACGAAGCAAGAAACGGGATTGCATTGCCTTAGAGAATGCACCCTATTGATCAGCTGGGGGAAGGTGTTTCTTCTGTGATTGAATGGGCAGATATTATAAGAGCGAACTTGAAGGAAACTGAGCAGAATTTATGGGCTTATTTGATTTATGGTTTATGGAGAGCTCGAAAGTGCAGAATTTTTGAAAAGGAAGTCATAGATCCAGGGAAAATCATTCATGAGGCGTTGCTGGGGTTAGAGCCTTAGAGGATATCAGCAAAGGTATGGAGCCTGGTTTAATGCAGCATAAGGGGGAAAGGCATATACACAGATGGGTATGGCCTCCGGCTGAATGGATAAAAATAAATTGTGATACTTCCATAAAAAAGAAATTCAGTGTGGCATTGGTGTGATTGGAAGGAGTTCAGCTGGAGAGGTGGTCTTTCCAGGATCGAAGAGAAATCAGTATGGAACTGAAATCGAAATGGGCGAGGCAGATGGGGCTTAGAGATTGCGAAATCGCTCGGTTTTAACTATATAATAACTGTGGAATCAGATTGTCAAAGCCTGATTAAAAAGCTAAAAGGGGGTGATCTTCCTCGTACTAATCTGGGTGCTATTGCTGCCTTAATTGTTGTTGGAGAAATAGTCAGTCCCACATCGATGGGTTGGCTAAAATACCACTAGCATATATAGGAGAGTGAAACCCAACCCAATGGCTTAAGTTTTTGGGTAAACTGAGTGGATACCGACTTTATATGCTAAGTGGTAAAAAATCCTCGACACGTCCGTCACCCGCTTCTTCGGTCCCCCGGAATTCTAACAATTGTCAACCAAGCAGCAATTGGTTTCCAGAATTCCGCTGGATCCTTTTCTCACGACCAATTTGTATTCCTTTCCTAGTAGTTTTTATGATTTACAATGATGGTGAAGTTTAAGTTAATGAATGGAGTTTTTTATCAAAAAAATTAAAAAATAAAATAAGAAAGCCTGAAACTGGTGAGCGAAGTACCTCAGGATATATGGCAATGTAAACTTTCATCTCTTGAATTGGTTGAAAACAGAGAAACAAACTATTACATGCTCTTTAGCTCTTTCAGCCATCTCAAGGGACTTGAATTGATGTCAGATCTAGATGTGCTGTTTTTTATTGTCATCCCATGTTAAGTTCATATGTTTTTTCAAGTATAAAATATAGGAAAAATTACTCAAAATAATACCAACTTTTGTTTATTGACTTAAAATAATACGAATTTTTAAATTAACTAAAAATAATATCAACTTTCATTGTATTAACCAAAAATAGTACAAAGACATTTTCGGTGGAGATTTCGGCAAAACATATGACATGTCTATCAAATTTTATTGACTAAACATTAAAAAATATTGATGGCTAAGATTTTGATGTGATTATTGCTCACTATCATCATATAAATTAACATTTTGCATATAAATAGTATCGATTTACATTATATAAATTATTATTTCACCTTGTGTCATAAACAAAAGTTGGTATTATTAATGACCAACCAACATATTTCAATGGCCACATTGTATATTTTGTCAAAATTTTCACAAAAAACACCGTTATACTATTTTTGGTTAATACACTAAAAGTTAGTATTATTTTTAGTTAATACGATGAAAGTTGGTATTATTTTTAGTTAATTTAAAAATTCGTATTATTTTGGATCAATAGGCAAAAGTTGGTATTAATTTGAGTAATTTTTCCTAAAATATATATATATTGAAGGATTTGCACAATTGCACATATGACCTATAAGCCAATATCCTCCTCCTCTTGTTTCATTGATTGAAAGAGGGAATTTGTTTTTTGACTATTACAAATTACATGAATATACAATCAATTACAAACCATTTTGCCCAAGAGATCTTTATAATCTACGTTCCGGCTACATCTTATACAGACTTTGATTCAAATTTGAACGGGAAAATGCAATCAGCCAAAACCTGAATCAATTTTATCATCAAATTGCTTTGATTGCTGCTGAATCACATTCGCTCATAATCGAGTTTATCAGACTGCAAACAAGCAGAAAAACCAGTTAAGAACCTAGCATTCCCTCTCTGCTTTTAAGCAAGCATTCACCTCAAACTCATTCACATTTCACTCTCTCACATTAATTTGGTGAAAATGGAAACCTGCAAATCTAGTGATGATACCCAATTGACAAAGATGAAGATCATAGCAAAAATACCTTGATAAGCATGTCTGTTGGGAGCCAAGCTGGTGCTGTTGGAATGCCAATCCATGCAACCTGCAAGAATAGCATTTATGCAGTTCAAACATTCAAAATCAAGTTCCAATATTCAGCCAATGGATAAAGTGTGATGATCCAAGTTGCTCGTTACTCACAAGGGCATGTTCTCCTGTGTCAAAATTCCGTAAATCCAAGACCTATACATGTGATCATCAACAGCAAAATAATTCAAATTCCAACTAAAACTCAAATTCACTTATTATGTAGTAAGAAGTCTTATTACCTCGCCACGATCCTCATAAATGTAATCGAGGCCTTTGTAGTACGGAGGATGGTCAACTGATAGATACTGATGAACAGCAAGCACCATAATTACCAGTCTCTCGAAAACAGTGGTTATTCATTCAACCAAACGCAGAAAACACAAATAGAAGGTTCCAGAAAGGCAGAAACCACTCACATTGATACTATTAAGATACTTCTCCTTATCCACCCTCACAATCTGGCCTTTCTTCACTGCAATTTCACAATTCCACTTCAATTTGCCCCAATTCAACATCAATTTCTACATAAAAAAGAAGACGAAAGGGATTATTACTCACTGGAATACACAGGCTTCTGAGGGCGCTTAGGGCTAGCGGTTGCAGTCGAAGCAGGAGGTTGAGCGTTGGAGCTGACTTCCTTCTTCGTTTCGGCGAGATTCTGCTTACCGCTATCGGAGCCAGAGTCGCTCAGAGCTCTGATTAATGGATGGCGCCGGAGAAGAGGAGGGAGAGGCGTCCTTATTGGAGTGACATGCGGGAGAGGAGAGGAGCGTGAGGAGGATAATGAAGAGAAACTAGGGTTTGAGAATGCTATGGAGAATGCCATGGGTGTGCGAAATCTGTGTGCTTGAGAAGCAGATGAAGTATGAAGTTGTGCGAAGAAGATAAGAGAAAGGTCTTTTTTTGGTTTTTCTCCCCAAACGGCCGGATTCAATTGGGTGATGATCTTACGGTTTAGTTTGGTTTGGCGCCTCGAGCGACAATCTAAAATTATAGTCAAATTGATATTTTACAAAGGCAAAATTGCATGTACACCCAAAAATGTTTGTAAAGTAAAAAAATATTTAGGATAAATGACAAAGTGTTTTTTTTTTTGATATTTTTTACAATAAAAACTTCTGCCTTTTCCTTTTACGACTAAATTATAAAATAAAAAATATTATAAAAAAAACATTTCTTACAAAAATATTAATTTGGCAATCTTTCCCATATTTGTAATCTTATTGTTTATTAGAAAATGATAATAAAAAAAGAAAAAGAATATGTAATCATACCTTCCATACAATATCGTTATATTTTATTACACTATTTACAATTGAAAAGAAACCCTAATTATTCTTTACCACCTCTTAAAGAATATTGGTGGCTCATTCTTTTCTTCTTCAGTCGAAGAACATCGAGATCTCTTGCTAAAGAACGAAGAACATCGACAATCTTGCCGGTAATATGAGTAAGTCGTTAAACCTTGAAGAATTTTTATTTTAACTGTTCACATATTAAGTCCTACTGACAACAATCTTGTATGAACTTAACCCTTAGATCATCTAAACCATGTTCTACCATAGATAAATGTATGAGATATATACTATTGTATTTTAGAGAAGGTTGAGAGTTATTACGTTGCTGACATGATATATAAACATTTCATGAACATAGGACTGGATGAGTTCCAAGACTAATGTAAAAACATAGATATCTCCAAAGCTAAAAAGATTTTTTTTTGATCTCTCACTCGGTTCGATTAGTTAGCCGGGGTCAATTTATGTCCGAATCGGGTACTGCAGAGGCCCATTGTTGGGGGCGACCCTCTCAATTCAATTTTTTCCATACACGCTGCCAGGAAGATTCGAACTCCGAACCTCTTGAACAAACGCTTAAGGAGCCTAACACCTCATCCCACTAGACCAATTGGTTATTGGTTCCAAAGCTAAAAAGATGTTGATGACCTATTATCCAGCTATTTAAGAAGGGGGAAAGCATACACTAATACACTATTTATTTTCCTTGAATACTCGACACCAATATTTGAAACAAAAAAGCCTCATGAACATAATTAGTAGGTGATAAACGAGAAAAGCCGAACAAAATCAAAATAATAGACGAACACTACTCAGAGAAGGTACAATATTAATGTACAAGTCAAGGAAAAGTAACCATTTGGCTAGCAATATTAGTTAGAAATCACTATGTAGTCAATAATGATGAATCCACTGATTAATAGAAGTTTTTGAGCTTTCGTATATGGGGGATAAGATGTCCAAAATGCATGATATAATTTTTAAAAAGTGTCGGGCACTTCGCCTCTCTTGGGTCGAATCACTTGCGCACGGGCTAGTTCCTTTACTAGAGGAGCTCAAAGTTGGCCTCCTGACCCAAGGAGCACCGGGCAAGGACAATGGTGTCCTAGTGTGCTTGTTGGTGGCCACTGAGCGCGACAACGTCGGGCCAAGCGCCTACGCTGATCCTAGTCTACCCTAAAATTTATGGAAGGACTTAAATGCCAATTTTTCCTAGTTTGTTTGGCCTTATAAGTTAGACTTTAATAAATACTTGAAGGGTTTTCAAGTGGCCATGTGGACCGAGTTTTCTTTCTTTAAAAGGGAGGTGTGTCTCCTTTGTTTTCTCATGTCAAAATGAACTAAAGTGTCTTGTTGTTTTATGTCTTGTTATGCTTTGTTTTAGCTTCATTAAAACACCCTAGTTATGTCCTCAATCTGGTTTGTGAGCTACATCGAATCCCTTTCCATGATCATATCCAAAGTGAGTCATATCTTTGTGGTTGTTTCTTAGTTTGTACTTGAGAGGTGAGTTATATCCGATCAAGTGCATCCATATCCCTTCTAACCCACATTTACATTAATATCACCCCATCTCATCATCCACTCGTACATCAAGGCTCAGCCAAGGCGCCACCAAGCCTCCCTCTTAGTGCAAGAATCAATCCACAGTCCACCTTGCACCGCTTCTAGTCCGACGATCCGTATCATTTGGAATCAGAGCTACAAGTTGAAGAAAGCTTTGCCACATTGTAGATATAGTAAGATTCAAGGACGAATCTTTTTCAAAGGAGGAGAGGTGATGTGATTCAAGAATTCGCATCTCAAAGCTCAAGAGAAGTGGTAAGGCGGTTTTCTCTTCCTCGGATCCTCAGATAGTGGTTTAGTATTTTGACTCATTTTAAGGCTATGATAATTCATTTAAAGCCAATGAAGACTTGTTGGAAAGGTAAGAGTCAAAGCTACAACTTTCATGTTGTTCACTTTTGCCAATTCTATCTAAACGTGTTCCAAAAGAAGTGTTCTTTCCAGCAATAGATGGATGAAGATCTCAACATCATGGAGTGTATTGTATTCAAGTCATTTGGCTCTTCATTTTTGGTGGAAACATCCAAAGGTCTTTTGCTCTTCAAATCCCCATAAGTTAATGAAGAGAAGACATTTCGTGTTTTTTGTTTTATGATGTTTAATTTGTGCTTTGTTTTTCCTATAAATAAGACATCTAGGCTCATTGTTAGGGACGTCAATTTTTGGAGATCAAATTTGTGAAAGACAAGCGGTTGAGAGAATTGTGAGCGGTTTCCTTGTATGGTGTGTAATATCCAAACATGTTTGGTGAGCTATATCCGAACGAAGCCTTTGTATCTCTTTAGGTGTATTATATTCCTATGAGATTCGACCCTCTTTCGGTTCTCTTGTGGTGAGTGGTATCCACATAAGATTCGATTGCTTATCCCTTTTTCGAATTACCTTGGTGTGTCATATCCTTGGTCTTTCGATTGCTTATCCTTTATATTTATAATTTAAGTTGGTTTGAGTTAGTTATCTTTTCTTTCATGTTCATCTCAAAATAAAACACAAATAAATACCAAAAGCAAGGTTGGTCAAGATCAAATTGAGTTAGAACTTTCTTCAACACCGAATCGAGAAAACAACGATCCTTTTCACATTATTTGGTATCAAAGCCACAAAAGGTATACCACTTAAAAACTCTTCTAAATCTAAATTTTCTTGAGTTTGCAAGTGATTTCTCCTTCAAACTTTTGCCTTGAACTGATTTTGCAATTCTCTTGGCCGATCCATGTTTATTGCCCGTGTTTGAATGTGTTGTGTTCTTGACGCCCTAGATTCACTTTGCCACCATTATGGTTGTGTATGGATTGTATAATCTAAGACTGGATTTCCAAAAGGTTGAAGAAAGAGTCCCGTTAAAGTCGTCCTTGAATGAAGTAGTGTTTGGAGTGCAAGAGTCTACAAAAAAACTTCAACGAAGTGACTCTTCATTCATTACCATTACTTGACTTTTCTTGGCTGATTTTTACAACCATTTGCCTCCATTATTTTTGGCCATATTGATACCAAAACTGAACCTTGGTTGCACTTACATGAAAAGTATACGACTTGCTTGCAATATCTGTTGGCTTTCGAGTTAGGATACGAGAAAAGTACCAAAACCGGAATAGAAAACTTGTGAAGTTTGTTTGTTTGAATCTTAAAGTTGTGTTATTCTAAACATTATAAGATCAAGAATAGTGCCTAAAATAAAATTCGGACTTAGAAAGGAAAAGAAATGGGACTTAGAAAAATTTGTACCCCTCGAGCTTTGTCCTACCATTTTTCCTAGTTCCATCCATTCTTTGGCTACTCCATGGTTGGATGCTTTTCCTATGGTGACCTCCAGTTTTCCCTTTCTATGTCATGAGGATAATCACACCAAGAAATAAGAGAAATAAGTCACCATGTCAAGTTGCTCTAGGGGAGTATCTCTTAACCTTTGCCTTGTTGTAAGGGTTTCTTGATCAATCAAACAAGCAAATAAATTTATAGATCAAGACCCCGCTGAGTAAAGCAAAGTCAGGTTCGTCCACATGAGAGAGTCAATTCAATGTTTTGTTTAACTTAGGGCAAAGCAAGTGAATTGAGATTATTAGTTCTATCAACTAAATATGTAGTTTGGATCATAATCCACGATAGATTATTCAAGTGAATTGTGAATCAAGAGAATCAATGATCAACAAAGCAATATCATAACGAATTTAACTAGTTGAACACACTTGTCTCATATCGTTATAATCATCTTTGCATTCATATTATATTTAATTTGCATATTAGAATATAAAATCAATTCTAAAACCCCATACTATGGTTACTTGACACACAAGTAAAACACAAATACACAAGTCTTTGTAGGATCTACCCCTACTTACCATTCTACTTAGTTTGGTTAACTTAGGTTCTTTGATAGGTATAACAACCATTGAAAATACCTCATCACCAACCTATCAAATTATAGCAGAAAAAATAAAACTAAGATATGTTGCACAAAAACTTTCGCCATCAAAACATAACATCATTATCCATCTTTTGTCTGCGTCACCAAAATGTACACACTTTTAGTGCGTGCACGCACTTTTAGTTCGGAAGATTTGTTTGAACTGTGTGCAACTTATTTTTGCAAAATCTTTTTGAATGTGCAAGTTGTAGTATATTATTATAGGAGGTCTATCCAGGAACAAATTTGGATTATGTTTTTTATTTGGTGTAGGATAATAAAATTTATGACACAATAAATTTAGATGATATATATTTTTGCAATGATGGAAGTAAATATTTCAACTCTAATGATGATGAAAGGCTTGGTATGGATCCCTTTCTAGATTATTCGAATTTTTTAGAACAAATGAAACTTTAAATACCCGTGATGAAGCTATAAATGTGTTAGAAGTGCTGAGAGAAAGTATAAAACAAGTGTAGTCATATCTCATGTCAAAAGTGGTATTCGTGGGCTTAAAAAGACGTTGTTGGAAAGTGAGAGACGTGATAAGTATACTCTTACTCGAGGAAGAGTTTTGCCGAAAAAGCAAATATCAACGAAGTGGTATGGATTTCCATTTTAGATCAATTATATTGAGGCGGTTTCCAGGGTGTGGAGATTAGAAGTTATTTGTAGATCTCACAATCATGAAGTTGGGAAATATATGAAGGACATTCAATTGTTGATAAGTTGACTCCATAAGAGTATAAGCTGGTAAAAGATCTCTCGGCTTCTCGATGCAAGTCAAAACATATTCTTCACCACCTTAAAATTCATGATCCTCAGAACTGTAGTGCATTGATGCATGTTTACAATGAATGACATAACTTGTGAAGAAAAGGTTTGATGGGTAGAACCATTGTACAACAATTGTGTCATAAGGTTAATGAACACTATTACTTTGTGCATTATAGGGCGACAACTTCTGAGGTTGTTGGTGAGTTATTTTGGGCCCATCTCCAGTTTGTGAATCTATTGAGAGCATTTTCAGATGTGTTAATCTTGGATGTCATGTACAAGATAAAAATAGGTGAGTTGTTTTAATTCGCAAGACAATTGTGATTGTCTTTTTTATGCTGATGTTATTTAATATTAGCCTTTTTTTAATTCAAGTACAAGATGCCTTTTTGTAAATTGTAGGATTCACATCAACTTTGAAGAGATTTCCAAAAACCAGTGCGTTATTTACCAATGAAAAGGAATATAACTATACTTGAGCTTTGGAAGCATTGAAAGATATGTCGATTCTTATTGGGAGGGTGCCAGTGGCACTAGTTTCAAATAGAGATGGTGCATTATTGAATGCTAAGAAGGTATTTTTCTTTAATATAAAGCGTTTTTTGTGTCGATGATATATCTATAAGGACGTAGAAGCAAAGTGCAAAAATGTAACTGGATGTACAATGTCTACCAATAGGTTTGAAAGGACATGCATTAAGTTATTTGAAGCAAAGATCGAAGAATCATACAACTCACCGTTACATGATTTCGAGATAGTTTGGAGTAGATTACACGTGTTGATTAAATATCTAAACGAAACCTAGTTGGACCCATACAAGAATAGAATTGTATCAGCATGGACATATAACATGTCTCTTTGTCATACACACCACAAATAGGTGAATTGGTTGCTCAAAATATTGATGCACATTTGAAATGCCCTACAATAATTTTTATATTGACTCATGTATTAAATATGATAATAGAGTTGAGAGTCAATATTCAACATTGAAGAGGTTCCTTGGATCAAATCATAATAGCTTCGACACATCAAACAATACGACCATGTAGTAGTTGTACATTGTTTCATATTATTACAAGGACTAGTTTTTCGCCATGCATTGGTCAAAATGTTATACCATTATGATCTTCTAAAGAAGGGTAAGATAAACCCAGACTCTTGTGATTGTAGTCTAACAAACACGCATGAGCTCTTATGTCTACACTTTATTGCAAGTTCTATTAAAGATGATAAGATGATTGACCCAAGTATAATTAATATGATGTGGAAGACACTTGATATAAAACTTGTACAATTTGATTTTGATTTTCAATCTGCTAGAAGACGAATCATGATTGTGTGTGATGATTTCCATAGAAATGCTTCCTAACTTTCAAAAGATGCAATGATAAGGACTGCATCTTATTTATATGCACTATTGCATCTTGATAGTGTGAACATGCATGAGCCACCAGTTCTTCACACAAGGGGTAGGCCTAAGAACAATTCGAATAAGAAACAAAACCCGAGCAAATTTAAGTATTCACAAGGATTGGTACGTATCAAAAGTAGTGGTCGAGACAAAGGCAAAATCAATCACACTCACTTAATGCAGGTAACGAATCATCAGAAAGTGTCTCACATTTGATATTTCTCCAAGATATTCTAAGGTTCATGGATGGTAATATTCAAAAAAAAATTGAATGTCATGGGGAATGGACATTGCAAGTTTTGATCTATTGAAGAAAACAGAGGGATGAGGCAAGAACAATAGAAGATAATTAAACATCATCTTGTACATGAGCTCGTAACCCGTCCACATCTAGTATACTCTGATTATTCTTAAGGAGAATGTTGCGGCATAATGTGGATCGTTATCTTACTATAGTAGTCCTATACTCGACTCAAGTATTGGATGACACTTACGGAAACAAGATACTTGGTAGCCATTGCCTATCATGTGTCTTTGCAGTCATTTGATCGTTTATATTTTTTCCTCTACAATTATTTGTACCCGAGAGAGATCCTACTACATTGCCTATCATAGCTGCGAAATTCCTAAGTTCACATAATCATTATGTATTGGTATGTATCTTGGATTTTATTTATATATTCTTTTGAATTTTATTATAAAACAAATTATTCATTTTTATATTTTTTGTAGGTTGAATTAAAACCTAATAGTCCCCTACCTCCATCCACTATCTATGGAATGGACAAGGAATCATCATATATGTGTTGATTAGGACTAGGTATTTTCTCTGAGGTTTAGGTCATTTCACTTGGATCAAGGGAATTTGTAGTTCCTATGTATTTTTATTTACATCTGTTCGAATAGTTTTAGGTTTTTCACACTTTTCTAGCCTTTATGGTTGTACCAATGGTTATGAACTTGTGCTATTTTAGGAGATTAATTACATCATTTTAAATAATTTTGGAGTAGACATACGTGATTATAAACTGTGCTTTTTTTTATAATACATGAATATACATATATTTCATAGATTGAATCCTCCTTTTGCGTTCAAGCATTAGGACCTTCTGTTCTTCAAGAGCTTGGACCTTCGAGAAGTCTCTGTCTTGATAAGGAGTAGATCAGATTGCGGTAGCCCCAACAAATGCCCACCCTTGCCCTTCCTCTTCATTATTGCTCGATAGAGGTCTGCATCATTCATGACTTCATAGTAGTCCTCCTCTTATCCAAATATTCGTTCAAGAGTGTCGAACCAACCCAATTGGCCAAGATGTAGGTTGACCATCTTTAATCCGACATGCTTGGAATTGATAAGCTCACACGGGAATAGTCTCCTTTGTTGGAGATCTCTAGCTTGGCTTAATATTTCCTTTTCATGTGTCTTATAAACCATTTTTGTATATTGATGATATGAAGGAGTTGGAATGAATTAGCAATGTACGAAAGATCAATATACGTAGCAGGTTTTTATAGTAATTCTAATTTAACAATGAAAATAATATATATTATAAAAATTATTATTTATTTGGAAAATCGTAGATCATCTTTAGTCATCAAAGAGATCTAATATTTCAAGCATGCATCTATCCAAAAATTCTAGCGTAAATTACTTGGAGAATTCTACTTACTAAGAAACTTTTAAGCATAAATAGCATATCAAAGAGATCATATATTTACTAAAATCTTAGATAATCACAAATTTTAACATAAATTATCAAGTATACTTGCGAGTACAACCATTTGGTAAGATTGATGTGGTTAAAACAAATTATGTTTATAATTCAGATTTGGATTTTAATTATATTCCAATTAGATCAAATTTTTTGTATTAATTTCAATCAGCCCACATATTTTATAGTATTTTAATAAGAAAATGAGGTTTTATCAACTTTATATATATTATCTTAATAATAATTAATTACTTGATACTATAACTTGAGGGTACTATAGGCTATTTTCCTACACCGCAAGTATACGGTTCGGTTGTAGTATCAAGGTTTCGAACTCAGGGAACTTTGTAGTATCGATTATAGCTCAATTCAGTAGACTAAGCCAAAAGTAGGAGAAAAAGAGTTGCAATTATATTTAGGAACAACTAATATTGAAAATAACAAGTAACTAATGATGGAGAAAAACATTCTAAGGTAAGGATTCCCACAATGACTTTTCGGTGCATTACCGATGATATTTATTTGGATTTCAATTCGAATTTTGTTTGAAGGACTAACTATCTCAAAAGTCAACATTAACACTTTTAAGACAATTAATGCATGTACCTAGTCTCGACTAGCAATCATTCTCGCACAAAGCAAGTCTTATTTAGGTTCTTTAAGTTCTTTAGAGATCATTGAAACAATAGAAATAACATCCGCTCTTGTGCTCCATTAAGACTATTCAATCAATAATTTCTAGGATAGGTTAAGTTGCACATGTGAATTAAGTCACTCTCGTACAAATAATTCAACAAGTTCAAACCTAGGGATCTAGCATGAGTTAACAAATTGTAAATTCAATTCAATCAATCTCCCCTCGGTCTCAAATCATAACAAGATTCCCAAATTCAAGTAAATTAGGTCATTAATCATCCTAGGTTGAATCAAACAACAATTCAAATCTCAATTGAACCAAATATCACAATTAGATCTACCTACTAAACCATTGGGTTCACCCTTACTTGGAATAGAGAAATTATCTAGACATAGTATGGAGAGAGGAGAAATCTAAATCAATGATGAACATACCGATTGTCTTCTCAAAAGATCCAAATCCAATCCAACAAGTTTAGCGTAGATTCACAATTCTCCACTCTAGGGTTTTTCGAGAGAGTTTTCAAAAGAATAAAGCCTAATAATATCCAAACTTAATCTCCAGGTATTTATATCAAACCCTAAAAACAAGATATAAAAATGCCCGAAATAAAAATAAGGAGACTCGCGTAAGAGAACTCGCGAAAAAGACGCGACTTAGTCCGAAATTCAGTCGAGTTTCAAACAGTGTTTTGTAATACTTGGTCCAAGTCTCGGTCCAGAACTTGGTCGAGTTTTCAGCCTGAGTTCTCGTCGTACCAAAGAACTCAGCCCAAGTTTTTGTCCAACATCAGCACATGAGTACCCCTTTTGTTTTGTAAATAAATGGGGTCTTTTTGATGGATTCCTTGGACAATCTTCTCTTTGTTACTTCCAGTTCCAAGCTTAGCTCATCCATTCAAACTAATCCACCCGAACATCTTCAAATCAAAGCTCATGAGCCTCCAAAATACCCTGAAATCATGAAATGCAAGAGTAGACTCCAAACACAACAAACTAAACTAAAAACTACCAAAAGACAAGCAAAATAAACTTAAAAGACGCAATTAAACAAGTCCTAAATCTATACCCAAATGCTTGCTATCAAAATCCCCCAAGGTTAAACATTATTTGTCCTCAAGTAAGAAATAAAATCCGACACCCCACAAGAAAAGCAAGTCATGCAATTCATTTCAATAATAGCCTAGACGAGAATTATAGAAGCAAAGAATGACAACCAAAATCATATCATGCATCTCTAACATTCAAAGAGATAAAGTCAACATATCAATTCTAAACCTCATATAGGACAATTGTGTTTTGTCTCTCCCTCATATGTTTGAATAGGCATGTTTCTCTCAAGTCTCATCTTTTGAAAGCCTAGCTACCATAAGCTTGCATAGCGTTCTAAATCTCCACCGCATGGGACTTTGTACACAAACAATAATCATAAGGACTTTTATAAGGTTGTAATGAGGCTAGGGTGAGAACAATTTTGGCAGGGATAAATATTTGGCATGTGGTGCGAATCCGTGAAAAGGAATTATTCCTAAATAAAACACCAAAACCAAGCTTAATGCACTTCTTTCCCAAACTTCTTCTTATGTTTTCACACCTTTTTCTTTCCTTTTCTTGTTCTTATGAGTTCTCTTTACTCATTTTTCTTTCATTTCATTCTTCTCACATCAAACTCGATCCACACCTTTTTTAACCATATTTAACCCTTCTTTTCAAGTCCCCCAAGCTTGGCACAAGCTCACACTTAAAATCCACTAAAATTCCTATTTTCCGGATGGGTAAAGCTTAACATTAGGCTTAGGATTGATTTGTGGAGCTTTCAAATAAATAGGCAATAAAAGCTAACATGGGCTATCTAAAAGAGGATCATGTATAAGAGTGGATAGGGAATAATAGTCTCATAGAAACAATGCCTCAATCACTTTAAAGTTGAATACAAAAGTCATAAAAGTGGTCTTGAAAAAGAGTAATGCAAGTTATAGAGGAAGCAATCAAAAGTGCGATTCACACATGAAAAGAGAGGACTCCTAATAGCAAATAGTCCTAGAAAGGTCAAGAATCTCACATGGATTTTGTTAGAACTTCAATGTTAACTCAAATCTCAAAGAATATACATGCTCATTCAATTATCAAACAAGTTCATAAACATATATAGACATCACCAAAACTTCACACACTTCAAGCAAGTCTAGGGGATAGGATTTCATTAAAATTTTGAAGGACAAGGGGCTTAATATTTTAGGAAAAATTAATAACTCCTTGAATGCAATATTTTTTGTTATTTTTTGTAATTTTTTTCTTTTTTTAAACAACGAAACATTCAATGCAAAAACATGACAAATGATTCCCATCCCCCACATTTAAAACCTACATTGTCCCTAATGTAGAAAGTAAAGATGAGATAAGAAGAAACACTCACATGGTAACTAGTTTTGTGGACGAGGTGGAGCAACTCTAGGGCTAAAAGAAGAAGGGTCCCTTTCTTTCCTGCTTAGACATTATTCAACCTAAAAACCTACACACAAGAGGACAAGCACACCAAGCAAAGCAAAGCCACAACTTTGTCGTCCCGGCAAGGACGACCAACAACAAAGATAATTAAAGTTCTAATTTATACAATTTTCAATTAAAAGAACTTAGAACTCAAATTTCATAACACCCAAGTGTAGCAAAATTTATGCCAAATTCTCCCTAAATCCCAACAAGCATGAATTAATTTAGCAAAATAGCCCAATAAACAACAACAAATTCAGGATTTCAATACAAATGAAAATCCCCAAATTCTATTAAACCCTAGAAATTATTCAAAGGGAAAGAGACGGGGAATTGTACCAAATCAACATCCTATGGGCATGGAGGAGCAAGTTGAGCGGCGCCCTCGAAGAACAGGTGGCCAGTTTGGTGGAGTGGCCCGCATCGTGTTGGTGTCCGGATTGGGTGGCTGTAGCCACAGATTGCTAGGCTGTCTTGCGAGAGAGTGCAACGACTGCGGTGGACTTGGTGTGGTGTGATAGAGCATATAGTTATAGGTTTTAGAGCATATTTTTATTCTCTTTTCATGCATTTCTAGGTAGAGTATTGTTTTAATTCGTAGTTTAGTTTTGTTTCAGTTTAGTTCGGAATCTACGCTCTTTTGTGCTTCATTACAGGTTGGAAGGTGATTCGTGGTGGATATCAAGCTAAGGACCAGAGTTAGGAATGAGTGGAGAGCATTGAAGTGAAGAAACAAAGGGAAAAGCACAACTCATGAAGGAGAGACAAACCGCGCTCAGGAGACATGTGCCAGCGTCGAGGGGAAATAGATTTTGAGGCCGGGGCGCGGGCAAACTAGGGTGGAGCGCAACCGTGCTCCGGTGTGTTTTGACTACGCTTCGGCGCGTTGATCCGACGCTGTTTTGAGGCTTCCGTGTTCTCTTTTAGCCTATTTTATTATTATTTTATGATGTTTTTTAATATGATATAAATACTCTTTTAGGGTTTTATTTGGTAACTTATGCTTTATTATTTCTACATTAATTTTCACGCTAGAGAGAACTCTTGGGAAGAAATCCTAGATTGCACAATTGAAGAGAAACCTAACTCTTGTAAGTTTATTTTCTTCTTTAATGTCGTTTTATAGTTAAATTTTCACGTCCAACTAGTTAGTTGAAATTGTATGCATGATTGTTTGTGAGATTTGAATTATTTTAATTTGCCTTGAATAGATTGAATTTCTCCATACTTAATTGATTTGATTTTACTTAGGATTATAATAGCTTGATCACCTATTCTATTTCTAGGTTGAATTACAACTAGAATAACTAAAGAGACAGTGGAATTTGGTTATTCATGGATGAATCCTTTGATTAAACGTATAGAAGGTCGAATAAGGTTAATCAAAGGAGGATAATTCAATCACAAAATTTTATAAATAGACGGTGAATTTTATGAATTATGTTTCTATTGAATGCTTTGAACTAATTTGCATGATCAATTTGACATAGAAGGTTTTCTAGGTTAATTGGTTAAAAGGTTATTAAAGATGGTGCATATTGATAACCACTTTGAGCTTGAATTCCATGAATTCTCAATAGATTAGTCAAGAGAATTGAATTAAGAATAATCAAGGATCAATAGTTGTTGGGACGTTGTTGGGACCTCTGGTTCTAAACAACGGATCAACGATTTAATTCTCTTAAGTTTGATAATGACAAACACCTTAGGGAACTAATGTGGTTTGTTCAAGTATTTCTAAGGAACACAGGTACATCCAAGAACTCTTATGAATGACCAAAAGGCAATGCAGGCCACAATGAAGAGTTTCCATCAAGGGAACTCTGAAAAGGAAAGTTCCCATGAAATGGGAACTCCTAGAGACAATCAAGAGAACACAAGCTTACAACGATGAAGAGTTTCCATCAAGGGAACTCTGAACAAGACAGTTCCCATGACATGGGAACTCACATGTGAGGACAACGACCGTTCAGCGCAGATCGCGGGATTCTGTCTCAGACAGTCCGAGGGAACAGTCTGAGGATCAGACTGTCACGCTTCATCCAACGGTCCGATTGATCCAAGAAGTTGACCTAGTTCAAACCAAAGTCACATGTGAAGAAAGTACAATTTGGGCATCAAGCAAAGGGCATTTTGGACACAAACGAAAGATGCGACTGCCCAAGCTCATTGGACTATAAAGCCAAATGAATAGTACTCGGTCTGAGTACTTCTCACAGAACTTACAAACACCCACATCAGAGAAAAGAAAGAAAAGGAAGAGAAGTCCCCGCCGGCGAGTGTGTGATCTCGACGACGGTGAAGCTGAAGTTCCCAGGAGCAAGGGAACTGAGAAGTCAGCGTAAGGTTTGAGTTACTTGTGTTTTGCTGTTGTGAGCTTAGGAACTCAGTTGATAGGATTTACTAGTGTTGCTAGAGTTAGGAAGAACTTGTAGGAACAGAGAAGTGTAAATCCGGCTGTGTAATTAAGGAACAAAGCAATCAATATAAGTAAGTCATTCAAAATCCTCCAAGAGGAGGTAGAGGTTTACCCATACAACTAGTTGGTTGTAGTGGGGTTCCTCTATAAAGGAACTGTGCCTTTTACTGTTTTTATTACTTGCGATTATTTACTTCCGCTGCCTTGGGGACAGCTTCATTGCCAGTTCCCAAGCTCACTGCTAACCGATTACGATCCAACAATAGTCATGTATGCAATGGATACAAAACTAGTTGGACGCTTTCTTTCTACTTGAAAACCCAATTACTTTACTTGTTTCGCTTTTGTTTTCTTAGATTATTAGCTTGGAGTTTAAAAATCCCCTTTTATTATGAGAGTCCGGTTCAGGTGCGAATGGGCGCTCATGTGCGAAATAAGAAAGAACAAGAGTCGTTGGATCAAGAAAAATCAAATGCGCTGATCATTTCACTTAAAAAGGGGAAAAAAACGGCACGGGCGAATTTTTGGCGAATTATTCGCGTATTTTAAAAAAAACGAAAATAGGACACGCGCCCAGATTGTTCATAGAAAATGTAGATTTGTTCATCGGTATTGTGGATTTGTTCATCAATATTACGGATTTGTTCATCAACAATGTGGATTTGTTTATCAACACTTTGGCATATTTGTTCATTGGTTTTGACATCTTTGTTCATCCGTTTGTGCATATTTGTTCATTAGTAACATCAAGTTGTTCATTGGTTTATGCATATTTGTTCATTGATACATGCATATTTTTTCATTGTTATATTCATATTTGTTCATTGGTTTTTGCATATTTGTTCATTGGTTTGTGCATATTTGTTCAATGATTTATGCATATTTGTTCATTGTCTTTTCATATAATTGTTCATTGCTAAATTTATGTTTATTCATTAGTAACCTCTTAGCATACACCATATTATTGCAAAGTCAGATTCTTTATCTATTATTCTTTGTATTCAAGTTCCTAAATCAAACTTATCTTGTTTAGGTACTACATTGAGCACTTCATTCGTATTGACAAGTTAGCCTTAAAGCACTTCATTTGTATTATCCTTTGCATTCAAGATAGCCTTAAAAGCACAAAATAAATACAAAAAATGCACAAACAAATAGTCCTAAATGTACAAGTTGATGATATTAATAGTCCTTAATGTACAAATTGATGGTATTAACACATAAACATAAGTATATTTCTATTCACAAATAGGATATATCAATGAACAAACAAGGTTATATCAATGTACAAATAGAAGTATATTAATGAACAAATATGGATATATCAATGAACAAATAATGGTTTATCAATGAACAAACAAGGTTATATCAATGAACAAATAGTAGTATATCAATGAACAAATATTGGTATATCGAAACTAATTATATGTGCATCAAAAACTATAAATTTTTTATTCATACACATAAATAAGGTTAAAAAATAAAAAAAATAAAAAAAGTTCAAAATCGATAAACATTGTTATCAAAAACTCGATGCACAAATAGTTAGTATTGATGAATAATTGGTCAATATTGATGAACAAATAGTTAGTATTGATGAACAATTGGTCAATATTCTTGAAATTGAGGAGATGGCTCAACAGACACTGAGACAGTTGACTGCACCTAATCTGGCTCAACAACCATTGGCGGTGAAGCTACTTGAGCTCCCTGACGGTGTCCAATTTGAACTGAAATTTGGGTTGATTCACCTCCTTCCTCAATTCCATGGGAAGGCAGGTGAGGATCCCAACACACATTTGGCTGAATTTCATGTTGTATACTCTAGCATGAAATCGAAGGGCGTAATTGATGAACAAGTCAAGCTTAGAGCTTTCTCTTTTTCCTTGAAAGAGGGAGCTAATGACTGGCTCTATTATTTGGCTCCTGGCACTATTGAGACTTGGGAGCAAATGAAGAAAGCTTTTCTTGAGAAAAAATTTCATGCGAAAAAGCTTTCAAGTCTGAAGAAGAGTATTAGCAATATTGAGCAACTCCCGAACGAATCACTGTATGGGTATTATGAGAGGTTCAAGAAGCTAATCTCAAGATGCCCTTATCATGGTTATTCTCAACTGGATCCCGTTATGTACCTCCATGAAGGTTTATTGGATGAAGAATGATGACATCTCAACGCCGCCTGTGGAGGAAACATCCTAAATAAGACTCTTGCTGAAGCATTTGAGCTTTTCCATGAACTATCTGAAGGCTCTCATCAATTCAGCAAAAGAGCTACAATGAGAGTTGTCCATTCTATTGATGCTAGTGTTTTACATGAGGAAGTGAGTGAGTTGAAGACAATGTTCAAGAAATTCATATTAGGAGGACAACAACAAGTCAAATCTTGCGGTTTCTGCTCCGACATTACTCACAAGACAGATGCTTGTCCTACTCTTCATACTCAAGAGGAAGAAGTCAATGCGCTTGGAGGTTATGGGCCACAAAGGCCAAGGTATGATCCTTATTCGAACACATACAATCCGGTCTGGAAGGATCATCCTCATTTGAGGTATGAGAGTCAGAATTAACAATATGCACCTCAAAGAGGTCCTCAAGGTTTTAGACCTCCCTTTTAACCTCGGCCTCAAGCACCGAATTAAGGCCCGTCTTTGTCGACAGATGATATGATCCGCACTCTTGCCCAAAGCATGACTACTATGCAACAATCCATGGGGCAATTTCAGCAAGAAACCAAGTCAAGCATCACCAACTTAGATAATCAAATGAGCCAACTTGCAAAGGAGATGAGCAAACTTGAAGCTAAAGATTCCAACAGATTAGCTTCTCAACGGAGCTCAATCCTAAGCAGAACGTAAATGCAATCTCACTCCGGAGTTGTAAAGTGTTGGAGAACAAAGCCGAAAAGCAACCAACTTTGCATGAGAAGGAGGACGAGGAGGACAAAATTTCAGAATTGGTTCAAGTGCCCGAGCACGGTCAAGGCGGCAAGAGCACGATCGCGCCCTCGGACCTCAGCCCGTGCCCAGCCACCAGAAACTCAAACATGCTGAGCATTGTCAAAGATGGCTTGAGCGCGACCGCGCCTCTGGTGGTCCAGACCGCGCCTACGGTTCTGTGCGAGGACTCATCTAATCCTTCGACCTCAGCTCCCAAACCTCTTCCACCATTTCCCAATGCATTAAAGGAAACCCATAAGATCGAGAATGACAAAGAGATCTTCGAGATGCTTAGCAAATGCGAGTTGAACATTCCACTTCTCAAACTTATCATGAGCATTCATTGCTATGCTAAATTGTTGAAGGAGCTATGCACAGTCAAGAGGAATCAAAAGCTAAAGGGGAAGCAAAAGATCAAGGTTAGCGAGCAAATCTCAGCGGTCTTCCAAAGACGAATGTCAAAGAAGTGCGGAGACCTAGGTATGTTCACTATCCCTTGCATTATAGGTGAAACTAAGTTTGATAACTATGCTAGACTTGGGTGCTTCTATAAATGTCCTGCCTTATTCCATTTATGGATCTCTTGAGCTTGGTCCATTGCACACAACAAGTGTAGTAATTCAATTGGCCCATAGATCTAATGTTTACCCCCAAGGGGATTGTAGAAGATGTGCTTGTTATGGTTGATAAGTTGATCTTCCCGCTGATTTTTATGTACTTGATATGGAACATGACAAGCATGCGGCCCCAATTCTCTTAGGTAGACCATTCTTAAAAACGGCAAAAACAAAAATTGATGTGTGTAGTGGCTCATTAACCATGTAATTTGATGGGGAAAGGGTTGAGTATAATATTTATAATGCCATGAATTTTCTCCATGATGACAATTCTTTATGCTCTATTGATGTTTTAGATACTCTTGTTCAAGATTTCTTTGATATTAATGATCATGATGAATTGAAATCTACGCTTGAAAACTCTGTGGTTAATAATGATGAAGTGTATTTTATGCTAAACGATTATATGCGAGAAGTTGTAGCCGAGTTAAACGCTCATTATGAGCGACCACTCTTGATACCGGGCTCTAAGCCCCTACCACTAACATTGCCAAGCGAGAAGATTGTTCCTTCTATTGTGTAGGCCCCAAAATTGGAGCTCAAGCAACTACCAGACCACCTTAAGTACGCGTTTATAGGTGATGGAGAAACCTTGCCGGTGATAATCTCAAACAAGCTGGTGGAAGATCAAGAGCACCATATGTTGGATGTGTTAAGGGAGCATAAATCCGCTATAGGATCGACCATTGACGACATTAGAGGAATAAGCCCCTCTACATGTATGCATAGAATCCTATTGGAGGATGATGCAAGGCCCTCACGACAACCACAAAGGAGATTGAACCCGCCCATGGTGGAAGTTTTGAAAAAGGAGGTCCTCAAACCTTTTCAAGCAGGTATGATTTTTCGAATATCCGATAGCAAATGAGTTAGTCCTACTCAGGTCGTTCCCACGAAAGGTGGAATCACGGTAAAGGACACTTAAGAAGGTGAGCTCATTCCAACAAGAATTCAAACCGGTGGCGTGTATGCATCGATTACCGAAAGCTTAACACGGTAACCCGTAAAGATCACTTTCCTTTATCTTTTATTGACCAAATGCTTGATCGACTTGCGGGTCATTCCTTATATTGTTTCTTGGATGGGTATTCAGGTTACTTCCAAATATTGTGCTCGAGGATCAAGAGAAGACGACATTTACTTGCCCATTTGGCACATTCGCCTACCGAAGAATGCCATTTGGTCTATGTAATGCGCCCGCAATCTTTCAAAGGTGTATGGTTAATATTCTCCGAGTACATTGAGAACTTCATTGAAGTTTTTATGGATGATTTTACCATTCATGGGAACGATTTTTACTCTTGTTTAACTCACTTGACACTTGTGCTAAAACGATGCAAGGATACTAACCTTTGTCTAAATTTTGAAAAATGCCATTTTGTGGTAGAGCAAGGCATAGTGTTAGGTCATATAGTGTAGGGATTGAGGTCGATAAGGCAAAGGTTGAAGTAATTCAATCCTTGCCTTATCCTACTAATGTTCGAGAATTGCGCTCTTTTCTTGGGCATGCAAGTTGTTACCGCAGGTTCATTAAGGACTTCTCAAAGATTGCTTCTCCTCTTTGGGAGTTGCTCAAGAAGGATGTTACCTTTGAATTTAATGAAGCTTGTAAAAGAGATTTTGATGAGTTGAAGTCTCGACTCACCACTGCACCAATAATTCAACCCCCAAATTGGTCTCTACCCTTTGAGCTAATGTGCGATGCAAGTGACTATGCGGTAGGAGCAGTCTTGGGTCAAAAGATTGGTAAGGCTTCTCATGTAATCCATTATTCTTCTACAAATTTAAATGAAGCATAGAAAAATTATTACACCACCGAGAAGGAGCTCTTAGCGATGGTATTTGCTTTGGAAAATTTTTGGTCTTATTAGCTAGGGACAAAAGTGATTGTCTACACGGATCATACAACCTTTCGTTACTTGTTGACAAAGAAGGAAGCAAAGCCCCGGTTGATTAAATGGATCTTGTTGTTGAGTGAATTCAACATTGAGATCAAGGACAAGAAGGGGGCGGAAAACGTAGTGGCTGATCTTCTTAGTCGCTTGGTTCATGAGGAGAAAATATGTTCACAAGTCACACCTATTCGAGAAGTGTTTCTAGATGATACTCTGTTTTCGGTATGTGTACTACAACCTTGGTATGCTCATTTGGTTAATTTTCTGGTTTCGAGTGTGTTTCCTCCTAGTTTTAGCAAGGCTCAAAAGGACAAGCTAAAGAGTGAAGCGCAATACTATGTGTAGGATGATCCATATCTTTGGAAGCACTATTTTGATCAAGTAATCCGTTGTTGTCTCCCGGATAATGAGGTAACTTCGGTTTTGTCTTTTTGTCACTCATATGCATGTGGGGGGAACTTTAGTGCAAGAAATACCGCTAGGAAAGTGTTGGACGCATGATTCTTTTGGCCTACTATCTTTCGGGATGCGTATGCTTTTTTTAAATCTTGTGACCGATGCCAAAGAGTTGGGAATATATCCCGAAGGGATGAAATGCCTCAAACATCAATTATCTTGTGTGAGGTATTTGATGTTTGGGGTATAGACTTTATGGGACCATTTTTTGTGAATGTTTATATTTTATCAGCGGTGGACTACGTTTCCAAATGGGTAGAACAGAAGGCCACCCGAACTGATGATTCCCGAGTTGTGGCAGATTTTTTCAAGGTGCACATATTCTCAAGGTTTGGGATTCCTAAAGCTTTGATTAGTGACAAGGGATCCCATTCTTGCAACAAAATAATGAGTGCGCTCTTGAAGAAATACCATGTCACACATAGGATTTCTTCGGCCTATCACCCACAAACGAATGGACAAGTGGAGGTATCTAACGGGGAGATCAAGGCCATACTTGAGAAGACAGTGTCGCCAAACCGGAAGGATTGGAACAGTAGCTTAGATGATGCTTTATGGGCCTATAGGATGGCTTACAAAACACCGATTGGAATGTCACCCTTCCGTTTGGTGTTTGACAAAGCCTATCATCTTCCGGTGAAGATCCAACACTTAGCTTACTAGGCCGAGAAGAATTGTAGCTTGAAGATGGATGAGGCCGGAGAATTGAGGAAGCTTCAATTACAAGAGCTTGAGGAATTACGGCTAGAAGCTTATGACAATGCGGCCATATACAAGGAGAAGACCAAAGCTTCGCATGACAAGAAAATATGGATAAAGAGTTTTAAGGTAGGTGACAAGGTTTTATTATATCAATCTAGACTTAAACTTTTTCCAGGATAGCTAAGGTCGAGATGGACGGGGACGTTCATAGTAGCTAAAACATATCCTCATGGAGCGGTGGACATATATGATGGATCCACTCATTCAATGCAAAAAGTGAATGGACAGCGCTTGAAACCGTATTTTGAAGGATTTAGCAATGTTATTCTTGAAGAGACGGTGTTGGACGAAGCCTAATCTATGAGCGGTAATGCATCAATCGAATGACATTAAACAAGCGCTTCTTGGGAGGCAACACAAGCTTTAAGTGTAGTTTTTCGTTGCTTACTAGAATAAGTTTTGTTTTCGGTTTGTTTTTGGTTCGTTTTTGTTTTAAGTTTTAGGTAAAGTCGAAAAACAGGTGTACGCGGTCCAAGTTGGTCAGGGCACCCTCGCGCTCCAAAGTTCATGCCTGTGTAGAGCTAGTAGAAAGTCAAAGAGGCAGAACGCGGGGAAAAACAGTCGGAGCGCGACCGCACTCCAAGAGGCGAAGCCGCGCTCGGGGTTGTGAAGTTTCCGGTGCGTCAGCGTGGTCAAAGACCTCATGATTTATACCTTATTTTTTCGGGCATTCCTTCTTTCTCCTCTACTGCACCGCGTCACCCCTCTTCCCTATCCTTCCTCCATTGAAGCCCATGCTTCCAAGCTTCCATTGGAGCAAATCTATTCCAATCAAGACCGAATTCACACTCCTCTTTATCAAACAAGTAAGATTCTTCACTCCTTCCTTCATTCTCTAGTCAAAATCGAGTTTTTCGTCCTAAATCCCTCAAGTTAGGTTTTGCATTAAAACCTCAATTTAAGGGCTTTTTAGGTCGAAATTTCTCAATTTGAGTTCATATTCTTGATTATTAGCATAATTATGAGTTAGTATCATGGTTAGATTGACTTAATTTGACTATTTCGAAATTGTGCTTATTTTATGCTAATAAATTCTAGGTTAGTGGGGGAAGAAGAGTGTTTTGAGTGATTTTATTGTTTATTATTGCTTGTTTGGTGGATTGCTCTTGCTGGGGCAAATGAATTTTGCTTGTTTTTGGTCTTTATGCGTTGTGTAGATGATTTAGCCTATGGGTCATAATAAAGCTCAATCCAACGCTCCTACGAGACCGAGACATACTCAGAGAGTAACCCGAGCAACCCCATCTACACCTCAAACTGTTGTTCCTTCTTCATCTCGTCCTCAAGCTCTGCTTCAACATCCTTCAACGGGAAGAGATATCACCTCGAAATCTTTGGGAATTCTGTTTGGTGATATGAGACACTTAGCCCGTTTCAATTAGCTGAAGAAACGTGAAATCCAACCTCCTAGGTATATTGATTGGGACTTAATGGAGGCTTTGGGATTGACTAGGGAATTGAGGAAAATTGAGCATGCTAAGGGCTTTATAGGGTTGCTGAACATGAGATTATCGGCTTATAGCACCTTGATTTTGGAATTCACGAGTACTCTGGTTGCTCATATATTGGAGGGACGATTTATGAATGAAGGTAGATGCACTTTCCAGTTGGGAGGAGTGACTGGCTGAAAATTGTTGATGCCAAATCAAAAATAATACCCTAGTTACTCAACTAGTATAGCTGGTAAGTCGGGGTCGAACCCAAGAAACACTTGTAATTTAGAATTATATCTATCATAATACATTATAAAGTAGAACTCAAGTCTGTTCTAAAATTTGCCCCACGTGGCATTTTTGAATAAATTAATGTGAAATTATATTTTAATAAATTTTGTAACAATTTATAGTATTCTTGCTATATATACTAAATAGATAACATGTTTATATAATTTTTATGTATATAATTTTCTATCTATGGATTATATATTAGTTTAGTACAATAGATAACATATTTATAAAAATTTTATATACATAAATTCCTATGAGATGATATTTTCCATATTAATTTAATATTTTTATCTCTTAACAAGATTTAGGGTCTTAATATTTTTTTTATCTTTTAACAAGGCTTGAGCTCCAAGTATAAAATTTATATCTATATAGTGATATAATTTGAAATAATAAATTTTTTTATGTTGATATATTTTTATTTTGAGAAAAAGATATAATATTATGTTGATGACTAATATTATTTGTAAATGTCAAGAAAATTCGAATTTTAATTTAAATTAATAAAATTAGATTTTCTTTATCTTTTTATGCTTTATATTAAAGATTTTTTCTTAAATCAAAGTTTGATAAAAAAAAATAAAAATTTACAAATCTTGATGAATACTTGCTTATATTGAATTTTGATAAAAATTTACATTATATTTTTCTTAATTTCCTTTTTATTTTATTTATGTAGACATAGAATATTTTTTTTATCTAGCCCTACCTTACATTTAAATTTATTTATCTCTATGCTTTTTTGTAATTTAATATGGATGAAAGGTTGATTAATACAATGAATTTTGTAAATTTTCATATACATTAATTTTCCTTTATATTTTATTTCTCCGTTATGTAAATTTAGTATGGAGAACAACTTTATAGATAGATTGAAATTTACAAAATGATATATAGATAATTTTCTCTATATTTTATCTCTTAAATCAAGGACAATGTTCTCTTTTATACTAATCTTTATATTGTATTTTTTATATTTACAAACATTCTTATTATTATTATTATTATAAAGTAAAAGATAAGAACCCTAATATATAATTTTAATAAATTAACTTTAAAAAAATATGTAATAAATTATATTATGCTTTGTAGATAACCTATCCTAATTATTTTTATCTTTATAAAAAAACCAAGTATTTTAATGTGTCGAAAAAATAAGGAAATATTATTTAAAAATATTCAATAAAATGGATTGGTGGAGCCTTTCCGCCAACGAAAAACGAAATAAATGAACGCGGAGCCTGTTCCGAATGCTTCTTCGCTTTTTTCGTTACAGACATTGCTGGATGTGTCGTTTTGGCTTCCTCTAGCATCGGATTGTAGGCATCTTTGATTGTTGTTCTCCCCCTATTGGCGAGTGTTGGAAGCACTGGCAGTGAAGTGAAGGCGAGAAAAATGAAAGTAAAATCAATATTTTAATAATTTCAATCTAAATGTGGACAAGATCTCCACAAATAATGAAAAAATATTTAAAAACATATTCAATTAAAATATGGAGTACAATCTAAAAAACTCTCCACAAATAATGAAAAAATATTTAAAAAAAATATTCAATTAAAATATGGAGTACAATCCAAAAAAAATTGTCTATTGCATAATTTATTGTGAAATTATATAAATATATTTGGCTTTTAAATTAATATCGTAAAAATGTATAGTTTTTTAGTAAAATCATCCTGTGAATATCACGGGACTTCAACTAGTTGTTATCAACTCAAGGATAATAAAGGGGGGATTTTTGTAATTGTAAACTACAACTAGGAAAAATTAAACAAAACAAAGCAAAGCAATAAATCAAACAGGGAAAAGATTGGATTTTTATCAATTAGGGAAATCAATCTTATTCAATTATCCACTTTTCTTGCTCAAGCAACTTATCATAGATTCAAACAAGTTATTCCTTTGGTTATTTCTATCCTGATCAAAAATATAACATGACAACGAGACATGCAAACTTAATATCCAAATAATTCATGAAACGATCATAAATAATAGAGATATTAGCATTAAGAACAAGGATAAGCAGGATACATGCAATTGAATTCCAACGAGTCAAACAATTAACATGCATTCAAATCTCTTCTTCAATTGTTTTAGTCCAACGAGTCCTAAATCAATTGAGTTACTACAAAGATTAGGATTTGCTACGAGAAAACCTAGATCTAGCAATAGATAATATTAATTCCAACAAGTTGGCCAAACAAGCAGAAATCAACACAATCAATAATAATTACGCACAAGAGAATTGAAATAACCTATAGAAATAAACCTGAATTGTAGAATCTCAAAACAACTTGAGTCTGAAAAGCTTCAACTTGAATAAGATTTAGGGAGTTTAGTTCTCCATAAGAGAGAAAATACCAATGTCTAAAATTATGAAAACTAGGTCTAAGAGAAATACAAACAAAGGCTGAAAAGTAAACCTAAAATAGCCTCGAACAAGTCGGAATTAAAAAGATATAAAATATAAAATAATAAACTAAGCGGATAAATCTGATCGCGTGTCAAATCCAGCCAGGCCACGATCGTCATCAACCAAGGCCGCGATCGCCAATCTTCACACTGCGACCTCAATCGGCGACCTTGAACCGCGATCGCCAATCTTCACACTGCGACCTCAATCGGCGACCTTGAACCGCGATCGCCACCCAATCTTGCCGCGATCGCGGCATTCCTTGTCATCGCGGTCCTCCTCGGCGACTCGATCTTCCTCGACGACGTCCACCGCCATCGCCCCTTTGTGTGGCAGCGATCGCGACCTTCAACTTCTTCGAAATCTTCAAATTCTTCATAACTTTGAACTCTCGTCCTTCAAATTTGTTCTTCAATAATGCTCCTAATAGGCCTAAAATACTATAGAAACATGTACTAAAAAGTCCTAATTATGATATACAAAACACAGCATATCAGTGCAACAGTCTATGAGTTTGACTGAGATCAACACGGTTTTCAAGTGCCCACGATATCATTATAATGTTTCTAGGTGGGAGTCTAGAGCCGACTGGATGAACAATGAGCAGTGGGCCCGGTTTTCGGGGAGTAATATCTACTTGGTGTCGAGGACAAAAGCTTCTAGGATATCTCATCTAGTGATTAGGGTGCTTCAGCGATTCTTTGCTCACTCTATCACTAGGCGAGGAGAGGGGGAGAATAATTGCCCTAAGAAGGATATCTTTTTGCTTCGTGTTATTTGGAGGGAGATCCGATGGATATTGGTGGAGCCATGATGCACATGGCTCGAATGGTTAAGAAGAATACAAGAAAGATTACCGTGGGTGGTGTGATAACTAGGCTTGCCTAGTATTTTGGGATTGATGTGGAGCAATGTGTGGGTAAGGTAGAAGCTCTCCCAATGAACTTTCCGTTCTTCAACAAGATGAAGGTTTTATATGTGAAAAATAGTCAGTTTTATTGGGTGCTCAGTAATAGCTCTTATGCCATGAGATTGCCTAATCGTTCAAGAGTGGAATTGAAGTTTGGTTTGGAGAATTCTGACACTTGGATTATTCATCCACAATCCGGTGAGGACGTTTTGGTTAAGGAAGTGTTGGGAGGGACAAAGAAGAGGAAACTAACAAAGAGGCAAGTTGAGGAAACTAGCATTTCGATGGGCTTGGATGATGAAGAAGAGGAGGATGAGGAGTATGCAGCTGAGGAGGATTTAGAGGCCGTGGAGGATGATGAGGAAGATGATGAAGAGGGTTCTAATGAAGCCACAGAGGAAGCACCAATTCATGAGCATGGCTTTGATCAACAAGGACAAGGAAGCTACATGTCGACAACCCAGTACAATCATTTGGTAGAGTTGATCGGTGGCCTTTCCACTCAAGTGAGTATCTTGTCTACTCGTATGGATGGTTTAGCGGCTGATTTCAACCACTTTAGGGGTTATGTGACAAGTCGTTTGATTATGTTGATGAGCAGACGCGTTTTCTTCATCAGAGGATGGACTTGCACACTCCACCACAAGGCTTTTCACCTTATGTTTATCAGCCATATCCCGGATACCCGAACCCGGCTTATCCATACTCGGGATTTCCACCACCATCACTAGAGGAGTAGATTCTAGAGCGTGCCAGCTCTTATGACGAGGTTAGTTTCTTTTTCTCTTAACTTTTCTTTTACTTTGGGGACAAAGTAAAGTTTAAGCATGGGAGAAGGGAATTCTTTATTTTGCAATAATTGCTTAGTTGTAGTTAGTTCATGTAGTTGCATTTGCATATTTGCTTTATTGTTATGCATTGATTAAAAAGCTTGAAAAATCCAATAAAAGTTCAAAAATTCAGAAAATTTACAAAAAACGTTATTATTGCATTTGAGGATTCATTTTCCCCTTGGAATTGCTTGTTTGTTGAGTAAGCATGATTTCATATCCCATGACTTGTCGGTTATTGATGAAATTTCTAAAAAGAATTGCTTGATTATGAACGAGTATGCATGAAAGTGGAAATTTGAGTTATTTGTGAAGTTCTAACCAATTGATGCCTTGTGAGATCTTTTGAGCCTTTTATATGCTATATTTGCATGAAAATTCTTGAGTGTATCTCTTTGATTGTTTAAACTCTAGAACTTGCGTTTAGAATCTTTTTCGAGACCGCATTATATGATTTAAATGCATGATGTAAAAGTGAATGAGGCAATTTTCTTAAGCTCATTTGTATCCTTATCTACCCTACATTATACCTTTGTTTTTGTAGCCCCATTGTTTGAGCCTTAGCCTTGATTATTAACTCCACAAAAATTGTTCCTAGCCGCATAAGCTTGACCCATATCCGGGAATTAGGATTTGACCAGGGGAGTTTTGTCGGTTATATGATGTTGGAAAAAGGTGTAATTGAGGAGAATGTGAAAAGTTGATAAGAAGTTAAGGATGTTGGAATTTTTCATTGAAAATCTTTTGAGAGAAAGTTTTGAGAGAAATCTTTTGAGAGAAAGTTTGGTATGAATATTTGGTATGAAGTTAAGGAGAATGTGAAAATCTTTTGTGGGTTACATGATTTCAAACAATTAATGCATGTACCTAGACTCGACTAGCAATCACTCTCGCACAAAATAAGTCTTATTTAGGTCCTTTAAGTTCTTTAGAGATTATTGAATCAATAGAAATAACATCCGCTCTCGCGCTCCATTAAGACTATTCAATTAATAATTTCTAGGATATGTTAAGTTCCACATGTGAATTAAGTCACTCTCGCACAAATAATTCAACAAGTTCAAACCTAGGGATCTAACATGAATTAAAAAATTGTAAATTCAATTCAATCAACCTCTTATTATCTTATCTCCTCTCGGTCTCAAATCATAACAAGATTCCCAATTCAAGTAAATTAAGTCATTAAGTATCCTAGGTTGAATCAAACAACAATTCAAATCTCAATTCAACCAAACATCACCATTAGATCTAACTACTAAACCATTGAGTTCACCCTTACTTGGAATAGAGAAATTAGCTAGACATAGTATAGAGAGAAGAGAAGTCTAAATCAAAGATAAATATACCGATTGTCTTCTCAAAAGATCTAAATCCAATCCAACAAGTTTCTGTAGAATCACAATTCTTCACTCTAGGGTTTTTTGAGAGAGTTTTCAACAGAATAAAGCCTAATAATATCCAAACTTAATATCCAAGTATTTATTTCAAACCCTAAAAACAAGATAGAAAAGGGCCCGAAATAAAAATAAGGAGACTCGCGGAAGAGAACTCGCGAAAAAGACGCGACTCGGTCCGAAACTCGGTCGAGTTTCAGACAGAGTTTTGCAATACTCGGTCCAAGTCTCGGTCCAGAACTCAGTCGAGTTTTCAGCTTGAGTTCTCGTCGTAGTCAAGAACTCAGCCTAAGTTTTTGTCCAGCGTCAGCACATGAGTACCCCTTTTGTTGTGTAATTAAATGGTGTCTTTTTGATGGATTCCTTGGGCAATCTTCTCTTTGTTACTTCCACTTCCAAGTTTAGCTCATCCATTCAAACTAATCCACCCGAACATCTTCAAATCAAAGCTCATGTGCCTCCAAAATACCTTGAAATCATGAAATGCAAGAGTAGACTCCGAACACAACAAACTAAACTAAAAACTACAAAACTACCAAAAGACAAGCAAAATAAACTTAAAATTCACAAGTAAAAAAATCCTAAATCTATACATAAATGCATGCTATCAGTACACACATTAATCAGTGTGCATAAGCGTGTTAGTCCAACACAAGTTCGTGGTGTTTCATTCTAAAACAATTGATAATAGGTAAGTCAAGTGCATACAAAGTATTTATCTTTTTATATTTTCCATGTGAGTATTTTCTTGTCCATATGCCCCTCAAGTGCAATTGTCTAGCCCTATTATATAGCACATGACGTTCATATCTTAATTCGGCTAGCAATATAAGACCAAAAAGGTGAAAACTAGGATGATGCAGTGAAGCCAACTATGTCTCCTACCGACGTCGATGAGTTGATTCGAGTGCCTTCTGATTGACCAATTACAAGGAGTCGAGCTAAGAATATTGCTCAAGGCACAACAATAATCTTAGTTTGATTGGCAGCTATTGTTGAAGAGTCTAGCAAGACGAAATGGGTCACGTGCATTCGGCATCAACTAAGCCTAGATTCAATGGATTAACTATATGGGCCGAAGTTTTACTCTATTTCCTTATTTAGAAACATGTATTAGCTTGTCTCACTTTAGGGCTGAATTTAGTAAGTGACCGGGTGAGATGAGTTGTTACATGGGTCAAAGTTAACGCTTTGACTTGAACAATCTAAATATGGGAAATATTAGTTTTATTATTTGTATTATAGGCGTGTTTTTATTTTAATAATGTAGAGAATTCAATCAATAGGATGATGTAAGTTGGTTGAATATTCTTTCTCCTATGTTTTTGTTATCTTTTAGGTATTTTAAGTTTGTTAGGATATTTTCCTTAAATAAATAAATCAACCATGATTTATTTTATTTAAGAGAGATCTAGTCAGTTAAGCTTTAGATATTTTATTATATCTTTGGAAGCAAGACATGGGGCCTAATTCTCCCTCCTAGGGCCGGCCACATGGATGCCTTGCTCTCCAAGAATCAGCTTTGTATTCAACTATTTATACTTTGCAATTTCAGTTTAATAAAATTAGCTTGAGATGAGATAAACCCTAAAAAAGGTTTATATCGTCCTTGGGCTCAAAAACACACGTGTGACTGCCGTTGTTTGCTTGCAATTCTCGAGATCATCATCATCACCATTCGAACATCAATCTGCGAACTCCAACATTCTCGATCTCTCTCTCTTTATGTTGTTTTAAGTTTGGTTGATTGATTTAATCAATTGAGATTGTTCTAGACTGATTTTTAAAGATCATTCTAGTTAATCAATTGGATTTAGCGTTAGAGTCAATCCAATTGAACTATGAAAGTTGAATCTTCCAATAGATCAAACTCGTTCATTCAATCATTCGTTCGTTTCAGTTTGTTTACTTGCACGAGCAGATATTAATCAAGTTAAGCAATTTCAGGTTCGAAAGAGATTACTAGGCAAGATCGGGACTTTGTAGGTTATATACGAGATTTCTAAGGAGCATTCTGAGGCAATCACGTATCAAGTGGTATCATTCATCCAGCGTCTATCCAAGTAATATTTTATTTCCTCAATTTGCTTTCTAGTTGATTAATTCAGTTTTTAGCCTTAAAGTTCATACCTTTTCCATATCTTATACACTTTGAGACTAAAGGCTGAATTTTTCTCCAACAAACCACCAAATTCTGCCACCACCACCATCCACCACCGCCGGACCACCCACATCTGGTGTCGCTCTTGGGCATCGCATCTTCCACCACCCTGGTCCGAACCTAACCCCACCAACCCTGAACCAATCGCACCACCCTAGCCCTAAATCGCCACCTCATCCCAAACCCTAATCTCAGCGGAGAATTACCAAACCCTAATTCCCTTGTTTAGATTGCTTGGCCCCCAAGTAATTGACCAACTAGGAGATATTTAAGGGATTTTTGCATGTTTTTGGCTGATTTAGTTGAGTTTATTTGCAATATAGATTAGCAATTGTTTTCCCACAGTTTTATGAGTTGTTCATTTATATTGCATGATTGATAGAGATTCATATTGCTTGTTTAATATTTGCTGATTTTTGCTATTGCATCCCTATAAATTCAACCATACCCTATTCTTCTCTTTTAATTGGGCTTATAGCTGGTGTCATTGGTAGTTTAAAGTCACTTAGTTAAAAAAAATCAGTTCGAGTTACTGTCCTTTGTTTCTTTGCATTCGTTATTTGCTTTGCTTTGTTTTGTTCATTGTAGTACAAGAGTAGTTTGTGCATAAAGTCAAAAAAATATATATAAGTGATCTACCCCAACTAGTTTCAAGCCACTTTCACCCCTAGTGATTGCTTTCTAGAAAAGTAGCTAAGTAAAATTACTTTGAAGAAAAATTAGTGACGAAATAAAAGTCACTTTAGCCTACCATATTTCTGTCCTTGCATGCTTAAATTGGCTTTATTAACTCGCATAGGGTCAATTGAGAGATTGCATGTGTTTAAAAGCTTATAAAGGGATATATTGCATTGCTTGTCTTATTGCATACTTGCTAATAGCTTGAATTGCATATTTTCCTTATCTACACCTTGCTAATAGCTTGAATTGCATATTAGAACACCATATCTACACCTTTACTCCCTCATTTCAACTCAAAAACTGAATTAGTTGATTGGATTGCTTTGAGGCAAGTTTTGGCTTGATTAAGGTGTGGTAAAGCTTGTTTTGATTGCTTTTGGAACACACTACCCTCTCTCGTTTCTCTTGTTTGTTTCAGGATACCATGGTGATTCCAACTGAGCCTAACTCGGCTGAATTGAATCTCACTAAGGAGGCAATCGACTTCATTAGGTTGTCCATTAGTGAGAGCATAAGGGAAGGGCAACAACGAGCTGCGGAAGTCACAACTGCGGCGCTCAACCAGAAAATGTAGCGTATTGAGGAGCAACTTGCAACGTTAATTGAAGCATATCAAGAAAGTTGCCCCTGCAATTGAGCTTTCTAGTGACCCGAATAATGCCTCAACTAGCAACAAAGGCAAACAACATGTAGAAGATGAAGAGCATGATGTGCTTGCTAGCTACAACAAGGAGAATGATCTACCTGGCCAATATTCACCTAATGGCAGCCGAGGTAGAGGAAGATGCAATGGGACAAGGCTACCGTCGGTTACACACCAACAACTCTATACTCAGCAATCGACACGGTTTCCTCAAGCCACTCATCATCAACAACAACAATACAACAATCCTTTTGATGATGTGACTTATGGCTATCCCGGGGAAGAAAGACGCCCATGGCATCCTCCCCTTGATGATTTTTACAACCAAGTTGAGGTTGTAAAAGATACTCAACCGACTTATGGAGTACAAACGCAAGCCAACAACAACACTAATCAGAATGTCAATCAAATTGGCAAGCGTGATATAAAGATCAAAATCGAGCCATTCAGCGGAGAGCTCAATTTGGACAAGTATCTAGAGTGGGAACAAGCTACAAACTTCATTCTAGATCACATGGGCTATGAAGAATGGAAGAAAGTTGTTGTTGTTGTTATTCACTTTGTTGGGGCTGCTAGAAATTGGTGGTTCCGAATGAAGGAAGATAGAATCCGAAAGACCTTGCCACCTATTGAAACTTGGCCAGCTGAAGTTTTTCATGAGAAAGAAGTATGTGCCAGAAGAACACACCAAGAACATGAGGCTTAAACTTGTCACATGCAAACAAGGAACCAAGTCTCCAACTGAGTACTTCAATAAGATTGATGATTTGAGCTTCAAGGCTGGAATTCATCATTCCCAAAGGTCTCTAAGGACCCAATTCATGGATGGACTGAATCAATCCATTAAAGACATACTTGAGATTCAACAAATCAAGGATCTCAATGCATTAGTGCATTCAGTTCAACTACTCTATGAGCAGCAACAAAGGAAGAAGAAGGAAGCTTGGAACGCACCAAAGAGGTATACTCCTAATCCTAGTTCAAATTCCAATTCTTATTCTTCTAATCCTTCTTTGCAGCAAAAGGGAGCTTTTATCTCACCTAAACCAACAGGTTCTCAAGTCCAAAGACGTCCCATAAATACACCTCAAACGCAGCAAAGGGCACGTGACATAGTTTGTTACAAATGCCAAAGAAGAGGTAATTATGCTAAAGATTGTCCAAATCAAAAGCAAGTTCTCCTTACCACTAATGGTGGTTATGTTAGTGATGAAGAAATACCTCCAAATCAAGTGGAGGAGGAGAGTAATGGATAAGAAGAGGAGGACGTGGAGGCCATAGAACCAGATTGCATCGAACAACCTTTAACCTTGGTATTCATGCATACTCTTACATTACAAGACACACCTAGGCTAGATCAAAGAGAAAATATTTTTCATACTAGGTGTACTGTGAAGAATCAAGTTTTATGCATGATATTGATAGTGGTAGCTGCTGTAACATTATTAATGCTAAGGTAGTTGATCACTTACAATTAAAAACTCAACCTAGGGCTACTAGTTATGGTCTCAATGGTATTAACGATTCAGATGCTTCTAATCTTGTTACTCATCAGTGCTTAGTCCGTGTTTCCATTGGTAATTATGTTGATGATATCATGTGTGATGTGGTAAACATGGAATGCACTCATATCTTGTTAGGTAGACCATGGTTATTCGATAGGAGTAATTTATGATGGCATGCTTAATACGTATTCGTTTAACTATGACGGGAGGAAGGTGTCTCTTCTACCATTTTCGCCCCAACAAGTTTTACAGGACCAGGTACGAAGAGACCAAGCTAGAGCACTTAGGTGTGCCAAGGAAGAGAAGGAGGAGGCCGACGCATTGGCCAAAGCTGCGGCGCACCGCTCGACGCCCGACGCACCTATAAACAACACCGGCGTTTCCCAGTCTCCACCTGGGCGTTCTGGCTCAAATTTTAGGTCAACATCAAGAAAAAGTGGAGCTACTAATTGGGACAAAAAAGCGCCGAGAAAAGCCTCCTAATTCGTCAAAAGTGCCGAGTGATACTTTAGACAATGCAACTGAAACGAAAACGGGGCTATCTCCCAAACCACTCGGGCATTTTGGCTCAAATTTTGGGAGAAATTCAGAGACTTAGAGAGCTACCAATCAGATAGAAGAACGCCTGCAAAAGTAGCCAAAAATCGGCTTAAAAGGCAGTGTAGAAAAGCACTCTCTAATAGCACAGTCTAGTACTTCTTTCCCTACTTCCTTTTGTTTACTTCTTATGAGGAGAGAAATACTAATTCTTAACCAGACATCTCTCATCTTCCAAAGTGTATTCAGGATCTTTTACAGGAATTTTAAGATGTCATGCCTGAAGAGTTGTCACAAGGACTTCCACCAATTAGAGGCATTGAGCATCAAATCAATTTGGTGCCCGGAGCTTCTTTACCAAACCGTGCAACATATAGAGCAAGTCCAGAGGAAACTAGTGAGCTTCAAAGACAAGTTCAAGACCTCATAGACAAAGGCTATGCTCGTGAATCACTCAGCCATGCGCGGTTCCGGTGATTTTGGTGCCAAAGAAGGATGTCACTTGGAGAATGTGTGTTGATTGCAGAGTGATCAACCAAATAACAGTTAAGTACCGCCATCCCATTCCTAGATTAGATGATATCTTGATGAATTGCCTGGTGCTTATTTCTTTTCAAAGATTGATTTAAGAAGTGGGTACCATCAAATTAGAATGAGGGAAGGGGATGAGTGGAAAACAACTTTTAAAACTAAGTATGGTTTATATGAATGGTTAGTAATGCCTTTTGGATTAACTAATGCACCTAGTACTTTCATGAGGCTTAGGAACCATGTTCTAAGAAGATACTTAGGGAAATTTGTAGTTGTATACTTTGATGATATCTTAGTTAATAGCAAAACTTTGCGTGAACATGTAGATCATCTTAGGGCTGTTTTGGACACTTTGAGATTAGAAAAGCTTTATGTTAATTTAATGAAGTGTTCTTTTTGGTCGGAGTGTACTGTTTTTCTTGGTTTTGTTCTGTCTAAAGGTGGTTTGATGGTAGATGAAGACAAAATCAAGGCTATAAAGGAGTGGCCACAGCCGACTACCCCAACCATGGTGCGCTCATATCTGGGCTTGGCCGGCTTCCATAGAAGGTTTGTGCGTGATTTCAGCACAATTGCATCCCCTCTCCATGAGCTTACAAAGAAGGTTACATCATTCAAATGGAGAGAGCAACAATAGAACGCCTTCAACACTTTGAAGGACAGGTTGTGCAACGCCCCGGTGCTCTAGCTCCCTAATTTCTCCAAGGCATTCAAGATTGAGGTGGATGCATCAGGCTATGACATAGGAGGCGTCCTCTTGCAAGACAAGAAATCCATAGCTTACTTTAGTGAGAAGCTTAGTGGGGTTGAGTTGAACTACCCTACATGGCTACATATGATAAAGAACTTTATGCTTTAATTAGTGTTTTGAAAACTTGGTCTCATTATTTGTGGCCTAAGGAGTTTGTTATTCATTCTGATCATGAGGCCTTGAAGTATTTGAAAGGCCAATCCAGACTCAGTAGGTGACATGCAAGATGGGTTGAATTCATGGAGACCTTTCCTTATGTTGTAAAGCATAAGAAAGGCAAAGAGAATGTGGTAGCTACCTCCCTTTCTTACTTGTACATTCTCTTGAACCAATGTGATGTGAAAATCCTTGGATTTGCAATGATTAAGGAATTGTATGCTAGTGATCTTCACTTTGCTGAAATTTATAAGAATTGCATGTCTAGGGGTGAAATAGATTCCTACTTTATTGATGATGGTTATTTGTTTAAAGCTGGAAAATTATGCATACCTTCATCTAGTATACGTAGGCTTCTAACCAAATAGGTTCATGAATCAAGAGGACATAGAGGGCTAGAAAAGACTTTAAAAGGTTTAAAAGAGCATTACTATTGGCCAAAAATGAGTAATTATTTGGTTAGATTTGTCAAAATTTGTATTGTGTGCTAAAGCCAAATCTAGACTAAACCCTTATAGCTTGTAACAGCCCTTGCCTATTCCTAGTTCACCTTGGGAGGACATTTCTATGGACTTCATTGTTGGATTGCCTAGAACTATGAAAGGTAGAGACTCTATTTTTGTGGTTGTAGACTATTTTTCTAAAATGGCTTATTTTATTCCATGTCACACGACTAATGATGTTGTGCATATAGCTGAGTTTTTTCTTTAGAGAAGTTGTTAGATTGCATGACATTCCTTATTCTATTGTTTCAGATCATGATGCTAAGTTTTTGAGTTATTTTTGGAAAAGTTTATGGTCTAAGTTGGGTACTAAGCTGTTATTTTACCCCATGTCATTTACAAATTGATGGGCAAACTGAAGTTACTAATAGAACGGTAGGGGTTTTACTTAGAACTATGCTTAAAGATAATCTCAAACGTTGGGAAGATATTTTGCCTTTTGTCGAGTTTGCTTATAACAGGTCAATCCATTCAGCTACAAAAATGACTCATTTTGAGGTTGTTTATGGGCTGAATCCAAAGACGTCAGTACACTTGACGCCTTAGCCATACAAGGGAAAAGAGAGCTTTGAAGCTGACAAGAGGGCTGAGTTTGTGAAGAAGCTACATGAGAGAACCAAGATGCACTTGGAGAGGAAATCCATGAAGTACAAGGCCCATGTTGACAAGGAGCGAAAACAAGTGATCTTTGCAGAAGGTGATATTGTTTGGGTGCATCTTAGGAAGGAGAGGTTCCCACATCAAAGGAAGAATAAGCTAGATCAGCGTGGAGAAGGACCATTTAGAGTCATCAGAAGAATCGGCCCTAATGCTTATCAAATTGATATGTCTGGTGAGTATAGTGTCCATCCGACGTTTAATGTGGCTGATCTTTCACTTTATGTGCCAGATTTTGATTCCGACGTCGAATTAGAGACGATTCGAGCTCAAGTGGAGGAGAATGATGTAGTGAAGCCATATATGTCTCCTACCGACGTCGATGAATTGATTCGAGTGCCTTCTGATGGACCAATTACAAGGAGTCGAGCTAAGAAGATTGCTCAAGGCACAATAACAATCTTAGTTCGATTGGCAGCTGTTGTTGAAGAGTCTAGTAAGACGAAATGGGTCACTTGCATTCGACATCAACTAAGCCTGAATTCAATAGATTAACTATATGGGCCAAAGTTTTACTCTATTTCCTTATTTAGAAACATGTATTAGCTTGTCTCACTTTAGGGCTGAATTTAGGAAGTGATCGAGTGAGATGAGTTGTTACATGGGTCAAAGTCAACCCTTTGACTTGAACAATCTAAATATGGAAAATATCAGTTTTATTATTTTTATTATAGGTGTGTTTTTATTTTAATAATGTAGATAATTCAATCAATAGGCTGATGTTAGTTGGTTGAAAATTCTCTCCCCTATGTTTTTTGTTATCTTTTAGATATTTTAAGTTTGTTAGGATATTTTCCTTAAATAAATAAATCAACCATGATTTATTTTATTTAAGGGAGATCTAGTTTTAAATATTTATTACATTTTTTTAATGCAAGACATGGGGCCTAACTCTCTCTCCTAGGGTCGGCCACATGGATGTCTTGTTCTCCAAGGATCAGCTTTGTCTTCAACTATTTATACTTTGCAATTTCAGTATAATTAAATGATCGTCCTTGGTCTCAAAAACACACGTGTGATTGCCATTGTTTGCTTGTAATTCTCGAGATCATCATCACCATTCGAACATCAATCTGCGAACTCCAACATTCTCGATCTCTCTCTTTGTGCTGTTTTAAGTTTGGTTGATTGATTTAATCAATTGAGATTGTTCTAGACTGATTTTTAAAGATCATTCTAGTTAATCAATTGGATTTAGCATTAGAGCTAATCCAATTAAACTATCAAAGTTGAATCTTCCAATAGATCAAACTCGTTCATTCAATCATTCGTTCGTTTCAGTTTGTTTACTTGCACGACAAGATATTAATCAAGTTAAGCAATTTCAGGTTCAAAAGAGATTACTAGGCAAGATCGGGACTTTGTGTGTTATATACGAGATTTCTAAGGAGCATTCCGAGGTAATCATGTTTCATAGGACCAAACAAGCTTTGTTACCATGATAAAGTGTCATCAACCAAAATACCGCTATTTATTATATTACATAATTAAGTTATATTAGTTTTAATTAGAATATTATGGTTACAATTTGTCTATTGAATCCGATACGAGATCTATAAGGTTTCGTATCAATTGGTGCTTTTATTCCCTGAACTCTACATTCACCATGTTTGTAGTTCCAAAAACTATCCCGGAACTTCACCAAGATATGTCGTTGACATTCGACGCTATGGATCAACGATTCAACGCTATAGAGAAAATATTTGACCGGCTTTGTCATCTCATGGGCAGTCCTCACGAAGATGCGAGCGAGGTGGAGCGTAACCCTAGCCCTGCGCCCGTCGTCGCCACCGCGCCCTCGTCCACCGAGCCCACGCCCGCGACACCCGAGACCGCGCCAGCCGACACCACTCCTATCTTCAGTACCGAACCAGTGAAGTTCGTTATCGACCTGGCTATCAAACCGGATGACGTTGTTATCGACCCAGTCCCTTGGTCGTGCCTGCTGCCGCGTTCTCCAACAATTTTGGGCCCGGGAACTGCTTTTCCGGCATTTGATTCAACACTGGGAGACCGAAATCATTCGGTGAAAGGCGCAAGGCAAACGTCCGTCAAGATATCAAGTCTAGGACCTATGTTGCAGACCAAATTGAGTTTCGGATGCTGACTTAAGTTGTGCTACCTGTTCAATGCGACCCTAGCGGATTAAGCTCCATGATCCATGTAATGAGTCTCCTCTTGATTTCCTCCTCGGGGACGAGTCGATTCTCAGCGGGGGAGAATTGATACGCTATTTATTATATTACATAATTAAGTTATATTAGTCTTAATTTGAATATTGTGGTTTCTTTTTATTTGGGTTAGTTTTATTTTTTTAGTAAGAATATCTTTTTAATATCTCAGCTTGTTAGCTAAATGTTAGGATTAGGGTTAGAATTTTATTATATATCCTGATGTATTGGTTCTATGGAGAAATAAGAAATGAGAAATTAATTATTCCAAACCCTAGTCTCCTTTTCTGCTATCTCGTCTCCATCGTCTGAGTCACTCTTTCTCCTGGCCTTTGGCCCTTCTTCCCTTCTCTGGTTACAATTTGTCTATTGAATCTGATACGAGATCTATAAGGTTTCGTATCAATTCTTGAACTCAATGGAGTTATTGCTCGAGACTCGAAATCTGTATGTCAAGATTCAAGGGGAGATCTACCCAGTTTCTTGCAATATATTGGAGCAAGTGTTTTCGGCGTTCGGACTTGTAGAAAATCCTGAGCGATTGAGCCCAGACACAGGGTTTCATTCAAAACTTTGTTTCAAGAACGAAGAATCGGCCATAGATGCGTTAACATAGGGGTCCACATTTCTCTCAATGTGGACCAATATAATAGGCCTAGGATCGAGATAATCCATTAGGCAAATAGCTCAAATACAATATTAAACTTGGCTCTAATACCATGATAATGTCAAGTGTAACTCTGATACTATATTAAACTTGACTTTGATGCCATTATAAAGTCCAGTGTGCACACATGCGCGTTTAGACCCAACACATAAGCCTCTTGAGGCTTTATTCCAAAACCAATTGATAATAGGAGTAAACTATTAGGTTATATACTATCCTAACCTTGGGTAGGGTATCTCAATCTCTTTATAGCCGAAACCACCCATACATATAAAACGTGCTAAGGATCGAAATAATTGTTAGGTGAATAGATCTATCATATTAAACCAGGCTCTGATACCATGATAATGTCCGGTGAGTCAATATAACATAATGGGCCACACATCCATTTGTGTGCACATACGCATTTAGACCAATCATAAAACCAATTGACAATATGAGGAGTAATCCACAAAGTTATATAATAGTCAAACCCTGGGTGGGAGTATCTTAATCTCGTTATAGCCGAAACAACACATACACAAAAACGGACCCACTTTTAAGATAGCTAGCGGGCTTCCGAAAAGAGATTGGGGGGAAGGCCTAATCTAGCGGTGAATTAAGGATTGGGCTTTTGGCCCACCTAAACTAAAAAAAGGATTTGCAATACTAGTAGGATTTAGGACTAAAAAATAGAGCATTAGTTATCGATTTTTTTTATAACCCGAATATTACATTTCACACATCCATCAGTGCACACATGCACGTTTAGGCCCAGCCTATAAGTCATTGAGGTTCCATCATGAAACCAATTGACAATATGAGAAATAAGCCACTATGTAATATACTAGTACAACCCCTGGTGAGACAATATCAATCTCTTTATAGTTGAAACCAACCATGCATAGAAAACGGGCCTAGGATCGAGATAAACCATTAGGTGATAGCTCTGATACCATATTAAACTTGGCTCTAATACCATGATAAAGTCCAGTGTAGCACTGATACCATATTAAACTTGGGCTCTGATACCATGATAAAGTCCTACATATGCGTGTTTAGACCCAACATATCAGTCAATTGAGGTTTTATTCTAAAACCAATTGGTAATATGTGTAACCCACTATGTAATATACTATTCCAACCATTGAGTGTTGCATTCATATGATTCATGCTATATCAAAAGAAAAATAGAAATATATTAATAAATACACAAATATGCTAGTAACAACTATTTATTAAAGAAAATAATCATATAAAATAAAACCTCCAATCATAATAATAGAAATATTCTAGAGTCATTACAAATGTAAATGGAAAAAACAACAAACAAATATCCATAAAATAAACTTAAGCAATTTATTAAAATAGCTAATCTAAGAAAATGTTTCCATCATATGGGAGATCACCAAACTTGAGACCCATCTCAGGTAGTTCATTGTCAACTTGATTAAGAAAATCATTAGCCTATAGGTGGGAATCTGCAAGATTAGTCTCCACACCTTTGCCTTTGGTAGTCAATGAGGCTTTATACAACTCTACAAGGTATGGTGTTGCACGACAAGTGCAAGCCCAATGTCTAATTCCTCCACATCAAAAACAGGGGTTATCATCTTTTCCTTTGGATTTTTCTTCTTGATTTGAATTCTTGGGTTGCCTCCCAATATTCTTTTGGATATCGGAGTTTACTCAAATGATGTGACATCCTTGTCCCCGACCACCACTACGACCACGCCCACTCCTGTGGGCTTGATCATGTCCTTTGTTGGAGGAGTTGACATTTGCTTCAAACATTTCTCTAGATTGGTCAAGAAGTGGGGTTGAACTAGTGGGTCGTTTTCGGTGGTTGTTTAGAAGCAACTGGTTATTTTCTTTAGCTAAAATAAAAAAAGAGAGCAACTCTGAATAAGTTTTGAAACCACGTTCTCTGTATTGTTGTTGGAGTACAACATTACTAGCATAAAGAGTAGAGAATGTTTTCTCCAGCATATCTTCGTCTTTTATAGTTTCTCCCCAAAGTCTTAGAGTGGAAACAGTACGAAACAATTCAGAATTATAATCTGAGAATTTCTTAACATCACTTAACCCCAAGTGCATCCACTCATATCTTACAAGAGGTAATATGACCGTCCTTTGGTGATCAAAATGGTCCTTGAGACTATTCTAGAGCTCATAAGGATCCTTTACAGTCAAATATTGAGCTTTCAAGCTCTTGTGGAGATATGATGACGCAATATCATAGCTTTAGTGCGATCTTGGTAGGATGCGCTAGATTTTTCCTTGACAGTGTCTCGCAAATTATTGGTTGATAAGTGAAGTTCAGCCTCAAGCACCATGTCAGATAGTTTCTTCCAGAAACATCAAGAGCAACAAATTCCAATCTCGTAAAGTTCGACATTTCTATAATATAAATGGAAAATATATTAGAACATGAAGTGCATATAGATTATATAAACAAAACAACCATACATGATTAACAAATACAATTTAAACTAATTAACAATAGTTCATTGTAGAAAACTTATAATAAATTAATAACATACAACATATACGTAATCATTATAATAAATTGATAAAATTTAGACCAAGGGAACATTAACACATATAAAAATAATGTAACGTGAAAGAAAAGAAACATAAAATAAACAATGTTTATTTATATCACATGAGTCCGGTTCAGGTGCGAATGGGCTCTCATGTGCGAAATAAGAAAGAACAAGAGCCGTTGGATCATGAAAAATCAAAGGCGTTGATCATTTCACTTAAAAGGGAAAAAAAACGGCACATGCGAATTTTTGGTGAATTATTCGCGCATTTTTTAAAAAACGGAAATAGTACATGCGCCCAGATTTTTCATCGAAAATGTGGATTTGTTCATCAGTATTGTCGATTTGTTCATCAACAACGTGGATTTATTCATCAACACTTTGCCATATTTGTTCATTGGTTTTGACATATTTGTTCATCGGTTTGTGCATATTTGTTCATTAGTAACATCAATTTGTTCATTGGTTTATGCATATTTGTTCATTGATACATGCATATTTTTTCATTGTTATATTCATATTTGTTCATTGGTTTTGGCATATTTGTTTTTCGGTTTGTGCATATTTGTTCATTGATTTATGCATATTTGTTCATTGCCTTTTCACATAATTGTTCATTGCAAAATGCATATTTGTTCATTAGTAACCTCTTAACATACACCATATTATTGTAAAGTCAGATTCTTTATCTATTATTCTTTGTATTCAAGGCTCTAAATCAAACTTATCTTTTTTAGATACTACATTGAGCACTTCATTCGTTTTGACAAGTTAGCCTTAAAGCACTTCATTTGTGTTATCCTTTGCATTCAAGATAGCCTTAAAAGCACAAAATAAATACAAAAAAATGCACAAATAGAGAGTCCTAAATGTACAAGTTGATGATATTAATATATAAATCAACAAACAAGGTTATATCAATGTACAAATAGAAGTATATCAATGAACAAATATGGGTATATCAATGAACAAATAATGGTTTATCAATGAACAAACAAGGTTATATCAATGAACAAATAGTAGTATATCAATGAACAAATATTGGTATATCGAAACTAATTATATGTGCATCAAAAACTATAAAATATTGTATTCATACACATAAATAAGGTTAAAAAATAAAATTAAAAATAAAAAAGTTCAAAATCGATGAACATTGTTATTAAAAAATCGATGCACAAATAGTTAGTATTGATGAACAATTGGTCAAATATTGTTTTGATGAACAAATTGAGCGTGTCTTATAAAAACGTATTTTTCGAAAAATTCGTGAATAATACGGGAAAAGTTCGTATGTGCCGTATTTTATTGAAAAATACGTGAATAATACGGGAAAAATTCGCCCGTGTCGTAGTTTATTTTTTAATGAATGTTTAATCAAGAACGTTGATTTTTTGGAAGGAACGAACGAGATTTATTCTCAATCCTCACCTGGGCGCCCATTCGCTTGGAACTCTTCCCCATACTACATAATATTAAGATTATTTATTTCATTCACTTCAGGGAATGAGGATTATAATTTCATAGAAAATTTTATTTGTAAATTCAACTCTTCGAAAGGAAATAATTATCGCTTCACGGATAATTTTATTTGTAAGTTCTACTTTTCAAGATGAAATAATTATCGCTTTTGGGATAATACAATGATGTTCCAATCTTTTCAAGAAATAGAAATACACTTATATAGTGATTATATATTGATGTTTCATTCACATGTAATAAAGATTATGAAAAATTATCACTTCGAAGATAATATTATCTTTATATGTTCATACAATTTGTCTTACCATGCACAAATTTGTTTATAAATACGGGGATATACAATATAAGATTTTATTTTGTTGTTTTAGGGACAAATTACTATTAAACATGCAATAATATATATACACATATGATTGAACATATAGTACAAAAACCGAACGTGCAATACGAAATAAAGAAGCATTGATAATTAATTAATTATGTTGGAAACTCTAAAGTTTTTGTACGGTTGTACCCACGTAGCCATGTGTGATGTGTTGTTTTAAATTGTAGAAAGTGGAAGGTGAAACCTTAAATAAGTTGTTAAATTGTGAACGTGTTGCACTTTGCTAATTTGTTGTGATGTTGTGTAGTTTGTATCATCCAATATAGCACTTTTATAATTCTATTTGTATTAATTATGAATTACAAGTGAGTTTAATAGTAAATTAGTAATGTAGAAAAAAGCCGAATTTTAATTGTTGTTTGATTGTTGTGGATTATGTTTGCACTTGATATCTTGTACCCTAATTTCTAAATTCTAAATTTATCAAATGCTGAATTTTTGTGTAGCTTTTTGGGCAAGGAGCGTAAGTTGGTAACAATCCATTCATTATTTTAAAAAAGAATGTAATGGTGCTACAAATTCGACTTCCGATGTTTAATACTTCTAGCCAACCTATTTCGAATCTTCCAATCGCTGAAGAAACTCAATTAATGAAGTTTTTGATATTAAACAGGATCCATGGAAGCGTCCAAAGATTTGGGACTATCCACCCAATAAACGTGATGAGATCAAACGAGCTTATTTGAAAATAGGCCCTTATCAGATTCGCCTTACCAAATATCCCAAGTCAGGAAAGAAGCATCACGTCCTGGTACTCACAATTTCCTTCTTGGCTTGAGTATTCTCCTTCTAATGATGTTGCATATTGTTTGTCATGCTATCTTTTTACTAGGAAACATGTTGGTCAATGGTCGGTCTGGTTGGGATGTATTCAGTGTTACAGATTTCAATAATTGGAAGAAAGTGAATGCTGAAAAACATTGTGCGTTTTTTATGCACATTGGAGATGATTCTTTATCACCTTATAATAAAATAGTGCAAGCTTGTGAGGATTTGTTGAACCAATCAACGAACATAGGCAAAGTGATCAATGCATTAAGTCGTGAGCAAATTCTAAATAACCAATTGCGAGTGAAGACTTCTATTGATGCAATTCGTTTTCTTTCAACTCAAGCTTGTGCTTTCTGGGGCCATGATGAAATTGATGACTCACGTAATCAAGGTAATTTTGTTGAGTTGACTAAGCTTTTCACTTTATATGATGAAAAAGTTGTTCAAACAGTTTTGGATAATACTCTCAAAATGCCAAGTATACATCACCTACTATCCAAAAGGAGCTCTTAAAAGTCATTGCAAACAAAGTAAGAAGCAAGATTAGAGATAATATAGGTGATTCAAAGTTCTGTATTATTGTCGACGAGGCACGAGATAAATCTAAAAGAGAACAAATGGCTTTGGTTTTGAGATTTGTTGATAAAGATAGTTTTGTACATGAGTGCTTCTTTAATGTCTCTCATGTTGCAGACACTACAACTAGAACTCTAAAGAATGCAACAATATGTGTCATTCTCTCTCGTCATTTACTTCATGTTCAGAATATCCGTGGACAAGGTTATGATGGAACCAACAATATGCGTGGAGAATGGAAAGGATTGCAAGCATTTTTATTAATGATTGTCCATATGCATATTATGTGCATTGCTTCGCACATAGGTTGTAATTGACTTTAGTTGCTGCTGCAAGAGAGGTAAATTCCATTCCATCGATTTTTTTACTAATTTGAGCTTTGTTATTAATGTGGTTAGCTCTTCTAATAGACATCATGATCAGTTGCAAGATGTTTAAATGGAAGAAATTGCATATTTGCTATCTATTGATAACTTGAAAGTGGAAAGGGAGCAAATCAGATTGGTACTTTGGCAACGCCGGGTGATACATGATGAAGTTCACAGTTCCATTCTCTATGCAGCCTATTGAGATTATATCGTCCAACAATTGTTGTGCTTGAAAACATTGAGAGTGAAAGTTCTAATTATTCTCATCGGGGAGATGCTAATGCTGCTTGCAAAATGATTACTTCATTTGAATTTGTTTTCATTCTACATTTGATGAAGGAGATCATGGGAATCACAAACGATCTTTGTCAAGCCTTGCAAAAGAAAAACCAAGACATTTTAAATGTTGTGCATTTCATTTCAGATACAAAAGCATTGATCAAAAAGTTTAGAGAAGAGGGTTGGAGAAGTTTTCTTGAACGAGTAATTTTATTTTGTAGCAGATTGCAAATTGATAAAGCTGACTTGGGTGCTCCTTATTTTGAAGGTCAAAGTTGTCGACTCAAAAGAAATGTGACAGTGGAGCATCATTTTTATGCAGATATATATCTTGAAACTATTGATGTTCAAATGATGGAGTTGAATTGTAGGTATGGTGAGTCTGCTATGGAACTCTTAATGCTTAGTAATATTATGGATCCTAGAAATTGATACAAATCATTCCATATTGATAGCATATGTATGTTAGCTGAGAAGTGCTATCCAATCTACTTTTCTAATCAAGATAGAATTAATTAGAGATACCAATTGAGGTCATTTGAGATTGATGTGCAAAATCATCCAGAGTTGCAATCATTCTCATCTATTTCATGACTATGCTGCAGGCTTGTGGAGACTGAGAGGGTAGGAAGGTATTATCTTGTTGATAGATTGATTAGGATTGTATTTACACTTCCTATGTCTACGACGACCGGTGAAAGAACATTTTCAGCAATGAAGATCCTTAAAACAAGGCTTAGAAATAGAATGGAGGATGATTTTTTAGTTGATAATATGATTTTTTACATTGCGAAGGAGATTTCTAAGAGTTTTGATTCAGATTATATACTTGATGACTTTGTTCCCTTGAAAGAGCGTATAGTTCATTTTCATCAAGTTTTATGCTTCTATTATAACATAACTTTTAAGTTGTATTTTGATTATGCTTTATAAAATAAATTGGCCCTACAATACTTGAATCCTGGTTCCGCCCCTGCATGCAGCAACCTTAATTCTTAAGGCCAAGTGCAAACCATGAACATTTTCCTATGAAACTTGTTTCTGGTTAGGAGCCAAATATTTCGCATCTAAAAATATTTGGATGTGCAGTTTATGTCCCTTTTGCTCCACCTCAACGCACAAAGATGGGACCCCAAAGGACACTAGGAATTTATGTTGATTTTTAGTCTCCATCGATAATTAAATATTTGGAACTAGCAAATGGTGATTTATTTACAACAAGATTTGTTGATTGCCGTTTTGATGAAAATACATTTCCAATCTTAGGGGGGAAAAGAAAAATGTGGACCCGCATGTGAAAGAAATCACATGAAACGCAACAACATTATCCCATCTTGATCCAAGACCAAAAATGTGTACATCTCAATCAAAAAACTCTTATTCAATTCTTCTCAACTTTGTTCTGCGTTTCACCTTGTAATAGACAACTTTGAAACTAATGGTTTTTGGTTTGTTTAGTCGGAATGGATGATCAGAAACTTGTGAATTAAAGTGTGAAAATTTCTTATTTAATTGTTCATATTAAGTCGAAATATATTGACAATAATATTATATATTTTATTTTGTAAGTCGCTCGAATTTTTTGCTCACTTTGATTACCGATGGAGAATGGAGAAAGGTTGGCGGTTGATCATGATGGTGTCATATACTATAAAGATTAATGTGCTAAAAACATGATTTATGAGAAATTGGCGGTTTATCATGAAAGGTGCCAGCTTTGTATGAAATACTTGTCACCCTTGAGTGGAAATCTCCCACCTTTCGATATTGTTCATGATGATGATGACCTGACTGCATTTATATTTTTGGGTGTTAAATCTACTATAGATTATGTGTTGGCTATAGAAATCTACACACGTCTCACATTAAAGCACAATAATTACATGGATTAAAAAGAATTCAGGGAGAAACCCTTCAATTACGAGGCCGTCAATAATTGACATGAAATGGATGTGCCTCTATCTACACCACGTACAACACACTATCAAAATTTTATTGTGGAAAGTGACACAATAAAGGATGACATGACATTGGAAGAAATGCTTGAGGATGAAAATAACTTATCAACAGTACTGGGTGAAAAGATAGAAAGTGCAACTGATATGAAAAGAAAAAGCGAATCATGTAGAAAATGGTTTTGCTAGAAATCTACCAAATCAAATGTTGTGTCATTAATTAGCGATAATGAAGAAGTTATTGTGTCTGCTACAAAACATAAGGGTCAAAAACTAATTGTACTTCTCGACGATGATGAAGAGAATTATGTTGCAGTTGAAGAGTGAAACCATGAGAGAGAAAGGGGGCCAATTGTGATCTTATCAAAATATGGGAACACTTGCCTTATTTTGGCTTTTGTGTCCCTACAATTTTTTTTTGTTTTTTTAAATAAATTTCAATTTTATTTTGATTTTTTTATTAATTTATTCGGTCAATAATAACTTATCAAATCTTGTGGATCTTATCCTCCAAGAAAGGTAACAAACAAAATCGTGGAAAATCTTGGATGACCCAAACAAATCAATGAATTTTATTCTCTTGACTATTAGATCGAGCAAAACGGAAATTGATTTTATCCTCTTTCCAACCACAAAAACAAGAAGAACAATCAAGAACAATAGTGTAGCCGAAAATTGAACAAGTTTGACTCTAGCATGCAAGACTCGATATACTTGAGCAAAAACAACCAATAAATGCAAAGTCGAGTGGGTTTTGGTAATTTTTTTCTTCTGAATTTCGGAATTTTGCAAATGAAAAAAATGATGAAATAGATGGATGAAGGTAGATGTTGGATCGTAATCGGTTAGCAATCGGACCGTTGGATGAAGCGTGACAGTCTGATCCTCAGACTGTTCCCTCTGGCTGTCTAAGACAGGATCCCGCGATCTGCGCTGAACGGTCGTTGTCTTCACATGTGAGTTCCCATTTCATGGGAACTGACTTCTTCAGAGTTCCCTTGATGGAAACTCTTCATCGTTGTAAGCTTGTGTTTTCTTGTTTGTTTCTGGGAGTTCCCACTTCATGGGAACTTTCCTCTTCAGAGTTCCCTTGATGGAAACTCTTCATTGTGGCTAGCAGTGGCATTGTCATTCATAGGAGTTCTTTGCTGTACTTGTGTTCCTTAGAAATACTTGAACAAACCACATTAGTTCCCTATGGTGTTTGTCATTATCAAAACTTAAAGAGGAGTGAATCGTTGATCCGTTGCTTAGAACCAGAGGTCCCAACAACGTCCCAACAATTTCCCCCTTTTTGATGATGACAAACCCATCAAAAAAAAAGCAAATATTTCAATGAATGATATGTTGATGAGTTCCTAAGTATGATTTTGGGAAATCACTCTTAGTGAGACATTTAGATTTGGGGAGCCACTTTTGGTGAGACACATAGTTCCTATTAGGCTTTTTATGCAATTGTTCCCCCTTAGCTTATGCGTGGTCTGTGATGACTTAAACTTTGAACTCATCTCACATTTTTTATCTTTCCCCCTTTTGACATCATCGAAAATCAAGCAAAGCAATATTAGGAAAGAATGGAACACGCAATCAAAATAAAGACCATTTCATTACTTAAGATAATATGTAAAATGGGAACCCAAGTACAATTTTGTGGTCATTTTTGGATTAAGGGAACAAGAAGGGAGAGATCATGGGCTCTGAGGAAACAAGGCGTCACAAAGGCGCGTAAGGACTTGGGTAAGCTTTTCTTGTCCTCTGGCCAATACTGCCTGGTCCCTAGCAATCTGATCGAGGGTGTTGGCGATGCGGAGCAACACTGGAGAGTTCCCCTCTTGTGTACCAGACTCTAGGGGAGCCTCCTCCTCTACAGGCTCCGAGTGCCTCATCTTCTGGGCAACTTGAATGTTCAGTTCCCTTCCAAGCTCGATTTCTTCTTTAGAGGCATCGTAGAGACCCTCTTTTTGTAGGAGCTTTTTGATCAGCCCGGAGTAGGGAAGGGAATGGGACTTGGAAGCCATGCACTTTTCCATGTGCCCAAGGATAATGCGGGGAAGATTTATGGGCTTCTTGAGGAGGAAGTGGTAGAGGAGGATGGCATCGGGGATGTTGACAACCAGGCGCTTTTCTTGACGTGGGACCACCACGTTGATAATGAATTGGTGAGCGAGCTTAGCAACCAAGGATAGATGATGCGTCGAGTGGACCTTAGAGGGAACCCGACCCTCAAAAATTGTGTTGTACACCTCGGCGCTGTTGAAGTCGCCCCAGAGCTTGCTGGACAACTCGCTAAGCCCTTGACCAGGGACCTGGAGTTGAAGGCGGATCGTAGACGTTGTAAAAATGAACTCGTCGCCTTCGTGGGAGAGAGTTCCCTGAGTGCCGTCGTTGGTGATAGTGAAGTTGTTGTAGAATTGACGCACTTGTGAGGGATCTACGCTCACAGTTTCTTGGCAGTCTCTCCCAGCCCTGGGCCTTGATCAGTTCCCATAGTTCCTCCAGACCATTTTCAGTCAGCGCCTCTTGGGAAACTATGAGGTGATGGAGAAGCTTGCGGCGCTCATTGACATGATGCTTGGTGGTCCCCTTCCCCTTTCTGGACTTGTTTTTGGATTTGTTCCCCCTAGAGACCGTGCGAGGTCCTTTCTGCTGAGGGGGTGCAGCCGCTTCGATCATGAGCACGCGGTCCCTTGGTGGTGGGGAACTCGCGGACACCACCATTTGGTGTCCAGGTGTAGGGATGCGTGCTGGCTCCTTTGAAGCTGGAGCTTCTTCTTCTTCTTCGACCTCATCATGGGAGGTCCCTTCTTCCTCGGAGGAGCTCGAACCCGAGCCCTCCGCGTCATCTCCAGGATGACTTGTTGTTGCCTCAGCACCTCCAGCTGGTGCGAGGTCCCTTGTCTCTGTTGGTGCTTGAGGAGCAACCTTTTCTGGGGACTTTGTCCCTTGGGAGACTGTGTGCTCAGAGGGACCCCTGTTGAGTTCTTCCTCGATGTCCTTGAGCTGGGCTTCCTCCTCCAAAGTTCCCATGATGATCGGAGGAGGGTCCTTGGTCATTTTGCCGATGACCACAGAAAGAGGAAGATCGTCGTCGTCTGAGGAGAGGGCGACGGTACTTTTGGATGGTGAGGGAGAGGGGAGTTTGGTGGTGGTGGGAGACGTGATGGAAGAGGGGAGAGGAGAAGAAGGAATAGGGGTTGTGAGTTGAGTGGAGATGTGTTTTGGGGAGGAAGAAGAAGGCGTTTTGTGAGGTGAAGGTGGAGTTGGAGATCCCGTAGTGATGGGAACGGGAGGAAGGGAAGGAGGTTGGGATGTTGGAGTTCCCATTGTGGCGGGAACTGGAGGAGGTGGCGGAGGAGGTCCCTTGATTTGAGGAGGAGGGATGGAGGAGGAAGAGGGAAGTAGACTCTGGGGTTCGGAGTTCCCATCGTCGGAAGGAAAAAGGTAGGGAGGTTTGGGAGCACAAGAACTCTCCTTGGAGCAGTTCAGGTAGTCCTCAAAGCGGAAGAAAGCCTTCTTTCTAGGCTCCGAGAATTCAGAGGCCTCAGAGTGTTTACGCTTTTTGGATTTGGAGGGGTCGTGGGAGTGTTTGGATTTTTTGGATTTTGAGGGATCTTTTGATAAGTGGCGATGTTTGGATGAGTGGCGATGTTTGGATGAGTGGCGATGTTTGGATTTATGGGGTTTTTCATTGATGGAGGGGCGAGCATCTCCGAAGTTGTCAACGATGACAACTCCGGAGGAGGTGTTGGTGGTTGGAGGTGGAAGAGGAAGAGATTCGGAGGAGGAAGAGGTCCAGGAGACGGTTTCATCAACCTGAGGAGGAGGAGGGGGCAAGAAAGGGCTTACTTGATTGTATAGCCCTTGAATGAGGACATCCTTCATGGTTGGGTCCTGTTCGTGCTCGATCTCGTTCAGTTGAGTGATGAAGAGAGTGCGAGGATTGGCAAGTACCCACTCTTTGATTTGTGCGAATGTGTGTTGAGGGGCCATTTTTGTAAGAATTTGGGAGGTTTTGGAGGTTTCTTGAAAAGAGAGTGAAAGGGATTTGGGGAAGACGAATGACAGGGATGAACGATGGAGTAAAGGACCTAAAAATGGCAAAGAGGGGTTTTAAAGGAGAGAGGAGGTGAAGGGTAGAAGGGGAAGTGGAATAACCTCGATAACCGTTGCCCAATGAACGTGGGGCGCCATTTCAACTTCTCAAGCACGCTTCTGGACACGCGTCACAATCTCTTGGGAAGTCCTTTTCAAATTTTGAATACTTGGCCTGTAACGCTTCAGAGCTTCTGACACGAAAGTCCGCTTCCCAAGTGACGGTTTTTCTTTGAAGATTAGTCAGTGTTCCCTGTGTAGATGCAGCAGTTCCCATGATCATTTCAAGGTCAGGGAGAGTGAAGTGGGTGAGAGAACTTCACACTCATCTTTTTGTGGGGCTAGGGAACTCAAAGGGAACCAGACGATTTGCAACTCGATAAAGGAAATGTTTTGGCTCATGAGAAGCATTTGTCTGATCCCTTAGCTTAAGGTGGGTCATATGATCAACCGTCATGGTGGCTTGTAATGAGGGATAAAGGGAACTCTGGTTGATCATTTTGGGCCAAAAGAAATAGAGTTCCTTTGTACACATTTTTCTCTAGACTAGTAATCATGGCATAGTGAAAGCAATAAATCCAAGTTCCCTATCATGCAATCTTATATAGACTAGTCAGGCATTGAGAGAGAGACAAACAGGGACTTGTTTAGTTTAGAGTTATCATCCCTAGAAGCATTCGAAAACGCTGGTAGGGACGTCTGTCTAAAGCTTTGGTAAGAATATCCGCAATTTGCTCTTCAGTTCTACAGTGTTCCATCGAAATGTTCCCATTCTCAACATTGTCACGTAGAAAGTGATGCCTTATATCGATATGCTTAGTTCTAGAATGATGCACAAGATTTTTCGAAATGTTTATGGCACTAGTGTTATCACAGAGTATGGGAACTGGGCCAAAAGACATACCGTAATCCTGGAGTTGTGACTTAAGCCATAGAACCTGGGAACAGCATGATGCGGCAACCACATATTCAGCTTCAGCTGTGGAGAGTGCAACTGAGTTTTGCTTTTTAGATCCCCACGAAACTAAGCAGGATCCTAAGAACTGGGCCATTCCTGAAGTGCTCTTTCTGTCAACCAAGTGCCCTGCAAAGTCAGCATCTGTGTATGCAATGAGCTCAAGGGAACTGTTCCTTGGATACCAAAGGCACAAGTTATTGTTCCCTTTGAGATACCTGAAAATTCTCTTCACCTCTTTCAGGTGTGATTCCTTAGGGTTAGCTTGAAAACGAGCACAAAGACATACGGAGAACATGATATCAGGTCTACTAGCGGTTAAGTAGAGAAGGGACCCGATCATACCTCGATAGTTCCTTTGGTCCACACTGATACCTGTTTCAGCTGCATTTAGCCTTGAATTTGGTGAGATGGGAGTGTCAATGGGCTTTGAATGTTCCATCCCATACTTCACGAGCATTTCCTTGATGTATTTCTGTTGATGGATCTTTGTTCCCTCCTTTGTTTGGGATATTTGAAGTCCCAAGAAGAACGTGAGTTCCCCAATGAGACTCATTTCAAACTCACTGCTCATGAGGTCCTTAAATTTTTCTACAAGAGTTTCGTTAGTTGCTCCAAAAACAATGTCATCAACATATACTTGCACAATCAAAATGTCTTTAGACTCTTTCTTTAAAAACAAAGTCTTGTCTATGGAACCTCGAAGGTATCCATGGGACAAGAGGAATTGAGCAAACCTGTCGTACCAAGCTCGGGGAGCTTGTTTGAGTCCGTAAAGGGCCCTTTCCAGGAAATAGACATGGTTGGGCATTTTCTCATCTTCGAATCCTGGAGGTTGGGCCACATACACTTCTTCCTTGAGATGTCCGTTTAGGAAGGCTGTTTTCACATCCATTTGATAAAGTTTGAATCCCTTGTGAGCAGCATAGGCGATGAGGAGTCTGATTGCCTCGATCCTGGCAACTGGTGCGAAGGTCTCATCGTAGTCAATCCCTTCTTCTTGCCTGTATCCTTGTGCTACTAACCTAGCCTTGTTCCTTGCTACAGCTCCAGTATCATCGAGCTTGTTCCTAAAAACCCATCGGATTCCTATGATGTTCTTGTTTTTGGGCCTAGGAACTAGCTTCCAAACTTTGTTTCTCTCGAATTGGTGGAGTTCCTCTTGCATGGCTTGAATCCAGTCCGGGTCCTTTAATGCTTCTTTGATATTTTTGGGTTCCACCATTGAGACAAACGCGTTAAAAGCACAAAAATTATTGAGAGAGGAGCGAGTTAGAACACCTTTATCAAGAGGGGAGATGATGTTCTCAAGGGGGTGGTCCTTCCTTTGTTGAAAGGTTCTTGCATGAGTGAGTTCCTTTGCATGTGTATTATCCTCATGGGAACTCTCATCTTCAGCTTCTTCATTTGATGTTTCTTCAGAGATTTCTGGCAGGTTCCCTCTTTGTTCCCCTTGAATACTTGATTCTGGCAGTGTATTGTCTTGGGGGACAGCAGAGTTGTTCCCTGAAGAGGGGACCTCGAGAGAGTTGGAGGTTTCTTGTAGTTCTTCTGAGGGGGGAGCCTCAAGGGAGGTTTGATCAGTGAGGGTTGGACCTTCGTCGTTGTTCCCTGGTTGTGGGATATGGCTTGCACTTGGATAGTCTTCATCCCTTTTCCTTGGCTCATCCTCGTCATCATCATCATCTTCATGTCTGACTAGCTTGAACAGAGTTCCCTTCCCTTGGGACTCGGTTCCCATCTTTACAGACTTTTCATTGAAGACGACATGAATGCTTTCCTCTATCTTCTTGGTTCTTTTATTGTAGACTCTGTAAGCCTTGCTTTGTGATGAGTATCCCAGGAAGATCCCTTCGTCGCTTCTGGGGTCGAATTTGCCAAGATTGTCTTTTCCGTTGTTGTGAACAAAGCATGTGCAACCAAATGTTCTCAAGTGTGAGATGTTTGGTTTTCTCCCTTTGATGAGCTCATAGGAAGTCTTGTTGATCAGGGGCCTTGTCATGGCTCGATTCAGGATGTATGTAGCTGTGGAGATTGCTTCAGTCCAGAAGTACTCGGGAACTCCACTTTCGATCATCATGGTTCTAGCCATATCTTCCAGAGTTCTGTTCTTTCTCTCGACCACTCCATTTTGCTGAGGGGTGCGAGGAGCTGAAAAGTTGTGAGAGATCCCATTTTGCTCACAGAAGTTTAGGAACTCCGAGTTTTGAAACTCAGTTCCGTGATCAGATCTGATTGCTTTCAGTTTCAGCCCCAAGCTTACTTCAGTTCTTTTGATGAAGGGCTCAAATTCTTCAAACGCTTGTGATTTTGCCTTCAAGAAAACAACCCAGGTGAATCTTGAAAAGTCATCAATTAAGACATACATGTACCTTTTTCCACCGTAGCTGGCTGTTCTCATGGGACCACAGAGATCCATGTGAATCAACTCCAGGGACCTGGTTGTGCTTACCACCTTCTTCGGTTTGAAGGAGGTCCTGGTCTGTTTCCCTCGAACACATGCTTCACACATTTTGACTCCTTCGAGATTGATCCGTGGAAGACCAATGACCAGATCCTGTAGATAAAGCTTCAGGATTTGATTTACACCAGCATGTCCCAGTCTTTTATGCCAGAGTTCCGTGTCATCTTGGGAACTCGCAAGGCACAACTTCATTGGTGGTTCAAAGTTGGTGTCCACCACATACACATTCTTGTATCTTCTTCCTCTCAGAATTACTTTGTTGGTCTTCTTGTTGATGACGAGACATTCATCTGAGTCGAAAGTGACGATGTTGTTCCCTTGATCACACATCTGGGAGACACTCAACAGATTGTATCCCAGATCCTTTACCAGATTTACGTTGCTAACTTTAATAGATCTATTGAGCAACACTTCTCCTTTTCCAATAACTTCTCCCTTGTTCTTGTTGCCAAATGAGACGTGGCCTCCTTCGGCATGAGTGTGGAGTGAGATGAGGATATCCTTGTTCCCTGTCATATGGTTCGAGCATCCACTATCTATGAACCATGTACTGTTCCCTCTCACAGCCACCTACAAGGAAAAGTTAGTGTTTTGAGACCCAGGCAAGATGACTCTTGCCAGGTCCCTTGCAAGGGAAAACATTTTCATTTAAGATATAGTCAGAAATGTTGATGTCTTTGGAATTTTGAGAGTTGGAGTTCCTTTGGTGATGAGCATGACGTTTTTGTCTGTTTGGGAACTCATGGCTTCTAGGGATTTGGGCTCTCTTCTTGGGACATGCATCCTTGTAGTGCCCATGAGCACCACAGTGCCAACATGTCTTGTAGTATTCTCCCAGGTAGTATTTTGGGTGTGGTCTCTGGATACGGTTCCTATCCATGGTTTCTTTGTTGTAAACTCGAGACCCATTTCCCTTAGCAATTTTGACATAGATTCTATGTCCAGAGTTCCCAGTATAGTAGTCTTTCTCACCATTGTTTCCACTCTCTAGAACCCTGATTTTTTCTTCGAGATGAGCATTTTTCTGTTTCTCGCACTGGAGTTCTAAGGCTCTACACTCATGGATCTCATGTTCGCTCAGGGGTGACTTTCTGTTCTTGGAGCACTCACCTTTGTATCCTATGCCATGTCTGGCTGGGACAAACTTGATTTGGGAACTAGAGGCTTCAGGGTGTTCGGGAGTCTTACTCAGGTTTTGCAGGAGGGTGTTCTCATCTTTCTCTAAAGTTTTGATTTCTCTTTCTAGATCTACGATGTGAGACACATGGGACTTGAGTTTTTCTAGAAGGGATATGCAGTTGGGACAGGGCTCAAGACCAACTAATTGAGAATTTATGTGTTCCTGTTTTTCCAACTTGTTTTGCAGTTTTATGTTATCTTTAACAAGACTTGAAAGGATTTTCAACAGTTCAGGTTTTTCATAATTACTCAAGGAGTCAAGAACAGTTTCAGTGGTTACCTCACTGGGTTGTTCCCCAGTGGTTTCTCCTATGGCCATGCCACACATGTTTGGAAGTGCCCATGCTTCAGGATCTTCGTCTTCATCATCGCTCCAAGTAGCGATGTAGGCCTTCTTTCCTTGCTTTCTGCCTTCAGTTCCTTGTGGACATTCCTTCGCAAAATGTCCTTTCCTGTTGCATTTGTAGCAAGTCACTTCTGAGAGATCCTTCTCTGTGGGCTTTCTTTGGGAACTCTGTCCCTTTCCCCAATTCCCACTGTTCCGTTGAGACTTTCCCTTGTAGAAATTTCGAAGAGCCTTTGTTACAAGAACTAGCTCTTCATCCTCTTCTTCTTCAGAGTCTTCATGTTGTTCTTGGGTTGATTTGAGCATCTTTTCGATCTTGAGTGTGATCCCTCGATGAGCTCGAGTTTGTTCCTTATCATCGATCTTCCTCTTCTCATGTCCCACTAGCTTTCCAAACACTTGATGAAGCATAAGTGTTCGATTTTCTGGGTTTTCCTTGAACATTGTTCTCTCGTTTGCCCATTCTCCAGTCAATCCATTGAAGAGCTGTTGGACCTTCATTTTGTGGGTGATTTCTTCTTTTGTGATCCCCAATCCTTCCATCTTAGTGCAAAGTCCTTCAAACCGGGATTGGTAGCTATCGACGGACTCTCCCATCTCCATTTGGAAGTTGTAGAACTCCCTCTTTGCGTTCATTTGAAGATCTTCTCTGAGATCTGAGTTCCCAACGTGCATTTGTTGGATGGCTTCCCACATTTCCTTGGTTGTGTCAAGGTTTGCAACCCTGTCACAATCTTGTACGCACATGGACCTCTTTAGGTACTGTTTGGCTTTGTAGTTTGCCTCCATGCACTTGTACTCGTTGGGACCCCACTTTGAGAGGTCGTTGACAATAGCTGGATCGATTTCGAAGTTCCCCCTTTCGATGACGCACCAGGCTTGGTAGTCTTGGCCACGCATCCAATCTTTCATGTCGCGTTGCCAGCTTTCAAATCTTCCTGTTATAAGCCTTGGCGGCTTGCTGGTATTGTTCCCCACCTGAGTAAGTTCCTGAGCCATTTTGACACCTGCGATGCTAACACAAATCTAGAGCGCTCGCTCTGATACCAATTGTTGGATCGTAAGCGGTTAGCAGTGAGCTTGGGAACTGGCAATTAAGCTGTTCCCAAGGCAGCGGAAGTAAATAATCGCAAGTAATAAAAACAGTTAAGGGGACAGTTCCTTTATAGAGGAACCCCACTACAACCAACTAGTTGTATGGGTAAACCTCTACCTCCGCTTGGAGGATTTTGAATGACTTACTTATATTGATTGCTTTGTTCCTTAGTTACACAGCCGGATTTACACTTCTCTGTTCCTACAAGTTCTTCCTAACTCTAGCAACACTAGTAAATCCTCTCAACTGAGTTCCTAAGCTCACAACAGCAAAACACAAGTAACTCAAACCTTACGCTGACTTCTCAGTTCCCTTGCTCCAGGGAACTTCAGCTTCACCGTCGTCGAGATCACACACTCGCCGGCAGGGACTTCTCTTCCTTTTCTTTCTTTTCTCAGATGTGGGTGTTTTGTAAGTTCTGGGAGAAGTACTCAAACCGAGTACTATTCATTTGGCTTTATAGTCCATTTGTCTTGGGCAGTAGCATCTTTCGTTTGTGTCCAAAATGCCCTTTGCTTGATGCCCAAGTTGTACTTTCTTCACATGTGACTTTGGTTTGAACTAGGTCAACTTCTTGAATCAATCGGACCGTTGGATGAAGCGTGACAGTCTGATCCTCAGACTGTTCCCTCTGGCTGTCTGAGACAGGATCCCGCGATCTGCGCTGAACGGTCGTTGTCTTCACATGTGAGTTCCCATTTCATGGGAACTGACTTCTTCAGAGTTCCCTTGATGGAAACTCTTCATCGTTGTAAGCTTGTGTTTTCTTGTTTGTTTCTGGGAGTTCCCACTTCATGGGAACTTTCCTCTTCAGAGTTCCCTTGATGGAAACTCTTCATTGTGGCTAGCAGTGGCTTTGTCATTCATAGGAGTTCTTTGCTGTACCTGTGTTCCTTAGAAATACTTGAACAAACCACATTAGTTCCCTATGGTGTTTGTCATTATCAAAACTTAAAGAGGAGTGAATCGTTGATCCGTTGCTTAGAACCAGAGGTCCCAACAACGTCCCAACAGTAGATATGGCGGAAGCTAATGAAAAGTATGGTGGAAAAGAAAAAAAATCGTGCAAACAAAGAGATAATGGGTAAGATGAGACTTACGTAGTTCGTAGGCTCTGATGCCAGATGATGTGAACCCGTCTTCGAATTCGAACGGATCTTTGAACTTGGAATAGTATTGGGTCTCTTCAAACCAAACGAACTGATAAGTGAGGCGTGAGCCTAGAATCAAGAGGGAAATCAGAGTGTAACAATGAGACGCCTCGTATTCAAGGGAGAACACAAGAGAGGAAGAGATTTTGAGAGGTATTGGTGACGCCTAACAATGATGTGTTGGAATAATTCAACAACACTTCGTTCATTAAAATCAAGCGTAAATAATACAAGGGGGTCTTTCAACATGAAAAGAATAGCCTCCCATCCATGCATTTTATAGGCAATTGGCAGGCGATTCACGGAGGTTAGAAGTGGTTAAAGGAAGTTGAAAGAAGTTAAAAAGGACTTGAACGATTTTAGGAGGTTTCTTAGGAAGTTAGTTGTTAATAACTACCCCAAACTTCCCTCAACTTGTCTCCTTTTTATCCAAAAGAAATGGTCGACCATCAAGGCCCTTTTGGACCATTAATTTCTTCCATTTCAGTCGTAGAAATGGCCATAATGCTAAGCAAAGCCCACAAGTGTTGGCTTAAAAGTTGCTCCAAGAAAAGTCCAAATCATACCCATAAGATAATAAAAATGCTTGCAATATAGAAAAAATAAAGAGACCAAATGTTGTGAATACTGAATAATTTAAATAACATAAAATGATTTTATAGTGATCTAATAGGATTTATACCATTTATCTGAAGAATTCTCTTCTGTTTATTAAGAATATCATCTGCCTAAAGCTTCCATATTCGTTGTCAAACAAAGTTCAGCCTTGACTTACTATCAAAAAGACGGAGAAATACAAATAGACTTCTGATATATGGGTTGTTCCCCAAAAGCATGATTCAGTTATACCGTCAATATACTCTCCATCATCCTCTAACAACCTCAATTTGTAGCATGCTTCTTTAAATGTAGGATACAAAATACATCAATAGTCTGTATTTGTTCATACGAAATTGACCCTTTCACATGATTTAGCAAAATCTGTAAATAGTATTTCTCCCCGTTGCCTAGAGGTACATGAAAAATCCTTTCCACCGAAAAGTCACGGTCTCTAAGTTTCCATTTCTTTGAATCATGAAGTCATAGAAATTTACTTTGAGAACTCAGCATATGGCAACACTTTAGCTTGTGGAAATGTCTTGTTACACTCCATCCACTTCGTGAACATTGATTTTTCAATCAATATATATTATAAAAGTTGACCGTTTTCGAGTCACCACGTTGATTTTGGTCCCACATCATATTTTAAAAAATTAATTTATATTCACGTTATTTGAACTTTTCTAACTGATTTTTTATTTTTTCTATTTTTTCTATTTTTAATTTTCTTAATATTTATCTTTTAGTCAACTATCTTTTAATATTATTTTATATACATGATAATATTATTTCACTTTTTCGTATTTAAATTTTTATAATCTATTTATGTTAAAAAATATATCTTATGCTTATGGGCCCACCTTATATTAAAAAAATCGCTTAGTTACATAAATAGAATTTTTGTTATCTTCTTTTGTAAAATAATATTTATGTAACATATTCTTAGACAATATCAACTACAATTAATTATAGGATCTATAATCTATCTATAACTATATTCTAAAATTGTATCTTTCTTAGCTACGTACCGCATTGACTTTGACCCTACTTTATATCTTAAAAAGTCAAATATTATTTATATTATTATATATTTTTCAATTAAATTTATTTTCTATCTATTTATTTAAAAAATTAAGAATTCAAAAAAAATAAAACTTACATTATTTTTATTTATATCTATTTCTATAAAAGTTTTCTTAAATCAAATAGTGATTAAAAAATAAAAAATTACAAGATGATTAAAATTACATTATTTATGTCTTTTTATCCATTTATGATGTAAGTGGTTTTTTTTTAAAATTAAATTTTGGTTAAAAAATCTATCTATAACTATGTATAATAAAGATGTACTCCCTCCGATTCAAAATAAGTGTCGTTTTAGATTTTGACACTAGTTTTAAGAAAAGTATTAATTACACTCAAAATTTTAAACTTTTTCTCAATCTTATCACTCACCACCTTTTTGGACCAATGAATGAATACTCTTAGTCAACAAAAACACATTCCAATAAGCATTCTTATAACTCTCTCTTAATCAATTGCCTAGAAAATTTAAAACGACACTTAAAATGAATCAAAGACAAATTGTTTAAAAGACACTTATTTTGGATCGGAGGGAGTATTTTTTTGCTACCACATTGACTTTGACCCAATTTTATTTTTAAAATGTCAAATTTTATTTATATTACTTTTATCTTTTTCAAATAAATTTTCTTTATTTATCTATAAAAATTATAAAAATTTGAAATTTATTTGATTATAAAAATAAAAAATTATCGTTTGTGAGTATAAATTTTTTATCTTTTATGTATCATTATATTAAAAAAATATGGTCATACCTTGAATCGTAGTCTTGCATGACACGACGGGTATAACTAGTATCAAGCTTATTTGTGACAGCATCAACTGGATCATCGGCTTGAAATACAACACTTTGTTCATTTTCAAGGTGGAAACTCAATTGTTGAACAATCAGTGTCCTGTGGTGGATGTTGTAATACTTGGATATAATTATTAGTTAGAATTATGTCACTTAGTTAATACTTTATAATTATTTAAAGAGTTTTCTCATGGGCGATGCCTTGTGTACATGAATTTTTTGCCCAACGCACAAGGAAAAACGCTGCTTCATGAAGCGTCGCGCTTCATGAAGCGGGACGTCGAAGCGTAGAAAAGGTAGGTACCCGCACTTTTCACGTAAAAAATTGCTTACAATCGCACACATAAAAAACCCTAATTCGTTCGACGATCACGTACATCAAAACTTGTTCTCCCCACGAAAATTAATTTTTTTGACTAATAAACTAGAGATTGAACAATGTCATCTTAAACGGAATTTTATGTTTCATTGTATGAAGCACTCGCAATCCTTAGAAGAAGAGTCAGAGTCATCAATGTCTTTTGAAGAAGAAGAAGAAGCGGAAGGATCTTAAACGAGATGGTCAAATTAGAGGTAACTTACGATTTACGTTGAATTAGTTATATTTTTTCAAAATAATACATGATTCGATTATTGTGTGAAAAAAGTTATTGAAAGTTATAATATGTTATTATCATTGCATAGTATACATGTTTGGTGTATTGAGATAAATTGTGATATTATATACGTAGGTACCTAGGAAGGATTTTTCAAGTGATATTGAGAATGATACTGTGTGGGATAATAGAGATGACATGCTAGATTGGGCTAGGCAAGTTGGTCGTGAAAGAATGATAATGTTGACAATAAAAACATCAAACCCGACAATGGTTAGACTTTCATGTCATAAGCATGACAAGTATAGATCTGGAAAGAAGGGTGATGTACTCCCAATTGTTAGACCACCAAGTGTACGGACATTGCAGATCAAGTGCAACTGTAAGTTTGAGTTGGTTGGGGTTCGAAGCAAGTCAACGGGAAAATGGGCATTAACTGTTTGGTGCGGAGTTCACAACCATGACCTCCCAAGTAGTTTACTTGGTTATTCATTTATGGGACGAATGACAGAAGCTTAGAAGGAGTTGGTTAGGAATTTGAGCTACATACTAGGAGGACAATCCCGTGCATACGCACGGGACAAGTTTTTAATAGGTATTTTTTATTTTTTATTTTTCAATATTTTATAAAGTATATTTTTGCATTTTTAGTATGTAAAATTTTTTGAGACTTGCAATTGTATAAGAATTGAGAGCATATGCGAATTGTTTATCTACAAAAATGATACAATTTCAGTACATTCGAATTTTGTACGAAAAATACTTTATTTTTCACACATAGTACTTGCAATCTGTCGCCCAATATGAAAATTATGCACACATGCTATAATTTTTTTAACTAACATTAGATTTTATATGCATTTACATATCGTTAGACAATTAACAAGAATTTTGGTAATATTTATGTTTTAGTTTTCAATCTATTTAGGAAGGCTTGAATTATAAATAGTCAATTCATATGATTAATTGATATTTTAGAAGTAATGTTTCTTCAAAACAAACCTCAATAATTAAGTATCACATTGACTATATATTTTTCAAAAATTTAAAGATCAACTTACAAACTTAACCCTCAATTTTTTTCTTGAAATAATATTTTTGTATAAATAACAAATTATAAGTTTTTTTATCAAAGTCAACAACAATTTAGTTTAAATAATAAATTATAAGTTTTTTTTTTATCAAATAGTAATATTAGATAAAAATCTTTCAAAATATTATTTTAAATTTTAAATGAAAATAGGTTTCCAATATAATATTGAAGAAGACAATTGCACAAATATATATATATATGGAATTAAAATCCCAATAATCTACAACGCATAAGGAACAAATAATGGATACATACCTTGAGATATTCATGTTTATAATTATAATTATGGAGAGTGAGAATTGTAGACACATAAGAATATATCTTACTCAACGAAGCAAGCAATTACATACAAAACCAAAAACAATCCATTATTCTTTAATTATCATAGACACATGATCAGTTCCTAGGCCACTTTCGTATTCTCTGATTGAGCTTTTCCACCGCTGCCCATGGAGAATTATGCATTACATCGAGTATGATGTTGTTTGATAAATCAGGATTCCAATCACTTTAGTAAGCAAATGGAAGCTTCAAAACTACAAACCTGTATGAACTATGAAGTTGGGACAAAATAGATTTCTTGAAATTGTGGCCTACATTTATTTTTGTACGTGGGTGGAGGGTTTTACTTATTCCTTTATATATTGAATCATTGAATGCAATTGAATTTATTACTATGCCTTCTTAGTATACTCCAAATCTATATGGATGAAAACGTTAGAATTTGTTTGGGTTAAAGAAGACGTTACAATATTTCAAATATTAAACCAAATAAATTATTCTCATAAAAATACTCAACTGGTAAAATCATACCAATAATTAAGGACGTTAAACTAAGAATTAGTTGTTACATTCTATATTACGTTTTAATGGCTTTTATTACGCTATTATATTTTTTCCCTTACTATTAAATATACTATTGATCCTATGAGCTTACTAGTTGTTTGCCCTCAAAACATAAGCAAAATATAGTGGTCGTAAGTACTACTAATTCTATCAAAATTTTAGGGAAATATGATATCATAGGTTATTCACCTTATTTGTTATAGTACTAATTTTTCAAAGCAACGAAAATATTAAAGTTTATTAGTTATGATATTCATAATGCAATTCAATAAACTCTAATTTAATAAATTTAATGCTTAAAAGAAGGTTTACAAATGTTTAAGAGTGGTAAAATAGTTAGAGAGAATTTCTTACGTTTTTTCCTCTAATGCATTCAAGATGAGTAGTAATGGGCCAATCCTTAAAGTTTTAAAAAATAGCAATACATGGGTAGTAATGCATAAACACCTATAAATTACAAAATACCAAATTTATTCTAATAAGATTTATTTAAAACCGGATCTTATAAAAAACGTAGTAGGATAAAATTATAGAATTTAAAACCACATCCAAAAATACATGGTTATCAATTCTAATATTTACTACATCAATTATAATAAAATTGATAAGTTTATTCATTACCTAATTTATTATGAAATTGATAAGTTTATTCAGCATACGTTTTTTTCCTCTAATGCATTCAAGATGGGTAATGGGCCAATCCAAAAATCCAAAAATACCACCATTTAAGCAGACGTTTTTTCCCTCTAATGCATTCAAGATGGGTAGTAATAGGCCAATCCATAATATTTTAAAAAATAAATTTAAAAAAATAGCAATACATGGGTAGTAATGCATATAAACACCTATAAATTACAGAATACCAAATTTATTCTAATAAGATTTATTTAAAACCACATCTTTTAAAAAACGTAGTGGGCTAAAATTACAAAATCACATCCAAAAATACATGGTTATCAATTCCAATATTTTCTATATCAATTCTAATGAAATTGATAAGTTAATTCAACAAACGTTTTTTTCCCTCTAATGCATTCCAGATGGGTAGTAATGGGGCAATCCAAAAATACAAAATAGCAACATTTAGCATAATTTGAATCAACATTACAATATTTAGCACACTAATTGAATTCATTAGGAAATTATTACTTTGAAGATTTTGAAATTCAAATAACAATATATTAAGTACATTGCTAATTACTGGGGAGCTAGAATTGGAAACATTAGTAAAAAAGGACACCCGATCCAAAAGTAAGTAGTATGAGATTCGAACCTTACACCTCCAAAACACATCACATGGGCTCAACCATTAAGATAAAGAGTTTTTATTAATGTATAACACAATTACATTAATATGAGGAATATGTGTGATCTGTGCAATAAATGCACTTCGTACACAACTTTTTATTGTTATATATAGATATGTGCCTCCAAGGAGAATAGTCGAGGAATTGAGAACGCTTTATCCTAGTAATGTGACATCGACGAAACAAGTTTCAAATTTGAGGGCAAAGTTTCTAATCGAGGACCGTGAAAATATGACTGTAACCCAATATGCGTTACATTTTTTTGCAACAAAACAAATACTCTTTCTTTCCGAAGAGGATGGATATTTCAGATCATATTGAGATCTTGTTCTTCGTCCACCCGACCTCGTTACATCTATTGAGATTGTTTCCTTATGTTGTCATTATGAACAACACATATAAGACAAATAGGTACACTTTTCTAAACTTTGAATATGTTATTGAAGCATTTTGTTTTTTCTCACAAGTTGATTAACATGTCATACATGGACAGGTACGACATGGCATTACTAGAGATGGTTGGATTCACTTGCACTAATAAATCATTCAACATCGGTTTTGCATTTATCGCTAAGGAAGACACCGATAGTTATACATAGGTGTTGAAACATTTGAAGCGTTTGTTTGCAAAATTGGGGGAAATGCCAAATGCGATTGTTACAGATCGAGAGAAGGCCATCATGAATGCAAAGGATGTTGTATTTGGGGACGAAGTAAAACATCTCATGTGTTGGGTGCACGTGAAGGCGAACATTAAAGCTTATGCTCTTGGTATTCTAAAACACATCAAGGCTGCATAAAGATTTGCCCACATATGTTAGGGGCATATTTATGTCATCAACTAAGGCCAAATATGAGGAGAGGCTTCTAAAAGTCAAAGAGCGTTGGGCAGGGGTCATGCCATATGTTGAGAAGTCATGGCTTGTGTAACACCCCTATTTTACAACGTTGGGTATTACCGCCAGTGACCTCGGATTTTACCGTCCAAAGTCACTCAATACTTTTAGAATGATATAGAACGATAAAATGCGTAAATAGACATAATCAGATAAATAAAAGGTGCTATCGAAGGAGACTTTGTTCTTACAACCCAACTTACATTACTTAAAACCAAAAGCTTGTTCGGAATTACAATTCATAAAAACTTTGTCTTTGAAGCATAAACGGAAATAAACCAAAAGGATTTGCAAAATACATCTCGGAGCTTCTCGTCCTTCATTTTCACTTCACCTTACACCTTGTTGAAATGCCTAGGTTCTGACATAATTCGCGAGGGGCGAGAATATGCCAGGCAAACATGCGGAAAATAAGAAATAGTCTAAGAGACTAAGCAAGCGGGGACGGAACTTTCCAAGGGTAATTTGGTAATTTGAGTAATAACGAGGAAGATATTATCGGGTTGTGTTTTAAGATAAGGTTTATTTATGTGAGGTTTAATGGTACGAAGGAGAGCGTATCTCAAGTGGAGATAGCTCTATAATCGAGAGAAAAGCTACTAGATTGTAGACTTCTTTTAGACGAAAGTATGTTGGGAATGTTATTAATTCATACAAGTTGAAAACCTCTCGCGCCTTGAGCGGACCGAGAGCCAGATCGATCATTTGAGACCGGTCCGGTTTTGATATCTTTTAAATGTGCATTGGGCACTTATCTTATATAGTGACGAAAATAATCGATTTTGTTAATGATTTTTAAAAAGGGGGTGGGGGCTCAGATGGCCCGATCCACCAATGGAAACTCGGTTTCCGGCACTTAGCTAGAGTGCAACTCGTCCGTCCTTGCAATCTCAGTGAACTAGATCAAGATCCTGAAAGTCGTACTTCAAACACGTAGGCATTACGACTTAGTAAGTTTTATAGAGGTGTTGGCTACTACCGCGCCCCTCACTAGTTTTTTTGACATTGACCTCTTAACGAGGCCGTAAACAATCAAGGCCAGAACCAAACTAGCATAAATAATCCTATCAATAATAAAGAGCGAACTAACAATGGGGTTGTTATATCTAACAATCGATACTTCCTAAGTTCCTTTGTTACTTAGCACACAAGTTGTTCCCAACATCGATAATTTCACGGAGATGAATATATAAGGTTACAAGGGAAAATTCCACTTGCCTTGTTTTCACAAGTAGTATAGCGATAAGACGGAAAGTGTGGTTCGCGACTTCAAACAAGAATCTCGACCTATCGACACGGAAATTTACAAACGGTCTTTAATTACGAATTTCTTTTAAAGCTTGGATTTCTCTTATATGCTTTATATAAGCGCACAAAATTCTAAATTATTATAATAATAATTTATATGGCTAATTAAAATAATAATATTCCTTTATTATTATTTTAATTTTGTAATATCTTTTATATCCTAAAACCCTTATTCAATTTAAAAAATAATTATTTTAATTTTACTTGCTAACTTCTTAAAATAATTTAAGCAAGTATAATTTATAAAAGTATATAATAACATATTAAAAAAAAGTTATTTTAAATATGCATATTCTCCTTAAAATTATAAAGAATCTATTGTAGCCTTTTTACAAAACTTTACTTACTTTATTATTACTTTTATTTTCAAAAAGTACATTAAGGTACTTAAAGCATTATTTTCCCACCAAGAATATTTTATTAATAATATTCCCTTAATATAACCCTATTTAATTACATAAACCATATTAAATAAAGGTAAAAAAAATTGTAGACCATTTTCTTAGTAACTTCCATAAATAGACTTTCTACTTACTTTATAAGGTAGACTTTCTAAAACTAACATAATATTAAATTAATCTTATTTATTTTATTTTCATTATTCTTTCCATATCTTATAGTTGATATAAGATATGATCATGGCTTAAAATATTTTACTCTATATTTCTAGTATATTTTTATGATGTCTTAGGTTGCCATTATAATATCTTTTCTATACTTTACAATATCTTTTCAAGCAAGATATCTTTATTACTTAACAACATACTAATATTTTATATATCCAATTAAATTCACAATTATCATATCTATAACAAGAACCTATGTCTTGTAGGAAATCTCTACTACTAGAGATATGGCAACTTCAATAATAATTCTATTATTATTATTATTATTATTATTATTATTATTATTATTATTATTATTATTATTATTATTATTATTATTATAAATAATTTCTTATATCTTTAACTTCTCCCCACTTAGAGATATACTTATCTTATATAAATAAACTTATTCCGTTATAAAAGTAATATTTTTAATATCAAAGCTACATCTCTTATACTAGTAATTTTATAAAATACTTTTTATAAGAATCCTTTATTATTATGAATATAAACATGTCTTGCACAAAATACATATAAGAAAATCCCCAATACTTTATTTAATCTATTTTTCAACTAACAAGATCTTTAAATAATATCTGTATTAAATTTAAAACTTGCAATCAACCTTATTTGATTTTCTTATTTCTACTAACATATTTTTAATAAACCTATATTAACTAATTTAATAAAATAACATAAATTAAAAGGTTTAGTATTATACTTGTTTTTGCTTCTTGTATTACAGAATACAGAGGAAGGAGAGCAAGGGAGGGCCGGCGGTGTTGGGGGTGGCGGCACCAGCAGCTCCGGCGAGGCAGGGGCGACGCGCGAAGACGTCGGGCGGCGCGCGGTGGCAGGCAGGGACAGGGGGCGACGTCGGCAGTCTCAAGAGGGAAAAAGAGAAGGCTTTTGGTGGTGCTTGAATGCGAGAAACTGGATTGAAAGGGGCTGATTTTTTACAATTGAGAGCAAATTTCTAAGAAGGGAGGAGAGATTGTTGAAGGTGTGAGTTCAAAGGGTGGTTTGAAGTCCTTTAAATAGGCAAAGGGGGTGGAGCTTGTGATCTATGGCAATGGGAGTGCACCAATGGAGAGGAGGAGGATGATCCTCCATTGGTCACCATTGTGCTAGTTGAGGGATGATGAAGGGTGATGTAGGGCATGTGATGTCATGGAGCTAGCTCTACAAGCAAAAGGGAGAAGAAGGGCATGCAATGGTGGATTTTGATTCTACGTTAGTAAATCAGAAATAGGTCTGTAGTCTATTTTGGAGAAGAAGAATATAGGGTTGATATAAAATTAAAAGGGTGGGGTGATTGAGTAAGAAATTGCAAAGGGTCTAGCGGATTGAGGGGATGGGCGTGTGGGGTGCGTTGCAAGAGGTCTCGGGTTCAACTCTCGGCTCTTGCATTCTTTTTACTAGACCTTTATTGTAATTTTAATGCCTTGTTGTAATTTGTTTTATTTAATAAACTTCGAGATTAATAATGCATTATTTCTATTTAAATGCTTTTGATTTAATCATAACCCTTATGATGTATCTTTGCACTTTATTTAATTTAATTTAATTTACCTAATAATCTCCTTTTAAGAGAAAATAAGGGTTATTATAATATATTGGAATTTCTCTTTTACATAGAGAAAATAATTATAAAATAATTATATATTATATTCGGTGTTAAAAACCTTGGAATATCGCGGATATTACAATAGTACCCTCTTAAATCAGTTTCGTCCCCGAAACTAGAGAAAAGTAGAGCGGTATCGAGATGGAAGGACAGACAGCTATAAACTCACCACTGGTGAGGACACTACGAGGTCTAGTACCCCCTTAAGAGATCATACTAATGGTTCTTAGGGAGACATTAACTGGGGGAAGCGCCTCTGCATATCTTGCTCGGTTTCCCAGGTCTCCCAAGTTGTACCTTCGTTGCCATCTTTGGACCAAAGTACCCGAACTAAAGGTACTTCTTTGTTGCGCAGTTGCTTAACTCAGTACTCTATTATTTTCAGGGGTCTCTCCTCATAAGTGCCATCCGACTCGATTTCGACATCGTCGAAGTTGATCACGTGGGATTCGTCGGGCACATACTTCCTTAGGAGTGATACATGGAACACATTGTGAACGGGGTGAGCTAAAGGTGGTAAGGCAACGTGATAAGCTAGGTTGCCTACTCTTTCTAGGATTTCAAAGGGTCCTACATATCGAGGGTTAAGCTTGTCTCGTTTTCCGAAGTGGAAAACGCCTTTCGAGGGGGATACCTTGACGAAAACCTTATCTCCAACTATGAACTCGATGTCTCGCCTTTTCAGGTCGGCATAAGATTTATGTCGACTCTGAGCAGTCAACATTCTCTGGTGTATGAGGGCAACCTCGGAGGCAGTCTTTTCTATTAAGTCCGGACATAGAAGAATCTTGTCTACATTGTCGTCCCAACAGAGCGGAGAATGACATTTCCTGCCGTACAAAGCTTCAAAGGGAGCCATCTTGATGGTGGAATGCCAGCTATTGTTGTATGTGAATTCTACGAGGCTTAAGCTGTCATCTGATAGAGCATATAGGTATAGGTTTTAGAGCATGTTTTTATTCCGGTTATATGCATTTTTAACTAGGATTTCGTTCTAAGTTTTAGTTTAGATTTTATTTTCGTTTAGTTTGGAATCTACGAGTCTTGGTGCATAATTGCAGGTCGGAAGGTGGAAGACGTTAGATGGAAGGCTTGGGACGGAACCCCGAGATGCATAGGAAGCTTTAAAGTGAAGACTTGAGGCAAGGATTATGAAGGCAAGGAGCGAAGTGGCCAAACCGCGGAGTGGAGCAAAGACGCGCCGAGAGGAGAACTTACTGCGGCGTGAGCGCGGGGGAAACTGAGCGCGACCGCGCTCTCATGCGCACCAAACCGCGCTCCGGCGGGTGACGCGGCGATGACTTGGGCTTCCACGAGATCTTGTGGGCCGACTCTAATATTTCATTTGGATATTTTTCGACTTAATATAAATACTTTCCTTAGATTTTATTTTGGGATTATGCTATCTTTGACTTGTGTTCTAAGTTTGAAGAATTTGGAGATTTGAGGGAGACAAAACCCTAGTTTTTCAATTGAAGATCAATTTGACTCTTGTAAGTTTTATTTTTCTTCAATGACAATTTTTAGCTAATTTTCTCATGTCCAACTAGTTAGTTGAAGTTGTATGCATGATTGTTTGTGAGATTTGAATTATTTTAGTTTGCCTTGACTAGATTGAATCTCTCCATGCTTAATTGATTAAATTCACTTAGGATTATAATAGCTTGATCACCTATTTTACTTCTAGGTTGAATTACAACTAGAATAATTAAATAGACGGTGGAATTTGATTATTCATGGATGAATCCTTCGATTAAACTTATAGACGGTGGAATAAGGTTAATCAAAGGCGGAGAATTCAATCACAAGACTTCATGAATAGGCGGTGGAATTCATGACTATTGTTTCTATTGAATCTTTGAACTTAATTGCATGATCAACTTGACATAGAAGGCTTTCTAGGTTAATTGATTAAAAGGTTGTTAAAGACGATGTATATTAACAACCACAATAAGCTTGAATTCATAAATTCACAATAGATTAGTCAAGGGAAATTGAAATAAGGATAATCGATGATCAAAACTCATGTATGCAATGGATACGAAACTAGTTGGACGCTTTTCTCTAATTTGAATCTTAAACCACTTGCTTAGTTTCAATTAGTTTAATTATTTAGATTTTAGTTTACAATCACAAAATCCCCCTTTAATTTAGTAATATTACTTAAATACAAATATTCCGAGTCTTTGTGGGTTCGACCCTTACTTCCACTTTACTAAGGTTAGGAAGTTAGGAATAATTCTTTGACAATACTTTTATAGTGACGTAAAAGTGCTCATCAAATTTGGCGCCGTTGTCGGGGACTCGGCAAATTATTTGTATTTATCTAGTGTTACTTTTTATTTCTTTTTGGGTGTGAACCACTTGTATGGTTCATACCGTGCTACTAATCCATCTCTTGTTGCGTTTGATTCAGAAATCGAAAGGACAATCTCTAGGTTGCGCAGGCAAGCTCGTGCGAATTCTCGAGAACTACCGTTCAACCTGTCATCTTCTTCTTCTTCTGATTCTGATTCTGATAGCGTTCCTGAATTACCAGAGATGGCTCAGACCCTGAGATAGTTAACTGCACCAGATTTGGCACAACAACTATTGGCGGTGAAGATACCTGCACTCGCTGACGGTGTCCAATTTGAGCTGAAATCAGGATTGATTCACCTCCTTCCTCAATTCTATGGGAAGTCGGGTGAAGATCCCAACAAGCATTTATCGGTTTTTCATATTGTCTGCACTAGCATGAAACCAAATGGAGTCACTGATGATCAAATCAAGTTGAGAGCTTTTGCGTTCTCTTTGAAAGATGCAGCGAGTGACTGGCTCTATTATCTGGCTCCTGGCAGTATTGAGACTTGGTAGGAACTGAAAAAGGCTTTCCTTGAGAAGTATTTCCCAGCCACAAAGCTCTCGAGTATGAAAAAGAGCATTAGCAACATTGAACAGCTCGCGAATGAATCACTCTATGAGTATTATGAGAGGTTCAAAAAGCTAATTTCAAGCTGCCCCTATCATGGTTATTCCAAGATGGATCTTGTTATGTACCTTCATGAAGGCTTATTGGATGAAGAACGCCGACATGTTAATGCTGCCTATGGAGGGAACATCCTGAACAAGACTCCCGACGAAGCTTTTGATCTATTTCATGAACTTTCTGAAGGCTCTCGTCAATTCAGTAAAAGAGCTTCAATGAAGGCAGCCCATTTTTTTGATGTTACGGCTTTACATGAAGAGGTGAATGAGTTGAAGTCAATGTTCAGGTAATTCATGCTGAAGGGACAACAACAAGTCAAGCCTTGCGGTTTCTGCTCTGATGTTACTCATAAGACGGATGCTTGTCCTACTCTTCATGCTCAAGAGGAGGAAGTTAATGCACTTGGAGGCTATGGGCCAAGAAGACCAGCATATGATCCTTATTCAAACTCGTACAATTCGGGCTGGAAGGATCATCGCAATTTGAGGTACGGAAATCAATATCAACAACATGCACCTCAAAAAACGGGCCTCCAGGTTTAGACCTCCCTTTCAACATCAACCTCAGACTCAAGCACCGAATCAAGGCTCATCCTCATCCCCAGATGATATGATCCATGCTCTTACCCAGAATATGGCCATTATGCAGCAGTTTGTGGGCCAATATCAGCAAGACACCAAGTCGAGCATCACCAACTTGGAAAATCAAATGAGCCAACTTGCAAAGGCAATGAGCAAACTTGAAGCTAAAGATTCCAACAGGTTTCCCTCTTAGACGGAACTCAATCCTAAGCAGAATGTGAATGCAATAATGCTCCGTAGTGGTAAAGAGTTGGAAACCAAAGCCGACAAGCAACAAACCTTGCTTGATGAAGAAACCGAGGGAGGCGAAAATTCAGAGTTTGAATATCATGCCGAGCGCGGGCAAAGCAGCCAGAGCGCCCCCGCGCCAACGAGCCATCAACCGCGCTCCGAGGGGCATAGTTACTACGGCCAAAGCGCGGTCAAAACCGGCCAGAGCGCGACCGCGCTGCGGGACGGCCAAACCGCACCGGCGGTGATCTGCGATGATCCATAATTCCTTCCACTTCGGCTCTCAAACCTCCCCCCACCTTTTCCCGAAGCCTTAAAGGAGACCCGTAAGATCGAGAACGATAAAGAGATCTTCGAAACATTTAGCAAGTGTGAGGTGAATATTCCACTCCTCAAGCTTATCAAAAGCATTCCCCGCTATGCTAAATTTTCGAAGGAGTTAAGTACGGTCAAGCGGAATCAAAAGCAAAAAAGGGAAGCAAAAGATCAAGGTCAGTGAGCAAATCTCAGCGGTCTTCCAAAGACGATTGCCACAAAAATGCGAGGATCCAGGTATGTTCAATATCCCTTGTATCATAGGTGAGACAAAATTTGAAAAGGCTATGCTAGACTTAGGTGCTTCTATCAATGTTTTGCCTTATTCAATTTATGAGTCTCTTGAGCTAGGTCCATTGCATGCAACAAGTGTAGTTATTCAATTGGCTGATAGGTCTAAAGTTTACCCAAAAGGGATAATAGAAGATGTGCTTGTTATGGTTGATAAGTTGATTTTCCCTGCTGATTTATACGTACTTGAAATGGAACATGACAAGCATGCTGCTCCAATCCTGTTAGGTAGACCATTCCTAAAGACAACCAAAACTAAAATTGATGTGTGTAGTGGTTCATTAACCATGGAGTTTGATGGGGAAAAAGTGGAATACAATATCTATGATGCTATGAAATTTCCCTATGATGTTCATTCTTTATGCTCTATTGATGTGTTAGATACTCTTGTGCAAGACTTCTTTGACATTAATGATCATGATGAATTAAAATCTATTTTTGAAAACTCTGTGGTTGATAAAGATGAAGTGAAATTTATTCTTAATGATGATATGCAAGAAATTGTAGCTGAGTTGAACGCTCACTATGAGCGACCACTCTTGCTACCGGGCTCAAAGCCCATTCCACTAACATTGCCAAGCGAGAAGCTTGTTCCCTCTATTGTGCAGGGCCCAAAGGTAGAGCTAAAGCAACTACCGGACCACCTCAAGTACGCTTTTCTAGGTGATGGAGATACTCTACCGGTGATAATATCAAACAAGCTGACTCAAGATCAAGAAAACCGGTTGTTGGATGTTTTAAGGGAGCATAAATCCGCTATAGGATGGAATATTGCCGACATTAGAGGATTAAGCCCCTCTACTTGTATGCATAGAATCCTATTGGAGGATGAAGCAAAGCCCTCAAAACAACCACAAAGGAGGTTGAACCCGCCTATGATGGAAGTGGTGAAGAAGGAGGTCCTGAAACTTTTTCAAGCAGGAATGATTTTTCCCATATCGAATAGCAAATGGGTAAGTCCTACTCAGGTCGTTCCTAAGAAAGGTGGAACCACGGTGAAGGAGAATCAAGATGGTGAGCTAATTCCAACAAGAATTCAAACCGGGTGGCGTGTATGCATCGATTACTGAAAACTCAACACGGTAACCCATAAAGACCATTTTCCTTTACCTTTTATTGACCAAATGCTTGAGCGACTTGCGGGTCGTTCCTTCTATTGTTTCTTGGATGGGTATTCAGGTTATTTTCAGATAGCAATTGCACCCGAGGATCAAGAAAAGACAGCATTTACTTGCCCATTTGGCACATTCGCTTACAGAAGAATGCCATTTGGTTTATGTAATGCACCCGCAACCTTTCAAAGGTGTATGGTAAGTATATTCTCTGAATACATTGAGAACTTCATTGATGTTTTCATGGATGATTTCACCGTTCATGGCAGTGATTTTGATTCTTGTTTAACTCACTTGAAACTTGTGCTAAAACGTTGTGAGGAAACTAACCTTTGTCTTAATTCTGAAAAATGCCATTTTATGGTAGAACAGGGCATAGTGTTAGGTCATATAGTGTCATCTAAAGGGATTGAAGTTGATAAGGCAAAGGTTGAAGTAATTCAATCCTTGCCTTATCCTACTAATGTTCGAGAAGTACGTTCTTTTCTTGGTCATGCAGGTTTTTACCGCAGGTTCATTAAAGACTTCTCCAAGATCGCTTCACCCCTTTGTGAGTTACTCAAGAAGGATGTGACCTTTGACTTTAATGAAGCTTGTAAAAAAGCTTTTGATGAGTTGAAGGCTCGCCTCACCACTGCACCAATAATTCAACCCCCAGATTGGTCCCTACCTTTTGAGCTGATGTGTGATGCAAGCGACTATGCGATAGGAGCAGTTTTGGGTCAAAAGATTGGTAAGGCTTCTCATGTTATCCATTATGCTTCTATGACTCTTAATGAAGCACAGAAAAATTATTACACCACCGAGAAGGAACTCTTGGCGGTGGTGTTTGCTTTGGAAAAGTTTCGGTCTTATTTGCTAGGTACAAAGGTGATCGTCTACACGGATCATGCAGCCCTTCGTTACTTGTTGATGAAGACAGAGGCAAAGCCTAGGTTGATTAGATGGATCTTATTGTTGAGTGAATTCAACATTGAGATCAAAGACAAAAAGGGGCGGAAAACGTGGTGGCGGATCATCTTAGTCGCTTAGTTCATGAGGGGGAACGATGTGCTCAAGTCACACCGATTAGAGAAGAATTTCCAAATGATACCTTGTTTTCGGTACGTGTACTTCAACCTTGGTATGCTCATTTGGTAAATTTTCTCGTTTCGAGTGTGTTTCCTCCTAGCTTTAGCAAGGCCCAAAGGGATAAACTCAAGAGTGAAGCACGGTATTATGTGTGGGACGATCCATATCTTTGGAAACATTGTTCCGATCAGGTAATCCGGCGATGTCTTCCGGATAATGAGGTAACTTCAGGTTTATCATTTTGTCATTCTTATGCTTGTGGGGGCATTTCAGTGCTAGGAAAACCGCTAGGAAAGTGTTGGATGCAGGATTCTTTTGGCCTACTATCTTTCGGGATGCGTATGCCTTTTGCAAATCCTGTGATCGATGCCAAAGGGTCGGAAATATATCCCGAAGGGATGAAATGCCTCAAACTTCAATTATCTTTTGTGAGGTATTTGATGTTTGGGGTATAGATTTCATGGGCCCCTTTCCTAGCTCTTACGGGAATATTTATATTTTATTAGCGGTGGACTACGTTTCCAAATGGGTGGAAGCGAAGGCCACCAGGACTGATGATTCCCGAGTTGTGGCAGATTTTTTGAAGGCGCATATATTCTTAAGATTTGGGATTCCTAGAGCTTTAATTTGTGACAAGGGATCCCATATTTGCAACAAAACGATCAGTGCGCTCTTGAAGAAATATCATGTCACACACAGGATTTCTACGGCCTACCACCCACAAACGAATGGACAAGCTGAGGTATCTAACAGAGAGATCAAAGCCATTCTTGAGAAGACGGTGTCGCCAAGCCGGAAGGATTGGAGTACTCGTTTAGACGATGCTCTATGGGCGTATAGGACGGCTTACAAAACACCGATTGGGATGTCGCCTTTTCGGTTTGTGTTTGGCAAAGCGTGTCATCTTCCGATGGAGATCCAACACCGAGCTTATTGGGCTGTGAAGAATTGTAGTCTTCAGATGGATGAGGCCAGTGAGTTGAGAAAGCTTCAATTGCAAGAGCTTGAGGAATTACGGTTAGAAGCTTACGACAACGCGGCCATATACAAGGAGAAGACCAAAGCTTGGCACGACAAGAAAATATGGAGGAAACGTTTTAAGGTAGGTGATAAGGTTTTGCTATATCAATCTAGACTCAAACTTTTTCCATGTAAGATGAGGTCGAAATGGACGGGGTCGTTCATAGTAGCTCAGACGTATCCTCATGGAGCGGTGGAAATTTATGATGAAGCCACTCATTCTCTACAAAAGGTGAATGGTCAGCGTTTGAAGCCGTATTTTGAAGGATGTAGCAATGCTATTCTTGAAGAAACGGTTTTGAACGAACCAAACACATGAGCGGTAATGCGTCAAGCTAATGACGTTAAACAAGCGCTTCTTGGGAGGCAACCCAAGCTTTGTTTTTAATTTTTATTTTATTTTCTAGATTTAGTTTTGTTTTTGGTTTGTTTTTGTGTGGTTTTCTGTTTGTTTTTGTTTTTCTTAGTTGTAGGTAAAGTCGGAAAATAGGTACACGCGATACGAGGAGGTCAAGACGGCCTTGCATTCATGGCCCGGGAACAAGCAAATCGAGGCCGAGTTACTAAGGCGGGAACGCGGCTAACCCAGTCGGACCGCCCCCGTGCCATGATGTTGAAACCGCGCCCCGGATGGCCAACTTTCTGAGGCCAGAGCGCGGGCAAACCCGGGAGAGCGCGACCGCGCTCTCAGGGGTGCCAAACCGCGCTCCGGCGGGATTCGGCGCAATAAACCCGAAAAAACCCAAAAAATTTTCCATTCACTTCTTCTTCCTCATAAGGCCACCACACCTCTCCCTTCTCCTCCTCCATTAAAGCTCCACATTCAAGCTCCATTGAAGGTCAAAACTCCAAATCAAGCCCGGATTTGCACTCCTAATCATCAAACAAGTAAGATTTCTCACTCTTCTCTTCAAATTTCATCCAAAAATTGAAGATCTCAACCTAAAATTTTCTAGATTAGGTTTTGCATAAAAACCTCAATTTAAGGGATTTTTAGGCCAAATTTCTTCAATTTGAGTTTAGATTCATCAATATTAGCATGATTATGAGTTAGTTTCATGTCTAGAACTTGAAAATTCCATAATTTCGAAATTAATTAATTTTCATGCTAATTAATCTAGGTTAGTGGGGGAAGAGAGAGTTTTGAGAGCAATTATTTTCTATTATTACTTGTTTGGTGGATTGATCTTGCCGGGGCAATTGAATTGTGCTTGCTTGTGGTGTTTTTGATTGTTGTGTAGGTGACATAATCATGGGTCGTACCAAGGTTCCCGCCAATGCCTCTTCATCGGGACCTAGTCGTCCTCAAAGAGCAACTCGAGCAACCGAGCGAAATCAACTAGAGCTCAAAATGTTGCACCCTCTTCTTCTCGATCTCAAGCTCCACCTAGAGCTTCTTCCTCAAGCAATGAGATTACACCAGCAACTTTTGGTCTCCAATTCTGAGAGATGAAGCATCTAGACCGGTTTGATCAATTGAAAGAGCGTGAAATCCAAGCTCCGAGATATATTGATTGGGATTTGTTGGAGGAGTTGGGTTTAGCTAGAGAAGAGCTCTTACTATAGGACCTTGGATGATAACAAAGCATTATCTCATTGTTCGAAAGTGGCACCCTGATTTTAGGCCTTCCTTGGCAACAGTCACTCAAACTGCAATTGAGGAAGATAAAGTTTAATCACAATTTGACTGTGTTGAGCATGAGATTGCGAGTTTACTGTAGCCTAGTGTTGGAGTTCTTTAGCACATTAGAGGCTCATATCTTAGAGGGGCGGTTTGCTAATGAAGGGCGGTGCACTTTTCAGCTAGGAGGTATGATGAGAAGCATGACTCTTAACGATATCAACAAGTTGTTCAGATTTACCATGTACCAAAAGAATGTTGATAGATGGGAGTCTAGAGCAACTTTTATGGATGATGAAAAGTGGGCTCTCCTTTCTGGGACTGATGAGTACTTGCCTTCTAGAACCAAGCCGTCTGGAATTTCTCATCCGATAATTCGAATTCTTCAGAGGTTCTTTGCTCACTCTATTACAGGCAAAGGAGAGGGTGAGAATAACTGTCCTAGGAAGGATATCTTTCTCCATCGAGGTATTCTGGAAGGGCAAGAGATTGACATAGGTGCAGCTTTGATGCATAATACGGAGCTCATGGTTAAGAGAAGTATTGGTCGGATCGTTGTGGGTGGTATCATCACCCGGTTTGCCCAACACTTTGATATTGATTTGGAGCAGTGTGTGGGTCGAATTGATCCTCTTCCAATGAACTTGCTTTTCTACAACAAGATGAAGGTGCTATATGTGAAGAACAATCGGTACTATTGGGTGCTAGGAAACAACTGTTTTGCTATGAAGTTGCCTAATCCCGAGAGGGTGAAGATAAAGGTTGGTTTGGACAATGCTGGCACATGGCTCATTCATCCTCAAGATGGTAATTTACCAGTTTCAGAAGTGATTGGAGGGACAAAGAGAAGAAGGAAATCAAGGGGTCAGGATGAGGAAGCTAGCGCTTCAATGGATGTTGATGAGGAGGACGAGGATGAGGAGTTTGAAGCTGCTCTTGAGGATATTGCAGCTGAAGATGATGATGAGGAAAATGATGAAGATGATGATGAGCACACTGACGTGCCACCAATTCAGGAGTTTGAGCAACAAGGCCAAGGTGGTAACATGTCTACCACCCAATACAACCATTTGGTGGAATTGATGGGAGGCTTGTCTACACAGTTGAGTGTCTTGCACACTCGTATGGATGGCATGGCGGCTGATTTCAAACATTTCCGGGGTTATGCGACGAGCCGCTTTTATTATGTTGATGAGCAGACCCGGTACTTGCATCAGAGGATGGACACATACACGCCTGCGCAGGGTTATCAGTCGTTTGCTTATCAGCCTTATCCCGGATATCCAGCTCCTAAGTGGCCATACCCGGGGTACCCACCACCACCACCATCAGAGTAGATTCCCGAGTTTGACGAGTTCTTGTGATAAGGTCAGTTTTCTTTTACTCTTATGTTTTTATTACTTTGGGGACAAAGTAATGTTTAAGCATGGGGGGAAGGGGATTATGTATTTTGTCATGAGAACTTGTTTTTAGATCATGTAGTTGCATGTGCATGTTTATTTTTATTTGTATGCATTGATTAAAAGTTTGAAAAAATCCACTAAAAATTTGAAAATTTCTGAAAATTTGAAGAAAAAAATGTTTTGTCTGCATTTAGGATTCATTTTTCCCCTTGGAACCACTTGTTTAAATAGTGAGCATGATTTCATATCCCATAACTTGTTAAGCTTATGATGGAAGTTCTAAATAAGAATTGCTTAATTATGAAGGGATATGCATGAAAGTGAAAACATGAGCTAGTTATGAAGTTCTAACCAAAAATATGCCTTGTGAGATTTCTTTTGAGCCTTTACATGCCAATTTTGCATGAAATTCTTGAGTGTATCACTTTGATTGTTTCAACTCTAGAACTTGTGTTTAGATTCTTTTTCGAGGCCACATTATATGATTTGAATGCATGATGTAAAAGTGATTGAGGCAAATTTTCTTTAGCTCATTTATATCCTTATCCACCCTACATTATACCTTTGTTTTTGTAGCCCCATTGTTTTTGAAGCCTTAGCCTTGTTTATTAGCTCCACAAAAATTGATCCTAGCCGAATAAGCTTGACCCTCATCCGGGAATTAGGATTTTACTAGGGGAATTTTGTGGGTTAATTGTTGTAGTTTGGGGTTTGTGAGGGAAGTTGAAAAGGTGTAATAGAAGGGAAAGTCCAAAATGAAAAGGTGTTGAAAAGTTTAAGGATGTTGGAAATGTTTGGTGAAGAATTTCTAAGTAAAGTTGGTTTGAAAGGTTGATTGAGATGAGTTGTATGTGTAAATTGCAAAGTATTCTTGTGAGAGAAGAAGGAAAAAGATAGAATGAATCTCAAATGGGTTTGTGGAAAGAAAAATCAAAAGTTGAGCAAAAGAAAGAAGTGCTTAAAAGAAAGTAATGGAAGAAAGGGAAGTACAAGTTGGGAAGTTGTTGAGAGTGAGTGTTGATGTAATTTGGGTTTTAGTTGATTCTAGTTCCCAGATTTAGCACCACATGGCCATATAATGATCCCTTCCTACTTGTTTGTACCTTGGCCCCATTACAACCTTGAAAAGAGACCTCATGATTTATGTTGTGCATTTGAACATTTGTGGTGGAGATTTAGTGCACTGATGCAAGCATATGGTAGTTGGCATTCAAAGATGATTTCTGAGCGAAAACACATACCTTTAACCACTTGAGTGTTGAGTGCAAACACATATACCTTAGTGAGGGTTAGAATGGATTGATAGCTTGGTTTGAAACTTTCGATAAATGTATGCAAAGATTTCATGGTTAAGTTTGTGCTTCTTGAAAATGAATTAAGTCATGACTTGGTTGTTTGTGGTGTGATTGGTTTCTATGTCTTGCTTGAGGACAAGCAAGGTTCAAGTATGGGGGAATTTGATAGAGCATATAGGTATAGGTTTTAGAGCATGTTTTTATTCCCGTTATATGCATTTTTAACTAGGATTTCGTTCTAAGTTTTAGTTTAGATTTTATTTTCATTTAGTTCGGAATCTACGCGTCTTGGTGCATAATTGCAGGTTGGAAGGTGGAAGACGGTAGATGGAAGGCTTGGGACGGAACCTCGGGATGCATAGGAAGCTTTAAAGTGAAGACTTGAGGCAAGGATTATGAAGGCAAGGAGCGAAGTGGCCAAACCGTGGAGTGGATCAAAGACGCGCCGAGAGGAGAACTTACTGCGGCGTGAGCACGGGGGAAACTGGGAGAGAGCGACCGCGCTCTCATGTGCACCAAACCGCGCTCCGACGGGTGACGCGACGATGACTTGGGCTTCCGCGAGATCTTGTGGGCCGACTCTAATATTTCATTTGGATATTTTTAGACTTAATATAAATACTTTCCTTAAATTTTATTTTGGGATTATGCTATCTTTGACTTGTGTTCTAAGTTTGAAGAATTTAGAGATTTGAGGGAGACAAAACCCTAGTTTTTCAATTGAAGATCAATTTGACTCTTGTAAGTTTTATTTTTCTTCAATGACAATTTTTAGCTAATTTTCTCATGTCCAACTAGTTAGTTGAAGTTGTATGCATGATTGTTTGTGAGATTTGAATTATTTTAGTTTGCCTTGACTAGATTGAATCTCTCCATGCTTAATTGATTAAATTCACTTAGGAGTATAATAGCTTGATCACCTATTTTACTTCTAGGTTGAATTACAACTAGAATAATTAAATAGACGGTGGAATTTGATTATTCATGGATGAATCCTTCGATTAAACTTATAGACGGTGGAATAAGGTTAATCAAAGGCGGAGAATTCAATCACAAGACTTCATGAATAGACGGTGGAATTCATGACTATTGTTTCTATTGAATGCTTTGAACTTAATTGCATGATCAACTTGACATAGAAGGCTTTCTAGGTTAATTGATTAAAAGGTTGTTAAAGACGGTGTATATTAACAACCACAATAAGCTTGAATTCATAAATTAACAATAGATTAGTTAAGGGAAATTGAAATAAGGATAATCGATGAACAAAACTCATGTATGCAATGGATACGAAACTAGTTGGACGCTTTTCTCTAATTTGAATCTTACACCACTTTACTTGCTTAGTTTTAATTAGTTTAATTATTTAGATTTTAGTTTACAATCACAAAATCCCCCTTTAATTTAGTAATATTACTTAAATACAAATATTCCGAGTCTCTGTGGGTTCGACCCTTACTTCCACTTTACTAAGGTTAGGAAGTTAGGAATAATTCTTTGACAGTGCTTTTATAGCGACGTAAAAGTGCTCGTCATCATCCCAACTTGTTGTGCGGTCTAGCACACAGGCTCGAAGCATATCTTCAAGGGTTTGGATGGTCCTTTTAGATTGACCATCGGTTTGACGATGGAAGGTTGTGCTAAACTTCAGTTCGGTGTCCATGGCCTTATGTAGTTCTTTCCAGAAGGAGGCCATGAAACGACCGTCTCGATCGGAGATAATTGTCTTCGGGGTTCCATGGAGGCGGACTATTTCCTCGATGAAGACTGTTGCCAACTTTGGAGCTTTCCATGTCTTCTGAATAGCGATGAAATGAGCGCTCTTGGTGAGCCGATCCACGACAACCCAAATTGAGTCCCTTTGCTTTTGAGTCTTGGGTAGGTCAGTCACGAAGTCCATTGCTATATCCTCCCACTTCCATTCCAGCACGGAAAGGGATTGTAATTTTCCTCCAGGTCTTCGGTGTTCAATCTTCACTTTCTAACAAACTAAGCACTTGGATATGAATTCTGCGACTTCTTGTTTCAAATTTGGCCACCAGAAGTTTCTTCGTACATCTTTGTACATTTTACTCGCTCCTGGGTGTACGGAAGAGGCAGATTCATGGGCTTCTTTCAGGATGATCTTTCGAAGCTCGTCCACAGCTGGCACAAATATCCGGTTCCGAAACCAAAGGGAACTGTAATCTTGATTGGCGAACCCGGGTCCCTTGCCTTCTAGTACTTCACCGCTTATTCTGATCAGCATGATGTCATCAGTTTGCTTCTCCTTGATTTCGGCTAGCAAGTCAGATTGGATTTCCAAGGTGTTTAGACAACCTTGGTGTCTTCCAAACCAGACCTCGATGCCTTCTCTAATCAGTTCTTGTTGCAGCTTTGGCTGAACCGTTAGCATTGCGATCAAGCCCTTGTTGTGTCTTATGACTGAGAGCGTCTCCTACGACGTTAGCTTTGCTCGGGTGGTAGAGCAACTCGATGTCGTAGTCTTTCAGTAGTTCCAGCCATCTTCTTTGCCTCATGTTCAGTTCCTTTTGAGTGAGCACGTACTTCAAACTCTTGTGGTCGGTGAAAATCTGACATTTGACCTCGTACAAGTAATGTCGCCAAATCTTTAAGGCAAACACCATCGCGGCTAGTTCGAGGTCGTGCGTTGGATAGTTCACTTCGTAGACCTTGAGTTATCAGGATGCATAAGAGATTACTTTCCCTTTCTACATTAGCACGCATCCCAAACCTTGCTTTGAGGCATCATTGTATACCACATAATCTTCGTGTCCATCTGGCAGAGTCAACACTAGTGCGCTTGTGAGGCGCTTCTTGAGTTCTTGAAAGCTCTCTTCACACTTTTCATACCATACAAAGTTCTTGTGGGTTTTCCGGAGTAGCTTCGTCATGGGAAGGGCAATCTTCGAGAACCCTTCGACGAACCTTTGGTAGTACCCTGCAAGTCTTAGGAAGTTGCGAATTTCTTTTACATTCTTTGGTTGCTTCCATTCTGAGACTGCTTCATCTTTCTTCAGGTCTACCTTAACTCCATCTTGATTGATGATGTGGACTAGGAAAGCCACTTCTTTAATCCATAGGTCACACTTGGACAACTTGGCGTAAAGTTGGTTGTGCCTTAGAATCTGTAGCATGGTTCGGAGGTGTTCTTCATGTTCTGCTTGATTTCCGGAATAGATTAAGATGTCGTCGATGAAGACGATGACAAACTTGTCGAGGTATTCATGGAAGCATCGGTGCATCAAGTCCATGAACACCGCAGGTGCATTGGTCAAGCCAAATGGCATCACTACAAACTCGTAGTGGCCATAGCGGGTACGGAAAGCGGTCTTCGGAATGTCTTCCTCTCGAATTCGAAGTTGATGATATCCTGCCCTCAGGTCGATCATTGTAAAGACTTTCGCACCGCGAAGTTGATCTAGGAGGTCGTCTATCCTTGGGAGAGGATACTTGTTCTTGACGGTGACTTTGTTCAAGGCTCGGGGTAGCAAAGATACCCAACGCAACCCTGTCGGAGTAGCTTCCTGGCCTTCATGACATTGATCACTTTACCATTTTCTTCTTCTCGCTTTCCTTTGAATTTCCATAAGTGCTTCCCCCCAGAGTTGATGGTTACTGTTCGGGTGTAGAAATAGATTATTGCTCCATGTTGAGACAACCAATCTCTTCCGAGAATGATGTCGTAGGGGTCCATCGGAATGCATATCAAGTTGGAGTTGAAGATTCCTCCTTGAATGCATAAAGGAAAACTACCTAACTGTTTGGCTCCTATAATCCTTTCTCCGTTTGGAAGGTTCACAACAAACGGCTTACACTCTTCGAGGTCATCTAATTCTAAGAGTTCTACACACTTTTCGGATATGAAAGAATGCGAAGCGCCGGAATCGAAGAGTATAAGAACATATTTAGAGAGGATATGGAGGGTACCTTTGTAGATAGGTTCCTCCGGCTTCTCGGTGGTGCGCATCTCATACAACTGCTGCCCTTGACCTTGAGGATGCATAGGTCCCTTTCCTTTTTGATGAGCCATAGACTGGACCGATGCAGTCCCCGTTGTTTTGTTTGAAGCTTGAGGGCGCTGAGACACTATGTTAGAACGGGTCTGGCCTACCGGGTTTGCGGAATTGCCGGAGATGTCCGTCCCTATTACAGTTGTAGCACCTCTTGGGAGCTTTAGGACAGTTCCGATTAAGGTGTCCGGGTTCTGCACAGTTGTGACAGACAATCGGGCTATTTTTTTATTCTAAGCCTGGGGTAGGTCTTGATCCAGCCGACGAGGCCCTGTTCTTGCACTTTTTGGACCACTAAGACCCTTGCGGAGATGCCGACCTCTTGAACCCACTGTGACTGGAGTGGTGAGGCTTTCCTCCACTGAACTTCCTGCGCTCGGGGACCTTGAGAGTTGTCTCCATTCTATGAGCATGGTTCACGTACTCCTCCAAAGTTTTGAAGGAGCGATTTGCCATCCTGGGTTTGATTTGGTCACTCATCCAACGGTGGAAGCGTTTGATCTTTTGTTCTTCCGTCGTGATCTCATCCTCAACGTATTGAAGGAGATTGTTGAACTTTTTAGCTCGTTCCAGTACGCTCAGCCCATGTAACTTTGGGGAGTGGAGTTCGTCCAGTTTCTCATCTCTCATGGACTTAGAAAAGAATCGGTGCATCATCTTGTCCTTGAACATGGCCCAGCTCAAATCAGGGCGGTTGGATAGACTAGAGCTCTCCCACCACTCACCAGCTTCATCTTTCAGTTTCAGTGCAGCCATGTGCACCTTGTCAGCTTCAGAACATGGTATATTCCTCAGAAGTCTCTCGACGTGGGAGAACCAATATTGAATCCCCGACGGATCACCCATCCCATAGTACGACTCAGGCTTCATGGCGTTGAACGTTTTGATCCCCTCGGCGAAGCTGAACTTTGTTTGTTTTTCGGGGATGACTTCTGCTACTGGGACTGCTTCTTCATGTACTTCCTCTAGTACCTCCTCTGGTTCTTCGAGGTTTGCGGGGTTTGGTAACGTAGCAGGAATCGCCTCTCGTATCAGTTGTTGTACTAGAGTGCGTAATGCGGCCACCGTCTACGCATTGAATGCTATAGGAGCTACTAGTGCAGGGGGTGGGTTAACTCGAGGTCCGCCTCTGACCTCGGATTCACTCTCATCATGACCTTCCCCAGTGACGTCGGGGTTGGGACTGCGATTGGTGGCTTTTGTGTTGACCATTTGAATGTTTTAGGTTGGTTTCCATTATTACTCAATAATATATGTAAGAATTATCGCGCAAGCTTTTAGAAACTAAAGGGAAATTTCATTATAACTTGTTCATACGAGAGAGTACAAGGCTTTATAACTTAAGCCGTTCAAACTAAGGAAATAAAGGAAAAGAAAAACTAAGCCGAATCGACTTCCTAAGGACAAAATAAAGTCGAAAGATGTGGTCTAAGCTCACTTCTTGGAAAAGGAAAAGTACAAGCTAGGGAAATCTAGATGCGATAGGTGTAGGTGTTGAGGAATCCTTCCTCGAAAAGTGTCTCGTCAATGATCCCCGAGTCGTTGTTGAGGAGGATGTTGGCTTGCTCAATCCTTCTACGACGACGTTTTTCGCGGGCCTGTAGCTCCGCGATGCATATCCTATGTTGGAGCCTTTCCATTCGCTCCCTCTCCATCTCATTGACCCACTCTTCTCGGTGGGTTTGCAGCAGGCTCAGGTTCACCCTACGGTTTCCGGCGGGTATGATGCCGGGAGGTGGTGGAGAGTTGACCAGGGGCTGACGAGCCCGGTGGTTAGAGGACTATCCTTCCATCCAAGTGACGAATCCCTCCATTTGTACCTCCCTAGGCGCCTGCCTTGCCCGCTCGTACAGGGTGGGTTGGCCGGTGGCCCCCCACGGTCGGGTTCCGGGGAAGCTCTCCTCCGAGCGATCAACGTTGTTGGAACCAAGCTAAAGCCGTCGAAGAAGTGCGTCATCTTCATGACACCAGAAGTGAGTCATAGGCGGCATACGCCCCTCGGGCTCGGGTGCTCATGGAGGTGAGACAACCTCTACTCTCGGGATCGGGATCATGGGTGGTAGAGGTGCTGGTGGAACAAGCACCATCCTTGGAATCACTGGTGGTGGTGGTGGTGTTTCTAGGTCGATGACCACTCCGTCCGAGTCCTCTTCCTCGGACTCATCGAACTCCTCAATTTATTGATTCTCTTGGTTCATGGCATCCCACTCGGCCTGAGCTTGCCACTCCAACTCGATGTCGTCGCCCTCCTCTTCCCCGAGCTCAAAGTTAAGGTCGGGTACAATTCCTTCTGGTTGGTACTCGGGCACCCACCCCTCGTTTTCGTTGTCAAAATAGTCTTGAGGCTCATAGCCCGGTGCCATTTCCTCGTCCCTCGAGGTATAATCCTCGAGTTCATACACCGAGGATGGTGGGGTGCGATCGGTGCCGGGTATTCTTTGGGCACCTCGATGGAAAGGTTGGGGTCCTCCTTGGGATCCTCCTCGGAGTCCTCTTCGGGCTCATAGAAGGGGCCCCCTCGGGCTCATAGAAGGGGCCATCTTGTGCATTATTGTATGGGAAGTACGAATTAGGAACTTGGATTCCAAAGAGGGCTTCTTTGATTTGGTTTCGAAGCTGGGTGGTTCTCCTTGTTTCAACCATGGTGTCTTAGGAAGGGAAAATAGAAAGGCGTTAATATAGAATATTCTTAGTTTCTATAAGGTGAAGACAAAGTGAAGGAAGTCGAGACGTTTATAAAGATCACATATAAACACTTATTTTAAGACTTTTCATTTTCTTGGGCCTATTGAAGGGTCTAGGATTTTCATTTTACTTAAGAAGAAGTTCTTACTTTTACCAATAAATTTTGCAAAAGTCAAGTCTATCAAAAGGTCCTAACAACTATTTTAAAGTTAAAAAAGTTGAAACGCTTAGCTTACTTAAGTTTCGAAGAGGTGAAAAGGGAAGTTTATAAGAGTGGTAGTTCTAGAACTAAGTACTTGATATTTAAGGTTGTCGAATTTTTAAGACATTTTCTTAGCTAAAAAGTTTATGTTAGAAGGTTACTATTCTTTGAGTTTCTTGAAAGAATATAGAAGGAAACTTGCTATATTTTGAAGTTTCGAGTAGCGGAAAGAAAACGTAGGGTTTAAAGGTTCTCGGTTTTCAAAATTTTTTGATTTTAAAGGTTTTCGGTTTTGAAAACAAAACGTTTGGCTCTGATAACACAATTGTAACACCCCTATTTTACAACGTTGGATATTACCGCCAGTGACCTCGAATTTTACTATCCAAAGTCACCCAAGGCTTTTAGAATGATATAGAACGATAAAATGCCGAAATAGACATAATCAGACAAATAAAAGGTGCGCTCGAAGGAGACTTTGTTCTTACAACCCAACTTATATTACTCAAAACCAAAAGCTTGTTCGGAATTACAATTCATAAAAACTTTGTCTTTGAAGCATAAACAGAAATAAACCAAAAGGATTTGCAAAAGACATCTCGGAGCTCCTCGTCCTTCCTTTGCCCTTCACCTTACACCTTGTTGAAATGCCTAGGTTCTGACATAATTCGCGAGGGGCGAGAATATGCCAGGCAAACATGCGGAAAAGAAGAATTAGTCTAAGAGACTAACCAAGCGGGAACGGAACTTCCTAAGGGTAATTCGGTAATTTGAGTAATAACGAGGAAGATATTATCATGTTGTGTTTTAAGATAACGTTTATTTATGTGAGGTTTAATGGTACGAAGGAGAGCGTATTTCAAGCGGAGATAGCTCGATAATCGAGAGAAGAGCTACTAGATTGTAGACTTCTTTTAGAATCGAAAGTATGTTGGGAAGGTTATTAATTCATACAAGTTGAAAACCTCTCTTGCCCTGAGCGGACCGAGAGCCAAATCGATCATTTGAGACCGGTCCGGTTTTGATATCTTTTTAATGTGCATAGGGCACTTATCTTATATAGTGACGAAAATAGTCGATTTCGTTAATGATTTTTAAAAAGGGGGTGGGGGCTCAGATGGCCCGATCCACCAATGGATACTCGGTTTCCGGCACTTAGCTAGAGTGCAACTCGTCCCTCCTTGCAATCGGAGTGGACTGGATCAAGATCCTGAAAGTCGTACTTCAAACACGTAGGCATTACGACTTAGTAAGTTTTATAGAGGCGTCGGCTACTTTCGTGCCCCTCACTAGTTTGTTCGACATTGACCTCTTAACGAGGCCGTAAACAATCAAGGCCAGAACCAAACTAGCATAAATAATCCTATCATCAATAAAGAGCGAACTAACAATGGGGTCGTTATATCTACAATTGATATTTCCTAAGTTCCTTTGTTACTTAGCATACAAGTTGTTCCCAACATCGAGAATTTCACGGAGATTAATATATAAGGCTACATCTCTTATACTAGTAATTTTATAAAATACATTTTATAAGAATCCTTTATTATTATGAATATAAACATGTCTTGCACAAAATACATATAAGAAAATCCCCAATACTTTATTTAATCTATTTTTCAATAACAAGCATCGTCCTTGGAATCACTGGTGGTGGTGGTGGTGTTTCTGGGTCGATGACCACTCCGTCCGAGTCCTCTTCCTCGGACTCATCCAACTCCTCAATTTCTTGATTCTATTGGTTCATGGCATCCCACTCGGCCTGAGCTTTCCACTCCAACTTGATGTTGTCGCCCTCCTCTTCCCCGAGCTCAAAGTTAAGGTCAGGTACAATTCCTTCCGGTTGGTAATCGGGCACCCACCCCTCGTTTTCGTTGTCAGAATAGTCTTGAGGCTCGTAGCCCGGGGCCATTTTCTCGTCCCCCGAGGGAGTTCATACACCGAGATGGTGGGGGTGCGATCGGTGTCGGGTATTCTTTGGGCACCTTGATGGAAAGGTTGGGGTCCTCCTCGGGATCCTCCTCGGAGTCCTCTTCGGGGTCAACTTCCATGTCTTCCCCAGGGTGTGCCCTCTCGGGCTCATAGAAGGGGCCATCATGTGCATTGTTGTATGGGAAGTACGAATTAGGAACTTGGATTCCAAAGAGGGCTTCTTCGATTTGGTTTCGAAGCTGGGTGGTTCTCCTTGTTTCAACCATGGTGTCTTAGGAAGGGAAAATAGAAAGGCGTTAATATAGAATATCCTTAGTTTCTATAAGGTGAAGACAAAGTGAAGGAAGTCAAGACGTTTATAAAGATCACATATAAACACTTATTTTAAGACATTTCATTTTCTTGGCCCTATTAAAGGGTCTAGGATTTTCATTTTACTTAAGAAGTTCTTACTTTTACCAATAAATTTTGCAAAAGTCAAGTCTATCAAAAGGTCCTAACAACTATTTTAAAGTTAAAAAAGTTGAAACGCTTAGCTTACTTAAGTTTCGAAGAGGTGAAAAAGGAAGTTTATAAGAATGGAAAGTGCGGAAAGTGCGGTTTGCGACTTCGAACAAGAATCTCGACCTATCGACACGGAAATTTACGAACGGTCTTTAATTACGAATTTCTTTTAAAGCTTGGATTTCTCTTATATGCTTTATATAAGCGCACGGAATTCTAAATTATTGTAATAATAATTTAGATGGCTAATTAAAATAATAATATTCTTTTATTATTATTTTAGTTTTGTAATATCCTTTATTTCCTAAAATCCTTATTCAATTTAATAAATAATTCTTTTAATTTTACTTGCTAACTTCTTAAAATAATTTAAGCAAGTATAATTTTATAAAAGTATATGATAACATATTCAAAAAAAAAGTATTTTAAATATACATATTCTCCTTAAAATTATAAAGAATCTATTGTAGCCTTTTTACAAAACTTTACTTACTTTATTATTACTTTTATTTTCAAAAAGTACATTAAGGTACTTAAAGCATTATTTTCCCACCAAGAATATTTTATTAATAATATTCCCTTAATATAACCCTATTTAATTACATAAACCATATTAAATAAAGGTAAAAAAAATTGTAGACCATTTTCTTAGTAACTTCCATAAATAGACTTTCTACTTACTTTATAAGGTAGACTTTCTAAAACTAATATAATATTAAGTTAATCTTATTTATTTTATTCTCATAATTCTTTCCATATATTATAGTTGATATAAGATATGATCATGGCTTAAAATATTTTACTCTATATTTCTAGTATATTTTTATGATGTCGGTTGCTATTATAATATCTTTTCTATACTTTACAATATCTTTTCAAGCAAGATATCTTTATTACTTAACAATATACTAATAACAAGAACCTATGTCTTGTAACAAGAACCTATGTCACAATTACCATATCTATAACAAGAACCTATGTCTTGTAGAAAATCTCTACAACTAGAGATATGGCAACTTCAATAATAATTCTATTATTATAATTATTATTATTATTATAAATAATTTCAGATATCTTTAACTTCTCCCCACTTAGAGATATACTTATCTTATATAAATAAACTTATTCCTTTATAAAAGTAATATTTTTAATATCAAAGCTACATCTCTTATACTAGTAATTTTATAAAATACTTTTTATAAGAATCCTTTATTATTATGAATATAAACATGTCTTGCACAAAATACTTTAATATCATATAAGAGAATCCCCAATATTGTATTTAATCTATTTTTCAACTAACAAGAACTTCAAATAATATCTTTATTAAATTTAAAACTTGCAATCAACCTTATTTGATTTTCTTATTTCTACTAACATATTTTTAATAAACCTATATTAACTATTTTAATAAAATAACATAAATTAAAAGGTTTAGTATTATACTTGTTTTTGCTTCTTGTATTACAGAATACAGAGGAAAGAGAGCAAGGGAGGACCGGCGGTGTTGGGGGCGGCACCAGGAGCTCCGGCGAAGCAAGGGCGACACGCGGAGACGTCGGGCGGCGCGCGGTGGCAGGCGGGGGCAAGGGGCGACACCGGCGGTCTCAAGAGGGAAAAAGAGAAGGCTTTTGGTGGTTCTTCAATGGGAGAAATTGGATTGAAAGGGGTTGATTTTTGAACAATTGAGAGCAAATTTCTAAGGGAGGAGAGATTTTTGAAGGTGTGAGTTCTAAGGGTGGTTTGAAGTCCTTTAAATAGGCAAAGGGGGTGGAGCTTGTGATCCATGGTAATGGGAATGCACCAATGGAGAGGAGGAGGATGATCCTCCATTGGTCACCATTGTGCTAGTTGAGGGATGATGAAGGGTGATGTAGGGCATGTGATGTCATGGAGTTAGCCCTACAACCAAAAGGGAGAAGAAGGGCATGCAATGGTGGATTTTGATTCTACGTCAGTAAATCAAACATAGGTCTGTATTCTATTTTGGAGAAGAAGAAGAACATAGGATTGATATAAAATTAAAAGGGTGGGGTGATTGAGTAAGAAATTGCAAATGGTCTAGCGGATTGAGGGGATGGGCGTGTGGGGTGCGTTGCAAGACGTCTCGGGTTCAACTTCCCGGCTTTCGCATTCTTTTTACTAGACCTTTATTGTAGTTTTAATGCCTTGTTGTAATTTATTTTATTTAATAAAATTCGAGATTAATAATGCATTATTTCTATTTAAATGCTTTTGATTTAATCATAACCCTTATGATGTATCTTTGCACTTTATTTAATTTAATTTAATTTATCTAATAATCTCCTTTTTAAGAGAAAATAAGGGTTATTATAATATATTGGAATTTCTCTTTTACATAGAGAAAAGAATTATAAAATAAATATTATATTATATTCGGTGTTAAAAACCTTGGAATACCGCGGATATTACAGCTTGGGCCTTGCAAGCAATTGATAGTAAGAGCATGGACAGAGCATTATCTTCACTTTCAGACGAGAGCATCGACGGAGCATTGTAAGCAATTTATTCATTTATATTAAGAAAAATAAGTCAAATTATGTTTATTACATGTTGGAGGGCATGCACCATGTTCTGAAAAAAATACTTGACAATTCTCGAGGAGGCTTTTACACGGTGATTGGAGATTGTGTCCCAAGTTGATGGTTTGCGGGGAGATCTTGAGATGACACGTACGAAGCTACCAACAGAGTTGGAGGGTATCCTTGAGGAAGTGAGGGCGATATTTGTTTGTCTATTTTATAGAGTGTCAACACACTGCCTTTAGAACTTGTTGGATATGTTCTACAGCCTACACAAAAAGATGAGTGAGGGAAAGATGGAGACTGAGTGTGATGATTATTAATGGAGAGAGCGCATGGGTCTTCCTTGTCCTCATAGGATGGCTCATTCCATCGTCAACAAGCAGCCGGTATATCTGAGTCATTTGTAGACATGGTCATACCAGAAGATTCTTCATTGCTTGAGCCGATAGATCTTGTTTCATGGCGAAAGGCAAGGCCAAAGGGCTCAACCAAGAGGATTAATACTTTTCTTGAGCATATGATGAGTGTATATGAGTAGGAGAAGAAAGACCATGAAGTGAAGGAGAGGGAATAGAAGGATAAGGAGAGAAATAAAGAAACCTCATCGACGACAAACAAGTCTGGGAAAGGGCTCAACCAACAAGGCCAAAAAGAAAATTATGGTAGATACGAATGCACAAGTGCAATGTAAAGAAGTGGTGTGTTTGGGTGAACTTTGGTGTTGACAATGTTAACCATTTCATGCTTCCTTACATTGAGAGAGTTAGGGACGTAGAGGCGGATGGTCATTGTGGTTATAGATCCTTTGAAGAGGTGTTGGAATATGGAGAGGGACAATACCATAGAGTTCGAAAGGATCTAGCTGCTGAATTGAGAAGGAACAGAGTCATATATGACCGTGTAGCGAACAGGCCCACTATCGATGATCTTTTGCAAACTATTTCGTATGTAGAGAGCCCTTGCATGCGACCATATTGGCTCGAGGTGACGAATAGTGGTTTAATATTTTCCACATTACATCAGGTTTCTCTTGTGATGCTGTCGTGGGATGGACACACACATGCCTATCGATGATGGGTGTAGGGGACAATCGGCGCCCTCCGACAAGGATTTATTCCATAGCTCTTGTAGGACAAAGAAACCACTTTATACCAGTAAGTACAAATAATGATGAATTAGTTATGTTTACTTGAATTGTAATTGTTGTTGTTTATCGTTATATATTATTTTTGTAGGTGTGGTTGAAGGATGACACGCTGCTTCCTCCTCCTCCGATGGATTGGACAAGGAACCATGACCCTAGTGTTAAGGGGTAGGACCATCCGTTTACACAACGGATGGAAACATGGCGCAAACTTTGGATTTCTAATGGTCTAAGCCCAAATGTAGGATGTTAGAGATAATTATGGTGAATAAGTTATATAGATTATTGTTTTTTGTGCTAGTTGGTTTGGTACAAATGGTTATGTATGTTGGATACATATTGTTATGCATTTGTTGAGCCTTTCTCCAAAGGACTATGCATTTTTCTTGTTGAATTCATATTGTTATAAAGTGAAGCTCAACAACTAAATATAATTGTTGACAACTGCAAACAAACCATAGATTTCATGCAACATAAATAGTACAAACTTTCAAAACATTCAAGCATACGAAGATTCGTCATTCATTCATAAAGCAAACATCCATAAAGGTACTCACTAAAAAACCAAACATGAATGAAACTAAGTCCGGAATTGCCACTAAAGCACAGTACTTCTTGAAGCGGTCAATTTGAGGCCCAAAGTACGGCCCGTTTCGAACACGAGATGTAACCCCCAAATTGAAAAAACAAACCCTAAACCCTAACCAATAACCCTAATTTATACCCTAACTAATAATCGCAAAACTAATTTGCATGGAAAGATCAAAACCTAGACATAACCCCAAATTGAAAAAGAAACCCTAAGTAGCAACCCTAATTTATACCCTAACTAATAATTACAAACCTAATTTGCATGGAAAGATCAAAACCTAGACATAACCCTAAAATGTAAAAACCCTAAGCAGTAACCCTAATTTATACCCTAACTATTAATCGCAAAACTAATTTGCATGGAAAGATCAAAACCTAGACATAACCCCAAAATGAAAAAAAAACCTAAACAGTAACCCTAATTTGCATGGAAAACGATCTAAAACTCAAAGTAATCTTAACCATCTCGTCTATAACACCAAAATAGAAAAAAACCTTAAACCCTATCCATTAACCGTAATAATGCCCCTAACTAATAATCACAAACCTAATTTGTATGAAAAGATCAAAATCTCAAACTGACCTTAACCCTACCATCTACATAACACCAAAATAAAAAAAACCCTAAACCCTAACTAGTAACCCTACCATCTGCATAACACCAAAATGAAAAAAACCCTAAACCCTAACCAATAACCCAACCATCTACATAACACCAAAATGAAAAAAAACCTAAACACTATCCATTAATCCTAATTATAACCTAACTAATAATCGCAAACCTAATTTGCATGGAAAGTTCGGCTTGTTTCGAACATGAGACCTAACCACCAAATTGAAAAAAAAAACTAAACCCTAACAAGCAACCCTAATTTATACCCTAACTAATAATCGCAAACATAATTTGCATGGAAAGTGTAACACCCCGACTTCCGTCGAGACGCTACTAGGGAATAGACCTTACCAGGTACTATTATTTAGGTTGACAACTACACTGTAGGACCTTACAACTCGGGCACGACGAGAAAAACATAATAAAACATCCAACCTTTATTTAATAAAACTTAGAAAACATAATCATGCATGAATCCCCGAAAATCATAAATATTCAAATACGTCACAACGCCTACTGAAACCAAACTATCTGAACCGAAAAGATAATATCCGAAACAAAATACCAACTCCGTCAAACAAATATTAAAATCAATATTCTAACTAATATAACTAAACTAATATAACCAATCCCACTATGACACGCGCTCTTTACCGCTCCGGCCCGCCATCTTGCCTCGGTTCCTGCACGGCTCCCTGATTCATACCTGGAACTGAAAAATGTTCCCCGAAGGGTCAGCGTCTAATCTACCAAGCTAAAAAGAATATGGAAATTGTAGAACGCTTTAAAATCATTTATCTAAAGTCAGCATACAAATCCACAACCGCAATCATAACTCTAAAGGCCAATACCTAAATTAGTTATATCAGTCACACAGTTCACATACGCATTTACAATCTCAATCACACAGCACTGCAATTCTTCCTTCGTCCACGATCCGACTTCCAAGGTGCTCATCACCGAGCCGAGTGCAGAGGCAGGCCCTCCCACTCCACTTCCCAATCTCCCTTCTAACCCCTGGCTAAGCCTCCACTGGAGCGCTTGCCAAAAACACACATATAATAATTTTCGTTTGAAGGGGTACGATTTTCCCAGTCACACGGGTCAAAGTAGCCAGCTCTTCCTCAACACCAGCTACGATGGGCCGTGTCGGAAACAGTACCAACACAGAGAAAACGTTCCAAAATAATTTCCGATAAAACACATTTAAAATTGTTAACGCACACAACACACAAGGAGTTCAAAGCAATTTAAAAGGTATTCGGGACTAGTTCCCAAAACCCGCCCGACAATATCGATACGCAATCTAACAAGGGAGAAAAGAACCGGGCAAGTCGAAAAACGACTTACCTCAAGTGAAGGGTTCCTGGCTAACACGGAAAGCTAAGAATCCGAGCAAACGGGACTTCCTAAACAAGATAACGATAAATTAAGTAACATGAAGGACTCAGAATGTAAAGGAGCTACCAAAATATAGACCGAGCCTAGAACCCACCGACTGAGCCTAACTAATCACCAATCGAACTACTACTAAAAGAATTACTCCAGGCTAGTGTACCCAACAATTGACAATTTGACATACCCCACAACCGTGTAAATATAATATAAATTTTTAACTTAGTTACAATCCAACATGAACCTCCTAATTACACGAATTATAACACTATCACTTAGCTAATATCGAAATAAATCAACCATAAAAAAAAATAACTAAAGCATTCCCTACAATTCAACTAATTAACACAAATTAATTATCACTCACCACCAGGAACCACCAAAACAACGAATTCCTATTCGATCTCCTATACATATACTCGATCGAACCCAGCTGTTAACATGGAAGAGATTACAAAGGAAAATAAATTCCCCCCCACAGTACTCGGCTTATAAATTTACAACTCGAGCAAGGCCGATGCAACCAACCTCCTAATGATTAACGTTCAAAAACAGCCCTTGAACAACCCTTAAAGAAGAACCCGACTTGTACTCCGATCAAGCTCACAGACCCACTCCCACCGATCAAAGTGACGAGACTTCTAGCGAGTCGGAGTAGAAACTTACCGGCAGGAAACAAGATAATAGTTACGCCGGAACACGGTGACCCGATCAGCACCCCGACTCCCTCGGAACGACTCCTAGCGATGAAGAATCAAAACGACAACAAAGGGAACAAGAAGGGTGTGTGGTAACGGTGCTTACTCCTCTGATGACGGAAAAAGGACAGCTTCCGGCACCGTCGACGTTGATGTTGCAACGAGAGAGATGGACTACGATGGCGGTGGTGTTTGACAAGAATAGGGTACTTAATAAAATATATAGGAACGGAATTAGGTTAAAAAGAGCTTTAGCTAGGCTGGGATTAATTTATAATTTAATATTCTAGATTGCTAAAGTAACTATGTATATATGTTGACTGAATTCGGATAAGAATCAATATATGACTGAATTCGGATAAGAATCAATTTATAGGATAGAAATTTAATCGTTCTTGTTAGGATTTGGCTTTTGATCAAATTACTTATATATTTAGGCGTGTTCAAACGGATTACTAAAATCAGGTTGTTTGCGGGTCAAGCAACTAGATCGCTTGTAGACTAAGAAACTCGTTTTTCCGATTAGAGGGAAAAAACGGAACACGAATATTACATACTACCCCCCTTAAGAAAGTTTCGTCCCGAAACTTGATTACGAAGAAAAGGTATTTGAGGTCTTCACAAACCTCTCCCCCTTAGAGAGGTTCGTCCTCGAACCAGAATTGATTGATAACGATAATCATAACCAGTATTAGCCATCCAAAACATACAGCACGTCAATTAAAATTTAAACAGTCAAACAAACAAATCAAACAACCAAGAATCACGAAGCAAACATCGAATCTGAAATCAACACACTAATTACTAATTTTCCCCTCAAACGCCTCTACTAACCCCGGGTAGATCTCTGGATAACTCTCACTCATCCTGGATTCCGTCTCCCAAGTGGCCTCCTCGACTCCCCGTCGAGACCACTGAATCAACACCAGAGGAATCTCCTTGTTCCACAGCTTCTTCATTCGTCGATCTAAAATCTTCAGCGGTTGTTCCCGGAAAGTGTGATCTGGTTCTACCACCAAATCCTCATAATTTAGTCTGTGACTAGGATCCGGAATGTACTGTCTTAGCTGGGAAACATGGAATACAGGGTGCACTCCTTCCAACGCAGGCGGCAACGCTAGCCTATAAGCCACCTCGCCTACTCTCCCCAGAATCTCGAATGGACCGATATATCGGGGACTTAGCTTCCCTTTCACCCCGAATCTTCTTACTCCGCGGGTAGGCGATACTCTCAACCAGACGTGGGCTCCGACCTCAAACTCTAACGGCCTACGCCTCTTATCTGCATAGGACTTCTGGCGACTCTGAGCAGCTAACATCCTCTCTCTGATTAAGGCCACTTTCCCGATCGTCTCCTCAATCACCTGTGGCCTCTCTCCTACTACATCCGAGGGATCATCCCAACGCAGCGGTGTCCTACACTTCCGACCATATAAAGCTTCATAAGGAGCCATCTGAATCGACGAATACCAACTGTTATTATAGGCAAACTCTACCAAAGCCAAGTGATCCGACCACTGACCTCCCCAGTCTAAAACGCAGGACCTTAGCATGTCCTCTAACGTCTGAATCGTCCTCTCTGTCTGACCGTCTGACTGCGGATGATAAGCAGTCGTGAAATGTAATCTCGTCCCCAATGCCTCATGCACTTGCTGCCAATATCTGGAAGTGAAACGCCCATCTCAGTCTGACACAATCGTCTTAGGCACTCCGTGCAGCCTAACTATCTGATTAATAAACACCTCCACTAACTTGCTCACTTGCCACGTCTCTCGGATAGGCAAAAAGCGAGCAGTCTTCGTCAATCTATCCACCACCACCCAAATGGCATCATGGCCTCTGCTGAGTCTCAAACCCGTGACAAAATCCATGGAGATGTCCTCCCATTTCCATTCTGGAATAGGAAGCGACTGAAGCATTCCTTCGGGTCTCTGATGCTCTATCTTCACCTGCTGGCAGACCTGACATTTAGCGACGAATCTTGCTACATCCGGCTTCATGCCATCCCACTTATAAAACTGTCGCAAATCCTTGTACATCTTACTCGCCCCGGGGTGGATTGAGTAAGGTGTAGCATGAGCCTCTTGCAAAATCTTCTGCCTCAACTCTGTATCTCGAGGCACACAAATCCGACCACGTAAACACAAAATACCATCTGCTCTCTCTGCAAAGTCGGGTGCCTCTCCACGGCTCAATCTCTGCCTCAAATCCTGAATCATCGGGCAATCTTCCTGCTTCTGTCTTACTTCTTCAAGTAAAGACGACCGACATTCTAGGGTTTTCAGACTACCCTGATAACGCTGAATCTGCACTTCGATTACGTACCTCATCAGCTCTCTCTGTAACTCTGGCTGAGCCGTCAGATGAGCCAACATACTCTCCTCAGGCGTCTTTCTGCTAAGGGCATCAACGACTACATTCGCTTTCCCTGGGTGGTACAGAATCTCAAGGTCGTAATCTTTCAGTAACTCCAACCATCTCCTCTGTCGCATATTCAACTCCCTCTGAGTGAAGATATACTTGAGACTCTTGTGATTTGTCATCACTTTGCAGGTACTCCCATACAAGTAATGACGCCAAATCTTCAGAGCGTGTACCACAGCTGCCAACTCCAAATCATGAGTAGGATAATTCTGCTCGTTCGGCTTCAACTGTTTGGAGGCATATGCAATCACTCTGTCCCCCTACATCAGCACACAGCCCAGGCCTTCCTTGGAGGCGTCACTGTAAATCACAAAATCCTCATTCCCCTGAGGGAGAGCAAGTATAGGAGTCGAAGTCAACCTTCTCTTCAGCTCATCAAAACTCCGCTGGCAAGCTTCGTTCCACTCGAAACGAGTCGTCTTCTTAAGCAAATTGGTAAGTGGTTGGGCTATCCGGGAAAACCCTTCCACAAACCTCCTGTAATACCCTGCTAATCCCAGAAAACTCCGCACCTCCTTCACATTCTTAGGAGGTTCCCATGCTTTTACAGCTTCAATCTTTGACGGATCCACCATAACTCCTTGGGCAGATACTACATGCCCTAAAAAGGTAACTTCAGGCAACCAGAATTCACACTTGGACAGCTTAGCAAATAATCCTCAGATGGTGATAACCTGACCTCAGATCCACCTTAGAGAACACAGTAGCCCCCTGCAACTGATCCAACAAATCATCAATACGTGGCAGCGGATACTTGTTCTTGATGGTAACTCGATTCAACTCCCGATAATCGATACACAGTCGGAGAGAACCATCCTTCTTCTTCACAAACAGAACTGGAGCTCCCCATGGCGACGCACTCGGTCGTACGTAACCCTTCTCCAACAGCTCCTCCAGTTGTGCCTTCAGCTCCTGCATCTCCATCGGAGCCATGCGATATGGGGCTCTCGAAATCGGCCTCGTTCCTGGCTCCAACTCAATCCCAAAATCCACCTCTCTCTGAGGAGGTAATCTTGGAAGTTCCTCAGGAAAAACGTCCTCAAACTCGCACACTACTGGTATGTCCTGAATGTGCGGTTCCGCCTTGTCCCCCTGAAGGACATAACACCAATATCCTACACATCCGTCATTGAGCAACTTGGCGGCCTTCACCATACTAATCACCGATCCGGGCCCCTCCTGCTCTAACTCCTGACACACATGTCTGGTCCCATCATCTGCGGTCACTGTAACCGTACCTATGTGTGTATCTAAAACTACTCGATAACGCATCATCCAGTCCATCCCCAGAATCACGTCATCATCCGGCGACAACTGCATTACTATAAAATCTGCATACCAATCTCTATTCCCTATTCTAATAGGGCACTGTAAAATCTCCTTATTCCCCCTTACTTTACTGCCGTCAGGCAGCCCCACAACAAAAGATACCCCCTCAGTGCAAGTCAGTCCTAGTCTAGCCACGCAAGCAGAAGACATAAAAGAATGGGTAGCACCCGTATCAAACAGTATGTGAACAGGTCTAGACTGAATCCAAATCATACCTGTAGCAGTCGGCGCGTGTAGGGCATCTTCCCTCCTCATCTCAAACACTCGGGGCTGATTGCCCCCGGTGTTGCTAACTCCTGCGCCGCGTCCTCTGCCCTGGCTCGGTGCCTGCTGAAACTGCTGAGGTTGACGACGAGGCATCTGATTCACCGTTCCCGGTGAAGATCCCTGTGAAGGTGCCCCCACAGTACAATACTGCTGCAAATGGCCAGGCTTCCCACAACTGAAACAACTCCTGATTGGCTTCGAACACTAACTCCTCAAATGAGCAGTACTTCCACAGTTGAAGCACTCTCTCTGTCCCCCAATGGGCTGACTCAGACGACGATGGTCATGACGACCCTGTGGCTGAAACCCTGATCGTTGCGGCTGAGAAGAGCCGGGACGACTATCTCTCCTAGATTCTGTCGGGGCAGACAACTTCTGCCTCTTGCTTCTCGTGGTATGCACCTCCAGCTGACTCTGTCGGGTCGTGGCCATAGCATAAGCCAAAGCAGACTGTTGAACGTCTGCCAATGTCGCAAGTCGGAGACCAGACACATAAGCACGTAGATGCGGTTGCAACCTTTTCAGAAAGGTCGCAATCTTCAGCTCCTCAGTAGGGGCAACATTTGGCACCGCTGCCAACTCTTGCTGAAACTTCAGAATAGTCTCAAATACTGTGATTTTCGGGTCCAACATCCCGAAAAGCAGCCTCTCGAGCCGCCCTCACCACCGGAGGACAATACTGATCTCGAATCTGTCTCTCAAACTCCTCGAAAGTAACCTCGGTCCGGTGGTCCCTACACAGCTCCCACTAGTCAAAAGCGCTCTCCTGTAGCAGACTCTGTACTAAAGACATCTTCCGCTCCTCCGGTGCCTTAATAGAATTTAACGCATATTTCACCCTCCTCAGCCACTGCTCTACGTCAGAACCCTGAGCTCCAGCAAAACTCGGTGTTCCAGTCTTCCTAAACTCTGCGAGCCACTTATCAGGCTGAGGCTCACGATATTGTCTCCTCGGTTCGACCACCTGATCAGCTATCACTGGTCCTCCAGAAGTTGGCGTTGCTCCCAGCTGGGCAGCCAAAATAGAATCTGGTCCAGGTGCTCTCCTCTCAGCTCCTTGTTGTCCCGCAACTGCGTTCAGATTCGGTGCAGCTCCCGCTTGGGATGCTTCGGATCGATCGTTGGCTTGAGTATTAGGTCTCCAATTGGCGTAGCGGAAGGCTTGATTGATTGAAATTAGTACGAACAATTGCAAGAAAACGAGAACTTGAATGATTTGTAGTGGCGGCGCAATAGCACTAAGGAGAAACTAGGAGAAACCCTCGACTAAATTAATCCTTAAGTGTGCGCTCCTTGAAAACATAAGCCTATTCTCCCTTATATAGAGAGGCGGCTGAAACAAATGCAAAGAAACCCTAATCTATCGGCGGCACGCCTAGGGCAAGCTTGCAAACTTAGGCCCAACGGCGCGGTCCGAAAATGATCGACGCAAGGCCCATAAAAGTCTTTCTAAATGTGTAAAACCAACAATAGAAATGTTCCATAATAGAAAGAATGCATAAAAGTACTAAAAATGGATAGGTCGTCCGTGACCGTGCCGGGAGTGTCATGACAAGGGCGGTCGCGACGCTGGCGAAGTCACGGTGCGCGTCGGGGCGCTGGCGAGGTCGCTGGCACGACGCGGGACGCTGGTGACGGCGCTAGCGAGGTCTCGAGGACTTGAGGTTCGCCGATGCTTCCGAGAACCTCAAGTTGAGACTCGATCCCGAGGTCCGATGCGAGAACCTCAAGTTGAGCTCCGAGGTCTTGGCGAGGGCTGGTGGAGACCTCGTCTCGCGATCCGATGCTCGAGGATGGCGCGCCTTGGCGAGGTCGATCCGAGAGCTCGTCGCGAGGTTCCTCGGCGCCGATGGTGGTGATGGTGCCGAGCGAGGTCGCGGTGTAGGGCACGCCGTGGCCTGCGGAGAGGCGCGCCACAAGAGACCTCGTTGCATCTTGGATTGCTCTGGTTCTGGAACGAGTGATGGGGCCATCCGAGCGAAGAGTGAATGCGTCGTCCTCTTGGCTAGCATCCATGACGGGGGTCGCATCACCTCCTCCCACCTGAGCCCCGTTTGTTGGGAGACCTCCTCCAGCGACAGAGGCACTGTCCTCTCGATGAACAACAGCAGCCACATCCTGACTCTCAGCAACCTCCTCCTGATGGTTATCCTGTTGTACCTCTGGCTCAACAGCTACAGGGGCCTCTCCTCTACCACTTCCACGACCTCCTACTCGGCCTCTACCGCGGCCTCTTCCGCGGCCTCTTCCGTTAGCGGCAGCAGCTCTAGCTCTGGTTGGTGGGGCCATCTATAATAGAAAGTCCCACAGTCAAAACTTAAACAATCTATTTTTCAACCTAATTCTTACTATTCTACATGAGGTTCTTCGGCTGATGGGGCGGAGTCGCGACGTGTCACCTATCCCCCTATATGCAACATGTCTACCCCAGTAAAAACATTTGAAAACACCGGCCGGTTTTGGTTTTAAGTTGGACCTCGGGTACTCCTTGTTGGTCATTTCCATGTGCCCTGTTGTCAACCTGGCTCTGATACCAATTTGTAACACCCCGACTTCCGTCGAGACGCTACTAGGGAATAGACCTTACCAGGTACTATTATTTAGGTTGACAACTACACTGTAGGACCTTACAACTCGGGCACGACGAGAAAAACATAATAAAACATCCAACCTTTATTTAATAAAACTTAGAAAACATAATCATGCATGAATCCCCGAAAATCATAAATATTCAAATACGTCACAACGCCTACTGAAACCAAACTATCTGAACCGAAAAGATAATATCCGAAACAAAATACCAACTCCGTCAAACAAATATTAAAATCAATATTCTAACTAATATAACTAAACTAATATAACCAATCCCACTATGACACGCGCTCTTTACCGCTCCGGCCCGCCATCTTGCCTCGGTTCCTGCACGGCTCCCTGATTCATACCTGGAACTGAAAAATGTTCCCCGAAGGGTCAGCGTCTAATCTACCAAGCTAAAAAGAATATGGAAATTGTAGAACGCTTTAAAATCATTTATCTAAAGTCAGCATACAAATCCACAACCACAATCATAACTCTAAAGGCCAATACCTAAATTAGTTATATCAGTCACACAATTCACATACGCATTTACAATCTCAATCATACAGCACTGCAATTCTTCCTTCGTCCATGATCCGACTTCCAAGGCGCTCATCCCCGCGCCGAGTACAGAGGCAGGCCCTCCCACTCCACTTCCCAATCTCCCTTCTAACCCCTGGCTAAGCCTCCACTGGAGCGCTTGCCAAAAACACACATATAATAACTTTCGTTTGAAGGGGTACGATTTTCCCAGTCACACGGGTCAAAGTAGCCAACTCTTCCTCAACACCAACTACGATGGGTCGTGTCGGAAACGGTACCAACACAGAGAAAACGTTCCAAAATAATTTCCGATAAAACACATTTAAAATTGTTAACGCACACAACACACAAGGAGTTCAAAGCAATTTAAAAGGTATTCGGGACTAGTTCCCAAAACCCGCCCTACAATATCGATACGCAATCTAACAAGGGAGAAAAGAACCGAGCAAGTCGAAAAACGACTTACCTCAAGTGAAGGGTTCCTGGCTAACACGGAAAGCTAAGAATCCGAGCAAACGGGACTTCCTAAACAAGATAACGATAAATTAAGTAACATGAAGGACTCAGTATGTAAAGGAGCTACCAAAATATAGACCGAGCCTAGAACCCACCGACCGAGCCTAACTAATCACCAATCGAACTACTACTAAAAGAATTACTCCAGGCTAGTGTACCCAACAATTGACAATTTGACATACCCCACAACCGTGTAAATATAATATAAGTTTTTAACTTAGTTACAATCCAACATGAACCTCCTAATTACACGAATTATAACACTATCACTTAGCTAATATCGAAATAAATCAACCATAAAAAAAATAACTAAAGCATTCCCTACAATTCAACTAATTAACACAAATTAATTATCACTCACCACCAGGAACCACCAAAACAACGAATTCCTATTCGATCTCCTACACCTATACTCGATCGAACCCAGCTGTTAACATGGAAGAGATTACAAAGGCAAATAAATTTCCCCCCACAGTACTCGGCTTATAAATTTACAACTCGAGCAAGGCCGATGCAACCAGCCTCCTAATGACTAACGTTCAAAAACAGCCCTTGAACAACCCTTAAACAAGAACCCGACTTGTACTCCGATCAAGCTCACAGACCCACTCCCACCGATCAAAGTGACAAGACTTCTAGCGAGTCGGAGTAGAAACTTACCGGCAGGAAACAAGCTAATAGTTACGCCGGAACACGGTGACCCGATCAGCACCACGACTCCCTCGGAACGACTCCTAGCGATGAAGAATCAAAACGACAACAAAGGGAACAAGAAGGGTGTGTGGTAACGGTGCTTACTCCTCTGATGACGGAAAAAGGACAGCTTCCGGCACCGTCGACGTTGATGTTGCAACGAGAGAGATGGACTACGATGGCGGTGGTGTTTGACAAGAATAGGGTACTTAATAAAATATATAGGAACGGAATTAGGTTAAAAAGAGCTTTAGCTAGGCTGGGATTAATTTATAATTAAAAATTCTAGATTGCTAAAGTAACTATGTATATATGTTGACTGAATTCGGATAAGAATCAATTTATGACTGAATTCGGATAAGAATCAATTTATAGGATAGAAATTTAATCGTTCTTGTTAGGATTTGGCTTTTGATCAAATTACTTATATATTTAGGCGTGTTCAAACGGATTACTAAAATCAGGTTGTTTGCGGGTCAAGCAACTAGATCGCTTGTAGACTAAGAAACTCGTTTTTCCGATTAGAGGGAAAAAACGGAACACGAATATTACATACTACCCCCCTTAACAAAGTTTCGTCCCGAAACTTGATTACGAAGAAAAGGTATTCGAGGTCTTCACAGAAAGATCAAAAGCTCACACTAACCCTAACCCGACCATCTGCATAACACCAAAATGGAAACAAAACCCTATCCATTAACCCTAATTTGCATGGAAAGATAAAACCCTAATATTAACCCTAAACAATAACACGAAAATGGCGAAGCTCCATGATACGGGACGCTTTATGAAGCGTGAAAAAATTGTAAAATCTGGCTTTCGCGCTTAGTTTCGAACTCGCAACATCTTACACACACACACACACACTTGTACCTGTACCAATTGTGCCACGTTGGTTGTCGATATACAGGGGAAGCGTTTTTATTTTAAACTAAAACTGCTCTGTCGCTTCATGATGCGAGGAAACATACAAAGAAAACTCCCCCGTGCTTGCCAATCTAGGCTAATAAAATGGGGACGCTCCATAAGACGAGACGCTTTATGAAACGTTAAACTATGCTTCATGAAGCGCCAAAATCCAGAACAGAATAAACAACCAACACTGCCATATCCATCTATATCGGATTATACAGGATATGGAAGTTAAGAGATTCGACAAAATCTGGATAATTAATTTTGAAAATTAAGATTTGGTGGGAAAATATGATGCCAGATTATCAACTCCCCTCTCTGTTTATGCATTCAATGCATCAGTTTTCTCTTAGATTTCATCTTTTATTATTATAAGATTTTGGTTTGATTTTCTCTTAGATTTAAAACGACAATGAAAGATTTAAATTTTGATAATAGTAGCATTTTTCCCTTTGCTCTACAACATCTCTCTACTCTTTAATTTTTTTAGTAACCCTTAAATAAAAATAAATTTATATGGTGCTCGATAAACTTAAATTTTCGTGTGGTAACTATCACCTTTTAATTTTTTTTTGTCAAATGCCCTAAATCTTAACGTCAACAAAAAACGGTAATTTCCTATAAAAATAAATAAATATATTTACCACTTTCTATCAATGCCTTCTAATATGTGATCCATATGTAGTAATTAAGATTATACAAATTATAATATTCTAAATTAACATGTTCCATAACACTCTGTGTAGAATAATTAATTAAAAATAATATTTTAAAATATTAGTATTTATCTATCTGAGTTTTTTTTGGTAGATTATCTTGAAGAGTTGTTCGAATCAATTTTGAAAATATGTTCATATTTAAGAAGAGTCTTTTCTAAGACATGTCAGTCTATGATTCAATTTACCTATGTGTCAATTTTATGTTCAATTCTTACATGTGACACCATGTCATCGAGACTAAAAAAAGATTCTAAAATCTAATCACCAATTAAACCTTAATAAATAAATTTCAATATTCATTTATTCTTATCCTACATGTTTTGTAAAGATCCTAATTTTAAAATGTAATAATTTATTTATTTAGTACTCTAGATTACTATTGATCCAAAAATTAAGTGTATATTTTTTATCTTTGTTTTTTTCAATTGTATTAATTTTAACAGTAGTATTATTTTTTATGTAAGATCTTTAAATAGTATTATTTTATTTCACAAATTTTAACAATAATTGATTCTTATAGTCCTCCAAATTAATGTAAATCCAAATTTAACAATATATATTTCATCTTCATTTTTTTTACCGTAATAATTTAACAATAGTATTTTTTGTTCAATATCTTTAACTAGAGTATACAGTATGTTTTAACTGCATTATATATCTTTTATCTAAATTGTTGAATAAAATTTTATATATATCTAAATTTATATAAGTTCAAATTTTTGAAAGGAGGACATTTACGTTCAAACTAGTCTAATACACGTACCCTACACGGGATTATCATATATAATATTTGACCTTGTTTTTATAAATGATGAATTTTCAAGTACATTTTTAAGCTAAATAGAAAATTAATGAAAAGTAAAAGAGAAGGAACATTTAATCACAATGATAACAAAAGAAAGGAATCAAGAGACTAAAAATTGGAACTGGATTTGGTCTCTAAATGTGTCGCACAAGGTAAAGAACTTTGTATGGAAACTATGTTTCGACGGCCTCCCAACAAAATCGGGATTGGCTAGAAATAATATAGCAGTTACACAAGAATGTCCTTTCTGCTCATCTAGTGAGGAGGATTCCATCCATTTATTCTTAAAATGCCCTTATGATTTAAAAAATATGTTGCTTATTCATAGGAACTATGACAAAATAATAGAGAGAATAAATTATCAAAATGAAAACATAAAGGAAATTGTATATGAACTTCAAAGCAAGATTGGTAAAAACGAAATAGTTGTTATATTAATTGTGTGGTGGTCTATATGGTATAATAAAAATGAGACAAATTTTGATAATCAGAATGTCATCAGAGACTTGTATCAATTCAATATAAAACAAAAGAATAACTGGGAAAATGCTATGCAAGAAGGTAAAGAAAATGAACATAAATGTGACACGCCTAAAATCATGAAAGGACGTAGATAACGGGAGTGATGGAGAAAGCCTCGTCAGGGGTGGTTCAAATTAAATGTCGATACTTATAAAAATAGAATTGGAAATGCTTCGATTGGCTTTATTATTAGAAATAATAAGGGAGAAATGGTGAGAATAGGATGCGAAAAAATAGGTGAACGATCGATTCTACAAGCTGAAACATTAATCTTACACAAAGGTCTTCAATTGGCTCTTAAATTAGGAGTACACAAAATAGAAATAGACAATGACAACCAAATCCTAATCAAAGCTATAAGTGGTGAGAAAAATTGTCCGTGCAAAATTGAAATGTTAGTAACGGATTTCCGGATGATTTGTTTCTCCTTAGAGTACAAGATCATCACCCATATCTACATAACTGTTAATTATGTTGCTGACAAAATTGCACATCTAGCCTATGCCCCCCCAGGATGGTAGACTTACACCCAGAACTTCTTGCTTTCATCCGAAAGAGTACCATTGGTATTGGGTAATTTTGACCTAATACCAAAATCTTACCTTATAAAAAAATCAATAATTTACATTTATAATTAGACCTGTCAATCGGGTCGGGTTCGGGTTTCGGTATGTCGGGTTCGGGTCAATTTCGGGTCGGGTCATTTCGGATCACAAATTTATCGGGTTCAAACAGGTCGGGTCACTACGGGTTTGTTGCGGGTTCGGGTCGGTCAACGGGTTAAATAACCTGGGTTTTCTTATTTATTTTAATAGTTTATTTGTTATTTTTTAGTTAATTTTTTTCCATTCTCGATTATTTACCTAAAAAGTTATAGTATAATCTAACTTGACCCTAAATATAAGGATTTGGATTTTGGATACAAGATGCTCAAATTTTGTATTCATTAATATTAATATTTAATCATAAAGTGGTATCTCACTATTTTAGGAACATTTTTGTATTGACTCGAAAAAAAAGGAACATTTTTATAACCAATCATGTGTTAGACTAAGGGGGTGAATAAGCACAATGACAAGTCCCAATTTCACATTCATGGTGCTTGGTGGCAGAAGAATTTCAACAAGAAATGATTGACCTCAAAATTCAAATCGTAAGAGATTCAAAATTGATTATGAAGAAAAAATAACACATGACCTCATAGAGTTCTTGTATGCATATACTAGGAAACATATATCAATTCAGAATAGGAAAACATACAATCCACGTATTATTAAAAAGTATGGTATTCCCCCATTTTGTATATATTTCAGCTTTGATAAAATCATAATCATTTATGTAACCTAGAACATCTTTAATCGATTGGCTATTAATAATTTTAATTGGTTACTATTAATCGTTTGCCCAAACCTTGAGAAGTATATATATACATCTTTTTCGGAGATATTAACTTATAACATCTTCAACTAATTGGTTTGTTTAATGTTAATAATCTAGAAAATTAGTTTTTCAAGCAATCAATTGGAGTCAAGTCCAACTATTGATTAGAGGAAGGAACGAGATTGCAACCAAACTTGACTTGGTGTGAATTTTTTTTCACCATTCTCACTTTTTAGTTTGACCCAACGGGTTGAACCAAACCCGGTCGGGTTTGACCCAGAAATTTCTCGGGTCATCGGGTTCGGTTAAAATCGGGTTTCGGGTTAATTTTTTCGGGTTATGACCCAAAAAATTTCGGACGGGTCGGGTCGGTTTTTCGGTTCGGGTCATATTTTGCCAGGTCTATTTATAATCCTTAAGTTGATGTGCTAAAAAATTTAAATCAAGGTTAATAAATAAAGATTGTCTACTATTAAGATATTAACAAATTACTCATAATCAATAAAAAAATCAACTTACTTAATAATATTTTTTACTTCTAAATATATTAAAAGAAAATATAAAAATGATAACATCAAGATAGGATACCATATTTGGAGGGTTAGTCTTCTCATTATACAAAGAGGGTCAATTTTGGACATTAATAAGAACCAACTTTATCTTTTCTTGAATTCCTAGCATTAATCAAGACACAATTTAAAACACTGGAAGTATCACTAATTTTTTTATATCTAGGAAAAAGGTAGTATGTTAGCAATGCTAACTATTGTCGATTTTAATGATGTCGTATTTTTAAAAAAAATCATGAGAGTTGTTCGAATTTTAGTATAATTATTCATAAATTCACGAGAGTTTTATCTTAGTATAATTATTATTATTATATAATACAAATTCTCTTTCTTTTGTAGTAATTTTAGGAAAATTGTGTAGTTCAGAGTTTTTTTTTTAAAATACTTTTTTTTTATTAATGAAGATGACTATTGATATCTATTGAAAAATAAAATTACGATGGCTATCAAACTAGTTGACTGTTTTGAGTTTTAGTTAATTGGTTTTTGGGTTGAGTATGTAATCGATTTAATTAATTTGTTTTCTATCAAACTGTTGATATCTATCGAAAAATAAAATTATATATAATTTATAATTATCTAAGTCTTCTTTTATCATATTAATTTTTTTTACAGGACAGCAAACTCTATTCTTCCATGCAAAAGTCATTGTTTACAAAATTTGTCAACATAACTAAAAACGGTGTGTATTTATTATCTAATATTGGATTGAACAATTATAGTGCAACATATTATTATTGTCATCTTCACTATAGTATGACTTTTTTAATGAGTAATATGTAACAGAAGTTGACGAGTCTTTAATATCTCAAATTGTATTTGAATTCCTGGATTTTGATGTCATATAAAATCCATGAATGATATTTATTTGGTTGGCAGGTATATTGTTAAAATTTCGGCGGATCAATATGACGTGGGGGTACACACGTCGGTTCATGCGCTTATGTGCGTCAGGCCCAACACATAAGCCCATGGGGTTCCATCCTAAAACCAATTGACAATAGTAGGAGTAACCCAAGGGTATATATATTGGGCAAGTTATATCAGAATTCCCGATGTGGGATAGCATTCTTTCACATATATTTTATATCATTTGACTTAATATATACATTAGTAACGTGTTTTTTACTATATGCTAATATTATCTTTTTTTCTCCGAAGATGTTATTGGTCATTTGAAAGGTATAGATAAAATGGGGTTATGCAAAGTGGGTGAAAAAGAAGCAAGTGAAGAAGATTGATATTCACTTTCAAAACATCTGGTGTTTATAAAAACAAGCACCCTAGAAGGCCTCATCTCAGTCAGCCATATTTCCACTCATGATCAACTAGTAGATGCTCTCACAAAGCCCATTCTTGGTTACAAGCTTCATGACTTTATGCACAAGTTCGGCATGATTAACAACACCATCCCAATTTTGAGGGGAGGGTGTTGGTATAACATTAGTCAACGCTAGTTAAAAATGTTTGACCAGGTTTGTTAGAAAGCTTATTCAATACTCATGTTTTGAAAGTGTTGTATAAAACATAGCTAAAGCTCATGTAACCAGATTTAATGAATAAATACAGAATTACAACTTCTTCTTCTCTTCTCTTCTTACAAAACTAACAAGGCTTGAGCATCAACAACTACAAAATACACTCATTATCTTAGGATAAGGCTACTCTTCCTAAGAGAACGAGAGGATTGGGTCTCTGATCCATGTGTTCCTTTAATTCCTCCATGCTGGCGAAACTTGGTTGGCAAACTATTCAAGAAACCGAGTTGCTTTGGAGTAGGGTGATCCGTGGAAGGTATTGCAAATCAGCAAACCATCCACGAGATGCAATTATTAAAATAACAATAGCAACATAGTTTAAGTAGTATAAGTCCACCTATGATCTTGTATCGAATTAATATAGTTTCATTGACCGTATACTACTATGTTTAATGAATGAATCTTATAATGAAAAATAATAGAATATTGGAATTTTAACAAATATCTAGTCCACAACGAAGGTTATAAAAAATAGGATAATCAATAGAAATAGTTGTAAGAAATTGTACATTCTAAAAATACAGAATGAAAAAGAAAAAAATAATAGAATAGTAGAATTCTAACAAACATCTAGTCGACAATGAATATTCTAAAAAAAATAGTAGAATTAATAGAAATAGTTATAAACAAAATAGTAAATTCTAATAAAAAATCAGAATGAAAAAAAAATAATGGATGAATAATGAAAGATTAAACCGCTACAACGTAGATAATAGATTGGAGAAGAGTCATCCCTGTCGCTCTGCCTCCTAATCCTCCTCAAGCACTTTTATTCTTGTCTCTTCCACGCCACCTTTTTCTCCATTTATCCGATCTAATATTCCATCGCCACTAGTTCCCTCCGATTCAAACGACAATTAAACCTAACCAAGTGAAATTAAAGTTACCGTAAAATTAGAGAGTAAGAACCCTAACACCTTTGTTGTCCCTTCATCTAAGGGCTTGCACTTGGCATAGCCTTCATTAAAGGCTTGCACTTGCCATCGGGTCGCCAATGAACATGGCCAGTTGGAGTTATGATGGCGGACATTGGCAATTGTCATGAAGAGAGACTAGGGAATTTTGGATATAATAAGGGTTTGACAAATTAGTAGTAAATATAACAAAAAAAAAAGTCAAAATTTAATTAATTTTGGTAAAATTGCAAATTTGAAAAAAGGTATACTTTTTTCAAATTTGCAATTTTACCAAAATTAATTAAGTGGGTATCCATTTTTATTACAAAAATGCTCACTCATCTCCCAAATGCAATTTTTTAGGAATTAAAAGTAAATATTTATATTTACTTTCGATAAGATTTCAAATACACCAACAACTTTGGATCGGAGGAAGTTGTTGATGTTCGCATTTCTAGTACAGTTTTTAGTAGGTTTTCTTTGTTTATTAGGTTTAGTTTTGTTAAGTTTAGGTTTAGTTTTGAGTGTTTTTAGATAGTTTTGCATATTTCTATGAAAAGAGTGAAAGCTACGCTATTTTGTGTATTTTATAGGTATTAGCAAGGAAAAAGTGCCATATGGAGCTGAATTAGGAGCGTTGCAGTGAAAGACATATAATACAAGATTGAAGAAGTCAGAGTTCAAGATTTACGAGAGGAAGTGTGGAAGAAAACCAAGCCCAGGCTCGTTAACGAGGCTGTGAGGGCTCGTTAACGAGGCCACGTCAGAGAAGATTCGAAGGTTGACTTTATGATTCACCGATCCTGAGCGGGAATTTATTTCCGTGTCGATTGAGTATCTTTTTAGGATCTTTTAGGGTTATTAGAATATGTATTTTAGGTCTTGTTATGTTCTTAGATTTTGTTTCTATCTTTTAGAGTTTTATTTCTATCTTTTAAGGTAAGTTTATATCTTTTTGCCTTTTTAGTTTTTAGCTTTCTAGTATAAATACCCTTCTATCTAGCATAGAGGAGGAGGGATTCAATTGGAGAGAGATTTTTGAAGAGGAAGAACCGAGGAGGCGAGTCGATCGAAGTCGAGTTCGAAGGTCGGTGGACGAAAGTTACCGAGTTCGTTGATCGAAGTTTTGGTTCGGTGTTTTGTTCTTTTTCGGTTTTCTTCTTAACTTCTGTAAGACAGATTTTTCTATTTAATTTTAGTAATGATTGGTTTTCAATGTTTTCTTATATTGAGTTTATTTGTTTAGTAATTATGATTAGTGAGTAGTCTTCTTTTCTAGGATCGGGGTTAAGCCCGACATAGTTGAGCATGTGTGATAAGTAAGATTGTGTGTTGAATGCCTTTTATCTTTTATTGAGATTGTTTGTTGTGCTTATACCGAAACGAAAGTTGAGGTAATTTAAGTTTTTAACTTGATTGAAAGAGAAAGTTAGTAACTTGAAGGTTGATATTGTTTGAATACGAAAGTTTCAAGCTTTAGATCCAAAACAAGCAATTAAGTGAATTAAGATGCGAAAGTTGGTTAATTTACTTGATAGTCAACGAAAGTTGATGACTCTATCTGTTTAAAGGCATGATCTTATCTTCTTACGAGTTTATATGCTTGGCTAGGTTGTGGTGTCCCTAGTCCTAGATCTTTGTTTTATCTGAGTTATTTTAAGTTAATTTTCGTTGCTGAGTTACTTGCCTCGGTACCAAATTTATTTAGGTCGTTATTTGAGTATTTTTGTTTACGGTGGTTCGTTAACGACGTTGTCAGGGTCGTTAACGAGGCTGCTTGTGAGTGTTTTTGTTTGTTTCTGTTTTCTTTTTAATAGATTGATAAACGAACAACCTTGCTTCCTGTGGAACGATCCTGACTTCGCTGTACTCAGCGGGGTTTTGACTATAAATTTATTTGTTGTCAATTAAACCCTCTCAACAGTTGCATCCCATATCTCAACCACGTCCGGCTTGGAAGAAATCTGCTTTAACTAGTACTCCCTTTTCTTTATGTTGTTCTTCAAGCAATTCAGGTTCTGCGCTCTCTCTCCTCCCTCTTTCTCTCTCCTGCGATTTGTCTGCGACGCTTCTGCGCTTTGTTTTGCGGTCCAACGCTCACCTGCAACTAGTCTGGTAACCACCTAGCCCGGCCAATTCCCAGCCCACCGGCGACCCCCCGTCACCTGCCTGAACCCTAACACGTCGGCCCCTGTCACCTGCCTGAACCCTAACATATCACACTTAACCCGTAACTCTCCCAACCTCTCGGACGTCCCGACCACAACCGAAAACTGCTCACCCGACACCGCGACGCCACCACAACTACGACCCCACCACCAGTCCGCCCGACCCAGGCCCAAGCCCGGGCTACCTATCTCCCGCAACCCAATCCGAACCCTAGCCCAATCAACCTCTACAAAGCTCAAATCTCAAATTCAACAAACCTCAAATTTGTGCAATCAAAGAGGACTATAGTCTAGAGGAGGCTGGAACGGGCCGACCGGCTGGTGACTGACTCGCTGGTGCCGCACCACTGCCGCTGGAAGGCGGACTCACGATGCTGTGCAAGGCTACGCGCAGGAGAAAGTCGACGCCTCACGCCTGGACGACGGACTCACCGCTGATGAGTGACGACAGGAGAGTGTCGACGAGGTCACGAGCAATTTGGAGACTCGTAGTAGAGATGGCGATTGAGCGAGAGTCATAAATCAAAAAATAGAATTTTTTCGTTATTTAAAAAAAGATTTATTAATGTTCCTTTTATAGCAAAGATGTCCACGTGAGTATTCAAATGCTATTTCAGTATAACATTGTTATTTTTGCAAAAAACATTTTTAGTTGGTGCATTACTGCAAAATCGCCTAAGGGTTTTGGGATACAAAAAGAATTTAATAAAATGAAATTTCATTTAAGGAGAAAATGCTAACGGGTATGATGATATGTAAAAAATAATTTATGTGTGAATTTTAAGAATTGTGGTGTAAATTCTAAGAATAAAGAAGAAATTACCAAGTGTCAAAATCATAGGTGGGGGTTAATATTAGAATGTCATGTATTGAGGGGTAAAATTTCATGATTTTTGATAATTTCATGATTACCCATAATATTATGGAAATTAATTACAAAATATAAATGTGATTAATTTTTATTGAACAATGCCAAATATTAGGAATTGGGATTGGGCCTATAAATTCCTAGTTACCTTCGGCCCATTATGTTAACCAATGCCCCAAATTAGTTGTTTCACAAAAAATAAAAAGTAACAAACAAAAAACCCAAAAGTTTGTCAAAAAAAAAGTTGAAATGTGGGTAGTTGTCAAATACAACCACTCACGTACACCCTCTCACATAACTACTCCCTCCTACTTATTGTCTTTTTTCTTTTTACAAAATTAAAAAAAAAAAAGAAGGGAATAATATATCTAATGGGGGCTTAAAATAAACCACTTTTCCTCCTTTGAAAAGGGAATGCAGGGGACATTATTCTGCCTCATCCGTAGAAGTTAAAAAAAAAATACAGAGAGCAAAGAAGACAGGAAGAAGAAGGTAGAAGACGGAGTTGTGCCTTACTTATCCCGTTCAATTATTTTTCTCGCAGTTTTAAATCGGGGATAAAGAATTCGATTGGATCCTCTTGATTTTTCATGGCTAAATTGTTTAAATTCCTCTCACCATTTTAAACCTCGGTTTTGGATTCAAGCGGATCGGATCCCTGGTTTTTTTTTTTGGTTTAAAATTCTTCTATGGGGAGATTTAAGTGGATCTCTATCTATGGGACATACTTTGACATATACGAGATTCAAGCGGATCTTTGAATGTCGAAAATTGAGATTCAAGTGGATCTCGAAATAATTAAAATTATGGATTTCCATGGGGACACTGTCAAATTTTGTGGAGAATGAGCAACCCGAAAATAAAACTGCTGGGAAAATTCTCTGAAAAAAAAAAGAGAGAAAGAAATAAAAATAAAATTGATCCTTGCATGTTGATGATAACTCCTGTGAGGATTCAGTAAATGTATATTAATTAGCCCTTTGTTGAAATAAATGGTTACTATAAAAATTGGGGTTTTCGTTTAATGGAGAATCGGGATACTTTTATATTTTATGGGAAGATGGGCTTAAATCTGAAATTCTGATAGCAAGTGGGCCGAAAGCGTATAAGTTTGAAATTGGTGTCAATGTGCACAGTTTCACGCCAGGCTAAGCAACAGAAAACCTCCACCCCCAAGATTGTCCTATCAAATGCCTTTTCTTTCAACAAATAAAAAAAGGAGAAAGAAAAAAATAAAATAAAGAAAGCAAAAAGAAATCAAATTCTGAAGCTTTTGAGTTTCTATGTGGAGACATACATGTGTATTTTGTATCGGTAAAAGAGACAACCGGGTATGTTCCAATACCGAACTCGATGCCCTTAACTATGAAACGGTCATCGCCCCGGATGAGAACGGGGTATTAACTGAGATGAAGATCTGGTTTGAAGATCGTCCATTTGGATGTGGTGCGTGTGGGGAGAGGGACCACCTCTTTTCCTGTTGCCCATTCAATGAAGAGGCACCAAAAGCTGTCCACATAAACCACCCCCAGAAACAAGTTGAAATGAAACCACCCATGTTACACAACCCCACCCAAGCACCTACTAATGCACCCGCTTCCCCTCTTTGTGCTGATAATGGCAAGGCAAAAATCCCTATGGAACTCACCAACATGGGTACCAAACCACCCATATCCAAAAACAAGAGCACAGTCTTAGGCGATGGCCCAAGAACCACAAAGAAACTTGAATCACCAACTCAACCAGAAGCAATCCCAAAGTACCAAAACACCACCCCAAACCCAGCTGAAGATTCTACCCACACAACCAAAGAACAAACGGCAACCACCGACCACCTCGAGCCTGACTTTAAGGCGGAAGTGGCAACAAACCCTCATCCACACCAGCAGGTACATGGCCCATATGAGGATGAGATGGAAAAACTAAAACAGCTAGAAGAATTTTTGAATGAGGAAGATGACCTCCTCGATGAAGATATGCAAGATCTCAACGTCTCGGAAACCGACTATGAAGATGTGTTGAACAATCCCAGCAACGATGCTTACGAGGATATAGAAAATCACTTGTCCGAGAAATCTTTCCACTCATTTCATACAGAAAGCGAACCAGCGAACCCCGTACAGGAAAAGGAAGACAATGAAGATGTTATGTCGACTTCAGAGTCAAGCAAGAAAAGACGTAATGAAGACGAAGATGACACAGCCTCCTCGACCTCCAAAGGAATCAAAAAGAAGAAGAATGAATGAAGCTTCAGGTGTCTTATACTGGATGGAGCAACAACCTCAGTAATCGACACACAATTGGATGAAAATCCACACCAATTAACCATGATGCTAACAAGGCTAGTTCCAACATGAACCCTGCTACCCGGCTTTGTTTGTTTTGTTTTGCTCCTTTGTTCCTTTTTGTGGTGTCTCTTGTCCTTGTGGCCTGCATGCCCTTTTTCTTGTTTGTCCTTGTCTCTGTGTGCTTGCCTAGTCTTTGTTGTTTTTGAGCTTATGCCTTGCTCTGCTCGTGTGGTGTTCCTTCTTCTTTTCTGAGCTATCCAATCTTTTTAGTCTTCAGTCTGTTTCTTGTTCTTTTTCTTTTCGCTTTTTGGTACTTCTTTTTGTGTTGAGAGTTGTTGTTTGTTGTGTGGGAGGACCCACGTCAAGCTAAGTTTGTTTAACCGAACTCTAGTTTAATCAGCCCAAAGCAAGCAATGTAATAAAAGGATCATCAGGAAAAATCTGGTATCCAACTAAGGGATACAAAACCCTTATGTAATGCAAGACAAAGCTGAAGTATTACAATACTAAATGGGTCAAACATTAGTACTATAACTGGGATGTCTAAGAACATGGTCAGTACATGTACACATTCCCCCAATGTTAAACAAAAAGGTAACCCCAACGACAAACAAATAGGTAAGAAAATGATTTAAAAAGAAAAACCTTGCCCAAACAAATTGAAATCGAGGTAAAACCCAAAACAATACATACCACATATTGTAGTAAGACCACGTCTCAACCCATCACCTTCAAACAAAGCTTGAAGGAGGTCTCTACCTCCTACGAAATGCAGATCTATAATCGAGTTCTAAGACTCCTAACCATATAAGTTGAATGCAACCCTATTGGCAAACCCCGCCACTAGAAACAATTCACTTGACTAAGTCCAGAAAAAATGGGAAATACTATCCTAGAAAAACAAGATCATGTCCTTCTATAGAAACAAATCATACAACTTTACCCAACTTATAAACGAATTTTCTTTTCAAAAGAATTATTTCTCCTCTCAAGTCGATATCGCGAGCCCTTAACGCCGATCAGGAGCTGATTTGGATTGGATTGAGTCGTGTCTGGTCGAGGTCGTGGTCGAGCTTGCCTTTTGAAGATCCCTCATCTAGGTGGGGGAAACGTCATGGATGCTCTTAATGCACTCCCAGATGGAGATGATCCGTTTTCCCTGCGTACCGGCGGTGCCGCGTTTTGTAGTGCTTGGATCACCCATCTCATCCTCTTTGTTAGCTTCTGTTTGTCTTTTAGGTGTCTCTCATACTTGTTAGGAGTTTTTTCTGTATTTGTACTCTTTTATCGGATTTTCCGATTGCCGTTTGTTTCGGCCGCTCGATCAACCAGGCATGTCTGGTTCATCGAATTCCTTTCCTTATCCAAAAAAAAAATACATGTGTATTTTGTGAGCACATATTTCCACCAGCATAAAAAAATTCATCATTAATCATGGGGCTTGAAAACAAGTTATGGGCTTGAAATATTGATACGGATCCAATGATGAGATAATCCAAAATTAACTCTGTCCATATATATAAGACACCACTCATCCAAGTGATCAAAATAAGAGGATATAAAATCCCCTTAAGCTCGACGGTGACTTGATATTAATGTTCCCATTAAATTATGACTAATATAAAATTAGACCATATAATCCACAAAGTTTGGTCTCTTTCAAAACAAATGTTATTAGTCATACTTAAAACGGGTCAATAAATTGAACCTTGTACCAGAACTACGTAAGGACTTGACGCCTATAAAAGGCTATGCAGGTAACTTGATACAAAATTTAATCAAGTACAGTCGTCAAATCCCAAAACTCAAATCAAAGATAAAAAATCTGTTTCCCAGAACTACGTAAAGACTTGACGCCTATAAAAGGCTACGTAGGTAACTTGATATCAAGTTCAATCGGGTACAGTTGCCAAATTTCAAATAAAACATCATGTGTCAAAAACTGACATGACGCAATAAGGTACTTTCAAACCTTAATGCTTATATATATTATATTATATCAAACTCAAATTAAATATTATGATTCAGATTTATGATTACAATCTATGAAATATTCAAATTTGAAGTTAAAACTGTCTTAAAAAGCCATAGGATAATCGAAACAAAAAAAGCTTTGGATAAATGGACTTTGATTTCCTATTTTTCATGTATTTCTAACGGAAAATACCGTTACTCGTTTATAGCTTGAGACCTCGAGTTGGATCAATGTAACACACGGAATTTCGAAAACCCGCTAACTAATTCCTCCGTCTCAAGTTGCCCCTTTTTGCTATAAATTCACCTCAAGAACCTCATCAAGGGGGAGAGGTTGGGAAACCTCAAGAACCTTTGTGAGTTCCCACTTTAATCCTGGAAGTTTCACGACGAAACTTTCCTTAAGGAGGGTATAATGTAAGACCCGAGATTTCCGTTTGCAAACTCGATAACCTAGTTCCGTTAAAATTCCTACCCCCTTAATCAATATACCCTTTTATTCCTTATGTTGGGCCAAAAGCCCAGGAATTGGGGACTCAAATGCCCGGACGTTACCCTTTCCCTTTTACTCCTCTTCACTATTGTTTTGTCTTGCCCTACTATTCCTCCTTCCTCTTCCATTGGGGCGCCGCTCGAGCACAATCAGGAGAGAGATCGAGAAATCGAGTTCAAGCTGCTCCGCCCGACGTCGTTGGGCCCACGTTGCCACCGGTAGGAGAGCTTTTCTCCGTTCCATTCCGAGTACTCAAGTTGGGGCTGGTACTCGGTTGCCAAATCGCCACAAGTCCGTCAATCTGTTGTGGTTTGGCACGAAAGTTGGTCTGGAGTCGAGCTGTCATTGCCACCTTTGCCCCAATCGGTGCGCCTCCTTTGTGTTAGGGTTCCGCTCGAAAACCATCACGAGCTCGATGCGTTGTCCTCCGTTCGCCAACCCTCTCGCGTCGTCGGTAAGACTTCGGTCACCCTCTTCTTCTGTCCCATCCTCTCCCTCTCCATTTCTCATGACCCTTCTAATTTCGGTTGCCTCAGGGCAGATCTTGAGTGTTAGAGATGGGATTGTCGCCGATCGAGCCAATTGAAGCCTGTTGTTGTTCGTTGACACCCAGACAAGGAGCGCGAGCCAAGTCTGCTGGATTGGGCCATAGTTCAGTTTGATAACCAGTGTTATCAAACTGAAGCCTTCGTCATCCTACCGGCATACACTGAGAAAAACAGACAAAGAAAACAAAAATTAAAAACAAAAACGGGGTCGGTCTATTCCCGAACCCAAACATAAACTAACAAACTCGTTGCTTCCCCGGCAACGACGCCAATTTGTTGAGAGGGTTTTAATTGACAACAAATAAATTTATAGTCAAAACTCCGCTGAGTACAACGAAGTCAGGATCGTTCCACATGAAGCAAGGTTGTTCGTTTATCTTTGATTGAATTTATTTAGGTCGTTATTTGAGTATTACTTCTCACGCAAGCAATCAACAAATCTAGGGTTTTTATCAAGTAAGAGAGAGATTCTAAGGTAAAGGTATCACCACAACAATAATCATGCAATGCTAACACTATGAAACATAAAGATCATGCTTTTATCACATAAAGGCGCTAACTTTCGTTAACTTTAAGCAAGTAAATCAATAAACTTTCTCTAAATCAATAAACTTACTATCTAATCTCTTCTACTTCACCTAGGATAGATTTGCTTTCGTTTCAAAACCCTAATTTGACTATTCTGATCCAAGGTTTCTGCTTTCGCTTTAACTATGAATGAGAAATTCCTTTCAACAAATTGTAGTATAGTGGTAAGTATTCCCGCCTGTCACGCGAGTGACCCGGGTTCGATCCCCGGCAACGGCGCTAATTTTTTGAGAGGGTTTCTCAACAAATAAATTTATAATCAAGACCCCGCTGTTGTATAGCAGAGTCAGGTTCGTCCGTAGGGAGAAAGTCAGTGCTAAGTTTTATTACTTGTCACGCAAGCAATCAACAAATCTAGGTTTTTTATCAAGTAAGAGAGAGATTCTAAGGTAAAGGTATCACCACAACAATAATCATGAAATGCTAAAGCTATGAAAAATAAAGATCATGCTTTTATCACATAAAGGCGCTAACTTTCATTAACTTTAAGCAAGTAAATCAATCAACTTTCGCTAAATCAATAAACTTACTATCTAATCTCTTCTACTTCAACTAGGATAGATCTGCTTTCGTTTCAAAACCCTAATTTGACTATTCTGATCCAAGATTTCTGCTTTCCCTTTAACTACGAATGAGAAATTCCTTTCAACTTTCGTTTCAAGGATTAAGAACAAGAGAATAGATTCATGCAATAAAAACAATCAAGACATGATCATAAACAAGCATGCACAACCATTATTGGGTTTAACCCCAACCTTAGAGAGAGAGACTACTCACAAAGCATGATTGAAAACAACTGAATTAAATAAAATAGAAAGCTTACAACCGAATTCAAAACAATAGTTCTTCTCCAATCCACAATCTCGTCCCCCTCTCACGTCTCTCTCTCTATTCTCCTCCTTTTACTTGCCCTCCAAGGCAATTGATTGTGTAGTCAATAACAAAGGGTAGACAAGAGTATTTATAGAGAAACTATTCTATCTTAAATCTATCTCTAAGGAAATAAATCTATCTTAAATCTATCTATAAGGAAATAATATCTTCTAATAAGATATACTCCTTCTATCTATTTAATAACATAATAAAAACTTACTAAACTAAAGATTAAAAGATAAAAGATAGAAGTCTTCATTTAAACACCAACTTGGATCTCGTTACTCCTCACGGCGCCTCGTTAACGACCCTGACAGGGTCGAAAACACCCTTGAGTAAAACTTGCGTAGAAGATTCGTTATAACTCCGTTTGACTCGATTCTTTTTCCTATGTTCTTGTAACGAATTTATCTATCTCTTTCCAAGCTCAAACTTGATTTTCAATAACTTTACTTGAGCGCTTAATCTTCATCTTCTCTTCATGATTGAGTGCTATCTTCACCGTCTTTACTCCTTTCTTCAAAATATGCTCCAAAAAGTTTCTAAGAACCTAAAAAACACCACCAAAGCTTATGTAGACTTCATATCTCAAGAAAATACGAAAACCTACACAAACAACTCAAAACAAAACACAAAACTAAAGAAAAAGACTCAAAAGACACAAAAACACACCCTAAAAACATGACTAAAAAGGCGGACATCAAAATACCCCATACTTAGACTTGCTTGTCCTCAAGCAATAAAAAAGACATCAACCAAAACCATAAACACATATATCAAGTCAATGCCCTTATCAAAAAGCAACATCAAAGCTCATGTAGAAAATAGACAAGTGAATCTAACATCATCACACATATATAAGCAACCTCAAGAAAAAGCAACTAAGAATCCAACCTCACAAGGGTAATGTGTTTCTCTCAACACTCAAGTGTTTAGGCTTAGAATAACAACTCTCAACTCAATCCAATATGCAAATATCAACATAGCCATTGTTACTTATATCACCAAACTCTCCACCAGAGATGTCAAAACACATAAAAATCATCAAGAGAACTTAGGCTCAATGAAAAACTTCATAGAAGTTTCCATTCGGTCGGGTTGTAATGAGACTTGGTAATGACAATAAGGCGTGGAAATATTTTGGTTATGTGGTGCTAATAATATCCGGGAATCAAAGACTCCTAAAAACTCACACTTTACCAAAACTCTCATAAAAACAATATACCAAACTCACTCAACATTATGCACACTCACTTATTCAACCCCTTTAAATATCCCAACTAATCTTGCTTACAAAAGAACAAGGAAATTTTGGCTCATGCACATTATACATTATTCACTCTTTTTTTTTCTTTTTCTTCCTCCCTTTCTGATTTTCATTATTTTTTATGTGGGAGGTTCGGTACTGAACCTGCAGAGTTGGTAACGATGTATGCTCAACATTTTTTTCTTTCTTCCTTCTAATACTTCTTTTCTTGTAATTGCATACAGGGAACCAAACTTCCTTTTACATGACAAACTGCAAGATATTACTTCACCCAACCCATATTACCCCACACTTGAACCAAACAACTCACTCAACAAATCCATCACAATAACCAACACTAAATCCTAATCCCCGGATAGGGTCAAGCTTTCATCGGCTAGGGATTAATTTTGTGGAGCTAAAAATAAAAGGCTTCAGGCTCAAATTGGCTTCAAAAAGAGGATAATACATAAGGTAGGTACAAAGAAAGGATAAAAAGTGGCTAAAACAAATAAGTTCTCCATCATATGATTTCACATGTAATGAACTAATATCTCATATAGGTCTCAAGAAATAGATAACCATGCAATGACAAGAGATAATATGCACAAGGAGAGTAAATCACACAAGAAAATCAAGGCTAATAAGCTCACATGGTAGATTTTGTTGGATTTTAGTCACTTCTACCTAAGATCATGTGTGCTCAATTTCATCACATGCTAAATATCCACATAAAAACAAATTTTAACATGATTTAGGCAAAGCTCTCCAAACATGCTATGGAATTACATGATCAAGCAAGTTAAAGCATATCATAGTACATCTAAGTGGAATATTATCAATCCTAAGAACACAAACAAAAACAAAAAAAAACTGACACAAAACTGAGTTTCCTTTTCCCATACCCCATACTTAAACCAAACAGTGTCCTCACTGTTTAAAGCAAAGACAGAAAAAATAAAGAGAATAAGGAAAAGGGAACTCACAAAATAAAAATGAAGCTATTTGAAACCAATGATCCCTTGAGGAGTATGAATTTTTCTCGGATTCCTGTAGAGGGTCGGTACCGACCTTGAGGGGTCGTTACCGAGCTTGCGTGCTTGTCCACCGATTGCCTTTGATTGTAGCACTTCTTCTTCTTTGTACCTGAGTCACTTAAGAAAAACTTCTATCCTACTATACTAATCTAACCTAAAAACAAGTCAAAAGAAAGCTAGCAAAAAGATCTAAGAAAGCAAAAACTAAAAGCGAAATCAAAAAGCGGGTTGCCTCCCGTAAGCGCTATTTTTAACGTCGTTAGCTCGACGAACTTACCTTGGCAAATCAGGACGGTTTCCATCCAAATATGTTGGGATCAAGAGGGACCCCATACTTAGATGAAATAGCATTCTCCAAGATATTTGGCCCTCTATCATCAATCAGAATGCTCGGTAATCCTACAACAGGGTTAGTAAAATCCAAAAACAAAGGAGGTTTTGACTCCTTCACAGTACTAACAGTAGGATATGAAATAGGACAAGGATAGGAAAATGAATCATGGCCAGAATCAATCAAATCAGAATAAGACGACTTACCTTGATTGAGCGGATAAGGGCTTGTTACTGAGGTGGTTTGGGTCGTTAACGACCCTACTAGATCTGGAAGTGGCTCGATATCATGCCTGGATCCACTTCCCACCTCTTTTTCCTTCAGGAATGGGTCGTCACCGACCCATGGGGGGTCGGTAGGCTCCTCCATAGCTGTGTCTCCATCTAATTTGCTCTTTTCTGTACTCAGAGAGGGGTCGTTACCGAGCCATGGTGGGTCGGTAGGCTCCTCAGTACTACAACTAGCCACTTCACTTATGGGAGAATTGAAATGGAATTCAACCTTCTCTTCTCCAATATAAAATGTGAGAAGTCCTTTTCTGACATCTATACGTGCTCCTGCGGTGGCTAAAAATGGTCTGCCTAGAATGATTGGCACCGCATGGTCTTTAGGCATATCTAGCACAATGAAGTCGTTTGGGACAAAGAATTTTCCAACTCGGATGGGAACATCGTCAACGACTCCAGTTGCTTTTACAAAAGATCCATCCGCCATGTAGAGTTTCATCTTGACAGGCTCTAGTGGTCCCATGTTAACTCTGGTCCAGATAGATAATGGCAATAAACTAGCACTGACACCTAGATCACATAGAGCTTTAAAACGGTGAGTCCCAATACAATTGAAATTGCAAACTTACCTGGATCACCGAGTTTTTCAGAAAGCTTTATGCAATGGCCCTCATTATGCAGCTCTGATATAGATCTTTTCCTGCTCAAAATCTCTTTCAAAAATTTAGCGTAGGCAGGCATTTCAATAAGGGCATCAGTAAATGGAATTGAAATATTTAACCCTTGTAGGATCTTAACAAAGCGTCTAAACTTTCTTTCCGTAATATCATTAGACTTCGTAATCGGGAAAGGAAGAGTTTTAGATGGACTCGGGATAGAGGGAGACCCGGATCGAGGCCCTACCGAATCGACAAGAGGGTCGTTCGGTGTAAGAGAAGGGTCGGTACCGACCCTGGTGGGGTCGATAACGAACATAGAGTTTCGTTCAGAAGACTTATCTGGCATGGATGGCGTGTTATCGAATTGGGGAGCATCGTTAACGACCTTGTTGGGGTCGGTAACGAGCCTGACCGGTGCATCATCTTCGTTGTCGTGCTCAGTGTCCTTAGGCTTGGCTCGATCTGGCAACTCCTTGCCACTTTTGAGGTGTATGGCTGCAATTTGTCCTCTCGGGTTCTCTTCGGGTCGACCCGGAAGTTGCCCTTGAAGTCTTGGAATCCGTGCAGCTAGATTACAAAGTTGTGAGTCAACGCTCTTTTTCCAGATCTCGAACTCGCCCCACCGTTCCATTTGATTGTTAAGGTTTTCTTGGACTCCATTGATTTTATTGTTCACTCTATTGATCCCTTCATAGAGTCCATTAACCCATGATGGCGTCTCTTGATAGTCTGAGGGTCTGTAAGGTGGAACTCTCTGTTCTTGCTGAGGAATTTGGCTCCCTTGGCCATCTGCATAATTGCCCCAGGTGGGCTGATTGTAATTCCTCCATGCATAAAAAGTATCACCTTGGTTCCTATATGGACCTCTCATCTAGTTAGCCTCTTCATATGCTTCAGCAGCTATGGTTTCCCTTTCTCTCTAGATCTCTTCTATCTCTAAACTGAGTTCAGCAATCTGCCTAGCTAGTTCTTCATGTGTAGCCATGGCCTTGCGTACTATTAATCTCATGTGGAGGGAACGCTCGAGTTCAGGGTCTACTTTTGGATGAGAGACAACTCGACGTCCTTTAACTGTCCTACGCTGTAAGCAAAAACAAAAACAAAAAACAAAAAACAAAAGCAAAAAGCAAAAACGGGGTCTCGGACAGGGTCGGTAACGAACCTAGGGGTCGTTAACGAGCCTGGAGTGATCCCGTAAAACAGAAACAAAAAAAAGAAAGAAGCAACTATCTGTCGGCAGGATCGTTAACGACCTTGAAGGGGTCAGTAACGACTCGACATGAACCTAGAAAATAAAAAGAAAAAACACAAAAAACTGGGTGGCCAAGCAGGGTCGGTACCGACCCTGAGGGGGTCGTTACCGACTAAGCGGAGTCCCAAAAAAAACGTAAAAAGAACAAAACTTGGCACTATTGAAATCTCCCCGGCAACGGCGCCAATTTGTTGAGAGGGTTTCTTGACAACAAATAAATTTATAATCAAGACCCCGCTGTTGTATAGCAGAGTCAGGTTCGTCCGCAGGGAGAAAGTCAGTGCTAAGTTCTATTACTTCTCACGCAAGCAATCAACAAATCTAGGGTTTTTATCAAGTAAGAGAGAGATTCTAAGGTAAAGGTATCACCACAACAATAATCATGCAATGCTAACGCTATGAAACATAAAGATCATGCTTTTATCACATAAAGGCGCTAACTTTCGTTAACTTTAAGCAAGTAAATCAATCAACTTTCGCTAAATCAATAAACTTACTATCTAATCTCTTCTACTTCAACTAGGATAGATCTGCTTTCGTTTCAAAACCCTAATTTGACTATTCTGATCCAAGGTTTCTGCTTTCGCTTTAACTATGAATGAGAAATTCCTTTCAACTTTCGTTTCAAGGATTAAGAACAAGAGAATAGATTCATGCAATAAAAACAATCAAGACATGATCATAAACAAGCATGCACAACCATTATTGGGTTTAACCCCAACCTTAGAGAGAGAGACTACTCACAAAGCATGATTGAAAACAACTAAATTAAATAAAATAGAAAGCTTACAACCAAATTCAAAACAATAGTTTTTCTCCAATCCACAATCTCGCCCCCCTCTCACGTCTCTCTCTCTCTTCTCCTCCTCTTACTTGCCCTCCAAGACAATTGATTGTGTAGTCAATAACAAAGGGTATAGAAGAGTATTAATAGAGAAACTATTCTATCTTAAATCTATCTCTAAGGAAATAAATCTATCTTAAATCTATCTATAAGGAAATAATATCTTCAATAACTTTACTTGAGCGCTTAATCTTCATCTTCTCTTCATGCTTGAGTGCTATCTTTACCGTCTTTACTCCTTTCTTCAAAATATGCTCCAAAAAGCTTCTAAAAACCTACAAAACACCACCAAAGCTTATGTAGACTCCATATCTCAAGAAAATACGAAAACCTACACAAACAACTCAAAATAAAACACAAAACTAAAGAAAAAGACTCAAAAGACACAAAAACACACCCTAAAAACATGACTAAAAAGGTGGACATCAAAATCTAGATTTGTTGATTGAGTATTACTTCTCACGACCTTTACCTTAGAATCTCTCTCTTACTTGATAAAAACCCTAGATTTGTTGATTGCTTACGTGAGAAGTAATACTCAATTTGTTGAGAGGGTTTTAATTGACAACAAATAAATTTATAGTCAAAACCCCGCTGAGTACAGCGAAGTCAGGATCGTTCCACAGGAAGCAAGGTTGTTCGTTTATCAATCTATTAAAAAGCAAACAGAAACAAACAAAAACACTCACAAGCAGCCTCGTTAACGACGTCGTCAGGGTCGTTAACGAACCACCGTAAACAAAAATACTCAAATAAAGACCTAAATAAATTCGGTATCAAGGCAAGTAACTCAGCAACGAAAATTCACTTAAAATAATTCAGATAAAACAAAGATCTAGGACTAGGGACACCACAACATAGCCAAGCATATAAACTCGTAAGAAGATAAGATCATGCCTTTAAACAGATAGAGTCATCAACTTTCGTTGACTATCAAGTAAATTAACCAACTTTCGCATCCTAATTCACTTAATTGCTTGTTTTGGATCTAAAGCTTGAAAGTTTCGTATTCAAACAATATCAACCTTCAAGTTACTAACTTTCTCTTTCAATCAAGTTAAGAACTCAAATTACCTCAACTTTCGTTTCGGTATAAGCACAACAAACAATCTCAATAAAAGATAAAAGGCATTCAACACACAATCTTACTTATCACACATGCTCAACTATGTCGGGCTTAACCCCGATCCTAGAAAAGAAAACTACTCACAAATCATAACTACTAAACAAATAAACTCAATATAAGAAAACATTGAAAACCAATCACTACTAAATTAAATAGAAAAAATCTGTCTTACAGAAGTTAAGAAGAAAACCGAAAAAGAACAAAACACCGAACCAAAACCTCGATCAACGAACTCGGTAACTTTCGTCCACCGACCCTCGAACTCGATTTCGATCGAATCGCCTCCTCGGTTCTTCCTCTTCTTCTTCCCTCTTTAGTTCGACTCCCCTTCTCTATGCTAGATAGAAGGGTATTTATACTAAAAAGCTAAAAACTAAAAAGGCAAAAAGATATAAACTTTCCTTAAAAGATAGAAATAAAACTCTAAAAGATAGAAACAAAATCTAAGAAGATAATAAGACCTAAAATACATATTCTAATAACCCTAAAAGATTCTAAAAAGATACTCAACCGATACGGAAATAAATTCCCGTCAACCTTCGAATCTTCTCTCACGTGGCCTCGTTAACGAGCCTGGGCTTTGTTTTCTTCCACACTTCCTCTCTTAAATCTTGAACTCTGACTTCTTCAATCTTGTATTCCTCTGTCTTTCACTGCAACGCTCCAAATTCAGCTCCATATAGCACTTTTCCTTGCTAAAACCTACAAAATACACAAAATAGCGTAGCTTCCACTCTTTTCATAGAAATATGCAAAACTATCTAAAAACACTCAAAACTATCTTTTTAATACAAAGATAAACGAACAACCTTGTTTCCTGTGGAACGATCCTGACTTCGCTGTACTCAGCGAGGTTTTGACTATAAATTTATTTGTTGTCAATCAAAACCCTCTCAACAAATTGGCGCCGTTGCCGGGGAAGCAACGAGTTTGTTAGTTTATCTTTGGGTTCAGGAATAGCCCGACCCCGTTTTTGTTTTTAATTTTTGTTTTCTTTGTCTGTTTTTCTCAGTGTATGCCGGTAGGACGACGAAGGCTTCAGTTTGATAACACGGGTTATTACTCAGAACCCGAACGTTCCCTGCACCGTAGACTCCGAGAAAACCGAGCCATGGCCACGGCAGAAGAGATGCCTCAACAGTTGGAAATCCTTCAGACTCAGATGGAGGCACTTAAAGCCGAGAAGGACGGCGCAGACGCCAAAGCTGAGCGTCAACGAGCTGACAAGGCTCGTTTACAAGAAGAGCTTGATGCCTATCCGAGGAATGCCAAACAATACATGCATCCGGAACTGAGGGTGCCAGAATCTCCTATTGTGCTTCCGGAGATAGAGAAACCTTTTGAGATCAAATCTCAATTTATATCCTTAATAAAACGGGCTCAGTTTGAGGGGAAACCTACTGAGTGCCGTATAGAGCATATTAGAAACTTTCTTGATTTATGTGACACCATAGCTGCTGAAGGTGTCTCACTAGAATATGTTCTGTTAAAAGCTTTTAGATGGTCTCTTACTGGAAAGGCCCTGAGCTGTTTGGAGAGCCTGCCTTCTAAGTCTATCAGGAATTGGAAAACTTTGTACGATCAATTTCTTACAAAGTTCTTCCCTCCTGCTAAGACTACGGAGTTAAGGAAACGAATCACTTCCTATCACCAGCTGCCTAATGAATCATTCGTTGAAACTTGGGAAAGATTTAAGGAGATGCTGAGGCAATGCCCCACTCATGGGCAACCTTTATATGTTTTACAAGAGATCTTTTTCCAGAGCATTAATGTAGAGACCAAGAATCGCATCAACACGCATACTGCGTGCGGTTTTATAGAGATGGAACCTACTGTTGCGTGGGAATTGCTGGATAAGCTGGCTAATTACGATGCTATGTACGGAACCCAGCAAGCTCCACAAACTCAAAAACGTCTCTACATACCTAACCGAGAAGAAGTTGACCCAGATGTTAAAAATCAATTCTTACAAGACGAGGTCAACCGTTTGAAGAAACAGGTAAGTTTTCTGAAATCCTCTCAAACATGTCAAGAATGTGGTTCTTCTGCACATAGTACTTCTGCTTACACTAACATCGAGCAGGTTAGAGCCGCTGAGACAATAGCTGAGATAAATTATATGAGAGGACCATACAGGAACCAGCCTAGTTATCATGACAGGTCGAACAACTATCAAGCATGGGGAAATCAAAATACAAGTCAAAACTATGTAGTGCCTCCACCAGATGGACGACCTCCACCATATCGACCTCCAGGCCATCAGGAGACGCCATCATGGGTTCAGGGATTACAAGAAAGCATTAACGGAGTGAACAACAAAGTTGATGAAGTTCAAGCCAAACTGAACCGACAAGATAAAAGATGGGGAGAGTTTGATATTTGGAAAAGGATTCCAAGACCACAAGGGCAACTCCCGGGCCGCCCCAAGGAGAACCCTAGAGGCCAAATAGCAGCGGTACACCTCAGAAGCGGGAAGTCATTACCGGAGAGAGTTCAAGCTGAAGACAAGGAGGAGCAAGGGAGCGAAAATCACTCCAAGAGGCTACGGCAGCTCGTTAACGACCCACCCAGGGTCGTTAACGACCCGGTTCGACAACCCGACTCGTAAAAAACGGGCAGGTAAGTTTTTTTAACCTAATCTATCTTTTACTACCCTAGCCGCCACCCTCTACCCCTTCCTATCCCTTCCCTGTCCTATAAAAACCCTTTTACCCCTTCCAAAAATCTACCATCACACTCTCCCAATTCCAAACTTCTCAAAAACCCAACCAAAGAGCTCGAAATCCCCCTCCCACCGTTCGGAATCTCGCACCAACCACCACCGAGCAACCATCGTTACCGTAGCCCGAAAACCCTACCCTCCATCGACGAGGATCCAAGCTTCGATAACCCTCACCGAGCTCGTCACCCACCCAATTTCTGATCCCTTGTTCTTCAAATTTTTTCGGTTTTCTGGTATGATTTCTAAACCCTAAACTCGAAATTGCATGATTTATGGTTTTTAGGGTAGAAATTTCATGTCTAGAATTGAGTTCATATAGAGGATCGATGTTCATGATTGGATTTTGCCCTTGAAAGTTTGATTTTGCTTCATAATTCTGGATCTAGAGAAGGATATTCATGTTAGATGTTCCATTACGATTGATTGTGAAAAAGCATGAATTTTTCTTGTTCTAGTCTCAAGTTTTAGACTTAGCATGTCAAAATTTCGGGTAAAATTTAGCATGATCCGGGGTGGGTAATCGAGCAAGTAGGGGTGCTTATATCCGATCGTGGGATTTGTGGAGAAATATAGAAGATTGCATGCTTGATTTATGCTTTAATTTTAAGGTAGATTAAACTCGGAAATTCTGCGATTTGGGTCTGGGTAGCTCGTTAACGACCCACCCAGGTTCGTTAACGACCCTGCAATGCTTCAAAAAAATCAATACCAGTCCAGAATCGTAAACGACCCAATTGGGTAGTTAACGAATAATTCTGAAGCTATTTCAAGACCAAGTATGGGGTCTCTTGCCTACCTATTTTGAGTGGATCTTATCTTGGAAAATTCTTGATTATTTTGTAGGATCTCATGGCAAGTTCAAGCAGACCCGCTACTCGAGCTAAGAAGAAGAAGAGGAACCAGAGGTCACCATCTCCTCCTCGCATGGACAACGTGATTTTAGGTACTCAAGGCCAAGTGCATCGATACCGTACCATATTAGAGAAGGACCACTACACCCGTTGGTTCTCAAAGTCCAGTGCCGTAAAACAAGGGATCTACACATACGTCAAAGAGGCTTTTGTTATTCTTGGCGCCGCTCATCTCCTGAAGCAGGAGAATTTACCACACTATCCGGCCCTCACATCCGAGTTTTTGGCCACCTTAGAGACTAGCTTCTCGTCGAAGACTTCGGCGGGACGAATCCGGTTTCGGCTCGGTAATGTGAGCCGTGAGTTCACCATGGCAGAGTTCAACGCAATTTTAGAGCTCCCAAACCCGTCTAGAGATTACAGCTTGAAAGACTACAGAGTGACTCGCACTTGGAGCTACATCACCGGAGAGGTCCAATCCACCACAACGGCATTATCCGGGGCAACCATCATCAACCCCATCTTCAGGATTATTCTCCGAGTCCTAGCCGCTACGTTTTGGCCAAAGAAAGAGTTGAACAGGCCAACGAGGACGGAAGTTGCTTGTCTCTGCACCATCCTTTTCGAGCAACCCGGTCCCTTGAATTTGGGGTACGAGTGGCTCTACTATATCGAGAAATCAACCAAGTCCAAGGAGGTTTGGTGTGGCAATTTGGTGAGCCTCTTGGCTAAAAACCTTGGAGTAGATCTTACTCGTTACCCACCGGCTCACGCCCATCTCCTCAACAAGAACTATTGGTATAGCTCTGGTGTCTTCATTCAAGCCGAGGGTGGATTCAAGGTGAAAGTACAAGGTCGCATCGTTACACCGACCCTCGACAAGTTTGAGATTCTCTACGTACCTAATTGGTACGAGGCGTGGACGGGACATGCTTACCCATTGGAACCCAAGCCGGAGGATGAGCTATCACTTCGACCATGTGAGACAAGATTTGAGAGAGTGGATGAAGCAATGGATGAAGATGAAGATGAGGAGACCGAGGTAGTTGGCGACGACACGGAAGAAGTCGACACCGAGGGTGGAACTGAGGAGCTTAACTTTGAGGATGACAACTGCGACACGGAAGTATTGGGCAGCAACGTCCTCGTTGACGAGCCCACCAGGCTCGTTAACGATCATTTCCAACCCCTTCCTACACTGTTAACGAGGCACCCATCTTCGTTAACGAGGTGCCAAGAGCTTCTGTCGACCCACCACCTGCTCTTACCGACCCTTATTCCTATGGACTCATGCCTTACAACCCGGTGATGTATCAAGATCATTTCCAGCCTCACTACCCACCACCTCATCAGCCCGAGTACACAAGATCGAGTATGCCACCACCATGGGCCGAGGATCTTTCTGCACAGATGCAACAACTTCACCTCCAGCAGGATCATATTCATAGGAGGATGGATAGATGGGAATCCGTCTATTCTGCTCGCATGTCGATGGAGGATGACAGGCATCGTCAGAAAGAGGCGGATGACGCTGAGCGTTGGAGGACGATGTACGACTTCATGGGGAACTTTGAGCACTACTTTCCTCCACCAAACCGTTGATTCAGCCTGAAGACGTAGTTTTTCCTTGTTTCCCACTTTTAAAACTTAGTAAGTTTTTATGTTTTTCTTTTTCTTATTTTTATCTTTATTTGTTTTCTTTTCTATTTCTTTTCCTTCTTCTTATTTTTCTTACAGTAGGGACACTGTAATTTTAAGTATTGGGTGGGAGAAAATGGAGAACTTGTTGTCTTATGTGTCTAGGTGTTTTTAGTAGTTTTTATTCTGAAAATCGAAAAAAAAAATCGAAAATTTTGAAAAATCTAAAAAAAAAAAGAGTTTTAGAATTGATAGATATCCCTTCCTTAGGTTCTATGATAGTAGTTGCTAAATTAATCATATAATTCCTTGCAAGCATGTCTTTAATAAGTATAGCCGGACTCTCAACCTGAAATTATTTGTTTTAGAAGAAGATAGCATTTGATGAAATTGAGCACGTATACTTTATAGCATAAGTGATGCAATCCAACAAATTACCCTGTGATCTTATTATCCTTGATTTTCTTGTGTGATTTACTCTTTATATGCATATTATCTCTTGGAATTGTGATGGTTATCTATTTCGTGAGACCCATATGAGATTTTTAGTTCATTATTTGTGAAAATCATATGATGGAGAACTTATTTTTATAAGCCCTATTATTCCCTATCCACCTTTACATGATCCTTCTTTTGACAACCAATTCTAGCCTGAAGCCTTTATTTATAGCTCCACAAAATTATTCCCTAGCCGAGATAAGCTTGACCCTATCCGGGAACTAGGACTTAGATTGGAGAGGTATGTTTTGTTGTGAGTTAAAAAGAGAGGAGTTTCTTATAATTTTTGCTTTAATTGAAGGATATTTAGGAAGGGTAGATTGGAAGTCTCTTGTTTGTACTTGTAATAAGAAAGATCTCTTGATAAGCAAAAGATGCACAAAATAAAGTATTTGATGGAGATGAGAAAGAAATGAAGGAATGTACACGGAAGCTCGTTAACGACCCTGAAGTGGGTTCGTTAACGAGGCAGCGAAAAAAAAAAGAAAAAAAATAAAAGGAAGTGAAGAGTTGAAGTGCATTTGTATTTATAGATAATATCAGAGATTCTTTTATTTCTTATGAGACTTTCTAGGATGATAAAGGGTTAATGAGAATAAGTGCATAATGAGAGTGAGTTTGGTATGTTGTTTTATGAGAGTTTTTGGATGTGTGAGTTTTTTTAGGAGTCTTTGATTCCCGGATATTATCAGCACCACATGACCAAAATAGTTTCCACGCCTTATTGTCTTTACCAAGCCCCATTACAACCCGGCCGAATGGAATCTTCTATGAAGTTTCTCATTGAGCCTAAGTTATCTTGATGGTTTTTGCTTATTTTGACAAATCTTGGGTGGAGAGTATTGGTGATATAAGTTCCAATTTCTATTAGTTTTTGTATATAAGATGAGTTGAGAGATTGAATTTATAAGCCTAAAACACTTGAGAGTTGAGAGAAACACAATATCCCTTGTAAGGTTGGATTGTATTGTCTTATGTCTATTTAAGTGCATATATGTGTGAGGACATTAATAGTCTTTTGCTATATTTTTCTCATGTGTAGATGTTGCTTTTTAGATGATGGCTATGTCTTGATGAGCATGTTTGTTTTGGTTTTGGTTAATGTTTGTTGATTACTTGAGGACAAGCAAGTTTAAGTATGGGGTATTTTGATGTTCGCATTTCTAGTATAGTTTTTAGTAGTTTTTCTTTGTTTATTAGGTTTAGTTTTGCTAAGTTTAGGTTTAGTTTTGAGTGTTTTTAGATAGTTTTGCATATTTCTATGAAAAGAGTGGAAGCTACGCTATTTTGTGTATTTTGTAGGTTTTAGCAAGGAAAAGTGCTATATGGAGCTGAATTTGGAGCGTTGCAGTGAAAGACAGAGGAATACAAGATTGAAGAAGTCAGAGTTCAAGATTTACGAGAGGAAGTGTGGAAGAAAACAAAGCTGATATTCGCATTTTTGGTATAGTTTTTGATAGGTTTTCTTTGCTTATTAGGATTAATTTTGTCTAGTTTAGGTTTCGTTTTAAGTGTTTTTAGTTAGTTTTGTATAAATCTGCGAAAAGGGTGGAATCTACGCTATTTTGTGTATTTTGCAGGTTTTAGCTAGGAAAGGAGCTAAATGGAGCTAAATTTGGAGCATCACAGTGAAGGACGGGAAAGTGCAAGATTTAAGAAGTCGAAGCTCAAGAAAACGAGAGGAGGTGTTGAAGAAAACAAAACCCCAGGCTCGTTAACGAGGCTGTGAAGGGTCGTTAACGAGGCCACGAAGAGAAAGATTTCGGAGTATTATTTTATTATTCACCGATCCTGAGCGGGAATTTATTTCCGTATCGGTTGAGTATCTTTTTAGAATCTTTATGGGTTATTAGAATATGTATTTTAGGGTTTAATATCTTTCTAGATTTTATTTCTATCTTTTAGAGATTGTTTCTATCTTTTTAGGAAAGTTTTTATCTTTTAGCCTTTTTAGTTTTTAGGATTTTCTAGTATAAATACCCTTCTATCTAGCATAGAAAGAGGAGGGGGGCGAATTTTGGAGAAAAGTTTTAGAGCTAGTTTTGGAGGAGAAGAAAGGACGAAGGAGAGGCTGCCGGATCGGAAGTCGGTGACGAGGGTCGGTAACGTCGGTTTCCGAGGTTCGTTGATCGCGTTTGTGGTTCGGTGATTGTTTGTTTTGGTTTTTCTCTGATTCTCTGTAAGACGATATTTTTGTTATTAATTTAAAGTTTGAGTTTTTGTTTCAATGTTTGTTTTTATGGAAGTTTTTAGTTTGTTTATCATGAGTAGTGAGTAGTCTATTTTTCTAGGGTCGGGGTTAAGCCCGGCATAGTTGAGCATGTTTGATGAAGTAAGATAGTGTTTTGAATGCCTTTTATCTATATTGAAATTGTTTGTTGTGCTTAATACCGAAACGGGAGTTGAGGTAATTTGAGTTTTAACTTGATTGAAAGAGAAAGTTAGTAACTTGAAGGTTGATATTGTTTGCAAACGGAAGTTTCAAGCTTTTGATCCAAATAAGCAATTGAGTGAGTTTATGAAAATAGATTGATTTACTTGTCTAGTCAATGAAAGTTGATGACTCTATCTATTTAAAGGCATGATCTTATCTTCTTACGAATTCTTATGCTTGGCTATGTTGTGGTGTCCCTTATCCTAGATATTTGTTTTTATTGAATTATTTCTGATAAATCTTCGTTGCTGAATGCTTGCTTCGGTACCGAGTGTTAGTTAGAATTTTATTAGTTCGTTAATTGGTGTTTTTGTATTCGGTGGTTCGGTAACGATCCTGACAAGGTCGTTAACGAGGCATCTCGTTAGTGTTTTGCTTGATTTTATTTGAAATTTTATTAGATTGATAGACAAACAACCTTGCTTCCTGTGGAACGATCCTGACTCCACTGTACTCAGCGGGGTCTTGACTTATAAATTTATTTGTTGTCAAGAAACCCTACCAACAAATTGGTGCCGTTGCCGGGGAAGCAACGAGTTGTTAGTTTATCTTTGGGATCGGGACTAGCCCGACCCCGTTTTTGTTTTCTTTGTTTGTTTTCTCAGTGTATGCCGGTAGGACGAAGAAGGCTTCAGTTTGATAGCTCTAGTTATTACTCAGAACCCGAACGTTCCCTGCACCGACGACTCCAAGAAAACCGAGCCATGGCCACAGCTGAAGAGATGGCTCGAGAGCTAGAGATCCTCCGGACCCAGATGGAGGCACTGAGAGCCGAGAAGGACGGTGCTAATGCAGACAAGGCTCGACTGCAAGAAGAGCTAAACGCCTATCCAAGGAATGCCAAGCAATACATGGATCCGGAACTGAGGGTGCCAGAATCTCCTATTGTGCTTCCTGCGATAGAGAAACCTTTTGAGATTAAGTCTCAATTTATATCCTTGATTAAACGGGCTCAGTTTGAAGGGAAACCTGCTGAGTGCCCTATGGAACATATTAGAAATTTTCTTGATTTATGTGACACCATAGCTGCTGAAGGTGTCTCACTAGAATATGTTCTGTTGAAAGCTTTTAGATGGTCACTTACTGGAAAGGCCCTGAACTGGTTAGAGAGCCTACCTTCTAAGTCTATCAGGACTTGGAAAGCTTTGTATGATCAATTTCTTACAAAGTTTTTCCCTCCTGCTAAGACAACGGAGTTAAGAAAACGTATCACCTCTTATCACCAGTTGCCTAATGAGACATTTGTTGAAACATGGGAAAGATTTAAAGAGATGCTTAGACAATGCCCTACTCATGGGCAACCATTATATGTATTGCAAGAAATCTTTTTCCAAGGTATCAACGCAGAGACCAAGAACCGCATCAACACGCATACTGCGTGCGGTTTTATAGAGATGAACCCGACAGAGGCGTGGGAACTGTTGGACAAGCTGGCGAATTACGATGCTATGTACGGAACCCAGCAGGCTCCACAAACTCAAAAACGTCTCTATGTGCCTAATCGAGATGAAGTTGACCCCGATGTTAAAAATCAATTCTTACAAGATGAGGTCAACCGTTTGAGGAAACAGGTAAGTTTTCTGAAATCCTCTCAATCATGTCAAGAATGTGGTTCTTCTGCGCATAGTACTTCTGCTTGCACTAACATTGAGCAGGTTAGAACCGCTGAGACGATAGCTGAGATGAATTACATGAGAGGACCCTACAGGAACCAGCCTAATTACAATGACAGGTCGAACAACTATCAATCATGGGGCAATCAGAATGCAAATCACAATTACACAGGGCCCCCGCAAGATAGACGACCTGCACCATATCGACCTCCAGGCCATCAGGAGACACCATCATGGGCTCAAGAGATTAAAGAGGGCATCAATGGATTGGATAAAAGATGGGGAGAGTTCGATATTTGGAAGAAGAGTGTTGATTCCCAACTAGGAGACCTTGCTGCACGGATTCCAAGACCACAAGGGCAACTCCCGGGTCGTACCGAAGAGAACCCTAGAGGCCAAATAGCAGCGGTACACCTTAGAAGCGGGAAGACACTACCGGTGAGAGTCCAAGCTGAAGAGAAGGAGGAACAAGATCTCGCCAGCCAGCTCGTTAACGAGCCAGCGAGAGCTAGTACCGAACCTACAAGCCAGGATGACGAGGCTCCGAGGATTCCTGACGAGCCCAGCCCAGGTAAGTTTTCTAAACCAAGTCCTCCTCTCAATCCCAGGCTTGTTAACGACCCCATCAGGGTCGGTAACGACCCGGCGAGGACACCGCTCTCAATATGGTCTAAAGCCAATATGAGACCACTAGAACCAGTAGACATGAATCTGTACATGGCAGATGGGTCAAGTGTCAAGGCCACAGGAGTAGTGGATGATTACCCTATTCAAGTCGGGAAATTCTTTATACCGAATGATTTTATTGTCCTTGATATGCCTGAAGACCCTCATGTCCCCATAATTCTCGGGCGACCATTGTTAGCCACAGCAGGAGCAAGAGTTGATGTGCGAAAGGGACTCCTTACTTTTGATATAGGAGAGGAACGGGTGGAATTCAATTTAGATCAAAAAGCCAACGACCCAATTGGAGTGGCACAACTAGAGTTGACTCCACCCGAACTCGACACCACAGTCCCTACCGAGCCACATCTGCCGATCACTGATGCTCCCATACACAAGGGCCCTACTACTGAGGTTACAGAAAAGTCCAAACCACCTTGGCTTTCGGACTATACCAATAACCCAGGGATATTGAGCTTACTAATAGAAGAAGAAGGTCCCAATTTAGCAATTCAAGTGCACAGAGGCAGTAAAGCTACAGGCACGGTATTTGAAGACCCTAACATGGCCAGACATGAACCACCATGAGACTAGCAAGAGAGCTCGTCGGGCTAACAACGTTAAACATAGCGCTTACGGGAGGCAACCCGCTTTTTAGAATAGGTTTAGTTTATTTTATTTTATTTTTATTTTTCTTTTTAGGTTATTTCCTAGCTTTCTTTCATTTTTTTTTAGTTTAAATAGGATAGAAATAAGATTTTTGAGCTAACAAGATTTCAGGAAAAAAGGGGTCGAAATTCACTCAAGGAGGCTACGGTGGCTCGTTAACGACCCACCCAGGGTCGTTAACGACCCAGTTCAGACGACCCGATTCGACACAATACGGGGCAGGTAAGTAACTCTAACCTAGTTAACTTTTCTAACCCTAGCCGCCATCCCCCTCTATCTTTACCCCTCCTATAAAAACCCTTCTACCCCTCCCAAAATTCTACCACAATCTCTCCCACATTCACTCTCAAACCCCTTTCCCTTCTCTCCCACCGAGTCGGCAATCCCACGCTAACGACCACCGGAGACGCCATCGTTACCGGAGTTCGAAGGCCTTTCACCGTCGACGACGAGCTCGTTAACCTACCCCGATTCCGACCCTTTTCCTTTTAATTTTCGGTTCTCCGGTATGATTTCTAAACCCTTGCTTGAATTTGCATGATTGATTATCTATAGGGTTAAATTTCATATCTTGAATCATGATTTGTAGGGAGATCGATGAGCATGCCTAAATTCCGTTCTAAAATTCTTGATTGTGCTTAGTTGTTCATGTTTAGGAAAGACGATTCATGTTAGATTAGCTATTGTAACCCTTTAGTTAAGAAAGCATGAACTTTTCTTGTTCTAGATCTAAAAGTTCGAACTTTGCATGTCAAAATTTCGGGAAATTTGTAGCATGTTCGGGATGGGTAATTGAGTAAGTATGGGGTGCTTTTAACCAATGAGGGAATTGTGGAGAATAATAGAAGATCGCATGCTTGATTTGTGCTGAATTAGAGGTAGATTTAATTTCGGAAATTACTGGTTTTGCTCTCGGCGGGTCGTTAACGACCCACCCAGGCTCGTTAACGACCCTGCACTTCATAGATGATCGATCCGAGCCCAGACTCGTGAACAACCCAATTGGGTAGTTTATGAATAATTCCGAGGTTAATTTTGAGACCAAGTATGGGGTCTCGTACCTATTATTTTTGAGTGGATCTTATCTTGGAAAATTTTCGATTATTTTGTAGGATCCATGGCTAGTTCAAGCAGACTCGCTACCCGAGCCTAGAAGAAGAGGAGAAACCACAGGTCTCCATCTCCACCCCGGGTGGACGATGTGATTTTGAACAGTCAGAGCCAAGTACGGCGCTACCGGGATTTCTTGGAGAAGGACCATTACACCCGATGGTTCTCGAAGTCTAGCGCCGTCTCTACGCGCATCTACACGGATGTCAAGGACGCCTTCATCATCCTTGAGGCCGCACACTTATTGAAGCAAGAGAGCTTGCCACATTATCCGGCCCTCACATCCGAGTTCTTGGCCACCTTGGAGACCAACTTCTCGTCGAAAATCTCGGCGGGACGCATTCGGTTCCGGCTCGGTAACGAGGACCGTGACTTCACCATGGAGGAGTTCAATGCAATCTTGGAGCTCCCGAACCCGTCTAGAGACTATAGCTTGAAGGACTACCGAGTGACCCGCACTTGGAGCTACATCACCGGAGAGGTTCAATCCTCCACCGCGGCGCTATCCGGGGCAACCATAGTCAACCCCATCTTCCGGATCATCTTGAGAGTCCTCGCCGCACTATTCTGGCCGAAGAAGGAGTTGAACCGGTCTACAAGGACGGAGGTCGCTTGCTTCCGCACCATCCTATTTGAGGAGCCCGGCCCCTTGAATTTGGGGTACGAATGGCTCTACTATGTCGAGAAGTCCCACAAGTCCAAGGAGGTATGGTGTGGCAATTTGGTTAGCCTCTTGGCTAAGAATCTTGGAGTGGATCTCACCCGCTACACACCGGCCCACGCTCAACTCCTCAACAAGAACTATTGGTATAGTGCCGGGATTTTCGTGCAAGCCGAGGGAGGCTACAAAGTGAAGGTTCGAGATCAAGTCGTCATACCTTCCCTCGACATGTACGAGCTACTCTACGTACCGAATTGGTACGAGGTGTGGACGGGCCAGCCTTACCCATTGGAGCCAAAACCGGAGGATGAGCTCTCACTTCGACCATGTCACACCCGGTTTGAGCGGGATGATGTGGACGAATATGAAGAAGAAGATGAGCAAGAGGATACCGAGGTCGTAGGCAATGACACCGAGGAAGCCGACACCGAGGGCGGCACTGAGGAGCTCAACTTTACCGAAGAAGACATGGGGACGGAGGAATTAGGAGGCAACATCTTCGCCAACGAGCCAACCAGGGTCGTTAACGACCATTTCCAGCCACCGCCCAACACTGTTAACGAGGCAACCAGCTTCGTTAACGAGGTGCCGCAAGCTCCTGTCGATCCTCCACCAGCTCCTGTCGACCCTCATGCATATGGCTTAATGCCTTACAACCCGGTGATGTATCAAGACCATTTCCAGCCTCACTACCCACCACCTCCTCAGCCCGAGTACGCAGGATCGAGCATACCACCACCATGGGCCGAGGATCTTTCTGCACGGATGCAGCAGCTTCACCTTCAGACCGATCACATTTATCGGAGGATGGATAGATGGGAAACCGTCTACTCCGCTCGTATGTCGATGCAGGACGAGCGGCAACGTCAGAGAGAGGCGGAGGATGCTGAACGTTGGAGGACGATGTATGACTTCATGGGGAACTTTGAGCACTATTTTCCTCCACCGAACCGTTGATCAAGCTCAAGATGAAGTTTCCTTTCCTTGTTTCCACTTTTGTAAGTTTTATGTCTTTCTTTCTCTTTCTAATTTTTTGTTTTCTTTTCTATTTCTTTTCCCTCTTCTTGTTATTTTTCTTACAGTGGGGACACTGTAATTTTAAGTATGGGGTGGGAAGAAGGTAGAAAAATTATGTCTTAGGTGTTTTTATGTTCTATGTAGTTGTTACTTTTGTTAAATCGAAAAAACCAAAAAATTGAAAAATTTGAAAAAATCAAAAAAAAAAGAGTTTAGAATTGATAGATATCCCTTCTTAACGTTCTATGATAGCAATCACTAGTTTAATCATATAATTCCTTGCAAACATGTCTTTGAAAGTATAGCCGGATTCTTAAAAATTGAAATTATTGTTTTATTAGAAAGGAATAACATTAGATGAAATTGAGCACATATACTTTATAGCATAGATGATGCAATCCAACAAAATCTACCTTGTGAGAAATTTTTGGCCTTTTAGGGAGAACATTTATAAATCCCTCTTCTTTTTTGTGTGATTTACTCTCCTTATGCATATTATCTCTTGGAATTATGATGGTTATCTATTTCTTGAGACCCTTATAAGATTTTTTTTAGTTCATTACTTGTGAAGATCATATGATAGAGAACTTATTTTTATGAGCCCCATTATTCCCTATCTACCTTTACATTATTCCTTCTTTTGATAACCGATTCTGGCCTGAAACCTTTTATTTTTAGCTCCACAAAAATTGTTCCCTAGCCGAGATAAGCTTGACCCTATCCGGGAATTAGGACTTAGATTGGAGAGGTGAAGTTTTGTGTTTTGTTGAAAAGAAAAGAGTTTCTATTTGCTTGAATTAAAGGGTATTTGGGAAGGGTAGATTGGAAGTCTCTTGTTATTTTATGTGAGAAAGGTCTCTTGATTAAAAAAGATGCACAAAATAAAGCTTGAAGGGAAGAAAATGTATACGGTGGATCGTTAACGACCCGGATGTGGGTTCGTTAACGAGGCAGCGAAAGAAAAGAAAAAAAAAAGAGAAAAAAATGAATAAAAAAGAAAGAGGAATAGTTGAAGTGCATTTGTGTTTAAAGATAATATCAAGAGATTCTTTTATTTTTGGTTATGAGATTTTCTAGGATGATAAATGGGTGAGTGAAAATGAATGTGCATAATATGTGAGTAAGTTTGGTTATCTTATATGAGAGTTTTGATGTTATGTGTGAGTTTTTAGGAGTCTTTGATTCCCGGATATTATTAGCACCACATGACCAAAATATTTCCATGCCCTATTGTTATTACCAAGCCCCATTACAACCCGGCCGAATGGAAGCTTCTATGAAGTTTTTCATTGAGCCTAAGTTCTCTTGATGATTCTTTGCTTGTTTTGACAAATCTTGGGTGGAGAGTATTGGTGATATAAGTTCCAATTTCTATGAGTTTTTGTATATAGGATGAGTTGAGAGATTGAAATTATAAGCCCAAACACATGAGAGTGGAGTGAAACACATTATATTCCTTGAGAGGTTAGATTGTATTATTTTATGTCTATTTAAGTGCACATATGTGTGAGGATGTTAATAGTCTTTCGCTATAATTTTCTTATGTGTAGATGTTGCTTTTTGAAGATGGCTATGTCTTGATAAGCATGATTTGTTTTGGTTTTGGTTAATATCTTGATTATTGCTTGAGGACAAGTAAGTCTAAGTATGGGGTATTTTGATGTTCGCATTTTTGGTATAGTTTTTGATAGGTTTTCTTTGCTTATTAGGATTAATTTTGTCTAGTTTAGGTTTCGTTTTAAGTGTTTTTAGTTAGTTTTGTATAAATCTGCGAAAAGGGTGGAATCTACGCTATTTTGTGTATTTTGCAGGTTTTAGCTAGGAAAGGAGCTAAATGGAGCTAAATTTGGAGCATCACAGTGAAGGACGGGAAAGTGCAAGATTTAAGAAGTCGAAGCTCAAGAAAACGAGAGGAGGTGTTGAAGAAAACAAAACCCCAGGCTCGTTAACGAGGCTGTGAAGGGTCGTTAACGAGGCCACGAAGAGAAAGATTTCGGAGTATTATTTTATTATTCACCGATCCTGAGCGGGAATTTATTTCCGTATCGGTTGAGTATCTTTTTAGAATCTTTATGGGTTATTAGAATATGTATTTTAGGGTTTAATATCTTTCTAGATTTTATTTCTATCTTTTAGAGATTCTTTCTATCTTTTTAGGAAAGTTTTTATCTTTTAGCCTTTTTAGTTTTTAGGATTTTCTAGTATAAATACCCTTCTATCTAGCATAGAAAGAGGAGGGGGCCGAATTTTGGAGAAAAGTTTTAGAGCTAGTTTTGGAGGAGAAGGAAGGCCGAAGGAGAGGCTGCCGGATCGGAAGTCGGTGACGAGGGTCGGTAACGACGGTTTCCGAGGTTCGTTGATCGAGTTTGTGGTTCGGTGATTGTTTGTTTTGGTTTTTCTCTGATTCTCTGTAAGACGATATTTTTGTTATTAATTTAAAGTTTGAGTTTTTGTTTCAATGTTTGTTTTTATGGAAGTTTTTAGTTTGTTTATCATGAGTAGTAAGTAGTCTATTTTTCTAGGGTCGGGGTTAAGCCCGGCATAGTTGAGCATGTTTGATGAAGTAAGATAGTGTTTTGAATGCCTTTTATCTGTATGTAAATTGTTTGTTGTGCTTAATACCGAAACGGGAGTTGAGGTAATTTGAGTTTTAACTTGATTGAAAGAGAAAGTTAGTAACTTGAAGGTTGATATTGTTTGCAAACAGAAGTTTCAAGCTTTAGATCCAAATAAGCAATTGAGTGAGTTAGTTTATGAAAATAGATTGATTTACTTGTCTAGTCAATGAAAGTTGATGACTCTATCTATTTAAAGGCATGATCTTATCTTCTTACGAATTCTTATGCTTGGCTATGTTGTGGTGTCCCTTATCCTAGATATTTGTTTTTATTGAATTATTTCTGATAAATCTTCGTTGCTGAATGCTTGCTTCGGTACCGAGTGTTAGTTAGAATTTTATTAGTTCGTTAATTGGTGTTTTTGTATTTGGTGGTTCGGTAACGATCCTGACAAGGTCGTTAACGAGGCATCTCGTTAGTGTTTTGCTTGATTTTATTTGAATTTTTATTAGATTGATAGACAAACAACCTTGCTTCCTGTGGAACGATCCTGACTCCACTGTACTCAGCGGGATCTTGACTTATAAATTATTTGTTGTCAAGAAACCCTACCAACAAAATCCCAGGCTCGTTAACGAGGCTGTGAGGGCTCGTTAACGAGGCCACGAGAGAGAAGATTCGAAGGTTGACTTTATGATTCACCGATCCTGAGCGGGAATTTATTTCCGTGTCGGTTGAGTATCCTTTTTAGAATGTTTTAGGGTTATTAGAATATGTATTTTAGGTCTTATTATCTTCTTAGATTTTGTTTCTATCTTTTAGAGTTTTATTTCTATCTTTTAAGGAAAGTTTATATCTTTTTGCCTTTTTAGTATAAATACCCTTCTATCTAGCATAGAGAAGGGGAGTCGAATTAAAGAGAGAAGAAGAAGAGGAAGAACCGAGGAGGCGAGTCGATCGAAGTCGAGTTCGAGGGTCGGTGGACGAAAGTTACCGAGTTCGTTGATCGAGGTTTTGGTTCGGTGTTTTGTTCTTTTTCGGTTTTCTTCTTAACTTCTGTAAGACATATTTTTTCTATTTAATTTAGTAGTGATTGGTTTTCAATGTTTTCTTTTATTGAGTTTATTTGTTTAGTAGTTATGATTTGTGAGTAGTTTTCTTTTCTAAGATCGGGGTTAAGCCCGACAAAGTTGAGCATGTGTGATAAGTAAGATTGTGTGTTGAATGCCTTTTATCTTTTATTGAGATTGTTTGTTGTGCTTATACCGAAACGAAAGTTGAGGTAATTTGAGTTCTTAACTTGATTGAAAGAGAAAGTTAGTTGAGGTAATTTTTGTTTACGGTGGTTCGTTAACGACCCTGACGACGTCGTTAACGAGGCTGCTTGTGAGTGTTTTTGTTTGTTTCTGTTTGCTTTTTAATAGATTGATAAACGAACAACCTTGTGAGTTATCTCTTTGTAAATCATTAATCATTGATAAAATAGTTAAATAAAACTATTGTTTAAAATAACAAATAATAAATGAAATGAAAAATGAAAATCATTTGCTTAAAATACACACCCCAGTTTAAATACAAATAAATAAGTTTTAGGAAATATAGTGTTTAGTTAGAAGTTGTTTAAGATAACTAAAAAAAGCACAACAATGAATTAAAGTCATTTATTAAGCAAAAATATGAAAGGTATATGAAATAAAACAAAGCTAATGAAGGAAAGATATATTGTTGAAGATGGAAAAAAATATTTGAAACTGCACAACGGTATGTAAAAATAAAAGAAAAGTAAAGAAAAAGGCACAAAATAAGAAAAGATTTGGGGCCCATACATCAAGAAAGTAAAAGGTGTGTGTTGTGATTTGTGGAGCAGTACTCGTTTACAAATTTGCCCAATTTTCCTACCATTATAATACCAAAGCTTCTGACCCAATATAAATTTTATATGTATAAGGGGCCCCAATCATTCGGGGGCCCTGTTACACTGAACTAGTTGAATCGGATGGTTAGACGGGCCTGCGTGTGGACTTGGACATCTCATTTCCGATTTGTTAAATGGGAAATTACATTTATTTTGGTTTAGGTTCTTCATTGAAATGTTGCCTAGAATATTGTGATTGTATGGTGTAATCTGAGTAGTGTAGAGAACCAAGGCAATTGTTGTTAGTTGGTTTGTTAATTAGCCCATTTGTGAAATGGATAATTGGTATGAAATTTGGTATCGAATTTGACTAGTAATACGTGTTAGCTACGGAAATTGGTTCAATTATATTGTTGTCACTGAATTTATTAATTTGTTCGTCTGGTAAGGTTGGTTTCGAAATTGTTGTGGTTGTTTGAATGTCTTGATTTAGTAGCTAGGTTGAAGATTACTTTATGGATTAAGTAGATCATTATTGTAAAAATGCCCCTTTTGAAGGGTGCTAGTAACTAGTAATCTAGATTGGAATCGAACAGGTGATAAGAATGGGTTGGGTTGGAAATTGTAAGTGTTCACCTAAAATCGACTAGGTCAATAATCATCGATTAGAAAGAGCCTTTAGCTTTTAGGGCGTTAAGTTTTGTGTTTCACTTCCTTTCGGGTGTTATAGTTTTGGTTATTGAATTGTTAGGATTCGATAACGTTCGTGTGCGACTTGTTCGAGCTTCCTTTCTTCCGCTACGTGTTTGTGTCTCTCTTTTGAGGTAAGTTGTTCTGCAACTTGCTCGGTTTCTGTTCTAGTTCTTGTTAGACGTTATGATGTGCTTGTAGGATTGGTTTTGGGGAACTAGTCCATGTTGGTTGTTTATGAAAATTGTATTTATGTGATATGTGTGCGATTCGTTTTTAATTAGTGTTATCGCATGTGAAATATTGTGATTGGCTTTGTAACTATAATTTGTAATTTGAGTGATGGTAAATGTTTTTGTGATTGCGTTTGTAATTGTATTCGTGATTGTGACTGTTAAACGTGTTTGTCTTTGCGATTGTGATTGTGACTGTGACTGTGATTGTGACTGTGATTGGTAATTGTGTTTGTGAAATGTTTGAATGTTTTCTCTATGTTTTATTTGAAAAACGGCATGCAAAGGCGAAGAAGGGTTGCATCGCTGGAATGACATGCAAAGGAGAAGAAGGGTTGCATTGTCGCGTAGAATGCATAGGTGAAGAAGGGTTGCATTGCCGCAAAATAAATTATATGGGTGCGTGTGTGTGTGTGGACGTGTGGAGGAGAGTTGTAGGTGAATATTATGTGCATGAAAATGTGTGTCTGTATGTACGAATGTGTTGATATGCATGTGTGATGATTATTTGGAAATTAGGTATGGACTGTAGTTGGTTTGTGTGGCTAATCTTGGTTGTTGAGTGTTAGGAACTATGTGTTGGTTTTTAAAACGTCTTATTGGTGCTGTGTGATTTCTAACTTGGATTGGAATGGGAGCTGAGCTCTCGGGGACTTATTTTTCAATTGCAGGTACGAAGTAGGAACCGTGAGGATCCCTAGCAGAGTGGTGGAGCGGATGTTGGAGCACATGTCAATAGGTTTAGAGTGTATTAAAAGTTTAGTTCTCCTTTTATCTTGCTGAGTGGTGAGAATTGTTTTAGAATTGAAAAGAGTTTTGGTGTTGTGAAGTTTGATAAAAGTTGGTTTCCTTTTTAAGCTTAAGAGTTGGGTTTTCATGTATGTTTTCTAACCTATTATTTGAGTAAATACTAGTTGGATGTTTAAACGATTTTCTCGTCGTGCCCGAGTTGCAAGATCCGAGTGAAATTTGTTGTCTGACTAATCTGAGTAGTACTCGGACAAGGTCTACCACCGAGTAGCGCCCCGACGAAAGTCGGGGTGTTACAATCATGAACCAATGTTTGTTTCCAACTTTTTGTCTAGTATTGTTGATCAAGAAACACTGTTTCTTTTTTTTTACTCGTTTATAGTCTAATTCGGGACATAAACATGCGTTTGTTTTGGAATTTTTACTAAACGTTATTTTTAGGCTAAATTGCAGAAAATAACCTAACCTTGAAGGTTAGTTGTGCTCAATAGTTTGACCTTTGAAAATGACACTAAATAGCCTAACTTTTGAAATTGATTGTCCTTAGTAGCCTTAACTTTATTTTATTTCGTTTTTATAAAATGATAAGAGAATTGTGATATGCAATAGCTCTTGAACTTTTATATTTTATTTTGAAATGGTATTATTATACATTATTTTGAAATCTTGTGTCATGTAATAAACTTTTTAAATAATTAAAAAAATTATTTATTTTTCAAACTCATAAAATAGTATTATGTACATTCTGACCCCCCAGATACCGCTCGTTTCGGTTCAAACTGGGTAGATGTTGTTGTTGTTGTTGATAAAATAGTATTATGTATAATTTTCAAACTCTTAATTACATTTATATTATAATAAATTTAAATATATTATAAGTAAAATATTTTACTACTCATATGACATATCATAACTACCATGTGTCCATGCCACCCCTTTTTATTATTCAAATAGTAAGAATTTGAAAAATAAATTTCATTTAAAAATTAAAACTGAAATTGAAATTGAAAATTATTTTAAATTTAAACTATTTTACGTATAAAATATTTATATTTAATTTAATAGAAAAGTAAATAGAAACACTTATGAGTTTGAGAGTTATTAAATAATATTATTTTAAACTCCATGCCGCTTTCACCTAGACCTGTACATGGGCGGGTTCGGACCGGGCCTAAAATTTTTTTTTGTCTTGGCCCGGCCCGGTAACTCGGGCCGATTTTTTTGTCCAAGCCCGCCCACCTACACGGGCCGGGCCGTCCACGGGCCCGCCCGGCCCGCATAATAAATTTTATTTATAATATATTAATATTATTATAAATTATAAATGATATTAATTTTATTATAAAATATAAATTATATATAAATTAATGATATAAAATATTAATAAATTATATAAATTAATGATATAATATATTAATAAATTATATATAAAAATAATATAATATATACGGGTTGGGCCGGGCCGGGCCGACGGGCTTTTTTCGTTGTCCAAGCCCGGTCCCATATTTTACGGGCCGGGTCGGGCCGGGCCTTTCGGGCTAATTCCTATGTCCAAGCCCGTGTTTTTAGCGGGCCGGGTAGGTCGGGCGGGCCGGCCCGAACTTGTACAGGTCTACTTTCACCCCTGATCATAATTCCACATTTGATCCATTACCCCTATCTTTATCAAATTAGATGTGGAAACCAACATGATCCTTTATCCAAAGATCAAACTAATTTATGCTTACTTGAGGGTTTTTTCTCTTCTTTGTTCATCTCAAATGGATAAAGGGCAGAAAGCCTCAAACTCAAATGTTCCCCTTTTATTTCTTTCTCTTCTAGATATTTTTTCCTTTGATTCATGGATTCTTGAAACAAATTAATTATTAACCATGCCGAGAAGGCTTAATCACGAAACAAATTACCTATTGACCAAACTCTTGAACAAGGCTGAGGAAGCCGTTCATAATGATGATTTATGGGCGAGAAGCCCTATTTGATTTATGAGTGAGAAGCTCTTTGTACTGCTTTCTCATATTCAAATGTGTTTCTAGATCCGATTAAAGTTTATTGGCTAGAATGAACTATGTTTGTCCATTGCTGGAATCTTTCTAGACCCGATGCTCATAAGTGAGATCTATTTGTTGGGTGATTCGGCTCCCACCGGCTTCAATCTCGTTGGAAAAAAAATTTGTTGAACAAATCTTCTTTTTTTTTTTGGTTTTGACTCACTTATAGAAATATTTTGTTTGGAACAAAACTGGTGTTCGATGGTTAGAGGTGGCTGGTCTTGACAGCTTACTACGTCGCTTGCGGCCTTCTCATCTCACCCTCCCATTTTTGCTTGGTGCGCAAGTTTGTGGATTACTTACGTGTCAAGCTCTTTATTTTTACTTGTGTGACAAGTTTTTTCTACTTGTGAGGTAAGTTTGACTTCTTTTTGCAGGTTAGCTCGATGCCTATCCTATGTACTAATTTTTCGAGGAGGTAGAGCTAAGTTTGACATTGGAGCGAGTTGTATTGGGCTAGGTCCCTTGGTGCTCTGAGGTTTTTGAAGATCCTTCATCTCGGTGGAGGGAAGGTCAGTTGTCCATTTCGCATGCCCATGAGGGATCCATCAGCTGCATGCGACGCTATTCTTATTGTGCTTTACTCATCCCGATCACAAACTTATCGTAGTTTTTATTTTCGGAGATTTGTACTTTTCATAGCTAATACTGCTTGTTTTTTACTTATTTAGCCGCCGTTTTCTTATGACCTCTCTGATTACCAATCATGTTTGGTATTCCGAATTCTTAAAAAAAAATACTTGAAGTATTACAATGCATTCATATTTTTCTCTTAACAAAAAAATAAAATTCGGTCAAAAAAACCCTAGGAATTTTTATTAGTAATTCGGAGTAATATTTTTATTAGTAATTCGGTCAACATTAAAATAATATAAAAGCTAAACATCACCCAATTTTAACTACCATATCTCCATTTTACATGTTGTGACCTAATTACCCTTCAATAAACAAGCGGAAAAAGAAGGAAAGTCGCCTCCCTTTCTATCTGTATCTCCCTCGTATTATATACCGTATGCTTTCTGTTTATCTATTACTGGTTTAGTTAATATCTACAAGTAACTTATTTTTGTTAATTTGGTTGAATTAATAGATATGCCTTTCACGTCATATATGTTAGTGCCTGCAGGTTTTTTTTCGTAATTTAAACAATTCTAACTTAAAACTTGTTATTTTGATTAATTTAAACAATTCTAACTACCACATCTTCATGTTTGTTCATAGGGCAAGATTGAAATTTGTGTGCCGGTTAACTTCACGCTCAATTTCAGTTGATTAGAATCACGAAGTTAGTATTTTAATTGTGTTGAATGACAAGGTTTCGTTTTTAAATTTTCGCATAGATTTTGAGGAACGTGGTTTTATTTGTAATTGTAGTATACTATTGAGGATAAAAATGGAAACTAATTGAGGATAAAAATGGAAAATGAAAACGGTGATGATTTTTTCCGGTGACGTGTAGCAAGTCAATCTGAAACAACGAAACGTCTTCCTCTCACAGAAAACCCCCCAAATTGAAGGTTTTTACAGGAGGACTCGCGGAAAATTGTGACAGCGGAAGATGGAGAGACCCCTCGGTGGTGGTCCGGATCAAGTAGATCTCTTGCCCATTCGCAACCCAACGGCGGACGTCGTGAACGCCATAAGACCTCCGTGGCCGACGATCGACGGTCCACTCGGTCTCTCGGAGGAAAATTCAGAGCTGTATGCTCGTAGATTCTATAAATTCGGCTTCCTCCTCCTCCCTTGGCTTTGGGCCCTCAATTGTTTCTACTTCTGGCCCGTTCTTCGCCACTCTCGCGCGTTCCCTGCGCTCCGAAAGTGTAAGATCTCTCTGCCTTCTGCTTCTCTCCTCCTCTAGGTTTACGAGTTTGGTTTCTGTCAATAATGGAAAGAAATGATCCAGGACTAGAGGTTTTGAATTTGGCTTCATTCAACTAGTCGATTTGCAATGTGTGAATGTTTTGAATTTGAATTCTGTTACTGCTCGCAATTGGCGAAATTAGGGTACTTTTGTGATCAAATTACTGCTTGATAGTGCAATTTGACCATCGATTGGTTTCCTTGCGAGAATGCTGTTAATGCTGCCATTTCCTGACATTATATTAGGCATAATTTCGACTTGTAGAATCACTGTTGGGTACATTTATGCTGGTTGATGTTGGTCTATGATTCACTACTCGGTAGGCCAAACACCAATGCTGAAAATGAGAATGAAATGCGTGACCTAAGCTCTTCTAGAGATCACTGTTGAAGAGTTTAGCTATTGGCTTTCTTGACAATGTCATTGCTATAATTTGCTTCTTGTTCTAGATTTTTAAACCAGTATTGGAGGGGCATAGTTCTGTGCATGTTATAACTAGAAATCCCAATAATTTATTTCATTAGACATGTCTAGTTATTTGGTATTAGAAGTTATTGTTCAGCAAGTTGTAGAGCCTGGAAATTGTGTTGACCTGTGTGGTAAGGTGAGGATTAGAGGCTTTTTCATCTAATATAATATCTAGTACATCCTCTCTCTTGATGGTTGCTGTCTTGCTGAGGTAGCCAGATCCTTGTGAGCAGGAATTAGTCACTGTGTCAAAGTAGAGCATCGTCCTGTCCACTGATATTCAGTGAATTCTAACCTACTCGATTTCTTTGGAGTGGACTAACTATGTCAGGATCATGAATCTGCAGGGCTCTCATTTTTGTCTTGCAAAAATGATAGAACATCTGACTGGTGCTTCTGATTAGCTATCCGTCTTAGATGCTTTGTGTTGTAATTTGAACTTTGAACCACTAGTCTCTTGTTCTCTCACGCTTCAGGCCTACAACCTTATGAAAAATTCCCTTGTCCCAAACGAATGCCACTAGAGAATATCTAGTTGATCATTCCTCTGTTTTTCTTCTTTTTCATTTACCTTCACCGTTTGGTAATCACTTAGTCTACACATATGAAAACTTCCGTTCTTTTCTTTTTATGAGACTGAATTGTTTAGAATATCGAATCATGGGCTTCTTGGAACGCCTTTGTTTCAAGTTGTACATACGGTGAGCATCTGATGCGTGGTTTAATGTGCTGTTGCAGATGTTGTTGGATCAGCAATAGGATTCACCATCTTTGCAGCTCTCTTGTCTTCATGGTCTCTCACGTTCATGATCGGAGGCGAGCGTGTGTTTGGTCAACTTTGGGATAAACTGCTGATGTACAATGTTGCTGATGAGTGGGGATTGACAGGTTGGATGTAGCCTAATTAAATTTCTTCAATGTCTTCTAGTCTTCTACATGGAACCTTATCCTCAATGGTTGTGTATAGTTCCTCCTCGAAAAAAATTGTAATATCACTTGCTTCTATTTCCTGCTGCATGCCTGCAATTGCAAATTTCATGTTTGGATCTCCTTGGGTGAGAATATGCTATTGTTGCTTAAAGTTAGTCAAAGCTTGATTTATTTTCATGGATTCATTTACAAATCACTCGCATAGCAAACACAGAATTCTGTGGTTTGGTTACTGATCTGAATCACCAGAATTGCATGTTTAATTTGCTTATAGTTCTTATGGCTATTGACCCTTTTTCCATAACGAATGAAGTTCATGAGTTACCTAGAACATCATAGAAGCACAGAATTTGGGTATTCATTGATTTACTGGACCGTGCTGTCTGGAAGGAGATTACTGTCAATGTAAATATGCCTGAAAAAAATAATAGGTAATCCTACTATAGGCTTATTTAGGCTATATAGCCTTTTGCAGCTCTCTTGACAGTGATATTTACTCATTTGATACCCTATGTATTTTGTTCTTCCTTCCTTTAATAAGGCCAATACGAGGCGCCCCGTGCAGAAAAGCGGAGCGCCCATGCTTTTTTGTCGGCCACCTCGACCGACACACCAACACGTCGGTCGAGGCGGCCGATATATTATTTTTTTTTAAATTAATCGCTTTTGCAGCTTTGCTGCAGAAAGCGAGGTGGGCCCGCGTCGGTCGCCTCGACCGACGCGCCCCACAAAGAGTCGTTGCAATTGCAACGGCTCTTTCCATCCTTATAAATGGCCATGAAGCGGGCCTTCCAGCCCAACCATAAATCGGGCAAGGCAAAGAGGAAAAAAGGAAAGAAAAGAAAGGGAAAGGAAAAAAAAAGAGAAAAAAAATGAAATTATTTCGAAAATCAAAAAGTCGTTCAAAAACACTGCCTTTGTCTGCATCGAATCCTATTGATCTAAATCAAGCGAATATGGAAATGACGGAAGTTGTGCAAGAGGAGATGCCGGTTCAACCACTAGCTCCAAATGAATTTGATTTCAATTTATCTCATTCGATGGGATTTGATTTAGATAAGTTATTATACTTTAGGTCTTGAAATGTTAATTTAATCGTTTTAATTTAATTTATTTAGATCGTAATTTTAATTATGCGTATTAATTTATTTATTTATACAACAATATATTAGAACTATATTTAATTTATCGTGATATTTATAATTTTTATTATGCGTACCATTTAAGTATAATTATTTATGCGTAGATTGGTCCCGGCCGCAATTCGACTTCTCTACCTCTCCCTATCCACTAAATCCTATCAATCTACCCACTCAAACTCAAATTCCAACCCCCTGACTACCAAAATTTGTGGGTGTCATCTAGTTCCCAACCCACACCAAATCCTCTTGATTTCGAGCCTACTCGAAACTTGCAATTAGAATTTGACAATGCCGTCACACCAGGGACTGACCCATTTTTCCTCAATATGATTTCATACACCCCTCTCTTAGTCCCGTCCGACCCCCACCATGTCGGACCTTCCTACCAAGGTGTCGGACCTTCCTACCAAGGTGTCGGACCTTCCCACCAAGGTGTCGGACCTTCCCACCAAGGTCTGGGACCTTCCCACTTTCTACCTGAGCCCACCCACTATCAGGCCAATCCGTCTTATCGTTCAACACCCCGCGAGGCGGAGCCTTCCTACCATAGAACACCCCCATTTGACGCTGAGGTCGAGCCTGCACAAGAAGAATATGGTGGTGGACCTATTGATACGAGTCTATTGACCGACTTCAACAATCATATTGCAAATGATTTATGGGAAGACCCCAACAAGGTAAGAATGTTCAGGAAATATTATAAAATAACCTTTTTTTAACTTGATTTTACAATGATTTATTGTTTGTAACCTTGTCCAGTTGAATCGAAAACTGTTAAGGTTACAAAAGCGAGGAGGGTTTTCTTGGTGGGAGGGTAAGATGCCCCCTATGAGGAGTGGGTTGGCATTGTGAACCGTAGAGGATTAATGCGCTTACAGAATTAGAAGTTTGACGAAACAGATGAAGCATTGATTACGGTGTTCGTCGAGAGGTGGCATCCGAAAACGAATAGTTTCCATTTTCCTTGGGGCGAGATAACGATCACTCTCCATGATGTGCATTTCATTTTGGGAGTGTCGCTAGACGGGAGAAAGGCTGGAAAGACGTATGATGATAATGATCTGAAGAATTGGATAATAGAAGCCTACCAATTGACGCCGGAGCAGATGGTTGGGCTGTTTTCTAGGAAAAGTGTTTCCATGATGCGCTGGCATGCTATCATGGAAAACCTAATGGAAAATGGAGGAAATCCGGCTTTGTTGGCGACAGGGTATCTATTTGAGTTGTTAGGGTGTACTTTATTTATTGATAAGACAGGCGATGGAGCGTTGTTGAAAGTGATGCAGTTGGTGATGAACCCTAATCTCACCCGTGAGTATTCATGGTGCTCCGCGACACTCTCATACTTGTTCCACCACCTTGGAATGGCAACCCGTTCTGATGGTCAACAAATAGGTGGTTGCTTATATGTCCTACACGTGAGTAATGCTATCTAGTATTACTATTTTTTAATCCAAATTTTTTTGTGTCACTTATTTTACCTATTTTTGTAGAATTTTATTTGGAGGTACTTTCCTGGTTTACGAGGTCACCTCAACCATGGTGATGTTGCACGCTTGCCTAGGGAGGCTTTCTTGAGAGATAAGGGCCGAAACAGAGATCCTATGTCATTGATGCAGTATCGGCGTTATTTGGACACCTTAAGAATCGACCAAGTAAGTATCAACTCTACTAAATAAAACAATATTTAAGATTATTTAACAAATCATAATATATCGCTTAAATTAAACATTTACAGGTCGACTTTATGCCGTGGCGTGAAGTTATTGACTTTTCATCTCCACCTATAAGTTTGTCGAGGTACCGGGGCGTGTTGATGTTTATCGATATCAAGGCAGCGTACCATCCCGAGAGGGTTGTCCGACAGTTTGGATGGCACCAAGCTATACCTTCGCTTGATGTCATCAGGCCGACCTCTTCTTTTCGAGGCTCGACCCTGAGATGGGGTGTGTGGTCGGTGTGCTTCTCGAATGATGACGACCACTGGGAAGATCGGTGGAACCATATGGTGCCCCTTGGTGAACCGGCGGCGTACCCTTACTCTATGGATGCCGAGTATGAGCAGTGGCATTTGAGGCGTTCTCATCCATTTATACTTCACACTTCAACACAAGAAGTAGCTAACGACCCTCGACACCCTCGACCAGAGCTGGATGATCGTACAGTATGTAAAAACCTCTATAGTGTTTAGATTTGATGTTCTTTTGCCTTGAATTAATAAAAGTTGTATTTGATTGACAACGTATACAACACGTACGAAGCGTAGTAAGGGAAATGGAGATATATCGGAATGACAACGGGATGTTCGGAGCATTTAGTCGCCGACTGTATGACATTGTATTTGCACAACACGCTCCGCCTCCGGTACCCCCCGATAGAGGGATGCCCCACGAGCGCCTCGCCGCCACTCAACCTCCTTCCAGCCGCCCCGTCATAGTGATGCTGGCTATTATAGGTAGTTTAGTTAGGGTTTAGGGTTTTGTACCTTTTATTTGAATTTCGGAACTTCTTTTGTTCACGAAGACTTAGTCTTGCACTTTGTATCTTTTAGTTGAAATTTAAATTTTGGGCTTGTTTTGTTACTTATATTTGGGGCTTAAATTTCCATACACTAAACCATACAAACTAAACCATTCATACACTAAACCATTCATACATTAAACCTGATAAGGACTAGATATCTGCCCCATAAGGATGAGACATTTTCTGCAATCTGAAACCGATCGAACCTAGCTAAACGATCATGATATCGGTCTAGATATCCGCCCACTGATGGATCATGACAGTTCATCCACATAAGTACCGGGGGTGGCATCGGAGAATCATCGTGCAATGTAACCTACAATATTAAACAAAACACGCAATTATTAAGTGTCCTAAATAAAAGAACAATATTTATCAATAATGAGGATATTGAATTACCGGAACGTAGTGGTTCCCAAGGAAAGCAATGCATGCAACCTTGTCCCAAAGAGAGTTATAAACGCCTCCGGATCCTATGATCGGGAAACATGTGTGTGACATACCACGACCTAATGTGATCAATGTACACTGAAATCTAGTAGCAAATACAACGCCCATCGAAGGTGTCTCCATCCAGTACTGCCTTGGACAATTCTGGTGCAACCAGTTGACTCTATCAATCAACTCATCAACCTTCTTGAATCCCCAGCGCTCCATCCTCGAATATATCTCGTGATGGGTCCTCAGCTCCTGAACAAGCTCCCATCGCATACGCTTCCATCCATTACTCGCATCCCACCCCATCTGAGAAGCGAGCGCCCTATATCCACAATGACCATCTCCTGGAAAATCATGCGCAGTGGCGATGTATGAGATCATGAAAGGAGGTACATGATGTACGAGCTGTAATCCTCCAAAGTCGCTAGTGAGACGGGGGGCTTGGGTGGAATAAACCCCATTCCCGCGGAGGGAGGCAAAATCGGGTCTGCATCTTCCTCAGTCTCGACATCTTCCTCTTCTTCATCAACTGTTGGGATCGATGTAATTGTTGTCCCTGGCATAGAATGAGCACCTTTTACAGCCCTTTTGCATTGGGGAGGTTGTTGTTGTAGATGCTCCAATCTAGTCAACCCTCTTACTTGAACCTTCGATTTCTTCCTAGGTCTTCCCTTTTTCTTTTCACCATCGGGTTCCTCCAATGTGCTAGTATCCTTGTGCTTACGATAATCGCGAATCACCTCACGTTGCACCCGTTTCGACATTGTGCCTGCATTGTACTCTGCTTTCATCTTCTCCCATTCAGCATCGTCATCTTCTATGTAATCATCCTCAGGCGATGTCATCGGAAGGCCTTCCCATACTAATTGCTTCCAAAAAGGATGGATCATTGAAAGCTCAATAGGCATACATCGGTCAATGCATTGACGGACTTGATGAGGGCACGGAAGCCCACGGGCAGTTGTCCACCATTTATCGTCGCATTCCGGACTAAGAGGGGCACTAATATGATCGAACAAATGACTGTTGATAGGGTTTCTCGGCCAACAAATAAATTTGTAAGTCAAGACCCCGCTGAGTACAGTGGAGTCAGGAAGCAAGGTTGTTTGTCTATCAATCTAATAAAAATTCAAATAAAATCAAGCAAAACACTAACGAGATGCCTCGTTAACGACCTTGTCAGGATCGTTACCGAACCACCGAACACAAAAACACCAATTAACGAGCTAATAAAATTCTAACTAACACTCGGTACCGAAGCAAGTATTCAGCGACGAAGATTTATCAGAAATAATTCAATAAAAACAAATATCTAGGATAAGGGACACCACAACATAGCCAAGCATAAGAATTCATAAGAAGATAAGATCATGCCTTTAAATAGATAGAGTCATCAACTTTCATTGACTAGACAAGTAAATTAATCTATTTTCATAAACTAACTCACTCAATTGCTTGTTTTGGATCTAAAGCTTGAAACTTCCGTTTGCAAACAATATCAACCTTCAAGTTACTAACTTTCTCTTTCAATCAAGTTAAAACTCAAATTACCTCAACTCCCGTTTCGGTATTAAGCACAACAAACAATTTCAATAAAGATAAAAGGCATTCAAAACACTATCTTACTTCATCAAACATGCTCAACTATACCGGGCTTAACCCCGACCCTAGAAAAATAGACTACTCACTACTCATGATAAACAAACTAAAAACTTCCATAAAAACAAACATTGAAACAAAAACTCAAACTTTAAATTAATAACAAAAATATCGTCTTACAGAGAATCAGAGAAAAAACAAAACAAAACAATCACCGAACCACAAACTCGATCAACGAACCTCGGAAACCGTCGTCACCGAACCTCGTCACCGACTTCCGATCCGGCAGCCTCTCCTTCGGCCTTCCTTCTCCTCCAAAACTAGCTCTAAAACTCCACTCCAAAATTCGACACCCCCCTTTCTATGCTAGATAGAAGGGTATTTATAGAAAATCCTAAAAAACTAAAAAGGCTAAAAGATAAAAACTTTCCTAAAAAGATAGAAACAATCTCTAAAAGATAGAAATAAAATCTAGAAAGATATTAAACCCTAAAATACATATTCTGATCACCCATAAAGATTCTAAAAGATACTCAACCGATACGGAAATAAATTCCCGCTCAGGATCGGTGAATAATAAAATAATACTCCAAAATCTTCTTCTTCGTGGCCTCGTTAACGACCCTTCACAGCCTCGTTAACGAGCCTGGGGTTTTGTTTTCTTCAACACCTCCTCTCGTTTTCTTGAGCTTTGACTTCTTAAATCTTGCACTTTCCCGTCCTTCACTGTGATGCTCCAAATTTAGCTCCATTTAGCTCCTTTCCTAGCTAAAACCTGCAAAATACACAAAATAGCGTAGATTCCACCCTTTTCGTAGATTTATGCAAAACTAACTAAAAACACTTAAAACCAAACCTAAACTAGACAAAATTAATCCTATTAAGCAAAGAAAACCTATCAAAAACTATACCAAAAATGCGAACATCAATGACCTATACAACTGTTGGATACCTTCGTTGGGAGGAGAGAGAATACCGTTCGGAGCGGTTCGGCCATGTGATAGATGGCAAGTGGAACAGTGGTGCGATCCATCTCCATCTGCCCACGTACGGTCATAACTTGGATTCTGACCGCGTTGTGTATCTTCCTCACTATAGCACTGAACCCCAAAACAGATGATCCCAAGTAATCCTTCAACGTGGAGTGTTGTGACTCGACCCTACAAAAATTTGGAAATTAAAACACAATTTTGTAAAAATTTGGAAATTAAAACCCAAATTAGTAAATTCGAATGAGTGGCAAAAATAACTTATTTTTACCTATTTGTGGTCCTCGTAAAAAGGTTGAAGCGGTGGTCGGTGAATGCCCTCACAATCCGATCGCGCCAAGGGGTGAGCCAGGTTTTCTAGAGATATGTAAATAAAATTGGCTCCACGGCTTCTTTCACCAATTGGAGTCGTGTCTCGTACTCCCACATGGTCGTCGAACAAAATAGCTCCCACGCTTTGCTCGCAAAAAAGTCCGCCGACTTATCCGAGAACCCTTTTCCCAACGCGTATGCCCTACAGTTGCGTTGGATGTGCACCCAACAAAGCATATGTTTGGCTTTGGGAAATAAGATATCGACAGCTTTCACCTCAGCCATATCCCGATCAGTCAGTATGGCTTCTGGCTCTCTTACAACCAGCTTATAGACCTCTTTCAATTGGAATAACACCCATGCGTAGTGGTTTGGAATCTCCCTTGTCATTAACGCAAAAGCAATACAAAAAGTCTTCTCGGTGCATGTAAATCCAACCATTTCGCACAAAGGCATGTCTTACCTACAATGTCAATTCAATGAGATTTAATGCGTGTACTTCAATCTACTACTACATCATAGGTAATAAAAAGACTTACATGTTTGTTTTGTACGTCGAGTCCATCACAACAACGTAAGGGAACAACTTCAACAACTGGATCGACTTCGGATGGGAAAAGAAGATGTCTAGTACCTTACGGCTACCCTTCGCAGTTCGATAGTTGACATAGTATTGATTAGACTCTAAGAAATGAATCGCAAATTCGCTCACCCCCATTCCGTTCATCTCCTTTTTAAACACTTCGTATCGAAAATCATACAATTGCTTCATTGATGTGGTCATATTATGATACTTATCCAATAGGAATGTCATGGATTTCCTAGGTTCTATATCTGCCAAAGCCATATTTCTTGCATCAATCTTTTGGTCCTTAGTCAGTCGGCCCGCAAACGGATAGCCCTCTAGACTGGTGGAAAGGTCATGGTTGTGGTTACCACATTCCACCCTTAAGTGCCACTTCTGGGTCTTTCTGTTCCTCCAACCTATCAACTCGAATGGGCAACCCTTCTTTCTAGTACGAGGAAGAGATTTAAGCTCATCACCGACACCTAAATTCTTAACCATTTTACGAGGTATGCCTTTTTTTCCCGCTTTGTACTCACCGCCTAATACACATCCCAAACTAACCTTTGCCGGCCAAGAGTTTTTGATGGTGAGTACAATGTTTAACCCCCTCCCTATCTTACGGGCCCACTCTATCATATGATCTCGTTCCTTCCACTCACAATTATTTGCAAAATGACTAGAAAAATCTGGAAATTGAATAACCTATAATAATAATAAAAAACAATTAGAATTTTTTTTCTTAATTTCTAAACCTAATAAATTGATATTTACATACCTGATTTGATTCTAGATTACAAACGACGTCGGAATTGTGCTCATTTGAAACCTCATATCCTCCATCGTTGTTATCAACGTACTCCTCGTTTAAATCAAATGGAGCCGGTGGTTTTGACCCTCCCACCATCAACGACTACATAAAATTACGAAATATTTAGAAAATAATATCGAATCGTATAAATTTAACGAAAAAAACCAAATAAATTACTACATTAAATTTTGAAGTGAGCCAATTCATATTGTCTAGAGGAAGTTTTTTTTGGACAATTTTGAGATCGAGTTTGTATGTTCGATTTATGCCCGGATACACGTTTATATAGACCGAAAATCCACCCGTCATTTCAACGGGTGGCGCGTCGGTCGAGACAGTCGACAACAGTGTCGGTCACCTCGACCGACGCAATTTCTCCCTTTCCACAATTTCGAGGCAGTTGCACGTCGGTCGAGGTGACCGACGTGGGCGCCTCGCTTTTCTGACATGGGCGCAGCGATTACCCGTTTAATAAGGTTAAAATGCTACATAAATAGCTACTTTATTTTCATGTTCAATACCAATACAACTTTAAAACACGGGAAAGTAGAGTTGTCAAAATATGGCCAAACCCAGAAACCCGACCTAACTGACCCGCACTTAAACTCGAACTAAACGACCCGAAATCCAATTCTGATTCGAGCCCGATTTGACCCGAAAATATACGACCCGAATCTGATCGACTCGCGACTCGATCCGATTGACTTGTAAATGTGATTTTTTATTAAAATACTAATTTATTTTTGCATATTTATATTATTATTTAATGATTTAATATTGAAAATAATATTTTAAAAATGACATTATTGACCCATTGGTCAACCCGAACATGTTCGATAACACATCATAACCCGATCTGATTTAACCTGTAACCCAATTGACCCGAACTCGCACTCAACTCAACCCCGAAAATGATGGAACCCGAACTCAATCAACCCGACTCGATTGACAGGTCTACTTTGACCCGACTCGATTGACATAATTTCCTAATCAATGCCCATGGTAAAAAAAAAAAGATTATTCACATCCATTTGAATAAGGATTTTTAGATAATTTTATAGGTTTTCTTTTTTTTGGAATTTTGTTTCTAAATTATGACTAAGAAAAACACCTCCATCAGGATTCAAGAGTCTCTCACAGGTTTTCAGTTCTTACCAAATGGACATGCCCTAATCAAGTAGATTTTGTGTCTCTAGCCAAATTAATCAGTTAATAAGTTGGATACGTTATTCCGTGGTGTACTGATTTGGTATTATTACTATCTACAGTCTACTACACCTTGCTTTTCTTGCAAATAGACTCCCTAATTCAAATTGTAGCTAAATAAAGAAAGATCTGTATACTAATCTCATATGATAGAGTAGTAGTACTACTTCATTAAATTTAACATCTTTGTAAGGGAGATTCCATTAGGGTATCACATCCACAGCTTGAACCCATAAGGAGAGCATTCTTTGTTAAATGGCGCAATAATTGTCTTGATAAGTATTCATTTTTTTTTAAATTAAAAATTTTCTTGTAATGAGAAAAAACACTAATAGGCACAGGGCAGTTGAGTTCATTGCCACAATTGGATGAAAGAATTTCAAGTGTGGGTGGTTTGTAACGTATGTTAATGGCCTAGTGGGAACAGATAATTTAATACGTATTCACTTTTGAGAACTCTCATTAGAATTTAGAATGATATGATAATTATTTTGAAAAATATTATCAAATTCTGGTATGGGTCATCGTCAATAGACAAGAGTACATATTGTTGGATCGTGACGCGTTAGTAACAATACAAGGAACTAGTAAGGTTCCCTGGGCAGCGGAAATAAACAGTAAGAACACAGAATTTATAGAGAAAATCTTCTGTCCGACCAACCAGTCGTAGAAAGAAAAACCTCTACCCCTGAGACTCCTTCTCAGAGGATTTTCAATAGAATACTTTTATTAAGTTTCAACGATTACAAGGCAAGTCTAGTAACTAAGGCTCCTACCAAAGTTCCCTTGGTAACTACGGCTCCGACCGAAGTTCAACCAACTAGACTTCTACAACCCTAAGCGTAAACCTAAATCGAAAGTAAACTACTGACTTACTTGTGGATTCTTCACCGAAAAAGTCACACACTCATACACTTGAAAAGCTCTCTTCTCAAGTTCTTCGTCTTCAACCACTCGAAAACCACACCTTTAACCCTAGCTAACCCTAGCTATTTATAAGATAAGTTAAGTCTGATCTCACACGTAATTCTTGCCTAATTACGCTGATATTCCACTTAACAAATCCCACACAATAAGGAAAAAGATTGTTTGTGATTTCGGATCCTCAACCATGTCGATTCTTCCCAAAACCGAATGATCTCGGATTTCCCAAGATAAGATCGTGTGAAGATTGATCTTATCCTCTCTTTTATCTCCTTAAGCAACCGCCTACAGCTGTAGAATCTTCGTAGAATATCGCTCGCAGAAGATAAGGTAACTTGCCATTTATAGAAAGCTGCGTTCCTTCTCAGACGCACTTCCTAAATCTGTCACTCGCTCCCTCCATCGTTCCTCACGATGTTCCTTCACTCGTGATCATGTACCTGTTTTCCTGAAACACTTACATGTAAAAGCAAGTTATATTAACTAAGTTTGTTATCATCAAAACTAAGAGAAACCATGAAACAACCATTGTTCCAACACATATCAACAATTGTTTTACTATTTCTATGTAGATAATTTTCATCGTAATTTCTAATTAAAATCACAAGCATAAAATGTTCAGCCATTTTTATCATTTTAGCCATATCAACGAATAAATATAGAAATTAGGATTTTTCTATAATGTGTACACATGAGCACATGCAAACAATCATAAAATCAGAAATAATGCCTATACTATTTCTAAATTTTAAAATTGATAAATCATGGGAAATAATTCTAATTGACAAAAGAGTTACTAAATCAAATTTGATATTTCAAAAAAAAAATAGAAGGGGAGGCGGCTTTTCAGATTTTTAACCTTTATTATTAATAAAAGAGAAGGCTATCTAGTAATTAAATAGGAGATAGCTCGACTCCTAACATCGACAGAAAACAAGGAAATAACACCGTCAAGCGGTCATGCAATACTTAAACACCTAAACTAAAAGGAAACGCAAAATAAGCTAAATAGTTAGCAACAGAATTTGTCTCCCCATAGATATATTGGAACTGTACAATCCAATCCTTTCGAAATAAGTCTTGGCATTGAACAATCAGGCTAAATAAACTTGCTCGATCGAACTCACATAAAAAGCGCAATGAATGGACTCAATCAATCCATAAACTTTAACGACATAAACCAATACTCAACATGGATCCAAAATGACTGAACATAAACTCAATTGAACTGACGTGATTAATCGGTTTAACAGTAAATGATCAATAATTTTTATTTATTTATTTACATATATGTAATATAAAAAAATTAACATACTTATATATAAAAATTTAATACTCCGTATATTGTAAGACACAGCATATCCAAAAGCATTGATTCTTTATACTGTAGCATAAAAAAATCAACATGTTTATTGATAGAAAATTTTAAAAGTTATCATACTTCTAAACAAAAAATTAATATAAGAAAATCTAAATTTTAATATAAAATCTACAATTTAAAACATGGTCCATATTAATTAAAAAAACTTGTCATAGTTATGAATCGAAATGTTTATGAAACTTGTCAATTTTTAAATTAACAAATCCTCATGTATTCCCGATCCCAAGCTAGTCGTAGTCTCTACAAACCCACACAACTCAGCGATAGAACCCTACACTTATAGAGAACAAAACCTCCTTGCCATTGGTCGTCCTCATCTCAAATCACTCCTTGAACCACGCTTTACTAAACCATCTTCTCGAACCAAACCATCAGTATTAACTTTCTTCCACCCAGGCTCGATCTTTCCCACGTAATAAACTTCTTCTAGTACTATATTTTTAATTTTACCCATCGACACATATTAAGAATTACTCCGTATTAGGAAAAGCATTAAAATATAAAAAATTCACGAAAAATATGTGAATATATCTGATGAACATCGTCGGCTGCCCTCCAAGATTTTTCGTGTTCATGTGAGCTATTAATTATTCATTCACGTTTAACCAATTAATTAAACAACTATAAATCCGACAAATTTGGCACAAGCCATACACGAAAACTATATGCATTGGCGTCATTATATATTGTCAGTTTATTCAATTATTTACCTCAAGAGAAACTTGTTATCTAGTCTAGTATAAATATACACGCAAATTAATATATGTACAATTTTAGCATGTAGCTATACGTACTACATTAGCAAGTCGCAACGTTGGTAGCATTTAATTAGTATCATAATAAGTTTGTTACGACGTCGCATCTGGTAAATAACAAAATGCTAACAGTTGTACATTCAATTCGTTTTCTTTACTTTTCAGTTTTCACCGTTATTAAAACCTGACTATTACTACATACTAATGCTATTCCCCTATTATTATAATATCCGTACGTAATTTCGCTCACCTTTTCTCAAAAAAAAAATCACTCACCTATATCCAGTGACGGACATAGGGGTGGGCACGGGTGGGCCCGTGCCCCTCCTTCGATCGGACTAGTTAATAATATATATGTAAATTTTAGATTTAATATGTGTAAAATTAAAATAATTTGTTTGAAAAAATGAAAATTAACTAATTAAAATGATTTGTAACTCAATTTTATATGCAATCCGCCCAGGTTTAATTCCTTATAGTTTTATTTTAATGTTTTTTCATTCACATTTTAATGCTTTTCTCAATAAAATAAAATTTTATTATTAAATAAGTATAAAATTTTCATATTTAAAAATATTGACTAATTAAACGCATCGACAATTTTTGAATTATAGTTCTATTTTAGTTTTTTCATTCACATTTAATACTTTACTCCCTAAAATACAAGTTTATAATTAAATAAGTATAAAATTTTCATATTTAAGAACATTGACTAACTAAACTAGTCTACAATTCCAAAATTATTGACTTCATATGAGAAGTCGTGCCTTCCCTTAAAATTTGTTCTGCGTCCGTCACTGCCTATATCTAATACATGCATTTTTTTTTCTCTTTCCCTCTTGTAATTAAAATTTATAATTTAATTGATTTGGTACTTCTGTGTTATAATATTATTTTTTTGGTTCAAGTGTTAATTATAATATTATTTGAAATTAAAATGCATCTTACTCTTTCACAGACGAATTTGGTGACGAATGATAGTTTAACAATCGATTTTTTTAACTCCTCCTTCGATAAGGTAAGAATCAGTCAGATAGCAGGTAATTTGTTTCGTTAAAATTTCAATAAGTATCCGATAGGTTAATGGGGATATTCACCACGTAAGTAGTATCTGTTTGTTTACTACGTAAGAAGTATCTGTTTGGATCGGATATCCGGTAGCAAAATCCAAATTATTATTTTAAATTTAGACAGAATTAATATACCGGTTCGGTTGATATTCGAACTGAGGTTAAATATTAAGATAAAGTTTCTACAAAAAAAAATATTAAGATAAAGTTTACATTGTTGGGGAGAATCGAACCTTTGATGAGTTAAAATTTTACAAAAATATTCATTAAAACATCTATGCTACTTAGTATATATTTATGTGCACTTTCCAAAAGCATATATAGTACCGTATATATACAAATCGAATATATATCCAATTTCCTCATATCGGATACGGATATGAAATTTTGCGATCCATTTAAATTCGGACTTTATCAAATCGACGGATCGGGTATTTTTGCTCACCCCCAATAAGAATTAGGCAAATCTATCTAGGACGGTGAAGGTTGACCTAGAACATCTTTACGAACAAGAACTCTAAATTCTAGGCGGTTCGAAATCGAGTCCAAGGTATTTGTGTGCCCAACCGAACAATTTTGAACCATATTTTATTTTTATGATAAATTATAATTTTTTTAGGGTAGTTATTTCAGCACTAAATATTATATAGTTTAGCTAAGAAAAGAGGCCATGCAAAAATTGCGTATGAACTTAAGTTCAAGAACTTTTATCGTGCAGTAACCCATAAATTGATGTACTAGATCTTAAAAAATGTTGCAACTTTTGGCTGACAACTTGTAGCTCAAATATATGTGTATTTTGTTTGTTTTTTAAATCTTCCATATACTTTTCGAAAATCAAATCAAAGTAATTATGAAGGGATCTCACTCAGGGGCGGATCTACATGGTGTCCAGCGGGGGCTGTAGCCCCCACCGGAATTTTCAAAAAAAAAAAAAAAAAATTTTTTTTTTAAAATATAGTAAAAAATTAGGTTTTTTTTTTCAAAACGAGCTTATTTGGTCAGAAAAAAGCAGATTAATTTTTTTTATGTACATATAATATTTTAAAATGATTTTTATATAGAAAAATAGAATTTTTTTTCAATATTTTAAAAAATATAAAAAAAAAATTCCTGGCACAACCACAAAAAATAGCCGAAGGAATTTAGTCTCCATTGACCATAATTCCTGGCTACGCCACTAATCTCACTCGACATATATATCTTCCCTTTTCTATAACCTACAGCTGTGATGTTGCAGCTTAATTAAATTTCTCAACATAAAAATAGGTTCTCTAAATGCAATGCATGTTCATATTTAGGTTTTAATTGTCAGCAATTCAGCATTGCTATGTTTATATCCCATTGCCCAATTGGGAAATCCAAAGTGAACAGATCAACTCGCTTAAACAGAAGATCGTACAATTTTATTTTATTTTATTTTTAAAAAAATATGCATTGAAGGATCTGTTAAGGTTTGTTGTGAAACGGATCTGTTAAGGTTTTATTTTTACAAAAACCAAGTTTTTGTAAAAATTTAAACCATATGACAAATTTAAAATATTTTTTGATTTTTTATTTCTCATTTTTAATCCACTTCTACCTTAACCACTTCCCCACTAATTCAAAAACTACCATCCACTCTTTTCTTCTAAACAAATTAAAATTTTATAAATTTTATTATTAAAGAAAACTACCATCCACTCTTTTCTTCTAAACAAATTAAAATTTTATAATCTTTATTACTAAAGAAAATAAGATTCAATCGTGAAAATTTATTTTGAATAGATATTTAAATAATAAGTTAGAAATAAAATTATCTTAAAATATACCCGTACAATCAGGGACGGAACCAGAAATCGAAATATGGGTGGGCTGAATTTAGCTATACGTTTTTTATTTTCAATGAATATCACTTAATGATAAAATCAAAACATTTTTTAAAAAAGAAGTCATATTATTGTAAAATTTTCACCAAGTATTATCATATTTAAAATTCTAATCCAACTAATTTTCTTACACTAATTAATTATATGCATGCAAAAAGCAAAATATTTAAAAACAAATACTAGTTAATAGTTAATATCTGTACAAATATTCAACTAAAAATATATTTAAATTAAAATATTTAAATATCTGTACGAAGGGAGATTGGGCATTTTAGACCTAGTAGGCTAGTACTGTAGGTGGAAATGGGAAAAAAGAGTAAAAAGGTGTAGGTTGAGGTTCGAACACGGATATAAGGGCTTTAAGTGGCCTTTTAGTTTTGTTATGTACCAACTGCACTAGATCTCTACAGCCTACTCTCTACTACTAAAAAATATTTATTTGTTTTTTGGGGTGGGCTACAGCACACACCAGCCCACCCCTGGTTTCGTGTCTGCGTACAATGTATGAGAATAACACTAGTTTATATATTATTTTTAAAAAGAAGAAGAAGAAGATGATGATGAATTAGGTGTAACTCTTAATGTTTTGCATAGTATGTTCAGAATTTAGTTTTTGGTTGGTTAGCTATGATAATGCATCATTATATATAAATGAAGATCATTATATGCTATAAAGAAGGAGAGTATTAACTACTTTTCATTGAACTTTCACTAGAATAATAATATTTTAGATGGTAATTTTTTACTATTTTTGTTATTCACTTTACTTTTTTTCGAAAAAAATCATATTATCAACTACTCTGTCAAACTGTGTCAAATCAACAGTATCTAGTGGGATGTCGAACCAAATACTTGTTCATGCTCTGATTCAAGCATAAACGAGCAATAAAACAAGGACATAATATACAAGAATAAGATGCTTCATAATTGATCCAACAATACTAATTAAATTGCATTTTACTTTATACTTTATACCAATATCAAGTTATCAACCTCCCCTATCTATATATTATATATCTATCATTTTTATCAATGAAGCATGTACATTGCCCCAAAATTTCATCTAAAACCCCACATTAAGTAATTATTATCCACATGATGTTGGCCATAACTATTAAATCTTTTCTATATGTCTCATTACACTTAAAATCATAATTTCCACATTCTTTCTTGTACAATACAACATCTCATTTGCAGGTTTTAGACATTCTCTCCAGCTTTCACAAAAATTCAATTGGTCCCCTATAGATTTAATTCAACTCATCAAACTCCTTACAAATTCCAAATCCAGGCATCCTTATACAATTTTAGAAAACTCAAATTTCCAAACACCCAAGAGTTTGTTGCACCGTACCTCCTCTTTCTATAGCAAGCATTAATTCCCCTTGTTCTCTTCCTCCTTAATAATAATGTGTACGTTTTATTGATCACCATTTTTTTATATATATATACATACATATATGTGTATTCATTTTATGTACATGTGTAAGTAAGTTCATAATTCTTCACTTTCTGATGTGCAATGGAGGACTCTAGAGGAAGCAGCAGCTCCACTGGCGGCAACGCCAAGAACTGCCACCGTGGACACTGGCGTCCGGCTGAAGACGAAAAGCTCCGACAACTCGTCAAGCAATTTGGGCCTCAGAATTGGAACTCCATAGCTGACCATCTTGATGGAAGATCAGGTTCTTGAATTGCACTTAATTTATCATTCTTTTTTCCTTGAACAAAACCCTAATTCTAATTTTTTGGTCTCTTCTAAATATTATATAGTTCTGTTTCCTCCTGATTTCATTCATTAAGAGAAATTAGTGTTTGTGCAGATTGATGGAAGATCAGTCGTCTGACAAATTTACTCTACATTTTTTCTAAAAAAAACCCTAGTTTTGTACATAAAACCTTCACCTAATTTTAAATTTTTTGGTCCCTTCAACATTTTAGTTAGTTCTAGTTTTACCCTTTTGAAATTTATTCATAATCAGTAGAAAACTAGCCTGTGCAACATTTTTTTTTTTGGAAAGAAACTGTTCAACTACAAGTAATAAAATATGCATCCATAAATCAAGCTTCTGAACTACTATGAAATTTATTAGTTAATTTCTCAATCACAACTAAGGATATATAGTGAGTGTACTACAATTTAATTCAAAATTTGGAGTAAATAAATCCTTGTCTGGTTAAATTGCATGGATCTATCTATATATGTATATGTGAATTTGTTTTGGTGCAGGGAAGAGTTGCAGGCTAAGATGGTTCAACCAGCTAGATCCAAAGATCAACCGAACCCCGTTCACAGAAGCCGAAGAGGAGAGGCTCTTGTCAGCTCACCAAGTCCATGGCAACAAGTGGGCTTTGATATCAAGGCTCTTTCCAGGAAGAACCGATAACGCGGTCAAGAATCACTACCATGTGATAATGGCTAGAAAGCAGCGCCAAGCGAGGTTTGATCCGAAGAAGGATCTGCACCACCATGCCAATTACCTCCTCAACCGCCATCACCAACTGATGACTAGCATTAATGCTAGTGGTAGTAGTTCTACAAGAGCCAGCTTTCCCTTGGGATTTACAAGGAATAGTGCTAATTATGGTAATTTTAGTAGCTTTGGAGCTGATGGCTACTTTGATAAGTATTGTAGTAGGAGGATTGAAGATGATGATCAAGACAAGGATCAGTTGGTGGTAGGTGGTGATCAGAAGGAGGTTGAGTTCATAGATTTTCTTGGGGTTGGGAATTAATTAATGAGTTTAAGTGATTAGTTTTAATATAGTTTGGTTGATGACTTAATGTGTGTAGTAACCCACTTGTTTAATTGGTTGTTTTCTGTCCATGAATCCATGATATCATCATCAACATAGCAGAAAGGAAGAAAAGTAAATAATCTTTGAATAGTAAGAAGTGTGGCCTTTGTTTTCAAGAGCTTTTACAATCAATTTCTTGTGTTTTTATCTTAAATTGAGTTTGGTGGCTCTAATTATTGTTGTTTTGTGTTTATGAGAGTGGACTTGATGAAGTCCTGTTGAAGCTAATCTCTAAGATGATTTTTTTTTTGCTGCTTTGTCTGTGGCAATAAGATCTTTTGATAGTAACTAGTTACCAAAGAGATTTGAGCTTTTACTGCCATCACCTCTCTGCAAGGTAAAAACACCATTCAATTAGCTTATACCCATTTTATTTTGTATTGGTACGTGGATTGAATGACTTTTGTCTTATTTGTTAAAAAAAAATCATTTCTTAAGCCGTTTTTGTATGATCAATCTGAGCATGATCATTGTCAAATTTCAATCACTTGAGATTGTGGGTAAATTTCAGTATGTCAAGTTCAATCTTTACTAATTGAAGGTATGAGGATTGGAGAGAGTACGTTAGGAAATTGTCAATCGTCTCATTCAAATCTATTGTGGTCCAATAGCTTTCCAGTTCAAATATATTTTATAGATTAAACTGAAATTACACTTCAAGCCATTTTAAATTCAGATGCTTTCAAGTTTAGGGCATATTTAGCATGCCAAAATTCACTGTTGTCTAGTTGAATTTCCAGCAATGTTATGACAAATATTTGTTTCAATACAATGGGGCGAAAAATGATCAAGGAACAAGAAAACAGTCATGTAAATGTATCATCTGTGACTACAAAGTGCTAATGATATTTCTATCAATGATACATGCAAAGTTACGCACAACATTACTATACAATCTAAACTCAGCTAGAAAAGCTCATGGGCAAGCCACAATGCTGCAAAAGATTGTGTTGAGTTGCTCGCTATCTGATACCTAAACTAAGAACTTGACACAATAACAGGAGATTTAAAAAAAAAAAAAAAAAGAAGCAAAGATCAGCAATTTTAAGTCTATTCCATATGAATTTTCCTACCCATGATTAAACCTCAGCGTTAAGCAACTTACTTACCCTAATAGGGTCCAGAGTGTGTTCCAGTATCTCATGCAAGAAGGATTCAAATGGATAGCTTTGAGAATCCATTTCTCTGGGCTTAGTTGGCACTCTGGGTGTGATGAGACGTCAGCACCATATTTCGCGTCTTTTGCAAGCAGATGCATTTGGAAATAGACTTCAGCAGGCATGGTATCTGCAGGGAAAGGAGAGGTACTTGCTCGTCATATATAGCGGCCAGCATATGACAACCACATAACAGGGTATTGACAGAACTGAAGTTTTCACCATTCATGCATATTACATCAAATTTGAAGGCAATAAGGCAAAAAGCATGAAATTCCTTCTATAATATGCAATAATTTCTAAAGTGTGCCAAACATAATGCAGAAAAATGTTCTGCAAATGAAATGCAAGCAGCTTCCTCCCACATTGATCATATTATTTTTGCAACTTACTCCTTTTGACATCATCTTATGAAGCAATTAGACATAATATATGGTTGTTTTGATTCAAACAATTAGGCACAGGTATGGAAAAAAATACAGCTTTAAAAAAAAATCATGTATTAATTATAGGTGATATGCCAAAGCTAATTTTACAAGGGGTTTTCAAGTAAAATTCTATCGCCTTTTTTATAACTATATAGGCAACCCCAACATATGCTGGGCATGAAGAAGATCAAAGATGTGAAATTGTACCTGAAGGCCAAGAAAAGTACTCAAAACGAAGGTTTCTCTCCCATTTTTCCTTCGATCCGAGGCTTCCTTCAGCCTGGGCAAGCAAAAGGGGTACATAGGGCAAAACAGTTGAAGTATATTGCAGAGCTCTTCTGAGGCTTTTCACAGCACTGGATATATATTGTGAACCACACTGCTTCCTTGCCAATTCCATGCAAATAGCACCTAAAGGCATAAAATGATTCAGTAGCTGCCTAATGACATGCCAGAGCATAACAAAATACTTTCTTAAGAGAACATGTTATAACAACACTAGGTTCATCAAATTGCTAAATTAGAAAGACAAAAAAAAGCCTATTTTTAATTGCAAGGAGGTATTGAATAAATACCATAACAAAGAAAAAGGCCACTCTCAGTATCTGCTAGGGAACATGCTTCGGCAATAGACTCTTCTGCATGCAGATAATTTCCAGCCCAGAAAGATGTCAAGCCACAGACCAACTTATATACAGCCATCCACATCTTCCACGATCCAGCGTTATTCTCTAAACATTCACTATACCAACTATCTAAGACATTTGGATCATTCTCCAGTGAAGTCACGGATATGATAAATTTAAGGGATATCCAGCCAATAGGATGACATGTTTGAAGCTTCAAGCATCTGTAGTAATCTTCCTCGAGATTTGCATAATTATCTTCAGCTGCATGTGCACGGCACAGCTGCAAATGAGCAAAGAATATATAACTTCCAGGGAGCTCGAGCTCTGATGCATCCTTTGCAAATGAGATACAGTTCTTCAGATCTCCAGCTCGCAATGCAATTTCAGAGGCACAAAGTAGAAGCTGGAACTTTTGATATTGAGAGGATATGCTCTTCAATAGATAAAATTGAGAGCCTAGGGCAGCAGAAATCATTCGTTTGAGAGCATCAAGAAAACACTGTCTATAGCTTGCTTCACTTGCTTTCTGCAGAAGAGCAAGTATGAGCATATATCTTGCATTATCATTCCATGGCTCTAAATGTAACCATCTGCATAGAGAAAACAACAAAAAATGTGTTCAAAGGTAGAAGTAACTATTGTCTGAAAACTACCGAGTGTAACTCTGAGTAGTCATGATGTTACATTAATCAATATCTTTTATAATGACCATTAAAATTGACCAAATGTGATATAACTTGACCTCTAATCAGAAAACATCCAGGAAGTAGGTAAAAAAGCAATTGAAATTCAAGGGAATGACTAAAAAAAGACACCTCTGCATTTGCTGAACTGTTGATGCACGTTGCATGCTTGAATATCTACAAGTTGAAGAATAGATAAAATTGCCCTCTTCAATAGCAGAACAAGCAACAGCTTCAGCGCCAAGGATCTCATATGGTGATCTAAGTCCTACTTTATCTGGATGCTCAGGAAGCATCAAAGTGTAACACCTATTTGCAGCATGATATGTTTCCCAACAATTGCTCGATAGTAGGAGATATCCAAGCGAGTTTCTGCAAAATGCACATGTGTCTGAGATATAATACAGCTGAATTGCATATTTCTGTAGTCATGATAAGGGTCCCGTTGGATCAAGGGCTCCACATTCATCGAACAACAAACAATGCCAATTTGGTGCACCAAGGAAAGTAGGTATACCTTAACATTGAATTGTTAGGATATATGTGAAGAATTTTTCGAAGATGTCGAATACCACTTTGCCACTCAAGACAGGATTTGGATCCTTGTTTAATCTACACAAGTCACAAGAAAGATAATTTGGACTCAGCTTTCAAATTTAGAATGAGAGACTAGATGACTATAAGAAAAATATTAAACATGAAACGAACCATTTTGCTCAAAGCAACAAGAAGATGCATTTCAGCTATCTCTTCATGTGATGAAAGAACACTACGGCTACTTGAAACAACCGCTTCAAGACGGTTACTTTGATCTAGAGCCTGGATAGCAGAAACCACAAAACTAACTTTTGAACTTTGAAAGAGTGATTTGGGCATTTTTAAAATGCTATTTGCTGCTGATTCTATTCCAGATACACTACACATGACACTACATATTAAGGTTATAGAGGCAGCTGCAGAAGATGGCTCCATGGAAGCAGTATGCATTGCCAATTCTCTAGCAGCAACAAGAGCAAGATCCCCCTTGCCGAGTTTCCATAGTGAGATCACATATATCTGCAAGCCTTTCACATCCAGAGATCCTTTGAAAACAGAGAAGAGACAAATTAGTATAGAGAGCAATAGAGCATCACCAAGATAACTTACCTGAGAAAAAAAGCTCACTAGAGAATAACAATCAAAAGGGTTTATCAACAAATTACCATAGGATGAAGACTTTCTTCAATAGAGATGATAGATCATTTAATTGCTCAGCAATATAATATCCCAAGAAAAAACATATTCGGAAGTGGAGGCATACCTGCTTTCTTAAACGCATCCAGTTCTCGGACAGCATCAAGGGCATTCCCTGCCTGCAAAGTAGATGACCCTTGTAGTGAAAGTGCAACCAATGTGGCAAAAAAGTCTCACAACATCAATATCATAGGTGAAAAAGCCAATAGAGAGCAAGACATTTATGCAAAAGGGCCCAGCCATGATCAATAGGAAAGACTCAAAATGAGAACAGCCGGAAAAGTACCTTAATAAGCGCTCTTGCAAGATTGACAGTTGTATCAGCCAGGTGAGACCTTGTTACGGTGGAAGCCTCTGTTCCCATTGCATGGCGTGCTAATCTATAGGAGGCAACAGCAGAATGATAATCGAATCTTGCCTCTGAGACCAAGCCATTAAGATTGTGGGATTCTGGATAAAAAGGAGCAAGCTGCACAGCCTGACGGATGGCTCCAAATACCTATGTGAGCAGAATTTTCCCAAGTTAATATGTATCTTAATACTTCAAGCAAATGTACCTTCATTCCTTCAATAAGAAGAATTGAAACATGTTTCTCAACAAACTCCAGTTATATAACGCAAGTACCAATGGTGATGAAATGTGACCAAAAGGAAGAGCAAGCTGTGTAAGACCAATCTGAAATTCAGCTACCTGTCAACAACATCAAGGAATTAACCCAAAAGCAACAGGTTTATGATCAAGTTATGTAGTATTAGGGGAAGAGGACCCAGTTGCATTGAAAGGTAAGTTCGTGCTGAGAAAAACAATGGTATAACTAATAGATTACAATCCTAAAAAAACAACTCATTAGTGATGCACAACCATGCGAGTGAGAATAAACATTATCCACATGATCGAATAAATAACTTGAACCAGGAACATACAGGCATTATCTGAACAGCTCGCAAGCAGCTCTCATAAGCTTCATCTGATAAGGGATCCCTGAATATATACCAAAATGACAAATGAGACAAAAGATACCATTTAAAAGCAGATGCATTTAAGTAATTAATTAAGTTTAATGCACCTATTATGTATGTCGGCTGACATGCCAGCCCATGGTAAAGCAAGAGAAGGATCTATGCTTCGAGCCCTATCATATGCTTGCCTAGCCAAATGCTTGTCACCTTCTTCCCCATATAACTGGAGAATGGAAATATAAGGAATACACATAAGAATATATTCTTATGATTGAGTTTTCCTAAAGGACAATAGAACAATGAATGCATAATGCATATAAAAATTGAGACATTATCTAGGCTTCATATATATAATTGCACCAAAATACAAGGAAAGACAGGTGAGCAAACATGTATGTAGTGAGATTAATAAAAGAGGATACTCCCAGATTACCTTCCCAAGATATGCCCAAGCAATTGCAAGAGATACATCCAAATGCAATCCCCTGATCAAGGCATGCTGTTTTAGTGCTTTATGATCAGACAAACATCCGAGTGCAACCCAAAATTCATGGTTCTCACACTCAAGTAACAAACTTCCAAGTGTCATCTTCTCAGGTAGCTGCCTGGTAATGAAACTGATAAATAAGAAGCTCTGACTTCTTCAGATGTAGAGTAAATGATGTGAAAAAGTCTGTGCCATACCTTAATGTAAAATTCATTCTACATCTTTCATCTAATCTGCAGCTTAGATCCACAGATATAGCAACATCAGTATAGATATTTGCCTGCCATGGTGCCAGTTGTAAAGCTCTTTGATATGAACGCTTGGCAAGCACAGCCGCTGAAAAGCACTTGTTTCTCCAGGAGAATATTGAGGCATTAAAAGCTTCTTCATTTTCTGGAATTTCTCCTTCCACAGTCCATGGTAAGCATTTGGCATAGCTTAGCTATAAGAGACAGCAGAAATCATCCATTTATTGATCAAATTTAAAAATGCTGAAGGAAGAACCAAAAAAGTTCCTACAACAATAGGTCAAGGCAAAGTTCACCTCAATATCACCATGTAACTTCCAGATCGAAGCCATGTTCCCAGCTAGGCTAGTGCTGAACTTTGCAATTTCAGCTGCCTCCTACGATGTGAACACATTTACACCAATTATTTGGCAAAATAGGAAGAAATGATAAATTGTACGAACATGTGGGAATCTTGACAACCTCCAACAATGATGCTGCCCATGCAAATCCACCTGTATTTACGCAATCTTTAGATAAAGCAAGCAGTCCTGAAGCAAGTCCATATTGTGCAGAAACATTCTGAGGGTTGATTTTTAAAGCCTGGCGAAATCGCTCTATTCCCTGCATAAATAGTTATACATTAGCCCAACGAAATTGAGTTTGTACAAAGAGAAAAGTATAATACATACCTTTCTAAAGGAACCCAGCCCTAAGAAAATGTTTCCACTCTCAATCATGGCAAAGACCTTAGAATCCTCTAACTCTAGGGCTCGCCCATATGACTAGTAAGAGAATAGAAGTACAATCAGTTTCAAATTAAGCATGAGATAAGAAGTGTGGGACAGCTACATATTCAAGAAGTCAAGATACCAACCCCAACTATGACAAAGAGCATGATAGTCAAGACAAAAAAGGTACAAAGACACACTGAAAAGCAAAAAGTAAGAAGGAATGAAACCTTGATCGCAGCAGTATACATTCCAAGTCGTTGATAAGCTAGACCTAGAGCCTATATATGAAAGAGTAAGTAAATTGAATCGGACAGGAGCTTACATCAACAACAAATAAAATAAATAAATATATAGTCGTCCAAAAAATCACGCACTTCCCAAAGATCAGCACATTTCGGATAACCACGGATGGCATTTTGAAGGTTCAGAACAGCCTCAGACCACTTCTTTCGATTTACCTAATAAGGTAAAACAGATCATTTATTACAAATGCAACAAATAGAAAAAGGCTCCACTAGATGGTATACCAATAAACAGTCATACAAGATCAAAACATATAAATATACCAGGAGATAGCCCAGTCTTTGTAATGCCCAAAAGGCTCGAGAAGCCTTGGATGAAGCCTCATGGCATACAGCCAACTCCAGACTCTCCTTCCCTTCTTTGTCCAGCAAATCACACAATGTTTCCTATTATTGGAACTTATCAATTTGGAAGAATACCAACCATCATAGGAACAATGCTACTAGCATTGCATATAAATTGAGCAGCAAGGAACACAGAGATACAGACCCCAGAGTGAGAATCTTCAGGATTGAGAGAGACGGCTCTTTGATAGCACTTGAGAGCTCTTGGCGCATCCAATCCCCTATAGTAATCACCAAGATACCTAAACGCTTCCCCATTCTGAGGGTTCAACTTTGCAGCCAGCATGAAATGCTCGGCTGCTTTCGCCCTACAATCTAGCTCTTCTCTATTCCACAGGAATAATCCCTATAACACGACACCGCCAAATTTGCACAATTCAAAGGGAAATTGATAATTACAAACCTAAACTCTACTCCAGTTCAAAAATTAATAACTAAAACCAGAGAGAGAAAAGAGTAATAAAAATTTTACGAGGTTGAATTGGTGGGACGGATCATCAGGATGAGATTGCACTGCTTCATGAAGGCGTGTTAACTGAGATTCATCGTCTTCTTCCTGAAATTCCGCGGAAAAGCATATTAAAAGAAGGAAATAAAGGCCAAGTTCAATGCGCCGTGAGCTAAAAGAATTGTGAATATACCGTCGAACAAATGGTTGGCGAAGCCATGGATGTTTATGCGGCGGGGATACACGGTGGCGCTAGGGTTGGAGTGGCGGAGATCCGATTAGCATGCGGAGACGGTATAGACAGTGGCGTTGTAGCAGTGTTTTCCGATGGAATTCCTTTCCTCTTGCACACTGCAGTAAAGCTATGGCTTCGGGCCGGGCTATGGCTGTTGAGTTTTTTTTTGTCTTTGAGAAGGGAACAGACTCAAAAGCGGGAGGAGGGATCAGGATGTGCGTCCGGTCCAAACCGGAAATATTTCCGGTCTGATCAGACTATTTCTAAACCGGATTTTGAGTTTTCTTGGACTTTTAGGCTCCGTTCGAAAATGGCTTTTGTTGTGAAATTTGGGAGAGAACTTATGAACTCAGATCTGATGTTTTTTGCTTGCTTCTATTATTTTGATATGTACATACTATGTATAGGGGCAAGATTTTGGTTTGATCTTGCCGTACAAAGTTAAACTGATAGAAGGCCGTTAAGCCGTATATTACAATCCTTATGAAACAAAGCCTAATAAAACAAAATATGTATGGATATAGGTGAATCATTCATCTTCGGGTTTATCCCATAACACTCCCCCTTGAATATCACCTTTTATTCAGGGTTATGTATATGTTGTCTCGTTAAAAACCTGGCTAGGAAAAACCCAGTGGGATAAAAACCTTAGCACAGGGAAAAAGAGTACAGCCTGTCTTATACGCTTTCATAGTATTGCCTCATTAAAAACCTTGTCAGGTAAAACCCAGTGGGAAAAAACCTGAACGAAGGGAAAAAGAGTGCAATGCGTATAATTCTCCCCCTGAAATCAACGTACTTCTCGAAATCTGCGCATTCCGATCTTGTACACAAGTTCTTCAAACTTCTTGGGTTGTAAGGATTTTGTGAATAAATCTGCAACATTTTCACTTGATCGGATTTGCTGGATTTGATCTTGCCCTCCTTTTCTAAATCATGTGTTGAGAACAACTTTGGTGAAATGTGCTTCGTCCGATCTCCTTTGATGTAGCCCCCTTTGACTTGTGTGACACATGCAGAATTGTCTTCATATATCATGGTTGGATTACCTACAATTGATCTTATTTTGCATTCTTTTTGTATATATCCAATCATTGACCTTAACCAGACACATTCTCTTCCTGCTTCATAAAGAGCGATTAATTCTGCATGGTTTGATGATGTAGCAGTAAGCGTTTGCTTGGTTGACTTCCATGAGATCGTCGTATCTCCATACGTGAATACATAACCATTTTGAGATTTTGCTTTGTGTGGATCTGATAGATATCCTGCATCTGCATATCCAACAAGAGTAGCATTTGCATTTCTATGATAATATAACCCAAGGTCAAGAGTACCTCGTAGGTATCGAAACACATGTTTAATTCCATTCCAATGTCGTCTTGTTGGTGATGAGTTGTATCTTATAACAAACTTACAGCAAAAGCAATATTTGGTCTTGTATTGTTTGTGAGATACATTAATGCACCAATTGCGCTTAGGTAGGGGACTTCCGGACCAAGAATCTCTTCATCATCTTCTCGAGGTCTGAATTGATCATCCTGTATACTAAGAGAACGAACTATCATGGGTGAACTCAATGGATGTGCTTTATCCATGTAGAACCTTTTCAAAATTTTCTCGGTGTAATTTGTTTGATGAATGAAAATTCCATCCTTCAAATGTTCAATTTGTAAACCGAGACAAAATTTGGTTCTTCCAAGATCTTTCATTTCAAATTCTTTCATCAAGTATTTTGCAGCATTTTCAAGTTCATCGGATGTACCGATAATATTTAAATCATCAACATATATTGCAATAATAGCAAATCCATTTTTGGATTGTTTGATGAAATCACATGGACAAATGGTATCATTTTGATATCCTTCTTTAAGAAGATATTCACTAAGCCGATTGTACCACATCCTTCCAGATTGTTTTAAACCATATAATGATCTTTGCAATTTTACAGAAAACATTTCCCGAGATTTTGCTTTATATACCTCGGGTAGTTTTAATCCTTCAGGAACTTTCATGTAAATATCACTATCAAGTGATCCATATAAATATGCAGTTACGATATCCATAAGTCGCATTTGTAGTTCCTCTGAAACAGTTAGGCTAATTAAAAATCTTAATGTAGTTGCATCAACTACAGGGGAATATGTTTGCTCATAATCTATCCCGAGTATCTGAGAAAAACCTTGAGCTACAAGCCTTACCTTATATCTCACAATTTCATTTTTCTCATTACTCTTTCGTACAAATACCCATTTATAAACTACTGGTTTCAAGCCCATTGGTGTGGGCTTTATTGGGCCAAAAACATTACGCTTTTCAAGCGATTTTAATTCAGTTTGCATAGCCTCTTTCCATTTTGGCCAATCGTGTCTAGCACGATACTCATCAATAGTTTGTGGTTCAATGTCATCGTCATCAACCACTATTTCGGTGGCAACAGAGTATGCGAACACCTCATCAAGGATAATGTCTTTCCTGTTCCACTGTATTCCAAAATAGACATAATTTACTGCAATTTCATAATTATCAATGCTTTTGTCATTATCCGGAACATGTTCCATTTTGTTCTTGTACGGAACATTCTCTGTTTTGTTCTTACCCGGAACAGTTTTCATTTCTGACATATCCCCTAAATTTTCGGAGGTATTTTTGTCATGTTCTCCCCCTGAATAGAAAATCGGTGCGCCTTCATTTGGATTATTCAGCTGCCTATTCTTTCTTGGCTTTAGATCTTTTGATCCAGGCGGGCGGCCGCGTTTTCAGCGCGCTATACATTCCTTTTTGGGGCTACAACTTGCACATGTGACTTTGTCACTTTCTTTGTATCTGTAAATGAGTCAGGTAATTGATTTGCTATACTCTGCAAATGTATAATCTTTTGTACTTCTTGTTCACATATTTTTGTACGTGAATCAAGATAAGATAACGATGAAGCATTCCAAGTGATTTCTTTATGCATTTTTCTACCAAGATTTGGAAATTCATTTTCATTAAAATGACAATCATCAAATCTTGCCGTAAATAGGTCACCGATAGTTGGTTCAAGATATTTAATAATTGATCGAGATTCAAAACCAACATATATTCCCAATCTTCGTTGGGGACCCATTTTTGTGCGTTGTGGTGGACCAATAGGAACATAAACTGCACAACCAAATATCTTTAAATGTGATATATTTGGTTCTTTACCAGTCACTAATTGTAACGGGGAATACTTAAGATATGCAGTAGGTCTTAATCGGACCAGAGTTGCGGCATGTAATATAGCATGTCTCCAAACAGATGTTGGCAGTTTAGACGTCATCAATAATGGTCTAGCTATTAATTGTAATCGTTTAATCAAAGATTCAGCAAGACCATTTTGTGTGTGAACATGAGCCACCGGATGCTCGACTGTAATCCCAATTGAAATACAATAGTCATTGAATGTTTGGGAAGTAAATTCTCCTGCATTATCAAGTCGGATTCTTTTGATTGTATAATCCGGAAATTGAGCTCGTAAGCGAATGATTTGTGCTAGGAGTTTAGCAAAAGCTGTATTTCTTGTTGATAAGAGGTTAACATGTGACCATCTTGTCGATGCATCAATTAATATCATAAAGTATCGAAATGGTCCACATGGTGGGACTATCGGTCCACAAATATCACTAAAAATGTTGGATTTTCAATTCCAACTTTATTCTTGGATGGTCTAGTGATTAGTTTACCAAGTGAACAACCACTACAGTTAAAGTCACTTGATTTAAGGACATTTGCTTTCTTTATTGAATGCCCAGTTGAACTTTCAACTATTTTATGCATCATTCCATTACCCGGATGACCCAAACGGTCATGCCATAATGTAAACATCTCTTTATCATTTAATCTCTTATAAGATGTTACATTTGTCTCTATTGGACTTATATATGTGTGATAAAGACCAGTACAGTGGGCTGGCAGTTTTTCTAAAATCTGCTTCTTGCCACATAATTGTTTTGTGATGCACAAATATTCTTTATTACTCTCATTTATGGTTTCTACATGAAAACCATTCCGACGCACATCTTTAAAGCTTAGTAAGTTCCTTTGAGACTTACTTGAATATAATGCGTCATTTATGATCAGTTTTGTCCCTTTAGGAAGCAAAACACAAGCTCTACCAGAGCCTTCGATCAATTTTGTCACACCAGAGATTGTTTTAACATTTGCTTCAAGCAAATTTAACTGAGTAAAGTAATCTTTATTTCTCAAGATGGTGTGTGTAGTAGCGCTGTCCACCAGACATTGATTCTTGCTACTTGATATATCTTTAATTGTTTCCATATCTTCAAGACAAAGAAAAACAGAATTAAAAACATAAACAACATATTTATTTATGATACATGGATTATTTTACAAGGATGCTGGGAATGGAAAACATACTGCAATATTTTACATAATATTACATGGATCGAGTTTTTAGTTTTCATTTATCTCAAATCCATCATCTATGATGAAATCAGAGATGTCTAAGCTTGGTGTAGGTTCAGTGTCGTCAAAAAAATGAGTATCCACGTTCTTCCCTTTATCTTTTTGAGAAACTTGGTACAACTCAACCAAGTGTTTGGTTGTGCGACACACCCTTGCCTAGTGACCTGCCATACCACATCTATAGTATATAGATTTGGGCTTTTGGGAGGGTCCTGTAGGACCTTTCTGGAACATTTGCTTATCATTCCCCTTTGACGTGGATGTATTAGAAAAGTTACGCTTCTGATAATCACCAAAACCTCTACCATGGCCACGTCCTCGATCACGGCCTCGACCACGACCTCGACCACGACCTCGACCACGGCCACGGCCACGGTTACCATCTTGTCCACGGTTATCTTGATGCCTACTATCATTTCTTTGAGAGGCATATGTGGCATTTGTTTCAGGGTACGGTGCAGTACCAGTTGGCCTCAGGTTGTGGTTTTTCATGAGCAGCTCATTATTCTGCTCAGCTACAAGTAGTACTTGTATCAAATCTGAATATTTCTTAAAATTCCTCTCTCTGTATTGTTGTTGTAACAACACATTAGCAGCATGCATGGTTGAAAAAGTTTTATTCAGCATGTTCTCTTCATAGATTTTCTGCCCTCATAAGCGTAATTGAGAGGTTATTCGGAATAAGGCAGAATTATAATCACTGACTGATTTAAAGTCTTGAAACCTTAAAGTAGCATATTCATAGCTTGCTTTAGGTAGCAAAACTTGTTGTTGATACCCATATCTTTGCTCTAGGCTTTCCCATAATTCTTTGGGATTTTCAACCAACAGATATTCAGATTTTAGGCTCTCATGAATATGATGGCGAAGAAAGATAATCGCCTTAGCCTTTTCCTGCGGGGAAATATTTTCATTATCTTTTATGGTCTCTTGTAGACCATTTGCTTGGACGTGAGACAGTGCATCAACCCTCCATTCCAAATATCTCTGACCTGATAAGTCGAGAATATCAAATTCCTGTTTGCAACATTTGCCATTTGATCAACTATATAAATAAATATTAATTAGTGATACAAATACATACGTAAGATCGAGTAATTATCATTTCATTAATATATATGAACCACGTAACTAATTAACCATGAAATATATAGAATAACATATATGTGATAGAAAATACAAGTAAAAAAAACGTAACATGCAAAGATAAAATGAAACATGTACATGCAAGTATATAAAAACAAAACCTGCGTGTTAACATGATTTCATTCCCCCTTTTTTATTGGAAAAAGTTATATAAAATGATTATAGTTTAGTCAGAGCAAAAGGAATGATAGCATGTGTCATATATATCAGTATGTGTAGTCATTCATAGTGCTACCCATTTGCTTTTAGATTGCTTGTAGAGATAGATATAATTGGATAGGTTTTTGAACTTGTTGGTTCAATATTAATAAGCCACGTAGAAGATACATACTATTTCATGCATGAAGGCTTCTACTTTAAAGAAATTCAAGGACTTCATCATAACAAAAAAATATGTAAGAGAGATAGCCTTTCTATGTATAAAAAAACACTCTTTTAAAATCCTTCATCAAAAAGTTTACATGAAGAAGAAGAACAAGGCTTTATTTTCAAGGAACATGAAGAAGGAGAAAGCCATGTTTATATGCAATCAAAGGAGAAAGTTCTTAATAAACATACCCTACAAATTATTATAGGTATTTTTACGTTTCTTCTATTTCACCCATTTCTTAATCTCTACCCCATAATCACTCTTTTTCTCCTTTATATTTCCTCCACATATTGTCTGCTCCCTTGTTATCCGCTCTCGACTTCTCCTATTCATCTTCTTCCTCCTCATCGTTTTTTTTCCCGATCGACATGTCTCACTCCGACCAATTTTTCATTGAAGCTTTCGTATGCCTTACAATTATCATGATAATCCTCTGGATCCTCATCTCGACCAACCGACCTCAGTTTTAATAGGTATGTAAAATCCCTTTTTTTCAAGTTTAGTTTAGATCTGATGTAAACTAGGGTTTTATTTCGATCTTGAATGTAAAATTCGATCTTGGTGTAAAATTCTTTCAGATCTACTAAAATACCGAGGTTATTCTCAAAAATCTTTTGTTTCGTATAAGAAAATAATTTTTGATGCAAGCTCTCATATCATTGAGCTATTAAAACGGTTGATCTGTAAAACTATTTCACCCATTTCTTAATCTCTACCCCATAATCATTCTTTTTTTCCTTTATATTTCCTCCACATATTGTCTGCTCCTTTGTTATCCGCTCTCGACTTCTCCTATTCATCTTCTTCCTCCTCATCGTTTTTTTTCCCGATCGACATGTCTCACTCCGACCAATTTTTCATTGAAGCTTTCGTATGCCTTACAATTATCATGATAATCCTCTGGATCCTCATCTAGATCAACCGACCTGAGTTTTAATAGGTATTTAAAATCCCTTTTTTCAAGTTTAGTTTAGATCTGATGTAAACTAGGGGTTTTATTTCGATCTTGAATGTAAAATTCGATCTTGGTGTAAAAGTCTTTCAGATCTAATAAAATATCGAGGTTATTCTCAAAAATCTTTTGTTTCGTATAAGAAAATAATTTTTGATGCAAGCTCTCATATCATTGAGCTATTAAAACGGTTGATCTGTAAAACTAATTTGAAAAATTGAAAGCAGTATAAAATATTTACTACCTTCAAGAGATCTAGCCACTCAGTTGGTAATTTTGTTTGAGAAATCTCTCGTACTGATAACATGTTGTGGAATTTGGGAGAGAACTTATGAACTCAGATCTGATATTTTTTGCTTGCTTCTATTATTTTGATATGTACATGCTATTTATAGGGGCAAGATTTTGGTTTGATCTTACCGTACAAAGTTAAACTGATAGAAGGCCGTTAAGTTGTATATTACAATCCGTATGAAACAAAGCCTACTAAAATAAAATATGTATGGATATAGGTGAATCATTCATCTTCAAGTTTATCCCATAACAGCTTTAACAAAGTCGGGCAAAGCTGAATTTTTTTTTCAAGCTTGCAATAGGCTGTTCGGTGTTTGGAGTTGGTAAAGCTTGTAGAAGTTGATTGGAGCTGGAATTCCTTTAGGACCCGTTTGGTATCCATATCTACATATCAGATATGGGTATCGGGCTATACCTGATGTTTGGTATACCTAGGTATGGATATCAACTAGATATGATGGGATATCTTTGATATCAAATATGGGTCTTTTAATATACTAGATTTTTGAGCGGTATCAAGCTATCTCTCCTTCTCCTCCCATTATTTTCTTGATTTCTCTCCCTCCTTGCTTCCAATACACCAGCTTCCTCTTTTCTTTTTTCTTTCTTATCCCAACCCAGATCTGGTGGCATTAATGCCCAAATGAACCCAAATCCACCGGTAGTGGTTGTCGTTTTTGCTCCAATGCCCAAGTCCACCTCTTCCCAATCCAGATTTAGCGTTAATTTTTTCTTGTGATATAGATTTGGCGTTATTTTTTTGAGATGCTCCAACCCAGATCTGGCATTAATGCCCAAGTATACTGGATAAGCGACGAAGGCGGCTGATTTTTTTTAGATATGGGTGATATCTTTACCATACCAGATAATATATATCGATATCAAATCCATACCGATATCTCATATCGATACCGATACCGATACCGATATATGATATCCTTGAGATATCGATACCAAACGGGCCCTTAATTTTCCAAGATGCTACCCCCCAGCTTATGGAGCTTATAGATTGAAGCTTGTGAAACAACCCACTTTTGCCCTTGATTTTCTTCTACTATTTTTTCCCTTTGATCTTCTTCTTCCCATTGCCATCTTCTCCTCCTCTCCACCCTTGGTCAGCTCCACCCCGTCTGGTTCGCCTTCTTCTTCTTCTCTCCTCCGTCGTTTGTCATAGCGCCATCCACTTCAAGCCACTCCACCCAAATCATGCCACCGTACCCATCCCCTTCTTTCCTCCTTTATCTGCCATTCATCAACCCAAATCTGCCTAGATCCCGTCCTCTCGGTCCGACAAAACTCGCTGCCCAAATCCGTCATCCCCTCCTTTCCTCCTCACTCCGACAACTTTCAAAACCCCAATTTCAATAAAAACTTCAATAATTCTTGTTTGATTGTTTTAATTAGTGGTGGCAAACAAATTAATCCTAAGAAGATCTCTTGACCATTGATTTGGTCTTGCCTGCGCCGATGTACAATGGCGGAAGAGATGTGGTTGTTGAGGACCAAGGGGCTCCTACCAATAAAATAAAAATAATTTTTTTTTTATATCTTTACTATACCTTGTTTAGTAATTTTACCCATTATTCAGCTCGTAATACCGAAAACGAAACTAGTTTTTTCTAGATAAAATTCCGTTCTAGTTCCAGCTATACATCTAGATCTTGTTCCAACTACACATCCAGCTCCAGCTCCAAAATACTGAACGGAGCCTTAATTGTTTTTGAAGTAATGAATTAGAGGTCCACTTATCGAAACGTGGTCTGCATAGGAAATCTTTGCAAATTGCAAATGTGCTCACTCCGATCTGGAAAAATGTCTAACTCGGAGCTACGCTTTGGGGCCACGTCTCTGATTCGAAATATGGTTAGATAATGTGAACCCATCGAGTATCACCCTCTCTTCTTAAAACGATTTCTTGATTTTTTACTGTGCCAAAAGTAATTTCTCCATTTTTAAGTTGCACTACTTTTCTAGAATGCTCTCTTACAAGATGATCCACATACATTCACAATCATTCCAATATAATTTTGTGAGCATGCTATTTTGTAGGAAAATGACAAGAGAATAAAAATGTGGAGATGTTAAATGTGTTATTGATAATAAAAAAAATACATAGAAAATAGCAAATCGATTTTCTATTTTCATTTATCAGAAATGTTTCGGAATTCTATATAAAGAGGGAAAAAAGAAGAGAATGAAATCATCTTCTAAAAACTAAAAGAAAATACAGGAGATCATCTTGTAAGAGAGAATTCTAGAATTGTTAAAGTCTAAGGCGGTCAAGGTTCGATTTTGAAATCAATGGCTTTTAGTAGCGGAATTGTTAAAGTTGGAAAGTATGAGATTGAGAAGTTCAATGGGAAGAATGATTTCACATATTAGAGGATGCAGATGAAAAATCTGTTAATATCTCAAAAATTGCACAAGGTGTTGCTAGGTAAGGCTATAAAACCTGTAAATATGAAGGATGAGGATTGGGATGAACTCGATATAGAAGCACGCACTGCCATAATCTTATATCTTGAAAGAGATGTCGCATTTATGGTGGATGACGAGGAAACTGCGTCAGGTGTGTGGGAAAAGTTGGAGGTAAACTTCTTGATGAAGACTCTAACAAATAGAATCTATATCAAGTCACGGATATATATTTGCAAGATGGAAGAAGGAATCTCACTCTATGATCACATCAACAAATTTGATAAGATAATTTCAAATTTGAAGGATATTGATGTGAAGGTTGAAGATGAAGATCAAGCTCTTATGCTTTTTCTTTCTTTGCCGAAATCATATGACAATCTTGTTCAAACATTAAAGCTTGTTGGGGATACATTAACCATGGATAAAACTAGAACTACGCTTTTAGCGGACGATCTGCGGATGGTGGCAACTAGTAACATGACAAGTGGGAGCAATGAACAGGCACAAGGATTTTTTGCAAGAGGACGAGGTAATGATATAGGAAATAGCGAGAGGGAAAAGTCTAGATCAAAATCTAGATCTCTAGCGGAAACTCGTTGTTACAAGTGTGGTGAGCTTGGGCATTGGAAGAAGGATTGTCGAAATAAGAGGGTACAATGGAAGGACAAAAATAACAAGAATAAGGGAGATCAAGATGTGAAGCGCGAAGCTAATGTAGTTTCGGATGAGTAGGGCGGAGAATGTTATTCCATTGCATCTAAATATTCAAGCAATTGGATTCTAGATACTAGATGCTCTTATCATATGTGCCAAAATAGGAAGTGGTTCACTTCCTATAAGGCTATAAATGGTGGAACCGTTTTGATGGGTAACGACCATGGTTGTGAGACGGTGGGTATCGGTACAATTAGAATCAAGATGCATGATGGCATTGTCAGCACATTAATGGATATTAGGCATGTCCTTGATTTGAGAAAAAATCTTATTTATCTTGGTGTCTTAGAATCAAAAGGTTGCAAGCTAATTGGCGAGAACGGGGTTCTAAAAGTTGTTAGTGGTTCTTTGTTGGTGATGAAAGGGATTCGCCAAAGAAATTTGTACCATCTTGTTGGCAGTATAGCTACAAGTGATGTAGCGGTTGGAACATATGGAAGCAAGAGAAACCAAACAGAGTATACTAGGCTTTGGCGTATGTGTCTTGGACATATGGCAGAAAAGGGTCTAAATTTGCTTGCTAGGAAAGGTTTGTTGAAGAATATGAAGAAGCCTTGCATGGACTTTTGCGAGCATTGTGTGTATGGAAAATCACACAGGGTTTTATTTTTAACAAGCAACCATAAAAGCAGAGAATATTAGACTACATGCATACAAATGTTTGGGGTCCGGCTAAAGTTGCTTCAAAAGGGGGTTCTAGGTACTTTGTCTCGTTTGTAGATGATTACTCAAGATATGCTTGGGTGTATTTTCTTAAGCATAAGAATGAGCTATTCGAGACATTCAAGCAATGGAAAGCAGTGGTTGAGAATAGAACGGATAGAAAGCTAAAAACTTTAAGGTTTGATAATGGCACAAACTACACATATGGTGCTTTCAAGAAGTTTTGTGATGAAGAAGGCATTGTTCGACATTGGACAGTTAGAGATACACCACAACGGAATGGAGTCGTAGAAAGACTGAATCGTACACTACTTGAGAAAGCTAGATGTATGCGTTCCAATTCTGGTTTGGGTCGAGAATGTTGGGTAGAGTCGGTTGTCACAACTGCTTATATTGTGAACTGATCTCCACAATCGACATTGGATGGGAACACTTCTTTTAAGGTGTGGTCAGGATAACATGTAGATTATGGAAGACTTAGTTTTCGGATGCATCGTTATTATCATGCCAAAGATAACAAGCTTGATAATATGGCTAAGAAGGCAATTTTCTTAAGATATGCAAGAGGAGTCAAGGGTTATCGTCTTTGGTGTTTAGAAGATTCTAAGTTTGTAATCAGAAGGGGTGTTACCTTTGATGAGAACTCCATGCCAGATTTATCAAAAGTTGAGGGTCGCAATGGTGGTGATGTTGCGACGTTAAAATCTCAAGTAGTTGAGATAGAAGAATCTGAGGACCAACCAGATTCCAGTCATGATCAAGAGGAATCTCATTGCGACACGTATTGTGAAGAAGATGATGAGCTTGAACATGAGGAGGTTCAACAAGAAAATACACAAGTACTACAACAACAACAACAACAACAACACCAACAACAACAACAAGAGTCCATAGCTTCCACTAGGCCAAGGCGGGTTTGTAAACCAGTTCAAATGTATGGGTTTGATGAGCCTCTAAAACACTATGGGCAGATAAACTTAGTTGAATATGCACTCTCGGTGGAGGATGACGAGCCACTCACCTTTAAATAAACTATCAAAGATATTGATAGAGAGAGATGGTTGGTTGCTATGGAGGAAGAGATGGAATCTCTCCATAAGAACAAGACATGGGAGGTAGTCCCATTGCCCAAGGGAAAGACTGTTATTGGTTGTAAGTGGGTGTATAAAATAAAATCAGATAAAGAAAATCAAATTCATCTAAGCTTGGTGGTATAAGATACAAGACAAGATTAGTGGCTAAGGGCTTTGCACAAAAAGAAGGTGTGGATTACAATGAAATTTTTTCTCCTGTGGTAAAGCATACTTCTATTCGGGCGCTTTTGAGCATTGTTGCTCATAGTGATCTTGAGTTAGAACAACTCGATGTTAAAAACATCCTTCTTGCATGGAGATTTGGATGAGGAAATCTACATGTATCAAACAAAAGGATACAAAGTACAGGGAAAAGAAGGTCAAGTATGTCGCTTGAAGAAATCCTTATATGGATTAAAACAGTCACCTCGATAGTAGTACAAGCGATTTGACTCTTTTATGCTTAAGCATGGATTCTCCAAAAGTGATCATGATTGTTGTGTCTACATTCAAAAGCTTCGTGGAGGTGAATATATTTATCTCTTATTATATGTGGACGACATGCTTATTGATTCAAGAAGAATGGCGGAGATAAATAAGTTAAAGGTCGAACTTGGTAAATAGTTCGATATGAAGGACATGGGCGCTGCTAGAAAGATATTGGGTATGGAGATCAGAAGAGAGCGGAAAACGTGTCAATTATTCTTGAATCAGAAAAGTTACATTCAGAAGGTTATTGATCGGTGTGGTATGCAAATGCGAAGTCAGTGGTGACTCCATTGGCACAACATTTCAAATTCTCCGGTAAGCAATCTCCCGTTACAACACAAGAAAAAGCAGACATGAATAATGTACCATATGCAAGTGCAGTTGGAAGTTTAATGTATGTTATGGTGTGTACACGACCATATGTTTCACATGTAGTTAGTGTTGTTAGTAGGTTCATGTCGAATCTTAGTAAGCCGCATTGGGAAGCAGTAAAGTGGATATTGAGGTACTTGAAGGGTACCGTTAATACCGGATTATGTTTTGGTGGAAAGACATGTCAAGTTAGTGGGTTTGTCGACTCAGATTATGCAAGTGATATTGATAAATGACGATCTACCATTGGTTATGCTTTTAAGTTATATGGTGCTCCGATAAGTTGGATATCAATGTTACAAGCTACAATTGCACTCTCAACTATAGAGTCGGAATATATGGCTATGGTAGAGGGAGTGAAGGAAGCTTTGTGGTTGAAAGGTCTTTTGTGTGACTTGGGAATGACGCAAGAAAGTGTGGATTTCTGGTGTGACAATCAGAGTATGATTCACTTGGCTAAGAATCAGGTCCATCGTGCTCGTACCAAGCATATTGATGTCAGATATCATTTTGTTCGAGATGTCATAGAGGATGATGATATTTCTCTTATGAAGGTACATACAAACGAAAATACGGTAGACATGTTAACCAAGGTTATGACAGGAAGTAAGTTTCAACACTGCTTGGAACTGCTTTAAATTGGCCCATGTTAAATTGCCCAGGAGGGGCATAGTCCTTTGGACGGTTACGGGTGAGGTGGAGGCTATATGGAGGACATGTAGAACTAAGATTGGCTTGATCCCTGTCAAAGGGTACATAGGCAGTCATAATATTCATCATGCAGCCCAGATGATGAAGTCTATCATGCACGACATGGATTATTTCTTTGTTCGTCCAAAATTTGAGGCTTTTCAAATTGTGTACGAGGTGGAGAATTGTGAGCATGCTATTTTGTAGGAGGTTGAAAATGACAAGAGAATAAAAAGGTGGAGATGTTAAATGTGTTATTGATAATAAACAAAACACATAGAAAATAGCAAATCGATTTTCTATTTTCATTCATCAGAAATATTTTAGAATTCTATATAAAGAACGAAAAGAGAAGAGAATAACTCATCTTCTGAAAACAAAAAGAAAACACAAAAGAAAGAAACACGTGAGAAAAAAAAAGATTTTTTATCTTGCAAAAAGAAAAGAGCGAAATACAAAGAGAGGTTTATTTTCTTTGTAAAGATATACTCTTTTGTACGACGGACTTGTGCCTTGTACAAGTCGTCGGGTTTATTTCCTTCATATAGTAAGAAACATATCACCCCGAGGACGTAGACAATTTGTAGAACCTCGTTAAATTCTTGTGTGTTCATACTACTTTAATGATTTCATATTAGTCGAAGTTTCCACGACTACTCAACAAATTTAAGAAGTCACAAGTGTATGATGTGTATCGATTCACCTTGGATACATCAACAACTACCAATTGGAGTTGATGTGCAAAACAATGCACATACCAAGCACTAGGACTTTCCTTCAAAATATGCGTCTTCCAGCCATTAAACTCTCCTCACATAATTTATGCATCATTATATCCTTGACCTCTCAATCCCCATAAAGATAAACCATCTTTGGCAAACAAAGAAGCAATACCCTCCTTCAAACATTTTGCACATGTATGCTTAACATGAACCAAACCAACAAATTGCTCCACCACTTTCCCCTATCTAATCGGAACTACGATGCGTTCCTTTAAAGAGCAATCACATGCCTCATCAACTAGAATAGAAAACAATCTATCACCAAGTTCAACTAATATTGCAAGTGTGGTCTCAATTGCACATGAATGAACCTTATCTTTTTGTAAAGATGGAGTTTTCATTTGATTATTCCTATGTGCATTTTTCAACACAACATTGCCAACTTTGAGATTTTGTAGGTTGTACCACGTTAGCAACTATAGAAAAAAACCTCTATTTAAAGAAGTAGATGACTCATCATGTCCCCAATAATAGATCCATGTAGTGTTGAGTGAGGGTTGTAACCCCCACTAAAATTATATAAAAAAAATTGGATAAAGAAAGAGAACTAAAGAGATGGAAGAATTGCACCAATAAAGAAATGAAAGAGAAGTGTTGATGGGACATTTGTTTAGTGAAGCTCCTTGCAATTCTTCACATTAAAATAGGAAAACAAGTACAAATAATATATAGAACTAAATTAGCTATCGGTTACCACTCACTAACTCACTTCTACAATTAAGCTAATCCACTAAATCACATAATCCACTTCCTAAAAATCTAATTAAATAAATCAACTAATGAGATAATTCATCAAACCCAACTAACTAAAAAATTCCTAATTAATTAATTAAAGTTTGAATTACATTTTCAACAACAAAAAAAGTACACAAAAATATCATCAGTTCATTTGTTATATGTGAAAGGCTAACCAACACTCTAGCAGTTCAAAAAGTAACCAAAAAGAACCTGGTTAGAAAAAAAACAATAAGTTATTTGATAAAAAAAACTAGTCCACTTGGCTATAAAAAACTAGGTTAATTTTTTAATGCAAAATATAGAAAGAGGGTTATCAAATACATAAATTTTTTTATATAGAAAAATACAAAAAAAATTGTATTTTATTAAAAATACAGAAAAAAGTAGGTCATTCGAAAAATACAATTTTTTTTATGTAGCCAAGAATTTGACCTAGAGAAATTTAGCCCCCATCTTATGTTAAAAGCGGAAGTTTTATTTATTCAAAGGAACCGTCGTTCATTGCAATAGTATTTGTTGTACATAAGATGTAACAACAAAAAGTAAAGCTCATATTATAAAAGGATTTCTTAAAAATAAGGAACACTTCAAGAATAACTCATATGTTGATGAGTGCCTTGGTTTACAAAATAGAAGAGTTGGTGCACCACCTTTTGGCGCTTTGCTATGGGGGAAATTCTTCCTTAATTCCTTCAACCTTGTCTTGCTTTCATCTTCAATTCTTGTTAACTACTTCTTCAATCGCGTATCACCTTTTGAATACCTCACTTAGAGGTTGAATTCTTCCTTGATATGTCCCGTTCATTTCTAGTTCCTAAATGACACTCCTCTGATACCTGATATTTTCGCAAAAGGCAGAAAACACCAAACAAAATGTAGAGAGAAAATAAAGGTGGACATGTTAGTCTAACGAAACTACGCAAGTAGGGAATGGACAGTCCCCATGGTCATAATTAAATACATTGGCATCAAACTCTGAATCATATTCAGTCGATAATTCAACAGTTTATACTTCCATAAAAGGGATATGATTAACCAAAGTAGATGGAGTATCACAAAAATGTAATTAAGTAAGAATGACGGGAATTACCAACTTTCAAGGTAAGTGGAATTTCATAAGAGTGTTATTCCATCAGAAAGAAGGAAACATGATATTTCGTTAGAGGTATTCTAAAAGTGATGAGGCGAGTTTATAACATAGGGCTTCCTTCTTGAAAGGGTAAGACGATGAAATAAGAGCATATGAATACATACAATAGTTTAGATGATATTAAATAAGAGCATAGGGCTTCAATTGTGGTGACGTGATATTTCGTCACCCATAAGCTAAGACGATGAAATTCTAAATTGTGGTCCATAACATAGGGCTTCAATTCCCACTTTTTTCGCCCAAAATATATGAAAGTAAAAAAAAGATATAAATACATACAATAGTTTAGATGATTTTTTTAATTATGATATAGGAATAATATAGATCCCTAATCAATATGCTCTTATTTAGCATTTTTTCCTTTTGTTTTATTAAGACTATATAAGTATATTAGTTATTTGATATAATATTAACACCAATCAATTAAATAGAATTAAAGAACAAAAAATATAATTTATTCCCTGAAACAATAATAATCAAATTCTACAATAGCAATGCAAAAGAAAAAAATTACATCTCAATCAAACAAATAGCTGACAATAATATCCAAATCCGAAAAAAATGTAAAGGAAGTAAATGCTCAGCAGTTAGCAACGTTAAGAAACATTTAAAAGGGTCGATGTTATTGGCGGCCCGAATAGATGATTAGAATGCTCGACGGTGGCAATCGGAGATGAGAAGGCCTTGGCAGCGATAATCGTCGACAAGTAGGCATTGGCGGTGACACTCTACGACGGGAAGGCCTTGGCGGCAACACTCTACATCGGGAAGGCCTTGGCGACGACAATAGACGATGGCCAAGCCTTAGCGGCGACAATCGATGATGGCCAAGCCTTAGTGGCGGCAATCCACGGTGAGGAGCTCCTTTTCAGCGGGAGAAGGAAACAATCCAGATGGGAGTGGATTTGAGGAAGAAGAGGGGAGTGAATTTGAGGAAGAAGAAACAATCCAGACGGGAGTGGATTTGAGGAAGCAGAGGGGAGTGGATTTGAGGAAGAAGAACCAATCCAGGTGGGAGTGGATTTGGAGTGGCTGCCAAAGTTCTTGTATGAATATGAGAGATGATTTTTTTAATTATAACCCTAACTAGTGGATATGTGTGGTTAAGATCTTAGCTCTTTTTAAATGGACGGTTGAGATGAAAAGAGTTGTGGATTTGAGGAAGAAGAACCAATCCAGGTGGGAGTGGATTTGGAGTGGCTGCCAAAGTTCTTGTATGAATATGAGAGATGATTTTTTTAATTATAACCCTACCTAGTGGATATGTGTGGTTAAGATCTTAGCTCTTTTTAAATGGACGGTTGAGATGAAAAGAGTTGTGGATTGGTTTCTTAAATTTATTGGCTCAAACCTATTTGACATGGGTCACACTTTAGTTCGTTAGATCATATCCTGAATCAACGATTCAGATTTTATCTCTTCTCATATTTATACTTTTAATTTTTTTTTTGTCAATAAATGTTAACATATTATGGAGTAATGGAGTATGTTAAAAATATAAACTATAATTCATTTTTACCTTCGATACTATTTACTTGATTTCAACTTAGAACATCCTTGCGGATGAGAATCCTTGTGGATGAGAACCATAAGTTCTGGATGATTCCTAACAATGTCAACAAGAAAACTGTGGTCCAGTTTGGCAAGTTTATCGGCTACAGTATTTCAACTCCTATTAACGTGAGAAATACGAACTCTTTGAAATTCTTGAAGCGAAACAAGAATATCAGAAATAATCATTTCGATCTCCCATGGACAGTTCAGGAGACCTTGGGCTACTTTGATTACTTGTAAATTATCGCCTTCAAATTCAACTTGTCTATATTCTCTTGTTTTCGCTTTGCGCACACCTCTCAACGGAAAAGCTTCTGCCATAATTATTGAAACATGTGTGTATCGTCTTACTAGCATATCTATTATACGTCCCTCACAGTCTCTTATAACTATTCCACCAGACGACTGACCATTAGTTAATCTGGATCCATCTACATTGAGTTTAACAAAACCATGTTGTGGTTTTCTCCAATTGTTCACTTTTCTTTGTTGCCTACTTCTTTTGTCTCCTTTTTCTTTGATCTATTCCTCATCTTCTACCCATTGTTTTGCTTTTTCCTAGTTTTGTATCTGTGTTCGAATGTAGAGGGGCAAATCTTGAATAATCATCAGGGGCTTGTTAGAATACTAGTTTATTGCGTTGATGCCATATGCTCCACCGGATTACTGCAAGAACAGTGAAATCTTTTTCCCATATGATTTGAATTATATCTCTTAGTATTGTTTTCGGTTCTTTGTTACCCGGGTTATAATTGCACAATTTTATTTCAATATTAGGGTTTATTTGTTTTGTCACCCATAGAATATGTGGGCATTTTACAAATAAGTGAGAAGTCTCTTCTATGGTACAATTACACATGATGCATCCTCCCGGTGTAATGACATGCTTCTCCCTGAGTCTGGCTTTGGTAGGTAGACCGTTAACTTCAATTTTCCAAAGAAAATTTATAACTTTTGGAAATGTGTCAAGTTTCCATATCCAATTATTGGTGTTCATCGGACAATTTTCTATATTTGTAATTACTTCTATTAGTTCCATAGCTGAAGCAGTTGAAAACCATCCATTTTTGCTCTGCGCCCAATACAACCTATCTCTAATATCGTTATCAGGGATAAGGATAAGATCTATTTTATCAACAATATCTCTTGGAAGAAATTGTCTCAACTCACTCACCTTCCAAGTTCGGTTATCCAATATGAACTTTTCGACTTTCTCCGTTTCATTAATTTCCGATGAGTTGAGTGCGTGTCTCTTAAGAGGTTCCTCAAGTGCCCAATTATCTATCCAAACATTAATAGTTTGTCCATCACCCACTTGCCATCTGAGCCCTTTCAAAAACTCCGGTCTAAGGTTTATTAGTCTCTTCCATTGCCAAGATGTGTTTGATTTGATTTGATATGAGAAAAAGGTGTCATCGCGTAAGTACTTTTTTTATAATTTTAACCCATATATTGTTAGGTTCCGCCAGAATTTTCCATAACAATTTCATCTAAAGTGCTTTGTTCATATGCCCCGTTTTCCTAATTCCGAACCCACCATGAGATTTAGGTTTACATACTTTATCCATCCTATTAAAGGCTTGTAGTTTTGGTCTTTGTTCCAGAAAAAAGCATCGATTAATTCTATCCATCTCATCATGCACCTTTTTTAGGTAGCATAAAGCTTTGCATAATATAGTTTGGTTTTGAGGCCAGGTTTGATCGTATTAAAGTTGCTCGTCCTTCTTGTGATAAGGAGTTCGCCTTCCATTTAGTTAGTTGATCTTGAGCTTTTCGAATTGAATCCCTAAAAGTTTCTTTTGTTACTATGCCATTAATAATGGAGCATCCTAGGTATTTTTCTAAGTCCGTCATCGAAGTAATGTCAAGGGTTTGTTGTACTTGTTGTTTTTGCTGATTGTTTGTGTTTTTTGAAGTTTGAAACGCTGATTTATGATAGTTGACTTTTGGTCCAGATATTTCACAAAACCCTTCAATAATCTTTCGTACCATTGCACATGATTTTTGTGACGCTTTCGAAACAATTATGATAGTTGACTTTTTGTTATCATCATGGATATACATAGTTCCTAGAATTAGCAATTGGGAATAGTCATAAAAAGCATGTGAGCTAAACACATTAATTATTTCCTTCATATTCATTTCAGCACTCAAGAAAGTACCCATTTCCTTCCTCGCCGCCAACACCTAATAGCAGTAGCAAGGACCCTCTCAACCGGCGTACCCCAAACGCACCGTTAAATGATCGACAGAACGACATGGGTGCGGTGAACACTTGAAAGGTCGGGGGACGTCGGGGCAAAAAACCCCAAATTGGTGCTTTGGTGAGATTTGTATCATCAATACGAATGATTTAATCACATTATGAATAAGAAAAACTTCAATCAAGCTTCTGATTGTGGTTTTAGGATTTTTAGATTGGGGGCGATTGAATAAAAATTCAGGTTAGGGTTTGAGTTTTCGGGAGCAGAGGTTTTCTGGTCTCCATTCGGGAGCGAAATATAAACATAAAATAAATTAAAAAGAGAACATATATGTATTGTACTAAAAATAGTTTATAATAAATATTATACATGATTTATACTATATCCATAAAAAGTAATCCTCTATAGCCTTAAAGATATTTGCACACAAATTATATAATGTTTTAAAAAAAATATATCAAATTTTTTTTATTTGTGATTATTTGAAGAATATAGATATTAAAAATAATAAAATATCAAAATATATGGTATGTATGACTATAATCTTTATTATATGTAAAGTAAATGTAGATAATAATTATTTTTATTTTATCATACACCGAATATATAAGAAAATTTGATTCATGGTCATACATAGTAAGCTGAATTTAACTAATTGTCCCTATCAAATCTTAACTAAATTTTAAGAATGTTGGAAAAAAAATCATAAACAAAAAGACGTTCAAGGTTCTCAAAACCGTAACATTGCTCATTTGATAATTAATATTTTAAAAAATAGTAATATATGTAAATTAAGGCTTTTACATATTTTTTTGGTATGTTAAGAATTACTATCACAATTTACTAAAAGATAATTTTATAAGTTGAAAACATTTTAAAGCAACAAAAGACATTTTTTCATTTTAATTTTTTATTAAAAAAATTTAATTCCAAATATAAAAACTAGATGACAATATAGGTATTTTGTCACCCTCAAATCCAAAAAAATAAATAAAAAAAAGCAAAAACTCTACCGCGACAAAAGCCCATTTTTGTCGCCCTTGAATTTTGCAAAAACAATAAAAAAATAATTCTAAATATGTTTTATTGTCACATTAGGTTGTTACAAAAAAAACTAATTCTAAATATAAAAACTTAAGGGCAATGATCATAGACTTATGTCGCAAAAACTATCATTTTGTGCGACAAAGAGTCATTTTGTCGCCAAACCTAACATTTTTGTGCGAAAAGATTCATTTTGTTGCCCAAAACCAACCTAGGGCCACAAATAAATATTTTATCGCCCAAAACATTAATTGGGATACAAATTTCTATTTTGTCGTACAAACCTTGTGTTGGGCGACGAAAAATTTTTTGTCGCCCAAAGCTCTTTTTCTTGTAGTGGAAGGCCAATCCACTTAAAGGAACGGAGTTCCAACACTTAGCTAAAGAGAAGTAAACCCTCTCAAGTGAGGAGAGCTCATGGGATCATGATCTAAATATCGAGCAAAGAGAGGGTGACAAACCATACCACTCGATAAGTTATAAAGAGATGTCGGGGAAGAATATGCATCCTTAGTTCTATACTAATCCACAACAAATCTTGAAAAGAGATTAAAACAAACAAGGTCACAAACAATCGAACCTAAGTTCAGTACTAGTGCAATACTGTAACACCCCAATTTCACACCGGGAATGTCACACGCCAGTGACCTCGGATTTGAAGTCCGAAGCCACCCAAGGCTTGAATCCAAACAATTAATACAATTAATCATAATAAATAAAAGAAAACAAAACATTATATTGGATAAAAATGTGATCTAATTTTTTTTCCTTTTTTTGAACTTAATTCCATAAAGGAGAGTGAAATCTTACAACGGAAAACTTCATGAAATTTTGTATTTGAAATTACATCAAGATGATAACACTTGCGCCTATACATTATCTAGGAAATAAAACCCTCGACACATTTAACTTAAACTCAAAAATATAGTAGACCTTATAACTTTTGATAGAAATATCCAACTGCATCTCGTCCCATCTTCAGCATACTTCTCACAACCTGAATGGAAAGATCTCCCGATGTGCCGCGACGAGAAATACGGTTGACACCAGCCGACCATGCAAAGGAAAAATGTTGGTCGTGTTAGTCTTGTGACAGACTAAGCAAGTGGGTTTTCTAAGGTGGTTCCTATTTAAGAAGACAGTGCAGATACGAGTATCGGAATCCGAATTAAAGCCGGTCGAAACCCAACACTACATCCTTCCAAGAAAAACGTTATGAATTTTTGAAAGAAGAAAGAAGAGACCATCACAAAGATGACTCCTCAGACTTTTAATGCAAATATGTTGGGAACGTTGTTACACACAAATCGTTATAGTCAGTTCATTAAACTCTCGTTGACCCCGCGCACCTCAACCAACCTCACCTCATTCGTGTTGTGCGAATTCAGATTGGAACCAGATGACAACGGAACCCGAGAGCGAGGACGGTTTCCCATTTTGTACCGACCATCCTATCCATGTTAATTAGTGTACGGGTACACTTATCTGAGTTACTTTTAAGCTCTTAATAATAATTCCACTTGGATTATTAGGTACTTTAATTACGAGAGAGAAAGTCTCGGATTACTACTTTACGATATACGGGCACCTACGTCCCATGACACTTAAAAAGTGCGAACACCCCTCAGCGGTTGAGGGATATGAGTCATGACCTTAGATAGGGTTTTAAAAAAATGACCTAGCGAGAATTAATTATTATATAATATAAGTTATAAGACTTTACGTTCGGCTCCTTACAATGGAGCTTAAATAAATAAACACACAACAACATAGAGCAATAACGCCTACATCCAAAACTAATGCAGCCTAAAATATGACTATGAATTACAGTCATTAAATCTAGGAATATAAAACAGTCCTAAGTTCAATTTTATTCACACAGAAATTTCCAACACATATTTGAAAACGTTATGATATAAATCATGCCTAGGAAACGAATGCGGAAATAGAACCCGATTTCACTTGCCTTAGGAATAACGGTGACTTGATTGCGAAACGCACAATCGAATACTACAGACTTGGATTTGTTCCTGTTTCAGTCAACCATAACATAAATTGTCGTCAATTTATTTTGCTAATTCGCAAAGGTTGACTCTTAAGGAACTGCACAAGATCTAAGTTTATAAAAATTATAAACTTAAAATTATACTTTTTATTAATATAGCGACTAGGTCATGAAAAGTTTATTTATTATTTTCATGATGTCAAATTAACCCTTAATATATATATATATATATAAACATATATAGCATGAGGTTCTTTATCTTACTTTATTTAAAACATATATAATTTTTTTTAACCTTATTTTTAGAAAAATAAAATTTCTTATAAAATATATTAACATAATATTATATACTTTTTATTTTAAACCAATATCAAAATTAGGACATAAATCATTATTCTATTTAAAATGCCCCTTAAAAACCATAACCAACAATTCTCCATAAAATACTCATTTTAATTTAAAAATTTAACTAAATATGCAAAATACTCATTTTTAACTAAAAACCTCTAAATATAATTTTAATAACCAATTCTTTATTTTTAATTAAGTAACAAATAACATAAACGTTTTTGTTTTATATATATATATATATAGTATTAAGTTCTAGTAGAAAGGCTTTTAAGGTGGAAAGTGAGGGTGAATATGCATCTTTAGATTACAATTTTTAAATGGTTGAGATTTTGTTTAAAAAAGGTGTAAAATATGATATGGACCACAAACCACAATATTAATTCTAGAAGAGATAATTTTGGATAGAATATCTTTTCTCTTTCTAATTATTATCTCCTCCCTCAATTTACGTAAAAATTAATCTCCTCTTTCTTTCTTTCTTTCTCCCAACCTCTCTTCTTCTCCCAACGACTATTATGATGATTCTTTGTCTCCATAGAAGAAATTCGTCTGATTATAGGTATTTTTTTCTTATTTATTGTAATTTAATTTGACATGAAACATCTTTTACCGGTGTTTTAGGTTTTAATCTTTACTTGTTCTTCTACAACATCTGTCACAATTGATTTTTAGGGGTTTTGATTTTCTCTGCTTGGACGAAAACAAGAAGATTATTTTCGCTTGGATAAAAACGAGAAGATAAAGAGGTATGAATTCAACCCATTGTCTTCAATTCCACTCTTTATTCCTTCATTTTTAATATATTCATTCGTTAGTTTGTAATTTTGAATGTAATTGCTTAGAAAACAATTTGGTGTTCCAATTTTGTAGGGTTTTTACATATCCTATTTCCATCGCCGAATTTGGTGGTGATTCTATGTACTTTTATCTCAAAATTTGCAAGGAATGCATGTACACTCATTCACATTTGTTTTATTTTGATTTTATGGATTTTATAGGATTTAATTTGGTTTATTGTTTTATTTCGAATTTTGGGCTTTATGATTGTCGATTGAAGGACACTAGGTGTTCATATTCATCGTACAACTATTAATTTTAATCATATTCATCGTAACACAATTACATATTCATTGTGTATCACTATGGTATTCACTCGGCAGACTGCAATGATGTATATTCATTGTTCATAATGTTGATATTCGATCACCTGACATGTTATGAGAATAGAGATTAAAAATTAAGTCAATATCAATTGATTTTAAAAATCGAATTAATATAAAAATATCATTTTTTTGATTTTAAAAATAAGAGAGAGAATCAATATTCATTTGAGATTTCATATTTTGTACGTGATTTTAGTTTCCTAATATTTGTTCCTTCCTTTTTAAATTTTTTTAAGTTGTTTGTTTGCTACTTTTAAGGAATGTGAGTTTTTTTTTGGTAAATGACATATAATCTGGTAATATTCACCCTATGTTAACTATTTTGTATTCTCAAATCTCACCATCAATTTCCTTTAATCCAATGCCTCAAATTCACACTCACTTTCCACCACAATTAACTTTCTACCAAAACCTCTCCCTATATATATATATATAAACAACCAGCATCTATTTTTTTAACCAACCACCGAACCCCTTTTTTTCTAAAACTAAGAGATCAAGTTTTATCTATCTATTTATTTTACGTACATAGAAATCGGATCTGCAATTATTTTTTCTTTCCAATTTACTTATTTTAATAACCCAATTTAAAGTTGTACATTACACGTTGCTCTTCGGCAACAACAGAGAACAACGAAGAACTAAATAACAGTCGATGGAAGGAACCTTCAGAGGAAAAGAACCAGTGGAAGGCTGCGAGGCAAACGGAACTCGACGGCGGACGCGGGGCGGAACTCGACGGCGGATGCGGGGAGGAACTCGACGGCTCCACCAGCCCTGCACCTCTCCATTGACGCACCTTATCCCAATTCAATGACGACGCCTCCGAATTCCGGCGACCTCAGGCAAAAACCCGAACACTCCCAACCCGAAATTACTCCTAAACTTGTCTATTTGGTCTGAAACTGAGGATTGAACATGAATTTGGTGTCCAATTGATCGGAGATGCAACCCCTTTTATAGCCATGGCTAGGGCAACGGTTACAATTGGCCCTAATTAATCTCCATAAATCCCACTCAATTAATCTCCATAAATTGAACGTTAGGGATACAAACCGATAGAAATTCCTTCCGACGTGGAGCGCCATTAATGTGGAGATAAGATCGAAATCGAAATCGTCGCTCGTCTGTAACGGAGGTTGAAGAAGACCAAAAGCCTTATGTGAAAGGTTAAGTATAGCTTGAAAGAAACTACAACCCGACTAGGCTCTCCTTGGGCATCTGAGTTCGAATCATGGAAGATCAAACCCCATTTTGTTTTTAACTCCATTATCTTATTTTGCCCTTTTTATAAAAGTAAATTTCTAAGACTTTTTTTTTTTGATTAGGTAAGGATTAGGGCGCACTCCTTCACGGAGGGCGTCCTAGAGCATCCTTTCGGATGAGAACCAAAAGTTCTGGGTGAGTCTTAATGGACTCAGGGGGGAGACTGTGGCCCAATTTAGCAATTTTATCGGCCACATCATTACAATCCCTAGGAATATGATTAATTACAATATCCTGGACTCCAGAGATGGAGACAAGGATATCAGAGATTATTAGCTCGATCTCCCAAGGGCATTTAATTATCCCTTTAACCGCATTAATGACTTGGAGGTTATCTCCTTCAATTTCAACTTTCCTTAGATTTCTGTTTTTCACCTCCCGGATTGCCTCTCGAAAGGCCAAGGCTTCAACTTTCAAGACAGAGATTTTGCCAAAGTTACACGTTCTCAGCTCAATTATCTGGCCCTGGTGGTTTCTAATTACAATTCCTCCCGTTGCTTGGTTGTTGGAAAGCCTAGATGCATCAAAGTTGATTTTCACTTGGCCTTGTTTAGGCTTTTTCCATTTACTAATCATTGCTCTTTGTTGGTTTGTTTTTCGCGGCTGGTTGGCTTAAATGATTTCCTCATCTTCTGACCACTATTTTGCCTTTTCCCAATTTTTAATGTGGTTTTGAATATAACTTGTCAGGTCTAAAATTCCATCACACTGATCTTGTTGGAAAGTTAATTTATTTTATTTATGCCAAATACTCCACCAAGTAACTACCAGCTCCGTTAACTCCATCTTCCCTAGTAGTTGTTTAATTTCATTAAGAATTACTTTTGGTGATTTGTTATCAGGGTCAACACCCCTAATTACTTGAGCAATGTTTGGGTTAACTTTATTTGCTATATGTATCATGTACGGGCACTTAGTAAGAATGTGGTTCGTGTCTTCGATGGTACAGTCACACAATATACACCCTCCCGGTGTAATAACCTGTTTTTTGCGTAACCGTGCTTTCGTGGGAAGGCCATTGTTATCAATTTTCCATAAGAAATTTTTGACTTTCGGGTATATGTCTAGTTTCCATATCCAATTATTAAGGTTTGGAATTTGTCCCTCTATGTTAGTAATTAAATCAATTGCCGAAGCAGTAGAGAACCACCCATTTTTGCTGGGTGCCCAATAGAGTCGATCTTGTATGTAGTTGTCTGGGATAGGAACTGTTTGGATTTGGTCAACTATCTCATCCGGTAGAACTTGTTTAAGCTGGTCTATCTTCCATCTTTTGTCTTGAGAAAACCATTCTACAACTTTTGAAGTTTCATCAATAGTTGAAGGATCCTTGGCATGGGAGTGCAAGGGACCTTCAAGGATCCATTTATCATTCCAGAAGTTAATCGTTTTTCCGTCCCCGATTTGCCATATTAGTCCCTTGCAGAACTCTTCCCTAAGATGAATGAGTTTTTTCCATTGCCACGATGTATTCAATTTTGGTTTATATGTGAAGAGGTTATAGTTTTTAAGGTATTTTTGCGTGACTATCCTTACCCAAATATTATCTGGTTCTGCTAATATTTTCCATAGTAGTTTCATTTGCAGTGCTTTGTTCATATGTTCCGTCTTCCTTATTCCAAGGTCACCTATTTCCTTTGGTTTACATATCTTATCCCATCCCACAAGTGGCTTATATTGTCTATCTTTGTTCCAGAAAAAAACCTCTATTAATTCTATCCATTTCAGCGTGGATGGAGTTGGGGAGCATGAAGCTTTGCATTACATAGTTGGGTTTTGTTGTAAGGTTGGCTCGGATCAAGGTTGTTCTCCCTTCTTGAGATAGTGAGTTGGCTTTCCACTTAGTAAGTTGTTTTTGTGCCTTGCCTATAGATTCCTTGAAGGTGTCTTTGTTAACTTTGCCATTAATAATTGGACATCCAAGGTATTTTTCTATATTTGTCATTGTTGGGATTCCTAGGGTTTGATGGACTATGTTTTTTTGTTGGGCATTCATGTTTTTGGAAGCTTGGAAAGCAGATTTGGTGTAGTTAACCTTTTGCCCCGAAATCCTGCAAAATTCATCAATTATGTTTTTAACCTTAGTGCACGAGCCCTGTGATGCTTTAGCAAATATTATGATGTCGTCAGCAAAGGAAAGAAAAGGTATTCTAGTTCCACCACGAGTAATAGGAAAACCGATCGATTTTCTATCAGTTTCACTTGTTAGTTGTAGTTTTCTTGCTAGGATTTTTGCTGCAATAACAAAAAGGAACGGAGATAACGGATCTCCTTGTCTTAGGCCTCTTTCAGGCACGAATGGTTCAGTGGGCCCATTATTAACAAGGACCGATAATGATACAGAACACATGCATTCTCGAATCCATCCCACAAATTTCCTATCCAATCCAAACTTCTTTAAGACATCAAGGAGATAATCCCAATCAACTGTGTCGTATGCTTTTTCCATGTCTAATTTGATTGCAATCCATCCATCTTTAGCTTTGCTGTTTCTAAAAGAGTGTAAAATCTCGTGAGCAATAAGAATATTATCTTGGATGACTCGGTTTGCAGCAAAGGCTCCTTGCAACGGGTGCGTAATTTTACTTATTACTTTTTTAGTCGTTCTGTTATGATTTTAGATATGATTTTATATATGGTTGAGCAAAGGCTAATTGGTCGATAGTGATTTGTTGAGCTTGGATTTTCTACTTTCGGTAAGAGGGTTATAAAAGTATGGTTGATTTGTCTTAGCATCCTGCCCGAGTGAAAGAAACTTTTCACCGCTTTGGTTACCGTTGGACCTACAATATCCTAGTATCTTTTATAAAATTCTGCTGTAATCCCATCAGGTCCTGGTGATTTATCCGCTGCAAGGCTCATTACCCTACTTTTGACTTCTTCATTTGTAACTGGCTTTATTAGCATAATATTATCTTCTTCCGTTACTTCTCTAGAAATTAGATTCATATAGTCACTTGCATTTCTTAGGTGTGTTGGTTCTTTTGTGTATCGCTTCTTGAAATCTTTTCTTATTTCTTCGCGAATATTTTCTATCCCTATAATTTGTGTACCATCCACTGTTCTAATTTCTTTTAATATTTTCCGGTTTCGTCTCCCACTAGCAACCTTATGAAAGTATCCTGAATTCGCATCATACAGTTTTATATGTTTCGTTTTTGCTCTTTGTTTCCAGTATCTTTTATGATAGTTCAAGATACACTCTTTCTTTTTCATTAAGCGCAATTGTTTTTGTATTATATTTGGTTGTGGTGAGATTGATATACTTTTTTGGAGTTCAAGAAGTTGCTCTTCGAGATTTTTTAGTTGTTCAAATATGTTTCCTGGTGTATGCTTATTCCATCGTTTTGCATGTTGCTTAAACAATTGTGTTTTTTTAACTAACTGGAACATGTTAGAACCCTGAAATTCAACCCTCCATGCCTGTTTTACTACATTTCGAAAATCTTATCCATACATCCACATTTTTTCTAGTTTAAAGGGTTGTGCTTTAATCATCTCATCATTACTTAATTCAATCGAAATTTTGCAGTGGTCAGAACTTGTAAATGCGTGGTTTCTTGTGCTTAGATTTGGGAACCATTGGATTATACTGTTACTAACCAAAACTCTGTCTAATTTTTCATAAATATTATCGACTTCTGTTTTATTTTTCCTCCATGTAAAGATATTCCCCGAGGAAGGAATATCTTCAAGGAGACAGTCATTTTTGAAGTTTATTAGTCTTTCGAATCTTTGTGGTTCCGGGTAGGCTCCTCCTTTTTTGTCATTGGGTTCTTGGATCTCATTAAGATCTCCCATCATCAGAATTGGTTAGTTCATATTTTGTAGAGTTACAATTGGTTGGGTGGAGCATAAACAAAACAGATAACAAGTGTATTTTTGGTAATTACATGAGTATATTTTAGAACAATGTACCTTGGTGCTTGTACGAGCACTGTGCTTTCTTCGTTGACAAGTTGGTGAGTTTTCCAGAAAACCCCTAAACCTCCAGCACGACCACGAACAGGAGACCATAAGACATTATCGAATCCAGCTCGATGCCAGACCTGATCACTAGGTAAAGCATCGGTTTTTATTTCTCCTATTGCCATAATTTGTATTTTTTGAATCTTACAAAATGAATCTAATTCCGGCCAAAAAGACTTTCTCCCAATTCCTCTACTATTCCAAGATCCTATCTTCATGATAACCTATTTTGTAATTCCAATTTCCATTGGTTATATGTGTTTTAATTTTAGTATAGACGTGGTTCATAAATTTTGTAATTTGATCTACCATTCTGCTTCTAATGATTGGCTTACCATGATCGTAGATTATCTGCAAACAGAAAGCACTAGACAGCAATCTTGATTGAAGCTGTAGGTAATCTTGTAAACACTGTTTTGTGCACATAAGAAAATCACCCAACCATCCTCTCGTTACAGCAGTATACGGCCAGCAAGAAGGGAACATTCCAATGTCCTGAACATCATTAAAATAGTAGGGGCTAAGCTCTCTAATCTTGTTCAAACAATTTAACGAGGTCAAGAAACGATCACACATAATATATTGAAACAGAAACCTATTGCACCACCAAAAACTAGCATTCTAATGTCATGTACATCATTAATATAGAAAGGCCTAAGCTTTTTAATCCTGTGCATGCAATTTAAAAAAGTCAACAAAATGATGTACACAAGGTTTTCAAACCAAAACCTATTGCACCAACACAGAAACTAGCATTCTTATATCCATTGCATAAGTGGAGTAATAAATGCTAATTTTTATAATCTTGTTCGTACAATTTAAGGATTTCAAGTGACATTTGCAATCATGGTCTTCAAAAGCATCCATCATTATGACAGACTTAAAAGCTTCCTTTTTTTGTTTCCATATTTTGTTCTTCCATTGTGCCATATATATCGTTCTTCCTTTGTGCTCCAACCACCAGCCACACCAGAGAATTGGGTCTAACTTCCAACTAGTTTCTGCATTAATGCGGTTACAACATATTATAGCACAATAATATTCAGGCCAATCAATATCTTTAGTAATAATGAATTCTAACTTCCTACATAGAGACTGGACAATCAATGATCTCTTTTCCTTCCCATGTAGCCAGCGTAGATAATGATCCAGACCTGAAACATAGGGGTATATTACTTGTGCATCTTTGTTCATATCCAGGTTCGTTTCATTGATAGGGTTCCTCAGATTAATCTCCCATTTAAATGAGATATGATCATCCTTGGAATGAGTTTTCATAAGAACATGCATCACATGGATCTTCTGTTCTTATTACTCCTTGTTGTTTCTTTTTTATTATCACCAACATCATTCTCTTCCAAACTACACGAGGACTTAGCATTAGTGCAGTATATACTTAAGATCATACTAAGAGTTGATTTGTGTCCATTAATACAGTGCAACACTTTCACCTTTTTTAGATCAAAGATCAATACTAGGTCACCTGTGTACCCAGTTCTCTTTAGGTCTTAAATATTCTCATCTTTAAATCTGGAAATTTGCCTCTGAGGTCTTCTATGGCATCTAGCAGTGTATTCCACAATTTCCTGTTTCATATAAGCTTTCACAAGAATTGATTTATGTCCATCACGCAAATTTGTATAATAGTTCCTAGTATAAATGAGACACACATGATTATCATGTAATAAGGTTTGTAACACAATTCTTTTCACAGGCTTGCAGTAATTTAAGGCAAACTCGGTACTAGATTCAAAAAATTGTAATATACCATCTGAGTAAGGAGTTTCGTGATATTTGGTTATGACTTTGATTAGAAGCACTAACACACTTAGTCTATTCATACTAAACATACTTTCATTGGTTCTATTTTTGAGTTTTTCTTTCACTTCGTCTTTCTTTGTTCCACAGAAACTAGTATCACACCTTTTCAAATGAGCACAACTATTAATGGTTTCCTCAACCATAGTGGGCATAGTTTCGAACTTTCCTTTCATTGTGCCTTTTTCTTTCTAAGACTTTATTTGTTCAAACATTTACAAAACTTAATAAAATTATAATTATTCGAAACTAATTTATTTAATTACTTTAACCAACATGCTTACTTATAAATTGTAAAAATAATATTTCTTCATAAATTTTATTATTCATAATTATAATTATATTTACTAATGAATAAAACTCATATTAATAACCTTTTAATGTGATCTTAAACTTATAACAAATTTTATAACATTTTAAAATGTTATAAATTAATAACTTTATGAAATAAAATATTCAAAAAATTTATTATATTAGAGGAAATGTGAAATCACACTTTTACCCTTTATAAAAATGAGGGATATTACAAATACGAGATAATAATAAAAATGTCATTATATCCTAGTAATAAACAAACTTAAGTTCATTTATTTAGCAAAAAAGTTATTCCCAACACACAAATGAATATTAAACGGAAGTAATAATTCGCATTTAATGGAGTACAAAGGAGAATCGTTCACTTGCCTTGATATTCGTGATAAAACCTTACGGAGGTGGATTATTTGGTTCACGAGCAAAAAGCGACTCACACACTTGACCTAACCCGAGTTTGGGTTTCACATAAAAAATGTGAAATAAATTAATAATCAATTTATTTCTTATTCTCATATTTTTCCCAGATTTTATCTCCTTATGATAATTTTCGAGGGTTAATAAATTATTATTCCATTAATAATTTATAATTCAAACGCTCATGAATGACTAATCCATGATTTTCATTATCCTTATAGAGATTGATTTCAAAATGTATAAAAATTATAAATTTACTGGCGAGCGTCTTATACAAGTTTCGAGACATGATTTTTACTAATTTGTCATTATAAAATCAGATTGGGGATCAAGTGAGAATTATTCTTATCATAAGAAATGAGAACAAGTCTCATCCGTTGATTTTGTGAGATTAAGGGTCTAGATGGGCTGCTATCAACACTCACACTCCTTTGTTTTTTAAAGCTGAAAGGGTACTTTTGTCATTTTTTAATTTTACCTTTCAACCTAAATTGCTCCTCCCTCTCTTTGCGATGAGCAACGACGTGATGAATGACAAGGACTTCGTGCGAGATTAATCTCGATCCCTCTTTCGATCTCAATCTCCCTTTCGATCTCGATCTCCCCTTCGTTCGATATATACTTTTACTCCAAATTGAAGGCACATTGAATTTAGGTAAGTGGTTATGAAAAATACTTAAGAAGAGTTTAGTTTTGTGGATGATTTGTTGCTCTCAAATAATTCCTAAAATTGTTGTTGTTTATGCTTTTTTGTTGCTTGAGATCATGGAGAAATGTGTTATACTCTTGTTTTTGAGATTGGAAACAAAATTTTATAGAAACTAGAATTAAAATTTGTATGCTTATTTGATTGCCCACAAAGTGTTTGATAAAATATCTCAATGAGCATGTTTTACTAAAATGTCTTGAAATATTTTCAGTGATGCTTTCGTGTATATGTTTGTGCCTAGTTATCCATATTGACTACTAGGAGATTGTTTTGAATCAACAATTAGTACCCTTGTGACCTTTGCTAGGTCGCTTCACTTACAATACGTATTGTTATTTTATATGATCCGCATTGTTATTTTCAATGAACCTTCTTGTTTAATATTATGAATCACAATGACAATATTTGTGAACCAAATGAAAAACGGTATTTTGCACATTTTTACTAGATCTCTTCTTTTTTCCCCTTTTATTAACATTAGAATTGATAGAGATTGCAAAATAAAGATTTGTGTATGTTTTTTGCATTTGAATTTGAAGGATTTGGGTAGAAAAAGTGTTTGATTTATTCAAACGCGTTTGATTGCCCACCAAGTGTTTGATAAAATGCCTAAACCTTTTTTCCCCATAAAAACCTAAAAGTTTGCTTGATTGCTTGAAGGTTTTATGGCTATTAGTTATTTGTTGCACATTCATAGGCTTCTTAAATCAATGACTATTAGTTTTACCTCTCTTTCACTCTTATGTCATTATTTAAAAGTAAAAGAAAAAAGAAGTGATAAGGGAATTTGTTGTTGTATAATTGATGTCTATGGCGTCTTTTTGTTCATCTTGGGGACATGAATATTTGACTATGTTGAGCTGGCTTACGTTACCTCTATCTCAGCCACAAATTTATAGAATATGTCCAAGATAAGTAGAGAACTTTCTAAACCAGTAAACTCAAAACAATACCACTCTTAATTGGCTGAATATGTTATTGAATCCAATGTTGGCTGGACAAAATCCAATGTTGTTAAGAGAGACGCACAAGAGGACCTAAAATTCAATGGCTATTTGGTAATGTTGTTTTATTCAACATAATTGAAGATTAGGTGATGTTTTACGCGTAGACGAGTATAATCTTATATTGTCGTATATTGTTGATATTTTTCATGAACCGCATTGTGCTTTTCAATAAACCTTATAGCGTAATATTATGAACCATAATGACATTATTTGTGAACCAAAAGAAAACGGTCTGTAACATTTCGTCTTGACGTCGGGGAGCTACTCGGTAGATTGACCCTCTCGGGTACTACCTGAACTGGTTGACAACTAGAATACCTTGACCTTGCAACTCGGGCACGACGAGAAAACGAATTTAAATCATCCAACTATCATTTAATAAAAACATATCTGTAACAATGTCATGCATGAGATCCCAAACATCTAGTCAAGTCACAACACAAGAACCCGCTAAATTCAACACAAGAGTAAAACACCCAAAATAAGTAAACAAAACTAAACAAGACTCCGAACCCACTCCGGCACCTAATGACACGTGCGTGAACGATCCGCTACAGCATCTTGCCTAGGCTCCAACACGGGACCTGCATGAGTACCTGGAACTGAAAAATAAAAGTCCCCGAGGGGTCAACTACTTTCCTAGGCAAGCTAGATAACAAGCGACAATAGTAAGACGTTTGAAAACCATAATTAGACAACAACTTAAACTTTAACAAGTTAATAGAACAAAACATATTAGGTCAACACACATCTCAACAATCTAGATAACGGGTGAAAGAAAAGACAACGAAACATCCCAACAATCAAAATAACAAGCACAAAAGTAAAGCATTGGAAATAATAGTCAACACTTCGACATTCAACAAATAAAGGAAAAGACAACAAAACAAGCAATTCATCAAACATAACAAAAATTCACAAGGTCGGAAGCCAACTAAGCAATCACACACAAACACACAACAAAACCATTCACAATCCTATTGGGAAATGCAATTCTCCCTTCCTCCACCACATTCTGACGAGCACTTTTACGTCGCTATAAAAGCACTGCAAAAAAAACAATCCTAACTTCCCAACCTTAGCAAAGTGGAAGTAAGGGTCGAACCCACAGAGACTCGGAATATTTGTATTTAAGTAATATTACTAAATTAAAGGGGGATTTTGTGATTATAAACTAAAATCTAAGTAATTAAACTAATTAAAGCTAAGCAAGTAAAGTGATTTGAGATTCAAATATAGAGAAAAGCGTCCAACTAGTTTCGTATCCATTGCATACATGAGTTTTGATAATCGATTATCCTTATTTCAATTTACCTTGACTAATCTATTGTGAATTTATGAATTCAAGCTTATTGTGGTTGTTAATATACACCGTCTTTAACAACTTTTAATCAATACCTAGAAAGCCTTCTATGTCAAGTTGATCATGCAATTAAGTTCAAAGCATTCAATAGAAACAATAGTCATGAATTCCACCGTCTATTCATGAAGTCTTGTGATTGAATTCTCCGCCTTTGATTAACCTTATTCCACCGTCTATAAGTTTAATCAAAGGATTCATCCATGAATAATCAAATTCCACCGTCTATTTAATTATTCTAGTTGTAATTCAACCTAGAAGTAAAATAGGTGATCAAGCTATTATAATCCTAAGTGAATTTAATCAATTAAGCATGGAGAGATTCAATCTAGTCAAGGCAAACTAAAATAATTCAAATCTCACAAACAATCATGCACGCAACTTCAACTAACTAGTTGGACATGAGAAAATTAGCTAGAAATTGTCATTGAAGAGAAACAAAACTTACAAGAGTCAAATTGATCTTCAATTGCAAAACTAGGGTTTTTGTCTCCCTCAAATCTCCAAATTGTTCAAACTTAGAACACAAGTCAAAGATAGCATAACATCCAAAATAAAATCTAAGGAAAGTATTTATACTATGTCTAAAAATATCCAAAAGCAATCCTGGAGTCGGCCCAAAAGATCACCCGAGGCCCAAGTCCTTGCCGCGTCGTCGCGTCGGAGCGCGGTTTGGTGCCTCCCAGAGCGCGGTCGCGCTCTGCCCGTCTTGGCCGCGCTCTGGCCTCAGTAAACCACCTCCTCTCGGCGCGGTCTAAGCTTTCCATCCTCGGTTTAATCCCTTCGCACTTGTCTTGTAATTCTCGCCTCAATCTTCTCCTTAATGCTCCTAAACGTTCCGAGGTCCGGTCCCAAACCTTCATCCACCGTCTTCCACCTTCCGATCTGCAATTATGCACAAAGACGCGTAGATTCCGAACTAAACGAAAATAAAACCTAAACTAAAACTTAGAATCAAATCCTAGCTAAAAATGCATGAACCGAGAAAAAAACATGCTCTAAAGCCTATACCTATATGCTCTATCAGATTCCCCCATGCTTGAACCTTGCTTGTCCTCAAGCAAGACATAAATCCAAGACACACCACAAAAATGCAATCATACATTCATCTCAAGTCAAACAAGCATTTCACATATAATCAAAACCCGACAAAGACTTCTCAGCATGCATTATAATAAGCAAAAAGTAAAGACCATTCATTCATTCTAGACCTCACCAAGGTGATTTGTGTTTGCACTCAACTCTCAAGTGTGTAAGGGTATGTGTTTCACTCAAAAATCAACCATGAAAACTAGACTACCAGAAACATGCATCAGAGCTTTAGATCTCCACCGCTGGGGATCAAACACATAACAAAAATCATGAGGTCTTTTTTAAAGCTTGTAATAGGGCCAAGGTAAAGAGAAATTTGGAAGAGATAATATTTGGCATGTGGTGCTATATCCGGGATAAAGAACTAATCCTAAACCCAAACTTTACACTTTCTCATCTTACTTCTCCCAAACTTTTCTTTCTCAACTCCAAACACACCTCTATAACCTTTGTTTCTTTTTTTTTTCTTTCTTTCTTGGCCTCTTCTTCAACTCTTCTTTTGTTTTATGAAGACTACTATCAATTATACTTGATTGTTTTCTTTTGCTTTTGCAACATAATTTCATCTTCATCTTTTTTCACTTTACACACAAGAGTTTTATTTCCTCTTTTCCTCCTTTTCTTTCAACTCCCCCATACTTTACATAATCCACACAAAGCAAAACACACAACCTAAAGTCCTAAATCCCGGATTATGGGTCAAGCTTATCAAGCTATGGAATTATTTTGTGGAGCTTAATAAAAATAAGCTTCAGGCTCAAAAGAACAGGGGTGTCAAGAACATGGATCGTGTAGGGTAGGAAGGGAAATAATAGGCTTATAAGAAACATTGCCTCGATCACTTTAATGCTATGTATTCAATCATATAAAGCAGTCTTGACAAAGTCATAACACAAGTTCTAGAGCTAGACAATCATGGTGATACACTCAAAAAATGTGGAGAACAAATATGTCATGATAGGCCAGAAAAACAAACCTCACAAGGCTAATTTTTTCTTTTGTCTAGAACTTCAGAATAAATCAAATACTCAAGCTAAATACATGCTCCATCCTATAATCAAGGTACTTAATGAATGATCATGCTCATATCATATCAACTTCAGTATATCATGCAAATCATGGGTTAGAATCTATACTTAGCAATGAAACACAAGAGGAAACAAACAATGGGAAAATAAGAACCTAAATGCAATGTTTTTGTAATTTTTCAAATTTTTAGATTTTTTTTTCAAGATTTTTTTCAAGCTTTTAATCAATGCAAGCAAAAATATAAACATGCAAATGCAAATACATGACCTAACTAAAAACAAGCACTCATGACAAAATAAATAATCCCCTTCCCCCATGCTTAAACATTACTTTGTCCCCAAAGTAATAAAAACATAAGAGTAAAAGAAAACTGACCTCATCACAAGAGCTAGTCAAACTCGGGAATCTACTCCTCTGGCACTGGTGGTGGTGGGTACCCCGAGTAGGGCCACTCAGGATCTGGATATCCAGGATAAGGCTGATAAGCATACTGTTTGTTTGACTTGATATGGATGTAAGATTGCATTTCTATGGTGTGATTTGATTTATGTCTTGCTTGAGGACAAGCAAGGGTTAAGCATGGGGGAATTTGATAGATCGCATATAGGAGTAGTTTAGATGCATGTTTTATATATGTTTTGGTTAGGTTTTGGTTAGTTTTTAGGTAGTTTTTAGGTTTTTGTGTTGTCGGGTATTATGCGCTGGTTTGCTCGGTTTTACAGGTTTTTAGGTTCAGGAGCAACAGCGGGGCGAGTGCAGATGGAACATGGTGGTGATGGACGAGGCTAAGGAAGCTAGGATGCACTAGGATGAAGAGCCAAGGCAAGGAAGATCGAGCTAAGAAGAAGAGCAAAGGCGCGGGATCGAAGCCGCGTAGCAACGCCGCGCAATGCCATCTGAGAAGCAATTGCACGGGGTGGAGATTGCGCGGCCGCGCAATGCATGCTGATGCCGCGCAATCTGGAGTTTTCAGCGTACATGGATTTGGGCCGAGTCTTAGTTTTGGGCTTTGATATTTTGACTTATGGGCTTGTATTTTGGCCGAGATGTGTGTTTAATATATCCTATGAGGGTTATTTTTAGAGACATATAAATAATTTATGTTAGTTTATTTTTAGAGAACTTTTGTCATACTTTTGGAGGCTAGGGTTTTCTCTCAAGGAAGACTTTGAACCTTTGTAAGTTTGATTTCAATTTCAATTATGCATTGCTAATTTTTCTTTGTGTTTGGCTAATTAGTGAAGTCATGATTTGTGTATGATTGTGAGGTTTAATTGATTCTCAACGAACTTGAATAGAAATTATTCTTTGTGCTTATTTGAATCTAAATTAGGGTTTTATTAGATTGATCACCTAATAGAATTTCTAGTTAAAACTGAATCTGACTAATTACCGGTTGGAGTTAATCTGATCAAAGAGTAGACTTTAATTAATTTAGTACCGGTTGGACAAGTTGATTAAAGTAGGGAATAAATTCACAAGTCACTTAGATGTCTGGTTGCTCTAAGTGTTTGTTTCTATTGGTAACTTGAATCTTCATGTTGTTATTTAATTGAATCTAGAAGGTCTTCTAGGTTATTAGATAATTAGGGTTGTTAGAACTGGTTGGTCTATCAACTAAATATGAAGTTTGGGTTTTAGTCCTTAGTAGGATCATTATCCACAATAGATTATTCGAGTGAAGAGAGAATCAAGAGAATCGATGATCAATAAAGCAATATCATGATGGATCTAATTAGTTGAACACGCTTGTCTCTTAATTGATTAAAACCATCTTTTGCATTATTAGTTAGTTTCTATTTTGCATAGTAGTTTAGAATTTATAATCAAAAACCCCCATATTAGTTACTTGGCACTTAAGCAATAACACATTTACACGAGTCTTTGTGGGTTCGACCCTTACTTACCGCTCTACTGAATTTGGTAAAGTTAAGGATTCTTTGATAGGTATAACGACCACCGAAAATACCTCATCAAATTTGGCGCCGTTGCCGGGGACTCGTCGCTATTTGTGTTTATTACTTTTGTGCTACTTTGGGTGTGAACCTGTTATATGGTTCATACCCGTGCTACTAATCTGACTCTGAATCTGACTCTGAATCACTTTCAGGCCTTACCGTTCTTTCTTGAAGAATCTGACTCTGACTCTGAATCTGCTGAGATGGGTGAGTAAACTCTGAGACAGTTGACTGCACCAAATCTGACACAACAGCCATTGGCAGTGCAATTCCCTGCTCTCGGTGAGGGAGTCAAGTTTGAGCTGAAATCCGGGTTGATCCACCTTTTGCCTTCATTCCATGGGCATAGTGGTGAAGACCCCAACAAGCATCTTTCTGAATTTCATGCTGTGTGCTCAAGCATGAAGCCTGCTGATGTAACTCATGACCAGATCGCGCTGAGAGCCTTTCCTTTTTCTCTCAAGGATTAGGCTAAAGACTGGTTTTACTACTTGTCTCCGGGAAGTATTGATACATGGGATAAGATGAAGGAAGCTTTTCTGGAGAAGTACTTCTCTGCTACAAGGCTCAACGATCTGAAAAAGCAAATCAGTAATATCGAACAAGAAGCTAATGAGTCCTTGTACGAGTATTATGAGAGGTTCAAGAGGTTGGTAGCCAGCTGTCCTTTCCATGGCTACACTGATCAAGACCTGATTCTTTATCTTTTCAATGGCCTCTTGGATGATGAGAGAAGAATGGTCAATGCAGCTTGCCAGGGCCACATTCTTAACAAAACTCCTGCTGCTGCGTTTGAATTGTTTACACAACTGTATGAGGGCACAAGACAGTTCAGAAAAGAGACTAGTTCGAGAGCTGCAAATTCAGTGGTGGCTAATACAAGAATTCAAGATGAAGTCACTGAATTGAAAATGATGATGAAGCAACTGTTACAGCAAGGTGGTAGACAACAGGTGAAATCTTGTGAAATCTGCTATGATAACATGCATCCCACTGACGCTTGCCCTACACTCCAAGATCAAAAAGCTGAGGTGAATGCAGTGGGAGGATATGGACCACCTAGGCTGAGGTATGACCCCTTCTCCAACACCTACAACCCAGGCTGGAGGGATCATCCAAATCTGAGGTATAGCAATCCAAGCAATCAGCAGTTCAACAATCAAGGTGGCCAAGCTCAATTCAGACCACCTTTCCAATCTCAGGCTCAGGGAGTGAATCAGAATGATATGTCCACTGACCAGATGATCAGAAGTCTGACTCAGACAGTTTCAACAATACATGGTTCTCTAACTCAGCTTCAACAGGAAACCAAGTCCAGTATAAAGAATCTGGAAAATCAAGTCAGTCAGATTGCTGAGGCAGTGAGCAAACTGGAAGCCAGAGATTCAAGTAAGCTACCGTCCCAGACAGAGCTTAACCTGAGGACAAATGTCAGTTTTGTCTCTATTTATGATGGTTCGAAGGCGGGGCAAGTATATTAGTTGAGCAAAGCTGAAGAATCAACAGAACAAAACGATGACCAATTGCGCGGCTTGGCTGCTAAAAGCGCGCCCGCGCAATGTGCACCCCGCGCAATGTGCTCCCAGTTGGGATTGCGCGGGGTCGAGGGGGAAAGCGTGGCCGCGCAATCTGGCGCGACGCCGCGCAATCTGGGCGATCTGAAAGGCAAATCTGAACCCCTTCTAAAAGCCTATGTGCCTGTCCCACCATTTCCTGAGGCCTTGAAAGAAACCCAAAAATTGAAGAATGACAAAGAGCTGTTCGAGGTCTTCAGTGCATGCAAAGTTAATGTCCCGCTACTGAATCTAGTCAAGAGTGTACCTCGGTATGCTAAGTTTTTGAAGGAGTTGTGTACTCTAAAAAGGGGACAAAAGGAGAAAAGTCAGAAGCAAGTCAAAAAAAAAGAACATGTGTCTGTTGTGTTTCAAAAGCGTTTGCCCGAGAAGTGCAGTGACCCTGGCATGTTCACTATCCCTTGCACTATTGGAAGCACCAAAGTGAATGAAGCTTTAATTGATTTAGGTGCATCAGTTAATGTGATTTCTTTGTCCCTATATGAGAAACTTGGCATGGGACCATTAAAAGAAACTCAGACCATAGTAGAGCTGGCTGAGCATTCCACTGTAAGGCCTAAAGGAAAAATTGAAGATGTATGGGTTACGGTGGATTGCTTGAAGTTTCCAGCTGACTTTCTAGTGATGGACATGGGATCGGGATTTGGAAAGATTTCAATGTTGCTCAGACGACCAGTTTTGAAAACTGCAAATACAAGGATCGACATACCGCAGGGCACACTGAAGATGGGATTCGACGGGAAGGAGATTGAATTCCACAGCTCATATCCTTCTTAATATCCTTTTTACGTCAAGCTAAAGACGTTAAACAAGCGCTTCTTGGGAGGCAACCCATGTTTTAGTATAGTTTTGCTTTGATTATTGCTTTCCGTTTTAAATATTTTGTTTTTATTAGTTAGTTTAGGTAGAAATAATCCTCAAATTTTAGATAAACTCGGGCCAGCCATGAAGTACAGAAATACTGGGAAGAGGGACAAAAATTGCGTGGCCAAGCAATCTGTAACCAAGCCGAGCAATGCCAACTCAGTTGGGATTGCGCGGCTTGGCCTGCTAAATGCGCGGCCACGCAATCCATAGCCCCAAAGCCGTGCAATCCCAACTGAGAGGCAATTGCGCGGCTTCGCAATTGCGCGGCCGCGCAATTCAGCGCGATGTCGCGCAATTGGCAGTTTTTTCGGGATATATCTTAAATTCAACCCGACTTTTTTCTCAACTTCATCACTTCGCCGCCCTTCCTTTCTTCTACCCCTCCCTCTATCCTCCATTGAAGGAAATATTAAGCTCTTTTCAAGCTTTCAAGTCGGGATTTCAACAACAATTCGAGCCAACAACATCAAAATCAACAAGGATTCAAGTAAGTGTCTCAAATCCCCATTCAATTTCGGTTTTTACTTAGTTAAATCTAGATCTAGGTTTCACTAGAAAAACCCGAATTTGACCCCTTTAGGCTCGGATTTAGGCTTAAGCTCTTCACAAAAGTTTGTTTATTGCATGATTCTAGCATAGATTCATGTTTTATTTAAGCTTTTTTGCATAAATCCGAAATTCACCCATAATTTGATTAAAATTTGATTAAATTGCTCTAGGTAGTGGGGGAAGTGAGTGTTTGAGCGATTATTTGTGAAATATTGTTGTGGTTGTCCTTGCCGGGAGAACAAAAATTGTGTTTGCTTGGTCCGTTTGTGGTGTTGTGCAGGTTTCTGTAAAAATTTTGATATAAATGGCTCCTAAACGAAGTAGAAGAGATACTGCATCATCATCCCGAGCCGCTTATGCTCCCCCTGCTGTGGTGGGAGAAAGGACCCAAGAAAGCTTTGAGATCAGTTTGGCAAAGAACAATCATGTGGTCAAATTTGAGCTTCTGAAGGATCGGAAATGGGCAGCAACCAGGTTTATTGATTGGAATCTGATGAATGAGATTGGGATTGCCCATCTGTTGAATGAGATAGTGGCGCATTTACGAATGGACGAGTTCTTGAAGCTGTGTGAACCAACTTACAAGGGGTTAACACTAGAGTTTCTGAGTACCTTGTCCATTGATTTCAGAAGAGAAGGGGAGATTAAGTTCTGGCTCGGAGGTGTAAGGAGGAAGATGACCTTGAAAGAGGTCAATGAGGCGTTTGGATTCCTGCATATCTATGACAATGATGTCGTGCTTACTGAAACTGAAGCTACATGGGCTGATAAACATTTCTGGAGAGCCATAACAGGAAAAAGAACTTATAACCCAACCCAAGAAAAGGCTTCTCCCATCACTCATCCCGCCATCAATGTTTTTCAACGGTTTATTTCTGGTAGCATGAATGGACGGGGTGAAGGTGGAAACAATTGCCCAAAGAAAGATGTGGCTGTATTGGCTGCTTTGCTGAAAGGAAAAAGAATGAGTATGGGTGCTATGCTGATGAATCATATGTACCATGTTTCAAACAAGGGTGGAGGAGCTATCTGTATTGGTGGGATTGTGACCCACCTGGCCAAGCACTTTGGCGTTGATCTGAGCAGGTTACAAGCTGATATCCCACCGGTGGCAATCAACTTCACTATGCTGAAGAAGATGGGGGTCCTATATTTCTACAGGAACTCCTACTATTGGGTGCTTGGAGATTCTGGGCGAGCAATGAAGCTTCCTGATGGGAGCCGAGTTAAGATTGGAAACAGCCCGACTAACTAGTACATTGAACCCCAGGATGATGATTTGGATGTGATTACTGTCAGGGGCCCAGTTAGGGGTAAAAATAAGGCCCCAATTATCGTTGAGGAGTCTGAAGAGGAGGAAATGGATGAGGATTTCACTATGGCTGAGGAAGAAGAAGAAGAGGAAGAGGAAGAGTCCGCTGAGGCTGAAGACACAGAGGAGGAGGATGAGTCTGAGGAGGATACTTAGCAGCAACACTTTGACCCGTCTATACCAGCTGGAGGTGATACACAGTACAACCAGATGATGGAGATGATGAGACAGATGCAGTTGGAGAACACGCAACGCTACAACAATATGACATCTCATATCGATCAGGGTTTCTAGGACATGCGTGGTTATGTGGATCAGAGGTTCACATCATATCAGACTCATCAGGATCAGTAGCTTGCTGCTTTTCAGGCCCGCCAGGATGAGCAGTTCAGATTGCTCAACACTAGATTGGATGGCTGGAGTTCAACGGGCTACCCTCCTCATCAGTCTTATCCACAGTACGCCTTTCCAGATCCACCGTATCCTCAGTTCCCACCATATCAGCCACCACCAGCTCAACAGATTCCACCATACTATCCACCGCAGCCAGACGTTCATCCGGAGTACCAGCCACCACCACCACAGGATTTTCCGCCCTATTACCCGGACAACTAGGTTCTGTGAGTTTTTCTCTTTCCTTACCTTTTTACTATACTTTGGGGACAAAGTATGTTTTAAGCATGGGGGAAGGGAATTACTTGTTTGCATTGCATATAGTTTGCATTAGATTAGGTCATATTTAAAAATTTTGCATGCATTGATTAAAATTCTAAAAATGAAAAAAAAATAGAAAAAGTCGAAAAAATACAAAAATATTGCATTTAGGTTCTTATTTCCCCATTGTTTGATTCCTCTTGTGTTTCTAAGTTAAGTATAAGTTCTAACCCATGATTTGCATGATTTACTGAAGTGGATATGATATAAGCATGATCATTGATTAAATGACTTGATTATAGGATGGAGCATGTATTTAGCTTGAGTTTTAGATTCATTCTGAAGTTCTAGACAAAACAATTAGCCTTGTGAGATTTGATTTTTGGCCTTTCATGATATATTTGTTCTTTACATGCTTGAGTGTATCACCATGATTATCTAGCTCTAGAACTTGCGTTAATACTCTATTTTGAGGCTGCTTTATATGATTGAATGCATAACATTAAAGTGATTGAGGCAATGTTTCTTTATAGCCTATTATTTCCCTTCCTACCCTACAAGATCCATGTTTTTGACACCCCACTTATTTGAGCCTTAAACCTATTTTTATTAGCTCCACAAAATGATCCATAGCCGAATAAGCTTGACCCATAATCCGGGATTTAGGACTTTAGGTTTTGGTTGTATTGTGTGAGTTATGTATAAGTATGGGGGAATTGGATGAAAAAGGTAGAAAAAGAGGAAATAAACTCTTGTGTTCAAAGTTGAAAAAAATGAAGATGAAGTTTGTTGCAAAATAAGCAAAAGCAAAAGTGCTTAAATGTTATTAGTCTTCATTAGCAAAGCAAGAAAGAGTTGAAAAGATGCAAAAGAAAAAGTAAAGAAAAAAAAAGAAGCAAAGTGTTTAAATGTAAATGTAATGAAGTTGGTAGAAAGGAGTTTGGAGGAAGTTAAGAAGAAAGTGTTGAGTTTGGGTTAGGATTAGTTCTTTATCCCGGATTTAGCACCACAAGCCAAATATTATCCCTTCCAAATTTCTCTTTACCTTGGCCCCATTACAAGCCGGAAAAAGACCTCATGATTTTTGTTATGTGTTTGATCCCCAGCGGTGTAGATTTAGAACTCTGATGCAAGCATATGGTAGTCTAGTTTTCATTGGTTGATTTTGAGTGAAACACATACCCTTTATACACTTGAGTGTTGAGTGCAAAACACAATTTCCTTGGTGAGGTCTAGAATGAATGAATGGTCTTTACTTTTTGCTAGTCATAATGCATGCTGAGAAGTCTTGGTTGAGTTGTTAATTACATGAGAAATGTTTGTTTGACTTGATATGGATGTAAGATTGCATTTCTATGGTGTGATTGGATTTATGTCTTGCTTGAGGACAAGCAAGGGTTAAGCATGGGGGAATTTGATAGATCGCATAAAGGAGTAGTTTAGATGCATGTTTTATATATGTTTTGATTAGGTTTTGGTTAGTTTTTAGGTAGTTTTTAGGTTTTTGTGTTGTCGGGTATTATGCGCTGGTTTGCTCGGTTTTATAGGTTTTTAGGTTCAGGAGCAACAGCGGGGCGAGTGCAGATGGAACATGGTGGTGATGGACGAGATGGAGGAGGCTAAGGAAGCTAGGATGCACTAGGATGAAGAGCCAAGGTAAGGAAGATCGAGCTAAGAAGAAGAGCAAAGGCGCGGGATCGAAGCCGCGTAGCAACGCCGCTCAATGCCATCTGAGAAGCAATTGCGCGGGGTGGAGATTGCGCGGCCGCGCAATGCATGCCGATGCCGCACAATCTGGAGTTTTCAACGTACATGGATTTGGGCCGAGTCTTAGTTTTGGGCTTTGATATTTTGACTTATGGGCTTGTATTTTGGCCGAGATGTGTGTTTAATATATCCTATGAGGGTTATTTTTAGAGACATATAAATACTTTATGTTAGTTTATTTTTAGAGAACTTTTGTCATACTTTTGGAGGCTAGGGTTTTCTCTCAAGGAAGACTTTGAACCTTTGTAAGTTTGATTTCAATTTCAATTATGCATTGCTAATTTTTCTTTGTGTTTGGCTAATTAGTGAAGTCATGATTTATGTATGATTGTGAGGTTTAATTGATTCTCAACGAACTTGAATAGAAATTATTCTTTGTGCTTATTTGAATCTAAATTAGGGTTTTATTAGATTGATCACCTAATAGAATTTCTAGTTATAACTGAATCTGATTAATTACCGGTTGGAGTTAATCTGATCAAAGAGTAGACTTTAATTAATTTAGTACCGGTTGGACAAGTTGATTAAAGTAGGGAATAAATTCACAAGTCACTTAGATGTCTGGTTGCTCTAAGTGTTTGTTTCTATTGGTAACTTGAATCTTCATGATGTTATTTAAATGAATCTAGAAGGTCTTCTAGGTTATTAGATAAATAGGGTTGTTAGAACTGGTTGGTCTATCAACTAAATATGAAGTTTGGGTTTTAGTCCTTAGTAGGATCATTATACACAATAGATTATTCGAGTGAAGAGAGAATCAAGAGAATCGATGATCAATAAAGCAATATCATGATGGATCTAACTAGTTGAACACGCTTGTCTCTTAATTGATTAAAACCATCTTTTGCATTATTAGTTAGTTTCTATTTTGCATAGTAGTTTAGAATTTACAATCAAAAACCGCCATATTAGTTACTTGGCACTTAAGCAATAACGCATTTACACGAGTCTCTGTGGGTTCGACCCTTACTTACCGCTCTACTGAATTTGGTAAAGTTAAGGATTCTTTGATAGGTATAACGACCACCGAAAATACCTCATCACATACGGCTGATAACCCTGCTCAGGCGTGTATGTATCCCCGGCAACGGCGCCAAATTTGACGAGCACTTTTACGTCGCTATAAAAGCACTGTCAAAAAAAATTCCTAACTTCCTAACCTTAGCAAAGTGGAAGTAAGGGTCGAACCCACAGAGACTCGGAATATTTGTATTTAAGTAATATTACTAAATTAAAGGGGGATTTTGTGATTATAAACTAAAATCTAAGTAATTAAACTAATTAAAGCTAAGCAAGTAAAGTGATTTGAGATTCAAATATAGAGAAAAGCGTCCAACTAGTTTCGTATCCATTGCATACATGAGTTTTGATAATCGATTATCCTTATTTCAATTTACCTTGACTAATCTATTGTGAATTTATGAATTCAAGCTTATTGTGGTTGTTAATATACACCGTCTTTAACAACCTTTTAATCAATTAACCTAGAAAGCCTTCTATGTCAAGTTGATCATGCAATTAAGTTCAAAGCATTCAATAGAAACAATAGTCATGAATTCCACCGTCTATTCATGAAGTCTTGTGATTGAATTCTCCGCCTTTGATTAACCTTATTCCACCGTCTATAAGTTTAATCAAAGGATTCATCCATGAATAATCATATTCCACCGTCTATTTAATTATTCTAGTTGTAATTCAACCTAGAAGTAAAATAGGTGATCAAGCTATTATAATCCTAAGTGAATTTAATCAATTAAGCATGGAGAGATTCAATCTAGTCAAGGCAAACTAAAATAATTCAAATCTCACAAACAATCATGCACGCAACTTCAACTAACTAGTTGGACATGAGAAAATTAGCTAGAAATTGTCATTGAAGAGAAACAAGACTTATAAGAGTCAAATTGATCTTCAATTGCAAAACTAGGGTTTTTGTCTCCCTCAAATCTCCAAATTGTTCAAACTTAGAACACAAGTCAAAGATAGCATAACATCCAAAATAAAATCTAAGGAAAGTATTTATACTATGTCTAAAAATATCCAAAAGCAATCCTGGAGTCGGCCCAAAAGATCACCCGAGGCCCAAGTCCTTGCCGCGTCGTCGCGTCGGAGCGCGGTTTGGTGCCTCCCAGAGCGCGGTCGCGCTCTGCCCGTCTTGGCCGCGCTCTGGCCTCAGTAAACCACCTCCTCTCGGCGCGGTCTAAGCTTTCCATCCTCGGTTTAATCCCTTCGCGCTTGTCTTGTAATTCTCGCCTCAATCTTCTCCTTAATGCTCCTAAACGTTCCGAGGTCCGGTCCCAAACCTTCATCCACCGTCTTCCACCTTCCGATCTGCAATTATGCACAAAGACGCGTAGATTCCGAACTAAACGAAAATAAAACCTAAACTAAAACTTAGAATCAAATCCTAGCTAAAAATGCATGAACCGAGAAAAAAACATGCTCTAAAGCCTATACCTATATGCTCTATCAGATTCCCCCATGCTTGAACCTTGCTTGTCCTCAAGCAAGACATAAATCCAAGACACACCACAAAAATGCAATCATACATTCATCTCAAGTCAAACAAGCATTTCACATATAATCAAAACCCGACAAAGACTTCTCAGCATGCATTATAATAAGCAAAAAGTAAAGACCATTCATTCATTCTAGACCTCACCAAGGTGATTTGTGTTTGCACTCAACTCTCAAGTGTGTAAGGGTATGTGTTTCACTCAAAAATCAACCATGAAAACTAGACTACCAGAAACATGCATCAGAGCTTTAGATCTCCACCGCTGGGGATCAAACACATAACAAAAATCATGAGGTCTTTTTTAAAGCTTGTAATGGGGCCAAGGTAAAGAGAAATTTGGAAGGGATAATATTTGGCATGTGGTGCTATATCCGGGATAAAGAACTAATCCTAAACCCAAACTTTACACTTTCTCATCTTACTTCTCCCAAACTTTTCTTTCTCAACTCCAAACACACCTCTATAACCTTTGTTTCTTTTTTTTTTCTTTCTTTCTTGGCCTCTTCTTCAACTCTTCTTTTGTTTTATGAAGACTACTATCAATTATACTTGATTGTTTTCTTTTGCTTTTGCAACATAATTTCATCTTCATCTTTTTTCACTTTACACACAAGAGTTTTATTTCCTCTTTTCCTCCTTTTCTTTCAACTCCCCCATAGTTTACATAATCCACACAAAGCAAAACACACAACCTAAAGTCCTAAATCCCGGATTATGGGTCAAGCTTATCAAGCTATGGAATTATTTTGTGGAGCTTAATAAAAATAAGCTTCAGGCTCAAAAGAACAGGGGTGTCAAGAACATGGATCGTGTAGGGTAGGAAGGGAAATAATAGGCTTATAAGAAACATTGCCTCAATCACTTTAATGCTATGTATTCAATCATATAAAGCAGTCTTGACAAAGTCATAACACAAGTTCTAGAGCTAGACAATCATGGTGATACACTCAAGAAATGTGGAGAACAAATATGTCATGATAGGCCAGAAAAACAAACCTCACAAGGCTAATTTTTTCTTTTGTCTAGAACTTCAGAATAAATCAAATACTCAAGCTAAATACATGCTCCATCCTATAATCAAGGTACTTAATGAATGATCATGCTCATATCATATCAACTTCAGTATATCATGCAAATCATGGGTTAGAATCTATACTTAGCAATGAAACACAAGAGGAAACAAACAATGGGAAAATAAGAACCTAAATGCAATGTTTTTGTAATTTTTCAAATTTTTAGATTTTTTTTTCAAGATTTTTTTCAAGCTTTTAATCAATGCAAGCAAAAATATAAACATGCAAATGCAAATACATGACCTAACTAAAAACAAGCACTCATGACAAAATAAATAATCCCCTTCCCCCATGCTTAAACATTACTTTGTCCCCAAAGTAATAAAAACATAAGAGTAAAAGAAAACTGACCTCATCACAAGAGCTAGTCAAACTCGGGAATCTACTCCTCTGGCACTGGTGGTGGTGGGTACCCCGAGTAGGGCCACTCAGGATCTGGATATCCAGGATAAGGCTGATAAGCATACTGTTTGTTTGACTTGATATGGATGTAAGATTGCATTTCTATGGTGTGATTTGATTTATGTCTTGCTTGAGGACAAGCAAGGGTTAAGCATGGGGGAATTTGATAGATCGCATATAGGAGTAGTTTAGATGCATGTTTTATATATGTTTTGGTTAGGTTTTGGTTAGTTTTTAGGTAGTTTTTAGGTTTTTGTGTTGTCGGGTATTATGCGCTGGTTTGCTCGGTTTTACAGGTTTTTAGGTTCAGGAGCAACAGCGGGGCGAGTGCAGATGGAACATGGTGGTGATGGACGAGATGGACGAGGCTAAGGAAGCTAGGATGCACTAGGATGAAGAGCCAAGGCAAGGAAGATCGAGCTAAGAAGAAGAGCAAAGGCGCGGGATCGAAGCCGCGTAGCAACGCCGCGCAATGCCATCTGAGAAGCAATTGCGCGGGGTGGAGATTGCGCGGCCGCGCAATGCATGCCGATGCCGCACAATCTGGAGTTTTCAACGTACATGGATTTGGGCCGAGTCTTAGTTTTGGGCTTTGATATTTTGACTTATGGGCTTGTATTTTGGTCGAGATGTGTGTTTAATATATCCTATGAGGGTTATTTTTAGAGACATATAAATACTTTATGTTAGTTTATTTTTAGAGAACTTTTGTCATACTTTTGGAGGCTAGGGTTTTCTCTCAAGGAAGACTTTGAACCTTTGTAAGTTTGATTTCAATTTCAATTATGCATTGCTAATTTTTCTTTGTGTTTGGCTAATTAGTGAAGTCATGATTTATGTATGATTGTGAGGTTTAATTGATTCTCAACGAACTTGAATAGAAATTATTCTTTGTGCTTATTTGAATCTAAATTAGGGTTTTATTAGATTGATCACCTAATAGAATTTCTAGTTATAACTGAATCTGATTAATTACCGGTTGGAGTTAATCTGATCAAAGAGTAGACTTTAATTAATTTAGTACCGGTTGGACAAGTTGATTAAAGTAGGGAATAAATTCACAAGTCACTTAGATGTCTGGTTGCTCTAAGTGTTTGTTTCTATTGGTAACTTGAATCTTCATGATGTTATTTAAATGAATCTAGAAAATCTTCTAGGTTATTAGATAATTAGGGTTGTTAGAACTGGTTGGTCTATCAACTAAATATGAAGTTTGGGTTTTAGTCCTTAGTAGGATCATTATACACAATAGATTATTCGAGTGAAGAGAGAATCAAGAGAATCGATGATCAATAAAGCAATATCATGATGGATCTAACTAGTTGAACACGCTTGTCTCTTAATTGATTAAAAACATCTTTTGCATTATTAGTTAGTTTCTATTTTGCATAGTAGTTTAGAATTTACAATCAAAAACCCCCATATTAGTTACTTGGCACTTAAGCAATAACGCATTTACACGAGTCTCTGTGGGTTCGACCCTTACTTACCGCTCTACTGAATTTGGTAAAGTTAAGGATTCTTTGATAGGTATAACGACCACCGAAAATACCTCATCACATACGGCTGATAACCCTGCTCAGGCGTGTATGTATCCCCGGCAACGGCGCCAAATTTGACGAGCACTTTTACGTCGCTATAAAAGCACTGTCAAAAAAAATTCCTAACTTCCTAACCTTAGCAAAGTGGAAGTAAGGGTCGAACCCACAGAGACTCGGAATATTTGTATTTAAGTAATATTACTAAATTAAAGGGGGATTTTGTGATTATAAACTAAAATCTAAGTAATTAAACTAATTAAAGCTAAGCAAGTAAAGTGATTTGAGATTCAAATATAGAGAAAAGCGTCCAACTAGTTTCGTATCCATTGCATACATGAGTTTTGATAATCGATTATCCTTATTTCAATTTACCTTGACTAATCTATTGTGAATTTATGAATTCAAGCTTATTGTGGTTGTTAATATACACCGTCTTTAACAACCTTTTAATCAATTAACCTAGAAAGCCTTCTATGTCAAGTTGATCATGCAATTAAGTTCAAAGCATTCAATAGAAACAATAGTCATGAATTCCACCGTCTATTCATGAAGTCTTGTGATTGAATTCTCCGCCTTTGATTAACCTTATTCCACCGTCTATAAGTTTAATCAAAGGATTCATCCATGAATAATCATATTCCACCGTCTATTTAATTATTCTAGTTGTAATTCAACCTAGAAGTAAAATAGGTGATCAAGCTATTATAATCCTAAGTGAATTTAATCAATTAAGCATGGAGAGATTCAATCTAGTCAAGGCAAACTAAAATAATTCAAATCTCACAAACAATCATGCACGCAACTTCAACTAACTAGTTGGACATGAGAAAATTAGCTAGAAATTGTCATTGAAGAGAAACAAGACTTATAAGAGTCAAATTGATCTTCAATTGCAAAACTAGGGTTTTTGTCTCCCTCAAATCTCCAAATTGTTCAAACTTTAAACACAAGTCAAAGATAGCATAACATCCAAAATAAAATCTAAGGAAAGTAATTATACTATGTCCAAAAATATCCAAAAGCAATCCTAGAGTCGGCCCAAAAGATCACCCGAGGCCCAAGTCCTTGCTGTGTCGTCGCGCCGGAGCGCGGTTTGGTGCCTCCCAGAGCGCGGTCGCACTCTGCCCGTCTTGGCCGCACTCTGGCCTCATTAAACTGGCTCCTCTCGACGCGGTCTAAGCTTTCCATCCTCGGTTTAATCCCTTCGTGCTTGTCTTGTAATTCTCGCCTCAATATTCACCTTAATGCTCCTAAACGTTCCGAGGTCCGGTCCCAAACCTTCATCCACCGTCTTCCACCTTCCGATCTGCAATTATGCACAAAGACGCGTAGATTCCGAACTAAACGAAAATAAAACCTAAACTAAAACTTAGAATGAAATCCTAGCTAAAAATGCATGAACCGAGAATAAAAACATGCTCTAAAGCCTATACCTATATGCTCTATCACATTCCCATCTATGGCGCTAACTCACCTGCGCCGAGTGCAGAGGCAGGCCCTCCCACTTTTCATATACGTCATCCTTCCAACCCTTGGTCAAGCCTCCACCGGAGTATTTTCCAAAAACAAAGCAATTAATTTTATTTTTGAAGGGGCCCAGCCGACACACGACCATGGCTAGACGCCTCTTCGCACCGACAGTCATCGCACATGATCGTGCCGGTTACGCTGCCAACACAGAGAAAACGATACCATTTCTTTACGAGAAAAACGTTTAGAATGGAAAGCGCATCACATCATACAATAAAACATTTCACATGGGAAAACATACATTCAGGACTAGTTCCCAAAACCAATCTCACAATCACGGCGTGAAATCTAACAAGACTAGAATAAAGCCGAGCAAGTCGAGAACCACTTACCTGGTAGACGATCCTCGAATGAAGTAAGAAACGCGTCGATACTAAAGACCTATGAATTGTAACGTTCACGGTTAATCGACTAACCGCGACAAGTAACTTTCGATTCTAGGCAATCACAACTATATATAGTAGCCTCACCAAGCGTGAACCACCACAATATCATGGTATCCAACAAGCGCGGATTGAATAGATATTCAACCAGAAATTATTCGCAACAATCTTAACAACCAACATCAACAACTTCCTACAGACTATGATTTCCAAACTTTAAATGTCCTGAAGAGTAATAGCCCAAGGAAACCAAAAGATTATGTTACGAATCACACGACATGCATTCGACCAAAGCAACATATAATATTGTATGACCTAATAGAGAGTCCACAAACGAGTAATCACATACAAATCTATAATTGTAAGCTTTAACTCCTACCCGTGTTCTAAAAGGAAACGGAACAAACCAAACGATATCACAATTCCATCAAGTGTAGTTTACTCAAGGAACCATCCAGACTCATCCACGAATATTTTATTCTCACTCTCGGGTCAAGCACAAGCATTAAATGATGAAATGAATTACAATATCGTACCATACAAATTAGAAATTCTCACCTAAAATTTTAATAGAGCACTTGAATCAAGACAAGTGTAATTCACAACAATTTATTCAAACGAGCAGAACGGAAAAAAGAGAAGTTCACCTTGATCAAAATAGGATCTTACAACAAAGCAGCAAACAAAACACATGGATCGGTTCCAAGGTAGGGATTAACATAAAAGAAAGTTTATCCGACCTTACAGAGATCAGGTTAGAACCAAAACTCGGACAAAGCGGGCTATTCTCACTAGAGGTGTGTCGCCTCAGAACTGAATCGAATTAGATCGAAGACCCCGACACTTGGTTGGAGCAGAACTGGTTTATCCTTGCTCGTGGTAGTCGATGTTGGGCTGTTGGAGGCGGAAAACGACCGACTTTGGATATGCAAGCTTGCATTGGACGCTCGACTCTATCGGCGTAATTCCACTCCTCACGAAAACGTCGATGTACAACAACAGTCAAAACCTTTGGTCGGGGACGCGTTTGACCCACACTTTGCGAGGCCGGTCCGGTGGGGTGAGGCGCACGCAGATCAGGGGCAACCTCGGAATGTGGGTCCGATCCCAAATATGCCCTACCAGGAGGGTTTAATGTCAAACCGGAACAGAAAGAACGAGGACGAGGAAGGGAAAAGAAGGTTGGGCCGGCAAGGCCGCTTCTTACCATCGGCGAACCAAGCTGCGTCGGAACAGAGGAGGCGCGACAAACTAGAGGACGGTGGTGACGAGGGTAGCCCAGAGTTATCAACGGCGGCGAAACGAACTCAAGTGATCGAGCTTTCTTGTTGTATCGCCCTCACCAGAGCCTAGAGGGAAGGCGAAGAAGGGTGGTGGTGCCTCACGACATGGAACGACGGTGGCTCGTGATAAAGATGACGGTGGTTCGAGCGGCTAGAGGAGCGAGACAACAAAAGGCGGTCGTGAGAGCGTTGGAAGTTAGAACGGAACGGCGACAAGCGAGATGCGCTGTGTGGCCCTCAATCTCTGTCTCTGATGTTTGGTGAACATCGCACAGTTATTGAAGGAGAAAGATAGAAAAAAAGTAGGGTAATGGAGGGGAGAAGGGGAAAGAAAACAAGTTTGGCTTCCAAAAAAAAAGTTCCCGATGTTTCACAACCTCTCCCCCTCGAAGAGGTTCGTCCTCGAACCTCACATTGTTGAAAACAACTTAAATGCAGTACGTGACAAGCAAAACACATAACAAACTACTATAACTACGAAGAAAGACAACCAACAAACTCGCTTAGCAACACTAAGTCATCAAACATCAAACCTACACCTGAGCAACCACTAAACTTTACTCTTAAAGGCCTCTACTAAACCCGAGTGAAGTTTGGGGTATTTCTCTCACATCCTATCCTCGGTCTCCCAAGTAGCCTCCTCAATACCTCGCCGAGACCACTGAACCAACAACAACTGAATCTCTGTGTTCCATAGCTTCTTCATTCGCTTGTCCAATATCGTTATCGGCTGCTCTCTAGAGGTATGATCGGGCTCAACCTCTCTTTCACACCAAATCTCCTCCCACCACGAGTAGGTGACACTCTCAACCAAACATGTGCCCCTATCTCGAAATCTAGTGGGCGACGTCGCTTGTTTGCGTAGGCTTTCTGGCGGCTCTATACAGTTAGCATATGCTCCTGGATTAGGCCACCTTCCCAATCGTCTCTTCTATCATCTGTGGCCTCTCTCCTACTACATCCGATGGTCATCCCAGCACAACGGTGTCCTGCGTTCGCGACCACACAAAGCTTCATATGGAGCCATTTGAAACGAGAAGTGTCAACTGTTGTTGTAAGCAAATTCCACCACTACTAGGTTATCTGACCAATGACCTACCCAGTATAGAACACATGACCTCAGCATGTTCTGTAGAGTCTGAATCGCCCTCTCGGACTGACCATCCGACTTTAATGGTAAGCAGTCGTGAAATGCAATCTCGTCCCAAGTGCCTCATGCACTTGTTGCCAAAATCTGGGAGTGAAACTCCCATCACGATCTGACACAAACGTCTTGGGTACACCATGCAGTCTACTTTCTAATTTACGAGCACCTCCTTAAACACTCACACCTTTTTCCTTGGCCAAGTCTCCTTAATAGGCAAGGGGTGAGCGGTCTTTGTCAACCTATCCACTACAACTCAAATGGCATCACGCCCCTTGCTGATCTGTAGTCTAGTGACAAAATCCATGTGAATGTCCTCCTGCTCTTACTATGGAATAGGAAGTCAGTGGAGCATACCACCCGGCCTCTGGTGCTCGATCTTCACATGTTGACAAACCTGACACTTAGCCACAAATCACGCTGCATCTGGCTTCATGCCACCCCACCATTGATATTGTCATAAATCTTTGCATCTCTTTCTCGCTCCAAGGTGAATCATGTAAGGTGTAGCGTGGACCTCTTGAAAAATCTTCTGTCTCAACACTGCATCTTGAGGCACTCCATTCGGCCGCAGAAACTCAATATACCGTCAGCTCTCTCCACAAAAACAAGTGCCTCTCCACGGCTCAACTTCTGCTTCTGATCTTGAATCATTGGACATACTTCATGTTTCAGCTTCACTTCTTCAAGCAAAGTCAATTGACACTCCAAGATACTCATTCTACCTTGATAACGCTGAATCTGTTCCTAGATTTTGCACCTCATCAACTCTCTCTCTCTCTCTCTCCAACTCTAGTTGAGCAGTCAAAAGAGCCAACATACGCTTTTGAGACGTCTTCCTACTAAGGGCATCGATGACTACATTCACCTTCCATGGGTGGTAAAGGATCTCCAAAACATATTCCTTTAGTAACACGAGTCATCTCCGTAGTCTCATCTTTAATTCTCTCTAAGTGAGGATGCACTTGGAACTCTTATAATATGTCATCACTTTGCATGTACTCCCATAGAAGTAATGACGCCAACATTTCAAGGAATATACCCCCGCTGACAACTCTAACAACGTGAGTAAGGTAATTCTGCTCATTCGGCTTCAACTGTCTCGAGGCCTAAGCAATCACCTTATCCCTCTTCATCAGCACTCGTCCTAGGCCCACCTTGGAGGTATCGCTATAGATCGCGAAGTCGTTTTGAGGAAGAGGAAGTTTAGGAGCCTAAATCAACCTCCTCTTCAGCTCATCGATGCTTCTCTTGCAGGCCTCATTCCACTCAAAATGAGTGGTCTTCTTTAATAGGTTGGTAAGTGGTTAGCTATACGGAAGAAACCTTCCACGAACCTCTGATAGTACCCTGCTAAACCTAGGAAGCTCTACACCTCCTTCACATTCCTTGGGGTTTCCCAAACCTTCGCGGCCTCCATCGTCACAAGGTCCCTCCTAACTTCCTTAGCCGGCACCAAAAGTCCTAGAAAAGTGACGTCTGATAGCCCGAACTAACCCTTGACAACATAGCAAACAGTCGGTGTTACCTTAACACTCCTATCAACAGCTTGATATGCTTGGCGTGCTCCGCCTTATCTCTGGAGTAAAACAGGATGTCATCGAAGTAACCACCACAAATTTGTCCAAGGAAACTATAAACATCTGGTTCATCAACTCCATGAATATCCAGCACCACTCTGAAACATCTCATCAAACTCATTTCCAAAATCACGCTGTCATTCAGGGCAACTGCATTACTATAATTTTGTATACTGGTCTATACTTTCTATTCTGATAGGGCACCACAGAATCTCTAATCCCACACACCTTACTGTTAGTGGATAGACCCACCACAAAAAGTATCCCTTTTGTACAAGTCAAGCCTAGTCTAACCACACAGACAGAGGACACGGAAGAGGGTGTGGCACCCGTGTCAAAAGAATATGGACAAGTTTAAACTGAATCCAAAACATACATGTAGTTGTCAGCGTATGTAAGATATCAGCTCTCCTCATCTCGAATACTCGAGGCTGGTTAATCCAGAAGGCATTGGCTCCTATGCTCCATCATTTGTTCCGACCTGAAGCATACTGAGTCTTCTATGGTGGACTATGAGCTCCCTGGTTCACCTTCCTTGGTGAATGTCCCTGAGAAGGTACACCGACACTGCAATACTATCGTATAAGGTTGGGCTTCCTTCATATGAAACAATTTCGAACTAGTTTCAAACACTAGCTCTTAATGTGATTCATGCCTTCACAATTGAAGCACTCTCTTGAACCCCTAATAGACTAGCCCTGCTGATTCTAACCCTGATGACCTTGTGATTGAGAATACGATCAATTGTGCTGAAGCGAGCATATTCGATTGTCCCTCTTAGTGGCTCTACCACACGATCAACTACTTTTGGTCTCTATACTTCTAGTAGCCCTCCTAGTTGAGCAACTCCAACAGTACTCTAGTCTAGTGCCTTCATCTTAGTGATTTGAAGCCCAACATTAGTATTCTAATCATGCAAAACTCTAGTGATAACTCAACTGGCAGTATATTGGCTCTAAACTAGGCCTCACTAGGTCCTCCTCTAACGACAGACACCCTAGCATCCTAATGGTCGCCAACAGCTAGATCTCCACCCTTATCAACTTCTTTCTAGGGGTAAACATTCTGATGCTCCTTTGGTTCAGCGACAAAGGGAGTCTCTCCTCTGCACCTACTACGTCCTCTACCACGACTTCTTCCACCAGTAACAACAATTCTGACTCTGGTTTGTGGGGTCATCTTTTCAGAAAGTCTCACATCAAAACTTTAAACTTGACTAAAAGTTAAGGATTTACTTACTAATCTACGTGAGGTCCTTCGGCGGATGGCAGCGAAGTCGCATCGTGTCATTTACCCCTATATGCAGCATGACTACCCATTTTAAAACATATTTAGAAAACACCGGCCGGTTTTTATTTCTAGTTGGACATCGTGTACACTTGTTGTTTGGTTCCATGTGCCCTTGTTGCCAACCTGGCTTTGATACCAATTTGTAACACCCCGTCTTGACGTCGGAGCGCTACTCGGTAGATTGACCCTCTCGGGCACTACCTGAACTGGTTGACAACTAGAATACCTGGACCTTGCAACTCGGGCACGACGAGAAAGCGAATTTAAATCATCCAACAATCATTTAATAAAAACATATCTGTTGTAATATCCCTCATTTATTATAAAGGGTAAAAATATAATTTTATATTCTTTTTTATCATGATAAAATATTTTACATATTTTATTTTCTTACAGTTATAATGTTTGAACATTTTAAATGTTATAAGCTTGGTTTATAAGGTTAAAACTGAAAATCCCATAGTAAAGGTTACAAAAATTATGTTCTCATATTAAATACGAACCATAAGAATTATGGTGTAAGATTATAATAATATAATACAATATAATTATGAATAATATGAGTTGTTTATTATTAAAAATTATAAGAGAGTAATTACAAGTGATAATACTTATGGAAAAGCATTATAATAATATTTCTAAAATTTGTATAAGTGTTTTAAAGCTAAAGTTTAATAAAATAAATTGTTAAAAGTTCAAATGATAACTATCTATTTTATTTGGAGTGCAAAAGCTAAGGTGGAAGGACATTTTTATCACTTTTGAAAAACAAGAGGGTTGTTTGTGCAATTTCTTAGAAATGGATTGAAACCCGATTGGGTTGTCTTCAACCTTGAGCCCGAATTTTCAAATGACCATATCTCACTCGTTTCTCAACGGATTTTCGATTCGAAAGATGTTCCGAAAAGCTCATGAAGTGCTCTATAAAACCCCTTAATCAATTGTTCGAATTAATACAAATTTCGGGGCCGAATTTCTGTGCATTTAACATGACCTAATAAAGGTTAAATGGTCGAAATTGGCTCTTAAAAGCTCGAATTGGATGAAGGTAATGATGTGGAAGGATAAGAATAAGTAATGGAGGGTTAATTTTATAATAATTGTGGTTTTTGAGGATATTTTTGAATTAATCTCGGATATCCTTTTAATCTCTTTGTCCGTTTTAACGCTTAATCCAATATTTTTGTTGGAGATTAAATCCTAGAAAATTCTTAGTGACATCCTAAAATCACAAAGAAATGATTTTATGGATCAGTGTGAATTCTAGGATTTTTCGGTGGAAAAAGAATATTTATTGGATAAGCCGTCGTTTTAATTATGTATTGTAAAGGATTTAAAATACGAAACGAAAGCCTTAAAAATGAAGGTAGCAAGATAAAATCATGTAAAATTGGTTTTATTGGTCTACATAATTTACGGGACGTTTTTCGTTTAGTGAGTTTTTCCACCCGAGGTACATAATTTTACCGCTTTAACGCGAGTCCCGTTCCGAGACAGGTTTTATTTGTAAACAGCCTTTCTCTTGCTTATTAAGGAAGGAACTGAGATTGCATTTTTATATTTATCTTCTTCAAACTATTCAAAACAAAAGTGAGACCGAGAGAGTTTGGACGAACGACGGACTTGGAGAACTCACCTTCACCGCCGGCTATCTTCTTCCCCTACCTTCTCCTCACCTCCTCCTTCACCTCACCTTCTTCTTCCTCCTTTTTCTAGGCTTGTTGTTGCGGCTGTAAAAGCAGAACCAGTAAGAGATTCAGGAGGAACGACGAATTCGGGAATAAAGAATTCGAATCATCACCGCCGGCAAATCTTTTCAGCCTCGCCGCGCGACATCACCGGCGATCGCTAGCTCCTCCGACCACCATCCACCGCAAGGGCCACCACCGGGCATCACCTTGCCACCCTCGAGCTCGGGGATCGAGCCACTATCGAGCTGAACGAGCCATAGGCTCAAGTGAAGGTATATACGATCAAAATTAATTAGCGGGTTCGTTGTGGAGCCATTGTAAAGACCTTTCGGTTCCCATTTGCTAATTAAATTTATGGTTTTTATAATCTTGACGTTGATACGGTGCCACAGGTTCAAACCACTCGTGAAACGGACGTCCGGATCTACAGTTATAGCGAATACAAGTCTTGACACCGATTGGCAGGTAAAGGACTTCGGATAATTACTCAGGATTCATTGTTAATCCATTTGATCCGAGATTTGGTCAACTTTAATAACTGTTACTAAGGAACACTTTTTGTTTAGAAAGTTGTTTCAAAAGTGAAGCGGATAATTAGTTATAATTTCGCCAAGATGGCTCCTTAAAGCATGATAACTAAGGATTATTAAAAATCGATATACGGAAATTAAATCGTTTATCGATTAGGAAGTTGTAGGAGTTGAGTATACAATTAAGAAGTGTTTCTGTGAGCTCGTTGTTGAGAAATCCTTTTTGTTATATTTGACCGAAGGGTGATAAAGATTACTGTTGAATTGCTAAGGACGTTGAGCACACCTTCTAAGGCAAGTGGACTGTTCTCTCTTGCATTATGGTTATTAAATGAGGAATTGAATCCCATTTAATATTTGTGTTGGGAACAACTTGTGTGCTTAATAAAATATGATAGGTTGTTATATTTGTTAGAAATAATGACCATGTTGTTATTCAGTTTCGCGCTAGAACTGGATTTAGGTCCGTTATGTGTGACCTTGTATGTTGTCCCATGCTGAGACATTGTTGTGAAGTAAGTTAATTTCAGGGGTAGGAGCCGAGTCTCCAATGACCTCTTTATAACACAGTCTATATTAGGAGGTTTAGTTCGCTATCATATCCCAATATTCGGGTCATGACTCATACCTCAATCAACGCTAGAGGAGGTGTTTGTGCACTCTAGCTAAGTGCAAATTGGTACTAGGTGTTCGACAATGATCATGGATTTCATCCCTCTCATCTTGACGTCTCCATGTACATGTGGATTCTCGGTAGTTTTAGCCGATTAAAAGTTACCAACATATTTGTGAAAAGTTTTGAAAGTAATATAAAATAAGTGCGTTAGGCACATTGATGTACCCGGATGGTTAGTCTATTCGATAACCATTCTTACTTCCGGTTATGAATGATTCTTAATCAAACTTTGATTAAGTCAATCTGATTAGTCGATGGAGGCTTTTCAAAATAGTATGTGATTATTATGAGTTACCAACAATTGTTCATGTTTCGTAAAGGAACCACAAGTTGTGGTGTCCTATCTCTTGATTATGCATGCCTCCTTCTTATTCTCTATAAGACTGCTAACTAGTGGATCATAATCCGAGTCTATTCGGATTTTGGATGCCAATATGTTTAGTTACAACCATAAGAACCAAGTTAGTTCTCCACTTGCTTAGTCTTTCATTAGACTAACCCCTCCATCTTCTTTTCTTTTATATGGTCGGCTAGTGTCCACTATTGGTATACGACACATCAGGTTCTTCTTGGAAGTTGATTTAAGAGGCGGATTCAGAGGTTTGAAGCTCAAGAAGTTGAAGAAAGGTTTCCAAAAGATATACTTGAGTGAAGATCATGGTTGAACTACTTCAAAGCGAAGCTGAGTTTAAAAATAAAAACTTAGGGAAGACTTGATAAAGACTTTGTTTAAATAGAAGGTTGTTCTATTTGTTTACTAATTCTTTTAATTTAAGGCTTGTATAAGACCTTTTATTCTATTTTCCGTTGTAAAGTTTTACTTTATTTTGTTAGGTTTTAAATGGATTCATTTACCTTGTTCTAGTATGTTCTATCAGGTTAAAGCCTTGGGTAACTTTGGTTTAGTCCTAATCGGGGTTACTGGCGGTAATACCTCCAGGGAAAGTAAGGGGGTGTTACAAATTGGGTAGTTGAATCGTTTAGAACGGCCAGTAATTGTTGGATAATGTCGAATTAAAGCCAAGCGACGGTTTGTGTTAGGGGTATTGCTGTGAGTGTCGGTTTGGGCATTATAAGTGATCTTTTTTAGTGTTATAAAAGGCCATTATGAAGTGCAATCTATAACACACATTTTCTATTCAGAAATTTTCTCCAAAAACGCTCTCTAATTTGTCCAAATCGGCTCGGGAATAAGTCGCCTCTGTTCAGCAAAAAAACAGAGTAAGGCTCAGTTTTTGGGCTATTTCTCCTTCCACACACAACCAAAATTTTCTCATTTTATATCATTGGAAAGATCTCTTTCTCATGGTTCCAACGCCTACTCACACACCCCGATCCGATACCAGACGAAGGAGAACAAAGCGATCAAAGTTGGTGTTGTTGTGTGCTCTATTTTACGTGGATGTTCGGGTTGGCTGGTGAGCCCGTGAGCAGGTTGGGCCCGACCCGGCCCGACCGGGCTGCTCACCTTTATAGGTATATGCCATTTCAATTCAATTAAAAAAAACTCTTTTGTTAACTTTAAATGGGTAAAAATTATATAAATTAACAAATTTTAGGAATTTGGTATTTTATGAGTATTTAAGTTAACTTGTGAATTTTTTTAAAAGGGTATTTTTAGTATTCCTATAAATGAATTGGTATTATAAAAAGGATATTAATAAGAAAAGAATTTCTTATTTCACTATAAGATTGAAAATATTTTGATTATATAGAAAATAATAATAAGATTTTTGAATATGTATAAGCAATAAGATTTTTATTGAGATTAATACTAAAGATAAGAATAGGGTAGTATTGTATAATGAAAAGAAGAGGTTAAATGACATTATATTAATAAAAAGGAAATTATTAATATAATGTGTAAAGTTTATAATTTTTATAAACTTAAGTCGTTGTGATTCCTTGAAAATCAACGTCATCGAACGAACAAAATAAATTGACGATAATTTATTTTGTGGTTGAGTGAAACAGGAAGAAGCCTAGGTTAGTAACCGCGAATGATTTGTTGGTAACCCGTATACGCCAATTTCGAGGCAAGTGGTTTGGGTTCGATTTCCATATAAAATCATTTATGCATCACTCGTTTTATTAAGCATGTTATATATCTTGTTATATGTTTTCATGTGTTTTAAATTGTTTTATGACCATGTTGGGAACTCTTGTATGTAATAAAAAGAGTCTAGGATTTATTTTATTCTAGATTTAATGAGGTTTTTCTAGTCGTACTTAGGTTACGCTAGATGGACTATAGGGTCGTTGCCTTGTGATATGTGTGCCTAGATGAGTAGGCTTGTATGTGCGTACTTTATTGTATATGCGTCGAATTATTCGACTTTAATCTTGAGCCGATGTTCTACTTGTAAGACCATGGTCAATACCCGCTCGCTCGATGAGGGGTGATGGCACGTAGCTCGTGCTAGTCTGGGCTTGCAACCCATCCTTTGAGTATTTCCGTGGGGCCGTAACCCACATTTTGTCTCTGAGTATTTTTGTGGGGTCGTAACCCACTTTTTGTCTTCCTTAAAATGTATGCTTAATTCCAAGTGGAACATTATTGTGATCTTTAAAATTGGTAGAGATTAAATAGGCGCCCGATGGCGACAATTAAAATTATAAAAAGGCTAGTACAAAATGGAATGCCATCCTAACTCTCAGATTCCGTAATTCTCTGGCTCCAATCTGAATTCGCACAACACGTATGCGGTGAGGTTGGTAGAGGGAAACGTGATCAACGAGGGGTTTAATCACCCACCTGACTAAGTGTTTGAAACCCAAGTTCCCAACATAAGTAAATCTTTCTTTAAAAATCGAGATTCACCCTTGGATGACATTCTCATACTTTTCCTTCAAGTCATAGTTTTCATAGGAGGTCCGAGGTCCGAGGATGGGATTGGCTTTCATTCGGTACCCGACATCCCAACTCGTTCCTTCCTAAAACCGAACCACCTTCTAAAACCTCATTTGCTTAGTCTGTAACAAGACTAACCGACCATTTATATTCGTTGTATGGTCGGCTGGTGTCCATCGCATTTATCGTCGCGACACATCAGGAGTGGAGATCTACGTCAAGGACCACAAGGAGAATGCTTGAGGAGTAGCTGAATTGAAGTTGGTTGAATTGGAATAAGTTAGAATAATTTTAAGGGTCGAGGTTCCGATTTGTGAGACCCTTCCCATTTAACCTTTGTATCCTTTATAGTTTATTCAACTTTTATAGTAGACTTCCGCAACTTTTATATATATCTTCTGCATTTTAAAGTTTCTGGTTAAGTTCTATAATTACTGTAAGCCTTGGGTGACTTCGAGAGTTTAATCTCGGGGTCACTGGAGGTAATATCCTTGTATAAAAAGGGGGTGTTACGTCTGTAACAATGTCTTCCGCATTTTAAAGTTTTCGGTTAAGTTCTGTAATTAATGTAACCCTAGGGTGACTTCGAGAGTTTAATCTCGGGGTCACTGGCGGTAATATCCCTGTATAAAAAGGGGGTGTTACAATTATGGTATCAGAGCCGAAACTTTATAATGTCATTCCTTAGGTTGATCCTTATGTTCTAATATCTTATTAATGTTCCATTCGTAGAGATATGGTTGTTGTGTACCTTTAGACTCTAGTGTCTAGCGTACATATTCTCAAGATAGATATTTTTTATCTTCCTTGGTCAATCTATCTTAAGTCTTAACCGAAGTGATGGTTGTCAAGTGATTGAACCATCTTATGTCTTGTTGTTCATACTGATCCAAGTTCTTGTACCTTAGTCTTTACATAAGTGAAGTTGCCAAGTAATATTATGAAATAAGAAACTCCTCTAGGGGATGGGTTTTATTTCGACATTCTATTAGTTTAAGCTCAAAGATAATTCTCTTCTTATAAGCTTAGTCTTTAAAAGTTTGCATAAAAGGAAAAAAAATGTTTAATTGTCGTCACCTCATTTGAAGTCGTTATGCAACCATCTATATCAATTTAGGGTCAGTGAAAATCACATCCTATTTTGTTTTTGAGGAAAGACGGTTAGTTTTTTTGTAAATTTGATTGTTAAAATCATTTCAATCGTTTCAAGTTTGAAATAAGGAGTTTGTGTCCTTTGATGAGTTCTTTTCAAGTTCAGCATGTTTGAACCATTGAACTAATGACCAATAACTATTGACCTTGCTATCTTTGGTCCATCTTAGTAAATTTATTGCGGGATACTTTCCTCGGTTTTATGCTTTTTATAAAGTAAATTTTTCTACGATTTTCATGGTGGTGATTAAGAATGTATTTTGTCTTCCATCTTGATCACATGGTAAGACAAGATCATATGTCTTATTCTTGTGGAAATGCAGTAAAGGGGTTAGGTTGGCTCGGTTCCCCATCCTGATCACATGGTGGAATGTGAGAACCTAAGTCCTTAAGGTTCGATTTGATAAAATGAACTTTTAAATGTTGGAATTCTCGTTCTCTAACTCAATGATTGAGAATTTAAGGATATAAAGATCTTGGTTGGGATTTAAAAGTAACTATGTTGTCTATGAAAAAAAAATTAAATCAATACTTCATAAATGAGTTTTTTTGTGTGGGTGATAACTCATCATATATCTTGTTAGCAGCCTTACCCAAGCCATAGGACAAATATTTTATAATACATCAAATGGCATAAGTATTTTTAATCATGTTCAGTTATAAAAACTAAATGTCTATCAACTTTGGTATTTAAGTAGAGTGATTTTGTAATGATTCTTTTACAAGCAATAAGGATGTTGGTGAACATAAAAAGAAATTACATATTTTCTACTTTCGAACCTTTTATAATTATTTGAAAGTTGAGTCAATTGCTATGATTCAGTTTGATTATTAAGGTTACTTTTACCAACAAAAGCTTTTGTTTAAACTAATTCAAAATCACCTTCCATTTTCTTTGATTACAATTTCAAGTTGTTACTACGCTGATGCCAATAGTGAATAAACTCTTCATTTTATTATAGCCTCAGTCTCTTGTTGAATAGTTTATTATCATCAATTTCTCTCACCTGGCGTATAGTTCCTTTCTATGTCTTTCACAACCTTTGCCTATCCATAGAAGCATGCCAAATTCGTTTATAGAGCATATTGTGTTGAATACAACACAATAATTCTAATATCCATCTAATCCTAAATCCTCGTATAGTACTCAGATTCGTTGTTTGCGTCATAGTTGTTTGTCTTCATAGTACTCCATGAAGCATTAACTCAAATAAGATTGGATAGTGTAAGTTCTAGTTCCGACTGAAGTTAGCCACGAGGTTAAGTATGATTACGATGTTATCTATGATGAGCGTTGACTTAGTTTCGCGGACGAAACTATTTTTAAGGGGGTACTATTATAACCGCCCACGTTTTTATTCCATGAGAATCGTTTTAAGAGTTGTTCTTTGGATATCACGATAGATGGTGAGGTGTATATTTTCATAAGACGGTACCTTACCTTGATCTAGTTTCGCGGACGAAACTCTTTTTAAGGGGGTACTATTGTAATATCCATTTATATAAAGGGTAAAAATATAATTTTATATTCTCTTTTATCATGATAAAATATTTTACATATTTTATTTTCTTAAAGTTATAATGTTATAACATTTTAAATATTATAAGCTTGGTTTATAAGGTTAAAACTTAAAACCCCATAGTAAAGGTTACAAAAATTATGTTCTCATATTAAATACGAACCATAAGAATTATGGTTTTATGATTATTATAATATAATAAAATATAATCATGAATAATATGAGTTGTTTATTATTAAAAATTATAAGAGAGTAATTACAAGTGATACTACTTATGGAAAAGTTTATAATAATATTTCTAAAATTTGTATAAGTGTTTTAAAGCTAAAGTTTAATAAAATAAATTGTTAAAAGTTCAAATGATAACTATCTATTTTATACGGAGTGCAAAAGCTAAGGTGGAAGGACATTTTTATCACTTTTGCAAAATAAGAGGGTTGTTTGTGCAATTTCTTAGAAATGGATTGAAACTCGATTGGGTTGTCTTCAACCTTGAGCCCGAATTTTCAAATGGCCATATCTCACTCGTTTCTCAACGTATTTTTCCGAAAAGCTCATGAAGTGTTATATAAAACCCCTTAATCAATTGTTGGAATTAATACACATTTCGGGGCCGAATTTCTATGCATTTAACGTGACCTAATAAGGATTAAATGGTCGAAATTGGCTCTTGAAAGCTCGAATTGGATGAAGGTAATGATGTGGAAGGATAAGAATGAGTAATGGAGGGTTAATTGGGTAGTTGAATCGTTTAGAACGGACAGTAATTGTGTGATATTGTCGAATTAAAGCCAAGCGACGGTTTGTGTTAGGGGTATTGAAGTGAGTGTCGGTTTGGGCATTATAAGCGATCTTTTTGAGCGTTATAAAAGGCCATTAGAAAGTGCAATCTGTAACACACATTTTCTATTCAGAAAGTTTCTCCAAAAACGCTCTCCAATTTGGCCAAATCGGCTCGGGAACAAGTAGCCTCTGTTCAGCCAAAAAAATAGAGCAAGGCTCAGTTTTTGGGCTATTTATCCTTCCACACACAACCAAAATTTTCCCATTTTATATCATTGGAAAGTTCTCTTTCTCACGGTTCCAACGCCTACTCACACGCCCTGATCCGATACCAGACGAAGGAGAACGAGCGATCAAAGTTGGTGCTGTTGTGTTCTCTGTTTTCACGTGGCTGTTCGGGTTGGCTGCTGAGCCCGTGAGCAGGTCGGGCCCGCACCGGCCCGACCGGGTTGACGAAAATTTATTTTGTGGTTGAGTGAAACAGGAACAAGTCTAGGTCAGTAATCGCGAATGATCTGTTCGCAACCCGTATACGCCAATTTCGAGGCAAGTGGTTTGGGTTCGATTTCCATATAAAATCGTTTATGCATCACTCGTTTTATTAAGCATGTTATATATCTTGTTATATGTTTTCATGTCTTTTAAATTGTTTTATGACCATGTTGGGAACTCTTGTATGTAATAAAAAGAATCTAGGATATATTTTATTCTAGATTTAATGACGTTTTTCTAGTCGTACTTAGGTTACGCTAGATGGACTGTAGGGCCGTTGCCTTGTGATATGTGTGCCTAGATGAGTAGGCTTATATGTGCATACTTTATTGTATATGCGTCGAATTATTCGACTTTTATCTTGAGCCGATGTTCTACTTGTAAGACCATGGTCAATACCCGCTCGCTCGATGAGGGGTGATGGCACGTAGCTCGTGCTAGTCTGGGTCTGCAACCCAAACTTTGAGTATTTTCGTGGGGCTGTAACCCACATTTTGTCTTTGAGTATTTTTGTGGGGTCGTACCCCACTTTCTGTCTTACTTAAAATGTATGCTTAATTCCAAGTGGAACATTATTGTGATCTTTAAAATTGGTAGAGATTAAATAGGCGCCCGATGGCGACAATTAAAATGATAGGAAGGCTAGTACAAAATGGAATGTCATCCTTACTCTCGGATTCTGTAATTCTATGGCTCCAATCTGAATTTGCACAACACGTATGCGGTGAGGTTGGTAGAGGGAAACGTGATCAACGAGGGGTTTAATCACCCACCGGACTAAGTGTTTGAAACCCAAGTTCCCAACATGAGTAAATCTTTCTTTTAAAATCGAAATTCACCCTTGGATGACATTCTCATACTTTTCCTTCAAGTCATAGTTTTCATAAGAGGTCTGAGGTCAGAGGATGGGATCGACTTTCATTCGGTTCCCGACATCCCAACTCGTTCCTTCCTAAAATCGAACCACCTTCTAAAACCCCATTTGCTTAGTCTGTCACAAGACTAACCGACCGTTTATATTTCTTGCATGGTCGGCTGGTGTCCATCGCATTTCTCGTCGCGACACATCAGGAGTGGAGATCTATGTCGAGGACCACAAGAAGCAAGCTTGAGGAGTAGTTGAATTGAATTTGGTTGAATTGGAATAAGTTAGAATAATTTTAAGGGTCGAGGTTCCGATTTGTGAGACCCTTCCCATTTAACCTTTGTATCCTTTATAGTTTATTCAACTTTTATAGTAGACTTCCGCAACTTTTATATATATCTTCTGCATTTTAAAGTTTCTGGTTAAGTTCTATAATTACTGTAAGCCTTGGGTGACTTCGAGAGTTTAATCTCGTGGTCACTGGAGGTAATATCCTTGTATAAAAAGGGGGTGTTACATCTGTAACAATGTCATGCATGAGATCTCAAACATCTAGTCAAGTCACAACACAAGAACCCGCTAAAGCCAACACAAGAGTAAAACACCCAAAATAAGTAAACAAAACTAAACAGGACTCCCTACCCACTCCGGCATCTAATGACACGTGCGTGAACGATCTGCTGCAGCATCTTGCCTAGGCTCCAACACGAGACTTGCATGAGTACCTGGAGTGAAAAATAAAAGTCCTCGAGGGGTCAGCTACTACCCTAGGCAAGCTAGATAACAAGCGGCAATAGTAAGATGTTTGAAAACCATAATTAGACAACAACTTAAACTTTAACAAGTTAATAGAACAAAACATATTAGGTCAACACACATCACAACAATCTAGATAACGGGTGAAAGAAAAGACAATGAAACATCCCAACAATCAAAATAACAAGCACAAAAGTAAAGCATTGGAAATAATAGTCAACACTTCGACATTCAACAAATATAGGAAAAGACAACGAAACAAGCAATTCATCAAACATAACAAAAATTCCCAAGGTCGGAAGCCAACTAAGAAATCACACACAAACACACAACAAAACCATTCACAATCCTATTGGAAAATGCAATTCTCCCTTCCTCCATCGCATTCCCATCTACGGCGCTAACTCACCTGCGTCGAGTGCAGAGGCGGGCCCTCCCACTTTTCATATACATCATCCTTCAAAACCCTGGTCAAGCCTCCACCGGAGCACTTGCCAAAAACAAAGCAATTAATTTTATTTTTGAAGGTGCCCGACCGACACACGATCGTGGTTAGACGCCTCTTCGCCACCGACAATCATCGCACATGATCGTGTCGGTTACGCTACCAGCACAGAGAAAACGATACCATTTCTTTACGAGAAAAACGTTTGGAATGGAAAGCGCATCACATCATACAATAAAACATTTCACAAGGGAAAACATACATTCGGGACTAGTTCCCAAAACCAATCTCACAATCACGGCATGAAATCTAACAAGACTAGAATAGAGCCGAGCAAGTCGAGAACGACTTACCTGAAAGATGATCCTCGAATGAAGTAAGAAACGCGTTGATACTAAAGACCTACGAATTGTAACGTTCATGGTTAATCGACTAACCGCAACAAGTAACTTTCGATTCTAGGCAAACACAACTATATATAGTAGCCTCACCAAGCGTGAACCACCACAATATCATGGTATCCAACAAGCGTGGATTGAATAGATTCTAATATATTCAACCAGAAATTATTCGCAACAATCTTAACAACCAACATCAACAACTTCCTACAGACTAAGATTTCCAAACTTTAAATGTCTTGAAGAGTGATAGCCCAAGGAAACCAAAAGATTATGTTACGAATCACATGACATGCATTCTACCAAAGAAACATATAATATTGTATGACCTAATAGATAGTCCACAACTGAGTAATCACATACAAATCTATAATTGTAAGCTTTAACTCCTACCCGCGTTCTAAAAGGAAACGGAACAAACCAAACGATATCACAATTCCAACAAGTGTAGTTTACTCAAGCAACCATAATTTATTCTCACTCTCGGGTCAAGCACAAGCATTAAATGACGAAATGAATTACAATATCGTACCATACAAATTAGAAATTCTCACCTAAAATTTTAATAGAGCACTTGAATCAAGACAAGTGTAATTCACAACAATTTATTCAAATGAGCACAACGGAAAAAAGAGAAGTTCACCTTGATCAAAATAGGATCTTACAACAAAGCAGCAAACAAAACACATGCATTGGTTCCAAGGTAGGGATTAACATAAAAGAAAGTTTATCCGACCTTACAGAGATCATGTTCGAACCAAAACTCGGACAAAGCGGGCTATTCTCGCTGGAAGTGTGTCGCCTCGAAACTGAATCGAATTAGATCGAAGACCCCGACCCTTGGTCGGAGCGGAACTGGTTTATCCTCGCTCGTGGTAGTCGACGTTGGGCTGTTGGAAGCGAAAAACGACCGACTTTGGATAGGCAAGCTTGCGCTGGACGCCCGACTCTAGCGGCGCAATTCCACTCCTCACGAAGACGTCGATGTACAGCAACGGTCAAAACCTTTGGTCGGAGACGCGTTTGACCCACACTTTGCGAGGCCGGTCCGGTGGGGTGAGGCGCACGCAGATCAGGGGCAACCTCGGAATGTGGGTCCGATCCCAAATATGCCCTACCATGAGGGTTCAATGTCAAACCGGAACAGAAAGAACGAGGACGAGGAAGGGAAAAGAAGGTTGGGCCGGCAAGGCCGCTTCTTACCGTCGGCGAACCAAGCTGCGTTGGAACAGAGGAGGCGCGGCAAACTTGAGGACGGTGGTGACGATGGTAGCCCAGAGTTATCAACGGCGGCGAAACGACCTCAAACGGTCGAGCTTTCTTGTTGTATCGCCCTCATCGGAGCCTAAAGGGAAGGCGAAGGAGGGAGGTGGTGCCTCGCGACATGGAATGACGGTAGCTTGTGATGAAGATGACGGTGGTTCAAGCGGCTAGAGGAGCGAGAGAACAGAAGGCGGTCGTGAGAGCGTTGGAAGTTAGAACGGAACGGCGACAAGCGAGATGCGCTATGTGGCCCTCAATCTCTATCTCTGATGTTTGGTGAGCGGTGCACAGTTATTGAAGGAGAAAGATAGAAGAAAAGTAGGCTAATGGAGGGGAGAAGGGGAAAGAAAACAAGTTTGGCTTCGGGTTTCCAACAAAAATATTGGGCCTTTTGGCCCAAACCAACCAAAGAAAGCTAAATTGAATAGAAGGATAGGAGTTATAATGAAATTAAAATATTTAGTTCGTAAATGAAAATCCAGGTCTTACATACTACCCCCGTTAAGAAAAGTTTCATCCTGAAACTTCCGTAGTTAAAGTGGAGATTCCAAAAAAAAAAAGTTCTCGATGTTTCACACGGTCTTTCTTACATTTTTTATTGCTAGTTATGTGTTTCGTGTTACTTCTAAATTAGCTTAATTTTTTCCTTTTTTTATTGTAGGTTGTTCATCAAGTTCTGGTCACATTGGATGATTGATATGGGGTTTCATTGACGGAGTTTCATTGAAAAGTCTTGATAATGATGTTAGTGTTGATGGGGTTCCATTGGATGATTGATATGCTGTATTTCATATAGCATAATTAGGACTAGTTAATACATTTTATATATAAATTTAGGTCCATTTAGTACTTGTAACGATATATGAGTAGAAGACCGAAGACTTGAAGAAATTGGAAGAATTGAAGTCGGGATTAGAAGATCGGGAAGTGAAGGCCGCGGAGCTGAGCAGTCCGCGGTGGAGCCAAGATGCAGTGCCGCGATCGCGGAGGCCTAAGGCCGCGGTCGCGGGTCAACGTTGACTCGGAGGAAATTTTGCAGCTCCGTGCTCGCGGAGGTTGTTCACCACGATAGCGGAGGTCCACGTCAGCAAGATCCGAGGCGGCGTTTTATCTATCTATTTGTCTTTTATTTTAGTTTCCTTTTATATTTTTATTCCGAGTATGTTCGAGACTACTTAAGTTTAGTTTTCAGACTTTGTTTTGTATTCTGCTAGACCTAATTTCAGACCTTTTGTGTTTTTCTCTCTTATGGAGAACTAAACTCCCTATATTCTATTCGAGTTGAAGCTTTTCAGACTCAAGTTGTTGTGAGATTCGTCTATTCAGGTTTATTTCTACAGGTTATTTCAATTCTCTTGTGCTTAATTATTATTGATTGTGTTGATTTCTGCTTGTCTGGCCAACTTGTTGGAATTGATATTATCTATTGCTAGATCTAGGTTTTCTCGTAGCAAAGCCTGATCTTTGTAGCAACTCAATTGGTTTAGGACTCGTTGGACTAAAACAATTGAGAAGAGATTTGAATGCATGTTGATTGTTTGACTCGTTGGAATTCAATTTCATGTATCCTGTTTATCCTTGTTCTTAATGCTAATATCCTTATTATTTATGATCGTTTCATGAATTGTTTGGATGTTAAGTTGCATGTCTCATTGCCATGTTATAATTCTGATCAGGATAGGAATAACTGAAAGAAATAACTTGTTTGAATCTAGGATCAATAACTTGAGGAAGAAAAGTGGATACTTGAATAGGATTGTTTTCCCTAATTGATAAAAATCCAATCTTTGCTTTGTTTGTTTGTCTTGTCTGCTTTAATTTCCCTAGTTTTAGATTAAAATACCAAAATCCCCCCTTTTGTTACTTCTTTGAGTTGATACTAATAAAACTTAGGATACAAGTGTCTCTTGGGTTCGACCTCGACTTCCGACTATACTAGTTGTGTAACTAGGGATATATCTTTGATTTGGCACGACGAGTTTCAACCAGTCAAATTTGGCGCCGTTGTCGGGGATACTTTTGTTTCATTCTAAGTTTTTATTGTTACCAACTCTGGTGTGGACCCTAGTTTATGGTCCACACTCGTGCTACTGATTCTTCTATTTTGCCTCTTGATTCAGAGATCGAAAGGACTCTTTCCAGGTTGAGACGTGAAGCTCGGGAACTACTCCGTGAATTACCTTTCAACTTGGATTCTGCTGAAACTGAGACAATGGGAGATCAGACTTTGAGGCAGCTAACTGCCCCAAACTTTCAACAGCAACCCCTGGCTGTTGAGTATCCTACGCTGAATGAAGGTGTTAAGTTTGAGTTGAAGTCTGGTTTGATCCATCTTTTACCCCAATTCCATGGGCATGGTGGAGAAGATCCAAACAAGCATCTTGCTGAATTTGATCAGGTCTGCTCAAGTATGAAGCCTGCTGATGTAACTAAGGACCAGATCAAGTTGAGGGCGTTTCCTTTCTCTCTGAAGGATTCAGCCAATGAGTGGCTCTACTATCTTTCTCCAGGATCAATAAATACCTGGAATAAGATGAAAGCGGCGTTCTTGGAGAAATACTTCCCTGCCACCAAACAGAACAGTCTGAAGAAGAGCTTGAGCAACATTGAGCAACAGGCTGGGGAGAGCCTGTATGATTATCATGAGCGATTCAAGAGACTGTTTGCTAGTTGTCCGTATCATGGGTATTCTGATCAAGACCTGGTAATGTATTTCTTTGGTGGATTACTGGATGAAGAGCGTAGAATGGTGAATGCAGCTTGTGGTGGAAGCCTGATGAATAAGACACCAGCAGATGCCCTTGAGCTCTTCTCTGAGCTATCTGAGAACTCAAGGCAATTCAACAAAAGAACTAGCACTAAAGGAGTCAATGCTATGGACTCCTCGTCTGTTATAAAAGATGAGATGGAAGAGTTGAAAGATATGATGAAGAGGTTCATGCTGTCAGGAACCCATCAACAACTGAAGGCATGTGAAATCTGTGCTGATACACTACATCCTACTGATGCCTGTCCACAACTCCAGGAACCTCAGGCTGAGGTTAATGATGTAGGAGGATATGGACCCCCTAGACCTCATTTTGATCCATACTCTAATACATACAACCCAGGTTGGGGGCCCATCCAAATCTGAGGTATGGGAATCAAAATCAGCCTCAATATAATCATCAACAAGGAAGAAATCAGTAGCCCAGGCAACCCTATGTTCCTAGACCTCCAGTTCAAAATCAAAACAACTCATTCAATGCTGAAGAGATGTTTGCAAGCCTAGCTAACACAGTAGACCAGCTGGGACAGAACACGCAAACTAGCATCAAGAGTACTCAAGCTAGTATCAAAAATATAGAGACACAGATCAGTCAACTGGCTACTGCAGTTAGCAAATTGGAGGCCAGAGATTCTGGAAAATTGCCATCAGATGCTATCAATCCAAGGGAGAATGTGAGTGCTATCACATTAAGAAGTGGAAAAGAGCTAAATAGGGACGTGGAGGTAAATGAAGATCCACGAACTAAGAGTTTTGATTTTCTGAAGACCGATTCCACACCCACGGTGAACAATTGCCGTGATCGCGGAACCCCAACAGAAAGCATGGAAATTCTGGACGAATCCACCGCGCCCGCGGTAACCAACCTCCGCGATCGTGGAGACGGTGAAAGTTCAGATTCCAAAAAACCCGAAAATCCGCGACCGCGGGACCCTCTCCGCGCCCGCAGATCTGTAGTTGAGCCCGAAAATTCTTACGTTCGCCCAGATTTCCCTTCTATGGTTTCTTAGAAGCCACCCCCTCCTTTCCCTGAAGCACTGAAAGACACAAGGAAGCCAGAGAATGACAAGGAGATCTTTGAGACGTTTTCCAAGTGTGAGGTAAATATCCCTTTGCTCAATCTGATTAAAAGTGTTCCTAGATTTGCTAAATTTCTGAAAGAGTTATGCACTATCAAAAGGAACCAAAAATTAAAAGGGAAACAGAAAGTTAAGGTCAGTGAACATGTATCTGCTGTATTTTAAAGGCGAATGCCTAAAAAGTGCAGTGATCCAGGCATGTTCAGCATTCCCTGCATAATAGGAGACACTAAAATAGATAAAGCCATGCTTGATTTAGGTGCTTCTATTAATGTTATGCCTTACTCTGTTTACACTTCACTAGGCCTAGGACCATTGCATGAAACTGGTGTTATTGTTCAATTAGCTGATAGGTCCACAGTTTACCCGAAAGGGGTTGTTGAAGATGTCCTTGTTATGGTAGATAATCTGATTTTCCCTGCTGATTTTTATGTGCTTGATATGGATCATGATGTGCATGCTGCACCCATTCTGTTAGGACGTCCTTTCATGAAAACTACTAGAACAAAAATTGATATGTGTAAAGGTGTCCTAACTATGGAATTTGATGGGGAGAAATTTGAATATAGTATGGATAATGCTATGAAATACCCCCAGGATGATCACTCTCTATGCTCAGTTGATGTAATAGATCCTATTGTACAAGATGTATTTGATACTACTTGTGTAGATGAGTTGCAATCTGTTCTAGAGAATGACATAGATCTTGCATGCTTAGATTATGAATTACCTGAAAGGTATCATGAAATTTTTGTTGATCTGAATGCATGCTGTGACTCTCCTGCTGATGCTTTGGCCATTGGGCCCATACCACTAACTCTCCCTAGCGAGAAATTGCTTCCTTCTGTAGTACAGGCACCTGAAATTGAGCTTAAAAAGCTCCCTGAGCATTTAAAATATGCCTTTCTTGGAGATGGTGACACTTTGCCTGTCATTATTTCCAACAAACTGTCCAAGGAGCAAGAAGAAAGACTGGTACAGGTACTGAAAGAGCACAAGACAACTCTAGGATGGACTATTGCTGACATTAAGGGATTAGTCCTTCTACATGTATGCATAGGATCCTCCTAGACGATGGTGCCAAGCCATCCATACAGCCACAGAGAAGGCTCAACCCACCTATGATGGAGGTAGTCAAAAAGGAGGTACTGAAGCTCCTACAGGCGGGTATGATTTATCCCATCTCTGATAGTCAATGGGTTAGTCCGACCCAAGTTGTGCCTAAGAAGGGTGGTATTACAGTGGTAGAAAATGTGCATGGGGAATTAGTACCCACACGAGTTCAGACTGGTTGGAGAGTCTGCATTGATTACCGTAAACTGAATGCGGTAACCAGAAAAGATCACTTCCCTTTCCATTCATTGATCAAATGCTTGAGCGACTTGTCGGTCGGTCCTATTATTGCTTTTTAGATGGCTATTCAGGGTACTTTCATATTGCTATTGCACCGGAGGATCAGGAAAAAACGACATTTACATGTCCGTTTGGCACTTTTACATACCGCAGAATGCCATTCGGATTGTGTAACGCACCCGGTCCAACGGTGTATGGTAAACATCTTTTTTGAGTATATTGAAAATTTTATAGAGGTTTTTATGGATGACTTTACAGTACATGGTGATGACTTTGATGCCTGCTTAAACCATCTTTCTTTAGTCCTTCAAAGATGTGTAGAGACCAATTTGGTTCTAAACTCTGAGAAGTGTCACTTTATGGTTGAGCAAGGCATCGTTTTAGGTCATATAGTGTCATCCAGGGGTATTGAGGTCGATAAGGCAAAGATTGATATCATTCAGTCCTTGCCTTATCCTACTAATGTGCGTGAAGTGCGTTCTTTTCTAGGCCATGCAGGTTTCTATCGCAGGTTTATTAAAGACTTTTCCAAGATCTCAGCCCCATTATGTGATTTGTTGAAGAAGGATGTGCCCTATGAGTTCAATGAGGCATGCAAAAAGGCGTTTGATGAGCTGAAATCACGCCTAACAAGTGCACCAATAATTCAAGCCCCAAATTGGTCTCAACCTTTTGAGATCATGTGTGATGCAAGTGACTACGTTGTTGGGGCTGTTTTGGGTCAAAAAGAAGATAGAGCATCCCATGTTATACATTACGCTTCTATGACCTTAAATGATGCCCAAAGAAACTATTCCACCACTGAAAAGGAAATGCTTGTTGTAGTGTTTGCTTTGGAGAAGTTCAGACAATATCTTTTGGGGACAAAGGTGATAGTATATTCAGACCATACAGCGCTTCGTTATTTTATGACGAAAAAGGAGGCTAAGCCAAGACTGATTAGATGGATTCTCCTGCTGAGTGAGTTTGATATAGAGATCAGAGACAAAAAGGGAGCTGAGAATCTGGTGGCTGATCATCTAAGTCGGCTTGTGCACGAAGAAAATACGCCAGGAAGCCAAGATCAGATTCAAGGACGTTTCCCTGACGAAACATTGTTCGAGGTTCGAAACAGCGATTCCGCGATCGCGGTGAAGGTGTCCCGCGCCCGCGGAGCTGTATCTGAGACCAGTGAATCTGCTGAAATTGGGCCGCGATCGCGGAAATCCCACCGCGCCCGCGGAGCTGAGTTCGACAGCGACACTGATCCTCGATTTGAAGAATTCATTTTTGGGATCCATTCATTCCGGCCATGGTATGCAAATATTGTTAACTACCTCGTTTCGGGGGAGTTCCCACCTACTTTTACCAAGGCCCAGAAGGACAAGGTTCGTCATGAATCCCGATTCTATGTCTGGGATGATCCTTATTTATGGAAGCACTGCACAGATCAGGTAATCCGACGGTGTGTCCCGAATTCTGAGGTACAATCTATCCTTTCTTTTTGTCATTCCTATGCATATGGGGGTCATTTTGGGACTAATAAAACTGCTAGGAAAATTCTAGAAGCTGGATTTTATTGGCCTCATATTTTTAGGGATGCTTATGCTTTCTGTAAATCATGTGATCGTTGTCAGAGGGTGGGTAATATTTCTAAACGACATGAGATGCCTCAAAGTCGTATGATATTCTGTGAAGTTTTTGATGTTTGGGGCATTGATTTTATGGGACCCTTCCCCAATCTGTATATTTTACTTGCGGTGGACTATGTTTCCAAGTGGGTGGAAGCAAAGGCCACCAGAATTGATGATTCAAAAGAAGTTGCAGGTTTCCTTAACGACAACATTTTTTCCAGATTTGGGATTCCAAAAGCTCTAATAAGTGACAGGGGTACTCATTTTTGCAACAAGACTGTAAGCGCTTTATTGAAGAAGTACCATGTCACTCAGAAGATCTCTATAGCCTATCATCCCCAGACCAATGGACAAGCTGAAGTGTCCAACAGGGAGATAAAATCTATTCTGGAGAAGACGGTGGCGCCTAACAGGAAAGATTGGAGTTTGAAACTCAATGATGCTTTATGGGCCTATCGCACTGCTTACAAGACACCCATCGGGATGTCTCCCTTCAGATTGGTTTATGGAAAAGGTTGTCACTTGTCGGTTGAGCTTGAGCATAAAGCTTATTAGGCGGTCCAGAAGTGCAATTTCAACATTAAAGAGAATGGAGAGTTTTGGAAATTACAATTGCAAGAATTGGAAGAGTTGAGATTGGATGCTTATGATAATGCTGTGAATTACAAGAACAAAACCAAAGCATGGCATGAGAAAAACATCCTAAGGAAGGAATTCAAGGTTGGAGACAAGGTCCTTCTATTTCAGTCTCGTCTCACACTCTTCCCAGGCAAACTCCGTTCCAGATGGGCTGGACCATTTACAATTACTCAAGTCTTTCAACACGAGGCGGTGGAATTATTGGATGGGGACTCTCAAAATGTGTTTAAAGTTAATGGTCAGAGACTAAAGAAATATCATGAGGGAGTCAGCCAAGAAGTATTAGAAGAGTTGGATCTTTCTGATCCAAATTCTGGTGTTGAATAAAAAGGCTAAAATGTCGGGCCAACGACATTAAATAGATGCGCTGCTCGGGAGGCAACCCGAGGTAAGTTTTCTGTTTATTATTTTTTGGATAATTTTTAGTTTTTAGTTTTAGTTTTGTTTCCTTTCAATCTTGTCGGACTAACATGCAGGTACTAGGTTCGAAAGAACAAAATATTTTGGGGAATTTATTTCTCGAAGTACACAGAAAAAGGCGAACAGGTTCCAGTACACAGCACCGCGATCGCGGAGGTCCTTCACCGCGATCGCGGTACTGTTCATCCGCGAGATATATATAAAAAAAATAATAATAATAAAAGGATTTGACGGAATTGCCGGTTTTACCCCTCACCTACCGGCCGGCCCTACCATCTTCTTCCTCCCTTCCTTCTACCATTTCCACCATTATCAAACCTTCAAAACCTCCATAAGCTCTCAAACCCCATTTTTCCAACTCCACAAAAATCAAAACCGAACCCGTTTCCTTAATCCTTTCGCCATTCTAAACCCAAATCCGTCTTCCAAACTTCCCAATTTCCACCCAAAAACCCACAAATCCCCATCTAAAATCCAAACAAAATTTTCCAAATCTCCCTCAAAACCTCTCCAAATCCACTCGTTCCTCTCGGATATCCCATTAGCAAGACGCTGCGAAGCCACCGCGAGCCACCGCGTGCGAAAAACCGGATCCCGTGGAGAACTGCACTTTCGCGATCGCGGTGACCAGCCTCCGCGCCCGCGGACCTGTTGACAGAAGCCAAAAAATCCACTCGTGAGTCTGATTTCGCCTTTCTTCGGTTTATTTATTTCTATGGCGTATCCAGTTAGGCTGAGTAGGGATGAGAAGGCATTGTGGAATGAGATTGATAGGAGAATCATGATGTCTACTAAATTTTTCCATGAACCGACATTGCATTCGTTGGGCTTATATCAGTCAGTTCATCAGTTATTACAGCAGGGTGGTTTAGGTGGTTTGATCCCTTTGCATGCATATACATTTAAGCCTCTAGTATTGGAATTTCTGGTTACTTACAGAGAGCTTGATGATGGTAGTATTGGCTTTAGATTTCTTGAGAGGAATTACTCACTGACTAGGAATCAATTAGGTGAGTGTTTTGGGGTGACGAGTCAGCCTACAGCTGGTTGGGCTGATGTTGAGGATAACCCGGGGGCGATGCATTTCTGGACTACAGTGACTCACACTCAGTATAGTCTTGGCCCTGGGTTACAGAATTACAGTATTGTTCATCCGGGGTTGAGGCTTTATCATAAGGTGATTTCTAACAACTTTTTAGGGAATGGAGAGGTTAACAAGATGGCAGCTAAGGATGTTTCTATGATGTGGTGTTTGATGGGGGGATCAACCTGTGGTCCCTGATTGGGTGGCATTGTTCTTACGAGCTGTGAAGAAGGCCCGGTCTCAGTCCGGGAAGATTGCTTTTGGAGGCTTGGTTACTTTGATAGCCTTGCGTTTTGTGAGCTTAGATGTTATACGGGGCAAATATAAAGTGGCAGTAGGCGGTGGGATTCGCTTTGATCTGTCACAACTGAAGAAGGCCAAGTGTTTATCTGAGGATGAGAATGGAGGTTGGATCTGGCACTGTGGTAAGGATCATGATGCATATTTACGTCTGCCTAGGGAGTTTGGAGCTGAGGCGACAGCTGATGATTTTTATTTGGAGTCTGATCTGATGGTAGTGGAGGATGTACAGGAGGAGGAGGAAGCAGAGTATGAGCAGTACGATGAGCCTCCTCAGGGACAGCACGAGGCTAGTCCTTCTGGTGATGGAGACGCTCCAGAATGGTATGAAGGGATGACTTCTGCTATGGCGCACTTGAGTATGAGGCTCGATTCTATGGCTGATCGGCAGGATTATTTTATCAGAGAGCAGGCTAGTATGAGGAGTACTTTAGCAGATGTGGGGAGGAATGTCAGAGACATGTCCGTCACCATGGATCAGATGAGGGAGCGGCAGGAGGCATTTTATCAGCATTATTGGCCTCAGTACCCTCAGCATTTTCCACCGTCAGGTCCCCCACAGTGAGTCTTGTGTTTTCCTTTCCTATATTTTTTATCTGATTTGTCTTTATTTCATTGAGGGCAATGAAAGGTTTAAGTATGGGGGAGGGAGTACTCACTGTTGTATATATGTACAGATGCATCATTTCAGTTTTTGCATTCTCAGATTATTAAAAAAAAAAAGCCATAAAAATGAAAAAAAGGCATAAAAATCCTAGGATGAGCTGAAAACCCGAAAGGCGGCTCAGGTAATAAGCAGGTAACCCGGACCAGCATTAGGCTGGGATAATAAGAGGTTAATGAGAGATGTGAGCAATTGTGAGCACACCTAAAAGAAAAATGAAAAGAGTGATTAGGTGAAAACCCGAAAGGGCACCTAAGTAGAATGAGTGGTAAAATCAGAGTGTTTAGGATAATATTCTACTTTGGGGTTTGGGGATTACATTTTAGATGTCGGGTAGATCCTAGGTTGCTCTACATTTTTTTGGAGCTTGAGTGTTATATCTTGTATCTGTGAGGTGTGTGATTTGAGCTTTCATGTTTTTTCTCATTATTTCTCTACATGGGTTCGGCTTGTGAGATTATTTTGAGTGTTTTCTAGTTTTAGATCATTTTCTCCCATTGATGTCTGTAGACCTTTGTTGATTTATCATGCTTGATTTTATTTTTTTGAGCTTACTCGAGGACGAGCAAGGTCTAAGTATGGGGGAATTTGATATGTTGTATTTCATATAACATAATTAGGACTAGTTAATACATTTTATATATAGATTTAGGTCCATTTAGTGCTTGTAACGATATATGAGTAGAAGACCGAAGACTTGAAGAAATTCGAAGAATTGAAGTCGGGATTAGAAGATCGGGAAGTGAAGGCCGCGGAGCTGAGCAGTCCGCGGTGGAGCCAAGATGCAGTGCCGCGATCGCGGAGGCCTAAGGCCGCGGTCGCGGGTCAACGTTGACTCGGAGGAAATTTTGCAGCTCCGTGCTCGCGGAGGTTGTTCACCGCGATCGCGGAGGTCCACGTCAGCAAGATCCGAGGCGGTGTTTTATCTATCTATTTATCTTTTATTTTAGTTTCCTTTTATATTTTTATTCCGAGTATGTTCGAGACTACTTAAGTTTAGTTTTCAGACTTTGTTTTGTATTCTGCTAGACCTAATTTCAGACCTTTTGTGTTTTTCTCTTTTATGGAGAACTAAACTCCCTATATTCTATTCGAGTTGAAGCTTTTCAGACTCAAGTTGTTGTGAGATTCGTCTATTCAGGTTTATTTCTACAGGTTATTTCAATTCTCTTGTGCTTAATTATTATTGATGTGTTGATTTCTGCTTGTCTGGCCAACTTGTTGGAATTGATATTATCTATTGCTAGATCTAGGTTTTCTCGTAGCAAAGCCTAATCTTTGTAGCAACTCAATTGGTTTAGGACTCGTTGGACTAAAACAATTGAGAAGAGATTTGAATGCATGTTGATTGTTTGACTCGTTGGAATTCAATTGCATGTATCTTGTTTATCCTTGTTCTTAATGCTAATATCCTTATTATTTATGATCGTTTCATGAATTGTTTGGATGTTAAGTTGCATGTCTCGTTGCCATGTTATAATTCTGATCAGGATAGGAATAACTGAAAGAAATAACTTGTTTGAATCTAGGATCAATAACTTGAGGAAGAAAAGTGGATACTTGAATAGGATTGTCATCCCTAATTGATAAAAATCCAATCTTTGCTTTGTTTGTTTGTCTTGTCTGCTTTAATTTCCCTAGTTTTAGATTAAAACACCAAAATCCCCCCTTTTGTTACTTCTTTGAGTTGATAATAATAAAACTTATATTACAAGTGTCTCTTGGGTTCGACCCCGACTTACCGACTATACTAGTTGTGTAAGTAGGGATTTATCTTTGATTTGGCACGACGACTTTCAGCCAGTCAAATTTTGGCGCCGTTGCCGGGATACTTTTGTTTCATTCTAAGTTTTTATTGTTACCAACTCTGGTGTGGACCCTAGTTTATGGTCCACACTCGTGCTACTGATTCTTCTATTTTGCCTCTTGATTCAGAGATCGAAAGGACTTTTTCCAGGTTGAGACGTTAAGCTCGGGAACTACTCCGTGAATTACCTTTCAACTTGGATTCTGCTGAAACTGAGACAATGGGAGATCAGACTTTGAGGCAGCTAACTGCCCCAAACTTTCAACAGCAGCCCCTAGCTGTTGAGTTTCCTGCGCTGAATGAAGGTGTTAAGACACATATTTTTATTTGTTAAGATTTATTAGGATATATTTGTTAGGACACATATTTTTATTAACGGATTTACTAATAAGAGATTTGTTACATGTAAATAATTTAGCATATAAATTTGATGATTTGTACGATTAAAATTTTTTAGGATATATTATATTTTTGATAAAAAAATTACATTTATTTATAATTATTTTATGTCGTACGAAGTATTAATTTTCAAACTGATATTGTGGGAATTTAATTTTAACGATTAAAAAACTAAGATATAATTTTATAGTTTTTTTTTTGTTTATTCTTGAATATGAAAGAATGAGATTTTTGTTTCTAAATTGATTCTTTCATATTACAAATAAAAGATTTTTATCTAAAAGTATATTATCACTAATTTTCCATATTGGAAATGAATGATTTTTATCCAAAATATTATACCACTAATTTTTCATATTTATTTTATAGTTATATTTATTTATAATTTTGATAGTTTATTATTATTGGAGATGAAAGAATCGGACTTTCGTATCCAAATTGATTTGTTTATATTATAATATCCAATTATATATATCCGTTATGATTTTTTTTTTTTAAGATTTAACTAGGAATAGGTTTTCTCTCTCTAACAATATATAACTCCAATATATATATTTGTTATGATTTTTTTATACGTAAATAGTTTTTTTTATAGTTTTTTTAACAACAACTCATTTAACTACATTTTTTTGGCCTTGGGCACTATTTAACTAGATTTTTTTAACAATTAACTATTTTTGGTTTTGAATATTTGGATAGGAACAAATCCATTTTTTAACAAATCTTTTGATTTACATTTGTGATTATGATTTTTTTGACATTTAATGTACAAATCAAACAAATCTACGATTATGATTTCCAACTATATTTTTTAGTATAATTTTCAGTTGTGATTTTTTTGACAATTTACCGAAAAATCAAACTATTTGTTTTATTTTTACCAAATCTAAAATTTTCTATTTTGTAATTTTATATATTTTCTTTGGCAATTTATATACATATCAAATTAGTATCCAATTTTAAAATTAAGCAGGTGTTTTTTTAAATTGGTCATTAGGTAAGAAAATATTAAAATCGTCCATGATTTTTATAATCTATTGAATATTTGAATTTAGATGTAATTATTGAAATGAAATCTTCCAAATTAAATGGAGATTGGGATGTTCAAATAATATGGGTCTAATAGTATTTGTGAATCTTTATGATGTTTTAAATTTTTACCAAATTGGAAATTTCCGATTATGTAATTTTTTAATTTATTTTTTTGTCAATTTACACGCATATCAAATAAGTTAATATTTCTAAATTTATACTTAAGTATTACAATGGCATATCAAATAAGTTCCTATTTTATCAAATTCGGATGTTCAACTAATATAATTTGAATATATATATATATATATATACTTTGATTTTTTATGCTTTTATATTTGTTATGGAATTTTGTCATAATTTAATTTTTATTTAAAGATGCTTATTATAAATTACTTTAGGTATATTAAAAATAGTAAATTTTCATATCAACCCCGTGCAGGGCACGGGTATTATACTAGCATGGTTGTCGGGGAAGAGACAGCAACTAATGAATGCGCCACAGTGGAGGAGACCAGCGAGTGGGCGGCCATGGTGGAGACCGTCGAGGAGTGGTTGCCGGATGTTGGAACTTATTTTATGCAATAAAATAAAGTTCATAAAATGTGAATGAGAAATGCCTGGCCCGTTAGGGTTGCAGGACATTAATTTGGGCTTGGCCCATTTGAAAGGCTGAATAGAATAGGTCAAGGATTTTCCTTGATTTTCTAATCAGTTGGAGAAAATAGACCACGTTCTTTGAGAAGTTGTTGGTGGATCAGCAGATAAAAAGATAACTGCTATATTCTCATTTACAGGTCAATTGAAAACATCTCCTTCTGTTCTCTTTTCTTAAAAATATCAAGTCTGAGAGTACACACTGATCGTTGGTTCGCCAGCTCCTGTTCTTGAGTTGTGCAAAGCAGGAGATCGTAGTAGTTGTATTCTGGAATTCGGAACGCTAAATAACCGTCACACTACGGGGCGTTTTCAGAATTAAGGAAAGAGATCAATCATCTCGCCTCTACAAATCATTGGTATTTGGTATTATATTTTACATAATTTGTTGATCTGTATGATCTTAATTTCCTTAATTCATGTTTAATTAGGGTCTGGAATTTCGGTTCCTACAGTCTTAATTCTGAAAAATCAGTATATTATTATACTGATTATAATACGAGAATCTCTATAGAAGTAGTTTGGTCTAATTTTATGTAAAGGATTATAATACGAGAGTATGTTTTAGAATAAATTAGTGAAATTGAACCATTTCCATTTTTTTTTCCCTCCTTTTTATTAGTTTTAACCGGGGCAAGCATGGTTACTTTTATTTCTAGCCATTTATGATTTTTCAGTTTGTGCTTTTAACAAAGTTGGGAGCGTTCGGTTTGGGGTCTCTAAACAAAACAGCTTGTTTTGTATATCTTGGAATTTCCATTTGAACCAGTAGCAAAGGAGGGTCCAGATAACTCCAATAGAGAGCACTGTACGAGAGTCCTAAAGGCCAAATAGGTGTGGGTTGAACAGAAACCAGTAAGCCAATATATATAATACTCGGGTATTCTTTTCAGTTAGTATTCCGTCACTTAGTCGGTTTCATAATTAACAAATTTCTATAAACAATTCGGATGACCAATATTTATTAAAAAAAGTTAAAAAGTCTTGACATTATAATTATTAGAGCACTTTATATTATGGATGAGAATAATTATATGAATTATACCTTATTTTTAATTAACGTACCTTTAACTTTCTACAGACTATATATACACATATGCCCATCTAATTTAACTAATTTTTTTTAATATATAAAGAGACGTTATCAAAACAGTTTTTATTGCTTAAATGCTTCGTTAGTAAGCAAGGCAAGCTTATCTTTTAGGCTCCACCGCCTTACCTTTTGTTTAAGCTATGTTAGTTGTATGACATATCATTACCTTGTCTTCTGTACGTGACTAGCCTGAACTCTCCCAACCATGTTCTTCTCATACATGTTCTACCTCCATCCATTTTCTTTAATGTAATACCCGGGTTTGTTAAGAATCCGATACAAAATACTATTCCTTTTTCTGAATTAAAGACTCTCCTTTGTGGGCTAGTATTTCCGAGAAAAAGATGGCCCAATTCTTTTGTTTGGCCCAAAAGTTGGCCTGACTTCTTATGGCTTGGGGGTCATTAGTAGCCCAACTCTTCTCTTCCACCTTTTATTAAGGTTAAGAAAAACCCTAGGAAGGGGGTGTCTTTGATCAACATCAGAAGGAGCATCGCACTCCCTTTGCGGCGACTCACCTTCCTCTTCCACCCTCCTTTTCGTCTAGCTCGAGCGCTAGACCTCCTCGGTCGTCTCCTGACCTCCAGTCAAGCTGCTCGCCAGTCGTCCGCCGTCGTTGAGCACGATCGCTTGCTCGACGCTGGTCAAATTCACTACCGATCGAGCGAGATCGCACTTGGTTGCGCCGCACTCAGGAAAACTCTAGGAGCCCGATCGCGCCTCCGAGCCTGCCTCCTTGTTGCACTAGATCCAATTCGCGTGTCTAGATCCACGCCGCAAACAATCCGCCTTTTCGATCGGTCGAGGCTCTCACTTGGTTTCGATCTCCAACCGCCGATCTAGTCACCCTAGCCGAGCTCGTCGCCGATCGAATATGACCTGGTTCGAAGTGAGAACGCCGTCGTAAGTTTGAGAGAATCGATACAATCAGAGATGCTTTAGTTTCTGCGTCCACTCTCGGTAGGTCCTCGAAGCCGGGCGGGTCTGCCTTCCTCTACGCCGCCTGATCCAAGTCTGGTTTTAAGGATCTCACGTTGCTTGATTTATTGATCGTTGCGTATTCGGGAATTCTTCTTCTGAGGTAAGTCGTTCTTCGACTTGCTCGACTTAATTCAATTCTTGTTAGATTGGGTGCCATGTGTGTAGAATTGGTTTTGGGAATTAGTCCCTTCGTTGTTATTTTTAACTAAATTCTTTTATTCTATATCTGTGTGAAATCTTAATTTGATTATGACCATGAGTGTGCTTATGATCATTGTGGTGGTGTATGCGTTTATGATTGTGTTTGCATTAGTAAATATTATTGTATTTATAATCGTTGTGGTGTTTGAATATGTGATTGAGTTTGGAATTGTGATTGTGTTTGAATTTGTGATCGTGATTGTGATTGTGATTCTGGTTGTGGATGTGAGTTTGACTGTGATTCTGATTCTGATTGTAACTATGAGTGTGCTGGAAATCGTATGATTGGTTGGAATCGACATTGTAATTGTGCTTGTTATTGTGATTGTGACTCGTTAGGGTTTATTTTTCTTCCATTGCATATTTGTTTTCGTCTGTTGAGAAGCTTTTGATCCGTTTTGCTTTGAATGAGTGAATTGATTGTATATATCTTATTTTGGAATGATTCCATGTTACGTTCTTATACAAAACTATGAAAAATCGTTTTTAAACCTTTTCGTTATGTGTGCATTGGGTTCCACCGGCATGGTCATGGAGCACGGGATAAGTTGGAGAAGAAGTGGCCCCCGGGCATGGTCATGCGGCTGGAAGGGACCCCCTTCTAAAAATAAAATAAAATGTTTTGACAAACGCTCTAGTAGAGGTTTAGCTGGGGAAAGAAGGGTGAAGGAGGAAATGGGCACGTGTTTAGTTATGCGCCCTGACCGTGCGCAATGGATGAGAGGCCGGAGGGTGTCATTTGAATTTGAGGAGGATTGTTTTGATTGTAATATTATCTGGCGGATTTTGTTCGAATGGTCTCGTGTCAATGGGTTTTGTTTAAAGTAATTTATTTTGTGGTTATATATGTTGGGAAGATCTTTATGAATATTACTGTTATCCTTGTTACTATCATTGATGTTGTCTGTATTAATTTTGCTATTGTGATATTGTTGTATTTTTTATGTGATGTGGTTTGTATGTGTGTGTGTATCCGTGTGTCTGTCTGATTGTGTGTCTGTGTGTATGGGTATCTGTGTGACGATTTCACGTTAAGTGTTGAGTTGATATGAATTGATAATTCTTTCTTTATGTGTGAAAATTGATTGCTAGGATTCTGTGTGGTTTTTCAAACGTTCTATATGCATCTCACGCTTTCTAGCTTGAATTAGAATTGTAGCTGACCCTTCGGGGAATATTTTTTTACAGTTTCAGGTGCATTTGAGGAACCATAATAGATCCTCTATGAAGTAGTGGAGTGGACGTCGGCGCACATGTCATTAGGATCGGGTTGTTGGGAGCTGGTTAACTATGTATTAAAATTGTCTCTTGAATTGTTTTGTTGCTATATATAACAAGTAGAATAAAACTAGTTTTGAATACTCTGAGATTACAGAATGGCATGCTTGTTAACCTTTGTTTGTGAATTCGAGATTTATATAAACATTTTTAATTCTTGACGTTTAATAAAATTCAGTTGGGTGTTAATTTTCATTTTCTCGTCGTGATCGAGTTGCAAGATCCTAGTGAAATTGTTGTCTGACTAATCTGAGTAGTACCCGAACAGGGTCTACCAACGAGTAGCGTCCCGGCGAAAGTCGGGATGTTACATTTACCATCAATGAATCTAGTTAGCAAGACTACTAATTCCACTTTCATATAACTTTCTTTGGTCTAGTCTTGATCTTACTCACCCTCGTTCCATCAAGGTCTTTATAACCCCGACCACTAGCATGGGAGATCGAAGCGTTTTGTCACCAGAAATTCCATGGTGTGGTCTCTGGTTCGACATCACCGTCGTCGGTGAGCTTTTCTCATTTCTAAAATTTTCTTGTAACTGGTTAGGCGTATGCATCTCGCTAGAGTCGGGTGCGGGCCATGAAGGATCGGGCTTACGTTTCATTAGAGTGGTGTGTGTGCGAACCAATTAAGTAGATGATTTAACGGATGGGTTAGTGGATGTTGATCGGGTTAGTTGTGAGAGCAAACCACTCTCGTTAAATATGCTCTTAAGGATGTTAATTAAGTAGGAGTGGAGAGTTTACGTAGGAGGAATTATGGGCTTTTGATTGTGTACGTATGAATAAACATCCTGGGAGTTTTGTTAAGTTGTTTATCATGATTCCTAGCTATATAAAGGTTTTAAGGGAGTTGGTTTTAATTGGTTTTAGTTATAAGTGTTAGATTAGAATAAATTAAGCTAATAACTAATAATTTAGGTTAGTTAATTGAATTAATTTATATATATACATGTGATGTTAATTAGTAAGGCTAGTGCTTAATTAATAAAGTAATAAATTAGTTTAAATTTAATAAGTTCTTAGGAGGATACTTGGAATCTATGTATAGGTTTTGGTTCAAGTGAGACCCACTCTTGTGGTGAGACCCTTGGCTTAAAGTAAGGATTAATCTCAACCATTAGATTTACATCATCACTATATGATGGTCAAGATTTTTTTATTTTTTTATTTTTTATTTTTTTATTTTTTATTTTTTATTTTTTTTATTTTTTTTTAAAATTTTTTTTTATTTTTTTTAAAATTTTTTTCGGAATTTTTTTTCGTATTTTGTATATTATATTCTTTGTTAAAAAAAAGCTATAAAAATATTAACTATGATAGTTCAATTTTTATATACTATGAGTTCATTTTTATACACTAGAAGTTCAATTTTTTTATGTTAGGAGTTCAATTTTCAATATTGTATGAGTTCAATTTTTATCTACGAGTTCATTTTTTATCTATGATAAGTTCAATTTTTATGTGTTTTGAATTCATTTTTAAAATAATTCGATTTTCGCAAAACTAAAAAAATAGCAAAAAAATAAATTAAAAAATTTAAAAATGTTTTAAAATTTTTAAAAAATTAAAAAAAATGAAAAAAATGAAAAAAAAATGAAAAATGAAAAAAATTGAAAAAAGCTTTAAAAACGTTAAATATGACGGTTCAATTTTTATATACTACGAGTTCATTTTTATACACTAGAAGTTCAATTTTTTATGTTAGGAGTTCAATTTTCAATATTGTATGAGTTCCATTTTTATATTCTACGAGTTCATTTTTAATTTATGATAAGTTCAATTTTTATGTGCTTTGAGTTCATTTGTAAAATAATTCGATTTTCGCAAAACTAAAAAAATAGAAGAAAAAAAATTAAAAAAATTTAAAAATTTAAAAAGATTTAAAAAAAAATTGAAAAATGAAAAAATTTGAAAAAAAGCTTTAAAAACGTTAAATATGAAAGTTCAATTTTTATATACTACGAGTTCATTTTTATACGCTAGAAGTTCAATTTTTTTATATTAGGAGTTCAATTTTCAATATTGTATGAGTTCAATTTTTATATTCTATGAGTTCATTTTTTATCTATGATAAGTTCAATTTTTATGTGCTTTAAGTTCATTTTTTAAAATAATTCGATTTTCGCAAAACTAAAAAAATAAAAAATAAATAAATAAATAAATAAAATAAAAAATAAAAATAAAAAATAAAAAATAAAAAAATTGAAAAATTGAAAAAAATCTTGACCATTGAATACATAATAGAGGGGTAAATCCAATTGTTGAGATTAGTCCTCATTTTAAGCAATAGGTCTTACCACAAGGGTGGTCCTCACCGGAACCATGCCCTCTATGTATATATATATATATATATAAGAAGCAAGGAATAAGGCCACCACGTTGCGCCACCTAGGATTTTCCTACGTGTCATTCACACGTTAAGCCACCTAGGATTTTGTCACATAGGATTTTTTATTTTTGGAATTTATATATGTTGATATTATTTTAGGATAATATAAAAATACAATAAATTAATCCAAGAAAGATTCTATCTAAAATAATGATGTTATCTATTATATATTAAGAATTAGGATAGATCTAAAAGATTTTATCTAAAATTAAAATACATTATAGAACATTAGATATTATATATTAAGATAGATATATTAATTTAGTTTTTTCAATTAAATTTCTATCTATTTATATGAAAAAAACTTAATTTCGAATTTTATTTAAAATTAAAGAAAATTAGTTTATCTTTATTTTTGTATCTATTTATGTAAAATTTAAATAAAATTTAAATAAAAATAGAACTTTAAATTTCAATAATTACTTGCCTAAAAAGGGATTTTTTTTTTCAATTTATATATGTTGACATTATTTTAGGATAATATAAAAATAATAAAAATTAATTTAGGAAAGATTCTATCTAATATAATGGTTTTATAAATATTTTACATTATAATTTATTTAACATAACAAGATTTTATCTAAAATCTTATCATGTGTCACATAGGATTTTTCATACATGTTTTTTTTACCAATTTATAAACTACATGGCACAAAAGATATTAACATGTGACACCTAGGATTTTTCATACATGTTATTCCCACAATAAACCATCTAGGATTTTTCCATATAGAATTTTGTATTTTTGGCAATTTACATATTTTAAAAAGATTCTATTTAATGTAAAATAAACTAAAGAAATATTTAATATTGATGCTAAATATTTGCTATAATAATTTATATATAATTATATACTAAATTTGTATCTTTTCGAGCCATTATATTGATTTTGGCCCCATATTATATTTGAAAAATTAGTTTTTATCTATATTAATTTATCTTTTTCAATTACATTCCTTTGTATATATTTATGTGAAATGAAAATTTTAATTCGAATTTAATTAAAAATAAAGAAAATTATTTTATCTTTATCTTTTCATCTATATGTAAAAGATTTATCTCAAATCAAAAATTGATAAATACGAAAAATTCAATATCTAGATAATTACTTGCCCAAATTGAATTTTAATATAAAAAGTTCCATTATCTTTTCATTAATGTCTTCCTTTTTGACTTATTCATGTAAATATAGAAGATTTTTTAGCTTTAAAAAATTCAATCTTTACGACTATTTTTTAATCTTTTTTATTTATTATCTTTTTAACTTTTGATTTAAAAAATTTTAAATAATTGAGTTTGATTAAAAAATTATAAGAATTTACATTATTTTCTTTTTTTTTATTTTTAAAAACTTGAATTATTCTGTTTAAAATAATTTTATTCATATTTTTTCATAAATAATTTATCATTAAGCCATCAAAATCATATTAGGCTCACCTTAATGATTTTGGTTCTGTCTCATGCTTTAACAATTTTAAAATTTTATGTAAACTTTTTCTAATGTATAATTTATTATTGTTTTTTTTATATTAAATTAAAATTGCATTCAATAAATAAAGAAAGAATTAAATCAATGTAGTCGTGCAAGGCACGACGGGTACAACTAGTATGTTCTTAAGAGTTTAATTTAATTAGTTAAATCAAGAAGGCATACGTGTTTTTAAAATTGGGTCACCGTGTATTGACGGGTTGAGTATTACATAAAACTTTAACTTAGTTTAAACCAGCGTTTCTTACGAGTATTATTCGTACCTATTATTGGGTAATTTGGTTGATAAGTTCGTTCCGATATCGTTGGAAATTCGTTTTCTGAGGTAAGTCATCTAAACTTACTTAGTTATCAATTTTGATGTGTGTTAGATGTGTAGATATGATGTGTAGATCTTTATTTTGGGATTCCTTCCTATATATTATATATGTCTATTTGAAAATAATTCGCTATTTTAGAAAATTATAATAGATGAATAATATTTTGTATTTTATTCGAATTTCTAAACATTGGCACCTAATCGATACGCCTATGATTAGGGATAGTCGGGAAGGCGGAGACATCCCTAACTTAGTTGTATGTCAAGGAGGGCCCCTTCAAAATTATAATAAAATGTTTTGGCGAGTGTTCCCGAGGAGGCTTGATCAGGGGTAAGAAGGTGAATGATGAGGGTGTGAGTGGTTCGGATAAAGGGTGGAGGCCGCCGTCCACTACCCCGCGTAAGGCTGGAGGATGCCATGCTTGTTTAATAAATTATGTCGATTGACAATTGATGAGTTGCGATTGAACAATTATTGAGACGAAAAGTGATTGAGGTGATACTTTAGTGAAATGATGTGCTATTATTACTATGCATTGTATGGTTGTAAGTATTATTATGTGGGCTTTATAATTATAAGTATTGTTGTACGTTTGTTTGTTATGGTGAATGTTCTATATGTGAACTATTATATTACGACTCTTATTATGTAATTGAATAAGTTGATTTTGCTTCTGCATGTTGCATTTACTATCCAGTGTATATTGGAGTTGTTAGCTAACCCTTCGGAGTGTTGTTTTTCTTTTAGGTAATCACTTCTGAATGAATAATGCTCCAAGGAATCTTCTCCAGGACGATGGTGAACCAATTCGACGTGGCGTGTCTTAGGTCTAAGTTGGTTTGTTGTGAGAAGTTGTTAGATTTTGGAGATGTCGTAATTTTGTTAAGAGAGGTGTGTGAAATATAGGTTGATGTTTAGTAGGTAATGTTTGGGTTTGTTTAGTAATTTTTTGGTGCATACATAATTTCTTGTTGCATACATAATTTCTTGTTGCTTAAATACTAAATAAGTTGAATGTTTTTCTTGTATTTCTCGCCATGCCTTTGTTGGGAGGTCCCGTGTTGTGAAATTGTTGTCATGTTAGTCTGAGTGGACCCAGGTGAGGTCCACAACCATGTGACATTCCGGTGATAAAGACCGGGGTGTTACAGTATACCTATTATATATGTCTTAATTAATAACTTTGCTTGTTTTCCATGAAAACCTGCATACAAGAGTGTCCATGATACGCTAATATTATATATTTTTATATTCGTTAATTAATTGTAATTTTTAGTTGGGTTTAATTACCTCTTCTCGGGTTTTCTTTACGGTTTTTTCTTGTGACGCGTTTGTTGAACCGTTAGAATTAGGGTTTAGTGGTAAGGCTTATTATATATTAGAAAGCTTGGCCCGTCCGATGGACGGAATAGGATTTCATTCTATTGTCATTTATTTTATGAGTGGACATAAGTGAATGTGTTTATTGTTTGAATTCGAATAGAAATGGTAATTGTATGTGTGAATGGATAAAATCAAATAATGAAGGAAAATTAGATTTAACCGTTAATTTTAAAAGGTTGGTTTGGTGGAGGGATAATAATTGATGTAAATTTCGTGTAAATTACGCAGTTAATTATATGTCTCGTCCATCTTTTATTATGCCCATTGGAATTATTCCCCATTGGAATTAATTTAAACATGGGTTGTTGGTCATGCTCATTCAACTTCTTGTGAGGATACAAAAGTTTATTTATTTAATTATAATCTATGTATATATAGAAAAGACGCAAGAAATAAAGCCACCACGTTGTGCCACCTAGGATTTTTCCTACGTGTCGCTCCCACGTTAAGCCACTTAGGATTTTGCCACCTAGGATTTTTTATATTGGAAATTTATATATATTGATATTATTTTAGGATAATATAGAAATAAGATAAATTATTCTAGAAAAGATTCTATCTAAAATACAAATGTTATCTATTATATATTAGGAATTAGAATAGATCTAAAAGATTTTATCTAAAATTAAAATAAATTATAGAACATTAGATATTATATATTAAGATAGATATATTAATTTAGTTTAAATTTTTTATATTAAATTAAATCATATTCGTTAGATAAATTAAGTATTAAATTCATTTAGTCGTGCATGGCACGACGGGTATAACTAGTATTTCCTTATTTCAGAATATAGTTCATTTATTGATCTTTGAGGGGACAGTTTTATATGTTGTAAAGATACTCCTTTTGTATTCAGAAATCAGGGAATGAATGAGAAATTAATTATCCCAAACCCTAGTCTCTTTCTCTGCTATCTCGTGTCTATCGTCATCTGAGTCACTCTTTCCCCTGGCCTTTGGCCCTTATTCCCTTCACCCAATTACTTCGTTCATTGAATCCAATGCGAGATCTATAAGGTTTCGTATCAATTGGTGCTTTCATTCCCCGAACTCTAATCACCATGTCTACCGTTACAGGCAATGATTCAGAAAATCAAGATATCCGAGCCATTCTTCAAAACTTGTCGTTGACATTCGACGCTATGGATCAACGATTCGACACTATGGATCAACGATTCGACGCTATGGATCAGCAATTCGACGCTATGGATCAACGATTGGATCGGCTTTGTCATATCCTGGGCGTTCCTCGTGAAGATGTGAGCGAGGCGGAGCGCAACCCTAGCCCCACGCCTGCGGCAACCCGTCCCGCGCCCGAGGCAAACTGTCCCGCTCCCGTGGCAACCCCCCCCGCGACCGCGGTTCCGTGCCCCGCGTATGCTAATATTATATATTTTTATATTCGTTAATTAATTGTAATTTTTAGTTGGATTTAATTACCTCTTCTCGGGTTTTCTTTACGGTTCTTTCCCGGGACGCGTTTGTTGAACTGTTAGAATTAGGGTTTAGTGGTAAGGCTTATTATATATACTACTTTTGTATTCAGAAATCAGGGAATAAATGAGAAATTATTTATCCCAAACCCTAGTCTCCTTCTCTGCTATTTCGTCTCCATCGTCGTCTGAGTCACTCTTTCCCCTGACCTTTAGCCCTTCTTCCCTTCACCCAGTTACTTCGTTCATTAAATCCGATGCGAGATCTGTAAGGTTTCGTATCAGTCCATTGGCAATTCCTCTCGGAATTTGCTTAACTGAGTTACAAGTTGTTTTGATTATAACAAAATTTGAGTTGTTGGAAAGGAGAAAGCATCCATTTTAGTGGTAAGCATAGCATTGCTCAATGGAATCTAAGGTTTAAAAAAAAGAAACCAGCAGAATTTTTTACAATAGTCTTAAAGATCGCAACAGGCATAACAATTACTTTCTATTCTGTTATTTTTCCTACTGCACCTATCGGTCAATACTCAATTTATCTTCGTTGATGAAGTCTAACCATTCCAGGTTAAGAATAAGGCTCTTTATGGGTCTGATTCTTCTAAAAGGGATATAATGAGTAGCAGGCTCATTATAATAGGTAACATTTGGTAGAATTTTGGTTTTTTTTTTTTGGTAGAAAAATAGGGCATACTTCTTGCATCTATAATAACTATATATTAAAGCGGTTCCTTTTCGAGTCACCAGAACGATTCTGGCCCCACCTTATATTTACAAAATTAATTTTTATTCCTAATATTTTAACTTTTTATTGAATTCTTCTTTAAATATTTAAATCTATCTTTAACATCAAACAAACATCTATTTAGTATAACAATATCTTTTAAAAATTTCCTTATAAAAATATTTAAAATTAAAGATAACAAATTTAAAATATTTTAAAATAAGTATAAATATCTTTTATCTTTTAGCATGATATCTTTTCATAAATTTATTTATAGATATAATTATATATTTTTCTTTTATAATAAAAAATCTAAAACTATATATTAAAGTTGTACTTTTTCGAGGCACCAGAACGATTCAGGCCCCACCTCATATTTAAAAAATTAATTTTATTTCTATTATTATAACTTCTTTCTATTAAATTCTTTTTAACTATTTAAAATTATCTCTAACATTAAACAAATGTCTATTTAGTATAACAATATATTTTGAAAATTTCCTTATACAAATATTTAAAATTAAAGATAAAATAATAAATATAAATCTTATAGCATATATCTTTTGACGAATTTATTTATAGGTATATAGAGATTTTCTTTTATAAAAAATAATGATAAATATTTATAATTTTTAAAATTAATAAAAATAGATAATAAAATATTTAATAGATATATTGAAATATTTGACAATCTCTAAATTTACGTATATTAAAAGTAATAAAATATGAAGAATAATATTTGGTTAAAAAATTATACATTATATGAGAAATAAATTACTTATATTAAATTTTATATTATTTTTTTATTAATATTCTATTTATAATGTTTATAAATATCAAATCGTAGTCGTACATGGTACGACGGATAAAACTAGTTACAATAAGGTATCAACATCAGATTACAATAATCCAACAACTTACAGCTGGGTATACTAAGGTTGGACGGAAGCAGACAAAAATTACATACATAGAATACAAGGATTTACGAACTGCAAGTTGTGGGAGATTAATCCAAAGCAAAAGGTAGATTAAAATAGTGTACAAAAGCAGGGAGTTTATGTGGTAAATCATATTCATAAAACATATTTTCTAGGCATTAATATCCTGAGAGTAGACAGGTTTTCTTTAACAGCGTCATAGTTGGCAACATCTCATTAATATCCTCCTCTTCTTCAGTGTAAGGCTCATCTATTACTCCAGTAATGAGAGCAGCATCAGCAAAGATACTATATCAGCATTTAAAGCAAAATAATGAGTTTCAAACTGAAGTTGGGCAACCGGCTGATCAGCCGGGTGTGGTTCAGTATTTATCAGATAATTTTACATAGACAAACACATCCTAATCCCAACTTAGAAAACATTCAAGTACCAGCCCACGTAATTTAGAGAGACACATCCCAACTTGCCTTTGAAAGTAGAATTCCAAGAACCAAAATTCTGAAAGGTAATGTAAACAGCAGAAGATAATATGGCATGGAGTTTTATCAAGTTAAATGGAGTCAACAGTGTCACCATCACTGCTCTCACTGTCACTGCTGCTACTTCCGCTCCCGCTCCCACTACCACTGCTGCTTCCACTGTTGTCACTCCCGCTGCTCCCGCTTGAGCTCGAACTCTGCTCCGCATTCACCTGTGCCCTAAGAGCCTCCGCAGCATTGCGTCCCATGTTCACGTCGTCTTCATTAACGTCCACATCAGCAATCTCGTCATCAGTTTCCATATGATGTGGCATGTTATTTATATCAATTCCGGTGTTGCCTTCTTCTCTCTGAGGAAGGTCATCGTCGTGGAGTATGTCTAACTGTTCTTCCAAGTCTTCGAGTTTATCATCTGGTGACCCAAAAGACGGGATTGGAGGATTGGATGGGGGATCATCTTCTATGGGCTTATCAAGGTCATGTCTGTTATAGGCTGAATAGGGGATAACTGAATCAAGTTAGTACAACACATTGAGAATTTGATTTTTAGACAAAATTACAAATAAGAAGTGTAAACAACAAAAAGAATTGTGCTAGCTGCTTTCATTTTCGGATGTATTGTCTGAGTTATATACATAATAATACCTGAATTTCCAGAATTACCAGTATCAATTCTCTCAACTTCAACCTGCAATAATGTAGTTTGCCAAATATGATTATTGTCTAGTAATTTCAATTATATAGCAATAAAGATGAAACATATTAGTATGATAGTGCAACTCTATAAGGGAACAATTCCATAGTTCGATTAACAGCTGTAAGAAACCCCTCCTCAGTAAGCGCTGTAACAACTTCTACAAAATTTTACTTTCCATCCAGACATTAGGGGAAAGGAAGTCTTGAAAGCTGAGAGCCTTTCACTCATCTAGCCCAACGTAGCTTGATGAACATGAAAACTAAAATGCTAAATCATGGTGAGATACCAAATGCAGATGAAGGCCCTAGAACATGGATAACACATGACAGTATCAAGATGGAATTCAAACGAGGGCAAATAAATTCTTTTTGAGAACTACTCACAGGCGCGGGATTATAAGTGCTCTTAACCAAATTCGGCCCCTTAGCACCACCCTTAGCCACCGGCGGCGAGCTGGTGTCAGCCACGGCGGCGGCCGACGATGTAGCCGCCGCAGCATTAGACTCGTCGGGAAGGCGCTGATGCCTAAGGCGCTTGAAGGAGCGGTGCAGGCGCTCCAATCGAAACTGTTGGCCATCGAAAAACAAAACAGCGTCGTTTTCTTTGTAATCCTCACAGCTCCCTTCGAAGGTGAGCTTAGGTTTGCCAGGCTGGTTGTTCTGGAACTCGACGGTGACCCTGTTTTCCTTGCTCTTGTGCAGAGTCCCGGGCTGGGATTTGTCGATCGAGGCCGGTTTGAACTCATCTGTGCACCAAAAACAGTCAAATCGAACAAAAAAGTGTATGGTATTACTCGAATTTCAGAACGCACGAGGACAAACTTAATAGGGGAGAGAGATCTGTACATCGGAGAGTGCAGAATTTGGAAGAGGTGTGGGGGTGATCCTTGAAGGACGAACCTAGGGTTAATGGAAACCAACGATCTGGCTGAGGTGCTGCGCTTGGTTCATCCTTCCCCTTCGTCGACATAACTCTACGCAGGTTGCAAAACAGTTTCGTCAGATTTGTTATTTTTTTTTTTTATACAATGAACTACTAGCTCATTACAAGACAAACATTAGGTTACCTTGCCTAAATCATCACAACGAATAAAGAAGACTAGGAATAGAACTAGTGTAATTCCCGTACCCTGCAGGAGATTTATGCAAATATTTACTTAACTTTTTTTAAAAGATATTACAAAAATGTGTCATTTTAAAATGTTACAAAAATCAAAAATAAAAATCATCTACATTGATTGAACATTTGGATTTATTTCAATTTGGAAGACTCTTTTTGAATATATTATGATTACGAAAATCATAGTCTATTTTATTCTGTTCAAATTTATTTCATAAATTATTTTATAATTACTAAGGGAGGACCGCGCGCATGGTGCTGTTTGTTTTTTATGATAAAAGTGATATGGATGCGTTTATAGGGAAACAGTATTTTAGGAGAAATAAAGAATAGTTATAATTCTTAAATAAGTTAGGATATAATTTATTTCCTTCTATGTTATCTTTTAAAAAGGATATGATCTAGGTATATCGTTTATTGCTTCTATTTAGAATTTCAGGATTATCTTTTACTGTATTATGCAGCCTATATATATGGCCCTATATTATCAATAATAATTAAGTAGAATATTTATCAAAAGAAGGGTTTTACGTAAAACCTAGGAGGAGGTTCTGTCAAGGACGAACCCGCCTTCAAATCTATCGTTCTATCTCTTTTCTCCAATTCACCATAGATCCTAATACTAGTTCTGGCGTCTCTAGACCCGTGACTAGATCCTACGCTAAGGCACATAACAAAAAGTAAACAACAATTACACGAGGTGTTGGAGGCAAACAATAAATAAACAATATGCATCACTCCAACAATTCCTCAACAGAGGGAGCTCAATGTAAAAACCAAATCCAGAAAACTACACGTCAAAAAGATTGCCAGAGTGTAGAAGCTTAAGAAACATATATTTGCCATGAGCTCAAGAAAAGAAGACACCATGAGCTCCTTGTCGGCCAAGGATAGTATATTTGCCATTGAAGACAAAGTAAGAATGCAATCAGAAGCCCTAAAGCAAAATAGAAATCAGAATCACAAAAGCTATAATTCAAACTCAATTCCATGTAATCACTAAAGCTAAAGCAAATAGTAATTGTGACCGTCGTATTGTTCATCTATTATCGAAAAATAGTCATGCAACTCTTATTTCCATTTCGTACACATATTATAGGTATATAATATATGCATTTTAAGACCATAATTTTATTTTCACAAATCTTTATAGCCATTTCTATTGATGTGTTTTTTTGCCATTTCGTTGGGAGGGGAAGGTAATAAATATACACCCAATCAAATAAAAAATTCCGCTTCGACCAAAAAATTTTTTTGAATAAAGGATTTAGAGTCCTCCAAATTATCCAATTGAAGTTGAAATCAGGAGCTGATACCCCATAGAATCACTATTTTCCATGAATTTATATGTTACTTTTAGATGAACAAGATAACCTGTAATTCCATCATACAATCTATACTAAATTATTAAAATAATATCTTTATTTATGTAAGACATAACTTCTAAACTCAATTGCAGATGAGTTAGTATGCCAAAGTAGAAATAATGAATTCAAATCATAAACTATCTCTAATATCTAATCCACGCAGTACATGGGTGTTAGTGTGTTACACAGTTTGACTGGCAGATCCTATATTAACTGAATAAATTTGTATAAATGTAGTATCTTCATGATCGCAACTTAATCTGAGAAAATTCATACAAAAGTGGATCAAGGAAAAAAAATATACTGGGAAGGAAAAGAGTTTACCAAAGATATGCAACCTATTTGGTAAGAACAGTGTGTTAAAGCACCAGAACTTGTCGTAACATTCAGAAATCCAAATCTAAATTGCAAGTGAATAGTTCGAAGTGCACAAAGAGGTTATTAATTTTTTATCTTTATCAAATTCAACAATAAAAGCATTCTTTTCTTGAGGTCTGAAATTGTCCTGGTATCATAGAGAATCTATCTCAAAGTATGTTGCCCCTTTTCTCTAATAGGCCTCAACGACAAATAAGAATGCAAAAATGTATCCGAGGTCCAGCAAGTGCTTATTTTGTTCCCATCTTTCATCCATGTCAACGAAGCTCTAAATTCACTCAATTGAAACCACTCTCCAAACAAAAGCAAATGGAAAATTAAGGTAAATTTCTTCTATTCCAGAGTATAAACTATTGCCATCTAGTTACAAAGGATTAGGCGTTATGAACTATTAAGATGAGCAAAATAAATTCTCATATGTGAAGCAAGAGCTTAAGAGACTGGAATAAATTATAATGCACAAACCTGACGTTTTAGGAAGCTGTTTTGTTGGTTGGCTTCACTCAATTTCCTTACAAGCTTTTCTCTTTCTGAATCAGCAAGCAATGTTTTCAATTGTAATCAATATTCACTCTAGTAAATAACTGTTTGAAGAATTTGGTTACTTCAAAATAATTAGGCATAAGAAGAAAAAACATATGACAAGGTCATGAATATGAAATATGATACAGATACTCTACTGCGAAGGGCAAAAAAAAGGAAAAGAATTTGATAGACTATACATGAAATCGAAAAAATCAGTCTATAAATGTAAATATTGTTATTCACTCTAAAACATCTCATTTTTGGTCCTTAAGGTCTAAAACTCTTAGTGTGATTTATATGCATGGAGCTTCAGTATAGACTAAAACCAGTGAACATTCAAGAGCTATATAAAGATCTACAAGGAGGAAAAACAGTGTTACTCCAGCATACCTGAGTGCTGCTTAATGGCTTAGCAATCATCTCTTCAGGCGAATCCTTTGCAACATTCTCATCATCCTTAAGAAGATCTTCTTCAACTATTGATGATGAGTGCTCCTCCACACCAACTGACATACAATGTGATCTTGACAACCTGAGGCCAAACATATAATTCCCATCAGAAATTTGAGACTGATGCCTCAATTTATGGGAACTTGAATTTATAAAAGTCACGTTATGTTTGATGAAAGAGGCGTCAGTGAAGTGAGATTTCACTGGAGCCCAAGGAAACCATGGCAAGTGCTTATCCAGACAACCCCTACATCTATCAGGATATCGGATGAAAGCAGAGAGTTATTTCACTTTTAGAAGGCATAATCACATGAAAAAAGAAAACCTAAATGCACACAACAATATCTATCATCACAAAGAAGTAGAGCAACTTTGTCAAAGCACACCTCTTTTGAGAAGTCAAATATACCGAATTATAAGAATTCAACTCAATTTAGACCTGATGTCTACTATAAAGCCATAACAAATTCATAAAATGACAAAAATGAATGTAAATTAGAAAGACATCACCAACATCCCTCTACATTTGACCAATCCTAGCACTACTACTAAATTAAAAAAAAACTATATTCTAATGTGGAATGCAATAAGAATATATTGAAGAATAACCAGATTAATAAAAAAGAACATACAAACAGAAAAAGGCAACAACAACAAAGAAATAAAAGGAAAAATTGCAGGAGCTTTTTCAATTTTCATAGTCACAAGACACAGCACATTGCTCATAAAAAGTCTGCATGAGTTACCCAAAAAGTGTAGCTAATTTGAGAACAATATTTTTGTATTGTATCATTACAGCAAGTGCGATCCAAACATTACATTAATCCTCATTCGGTAGTCTAAATCTAAGTGCACATTACATAATTAATGTTTGAGGAATTGAACCAAACTAATATTCTATCAAGAAAATCCCCAAATCCAGATTACTTTGAAGTTAAATTTGTCAGTTCAATCCTTGAAGAATCCAGAAAACAAACAGTTTATATGAACTTCATAATTCCATTTGGAAAAAAATTAATTACACCTTTTGAATCCAGTAATGGAAAATATAATTACACCTCTTGAATCCAGTAATGGAAAATATGTAATCAATTTGAATTCTAGCCAAATTAGACCATATAAGAGTAGGCAATTGAAACCCTAATCTACAAATTCGAATGTAAACAACTGAGGTAACATCATTTAGGAATCAGCCATATCAGAGCACTTGAGGAGATTGAACCGAAACCCTAAACTAAAACGTGAAATTGAAGCAGAAACATAGGCAATTACCTATAGGGCGTTGAGATGGACGATGTACGAGAATCCGGCTGCACAAGGGATGACACGACGGCACGAAGGGCTTCACGGGTGCTGAATTAATGGAGGAACGGTGGCGGTGAAGTGGGAGACGGTATTCGGCGAAGGGAGAGCAAAGGGAGAGCAGCGGAGTAGGAAGAAAGCGATATACAGAAGAAAGAGGGTACGTACAGAAGACATAAGGGTGGAATTTTTTTTTACTAATTAGGGTGACTACTAATAAGTTAGTGGTACTAATAAATTAGTGGTCGCCCTAGAGCATCCTAACGGATGAGGGTAAAGAGACCTGAATCAGCTGCAAGTGGGACGGAGGAGACACGTCTGAAAGATCCAGCGATGAAGTCCGCTACAGAATTACACTCCCGAACAACGTGAGAGATACTCCAATCCTGGAAGCGAGCCAACAAGTAATGGATATCTGCACGCAGCAACTCAATCTCCCACGGGCAACGCCAGTCACCGAGCACGGCATTGACCAGCTGCAAATTATCGCCTTCAATCTGGATCTGGGGAATGCCACGTCTGATGGCCTCGAGAAGTCCCTGGCGTAAGGCGATGGTCTCGGAAATCAGAACAGACTGTCGACCAATCAGTCCTCCGTCAAAATGGATGGGGGAGCCACCAGAGTCCCTGAGAATGAACCCGAATGAAGTCACGCCATCTGCACTAACTGCATCATCAAAATTCAATTTAATATAGTCACTTTTGAATTTTTCCCATTTCGCTCGCTTTCTACCAACCCAGCCCCGAACACTACAGTTACGGGGGCCGAGGGAGGCAGCGACTTTAGCAAGTTTCCAATCTTTTATCTGGTTTCAGATGAAATCAGTGATATAATCGACATTGGTCAAGTTTTTTACTCTGTCCCAATGTGTTGCAGGAAAAAATACAATACCCCAATATTATGGGCTTAGCCCTCTTCCAGACCAAAATAAAAAACTATGGAACCGTGTATTGTACTACTGTTAATAAGAAAACATCCTTGCATTTATAGCCTTTTGATTTTTGATTTTTGATTATGATTACGAAAACCATAGTCTATTTTATTCTGTTCAAATTTATTTTATAAATTATTTTATAATTATTTATTTATAAAAATGAAAAAATGGATTTTTTTCTATATAAAAATTAAATCTCAATTGCTCATCATTGAAGAAAATCCCCTAAAATATTATTAAATATTTATTAAAAATAGCTTTATTATTTAGACATTATTATTGATATTATCTCCTTTTTGTTATAGTAGGTAGAGATTTTAAATTAAATAACTTTCTGTTATATTTAAATATGACATGCAATTTCTTAAAATTAATTCATGTCCTATAAACTTTATGCACATCATATACAAATCACATCCATAATTTTAAATAATAAATCTCTAACCCCTTGTTTGCTTATATTCTCCTTTTTAATGTGAATCAACAATTTTGGATCATTTGCAATCCAAAACAAATTTTCAAAGTGCATCTTCTCTATAAATTGAATCTTTTAGATATACAATTTTGGTCTCTTTTATTTCAAATTTCATATTTTTTTAACTGTTTAGATATTATCCTTAAATAACATTATTCAATCTAAGCCCGTGCCTTATACACCCTAGTTTTTCTAAAACCCCTCTGTTCTTCCTCGGACCCGCAGCTCCTCTCCTGTACCAATTTCCCAACCCCCTTTCTTTCTTAATTCCCAGATCCCTTTCTATTTCTCCCAACCCCACTCCCTTTCTTCCCAGATCAATTTCAGGTCCTTGTGCGCAACACCATCAACCACCACAACATCGGTGCCTCCTGCCTTCACACTCTTCCCGGCGCCCCATTGTCCCTTTGTTCTCGACTGTACAAGATTCGTTCTTTCTAAGTAAGTCCTCCGCTCTGGAGTACGAGCATTCACAATTATTTAACTCAGGTGTAGGGTTGTCAAAATTTTATCACTTTCAGATCTATGCCAATGTGTTGTGTCAATTTGATACAAACTAAAACTTTTAGGGTTTGATTTGTTTTGAATTGGGTTTCCCATTACGGTTTGCACCCTAAAATAACAAACTTGGAATACAACTAAAGAAGACGTGCCTCCTATATTTGTACAATTTTATGCATTTGTATAATAGGACAAGCTCACATCATTTAACAAACCTGGGATACAACTAAAGAAGATGTGCATGTTGGTACCTTTTGGATTCCTTATTCTGCAGGTTAGAGATGTTAGTGCTTGTGCATTTTTTTTCAAAATGTGATCGATAACTTAATTCCTCCTTTGATTGTTTTTTCTCTTTGATAATATGCCATTTTAAATTTGGCTGACACTGGTATGAATGATTTCTCAATTCTTGTTTCTTCAACTTAAATTGGGCTGTGTTTCGTTGTTTTGACTCATCTGATTTGGGCTACTGTTTATCTCTACTAAAGATGTTGTTGTAGTCATGCTAGAGATAGGAAAGTATGTTACCCTTTATATGGATGACAGTCAGAGTACCTCAACCTTAAATTCTCTATCACTCTCCACTCTTATACCATTCAACTTCGTTGTCAATAAAGAAAAGCCACATGATTTCTCTAATCAACAAAATCCATGAATTAAGAGGCACACTCATTCTCTAAGACAAGCTACTTAAATCAATAGATAAATTAAGTAATGGTTTTCCCATGGCTATGCTGATATAGTTATAAAAACACTTCTCTTTTCTTGCTTGCCGGTCATAAACAAGAGCTTGTGAGACATAAGAACAACAAAGCAAAGCTACATGAATTCAAATTACTCTGCATAGAATTTACTAATTTCAATGGAAAGGGCAAATACACAAAAAGGCAAACCAATTCAGTGCTTGTATTTGATGTTTCTTAGAGAGAATTAATTTTTAGCTTTAAAGTAATACAAATTTCCAATTATTTCTATGTGGCTGACAATTAGCAAATTCACCATTAAGTGTGTAAATAAGTATGGCATAATATTTTATTAAACTAAGTTGAACTACTGTGCTTGCATCATTTAAGGTTATGTTTTTGTGCCTTAATCCATATTGAGTACATGAGCAGGCTAATTTCTCATTCAACTACATTGGAGTTATTTTCACGCATCACTACATATTATATTCTTAAATCTTTATTTGTGGTCAGTATATCTTGTAATGGTCAGAAGTCCAACTACCTGTAATTGTTGGTTCACATTAAAAGGAGAATATAAGCAAACAAGGGGTTGTGGTCTTGTGGACCTGGGAAACGATTATTGACCTTGTGGTTGATTATGCATTCCTCTTTTCCAACTGATTATGATTAATTATTATGGAGTTTATTTTGGTTTAGTGTAAGGAAAGAGTGGTTGTTTCATTGTGGCACATGATATAGCTAGAAAACGTATAATATTATTAGCAACAGAGAATATCCATGGTGTTTGTATCGTCCGCCTTATATGTTATGGAGGATGTTAAATTAAATTTAAGATGAGTGGAAGAGGGTTGTCAGATGGTTGCTTAGTATGCTAAATATTTTTTCCCTTTCACAGTCATGCAAGTTGTCAAAGTTTAGTATTCCTGGAGAGCTTTGCCAATTACAAGACACCAGTGTCATTCTTTTGTAAACTGAATTCTTTTTTGACTATCCTAATATACATACTACACCAAGCTTATCTATTTTAGTGATACTTTATGTGTACGTAATGTTACCTTATGCTTTCTTATTTTCATTCCTCTTGATTTTTGGTCTACAAAATTTTGTGTAGATTTGACCATTTTGAGGATAGAACTACTTTTCTTTTCTTATGTTGTGTGTTTAGATTGAAAGAGGAGAATTTGAGTCTTAGCCTCCCACTTCGGTCAACTTCATGCTCATTCCACATGCCGTAAGCACCAATAGAAGAAAAACAGTGCACCTCATTGTATGATCCGTGCGCTTTCACTAGTTAGTATAAAACTGCTAATTTCCATCAGTGAATAGCTCGACGACCTAGCCGCTTTCGTTCCCCAATCTTCTCCGAAACAGCGGAAGAACTCTAGTTGCAGGAATCGAGAGAGATCATGAAGGAGAAATCGGGCAACTCTACAGTTGTTGCAGGAGACAGAACTCCATCATTGTCCCCATTTGCATCCTTGTCTTTGCTTTCCGCGTGTGGACTAGGGTTAGCCTCTGGTTTCTGGTTTGGCCATAGCTTATACTCCGTCAATCTCATCTCAGATCCCGCAAAAACACTTCTTTCAATATGGGTATCCTCTCCTTTATCATATCATCATGGTTTTAAATGCAATAGTAGCATTTAGTTCGCTTCATTAACAATATTTTGCCTGCATTTCACGTTTCTATCAGGTCATTGAATGCCCGATCGTGATCCTGATATTCAGTATTATTCGTAAAAATCCTGAAAAATGCTCGGTATGGAATCAGATACAGCTTAACTACGAGATGCAGATTTTCTGTTTTGTAAGATCTAATATTTCCTACTGAAGTGTTACTATGGTTTTTGCACTACTTAAAAGCCGTTGGGCGTGGATTGTTGGGGCTTCCAATTGGTGGGTATCCACCTTCTATTTTGTAATCTGTCATAGAATTGTATGTCTCTATCATATCATTGTTTGCTAAATGATCATATTCTTTTGGGTAACATCATTGAATGGAAAGTGGGACTATTGTAGTAATAACAAGGCATTGCTAATATTTTCTAATTGGAACCCGAGTCCTTTGTATACCAATGGTTGATTGTATTGCCATGTTGTTGAATGTATATAGCTAAATGAACTCACTGATAGTGGAGCTTCATGATGCTAGGTTCTTTATGATGCATAAAAACAGTGATATATCAACGGTTGATTGTATTGTCATGTTGATGAATGTATATAGCTTAATGAACTCACTGATAGTGGAGCTTCATGATGCTAGGTTCTTTGTGATGCATAAAAACAGTCATATATCAGATCAGTATACATTTTCTTATGGGAACCTGTGGCCTTATATGCCGAGGGCTGATTCTCTTGTTATGCTGTATGTCTGAATGAATTCACTGATCAGAGCTTCATGAGGGTAGTTTTATTTGTGAAGTTTAAACACAGTGATATATCAATATTCGAGCTATAACAATTCCTTCTGATCTTGAGTAGATCAAGTTGGATGAAGTCTTGCAAAAGTGTGTTGCTTGGACAAATTTAAATGTACATGAAAGATTAATTGGTGACATTCTGTTATCCTATTTTGTTTATAAAAGTGTTATCCCTCAATTTGCTTGAATATTTTGTGCTCTAGTAGTTTAAAATGTCTCAAGGCTTACACTTGGCAGGTGGGCTTGGGTTTTATTTGCAAGTACTTTTTCTCCTATATGAAAAGTCTCTAAACAGACCAAAAATCTTTGGGGGATTGTGATCTTCAGTTTTTCCTGTCTTTTTATTTCAAGCTTTTGTTTTCACTGATCTCTTACCATTTACTATTTGATATGCAAAACATATATATTTTCTATGTGATTATTAAAGGTGCTTATGTGATATGACTATAGGTGCATTGGTGATGGCATTTGGAGCTATTACTTTGGGGGCACCTGTTAGTACCAAGTATGTCAGCTAGGTATATTCTTGTTATAATAATCATGAAACATATGACACAATTAAGGTGACTGTAAATTCAGCTCTACACCTCAGCCTTCAGTATCTACATGATTTCTGCCCACTGAGTTTTCTGGCCTGACTACGGAATTCTCTTTAGAATTGTATGAAATAAATTGTCAATACTATTGCACATCTTTCCCTTATTTTACCTTCCACCGATTTAGTTAAAGTTGAAGGATTTGGAACTAAATATAATCCCTTTTCCCTGAATCAGGTATTTATTGGCTACATTACATTGGTCCCTTCTGATGTCATTGTTGACAGTAAGTATCTGCTTATCTGTCTTTCCTTCAAACTATTCTCCCTTTTTTATTAATTTTAGAAAGAGTTCTCCAGCTCTTGCTGTCATATATATATATATATATATATATATATATATATATATATATATATCCAAGTGACTAAGGCATGTACTCTCTGACAGATTACTCCTGCTGCTTGTGTACTTGGTTCATCTTGGGTTGACTGGCAGCGTATATTTGCAACTACCAGGCAAGCTTTCATATATGACTATACTCTTGCAATTTATGCAAGTGATTTTTTTTTGAATGAAGGGGGTAATTCATTCATGTAAGTAACTAATTACAAAAGTTTTATCTAGGCAAACCTAAATATTATAAGGAATTTCTAGGCCTATACTAGCAGACCCTTTTCTAGTCTCTATTATATTTCCTCCATCTTGCCTTCAACACTATTTCTAATGTGATTTATCACAATTCTAGTGCACTCCTCCACCTTCAATGGAATAAGTAGCCCACGCCAACACTTTGCTAAGCACTTCCTTGGAGAACTTGCATTTGAACGAAATGTGTTCCCAAGAGATTGCCGAAAATGCTTTTAGATGTGAAAGTAAATATAGCCCTGTATCTTGGAACTTGTTAGAAGAACTGCGTTTCTTTTTCATGTATGCTCACCAAGTTCTTGTTGTCATTCATAGCTCATGAGGCCTTGGGGAAGCATTGTGTATTATGAACTTATGATTCTTGATTCATACGAGTAAGAAATCCTAATGGAGGAACTTGGCTTGAAATTTGCATACCTCTACTGAACTATTGGGAAAAACTTAATAACCTGAACACTCCTGTGGAATTAATCTGTGCATGGAGCAAGGTGATTTTTTTTGTTGGGTCACATCTTTAAGCTGCAGATAACATTTGACATTCTCAATTTCAGGCCAACTGACTCTACTGAGTACTTGCTGTGCTGCCCAGCATATGGGGCTGTTATTGGGTCATGGTTTGCTGCATGGCCTATGCCGCTAGATTGGGAAAAGCCATGGCAGGTATTCATCTCTCTCTCTATTTGTAGGTTTAAATGACTTGTTATGATAACTGAGTTGTCCAAAGTACTCTCAATCCTTGTATTGTGGATCAATATAGATTATATCAAATATTAATTAAGTGAAACATGATAATACAATTTCTCTGATTTTTTAATGCTTGATGATAGCCTGGAACATAACATTATATGGCCAACTATAAACTTTGTTATCCTGTTCCGTATTTGCTGCTGGTCTTGATCAATTTTTTTTACTCGTTCCATTGCAGGAATGGCCTATTTGTGTAACGTACGGGGGCATCGCAGGTTATGTCCTTGGAATGATTGTATCATTTGGGTTTGTTCTCTTTGGCAGGAGGCAGCAGCATCTCAAAGGAGAATAGAAGTTGTAACTTGGGTTCCTCGTCATAACACAAAAAAAGAAAGAATCAATAATAGAGAAATAAGAGAATACTAGTTTTGGGCCTTTTGGCTGATTTTGCAGCAGGATTTCTCCCTCATGAGCCCGGACATTATATATACAAGTTTGAAATCAAGTCCTCATCAGCTCCCTTCCCTTTCTATTTCTTATGTCTCATATTAGTTGAGGAATATTTGGCTTTGCTGTTTCTTATGCAAAGGTGTGTGATGTGCTTTTTCTTTGGTGCAAGTATTTATTTGTATTAGAAGAAGTACTAGTAGTCTAGTATAGGCAACTCATAATGAATTAGTTACTTCGCACCAAATGAAACTGTGGTATGCGATCATCTGTAGTATCCGAGCTCTTGTTTTCCCTACGTATCATTAGACTATCATTTGGCCCATACCATACCAAGTAAATATGATAAACCAAAGTCCAACCCCTTATTAATGACATAACAAGTATAGTTTGAAACATGTTTTATTTCAAAGCAAGATGCTTAAGCATTATCCGATCCGGCCTTGTAAACTTCTGGACCCCACAGATCGTGGGTCCCCTTCTATCTCCACATGTGTTGAGTTTTATGCCTTCTGGGCCCCACTTGAACTTGAATAAGCCACAAGAGAATCTAAGTTGCAAAATGATGAATGCCAATAAGAGGAAGGCAATCTCACCTTATCCACACTCCAGCCACAATCCCCAATTCCGCATCATCTCCAAATTCACACCCACCAAAAAAGATCAAATACTCCCAAAAGCCCTCATTTCCGCCTTCATCAACAAAAAACCATCATTCTCTTCCTTTCTCAAACACAACTCAATTGCCAAAACTAAGAATCCATGGCTGCCATGAACTCGAACGTCCTCGCCTGCAGCTACGCCCTCTCGGGTGTAACCGGAGCATCAGAGCTTAGCACCAAAGTTGCCTCATTGCCCACTTTCGGATCCTCGGCCCAACGAATGCCCTTGATCAAGGCCCAGTTGCAAGAAAACAACAAGGGAAGCCAGGGAAGAAGGGCGGCTCTCTTGGGCCTAGCTGCCATTCTTGCTGCCACCGCCTCCTCGTCCTCTGCTAACGCCGGCGTCATTGAAGATTACCTCGAGAAGAGCAAGGCTAACAAGGTAGTTTCAAAATCATATGGCGTTTGATAAAATAGGCCAACTTAAAAAGAACATTAGTGAAAAGTAGGCAATCAATTGTAGATTGAGACTATTTCTGTGACGAGCAGGACTTAGTTGGTAAGTGATGACATTCGAATTTCATCAAGTATTGTAATGTCCTTTGTTACTCTATTAGGATATATAAGAAGATTAATATAGTATCTTCATTACAATAATATGCTTGGGAGACATTAGAGGGTTTGAGAATTAAGTTTTATAAAGAGATTGAAATGTTACCAAAATTGTTAGGTAGCACACAGAATTGTATAAAACTATAAAACATTTGTTTGCTCCTTATAAAGATTAGTGGATTTGGCCTGTCTATATGAATACATGATAGGAACTAAATGACAAGAAGAGGCTAGCTACAAGCGGAGCCAACTTTGCTAGAGCTTTCACAGTTCAATTCGGAACCTGCAAGTTCCCCGAGAACTTCACCGGTTGCCAAGATCTTGCCAAGTTAAAGGTAGGATCAGCACTGAATTCAATTAATGATATATACACGAAAGATGAATGGATTGGTTTTGAGCTGTTCTTACTTACTTACTGATAGGAAACGTGTTTGTTTGGATTTTGTGCAGAAAGTGCCGTTTATTTCTGATGATATTCAGTTGGAGTGTGAAGGCAAGGACAAATACAAGTGTGGCTCAAATGTTTTCTGGAAATGGTGAAGCTCCCAAATTTGATCCGTTTGCTGAATCTTATTGTTGAGACTGTGTATTAAATTAAATTGACGCTTGTTGTTCCTAGTTTTATCTCCTGTAAAATGGCAATGGAGAGTGGTGAAATTGAAGGGTAAAATCAGTGACTCATTCTGTGATTTGTTTGCTTGAATTGGGATTCATTTCTCTCAGCTCAAAATCCCCAATTTCAACAATAACCATATCTTAAACGTGAGTTTAAAATCAAAACTGAAGGATAATAGAAGAGAGAATCATAGAAGACATCTAACACAGAAATAAGCTGAATTTGCATTACAAGAAGAAAAGGTAAGAGTCACAAAAACTCATCTTGAAAACTCACCTACAAATCACAAATCTCAATCGAATGTCAATCCGTTGCATCTTTTGGATCAAAAAAGATTTTTTCTTCTTTCAAACTGGCCCCAAATTGGGATTATTGTGTGTAAGAAATGGAGTGAGTTTCCCACATCGACAATTCTACGCAAAATTATCTTCTTTATATATGATATGCGAATATAACGCATAGCCGAGCTGTTTAGCGCCAGCTTGTAACTTGAGCAAGGGCAATAAAGTGGTGGAACCAGGCGTGAGTTTCTGGATAGGGTCAAATCAGGCTGCACCAAGCCGGCTTGCCCGTTCCAAGCCAAGAGTTGGGCGAAGGCCCGGCCCAAGTTGCCCCTAGAGTGGAGGGCATTGCGTTGAGGCTGGTCAGAGAACAGCGAACACCTCCCGCTCTTGGCAGTGGAAGGATAATGGGTCGGCGCTCCGTTGACCCATATTATCCAGTGGGCCTTGCCCAGCTGGACCACCATATTTTTTTGGCCCGCCCGATTTCCACATGGGTTTAAAGCATGTTGATTTGTCTCTCGATTGTTCGATCGAAAGTGGCAACTATACGTCTATACATACACCCTCTTTGATGATCCTTTTGATTGATTTTCTCCACTATTTACAACTTTGGCGGTAGAGGATCAGAATTCAAAAGCCATCCATGAGTTGCAAATCCTTCCTAGGCTTGTCTTCCATGTTGATTTACTGAAAATGTTCTCGTGTTTTTGTAACATTTCGTGTAGGTGCTTGATGGTGGACTATGCACTGTTTGACTGTAGTCATTTGATTTGTGGTGGTTGTTCATGCTAGAAGTTCAATGCTAGAAGTTCATCTAATCAAATTGTAGATTATACGAATTATGTGTCTACCATGCAAATAGCTCTTGTTAGTTACTCGATTTTGATTGTAGTAGAAGTGCAAAATTTAAGAATGGCAGCACTTTTCAAGTTGAATACTGTGAACGTAGTTAATAATAATAATAATAATATTTATGGGAGAAGTGTTCCGTGTGAATGGGCGCCCAGGTAAGAATTGGGAATAAATTTCGTTCGTTCTTCCAAAAAATCAACGTCTATGATTAAATATTCATTAAAAATAAAATAAAATATGACACGGGCGAATTTTTCCCGTATTTTTCAATAAAATACGGCACAAACGAATTTTTCCCGTATTATTCACGAATTTTTCGAAAAATACGTTTTTATGAGACGCGCCCAATTTCATCAAAACTAGCGATTTGTTCATCAATATTGACCAATTGTTCATCAATACTAACTATTCGTGCATCGAGTTTTTGATAACAATGTTCATCGATTTTGAACTTTTTAAATTTTATTTTTTAACCTTATTTATGTGTAAGAATACAATATTATATAGTTTTTGATGCACATATAATTAGTTTCGATATACCAATATTTGTTCATTGATATACTACTATTTGTTCATTGATATAACCTTGTTTGTTCATTGATAAACAATTATTTGTTCATTGATATACCCATATTTGTTCATTGATATACTTCTATTTGTACATTGATATAACCTTGTTTGTTCATTGATATATCCTATTTGTGAATAGAAATATACTTATGTTTATGTGTCAATACCATCAATTTGTACATTTAGGACTATTAATATCATCAACTTGTACATTTAGGACTATCTATTTGTGCATTTTTTGTATTTATTTTGTGCTTTTAAGGCTCTCTTGAATGTAAAGGATAATACAAATGAAGTGCTTTAAGGCTAACTTGTCAATAAGAATGAAGTGCTCAATGTAGTACCTAAACAAGAAAAGTTTGATTTAGAAACTTGAATACAAAGAATAATATAGAATCTGACTTTTGCAATAACATGGTGTATGCTAAGAGGTTACTAATGAACAAACATGCATTTAGCAATGAACAATTATATGAAAAGGCAATGAACAAATATGCATAAATCAATGAACAAATATGCACAAACCGATGAACAAATATGCCAAAACCGATGAACAAATATGCCAAAACCAATGAAGAAATATGAATATAACAATGAAAAAATATGCATGTATCAATGAACAAATATGCATAAACCAATGAACAAATTGATGTTATTAATGAACAAATATGCACAAACCGATGAACAAATATGTCAAAACCAATGAACAAATATGCCAAAGTGTTGATGAACAAATCCACATTGTTGATGAACAAATCCGTACTATTGATGAACAAATCCACAGTACTGATGAACAAATCCACATTTTTGATGAACAATCTGGGCGCGTGTCCTATTTCCGTTTTTTTCAAAAATACGCGAATAATTCGCCAAAAATTCGCCCGTGCTGTTTTCCCCCTTTTAAGTGAAATGATCAGCGTCTTTGATTTTTCTTGATCCAACGTCTCTTGTTCTTTCTTATTTCGCACATGAGCGCCCATTCGCACATAAACCGGACTCATATTTATGTATACCGTGAGCTTGTTAATAATAACCTTTGTGGGATTCAAATCCACATCGTTGTGGGATTCAAATCCACATACCGTGAGCTTGTTTATTTTATTTTAGATATAATCTTTTTAAGTTGAATAAATCATCATATCAAATATTTAACATTAATACTTAAGATTTAACATTAGATTACATCTTTATTTTAGATAGAATCTTTCCTAGATTAATTTATCATATTTCTATATTTTCCTAAAATAATATCAACATATATAACTTCTCAAAATAAAAAATCCTATGTGGCGAAATCCTAGGTGGCTTAATGTGGGAACAACACGTAGGAAAATCCTAGGTGGCGTAACGTGGTGGCTTTATTCCTTACGTCTTTTATATATATACATAGATTAAAATGATTTGTGACTGTCTTACCATGAATATGTAGTCACAAGAAACTTACGGGGTTTGTTAGACAAAAATTATTAAAAAGAAAACAATAATGTACAAACACATCTCATATGATTTTAAGTTCGACCCTTATCTATACATCTTTACAATTCTACTAATAATATAGACACGCTAGAGACTTTTGAGTTTGTTTTATGATTTAGGCTCCGTTCGGCGAATCGATACTTATCGATGTTGATGCTGATACTTATGGTTGTTGATGCTGATCGTGGATGCTGATACGAGATGCTGATATGAGCTGTTTATTTTCCAAATAATCCGGAATGTGTTCGGTAAACTGAATTGCTGATGTTTTAAGCAAGAGGTGTAAAATTACTAAAAATGGCTTAAGAAGGGTAAAAAAATAAAAAATAAAATTTAATTGGGAAATCACGTGGGTCCCACTTACTTATATTTTGGTAGAAAAGTTAGCTTATTTGACATAAGGTTGGGGGTGTTGATTATTTTTTCAGCAGATAAGTATCGGATATAAGTAACTTATTTCAAATAAGCAAATTTTGCCGAACACGTAAAACGAAACTTATTTTTTCTATATAAGTAACTGAGTACTTATAAGTATCCAGATAAGAGTTGCCGAACGAAGCCTTAGGCTGCACCCGAGTTATAACGGGTTGCCTTACGTAGTTCAGGGTTTTTGAATTTGAATTTTGATTTACACACATCAGAGAAACAAACCTAAACCCACCTTTTGAGAAGCAGGTCCGTCTGAATAATTTCAGGGGCCCTAGGGCGAAATAAAATTTAGGACCCTTTAAACATAAAAAATAAATAGGCTTTTTAAATAGGACTTTTCATACAATTTTTATTTATATGACCTTTTTTAACAATAATAGACTTTTTTTTAATATTAATGACTTATTTTTACTAATAGTAATTTTCAATATGGGGCCTTTATATTTCAGGGGGCCACGACGACCGCCCCTCCTGGCCCACCCAATTAGCCGACCTTGCTAGGAAGGGTCGCTTAAGCTTGGATCAACTATCATTTGCATGACATGAATAAAATTAAACCCACCTTTCTAGGAAGAGTTGTTTAATTTTTCACTATGATTTTTGGTTTAAATTTTTGGTGTGACTGAATCCGATACCCATTTGGGTTTGATGTCAGATTTCCTACATACCCGTTGAGGGGATCAAGTCTACATAGTTCTTATATTATTAATTTAAATTTGGGATTTGACAATTGTACACAATTAGATTAATATCGAATTACCTACGTAATTTTTTTTATAAACATCAAGTCTTTACTTGGTTCTCCAAAAGATATAATTTTTAAAATTTTAACATCACTATAATTTAACGTGATTTAATTTTAAATGATCCACCAAATTAACACCCAAAATAGGTCTCAAGAAAATAACTTTATATTTTAAGGAAACCTATTTTTTATAACTTATGCCAAATAATGGTCTAAATTTGTACTTGAGCCAATTTGAACTTGTTTAGTATAGAAACCGGGAGAATTATTTGTAAATTCTTTTAGCCCCTATACATGTATATTTTTTAAGGCTCACGATCCTCACTAAGTTTTTAACCCGGTTTATAGTACACGAAATTTTGTTTATGGAGGAGATTAAACATATTAATTTCCCACTTGCATATCTGTATGCATGCATTCAAGCCATGCTCCCTTAAAAAAATAATTTAAAGCTATGGGGCTGACTCGTAAAATCCCATAAGAGTTCTCTTTTTTTTTTTTTATCAGCTAAGATTTTAGGATAGTCCAAGTAGAGCACCCATAAATGAATGAGAACTGTTTTACTAACCAATTCTTAGAAAGAAGGGCAAACCGCTGCCCTGGCTGCTCGAACTTGAGACCTCTTACACATGGGCAAGAAACTCAACCGTTGAGCCATGTGCACATAAACACATAAGAGTGCTCATAATTAGATGACAAATCATGTTGATTAATCACCTGCATATATGTACTTTTTTCTGTGCTAAGAATCTGTCTTAGGGGCGTAGCCAGAAACTTCTCATTGTAGGAGCCAACAAATTTTTCCTACATTGTTAATGTACGTTTCGAGAAAGATGTAAAAATAAAAAATACAAATTTAGACAAAGAATAGAACATATTTTATAGAGGATGGACTAAAATATTTTAAAATACAATTACATTAAGAAAACAAGAGTTTATAATGACAACTTATATAATTATGAATTATGTTTCAAAATACATTTAGGTTAAGAAAACAAAAATATTTCATAATATAAATTAATTGAATCTATAAATATTAAAAGCTCGTAACTAAAAAATAAAACTCAAACTAAAGCCCTCATGCTAATAATAAATTGTATGATTCGAGATATCTCAGCAATAACTTATTGTTTCAAAGTTTTCGAGTTCAATCACATTATGAAAGTGGGAAGTTTAGCAAAAGATAAAAACATTCTAAGTACATGACTTGTTAGAAGTGGTTTGTATATGTCCAATATTCAAACGTTCATAACTTTTTGCTCAAAGAAAATTATTCTTTGGTAGAAATCTCAAATAAAAGAAATAGAAATCAAATCAGAGCAAGAGAAAGAAAATTCATACTTTTGGGAAGACTTTAACGCCACATTCCATGGTGACTTTGGATAAGAACAGATCATCCGCAAACAACTGCTCCTTGAATCCACCGAACTGAAGCAACCACCGGTAAAAGGCGACTTCTCCAACTCGACATACCTCATCAAAATCTCCGCTGGAAGCTTCCCAGGCTGAATCGCTGCAGAGAAATCCGTCGACAAGCTGTCCAACGAACTTCCAATCTAAGCTAACACAAACAATCCTCGTCGTCGCCTTCATCGTCAACAATTTCAACGACCACCCGAAGTCGTCGAAATTGTCGTAATCCTCGTCGTCTCCTTCTTTGTGGATATCGGAGTGAGAGGCAAGTTTGGATCGGGTGTGTGAAGCGTCAACGTCGTCTTCTTCAGCTAGGAAGTTCATCTTCAGACATCGTCGTTGCAAAAAAATTGGGGATTAATTGGAGAGGGAGAGAGGAGAGAGGAGAGAAGGAGAAAAGAACGAGAAGAGAAGGATGAAGAGAGTAATGTACTCGTGATTTTGGCTAGGATTGAGAAAATTGATTGGCTTATATACTTAACAAGTATTTATTAAACTAGGTGTATAAATGCCCAAATATGGGTAAAAAAATGCCTTTAGGCTAAATCTTTTTTTTTTTTATAAAAATTGATAATAAAATAAAATTAGTTTATTGTTGAAATTTTTTAATATCCCTCATTATGAAGGGCAAAAATGTAACTTTCACAATTTCTTTAATATAATAAAATATTTGAATATTTTATTTCATAAGTTTGTTATTTTTATAACATTTTAAAATGTTATAAAATAAATTATAACTTTAAAGATCATATTAAAAGGAGATTGTATGGTTAATTTTAATCAAAAAGATTATTTTATTCAAAGTATTCTATTTTGAATGAGAAGGAGGTAGGCTAAAAATAAATAAAAACAAAATTGAGATATCGGGTATGGGACTCAAACCTGAGACCCATTCTCTTCTCAAGACAAGTCAGAACCAATTATACTAAGTTGTCTTTCAAATCATATAGGAGAAGCTTTATATTTAACCCGTTTGAGGTACCTAGTCATCTTCAACCATTTGGCTTAGAATGGATGACGATGGATTTAAATCCTATCTTATCCCAAATTTAAGTCGGATTAATGTCGGTTAAACGTTACAAAAAATTCAATACAGGTGATTAAAGGTTAAACGTTACAAACAATTCAATAGGTATAATTAAGGATTGTAATTGCCGGTTTTAATTTGGGCATTTATCCGGTTGACATTGATTCCGGGACAAGTGGCGTTGGGCTATTTAAGGGCTTCGGATGTGCACCAATCCACATCAATCTCAAATCCGTTCTCAATTTCAGAAGCAAACAAGTGATTTAGAGTGAAAATCAGGTAGGATTCGTTCGGTTGTGGTCGGATCTAGTCGCCGGAGCTCGGTTTAGGTATGCCGCGTCCGGGGGGGGGTGCCGGATTGGTGCGCGACGATGGAAGCCGATGCCAAGTTCCTTCACCCGCTAGTTCCTTTTTTCCCTTCCTTTGTCGGGTTGTTGTTGATGTAATGGTCCTTTTTTGCTTTCGTTCGGTCACCTTTGATGGGTTGTTGTTGCTATTTTTTTGGTACTATAAACGTAGTTGTAGGAGAGGATCGGAGGATTAATAATTAAATAAAAAAAATATATAAATTATATATTCTGTTGGTTTTGTTTTAAGGTGAGATTTTCCGGTGTTGGTTAAAAAAACGATTCCGCTTTACAAAATATAAACAAATAAAGTTCAGATTTGTTGGAGAATATATTTCTATAGATACATGTATCACAGATTTGGATGATTAGCAAAAAAATTTATTAGTAACATTCGAGATCCGTTTAAAAAAATACAATAAATTTTGATTATGTTTCTATAAGGAAAAAAATGGGAGTTCGGTCCTATATATTTATGAAGTAATTTGCTGGCAACTAGTTGGGTTAAAACGGTGATAATGTAAAATTAGTAAAAGAAAAATGACTTATTTGAATAATGGTTTCCGATAATATGTATATATATATAAACTATTTATTTTTTTCTAAATAAAATAAAGTAAAGAACCTTAACCTGTTAAGGGCGATCTTAACGAATATAGGGGAAATCGAAAGGTCGAGACGGCGGGCCTTGGAAAGTTTTCGTATAAGCAGGAGGGATTCGCAAATCCTCCAAATGAAGTGCACACATGGCTTTGAACCCAAATACATTACCCACAATGGAAGTAAACATGTTAGTAACAAAACCTTCTTCAAAAAGGTCTAATGGGTAGGCTACATAAGCAATAAATTGATTTTCTTCTCCAGGAACAGGCTCGATGTCTTAGCATCGTCCTTTTTAACGATCAAGGATGGTAAGTCATTACCGAAAAACATTCGTGTCAACATGTCGAGGTATCCTATGATCTTAAGAAATGCTATTTCTTGGATAGTAACCTGTTCTGTTGGCTTGGACCCTTCCCCGGAGTCCCTCTTTTTTAGTAGTTGAGAAGCAACCTCTCTTCCCATTTAGGTCGGAGCCGGGGGACCAGAAAAGACCTTTTGTTTCTGCTGAAGCAAATTCATCCGTCCTTTGTAACGATCAAGGCTGGTAAGTCCATCGGTCCACACGGTTGTCCATGTACCAGTAGAAGATTAGGCAATTACTGCGGCCATGTCCGGTCGTTAACTCCTCGCGCCACTGCCGTCATTTCTAGGACCGATCGACGCTTTACCAACACAGGTGCCTTAGACTTGCTTCATGGCTCACGAATTGGATTTGAACCAATCAATCTCCGATATCACTTTGTGGAAAAGGAAGTGATCGAGCGATGACAACCAAGAGGTGGGCTTGAAAAAAGACTGCTTTTGATTCTTTCTTGTCTATCGCATCCGACACAAAAACTTTCATGCAGGCTGGCTTGTTAAGCCTGCTAGCAAAGAACGACGAGTGAAGACCGACAATCGACTTATGATTGGCCAGCTTCCATGGGAGGCTTTTTGCCTGATTTGGAAGATAGGGCTATCAAGTCTTAAGGGAGGACATCTGGCCTAGTTAGAGATGCGTCTTTTAGATAGCTCCTAATCTTCTTACCACTTCTTCTTTTTCTGCTCCTGGGAGACATAGAAGAGCGGTTTACGGGTTGGGGTCCGAGGATTCCGTTTTTGACTGGGTAGGATCCCGTCTCGTTAAAGGGCATGATTTTAGCCTATTTAAATAAAAGAAGAGAAAGGTCGTAAACCAAAGGAACGAATCAATGCCCGTGATTCTTAGGCTTCTGAGCTTTCCCTAGTCGGTGATGTAGGCACGGGTATCAACGTCTAAGCCCACAGTAAACATATGATGAGCCCAAACAAGAAATCCAAGAGGTGAGAACAGTTGAGAACAAAGTGGTGAACGGGTGCGTAACGCGTTGGAATCTGCCGAACAGTTCGGGCCAAATTCTGAAGAAAGCTAAAAAGCGCTGTTTGATGAGCTTGCGTAATATTAGGTAGTTGGTCAGGTAAAGGCTGACCAAGCCAATGATGCTTAGCTGGTCTTTTCGGATGATCAGGTTTTTCTAGGCAGATGGAAGCAAGAAAAGGGCTGGCTAGCTCGTGCAATCAACGAAAAATTCCTTCGCGTTAGTAAGCTAGCTTTGTAAGCTAAACAAGCCTAGTTCTCCGGGCACTACGATAGGACGTGGATCAATCATGACGAGAATGGACTTCTCCCTAATGTAATAGAAGAGTCACATTTAAGTTCCCGGACTTTATCTTGATTCTTATCATAGATATGAATGAAAGCGGGTAAGGGCTTGGCTTGACCTTGAGTTCTCTCCTAATCGGGTCGGAGGCGGAGACTGGAAAAGTTCACCATTCAGTGGTAGAGTGTTCATAGAAAAGAAGGTGTCACCCAGGTCAAGCCCGCCCAACCCCCAGGCCCCAAGCTTGTCAGTTTGACCAGGAATGTCGACTTTGGGTTATTTAACTACGTAATGAAGATAATAAAGGCCAAGGATGATAACCTTGCCAACGAGTGATCGCTGGTTGATTTGATCAGACTCGGTCTTCCTTTTCCATTTGCTTCCTTCGACGAATATGTAGGCTAGATTATGTGCTACTATTGCCTCTTTGTAAGCGGTGGAGCATGTGGGCGCCAAGGACTCCATCTCAAAACAATTGCTCTTTCTAGACAGATCCTCATACATATATATTATTCTCACAGTTTGCTACTTTGAATACTCACTTTACTTTAAGAGAAGGAAGAGCTCTATATTGATGATATGAAATAAAAAAGCATTCTTACCGTCGTTAGCTAAAAGGTATTTGATGCTGACCTTGAGGGGCGTGATACTCTTTCAAGTAGCTTGGTTTGAAAAGCCATTTGCTACCAAGGAAATTCGATTCAGATAAGCAAAAGACTCCTAGGGGAGCCGAGAGTCGGGAAAACTCCTAAATCAGTTAATGCAGATCCGGAAGTCACTTTGCCACTTGCCGTTAAGAGTTCTGCCTTCGTCTAGGCTGAGCTCAGTCTTCCTTGAAAGAAAAGTAGTGGTCATACGGGCTCTTCGTTCAAGTCAAAATCCCCAGCCCGGGGGTTGTTTGCTCCTGCTCCCCCCACTGCTAAGGTTGACCCCTCCAAGAGGTCACCGCTCAAGATAAGGCCAAAGACAAGGACGGGGGAGATGCCAAACCAAGCACAAACCGCCCTAGCTAGCAGCCCCTTAGCAGCTTTGGCTAAGAACTGCTCGAATAGAGCCATGCCATCGAACCAGATTTCTCGTTGGCATTGAGATTATTTAGTTTCAAACATTATAAGAGGGAGCTTCTTTATTGAAAAAAAGGAAGGAAGAATGGAAAGGGGGGTGGGAAAGGTCCGTAAAGCCCTCAATTGATGAGACATTTTGATCCCCTTTTCTTCTACCCCCTGGTTCTGGTTCAGGAAAGGGTCAACACAAGAATCTGACTTCAATCAAAGCAATCTCTGGAGTTTTCCCCGAACGGGTCAACGCAAGAAAATAGGATTAAATATGCCAAATATACGCTGGCGTTTTAACCAAAAGAACTTTTGTTCATTAATAACTCCGGATTCTTTCATTTCCATGTAAAGATCATTTCCTTCACAAGTACGTTCATCTACGCCGCCAAATACAAATACACCTCCATGAGCTTTTGCAATATTGTTGATTAATTCCGCTGATCCGACACCAAGCACCTCCGAGGACTCAATATGAAAGAGAAAGGTGTTCTTTTAACCCCGAAAGTCGTTCATGTAGATAGCTTTCTCACCACTCGACTATAAGGAGAGGAGCGAAAAGCCGGGATCGCTTGGTAAGCAAGCAACCTGGCGCCAACTCCCAATTCTTTCTCTTCTTTCTTTTTTATTTTAATGACCTTCATCAAAATAATTGTCCAAGATTGCTAGATCGAGCATGCGACGCACATAGGTGAATCCAATAGTTACGATATCCCCGCACAAATGTTCTCGAATGCGCAGTTCTCTTTGTTAGAAAGCCCTCTTGCTGCTTGAAAGGGAGATCATGACATAAATTGACACTATTCAATGTCTCGAGTAGGCCAATTGCCTTTCTTACCTTTGCTGGTGCTTGAGTTGGATTGGATGAGGATTAACAATGATTCTCCAGCAATTTTTAGGTTTTACCCCCGACCCCCTGGATGGTTTGCTGATTTCGGGTGCTCTGTTGTCTCTGTGCATTCTGTTGTGCTTGAACCACATTAATGGAATCCGGAGTTCTGGTAATCTCTGGAGTTGTCTGTTGGGTTATTAGGGTATTCTTCTGCTTGCCTTCTCCCCAAGGCCTTCTCGGTCTTCTTGGACTTGGTTTATGCTTGAAAAAGGGGATCAAAACGTCCCATCAATTGAGGGCTTTACGGACCTATACCTACCTATAACAGAAAGTCAAAAAAGTACAAGTGACAATGACTTTCTAATAGGTTTATGGCTTCAGTCAGCTGATCGGGTGCAAGAGCGAGGTTTGGAACCCTACCATCTATTCTATCTGCATCTCAATTCATTCAATCCTCTGCTTGGTTACTGCCGTAAAATAAGAGCACCTGGCTTTGCCCATTCATAAGGAATCGATTCTATGTCCAAACATCACATGCCCGTGTTCATTTATTTCATTTTTCGTTGGCGGAAAGGCTCTACTAATCCATTCGGGGCTTTAGAGAACCCAAAAACAAAGTCTTTTGACTTGATTGCGTTCCTTCATAGATTTTAGGATTTCACCCCTACACACGAAATTCCACTCTCCTTTGTCTCACCCAAGTGAATTGGTTTCAAGAGCATTCCGCCAGTTTTTGGCGACTTTCACTTTCAACCCGATTCACTGCCTACGTTCCCTTTACGCCCAGTTCTTAGGCGGGGGCATGATTCGAACTTGCAATCTTTAGATCATGAGGCTAACGAGTCAACCAATTCCTCTACCTTGCTTCAAAATTCAAATCCTTTTCAAACAAACCCTCACGAGCAGAATTTTCGAAATTTGCATTTCTTCACTGGGCTTGGACCATGTCTCCCGAACAATCTCAGTTGAGGGGACCCTTAATTCTTTGATCTCGACCGACTAAATCAATAGCAAAAGTGTTTTTCTTTTCGATTGAGCTTCTCTTGGCCCTTGGCCTTTGATGAAGATGAACGGATTTAGGGTATATTTATAAAAAAATGTAATTTAATATCATGAATATAATTAATAAACTTTTTATGACCTACTAGTTATATTATTGGAAAGGATAAAATTAATATAGTATGCAAGCTTAAAATTTCTTATAAACTTGGGTGTTGTACAGTTCCATATGAGTCAGCCTTGCGAATTAGCAAAATAAATTGATTCCAATTTATTTTGTGGTTGACTGAAACAGGAACAGGTTCAAACCGTTGTCACGTGTGATTTCGCTTCGCAGCTAAATATCGTTGAAAGTCAATGCAAGTGAAATCGGTTCTGTTTTCGTATTCGTTTCCTAAGCATGATTGATATCATCATGCTTTTTAATATATGTTGGGAATTTATGTGTGAATAAAACTGAACATAGGATTGTTTTACATTCCTAGATTTAATGACTGTTATTCTTAGTCATATTTGTAGGCTGCATTAGTTATGAATGTAAGCCCTATTGCTCTATGTTGCTGTGTGTATATTTATTTAAGCTCCACTGTAAGGAGTAGAACGTAAAGTCTTATGATTTATATTATATAATATTTAATTCTCGCTAGGTCATTTTGTTTCAAACCCTAGCTCAGGTCATGACCCATATCTCTCAACCATTGAGGGGTGTTCGCACTTTTAAGTGCCATGGGACATAGGTGCCCGTATATCTTAAAGTAGTAATCCAAGACTTTGTCTCTTGTAATCCAAGTACCTAATAATCCAATTGGAATTATAATTAGACGTTTAAGAGTAACTCAGATAAATGTACTCGTACTCAAATTAATTTGGATAGGATGGTCGGTTCAAAATGGGAAACCGTCCTCGCTCTTGGACTCCATTGTCATTTGGTCCAATCTGAATTTGCGAGGTCAACGAGGATTTAATGAACCGACTATAACGATTTGTGAGCAACAATATTTCCAACATATATGTATTAAAGTCCGAGGCGTCATTCTTTGTGACGGTCTCATTTTAACTCTTTTAAAAGTCATAACGTTTTCTTGTAAGGATGTAGTTATTGGGTTCGACCGGCTTTAATTCGGATTCCGATACCCGTATCTACACTCTCTTCCTAAATAGGAACCACCTTAGAAAACCCACTTGCTTAGTCTGTCACAAGACTAACCCGACCATTTATTTTCCTTGCATGGTCGGCTGATGTCAACTGTATTTCTCGTTTCGGCACATCAGAAGGAGTTGTTACCAAGGAGTGAAGAGGTGCTTTCAAAAGTTGGAGTTGGACGTGGTTGTTTAATTTCCTTAGTAGTGTTTCGCTTCCGCTGGTTAAATAAAATTGGTATGAATGAAATCCTCGGCTTTAAGGTTCATTCTTAATATTTGTGACAGTATGGCTGTAAACAATTTTATCAATTTATTTAATGTTTTGCTTCCACATTATTTAAAGTTTATGGTTAAGTTCTGTATTTACTATAAGCCTTGGGTGACTTCGAGAGTTTAATCTCGAGGTCACTGGCAGTAATATCCCTGTATAAAAAGGGGTTTACAATTATGGTATCAGAGCTAAAACTTTATAATGTTATTGTTAGGGCCGATCCTTATTTCTGACCTATCTCCTTTTTGTGTCCCTTCTCAGAGTCATGTCTTGCTTGAAGTGCTGTGTTTTAGAGTTGGAGATTGGTGCTATGCACGCTAGAGAGGAGCTTGAGTATTTGGAGCACGAGTTAGTGCTGCCCGTAATGTTCTAGAGGAAGAGGAGGGGGAACCATCCGGTTAGGAGGAGTGTGTGTTTCCAAGGCGATTCCCCAAAGTCCCCTCGGATCGTGATCGAGGACTCCGATGAGGAGATGGAGCTAGACGATTAGACCCTCTATGCCATGGGGTATGCTGTGGACACCGTGCTCGACGTGGAGTCCTCTGTGACTGACCCTTCCTAGGTTCCTTTGGTGGTGATTGTGGATTGTGACGAGAAGGAGGATCCAGTCGAGGGTGAGGCTGAGAAAATGGAGTATACCCCCGAGACTCCCAAGAGGGAAGTGCTAGTGACTTCAAAGTATGTGCATGAGTCCCCTCCCCGTTTTGACGAGCAGGACCTTGTGCAGGAGCAGGTTGACTCACCTACCAATGTCGAGGAGGTTTCGCCAGCATGTAGAGCAGGTGGCTGTGGCGGAGCCTGTAGAGGAGCACTTATCTTGAATGGATCGTGCCGCTATGGGTGAGTTCACACCTAGGCCCTTCCAGGCCGACACCGTTGTTCTTGGTCCCTACTTGCCCACATGGCATGGGATATTGACTGGCCACAAGGGTAACATGCGCCAGATACTGAGTAGCTTGGTCAGGGAGCAGGAGAGCATCGAGATTTTGAAGAGCCAGATCGAGCAGAGTTTGGATCTTCTTCAAGCGAACGGTATGCTAATCGAGCCAAATGTTGGGACGTTGTTGGGACCTCTAGTTCTAAACAACGGATCGACGATGCCATTCTCCGAGTTTTGATAATGACAAACACCATGAGGAACTAATGTGGTTTGTTCAAGTATTTTTAAGGAACGCAGGTACATCCAAGAACTCTCATGAATGACCAAAAGCCACAGAAGCTCACAATGCAGAAGTTCCCATCAAGGGAACTCTGAAGAGAAAAGTTCCCATGCAATGGGAACTCCCAGGAATGATCAAGAGAACACAAGCTTACAACGATGAAGAGTTTCCATCAAGGGAACTCTGAAGAAGACAGTTCCCATGACATGGGAACTCACATGTGAGGACAAGACCGTTTAGCGCAAATCGCGGGATCCTGTCCTAGACAGTCCGAAGGAACAGTCTGAAGAACAGACTGTCACGCTTGATCCAACGGTCCGATTGATTCAAGAAGTTGACCTAGTTCTAACCAAAGTCACATGTGAAGAAAGTACAACTTGGGCATCAAGCAAAGGGCATTTTGGACACAATTGAAAGATGCGATTGCCCAAGCTCACCTGGCCTATAAAGCCAAATGAATAGTACTCGGATTGAGTACTTCTCCCAGAACTCACAAACACCCACACCAGAGAAAAGAAAGAAAAAGAAGAGAAGTCCCCGCTGGCGAGTGTGTGATCTCGACGACGGTGAAGCCGAAGTTCCCAGGGGCAAGGTGATGTGAGCCCCACCAGGACGGCTAGCCAAGACGAGGATGACATGTCCGTGCGCTCCGATGGACCGATCACACGAGCCAGGACTCGATCCGTAGCCCGAGCCACTTCGTCCATCGTCACGTGTGCCATCGCAAGCCTCGGCCTAGCCACCGCCGAGCCCCTCACCCGGTGCTTCTCCTTCATCGAAGGCGCGCCGGCACACTAGGCCGACACCGCGCACCGTGGCACCGAGAACCTCATTCTCGGTGCCGTGCCCGTCCGTCGGATCGAGCACCTCGCCACCCCGGGCCGCCCCGACGCGGGAACTTGAGGTTCTGGTGCGCCCCAGCCTCGCCACACGAGGTTCGGTGCGCACCAGCCCCGTCGACGCCGAAGCCATGCCGCGCCCATGTCGCGATATGCCTTTGGCGCGCCGACGCCTTGTCACAGCCTTGTCGCGACACTCGCGACTAGGCCACCGTGATCTATCTTTATTTCTTTTCGTTTTTAGAACTATTTCTATTCCGACATCTTGCTACTTATGTTTTTACTATTTTTATGCATTTTGGGCTTGGGCTAAATGGTTGGGCCGCATGCTTGCTTCCCCCTTCATTTCCCCACGCCGCCTAGGGTTTCGAGCTAGGGCGCGCGCCTCCTTTCCCTATAAAAGGAGCACGCCCCTCTATGTATTTGCTACGCTTTGTTTTGATTAATGTTATGCTGTCGAGATTTCTCCAGAACTATTCATAAAGGCGTCAACCCCAATTTCTCTTCTCATCCCATATTCCTCAGTTCTCCCTCAAAAGAGAGCACCTTCTCATCCTTTCAATTCTCTTCTCATCAAAGTCTAGTCGTTTTCGACTCAAAACCTATCCAAAACCGCAAGAGAAGACCATTTACGAGTCCAACTTCGATCCTCTCGTGAATCTCCCAACGGGCTTCACATCAACTGGCATTAGAGCCTCGGATTGCGTAAGTCTTTCTCTCACTTTTACTCGTTTTTTGCACGTTTTTTTTTCTACCACCATTTTCATTAGCTTCCGCCATATCTACCATCATTCACCTAGTTTCCATTGTTAATTTGGTTTGAAAAAAAATTCAGAAAAAAATCCACAAAAAAATCGCCAAAACCGCCGACTTGTACATTGCATTGGTTCATTGCATCGAGTTTTCGAATTTTGCTTGCATCTTACTTTCTTTGTTCGATTGATTTGATTGTGTGTGTCGTGTGTATTGGTTGTTTGGTGCGAGATTTGGTCAGATTTAGCCTTATCTCAAATCTTCTTAGTTGTTGCAAGTATCTTGGGAAATATATCCCATATCTTTGTTAGTTGTTGAAAATTAAAAAAAATAAAATATATTGGATAAGGAAAGCCAAAATAAGGCAATCTTATCCTTTCATAAATTAAAAAAAAAAGATTTTGTGGGGACACACAAGCCAAAATAAGGCAAGTGTTCCCATAAGGCAATCGGCTCTCTCTCTCTCTACTATCCCACAAAATACTCTCTTGATTTGATTCGCAACTAATTGATTGATTGCATATCTTTTTGATTGATTGCATATCTAGTTTGTTTCTATTTTGAATCATACAATCTCGCCTTCTTCCCTTAAGGTCGAGATCTCAAATCTTCTTCTTTCCTCTCTCGTGCCAAGGCTTCCCTAAAGCCGACGCCACATCACTTCTCTTCTTACTTGCTTGTCTGTGCTTGCTTGTTCTTACTCTCTTTGTTCCATACTTGTGCACGTCGAGATCCTAGCCTCCCATACCCTTCGAGTACTTTTCGTGCAAACTAAGAGTACTTGCGCGGTAAGTCTTACAATATCTCGGCGTTTCTATTTGCTTGTTGTTTGAGAATTTTTTAACCCCTTACTTTCATGTCTATGGTCGAGATTGGAGACGATAGTATGGAAGGGGATGAGCTTTCAAACCAACAAGGCCTTCCAAATCAGCCACCGAACCCACCGCCGGCGCCAACGAGCCTACTCGGCGCGCCGAATGCATCGGCGCAAGGGCTCGCACCCGCAGCGGGTCTCGCGGCGCTTGAGGCGCGCTTTGCCAACCTCGAAGGCTTGATGACGAGGTTTCTCAACCAGCAATCGGCGCCACCAGCCGTGACCATTCATGCGCAGCACGCGCTTCCGAGCGTAACGCCACACAGCGTCTCGGTACCGCGGGCTTCGGCGCAGGAGAAAGGCAAAGGGCCTTTGGTGGACTCGACTAACCCGAATGGGATCCAACGCTTGGAATCCATGAAGGAAAGCCGACCCACTAATCAGGCTCAACAGGTGGACGACGTTGTTGACGTTCATTCCGATGAGAAGTATGACTCCGAGGAGTGGCGGCGTCAACAATCCAAAAAGAAGAAAAAGGCGGTCACTCCGACGCCTAGAAAAAAGAAATCCAAAGGCCGAGATGACTTCGATGTCGATGACTATTGAGGCCATCAAAGCCCCACTCCATATTCGGAATCTGCGGACTTCATAACAGAGTACGAGGAGGATTTCGAGGAGGATTTTGACCACCCTCCGGTCCATGATTCGGAGGAGTGGATAGATCGGGATCGGGATTGGATTCCGAGACCCAAGTTGCCCGTGAACCGCACGGAGTATGATCGGCTCGAGGGCAGTGACAAACTTGATCGGCCTCGGCGTAATGGGGATCGGCGTCGCCAAGACCGACACCGGGAGCACCAATGGCGCCCTCGGCGCGACGAGGACGACGACCCCAGCGACGGCAGCGAAGGATCCAACCGAGGCCATGGCCGAGGCCCACGACGCCGACGCACTCCCCCTCCGCGTGCCAACCTCCGCGCCGCAAACGAACGTCCGGCGCATGTATCACGCCGCGACGTCAAGGTAGAATTTGATGATTTTTTTTGGTAATTACAACCCTGATGAGTTTATTTCTTGGTTACAGGGTACCGAGCACGTGCTCAAACATTGCCATTATGAGGAGCACGAGAAGGTCGAGGTGGTGATCCTTCATTTTAGGGGTGCCGCTCGGATGTGGTGGAATCGATTCGAATCGGATCGAGACCGAAAAGGTAAAGCCCCCATTACCGAATGGCATCAACTCGTGTTCATTATGAAGAGGAAGTTCATCCCACCCGACTACAAGGAAAAAGTGAGGATCTTGATTCAAGACGCTCGACAAGGTACTCGGACTCCGGAAGAGTTCTTTGCTTACCTTGAAGATTTGTTCTTCAAGGCCGGCATTAGCGCTTCCCCGGGGGCGTTGAGGTCTCGTTTCGTGGCGGGACTCCACCAATGGATCCGAGATCGGTTGGTTGTCTTGCCAATCAAAGATTTGGGACGTTTGATACACACGGCCATGGAGCTCCACACGCAATTCAAAAGGCCGAAGACGTCCACATTTACAAGGTATAATTCTTCCCCTAGTCCATCCGCTTTAGGTACTAACCGGTTTGTTCCTCCTTCAATGTCTAAATCAAGGTAGGTACCCAAACGACGGACTCCAAGGGCGCTTCGGTGGGTCAAAACCGTGACAAGGCAGCCCCTCCCCCACAACGGACTCGAGACATCGAGTGCTATTTATGTGGTGGCCGAGGGCACTTGAAACGCGATTGCCCTACCTCGAAGCGAGTGCTTTTTTCGGCTCAATCCGCAGCGTATGAGAGTGTGGATGAAATTGAGTCCGAAGAGGAGGACACCGCGCCAATTGAAGACGGTGCATATTGTGCACCATCGGACATCGACGCCGGCGTCGACAAGTTGTTGCTAGTGACGCGCCGAGCGCTTAGCATGAGGGAAGCCGTGCCCACCGATCGACGGGAAAACATTTTCCGTCTCGGTGTTTGGTACAAAACGTGTCCCTTAGTGTGATTATAGATTCGGGATCATGCGGAAATTTCTTATCAAGAAAAGTGGTCGATCATTTCAAGTTGCCACAAACGGATCATCTAAGGCCGTACAAGCTTGTATGGATTTCCAACGATGGCGACCATTGGATCCGTAAACAGGTTAATCTTTCCTTTTCCATTGGTTTATATTCCGATTCTATTCTCTTTGATGTCACTGACATGGACGCCACCCATCTTCTTCTTGGCCGTCCATGGCAATTTGACCGTCACGTGATTTACGATGGCCAGTTGAACACATTCATGTTCAATTACCATGGTAAACACGTGACCATCTTACCAATGTTTCCGAGTGAAGCGTTACAGGATGAAGCCGAAAGGCAACAAGCAAACGCTCGGGACAAGTCCACGGCCGCGCCTACGCCGAATTCAATCTCGACCGACGTTCTGGCCAAGGACAAGAGTCCGTCGGCGTTCCTGGATCCAAAACACAGAATTCTGGATTCCATGATGATGTGACCCAGAAATGCCGAGCAAAGATGAAGAACGAGCCCCGGACGCCGCTGTCGTCCTCGGCTGCGCATCGCACCGCGCCAGCGCACGTGCCCAGCGGCGCTGGCTCGAACCAGTGTCTTTCCAGCGGCGCGCCCAGTGCCGATCCTCACCCCTGGCCAGGAACTGGTGGCCAGCAGGTTGGTGCCCCAGGAGCACCTCGGGTGCGCGAGGACGCCGAGCCAGCTCTTCTCGGCTCGGTGCAAGACCGGCTTTTCCTATGCCGTCCGCGCAATGTGGTCAAACACATCGAGGGGAGTACTACTTGCTTTCTTTTGTGTCCATTGCTTAATATTTCCATTGATTCGACACATGTATTACCCCCTTCTATTTCTGACTTGCTGCAGGAGTATTCTGATATTATGCCTGCCGAGCTCCCCGACGGGTTGCCACCTATTCGGGGGATCGAGCATCGCATAGATCTCATTCCCGGCACTTCATGTTGGACGAATTGCATGGAGCCGTGCTGTTTTCGAAGATTGATTTGAGGAGCGGCTACCATCAAATTCGGATGCAAGAAGGGGACGAGTGGAAGACGGCTTTCAAGACCAAACATGGTCTCTACGAGTGGTTGGTGATGCCATTCGGCCTCACTAACGCTCCTTCTACTTTTATGCGTCTTATGAACTTTATTTTGCGTAAATTTTTGGGACTTTTCGTCGTCGTGTATTTTGACGAAATTTTGGTTTATAGTAGGACTTTAAACGATCACGCGAGGCACCTTAGGCAGGTGTTAGATTGCCTCCGCGAACACTCTTTATATGTAAATTTGGAGAAATGTGTGTTTTGCTCGGATACGACAAATTTTCTTGGCTTCGTCGTATCCAAGGATGGCCTACGAGTGGATTTTGACAAAATCCGGGCCATCCGTTAGTGGCCTACCCCAACGACTCCGACAATGGTTCGTTCTTTTTTGGGGCTAGCTGGATTCTATAGGCGATTCGTCAAGGACTTTAGTTCTATCACCGGGCCACTCCATTCTTTTACCAAGAAGGCAGCCACAATAAAGTGGATGCCGCATCACGAGGCCGAATTCGAGGCCTTGAAAGATGCTTTATGCCGAGCCCCAGTCCTGCAATTCCCGGACTTTTCAAAGCGCTTCGAGATCGAGTGCGACGCTTCCGACTATGGTATTGGCGGCGTACTTCTTCAAGAACAAAGGCCTATTGCTTACTTTAGCGAAAAGCTAGCTGGGGCTACACTCAATTATCCGACCTATGATAAAGAGCTCTACGCTCTTATTAGGGTCCTAAAGACGTGGCAACATTATCTATGGCCAAACGAGTTCGTAATTCATACGGATCACGCGTCCTTGGCTTATCTTAAGAGTCAAACGACTCTGAATAGGCGCCACGCACGTTGGGTTGAGTTTATGGAGACGTTCCCTTACGTCATTGCTCACAAAAAAGGAAAAGAGAACGTCGTCGCCGACGCTCTCTCTCGAAGGTACATTTTACTCACCCAATTACATTAAAAAATGCTTGGTTTTGCTATGATCAAGGAGTTGTACGCCTCAGATCCGTACTTCTCCTCAATCATAAAAGAACTTTAGCATTCGCGGATTCATGAGTCCTTCTTCTTGGACAACAGATTTCTTTACCGAGCTGGGAAGCTTTGCATTCCGGCCTCTTCGGTGAGACATTTATTGCTCCAAGAGGATCATGATGGCCGAGGCCACTTTGGCATCGCCAAAACATTGGCAGCACTTCGTGAGCATTTCTTTTGGCCTCATATGGCTCGGGATGTTAACAAGTACTGTCAAGGTTGTGTGCCGTGTCATACTGCCAAGTCTCGGTCCCAACCACATGGACTTTACACGCCACTTCCAATTCCGGATGCCCCGTGGGAAGATCTTTCCATGGATTTTATTAAGGGACTTTCGACGTCGCGGCGTGGAAATGACTCAATTTTTGTAGTCGTGGACCGGTTTTCCAAAATGGCCCACTTTATTGCATGTAAAGGAACGAACAACGCGGTGGAAATCGCTAATTTGTTCTTTGAACATGTGGTGAAGTTACATGGTATTCCTAGAACTATTGTTAGTGATAGGGATACCAAATTCTGCAGCCACTTTTGGAGAACGCTTTGGGGGAAGTTAGGGACACGACTCCTGTTTTCCACAGCTTATCACCCCCAGACCGATGGTCAGACTGAGGTGACCAATCGGACCTTGGGCACTCTTCTTCGGACGATGCTCAAGGCAAACCCACGTCTGTGGGAGGACTTACTTTTCCATGTTGAGTTTGCATATAACAGGTCCTTTCACTCTGCAACGAAGATGACACCTTTCGAGGTGGTCTACGGGCGTAATCCTCACACGCCTATGGATTTGGTGCCTTTGCCTTACAAGCCTGAGGAGCATGTCGACGCGGCCAACCGCGTCGACCACATCCGACGATTACATGAGCGCACCAAGGCACAGCTGCTGCGACGCGCCGATCAGTACGCGGCCCAATGCAACAAGGGGCGCCGCGCTTTGATCTTCGAGCCCGGAGATTTAGTGTGGCTCCATCTACAGAAAGACCGTTTTCCCGTTGCTAGGAAGACGAAGCTTCACCCACGAGGGACGGTCCCTTCAAGGTCCTCCGGCGCATCAACAACAACGCTTATGTACTCGACCTCCCGGGTAAATACAATGTTTCCGCCTCCTTCAATGTCTCGGATCTATCTCCTTATGTGGATTCCGAGTATCATGACGAGGAAACGGGGACGTTTCCCACCCAAGGGGGGGAGGGTGATGTGAGCCCCACCAGGACGGCTAGCCAAGACGAGGATGACATGTCCGTGCGCTCCGATGGACCGATCACACGAGCCAGGACTCGAGCCGTAGCCCGAGCCACTTCGTCCATCGTCACGCGTACCATCGCAAGCCTCGACACAGCCACCGCCGAGCCCCTCACCCAGTGCTTCTCCTTAATCGAAGGCGCGCCGACAAACCAGGCCGACGCCGCGCACCGTGGCACCGAGAACCTCATTCTCGGTGCCGTGCCCGTCCCTCGGATCGAGCACCTCGCCACGCCGGGCCGCCCCGGCGCGGGAACTTGAGGTTCTGGTGCACCCTTGCCTCACCACACGAGGTTCGGTGCGCACCAGCCCCGTCGACGCCGAGGCCATGCCGCGCCCATGTCGCGACATGCCTTTGGCTCGCCGACGCCTTGTCACAGCCTTGTCGCGACACTCGCGACTAGGCCACCGTGACCTATCTTTATTTCTTTCCGTTTTTAGAACTATTTCTATTCCAACATCTTGCTACTTATTTTTTTACTATTTTTATGCATTTTGGGCTTGGGCTAAATGGTTGGGCCGCATGCTTGCTTCCCCCTTCATTTCCCCACGCCGCCTAGGGTTTCGAGCTAGGGCGCGCGCCTCCTTTCCCTATAAAAGGAGCACGCCCCTCTATGTATTTGCTACGCTTTGTTTTGATTAATGTTATGCTGTCGAGATTTCTCCAGAACTATTCATAAAGGCGTCAACCCCAATTTCTCTTCTCATCCCATATTCCTCAGTTCTCCCTCAAAAGAGAGCACCTTCTCATCCTTTCAATTCTCTTCTCATCAAAGTCTAGTCGTTTTCGACTCAAAACCTATCCAAAACCGCAAGAGAAGACCATTTACGAGTCCAACTTCGATCCTCTCGTGAATCTCCCAACGGGGTTCACATCACAAGGGAACTGAGAAGTCGGTGTAAGGTTTGAGTTACTTGTATTTTGCTGTTGTGAGCTTAGGAACTCAGTTGAGAGGATTTACTAGTGTTGCTAGAGTTAGGAAGAACTCGTAGGAACAGAGAAGTGTGAATCCGGCTGTTGTAACTGAGGAACAAAGCAATCAATATAAGTAAGTCATTCAAAATCCTCCAAAAGGAGGTAGAGGTTTACCCATACAACTAGTTGGTTGTAGTGGGGTTCCTCTATAGGGGAACTGCGTTCTTTAATGCTTTTAATACTTGCGCTTAATTTACTTTCGCTGCCTTGGGAAAACTTAACATCCAGTTCACAAGCTCTTTGCTAACGGTTTACGATCCAACAATTGGTATCAGAGCGAGGTTTGCTCTAGATTTGTGTTAGCATCGCAGGTATCAAATGGCTCAGGAACATACTCAGGTAGGGAACAACACTAGTAAGCCGCCGAGGCTTATTACAGGAAGATTCGAAAGCTGGCAACGCGACATGAAGGATTGGATGCGTGGCCAAGACTACCAAGCCTGATGTGTTATCGAGAGAAGGAACATCGAAATTGATCCAGCTATAGTCAACGACCTCTCAAAGTGGGGACCCAACGAATACAAGTGCATGGAAGCCAACTACAAGGCCAAACAGTACCTGAAGAGGTCCATGTGCGTGCAAGACTGTGACAGGGTAGCAAATCTTGACACAGCTAAGGAAATGTGGGAGGCCATCCAACAAAAGCACGTTGGGAACTCAGATCTCCGAGAAGATCTTCAGATGAATGCAAAAAGGGAGTTCTACAACTTCCAAATGGAGATGGGAGAGTCTGTCGATAGCTATTAGTCCCGATTTGAAGGACTTTGCACCAAAATGGAAGGCTTGGGGATCACCAAAGAAGAAATCACCAATAAGATGAAGGTCAAACAGCTCTTCAACGAATTGACTGGAGAATGGGCAAACGAGAGAACAATGTTCAAGGAGAATCCGGAAAATAGAACTCTCATGCTCCATCAAGTGTTTGGAAAGCTTGTGGGACACGAGAAGAGAAAGATCGATGATAAGGAACAGACTTGAGCACACGAGGGATCACACTCAAGATTGAGAAGATGCTCAAATCAACTCAAGAACAACACGAAGACTCCGAAGAAGAAGATGAGGAGCTAGTTCTCGTAACAAAGGCTCTTCGGAACTTCTACAAAGGGAAGCTCCAAAGGAAAAATGTGAACTGAGGAAAAGGACAGAGTTCCCAAAGAAAACCCGCAGAGAAGGACCTCTCGGATGTCACATGTTACAAGTGCAACAAGAAAGGACACTTCGCTAAGGAATGCCCACAGGGAACTGATGGCCGAAAGCAAGGGAAAAAGGCCTACATCGCCACCTGGAGAGATGATGAGGACGAAGATCCAGAGTCATGGGCACTCCTAGACATGTATGGAATGGCCATAGGAGAAACCACTGGGGAACAACCCAGTGAGGTAACCACTGAAACTGTTCTTGCTTCTTTGAATAACTATGAAAAACCTGAGATGTTGAAAATTCTTTCAAGTCTTGTCAAAGATAATATAAAACTGCAAAACAAGTTGGAAAAACTGGAACACATGAATGCTCAATTAGTTGGTCTTGAACCCTGTCCCAACTGCATATCCCTTCTCGAAAAACTCAAGTCCCATGTGTCTCAAATCGTAGATCTAGAAAATGAAATCAAAACTTTAGAGAAAGATGAGAACACCCTCTTATAAAACCTGAGTAAGACTCCCGAACATCTTGAAGCCTCTAGTTCCCAAATCAAGTTTGTCCCAGCCAAACACGGCATAGGATACAAAACTGAGAGCTCAAAGAACGGGAAGTCACCCCTGAGTGAACATGAAATCCACGATTGTAGGGCCTTAGAACTCCAATGTGAGAAACAGAAAAATGCTCATCTTGAGGAGAAAATCGGGGTCCTAGAAAGTGGGAAAGGTGGTGAGAAAGATTATTATACTGAGAACACTAGACATAGACTTTATGTCCAAATTGCTAAGGGAAACGGGTCACGGGTGTACAATAAGGAAACCATGGATAGGAACAGAATCCAGAGACCACACCCAAAATACTACCTAGGAGAATACTATAAGACGTGCTGGAACTGTGGTGCTCATGGGCACTACAAGGAAGCATGTCCCAAGAAAAGAGCCCAAACCCTTAGAAACTGTGAGTTCATAAACAAACAAAAACATCATGCTAATCACCAAAGGAACTCCAACTCTCAAATCACTCATGATATCAACATCGCTGACTATGTTTTAAATGAGGATATTTTCCCTTGCAAGGGACCTGGCAAGAGTCATCTTGCTTGGGTCTCAAAACACTAACTTTACCTTGTAGGTGGCAGTGAGAGGGAACAATGCTTGGTTAATAGATAGTGGATGCTCGAACCATATGACCGGAAACAAAGATATCCTCATCTCACTCCACACTCATGCCAAAGGAGGCCACGTCTCATTTGGCAATAAAAACAAGGGAGAAGTAATTGGAAAGGGAGAAGTGTTGCTAAATAGCTCAATCAAAGTCAGCAATGTCAATCTGGTGAAAGATCTGGGATACAATCTCTTAAGTGTTGCCCAGATGTGTGATCAAGGGAACAACGTTGCCACTTTCGACTCAGAAGAATTCCTAGTTATCAACAAAAAGACCAACAAAGTGATTCTGAGAGGAAGAAGGCATAACAACGTTTATATAGTAGATACAAAATTTGAACCACCAATGAAGCTGTGTCTTGCGAGTTCCCAAGATGACACGCAACTCTGGCACCGAAGACTAGGACATGAAGCAGATGTCAATCAAATCCTGAAGCTCTATCTACAGGATCTGGTCATCGGTCTTCCACGGATCAATCTCGAAGGAGTCCAAATGTGTGAAGCATGCGTTCGAAGGAAACAGACTAGGAACTCGTTCAAACCCAAAAAGGTGGTGAGCACAACTAGGCCTTTAGAGCTAATTCATATGGATCTCTGTGGTCCCATGCGAACAGTCAACTATGGTGGAAAAAGGTACATGTATGTCTTAACTGATGATTTTTCTAGATTCACCTGGGTTATTTTCTTGAAGGCAAAATCACAAGCTTTTGAAGAGTTTGAGCCCTTCATCAAAAGAACAGAAGTAAGCATGGGGCTAAAGCTGAAAGCCATCAGATCTGACCATGGAACTGAGTTTCAAAACTCCAAGTTCCTTAACTTCTGCGACAAACATGGGATCTCTCACAATTTCTTAGCTCCTCGCACTCCTCAGCAAAACGGAGTGGTCGAGGGAAAGAATAGGACCTTGGAGGACATGGCCAGAACCATGATGCTTGAAAGCGGAGTTCTTGAGTATTTCTGGGCTGAAGCCATCGCCACAGCTACATACATCTTGAACCGAGCCATGACAAGGCCTTTGATCAAGAAGACATCCTACGAGCTCATCAAGGGGAGAAAACCAAACATCTCCCACCTAAGGAACTTCGGATGCACATGCTTTGTCCACAACAATGGCAAGACAACCTTGGCAAATTTGATCCCATAAGCGATGAAGGGATCTTCCTGGGATACTCATCACAAAACAAGGCTTATTGGGTCTATAACAAGAGGACCAAGAAGATAGAAGAAAGCATCCATGTCGTTTTCAACGAGAAAACTGTAAAGATGGGAACAGAGACCCAAGGAAAGGGAACTCTATTCAAACTGGTCAGACAAGAAGACGATGATGATGACGATGATGAGCCAAGGAAGAGGGATGAAGACTATCCAAGTGCAAGTAACATTCCACAACCAGGGAACAACGAAGGAGATCCAACTCTCACTGATCAAATCTCCCTCGAGGTTCCCTCCTCAGAAGAACTACAAGACACCTCCAACTCTCTTGTTCCCCAAGACAATACCCTGCCAGAATCAAGTGTTCAGGGGGAACAAAGAGGGAACTTGCCAGGAATTTCTGAAGAAACACTCAATGAAGAAGCTGAAGATGAGTGTTCCCATGAAAAGGAAGCCTCTACTGAAGATGACACAAGTGCAAGGGAACCCACTCATATAAGAAACTTTCAACAAAGGAAGGACCACCCCATTGAGAACATCATCTCCCCTTATGATAAAGGTGTACAAACTCGTTCCTCTCTCAATAATTTTTGTGCTTTTAACGCGTTTGATTCAATGGTGGAACCCAAAAGTATCAAAGAAGCCTTGAAGGACCCAGATTGGATCCAAGCTATGCAAGAGGAGCTCCACCAATTCGAGAGGAACAAAGTTTGGAAGCTAGTTCCTAGTCCCAAGAACAAGAACATCATAGGAACTCGATGGGTCTTTAGAAACAAGCTCGATGATACTGGAGCTATAGCAAGGAACAAGGCTAGACTGGTGGCACAAGGCTACAAGCAAGAGGAAGGAATCGATTACGAAGAGACTTTCGCACCAGTCGCCAGGATCGAGGCCATCCGACTCTTAATTGCTTATGCTGCTCACAAGGGATTCAAGCTTTATCAAATGGATGTGAAAATAGCCTTCCTCAACGGACATCTCAAGGAAGAAGTATATGTGGCCCAACCCCTAGGATTCGAAGATGAGAAGCTACCCAACCATGTCTATTTCCTGGAGAGGGCCCTCTACGGACTCAAACAAGCTCCCCGCGGTTGGTATGACAGGTTTGCTCAATTCCTCTTGTCCCATGGATACCTTCGAGGTTCCATAGACAAGACCTTGTTTTTAAAGAAAGAGTCTAAATACATTTTGATTGTGCAAGTATATGTTGATGACATTGTTTTTGGAGCAACTAACGAAACTCTTGTAGAGAAATTTAAGGACCTCATGAGCAGTGAGTTTGAGATGAGTCTCATTGGGGAACTCAGATTCTTCTTGGGACTTCAAATATCTCAAACCAAGGAGGGAACAAAGATTCATCAACAGAAATACATCAAGGAAATGCTTGTAAAGTATGGGATGGAACACTCCAAGCCTATTGACACTCCAATATCACCAAATTCAAGGCTCAATGCGGATGAAACAGGTATAAGTGTGGACCAAAGGAACTATCGAGGTATGATGTTCGCATTTTTAGTATAGTTTTTGATAGGTTTTCTTTGATTATTAGGATTAGTTTTGTCTAGTTTAGGTTTAGTTTTGAGTGTTTTTAGATAGTTTTGCATAAATCTATGAAAAGAGTGGAATCTACGCTATTTTGTGTATTTTGCAGATTTTAGTAAGAAAAGGAGCTAAATTTGGAGCATCACAGTGAAGGACGGGAGAGTGCAAGATTTAAGAAGTCAGAGCTCGAGAATACGAGAGGAGGTGTTGAAGAAAACAAACCCAAGGCTCGTTAACGAGGCTGTGAAGGGTCGTTAACGAGGCCACGAAGAAGAAGATTTCGGAGTATTATTTTACTATTCACCGATCCTGAGCGGGAATTTATTTCCGTATCAGTTGAGTATCTTTTTAGAATCTTTATGGGTTATTAGAATATGTATTTTAGGGTTTAATATCTTTCTAGATTTTATTTCTATCTTTTAGAGATTGTTTCTATCTTTTTAGGAAATTTTTTATCTTTTAGTCTTTTTAGTTTTTTAGGATTTTCTAGTATAAATACCCTTCTATCTAGCATAGAAGAAGGGGGGATTAATTTTGGAGTTGAATTTTAGAGCTAGTTTTGGAGATGGTTTGGAGGAAGGCCGAAGGAGAGAGAACCGGATCGGATGTCGGTGACGAGGGTCGGTAACGACGGTTTCCGAGGTTCGTTTGTCGAGTTTGTTCGGTGATTGTTTTGTTTAGTTTTCCTCTGGATCTCTGTAAGACGATATTTTTGTTATTAATTTAAGTTTGAATTTTGTTTCAATGTTTGCTTTGATTGAAGTTTTTAGTTTCTTAATCATGAATAGTGAGTAGTCTATTTTTCTAGGGTCGGGGTTAAGCCCGGCATAGTTGAGCATGTTGGATGAGTAAGATTGTGTGTTGAATGCCTTTTATCTTTATTGAGATTGTTTGTTGTGCTTAATACCGAAGCGGGAGTTGAGGTAATTTGAGTTTTAACTTGATTGAAAGAGAAAGTTAGTAACTTGAAGGTTGATATTGTTTGACAACGAAAGTTTCAAGCTTTAGATCCAAAACAAGCAATTGAGTGAGTTAGTTTATGAAAATAGATTAATTTACTTGTTAAGTCAATGAAAGTTGATGACTCTATCTATTTAAAGGCATGATCTTATCTTCTTACGAATTCTTATGCTTGGCTATGTTGTGGTGTCCCTTATCCTAGATATTTGTTTTTATTGAATTATTTCTGATAAATCTTCGTTGCTGAATACTTGCTTCGGTACCGAGTATTAATTAGAATTTTATGAGGTCGTTAATTAGTATTTTTGTGTTCGGTGGTTCGGTAACGATCCTGACAAGGTCGTTAACGAGGCATCTCGTGAGTGTTTTGTTTTATTTTTTATTAGATTGATAGACAAACAACCTTGCTTCCTGTGGAACGATCCTGACTCCACTGTACTCAGCGGGTCTTGACTTATAAATTTATTTGTTATCAAGAAACCCTCTCAACAAATTGGCGCCGTTGCCGGGGAAGCAACAAGTTGTTAGTTTATCTTTGGGATCGGGAATAGCTCGACCCCGTTTTTGTTTTTAATTTTTGTTTTCTTTGTTTGTTTTCTCAGTGTATGCCGGTAGGACGAAGAAGGCTTCAGTTTGATAGCTCCAGTTATTACTCAGAACCCGAACGTTCCCTGCACCGACGACTCCGAGAAAACTGAGCCATGGCCACAACTGAAGTGATGGCTCGAGAGTTAGAGATCCTCCGGACCCAGATGGAGGCACTAAAAGCCGAGAAGGACGGCGCTGACGCAGACAAGGCTCGACTGCAAGAAGAGCTAAATGCCTATCCAAGGAATGCCAAGCAATACATGCATCCGGAACTGAGGGTGCCAAAATCTCCTATTGTGCTTCCTGCGATAGAGAAACCTTTTGAGATCAAGTCTCAATTTATATCCTTAATTAAACGGGCTCAGTTTGAAGGGAAACCTGCTGAGTGCCCTATGGAGCATATTAGAAATTTTCTTGATTTATGTGACACCATAGCTGCTGAAGGTGTCTCGCTAGAATATGTTATGTTAAAAGCTTTTAGATGGTCACTTACTGGAAAGGCCCTGAACTGGTTAGAGAGCCTACCTTCTAAGTCTATCAGGACTTGGAAAGCTTTGTATGATCAATTTCTTACAAAGTTTTTCCCTCCTGCTAAGACAACAGAGTTAAGGAAACGCATCACCTCTTATCACCAGTTGCCTAATGAAACATTTGTTGAAACATGGGAAAGATTTAAAGAGATGCTTAGACAATGCCCTACTCATGGGCAACCTTTATATGTATTGCAAGAAATCTTTTTCCAGGGTATCAACGCGGAGACCAAGAACCGCATCAACACGCATACTGCGTGCGGTTTCATAGAGATGAACCCGACAGAGGTGTGGGAACTGTTGGACAAGCTGGCGAATTACGATGCTATGTACGGAACCCAGCAGGCTCCACAAACTCAAAAACGTCTCTATGTGCCCAATTGATATGAAGTTGACCCCGATGTTAAAAATCAATTCTTACAAGATGAGGTCAACCGTTTGAGGAAACAGGTAAGTTTTCTGAAATCCTCTCAATCATGCCAAGAATGTGGTTCTTCTGCGCATAGTACTTCTGCTTGCACTAACATTGAGCAGGTTAGAACCGCGGAGACGATAGCTGAGATGAACTACATGAGAGGACCCTACAGGAACCAGCCTAATTATAATGACAGGTCAAACAACTATCAACCATGGGGCAATCAGAATACAAATCACAATTACACAGGACCCCCACAAGATAGACGACCTACACCATATCGACCTCCAGGACATCAAGAGACGCCATCATGGGTTCAGGAGATTAAAGAGAGCATCAACGGAGTGAACAACAAGGTTGATGACGTCCAAGCCAAGCTGAATCGGCAGGATAAAAGATGGGGAGAGTTCGATATTTGGAAGAGGAGTGTTGATTCCCAACTAGGAGACCTTGCTGCACGGATTCCAAGACCACAAGGGCAACTCCCAGGCCGTTCCGAGGAGAACCCTAGAGGCCAAATAGCAACGGTACACCTCAGAAGCGGGAAGACACTACCGGAGAGAGTTCAAGCTGACGAGAAGGAGGAAAAAGATCTCGCCAACCAGCTCGTTAACGAGCCAGCGAGAGCTAGTACCGAGCCTACAAACAAGGATGACGAGGCTCCAAGGATTTCTGACGATCCCACCACAGGTAAGTTCTCTAAACCGAGTCTTCCTCCCAATTCTTGGGTAGTTAACGACCCTATCAGGGTCGGTAACGACCCGCCGAGGACACCGAACGATCTCAGTGTCGACCTGGTACTCTCACCTCTCGAGCCTAACTTGGTTCCGAGAATGATGAAAATTCTTCCATTTCCAACTAAGAAATCTATGGACTCTACTGAGAGTAAGTTCAAGCGTTTCGTTAAGATTCTTCAGGGCATTAATATTTCCATCCCATTCGCTGAGGCCCTAAGCGAAATGCCGGCTTACACAAAATTCTTGAAAGATATTCTTAGCAGGAAAAGATCTATTACAGAGCTGCAGGACGAGGTCAGATCCATAGCTCTTCTAGAAAAGCTTGGAGATCCTGGGAGGTTTGCAATCACAATCGGCATAGGCAACCACAAGTTCAAAGCTTTATGCGATCTTGGTGCCAGTGCTAGTCTTGTTCCACTCTCAATCTGGTCTAAAGCGAATATGGGACCACTAGAACTGGTAGATATGAATCTATACATGGAAGATGGGTCAAGTGTCAAGGCCACGAGAGTAGTGGACGATTACCCTATTCAAGTCGGGAAATTCTTTATACCGAATGATTTTATTGTCCTTGATATGCCTGAAGACCCTCATGTCCCCATAATTCTCGGGCGACCATTCTTAGCCACAACAGGAGCAAGAGTTGATGTGCGAAAGGGACTCCTCACTTTTGATATAGGAGAGGAACGGGTGGAATTCAATTTAGAGCAAAAAGCCAACGACCCAATTGGAGTGGCACAACTAGAGTTAACTCAACCCGAACTCGACACCACAGTCCCTACCGAGCCACATCTGCCGATCACTGATTCTCACATGCACAAAGGCTCTACTACAGAAGATACAGAAAAGTCCAAACCACCTTGGCTTTCGGACTACACCAATAACCCAGGGATATCGAGCTTGCTGATAGAAGAAGAAGGTCCTAATTTAGCAATTCAAGCACACAGAGGCAGTAAGGCTACAGGCAAGGTATCTCAAGACCCCAACATGGCCAGACATGAACCACCATGAGACTAGCAAGAGAACTCGTTGGGCTAACGACGTTAAACATAGCGCTTACGGGAGGCAACCCGCTTTTTAGAATAGGTTTATTTTATTTTATTTTTTTCTTTTTCTTCTTTTATTTCCTTTTTCTTTTTAGATTATTTCTTAGCTTTATTTTATTTTTAGTTTTAGTTTTTAAATAGGATAGAAATAAGATTTTTTTGAGCTAACAAGATTTCAGGAAAAAAGGGGTCGAAAAAATCACTCAAGAAGGCTACGGTGGCTCGTTAACGACCCACCCAGGGTCGTTAACGACCCGGTTCGGACGACCCGATTCGTCACAATACGGGGCAGGTAAGTAATTCTAACCTAGTTAATTTTTCTAACCCTAGCCGCCACCCCCTTCTATCCTTACCCCTCCTATATAAACCCTTCTACCCCTCCCAAAATTCTACCACAATCCCTTCAAAATTCACTCTCAAACCCAAAACTCTCTCAACCCCTTTCCCTTCTCTCCCACCGAGTCGGAAATCCCACGCTAATGACCACCGGAGACGCCATCGTTACCGGAGTTCGGAAGCCACCCACCGTCGACGACGAGCTCGTTAACCACCCCGATTCCGACCCTTGTTCTTTTAATTCTCGGTTCTCCGGTATGATTTCTAAACCCTTGCTTGAAATTGCATGATTGATTATCTATAGGGTTAAATTTCATATCTTGAATCATAATTTTTAGGGAGATCGATGAGCATGCTTAAATTCCGTTCTAAAAATTCTTGATTGTGCTTAGTTGTTCATGTTTTAGGTAAGATTATTCATGTTAGATTAGCTATTGTAACCCTTTAGTTAGGAAAGCATGAATTTTTCTTGTTCTAGATCTAAAAGTTCGAACTTTGCATGTCAAATTTCCGGGTAATTCTTAGCATGTTCGGGATAGGTAATTGAGTAAGTATGGGGTGCTTTTACCCTATGGGGGATTTGTGGAAAATAATTGAAGATTGCATGCTTGATTTGTGCTGAATTAGAGGTAGATTTAATTTCGGAAATTTCTGGTTTTGCTCTCGGCAGGTCGTTAACGACCCACTCAGGCTCGTTAACGACCCTGCACTTCATCAATGATCGATCCGAGCCCAGACTCGTGAACAAACCAATTGGGTAGTTTATGGAAAATTCCGAGGTTAATTTTGAGACCAAGTATGGGGTCTCATACCTATTATTTTTGAGTGGATCTTATCTTGGAAAATTTTCGATTATTTTGTAGGATCCATGGCTAGTTCAAGCAGACCCGCTACCCGAGCCCAGAAGAAGAGGAGGAACCATAGGTCTCCATCTCCACCCCGAGTGGACGATGTGATTTTGAGCAGTCAGAGCCAAGTACGGCGCTACCGGGATTTTTTGGAGAAGGACCATTACACCCGATGGTTCTCGAAGTCTAGCGCCGTCTCTACGGGCATCTACACGGATGTCAAGGACGCCTTCATCATCCTTGGGGCCGCACACGTATTGAAGCAAGAGAGCTTGCCACATTACCCGGCCCTCACATCCGAGTTCTTGGCCACCTTGGAGACAAATTTCTCGTCGAAGATCTCACCGGGACGCATTCGGTTCCGGCTCGGTAACGAGGACCGTGACTTCACCATGGCGGAGTTCAATGCAATCTTGGAGCTCCCAAACCCGTCTAGAGACTATAGCTTGAAGGACTACCGAGTGACCCGCACTTGGAGCTACATCACCGGAGAGGTTCAATCCTCTACCACGGCGCTATCCGGGGCAACCATAGTTAACCCCATCTTCCGGATTATCTTGAGAGTCCTCGTCGCAACATTTTGGCCGAAGAAGGAGTTGAACCGGTCTACAAGAACGGAGGTCGCTTGCTTCCGCACCATCCTCTTCGAGGAGCCCGACCCCTTGAATTTGGGGTACGAATGGCTCTACTATGTCGTGAAGTCCCACAAGTCCAAGGAGGTATGGTGTGGCAATTTGGTTAGCCTCTTGGCTAAAAATCTTGGAGTGGATCTCACCCGTTACACACCGGCCCACGCTCAACTCCTCAACAAGAACTATTGGTATAGTGCCGGGATTTTCATGCAAGCCAAGGGAGGCTACAAGGTGAAGGTTCGAGATCAAATATTCATACCTTCCCTCGACATGTACAAGCTACTCTACGTACCGAATTGGTACGAAGTGTGGACGGGCCAACCTTACCCATTGGAGCCAAAACCGGAGGATGAGCTCTCACTTAGGCCATGTCACACCCGGTTTGAGCGGGACGAAGTGGATGAATATGAAGAAGAAGATGAGCAAGAGGATACCGAGGTCGTAGGCAATGACACCGAGGAAGACGACACCGAGGGTGGCACTGAGGAGCTCAACTTTACAGAAGAAGACATGGAGACGGAGGAATTAGGAGGCAACATCTTCGTCGACGAGCCAACCAGGGTCGTTAACGACCATTTCCAGCCACCGCCCAACACTGTTAACGAGGCAACCAGCTTCGTTAACGAGGTGCCGCAAGCTCTTGTCGACCCTCCACCAGCTCCTGTCGACCCTCATGCATATGGCTTAATGCCTTACAACCCTGTGATGTATCAAGACCATTTCCAGCCTCACTACCCACCACCTCCTCAGCCCGAGTACGCAGGATCGAGCATACCACCACCTTGGGCCGAGGATCTTTCTGCACGGATGCAGCAGCTTCACCTTCAGACCGATCACATTCATCGGAGGATGGATAGATGGGAAACCGTCTATTTCGCTCGCATGTCGATGGAGGACGAGCGGCAACGTCAGAGAGAGGCGGAGGATGTTGAGCGGTTGAGGACGATGTATGACTTCATGGGACACTTTGAGCACTACTTTCCTCCCCCAAACCGTTGATCAAGCTCACGATGGAGTTTCCTTTCCTTGTTTCCACTTTTGTAAGTTTTATGTCTTTCTTTTCTTTTTCTTTTTAACTTTTTGTTTTCTTTTCTATTTCTTTTCCCTCTTCTTCTTATTTTTCTTACAGTGGGGACACTGTAATTTTAAGTATGGGGTGGGAAGAAAGTAGAAAAATTATGTCCTAGGTGTTTTTATGTTCTATGTAGTTGTTACTTCTTTTAAATCGGAAAAAAAATTGAAAAATTTAAAAATCCAAAAAAAGTTTAGAATTGATAGATATCCCTTCTTAAAGTTATGATAGCAATCACTAGTTTAATCATATAATTCCTTGCAAATATGTCTTTGAAAGTATAGCCGGATTCTTAAAATTAAAATTATTGTTTTGTTAGAAAAAATAGCATTAGATGAAATTGAGCACATATACTTTATAGCATAGATGATGCAATCCAACAAAAATCTACCTTGTGAGAAATTTTTGGCCTTATAGGGAGAACATTTATAAATCCCTCTTCTTTTTTGTGTGATTTACTCTCTTTATGCATATTATCTCTTGGAATTGTGATGGTTATCTATTTCTTGAGACCCTTATAGGATTTATAGTTCATTACTTGTGAAGATCATATGATAGAGAACTTATTTTTATGAGCCCTATTATCCCCTATCTACCTTTACATTGTTCCTTCTTTTGATAACCAATTCTGGTCTGAAACCTTTTATTTTTAGCTCCACAAAAATTATTCCCTAGCCGAGATAAGCTTGACCCTATCCGGGAATTAGGACTTAGATTGGAGAGGTAAAATTTTGTGTTTTATTGAAAAGAAAAGAGTTTCTATTTGCTTGAATTGAAGAGTATTTGGGAAGGGTAGATTTGGAAGTCTCTTGCTATTACATGTAAGAAAGGTCTCTTGATAAAAAGATGCACAAAATAAAGTTGTAAAGAGAAGAAAATGTATACGGTGGATCGTTAACGACCCAGATGTGGGTTCGTTAACGAGGCAGCGAGAAAAAGAAAAAAAAAGAGAAAAGAAGAGAAAAAAAGAGAGAAAGAAAGAAAGTAAAAGTTGAAGTGCATTTGTGTTTAAAGATAATATCAAGAGATTCTTTTATTTTGATTATGAGACTTTCTAGGATGATAAAGGGTGAGAGAAAATAAGTGTGCATAATATGAGAGTGAGTTTGGTTATCTTATATGAAATGTGATGTTATGTGTGAGTTTTTAGGAGTCTTTTGATTCCCGGATATTATTAGCACCACATGACCAAAATATTTTCACGCCCTATTGTTATTACCAAGCCCCATTACAACCCGGCCGAATGGAAACTTCTATGAAGTTTTTCATTGAGCCTAAGTTCTCTTGATGATTCTTTGCTTGTTTTGACAAATCTTGGGTGGAGAGTATTGGTGATATAAGTTCCAATTTCTATGAGTTTTTGTATATAGGATGAGTTGAGAGATTGATATTATAAGCCCAAACACATGAGAGTAGAGTGAAACACATTATATCCCTTGAGAGGTTGGATTGTATTATTTTATGTCTATTTAAGTGCATATATGTGTAAGGATGTTAATAGTCTTTTGCTATAATTTTCTTATGTGTAGATGTTGCTTTTTGAAGATGGCTATGTCTTGATAAACATGATTTGTTTTGGTTTTGGTTAGTATCTTGATTATTGCTTGAGGACAAGCAAGTCTAAGTATGGGGTATTTTGATGTTCGCATTTTTAGTATAGTTTTTGATAGGTTTTCTTTGCTTATTAGGATTAGTTTTGTCTAGTTTAGGTTTAGTTTTGAGTGTTTTTAGATAGTTTTGCATAAATCTATGAAAAGAGTGGAATCTACGCTATTTTGTGTATTTTGCAGATTTTAGTAAGAAAAGGAGATAAAAGGAGCAAAATTTGGAGCATCACAGTGAAGGACGGGAGAGTGCAAGATTTAAGAAGTCAGAGCTCGAGAATACGAGAGGAGGTGTTGAAGAAAACAAACCCAAGGCTCGTTAACGAGGCTGTGAAGGGTCGTTAACGAGGCCACGAAGAAGAAGATTTCGGAGTATTATTTTATTATTCACCGATCCTGAGCGGGAATTTATTTCCGTATCGGTTGAGTATCTTTTTAGAATCTTTATGGGTTATTAGAATATGTATTTTAGGGTTTAATATCTTTCTAGATTTTATTTCTATCTTTTAGAGATTGTTTCTATCTTTTTAGGAAAGTTTTTATCTTTTAGCCTTTTTAGTTTTTTAGGATTTTCTAGTATAAATACCCTTCTATCTAGCATAGAAGAAGGGGGGGATTAATTTTGGAGTTGAATTTTAGAGCTAGTTTTGGAGAAGGTTTGGAAGAAGGCCGAAGGAGAGAGAACCGGATCGGAAGTCGGTGACGAGGGTCGGTAACGACGGTTTTCGAGGTTCGTTTGTCGAGTTTGTTCGGTGATTGTTTTGTTTAGTTTTCCTCTGGATCTCTGTAAGACGATATTTTTGTTATTAATTTAAGTTTGAATTTTGTTTCAATGTTTGCTTTGCTTGAAGTTTTTAGTTTCTTAATCATGAATAGTGAGTAGTCTATTTTTCTAGGGTCGGGGTTAAGCCCGGCATAGTTGAGCATGTTGGATGAGTAAGATTGTGTGTTGAATGCCTTTTATCTTTATTGAGATTGTTTGTTGTGCTTAATACCGAAGCGGGAGTTGAGATAATTTGAGTTTTAACTTGATTGAAAGAGAAAGTTAGTAACTTGAAGGTTGATATTGTTTGACAACGAAAGTTTCAAGCTTTAGATCCAAAACAAGCGATTGAGTGAGTTAGTTTATGAAAATAGATTAATTTACTTGTTAAGTCAATGAAAGTTGATGACTCTATCTATTTAAAGGCATGATCTTATCTTCTTACGAATTCTTATGCTTGGGTATGTTGTGGTGTCCCTTATCCTAGATATTTGTTTTTATTGAATTATTTCTGATAAATCTTCGTTGCTGAATACTTGCTTCGGTACCGAGTATTAAATAGAATTTTATTAGGTCGTTAATTAGTATTTTTGTGTTCGGTGGTTCGGTAACGATCCTGACAAGGTCGTTAACGAGGCATCTCGTGAGTGTTTTGTTTTATTTTTTATTAGATTGATAGACAAACAACCTTGCTTCCTGTGGAACGATCCTGACTCCACTGTACTCAGCGGGGTCTTGACTTATAAATTTATTTGTTGTCAAGAAACCCTCTCAACACTTAACAACTAGTAGACCTGATATCATGTTTTTCGTATGCCTTTGTGCTCGTTTTCAAGCTAACCTTATGGAATCACACCTGAAAGAGGTGAAGAGGATTTTCAGGTATCTCAAAGGGAACGATAACTTGTGCCTTTGGTATCCAAGGAATAGTTCCCTTGAGCTCATTGCATACACAGATGCGGATTTTGTAGGGAACCTTGTGGATAGAAAGAGCACATCAGGAATGACCCAGTTCCTAGGGTCATGCTTAGTTTCATGGGGATCTAAAAAGAAAAAATCAGTGGAATTCTCCACAGCTGAAGCAGAATATGTGGCTGCTGCATCTTGTTGTTCCCAAGTTCTATGGCTTAAGTCACAACTCTAGGATTACGGTATGTCTTTTGGCCCAGTTCCCATACTTTGTGATAATACTAGTGCCATAAATATTTCCAAAAATCTTGTGCATCATTCTAGGACTAAGCATATAGATATACGGCATCACTTTCTACGTGACAATGTTGAAAGTGGGAACATCTTGATGGAACACTGTAGAACTGAAGAGCAAATTGCGGACATTCTCACCAAAGCTTTAGACAGAGGTCCCTACCAGCGTTTTCGAATGCTTCTAGGGATGATTACTCTAAACTAAACAAGTCCCTGTTTGTCTCTCCGTCAATGCCTGACTAGTTTTTCTAAGAATGCATGATAGAGAACTTGGAGTTATTGCTTTCACTATGCCATGATTACTAGTCTAAAGATAAATGTATACAAGGGAACTTTATTTCTTTCGGCCCTACATGATCAACCAGAGTTCCCTTTATCCCACCTTACAAGCCACTATGACGGTTGATCATATAACCTACCCTAAGCTAGGGACCAGACAAACGCTTCTCATGAGCCAAAATGTTTACTCCTTTATCGAGTCCTAAATTGTCTGGTTCCCTTTGAGTTCCTTAGCCCCACAAAAGGATGAGTGTGAAGTTTCCCTAACCACTTCATTCTCCCTGACCTCGATACGATCATGGGACCTGGGACACAACAACAAGGGAATGTTGACTCCCCTAAGAAGATGAACTGTCACTTGGGAAGCGGGATTTTGTGTCAAAAACTCTGAAGCGTTAAGGGCCAAGTATTCAAATTTTGAAAGGGCTTCCCTAGAGATCGTGATGCGTGTCAAGAGACGTGCTATGGAAGTTGAAACGATGCCCCACGTTCATTGGGCAACGGTTATCGAGGTTTTCCCACTTCCCTTTCTACCCTTCGCCCCTTCTCTCCTTAAAACCCTCATTTGCCATTTTTGGGCCCTTATTCCGTCTTCAACCTCTGTCTTTCATCCTCTCCACATCCCTTTCACTCTCTTTTTCAAGAAACCTCCAAAACCTTCTCTCTTCCCCAAATTCTCCCAAAAATGGCCACACCACACACCTTCGCCCAGATTAAAGCCTGGGTTCTTGCAAATCCCAGAATTCTCTTCGTCTCGCAACTAAACGAGATTGAGAAAGAGGAAGATCCAATCATGAAGGACGTCCTCATCCAAGGGCTCTACAACCAAGTAAGCCCTTTCTTGCCACCTCCTCCTCCGGCCGACGACACTCTGGCCTGGACATCCTCTTCCGCCACCTCTTCTGAATCCCTTCCTCCTCCTCCTCCAACCACCAACACCTCCTCCGGCATTGTCATTGTTGACAGTTTCAGAGATGCTCGTCCCTCTATCAACGAGAAGCCTAGAAAATCCAAACACCACCATTCATCCAAAAAACGTCGTTCATCCAAAGACCCCTCAAAATCCAAACATTCCATAAAATCCAAACACTCCAAAGATCCCTCACAATCCAAAAAATGCAAACACTGTGAGGTCTCTGAATACTCGGAGCCCAAAAAGAAATCTTTCTTCACAATTGACGACTACTTGAACTGCTCCAAGGACAGTTCCTGTGTTGCCAAACCCCCCTTTATCTTTCATTCGGACTCTGGGACCTCCCAATCCCAGAGTGATGTCCTCCTTTTTAGTAATGTTTTTAGGGTGTGTTTTTGTGTCTTTTGAGTCTTTTTCTTTAGTTTTGTGTTTTGTTTTGAGTTGTTTGTGTAGGTTTTCGTATTTTCTTGAGATATGGAGTCTACATAAGCTTTTGTGGTGTTTTGTAGGTTTTTAGAAGCTATTTGGAGCAATTTTTGAAGAAAGGAGCAAAACCGGTGAAGATAGCACTCAAGAATGAAGAGAAGATGAAGATTAAGCGCTCAAGTAAAGTCATTGAAGATCAAGTTCAATCTTGGAAAGAGATAGAGAATTTTGTTACAAGAACATAGGAAAAAGAATCGAGTCAAACGGAGTTGTAACGAATCTTCTACGCAAGTTTTACTCAAGGCTGTTTTCGACCCAGTCAAGGTCGTTAACGAGGCGCCGTGAGGAGCAACGAGATCCGAGTCGGTGTTTAATTGAAGGCTTCTATCTTGTTTCCTTCTATGTTATTAGATAGATAGAAGGGATATATTTTATTAGAAGATATTATTTCCTTATAGATAGATTTAAGATAGATTTATTTCCTTATAAATAGATTTATTTCCTTAGAGATAGATTTAAGATAGAATAGTTTCTCTATAAATACTCTTGTCTACCCTTTGTTATGGACAACACAATCAATTGCCTTGGAGGGCAAGTAAGAGGAGGAGGAGGAGGAGAGAAGAGAGAGGGGTGAGAGGACGAGTAGAGAAGATAGCTTGGAGAACAAGTTTTGTTTTGAATTCAAGTTGTAAGCTTTCTTTTTAATTTAATTTAGATGTTTTCAATTATTATGAATTGTGAGTAGTCTCTCTCTCTAAGGTTGGGGTTGAACCCAACAATGGTTGTGCATGCTTGTTTATGATCATGTCTTGATTGTTTTTATTGCATGAATCTATTCTCTTGTTCTTAATCCTTGAGACGAAAGTTGAAGGGAATTTCTCATTCATAGTTGAAGCGAAGGCGAAACCTTGAATCAGAATAGTCAAATTAGGGTTTTGAAGCGAAAGCAGATCTATCCTAGTTGAAGTAGAAGAGATAGATAGTAAGTTTGTTGATAGGAAGAAAGTTGATTGATTTACTTGCTTAAGTTGACGAAAGTTGACACCGTTATGTTATAAAAGCATAATCTTTATGTTTTCATTAGCGTTTGGCATGCATGATTATTGTTGTGGTGATACCTTTACCTTAGAATTCCTCTTTCTCTTGTTAAAAACCCTTCCTTTGCTTGATTGCTTGCGTGATAAGTAACAAAACTTGATACTGACTTTCTCCCTGCGGACGAACCTGACTCTGCTATACAATAGCGGGGTCTTGACTATAAATTTATTTGTTGTCAATAAACCCTCTCGACAAATTGGTTCGGTAGACTTCTAAATTTATAATCAACTTGTTGAGAGGACACATTTAAAATTTCTAGTATAGTTAACGTTTTTATATCCACAAAAACGTTAACTATACATGCTTGTTTTTGTTTGTTCAGAGCTTTTTAGTCACGTTGAGAGGGTTTCTTGACAACACAGAGCCAACTCACCTCTTCTTCCCTCCCTCTTCCCATAAGTGAGGGACCTCCGAAACCCCTTCCCCCAAAACACAAGACTCCTTCACCACCTCCCTCTGTTCCCACAACAACGGGAACTCCACCTCCACCACTCCCCTCTGTTCCCACAACAACGGGAACTCCACCTCCACCTCACAAAACTCCTTCCCCTCCTTCCTCACCCAAAAACATTTCTGTTCCTCCAACTCCTGCCTCGGGGACCTCTACTTCCCAGGTTCCCATATCCACTCCTCTTCCCCCTTCTACACAACTCTCTACTCCTCTTTCTTCTTCTATCCCTTCTTCCACCACATCCCCCACCACCACAAAACTCCCCACTCCCTCTCCACCCAAAATTGTCGTCGTCCTTACTTCGGACGACGATGACCTTCCCCTCTCCGTTGTCATCGGGAAAATGATCAAGGACCCTCCTCCTCTCATCATGGGAACTGTGGAGGAGGAGGCCCAGCTCAAGGATGTCGAGGAAGAGCTCAACCGGTCCCCACTGAAGCAACAACCGACCAAGGGACCAAGTCCCAAGAAAAAGTGGCTCCTGAAGATCCCACGGAGAAAAGGGACCGAGCACCGGCTATTGGTGCTGGGGCAAGTACAAGTCATCCTGAGGATGACGCGGAGGACTCCATCTCGAGCTCCTCTGAAGAAGAAGGGACCTCCGGTGAAGAGGTCTAAGAAGAAGAAGAAGAGGCTCCAGCTGCTAAGGAGCCTGCTAAGATCCCAACACCCGGACACCAAATGGTGGTGTCCGAGGGTCCCCAACAGCCAAGGGAACGAGTGCTAATGATCGAAGCGGCTTAGCCTTCTCAGCAGAAAGGACCTCGCACGATCTCTAGGGGGAACACTTCGAAGAGCACCACAAAAAAGGGGAAGGGATCTTCTTCAACAAGGTACCCTGTGGACGAACGCCGGAAGCTCCTTCCTCCACTTATAATTTCTGAAGAAGTGCTCAACAACAACGACCTAGGGGAACTGTGGGACCTGATCAAGGCCCAGGGCTGGGAGAACCTCTACAAGGAAGTTGTGAGTGTAGATCCCTCACAAGTGCGTTAGTTCTACAATAACTTCATCATCAACAATGACGACACTCAGGGAACTCTCACCTACGAAGGCGACGAGTTTATTTTCACTGCGTCTACAATCCGCCTTCAGCTTCAGGTCCCTATTCAAGGATTCCATGATCTCCCCAACAAGCTTTGGGGCGAGTTCAACAACGCTGAGGTGTACAACACCATATATGCCCCTGTGTTCCTGCTAAAGGGACCTCGACCCATCATTTGTCCCTCATCGCCAAGCTGGCTCACCAGTTCATAATCAATATGGTAATCCCTCGCTAGGAGAAGCGTCTGGTAATCAACATCCCCGATGCCATCATCCTCTATCACTTCCTCCTCAAGAAGCCCATCAACCTTCCCAGAATCATACTTGTGCATATGGAGAAGTGTATGACTTCCAAGTCCCATTCCCTTCCCTACTCTAGGCTGATCAAGAAGCTGCTGCAAAAAGAGGGTCTCTACGACGCCTCTAAGGAAAAAATTATGCTTGGAAGGGAACTAGACATCTCAGTGGTCCAGAAGATGAGGCACTCTGAGCCTGTAGAGGAAACGGCTCAACTGGAATCTGGTGAAGAGGGGAACTCTCAAGTTTTGCTCCGCATCGCCAACACCGTCGATCAGATTGCCACGGACCAAGCAACATTGGCCAGGGGACAAGAAAAGCTTACACAAGTCCTGACGCGTCTCTGTGATGCCATGTTTCGACGAAGCCCATGATCTACCCTCTCCTTTTGCCTTAATCCAAAAATGACCACAAAAATGTACTTGAGTTCCCCTTGTACATATTTTCTCAAGTAATGCAATGGCCTTTAATTTGAATGCGTGTTCCTTTTCTTCCTTAAAATTGCATTGCTTGTTTTCGATGATGTCAAAAGGGGGAAAGACAAAAAATGCGAGATGAGTTAAAAGTTTAAGTTATCACAGAACATGCATAAGCTAAGGGGGAACAATTGCACAAAAACTAAGTAAGATCTAAGAGTCTCACCAGAAGTGGCTCCCTAATCTAAGTGTTTCACTATAAGTGACTCCCCAAAAGCATACTTAGGAACTCATTCGCATATCATTCATTGAAATACTTGCATATTTTGTGATGGGTTTGTCATCATCAAAAAGGGGGAAATTGTTGGGACGTTGTTGGGACCTCTGGTTCTAAACAACGGATCAACGATGCCATTCTCCGACTTTTGATGATGACAAACACCATGAGGAACTAATGTGGTTTGTTCAAGTATTTCTAAGGAACGCATGTACAGCCAAGAACTCTCATGAATGACCAAAAGCCACAGAAGCTCACAATGCAGAAGTTCCCATCAAGGGAACTCTGAAGAGAAAAGTTCCCATGCAATGGGAACACCCAGGAATGATCAAGAGAACACAAGCTTACAACGATGAAGAGTTTCCATCAAGGGAACTCTGAAGAAGACAGTTCCCATGACATGGGAACTCACATGTGAGGACAAGACCGTTCAGCGCATGCGGGATCCTGTCCTGGACAGTACGAAGGAACAGTCTGAAGAACAGACTGTCATGCTTGATCCAACGGTCCAATTGATTCAAGAAGTTGACCTAGTTCAAACCAAAGTCACATGTGAAGAAAGTACAACTTGGGCATCAAGTAAAGGGCATTTTGGACACAATTGAAAGATGCGATTGCCCAAGCTCACATGGACTATAAAGCCAAATGAATAGTACTCGGATTGAGTACTTCTCCCAGAACTCACAAACACCCACACTAGAGAAAAGAAAGAAAAAGAAGAGAAGTCCCTGCCGGCGAGTGTGTGATCTCGACGACGGTGAAGCCGAAGTTCCCAGGGGCAAGGGAACTGAGAAGTCGGTGTAAGGTTTGAGTTACTTGTATTTTGCTGTTGTGAGCTTAGGAACTCAGTTGAGAGGATTTACTAGTGTTGCTAGAGTTAGGAAGAACTCGTAGGAACAGAGAAGTGTGAATCCGGATGTTGTAACTAAGGAACAAAGCAATCAATATAAGTAAGTCATTCAAAATCCTCCAAAAGGAGGTAGAGGTTTACCCATACAACTAGTTGGTTGTAGTGGGGTTCCTCTATAAGGGAACTGCGTTCTTTACTGCTTTTAATACTTGCGCTTAATTTACTTCCGCTGCCTTGGGAACAGCTTAACAGCCATATCCAAAGCTCTTTGCTAATGGTTTACGATCCAACACCAAAGAACTATGACGCTGCACTGTTGGACATGGTAGATGTTAACAGGAAAGGATTTACTTCTGGAGGAGTTTAGGCACTTTGTTAGTTTTGTTATATTGGGTTTGTTGCTATCTTAGTTTGATGTTTTATCACTAGTCGTGTTGCTGAACATGGTTGTTCTTTCAGTTGTTTCCCTAGGTGGTTTTTGTGTTTTGTTGAGACATATCAGTTTTATGAACTGAATGCATATTTGTTTTGGATAAACAAAAGGTTGTGGTTGATATTTAAGTATTGTGGATTATGATTATTTATTAGTTCTTTTCATATAAATAGATGATAAATTCAAACACTCAAATCCGTAGTGACGGGAACCAAGTGGGGTCCGACGCATGCAATCAGGAACAGTTGCCAAGTGCAGGGGCACCACCAACTCAGGGTGGGATTCCACCAGCAAACCTTGTACTAGATGCTGAGACTTCTGAGGCTTTCCAACCGACAACGAGCTGCGAATGTTGTTCAACCGACAACGATTGACTTGGAAGTGGTGGAGTAGTCAGTCCATTTGGTTAATGAAAACCGTCGAGTTGTTCCACCAGGAAATGACGCCAGATTTAGTCGGGCATTGAAGACCTTCTTAGCGATGAAGCATGACAGTTATGATGGAACGAGGAAACCTTATAGGATCTCATACTGATTCTCTCATGTGGAGCATTTGCTCCGGAACTTGGTGTGCACTGAAGCTGAGAAGGTGCACATTGCCTCTCTGCAGTTGAAGGAGGGAGCAAGTGAGTGGTGGGAAGGTATTGGACTTGCTGACAACCCGAGGCTCGAGTGGCCATGTTCAAGGATAAAATGTGTGCACGCTTCTTCTCCGTTGCTATGGGGAAGGAGAAGCTGAAAAAAATTTTGCACCCTAAGAATGAGGGTTTAAAAGTACCTGAGCTAGCAATCAAATTTAATTACCTACTACAGTACGTTGGGCTAGAGATGTCTATCGAGGCTCAGAAGTTGGAACAATTTCATGAGTGGATGAACTCGAGGGTGAAGCCACACATGGTAAACAATGACTGTACCACCTTGGAGGAGTACGTGGACAAAGCTTAAAAGTTGGAGGTGACGTTGGAGGAATCATCCAAGAAGATGAAGGGTTGGGGAAGACCACCGCAATCTGGTCCCTAGTTCAGTGGCTTTAAGAGGCCAGCTGCTCCATCTCAGTACGACAGTTCTAAAACGGCCAAGTCAGGTTCTACACAATCAAGGTTCTCCCAAGAGTTCACCAGAAAGGGGAGATTGTGTGCCACAACTGTGGCGTCGAGCTATTAAGGGCTTCGGATGTGCACCAATCCACATCAATCTCAAATCCGTTCTCAATTTCAGAAGCAAATAAGTGAGTTAGAGTGAAAATCAGGTCGGATTCGTTCGGGATTTCGTTCGATTATGGTCGGATTTAGTTGCCGGAGTTCGGTTTAGGTATGCTGTTTATGGGGGGCAACAAATTGGTGCGCGACGATGGAAGCTGACGCCAAGTTCCGTCATCCACCAATTCCTTTTTTCCCTTCCTTTGTCAGGTTGTTGTTGTTGTAATGGTCTTATATTGCTTTCGTTCGGTCGCCTTTGATGAGTTGATGTTGCAATTTTTTTTGGTACTGTAAACGTAGTTGTAGGAGAGGATTAGAGGATTAATAATTAAATTAAAAATATATAAATTATATATTCTGTTGGTTTTATTTTAAAGTGAGATTTTCCGGTGTTGGTTAAAAAAAGATTCCGCTTTAAAAAAATACAAATAAATAAAGTTCAGATCTGTTGGAGAATATATTTCTATAGATACATGTATCACAGATTTGGATGATTAGGGAAAAAAATTATTAGTAACATTCAAGATCCGTTTAAAAACAAAATACAATAAAATTTGATTATTTTTCTATAAGGAAAAAAATGAGAGTTTGATCCTATATATTTTTGAAGTAATATGCCGACAACTAGTTGTTTTAAAATGATGATAATATAAAACGAGTCAAACCAAAGTCATAATCATCCATCACGATAACGTAGTCCAACAACGTATTCAATAAATAGTCACCACCAAAGGAACAAACCTTACTTCTGCTAAACCGACAAACAATCAAGTAAATACAAACAAGCAACCAAGAAACCAAACAAATACTCCCAATGTCTCACACAGGAACTAAGTTTAACTAGAATTTAACAAGTTATTACACCACTAGAGGTCCCTCCGTTGCTGGCGGCGGAGTCGCGACCTATCAACTATTCTCTAATGCAACATCCCTACCCCGTTTTTAAACCTTTAAAAACATTGACCGACTTTCTTTTAAGTTGGACCTCGGTTACCTTCGTTATTCAGTTTCATGTGCCCTTGTTGTCAACATCGCTCTGATACGAATTTGTAACACCCCGATTTTTGCCAGGGCGCTACTATGTGGTAGACCCTATCTGGGTACTACTCAGATTGGTCGGACAATAAATTCACTAAGATCTTGCAATTCGGACACGACGAGAAAACAAATAAATATCCAACTTTTTATTTTAAAAAGAGGGTGGAAGCACAACATTCTCGAATTCATATAAAGAAGATCACAGTCAGATCATTTTGTAAATCCAAACTATCCTGAACCAGTTCTATCCAACTATTAACAAAACAATTCACAGACAAATTTTAATACATACATAACCAGATCCCACAACCCAAACCCAATGACACTTCACCAACATCCGCTTCACCACTTTGTAGAGAATCCATCACGATTCTTGAAAAGTACTTGAAATTGTAAAAATATTCCCCGAAGGGTTAGCTACAATTCTAATTCAAGCTAGAAAGCGTGAGATGCATATAGAACGTTTGAAAAACCACACAGAACCCTAGCAACCAAAATTCACACATAAACCAATAATTTTCGATTCATATCAATTCAACACCTAACATTAAATAATCACACAGACACCCATATACACAAACACACAGATACACACAGATACACACAGATACACACAGATATGGACCACATCACAATAATAACCACATTAAAATACAACAATATCATAATAGTATAATTAATACATATAACATCAATAATAGTAACAAGGATAACAATAATCTTCTTAAAGATCTTCCCAACATATATAACCACAAAATACATCCAGATAAACCATACCCATGAACACGAGACCATTCAAACAAAATCCATCAAATAAAATAGCAACCAACATTCTCCTCAAATCCAAATGGCACCCTCTGGCCTCTCATCTGTGGCGCACGGTCAGGGCGCGTAGCTATACACGTGCCCGTTTCCCCTATTCACCCTTCTTTCCCCGGCTAAACCTCTACTAGAGCGTTTGCCAAAACATTTTATTTTATTTCTAGAAGGGGGTCCCTTCCAGACGCATGATCATGCCCAGGGGCCTCTTCATCTCCAGCGTACCCGCACCCATGACCATACCGGTAGAACCCAATGCACGCATAATGAAAAATGTTTAAAAACAATTTTTCATAATTCCGAAAACATATACAAGCACATAATATGGAATCATTCCAAAATAAGGTTTGCACATTCAATTCAATCATTTAACACATAACAGTGGTAAGCAAAGCAAGTCGATGGGCTATTAACTTCGAAAAATGAAAACAAACATGCAGCGAAGAAAACTAGACCCGAACAAGTCACAATCACAATAACAAGCACAATCACAATTTCGATTCAAACGCAATCACATTTGCAGACACAATCACATTTGCAATTACGATTACAAGCACACTCATAGTCACAATCAGATTCAGAATCACAATAAGACTCACAACCACAATCAGATTCGCAATCACAATCATAATAACAATCACAAATACAATCACATTAACATTTACATTTACAAAGACAATTACAATTACGATTACAGGTTTCAAACGCACAATTACAATCGCAATTACAATACAGTTACAAACACAATTTACAAATATGAGTACTAACACAATTACGAATACAATTACAATGTTGCAAGCATAGAGAGAAGATTTTATTTTAAAAGAATTAGTATGCAGAGGGACTAGTTCCCAAAACCAATTCCACATACATGTCACCTAATCTAACAAGAATTGAATTAAGTGAGCAAGTTGTAGAACGACTTACCTCGAATGACGGATTCCTTGACGACTACGGAAAGCTAAGAACCCAAGTAATAGCTATCTCCTTTGTAGACTCGTTCTTCCTGACAGTAGTTCGGGTTGGATTTAAACTCAGTAGAAATCAGCGTTGGTAGCCACGATTCACTCTCATTCTTGCACACGCTAGCCCCGGTCGGCTCTTATCATTGGTTCTATTGATGTCTGGCGCGACAGTGAGGCCGGCTCGGAGGCGTGATCGGGCTCCTAGCTTCTTCTTGAGTGCGGTTCAACCAAGACAAATCTCGCTCAATTGGTGGCGGATTTGACCGGCGTCGAGCGAGCAAATGTGCTCAAACAGCGACAACAGCCTTGATTCGAGGTGGAACGATGACGAGCTAGACATATCGGGATTTGAAACAAAGGAGTTATTTGACGCCGATGAGGAACGAGGGTAGAGGGGAACGAGCGAGTGAGGCAAGGCTCGTCTTCTTAGAAACATAAAGTGCGGCAGCGGATCCAAGCTCCCACTCTCGCTCTCTATGTTACCAAGGAAGGAGGCAGAAGAGATTGTCGCTGGTTAGGGTTCCCAAACGAGGAGACTAACGAGCAACTAGAAGGTAGATGGCAAGAGTCGGGCCTACCAATTGGACTGGCTCAACTAGGCTTTTGAGCCCAATTTGAACAAAGGATGAGTATTAAAGTGTTATGGGCCTTTTAAACCTAACGAGTTAGATAGAATAACCGAAAGGTCGAAGCGGAAATAACCTCAGTTTTAGCTTTGGGTTTTATTTCATAACCCGGATATTACAATTAAAGTTGGGAAATATGAACTTGAGAAGTTCAATGGGAAAAATGACTTTTCCTATTGGCGGATGCAGATGAAAATTTTGTTGATATATCAAAAGTTACACAAGGCGTTGTTGGGTAAGGATAAGAAACCCGAAGATATGAAGGATAGTGACTGGTAAGAGCTTGATATGGAAGCATGCGCTGCCATAATATTATGTCTTGAAAGAGATGTCACATTTATGGTGGATGACGAGGAAACCGCATCAAGTGAGTGAGAAAAGTTGGAGGCAAACTTCATGAAGAAGACTCTAACAAATAGAATCTATATCAAGTCACAGTTATATACTTGCAAGATGGATGAAGGAATCTCACTCCGTGATCACATCAACAAATTTGATAGAATAATTTCAAATTTGAAGGATATTGATGTGAAGGTTGAAGATGAAGATCAAGCTCTTATGTTTTTGCTTTCTTTGACGAAATCATATGAGAATCTCGTTCAAACATTAATGCTTGTCGGGGATACATTGACCATGTATGAAACTAGAATTGCGCTTCTGGAGGACAATCTGAGGAAGGTGGCAAGTAGTAATATGACAAGTGGGAGCAATGAATAAGCACAAGGTTTGTTTGCAAGAGGACGAGGTAATGATAGAGGAAATAGAAAGAGGGAAAAGTCTAGATCAAAATCTAGATCTATAGCGGAAACTCGTTGTTACAAGTGTGGTAAGCTTGGGCATTCGAAGAAGGATTGTTGAAATAAGAGGGTAAAATGGAAGGACAAAAATAACAAGAATAAGGGAGATCAAGATGTGAAGCACGAAGCTAGTGTAGCTTCGGATAAGTGGGGCAGAGAATGTTATTCCATTACATCTGAATATTCAAGCACTTGGATTCTAGATACTGGATGCTCTTATCATATGTTTCCAAATAGGAAGTGGTTCACTTTCTATAAGGCCATAAATGGTGGAATCGTTTTGATGGGTAACGACCATGGTTGTGAGATGGTGGATATCGGTACAATTAGAATCAAGATGCATGATGGTATTGTCAAAACATTAATGGATGTTAAGCATTTCCTTGATTTGAGGAAAAATCTTATTTCTCTTGTTGTTTTAGAATCAAAAGTTTGCAAGCTAATTGGCGAGAACAGGGTTCTGAAAGTTACAAGCTAATTGGATGTTACACCAAATTCCTAAAATCTCTCCCTAATCTCTCTCTCTCTCTCTCTCTCTCTCCATATATTTAGTTTCCAATCATCAAAATCGTCCATATTTAATCTCATTATTCTCTCTATCGTTCTCTCTCCCATTGCTTCCATTCTCAAAGCCAGAAATCGTTCATACCATCGACGGTATCAATCATCTTCTCCAAGACTCCTAATCGATTGTTTGCCCATATTTTTTTTGCAGAAATTGGTAAGTTTCTTTTTGTTTTAACTATAGTATGGATTTCTATTTACCGTACAATCAATTTTAATCATTTTCGCAAATTCAAATTCGCACATCTAATGTTCACATAATCGTTTTTTTTCAAAGCATGTATATAAATCTATCAATCATTCAAAGACAAAGAAGAACGAGTAAAGCCAACGAAGACGGTCGAAAGCATGTGCGATGTACATAGAGATAAAAGAGTGAAGTTAATATTCCGATGTATTATACACATGTTCAAATTTGTGTACTTAATATTCATATAGTTTGTACACATGTTCGAGATTGTGTATTTAATATTAAGATATATTATACACATGTTCGAGATATGGCACTTAATATTCAGATATATCAAATACATATTCGATTTTTGTTGTACATATGTTCAAAACTGTGAAGTTAATATTTATATATTTTGTACTTAATATTCATAAATATTGGATACATATTCTGTAAGATCTCGGAAGAATTATAGTGTTCAATTGGTACTCCATTCTTTACCTTTTTGTTCATTTCTAAGTTTCGGGACCAAACTTTTTTTAAGGAGGGTAGTATGTAATATCCAAGTTCTGAAATAAAACTCGAAGGTAAAATTGAGGCTATTTTCGCTTTGAGCTTTCGGTTATTCTATCTAACTCGTTTGGTTTAAAAGGCCCATTACACTTTAATACTCATCCTTTGTTCAAATTGGGCTCAAAAGCCTAGTTGAGCCGGCCCAATTGGTAGTCCCGACCCTTGCCATCTACCTTTTAGTTGCTCGTTAGTCTCCTCGTTTGGGAACCCTAACCAGCGACAATCTCTTATGCCTCCTTTCTTGGTTACATAGAGAGCGAGAGTGGGAGCTTGGATTTTCTACCGCACTTTCTGTTTCCAAGAAGACGAGCCTTGTCGCGCTCGCTTGTTCCCTCTGCCCTCGTTCCTCGTGAGGAGACTAACGAGCAACTAAAAGGTAGATGGAAAGGGTCGGGCCTATCAATGTCTCGCTCGTCATCGTTCCACCTCGAATCGAGGCTACCGTCGCTGTTTGAGCACGTTTGCTCGCTCGACGCGGTCAAATCCGTTACCAATCGAGTGAGATTCGTCCTTGGTTGCGCCGCACTCAGCAAGAAGCTAGGAGCTGGATCGCGCCTCCGAGCCAGCCTCACTGTCGCTCCAGACGTCAACAACACCAATGATAAGCGCCGACCGAGGCTTGCGTGCGCAAGAATGATATTGAATCGCGGCTACCAATGCCGGTTTCTACCGAGTTTAATTCCAACCCGAACTATTGTCAAGAAGAACGAGTCTACAAAGGAGATCACTACTACTCGGGTTCTTAGCTTCCGTAGTCGTCAAGGAATCCGTCCTTCAAGGTAAGTCGTTCTACGACTTGCTCGGCTTAATTCAATTCTTGTTAGATTGGGTGATATGTATGTGGAATTGGTTTTGGGAACTAGTCATACTAATTCTTTTAAAATGAAATCTTCTCTCTATGCTTGTAAACATTGTAATTGTATTCGAAATTGTGTTAGTACTCATATTTGTAAATTGTGTTTGTAATTGTATTGTAATTGCGATTGTAATTGTACGTTTGAAACCTGTAATCGTAATCGTAATTGTAATTGTCTTTGTAAATGTAAATGTTGTTGTGCTTGTATTTGTGATTGTTATTATGATTGTGATTGCGAATCAGATTGTGGTTGTGAGTCTTATTGTGTAATCGTAATTGTAAATGTGACTGTGTCTGCAAATGTGATTGCGTTTGAATCGAAATTGTGATTGTGCTTGTTATTGTTATTGTGACTTGTTCGGGTCTAGTTTTCTTTCGCATCGTGTTTGTTTTCGTTTTTCGAAGTTAATTGCCCGTCGACTTGTTTTGCTTACGACTGTTATGTTTTAAATGATTGAATTGAATGTGCAAACCTTATTTTGGAATTATTTCATATTACGTGCTTGTATATGTTTTCGGAATTATGAAAAATTGTTTTTAAACATTTTTCGTTATGCGTGCATTGGGTTCCACCGCTATGGTCATGGGTGCGGGTACATTGGAGATGAAGAGGCCCATAGGCATGATCATGCGGCTGGAAGGGACCCCTCTCTAAAAATAAAATAAAATGTTTTGGCAAACGCTCTAGTAGAGGTTTAGCCAGGGAAAGAAGGGTGAATAGGGGAAATGGGCATGTGTATAGGTACGCGCCCTCACCGTGCGCCATAGATGAGAGGTCAAAGGGTGCCATTTGGATTTGAGGAGGATGTTGGTTGCTATTTTATTTGATGGATTTTGTTTCAATGGTCGCGTGTTCATGGGTATGGTTTATCTAGATGTATTTTGTGGTTATATATGTTGGGAAGATCTTTATGAAGATTACTGTTATCCTTGTTACTATTATTGATGTTATCTGTATTAATTATACTATTGTGATATTGTTGTATTTTAATGTGATTATAATTGTGATATGGTCCGTATGTGTGTGTGTGTATCTGTGTGTTTTTGTGTATGGGTGTCTGTGTGATTATTTAACGTTAGGTGTTGAATTGATATGAATCAAAAATTATTGGTTTATGTGTGAATTTTGGTTTCTAGGGTTCTGTGTGGTTTTTCAAACTTTCTATATGCATCTCACGCTTTCTAGTTTGAATTAGAATTGTAGCTGACCCTTCGCGGAATATTTTTACAATTTCAGGTACTTTTCAAGAATCGTGATGGATTCTCTACAAAGTGGTGAAGCGGATTTTTGCGACGTGTCATTGGTTTCGGGTTGTGGGATCTGGTTATGTATTTATTAAAATTTGTTTGTGAATTGTTTTGTTACTAGTTGGATAGAACTGGTTTAGGATAGTTTGGATTTACAAAATGATCTGACTGTGATAATCTATATATGAATTCGAGAATGTTGTCATGCTTCCACCCTATTTTTAAAATAAAAAGTTGGATATTTATATGTTTTCTCGTTTTGCCCGAGTTGCAAGATCCTAGTGAATTTGTTGTCCGACCAATCTGAGTAGTACCTAGATAGGGTCTACACCTAGTAGCACCCTGGCGAAAGTCGGGGTGTTACATATTCGACTTATTTTGTACTCATGTTCAAAATTGTAAATTAAATTTTCAGATATGTTTTGTACATGTTTAAGATTTTGTACTTAATAATATTCAGTTATATTGTATACTTAATATTCGAGTTATTTTGTAAACATGTTCGAGAAATACTGCATAATATTCGATGATATATTTTACTAATTCAGAATTTGAATTAACATATTCAAATATAAGCACAATTATTTTAATGAATAATACAAAATCATATTCTAATAATATTGTGTACATGTTCAAGAAATACTACGTAATAATATAGTTTACTAATTCAAGATTTAAATTAACATATTCAAAATTATTTTAATGAATACAACAATAGCATATTCGAATAATAATATACACATGTTCAAGATTGTAAAATTGATATCACATTTTATATTTTATTTGTTAGAATAAACGCATCGTGTGAAATGGTTATTATCACTGAATCATACATGGATTCGCTAAACCAATACCTCATATAATCACGCATAAAATTATTTCTTTAATTTAAAAACTACAATTTCCCTTTTTTTTGCACGATCTGGTATATCTTTATCCTTATAAGGTTTTGTTTATTTTTTTACATAATTAAAAGGATTCAGGATTGTTCGTTGTGAAAAACATTCATAATAGCTATTATAGGCCTTAAATCTTAACCACTAATTTTACCTAATCCAACGCTCGTAATCCCTTCCCTCGTATCTCTATAACTCTTGTTTCTCTTGAACCCTCCTCATATTTTTGAAGCTTGCTTAATATTCCATCTCTTTATCATGCTTACAGAGTTACATAATCATATTTTTTGTTGCATATTCATAAAAGTTAGTAACTCAACATAATGAATATGCAACTCAAAAACATGAATACAACCATACAAAATCATGCATATGCAATTCAAAATCATGAATATAAACTAGGCGCATGGTCTCACAATAAGAGTGTTTTTACTAGAACTTAAATCTATTTATATATACACTATATTTGTTTTGGTTCCATTTACCCATGAACATTATAGGTGTGATTTATAATGAACGAGTTCAAAGTTCGTGTGTCTACCCTGGGCTAATCTCATTTTTCCTCCATTTTACAAGATGCAAGGATGTATATTAATGGAGAAACTCGTGTTGAACATGCTTTGGCAACTGATGCTCAAATTATCCAGAAAGACCCACTTTATAAGAGACCCATCTCTCTTAAGGACTTGAAAGTGCCCGAGAAGAATCAACTCCATGTAACTTGGACCAACAAGAAAGAGACTAACGGAGACTTCCTCAAGTTTTCATGTGAAGATGAAAGATGATGTATCCAAAGCCGGAGTGACTATGGGAGATTATTTCGAGGTATTTTTCTTGAAAAGACATGCCTTGACAGAAACTGTGCAGAAGATTTGAGGTCACTGAAGAATTTTACCCCACCCTTCACAAAATGCTACGTATTCTAAGAGATTGGAGCATATAATTCACCTTTCATGACGTAGCGACTTTCATGCCCCGCTTGCTTGAGTGGACCAATGAGATGCTAAAGCTTCATGAGCGAACTCTTCGTCAGATTGACATTTACGGGGTTGTTGTTGTTTCTTCTCTTCCTTACATGTATCATAAGGATGAATGGAGGGCATTCTGTGAGCTTTGGGGAAAAGGGTCTAATACTCTTGATCATGGAGGTGGTGAATTAGACATCTTCTTGAATGATTTGAAGGTTATCGGAGGTTTGCAAATACTGGGTGACCCTTTTTGCCACCTAACAAGAAGTTATATGATAATAAGAAATTCCCTAGCATTGTGGTTGAGCTCCTTCATATTCATGTTGAAATTTTCCAATATCACAAAAGTGTGAAGATTTCTTGGTCTCAATGGTTGGCTCACTTTTATATAGGAGAACTGGAATTTGGTGTCTATGGCCAAAGCTTCTTCAATCACTAGTGTAAGAAAAGCAGCCTTGAAAAGTATACTCATACGAGGACCAAGGCCTCACCTCCCTCCTCACCACCTCTTCAAGCGAGCAAATAAAGGGAAATTGGTTGCTTTCTTAGCTCTTCTTTTGTGTCAATTCATACTGCCACTCAGTGATCACATTGTTTGTTAGTACAATAAGGTTATTATTTGTGAGAATTTGTGGGCTTTGAGGCATGAGATCACTTTCTTTAAAGTGATATTCATCCCCTATTAGTTGATGTTAAGGGTTTCAGATAAATCACTTTTGAGGATACAATAAAGCCTGTAGAAAAGTCATACAACAATCTAATATTTTATTTATGTCTTTCTAGTGAAGAAATATTTCTCTATTTATAGAGAATTAACTGAACCTCTAGAGAGCAGTTAATTCAGGTTCGATTGGTTAAAGTCAGTTATCTTAGTCAAATTAATTAATAGAAATAATCAACTCTAATAAATATCGAGAGCTGATCTCAGAGAGATCTCAACCATCCATTCCTAGGACAGTTTTATCTATTTTCTGACTAATAAACAAATAATAATAATAATTCCAAATTAATAAACCAGTCTAATTTATAGACTATAACATCAACACTATTCGTTTTGAAACATTTGTGATAGTCAACTTTGTGGAAGAAGGACGCAAAATCTCATTGACTCCTACTGCTTTGGGGCATATTTACCATGTATTGAACAAAATGGCAACCCACGACCATCCAGGCAGAGTTGCTCCGAGCTTGCGTTCCACTTTGTCATTGGATGGATAGCTAAGTACTTTCCTAACACGTACAACTGTCATCTAGACAATCATGTCCCAAAAGACTATCCACGGCTAGCATACTATGCAGAAGTAAATGGCAAGTTTTACATGTTTCCCAATGCCCGCTTGATGTTCCGACATTTTGATAGTCTCAAATATAGGTGTATACCATTCAGTGTTGAAACCGACTAAGGGCATCTCAACATATTGGATTCTTCAAAGGCTGATTTTGATTGTTGGCTTTACATACACTCTTGTGTCTTGCCGGTCCGGTAAGGTCAGAATTAATCTTGAAACCTTACTATCCAAAAAGATTTCTCACCAGTTTGGGCATGATAAGGCAGTTCCAACAAATGCTTTGACGTTCAGCTTCCCCTTGAGGAGTGAAGGTCTTTAAAAGAGTTTGTTTGCTGTTATGCCCACATGTTTAGGAAGCACACTAGAGGCTTATGTTTCATTCCACGTTCTAGATACCGAGGGACATGCACTTGGAGCTATTATACATGGTGGGTTATCACAACTACCCCTTATCTTCGTTAGTCTACCGAAAAAGTCCATGCTGTTTTGACAAAAGACGAGATTCACCTACGTGAAGATACTTTTATCATCATCAATCTAAGGAATGTCATTAACAAGTTGAAAGGAGCTATGAAGATTTTCGAGCTTTCTCCACCATCTTCTAATGAGTCTTCCGCTGAACCAATTGTTAACATTTCAACCAACAAGAGGGCGCCAAGGGATATATTTCCTCCTAAAGACATGCATTTCAAGAGGTGAGGTATCATAAATGAGACCATTCAATTGGGTCTAGCTCTAAACAAAAGGTGGATAATAATCATGACCCAATCTTGGAACCTATCATAGATAAGTTAGAGGCACCACCCTCCAAGGTAGAAAAGAGCACGAATGCGACATATTTACCACCATGTGAGTTTATACTAGAGTCACTTTGAAGCTTGATTTTAGACTCGACGCCAATTTTTCTCCATTAGGTTGTCATAGAGGGAGTAAAGGCAATCATAAAGGATATCTCAGAGATGCAATCTTCCTCGACTCAACTATTAGAGCGAGCAAAAATTCTTGAAAACTGGGAAGTAGTGAAGATGATCGCTAAAACTACTAAAGTTTGTGATAGGGGTGTATGTTAGATCATGTCTCTTATCAACGAATTTATCGATGATGTGGACCTTGTGACTAAGTTAGAGGGTGAAACCAATATAACCACTTTGGACCAAGCGGCCTCAGATTGTGACAAGGCAAAGTTGTCGCAATTGCATTATAAATCTCTTGCTATGAAAGGACATGAGAAAAAGATCAAGGAAGAAGAAGCCAAATTCCGTATCATGAAGGAGAAGTTGCTCGCGGAAAAGGAAGACTTAGAGAAGGAGATATTTGAAATAGAGAATATGCTTCAGCTCAAGGAATCAGAAAATCATACATTTGAAGCCAAGCTTGAAGAACTCAGTTTCAAGAGGATTGGCCTCCAAACCACAATTGTCATTCACACTTCATTTGCATCTAGTGGTTGATAGTCTCTCATTCTTTCTTATGTTGTTTGAATAAGTTTGCTTCTCTTCTCTTGCAATACTTTGATTTTTTGGATATTGTTTTTTCTTTTCCTTTATGGTTTTCGCACTTTCATTAATACATTTTGATTAAAATGCAATAGATCATGTGATGTTTTTATTGTTTATGGTTGCACCTAGTATGTATACTAGATTGCCTACGTACCCTCTCTTTGTGAAGGATCAATCTGTTTGTAGTTCTTTTTTGAACACTATTTTTTAATACATTAGAGGATGAGATTCAAACCCACCTTCTAGGAAAGGTGGCTCAAATTTCAATCGAACTATTTTGTGCATTTTTATATTACCATTTTTTACGCATCACCAAAATAATAGGAACCCACCTTCTAGGAAGGGTTGGCCCAATCATTTTGACTATCAGTTGCGCATAGGTTTTGAATTTTTGATTTTGATTTAAGGTTTGCGACTGAATTCGAAACTCATTTGAGTTTGATATCGAATTTCCTACGTACCCTTATTGGGATCAAGTCTTGACGTAGTTCTTGGAGGACAAAAAGCTCCTTTTTTGTTTGTTTTGTTTTATGACTGCATCTAGCATTTAAGTTGGCTAGATTGCCTACATACCCCTTTTCACGGGATCAAGCCTCTCGTAGTAGTCACAACTTAACTATCTAGACATGAGAAGTCTAAGCAAAGAACCTCTGAACAAACATCCCATTCACGCAAGCGTAAACCACTTCGCCTTCTACATTTGAGAGCATCTTAGGACATGCATTTAGCACCTTAGTTTAGTATGTCTTCATGCATTTGTCTCATGTTTTCTAGTACTTTTAGTTTATATTTTATAGATGTCTACATGCGTATATTTATGCTTTATAGGTACTTTGGAGTGTTTCGAGCTTCATTGGAACGCGTTTGGATACTTTTCGGAATCAAGACTTCAAGTCTAGGAGGCAACGGGACCTTAATAATGTTAGAAATTGATTCATAGAATCAAAACAACTGCAATGTCGACCTTAATAATGTTTCTTGATGGTTGTTGAGTCTTGTTCCAGTACTGACGACTGATTCATGGAAATAAGAACTTGGAGTTTGCTGATGTTTGATCCCGTCTTTGATTTTTTTTTTGTTTAATGAGGTTTGCTGAATGGATTATGTTCTGATAATATCATCTGATTAGTGATTACTGCTTGTCTGTTACACCCTTTACTAATGTTTTGTACTTTTGTTACACCCTTGACCATTTTTGTGTGAGATTACCATTTCTTACCTGAAATCCAGCGTAAACTTATGTTTGACTTATTGTAGAAGTATTCTATACATCTGATTTCTAATTTTGATGTAGGTGAAGTTAAATACTAATGGCAACAATAATTCAAGACATATTTACTAACTAGACGTTCAACCAATGTTAGTAAATCATAATCTTTTATATTTGATTCTATTATTTTTCATGAAATTTGCACTTTGTTATTCGTATATCTAATATTTTTTGTATTTTTCATGTAGATTTCAAGCTCTCAAATCCAAAAGAAAAGCTCTAAAAGAACTCGACAAGAGTCAAGGGATATGACATCCGGTTTTTCCTGCAATGCAAAGCCCCATGCATCTTAAAATTCACCCAAAATGAATATGGAAGAAGAAGAGGATGAAGATGCTATTGAATGTTCTGAGGAGGTCGTTGAGCTTAAGGAAAATTAGGCAAACACCGAAAACCCTCAAGTGAGTTAATTGGATGACAATTTGAAGAAAAAAGGTGAGTAAGGAGTTTGAATTTATATTGGTGCATAGAAACAAGCAAGGAGTACGTTTTGAGCTGAATGTATTTATTATGGGTCTACATTTGTTGCTCATGGAAAGGAAAACGACACCAAAAATTTGAGCAAACATGCAAAGTCATGTTTAGAGAATCTCGCCAACAAGAGTAAAGGTACTCAACCTAAACTTGTTTTAGATAAAGTTGATGAATCTGGTCAATGCAAAAAGAGGAATTGGGTGCTAGATCATAATGAGGCTAGGATTTCTATGACTCAATTTCTAATCCTTGATGAGTTACCGTTTATACTTGTAGAAAAGTGTTCTCAGTTGTTTGTCCTACTTTTAAGTTGCCTTCAAGCTATAATATTACACGAGTTTGCTATGATTTTTTCTTGCAAGAAAAGGTGATGCTAAAAGATTTTTTGACCAAGAGTTGTCAAAGGGTTTGTCTAACTACATATTCATGGACTTCCATTCAAAAAATAAACTATATGTGTGTCACTGCACATTTTATTGATAATGACTACAAGTTGTAAAAGAGAATTCTGAATTTTTGTCCTATTGTTGCTCATAAGGGGGAGGATATTTCTAGAGGGATTGATGATTGTTTGAGGCCTTGGGGTTTAGCTCAAAACGTATTTACTATTACTACTGACAATGTTAGTACTAATGATACAACTATTGCTTCTTTGAAAAAGTTCATGAGATTAAATGGATTGCATTAATAATGCTAATAATGTGCACATGAGAAGTATAGCTCACATTGCTAATCTTGTTGTGGCATGTGGGGGATGGCTTAAAGTTGCATGTCGGTTGTATTGACAAAGTGAGAGCTTTTGTTAAGCATAGTAGGGGATCTCCATCAAGGTTGCGCTTGTTTAAGGAAGAAGTTGAAAAATTGAGAATTGAGAGCAAATGTGCTTTGATCTTTGATGTTCCTACTAGATGGCACTCAAAATACATGATGCTAGATGTTGCATTGAAGTATAATGAATGTTTTTTCCCGACTAGATCCTCCTAAAAATGCTAAGGGTGAGACTATTGCACACATTACTGAAGAAGAGTGGAGTAAAGTTGATATCCTTGTGAGGTTTTTGAAAGAATTTTATGATTGCACAAAGGATGTATTGGGTTCTCTTATGTTTGTGTTAATAATGTTTTCTTCAATATTGCTAATATTGTGGATGCCTTGAATGAGTGGATGGAAAATAATGATGAAGATTGTTGAAAAATGGCTTTTGATATGAAGCTGAAGTGTGATAAGTATTGGGATGACATCGAGAAGATGAATGTGCTGATTTTTGTTGCTATTATTCTTGACACAACCCTTAAGTTTTCTATGGTGGAAACCGAGCTAGAAAGATTATATGAGCATAATATGGGACAAGAATTAGCCCAGAAGGTGAAGACTTTTGCTGATAAATTGTTTGAGGAGTATAGAAAAAAGTATATCCCTTCATCTCCCACTAATCAATTTAGTGTTAGAATAACTACATCCATACCAATGAAGAAAGGAGGCTCGAGGTTCTTGACATCATGTAGCCAA